>CATIUR010000005.1:67617276-68914776 GCA_949592205.1 Helichrysum umbraculigerum | reverse complement strand
CGGTGCTTTTTCGTTATTATTTAGAAAATTGAGAAATGTGAAAAAGGGAAACCTTCATTTTTATGTTTTGAAGGTGCCCGCAAAATCTCGCAACCTAACTCATATCGTGTAAGAAGTTACGTGAATTCGAATATGATATTTTGGTATTAAAAGTTCAGGTCTGTAACTGCTGGGCTAAAATCATATTAATACGCGATCGCGCATTATTGAATATTACAATAGCGTCGTTTTAAAATAGCAATACGCGATCGGGTGATATTACACGATCGCGTATTTCAGTGCAATTCGTTAACAGAAGATAGCTCGCGGAAACCCCATGCATAACCACATTAACACGCGATTGCGTACCTGTTGCACGATCGCGTATGCAGAGGAAAAACACGCGATCGTGTGGATTTCACAGGATCACGTGAATGATTAATTTTGAGTTTAAATTGTGTTTGGATTATGTAAACATAATGGAGGTACAAGATTTAGTCAAATGAGTATGTAATGAGTTATGGGACTTTAATAAAAGAGTTCTAAAATAAAAATAAAAATTGGGGCGTTTCAGGTTTAATATTAGATTTAAGTATGAACTCTAAATTTGAGTTTTGAGAAAAGAGTGTTATTTTGGGTGTAGGGATGTTAGAAGGGTGTTATTGAGCATAAATGAGTGATCTTTGAACCTAAAAGAGTTAAGTTTCATGAGTTTATGAGAAATTGATGATTTGGTGAAACCAGATAATTTTTATGATTTATTTGATGATGATGATTTGTTATTGTTGTGTTGTTATTATTAAAAGAGGAACATGTAGCCTAAATGCATGAGAATTTATGAGAAGATAGTGTTAAATTGCTAGTTGAGTTAATATTGAGTTAGTTATGTTGCTAGTTGAGTTAATATTGAGTTAGTTATGTAAACACTTGAGTTGATTGAGAATTTGATGACATGGAGAATAAACATAGTAACATTGGATGTTGAATCTTGTTGAACTTAGTCCTAAATGTGTTAATTGAGTTGGAGTTAATCAATAAAAGTGCTTTGAATATAATTAAGTTGATTTGACACACTTTTGGTGAAAACTCAAATTTGGACAACATCATGTGCAGAAAATGAACTGTTTTCCAAAAATCATAATTAACTAAATAACCGTAACTTGTATTTTGGTGTGATCGGAGTCGTTGGAATGATGTATGAGTCTGTTTTTCAGAAAAGTTTATCTCAAGAGCTAAAACTAAGTTTAAGTGGGTCAAATAATTAAAATGCTACAGACTGTCCAGAATTGATAATAAATTTAAAGTGTTTGGACGATTTGATTATTATAGAGATGTTGATGATGAGAGGACGATGATAAATTGTTGTTAAAAGAGTATCATATAAACCATATGCATGTGAATTCCATGAGAAAGAGGTTAAATTTGCTAGTTGAAATAATTATTGTGTTAGGAGATATAACACTTGAGTTTGATAGAAATATTGATAATATCATTGAGTTGATACACATGAGATTAAATAGAGAATGTTATTGAGTTAGTAATGAGTTAAATGAGTTGTATATGTGACCTTATGTGTATGATATCAATTATAGGTCCATAAAGAGTTGAGGTGTCGCTTGAACTAGACCAAACCAACTTACAAGGTAAGTAATGGGGGAGGGAGTTTACAACTTGACAACATTTGGATTCTTGAGTGATATCCAAGTGTGTGACAGTTTAAGGCGGGAATTTATGAGGTGACATTGAGACACTTGAGTGTGTCCAATGTTGTAACACCCCAAAAATTTAGGGTATTATCTTAAATAGGCGAAAAATACTTGTTTTGAATTACTATTATAAGTTGTATAAAATATTAATAGTTGTGAAAGGTTTTAGGTTTCTAGGCAATAATATTTGAGGGACTAGAAGTGTACTAACCAAATAAATATAGCTAGTTAAATTAAAATAATACATATACATACATATACATATCGATATATACATATGCATCTTATCCAAATTAAGTTCCAGAAACAAGGAGAAAGAGGTAGGAATCGAGAGAGAGGAGAAAGAAGAGAAATTCAGCTCCAAATCACCAAATTTAAATCTATAGAAGCTAAACTATTTACCTATTGATCATCCCTAACCTAAGGTAATTCTTGTTCTTGTTTAATTTTAAACCAGAATGGGAAGAATGGGGATTTTGGGTTTAAGTAAGGTACAAAACGAAATTAGGGCTGGGATATGTATATATTTATGTTAGTTAAGCTTAATAATGATTCTAGTTAACATCAACCTAAACTAAAAGTCAAGAATCTTAAATTGTGTTCACAGTGATTTTGATGGGTTATGTTGAATTCTTGCAAACTAGTGATAACTAACCCATTTGTAGTTTGAAAGTGTTATTATAATGTTATTATGATGTTTGATAATGATTAAAATGGTGTTAGAGGCAATTAAACCATATAAGTAGTTATAGCTTTATATTGGTGAAGTAGTAATTAGTTTGACTAAAAGTCAAACCTGGTCAACCCATAGGGAGGATGGGTTGATGATGACGACTAGTTGATTATGATGATTGTTAGATGTTAAATGTGTTGTTATTGATGCAGAGAATGCCTTCCGCCTCAAGCTCCTCTATCTTAGCCGCCACTTCTTCGGTTAACATGTGAAGTCAAATGTTTACAACAATTCGAAATAATCGAATTTCCATTCATTGTTAACATGTGAAGTCAAATGTTTAGATCAATATTTAAGGCAGTATACCATTTCTTTCTTAGTTACTTCCTCCATCCCAGCAAGCTAAAAGAGAACCGTATTTAATTATTGCAATCATCCATTTGAGATCATTCATATCAAGAAGCTTGAGTAATTAATACCTTGAAATGCTAACTACTATTCTTTTAACTTACTTTTCATAATTTTATTATGGATTTCAAGATTCTTATGTGTGAATCGTGACTAGAGAACAACATCATGGGATATCACAAAATGATTGTTTCCTAACTCTTTTAGGTACTTTGGCCCATACCCATATGCATGGTATGCTCATCTTTGTAATAATTAAAAGATCCTTCTTACTCCTTCTAACTTAGTTAGTTACTTTGGTTTTTGAATATAAGTTTTTTAATTTACCCATATAATATTAATACGAAGAAAAAGTTTTATTATCTAACTCTTTGGATTAACTGTACAATATAACATTGTAAATCACGATTATTGATGTACGGAGACTTTTTGGTAGTGTATGAATCATCACCCAACTCTTATAATTTCAGACATGATAACATGTGTTCTCTTAATTTGAACTTGTATTTTTTTTAAAATGAAATTGCATATTCCATAGGATTTTTATTTAGTGAATGATCACACACAATTCAAAGAGTATCCAAAAACGAAACTGCATATTCCATAGGATTTTTATTTAGTGAATGATCGTACACAATTCAAAGAGTATAATATTATCACCTTTACCTCACACAATTTCTAGCGTGAACATTTCTCGATCTATATGCCATGTAAAAAAGTTGTATTACATATTCACATGTGACATGTAATTTCCTTTTTTTCAAGTAAATGTAAATTGATTTTGTCGGCTATGTACCCCCTGTTTGTCCCAAGGTCGGCAACTTACCCTCTAAAGTTCCAATGTCTGCATTCAAGTGGTAAAGTTTGTATTGATGTAGGTAAGATGGTAACTTGTGACCGGAACAATGGGTAAATTGACGACGTGGACGATTACTAAATGTGACACGTGGTCTGACAAATGGCTGCTCAGTAAGCAATTAAAAGCCCGAAACGGTAAAACTTAATTTTTAAGAGATTCTAGCACATAATATAAGGTTAGATAGTATACATTGAAACTTTAGAGGGTAAGTTGCCGACCTTGGGACAAACAGGGGGGGGGGGGTACATAGCCGACAAAATCAATTTACCCTATCTATAATCACAAAATATCATTTTTATGTTACGTTTGAGTTATAATTATACTTCATCCGTCTCAAAATAAGTGTCTTGTTTATGTCTTCATGTAGTTTACGAAAATATATTGTCTGGTAGTGAAGATGACACTATTACCCTTACTTTTTGCACGAACTACAACGTATTAGTTTTTAGAAATGATATATTGAGGGTAAGATGGTAAAGTTAATATACTACAGAGTATTTTTGAAGGTGAGCATTTATATTGGAACAAACTAAAGTAAAATGTAAACACATATTTTGAGACGTAAGGAGTAATAACACACAGAGTATTAAAAAGAACCACATGTAGAATTTTGAATTAATTTTTTTTTTGAATGGCAGAAATTTTATTAACTAAAAAACCATTTAGCAAGAAGCTAGATGACAAAGTACAAAATCTAGAAATACAAACACATTACACAAACTAGATTCTACTCGAGACTTTAACTGGTAAAACTACAAAATGGGTAAAAAAACTCATGCCGATTACAGATAAACTAAAACATGAGAAAACCCCCAACAACGGGGGCCACGCCACTGGTTTTCACCCCGTGATGTTTTTGAATTAATTAGGTAATGTATTTCTTAAAATGGTATCGAAGAAACTTTCCTACCTAACCAAACTTGTTCTTCATTCTTCTGTAATTCAATAAGTACTTAAACACATTTAGAAAACGAATTTATAGAAGGAAAATTGAATAATTTGTCACAAATTTCAAACAAATACGTAGTATAACGACTTGCTTTCCGTAATTTTTTATTGACGATTTGCCCTACCTGGACCGCCAGACGCAAGATGCAAGCTGCGACTTGCGACCTGGAGTTTATGTCTTGCGATCCGGCGACAACAAAAGAAAATTATGATCGAGAACGCGCTAAGTGTTTATTGTGTTCGCAAATTGTGTCTTGCTTCTTGTGCCTTGCGTCTTGCGTCCGCCCATAAGAAAATAGTTGATGACTTTGTTTGCGACTTGCGACATGCATCTTGCGTCGGTCGCAAACACAGTAAATGCTTAGCTTTTTCTCGGGTCACGATTTCCTTTTGTCGACGGGTCGCAAGACACAAACGCCGGGTCACAAGTCGCAACTTGCGTCTTGCGTCCGGAAAGGGCAAATCGTCAAAAAAATATTGCGTAGGGCAAATTATTATATTTGTTCGGAATATGTGACAAATTATTAAATTTCCCTTTGTGCAACTTTTTAAGGACCAAAATTACCATCACAATCACAATTTAATTCATTTAAACCACGGTTTAAAACCATTTTAGTTATCAGAACTATAAAAAAGATAGCCAACTTATTATTGCATATTGATTTATTTATTTTTATTTACTGGAGTATCGTAAAAGTTTGTTTAACGTGTGTCTATGAGAATGCACATTCGTATATATGTCGTGTACGTCTTGATTCGAAGAGTTAAAGGACATCGGAATTGTGATTAATATGAGTAGCATATCTAAAAGATATGGTCGAATTAACAATTTTTTTTAAGCAAGAATTGGTCCACTTAGTGAACACTAATGGAGTCTCGTTGCAACGTGTCTAATACACTAACAACAAACTATATGGTCACCTATATCCACCAAAATTATTTGTATTAGCTTGTAATTATTACGTTATGTTTGGTGACAATTAAAGTCGGAGTTCGTGACTGGAGTTGAAGTTGGTGTTGCTGGAAGTAGTTTTTATATTAAAGGCTTCTAGAATTCTATTACAAAAATTCCTACTTAATTTGGTTTATTAAACGAAGATTATTTTTATTAGAGAATAAATTAAACTTATAAAATTTAGAAACTCAAGCTTCAAAAATAGACATGGCAAACACGGCATAGTTGTTATACCTGGTGTGGGATTAGAGGGACAACCCCGATATGAGGGGCATAAATAATCTCAGTCATTGATTTCTTCAATCATCGGTACATTTTACGTTAGATTCATTGCATCTTATTTTACGTTTAAAATACAATGAGTTTAAGACGTAGTGAATCTGAACCGTTAATCGAAGAAATCAATTGCTGAGTTGCCACCCTCATGCCCTTCATGACGTTACCCATCTATAACATTTCGTTTTCTTAGAAACCGGTACAACCGTACAAACATGAAACATGTGAGCTGGGTTATTATAAAAATTTCTTACACGGACTGGGCTGAGCTGGGCTGGGCTTATAGGAACTCACAGGCTCACTTTGTAAGCTTAGAAAGCACTTCAAATGGCCCACTTCATAATTTTCAGTCTCTATGTGACTATGTGAGTATGTGACTATGTCTTCAAATAATTTATATGTTTGATGTTTAATACAGGTTACTTGTTACACAAATAGTTAAATGACCCATTAAAGTTTTATAATACATATATAAAATGTTACTTTGTTAAATCGATGTTTGTCCAATAAATTAACAATCGATAAATCATTCAAAAGACATGAATCATTAAATCATGGATATGCTTTTCTCTCGTTACCTCGTAAATTACCGTACGTATTTCCAAACCTCGTTATTGCATAAAAAATAGACGTTAAGATCATAAATACCTACTAGCTAGCTAGGTAACATATTAAAAAAAGAGTATATGCGTACGTGCACTTATGTCCTAAAGTTAAAGTATTGCAATTTAAAAGCAATTAGGGACAATATTTCACCAAAGAGGAAACAATATACCATAATATTAGCCTATTACCACTTGACATTTGTTTCTAAATGCGGATCATAATTAGTATTTAAAATTATATATATATATATATATATATATATACCATAATATTAGCCTATTACCACTTGACATTTGTTTCTAAATGCGGATCATAATTAGTATTTAAAATTATATATATATATATATATATATATATATATATATATATATATATATATATATATATTTAATTTTAAATACTAATTATGATCCACATTTAGAAACAAATGTCAAGTGGTATACCATAATATTAGCCTATTACCACTTGACATTTGTTTCTAAATGCGGATCATAATTAGTATTTAAAATTATATATATATATATATATATATATATATATATATATATATATATAGGGTAGTGATCAAGAGGGAAGTGTCTTTTTAGGGGGAAGGGGGGAAGCGTTAGTACGCATCAGGAAGCATATTACAATTATCAATCAAAAAACATCAACAAAAAATTATTTTTATCAGTAAATAGTAATCAAAATCGATGCTACAAAGAATATTTTAACGAATGAATTTCATTTTTAAGTCATAACATTAATTGATGAATATTTATTTAATTAATTGTTAAGATGCAGTGTGATGCATATTAACTAAGATGCATCGCGATGCATCATAAAACTTCACATTATTTGAAAATATTTTTATTGTTAAGATGCATCACAATGCAGATTAACTAATATGCACCGCGATGCATCTTAACGGATTTGGATCAAATATTTATAAATCGATACTATAACTTGAAGAAAAAATTTATCAAGGAAGCTTAACATTTATAACATCGATTCTGATTAACATTACTAAATTTCAGTTTGCTTTTTTCGAGATTAGTATAGGTGAAGGTAATATGCTTCCTGATGCGTACTAACGCTTCCCCCTTCTCTCAAAAAATGGATTTCCCTCTGGATCATGCCACTATATATATATATATATATATATATATATATATATATATATATATATGAGGTGGGATCTTTTGAGAATGTTAAAAAAATAGAGAATGAGAGAACCAATAGGATTCTTCTATTTCTCAACAAAACCCACTTCTTTTTTTTCCCCTTGATCAGTTATCTCACAAACCGTAGCTCCGTAAATTATAAAAATTACATATAACCAGCGCGTTTTTCTCTTCGATTAGAGATGTCATAAGCTATACTTTCGACGATTTTTTTTTTCTTCATTTTTTTACCATATTCTACAATATAATCACATGTGATTTTTGATAAAAAAATTAAAATTTGTTCACGATTATTTATTCATGGTATATGTTATTTACACGTAATTACTACTTAATATTCATCCACATTAAGAGTTATAAAAAGAATTTTAAAAATTGCATTAGTTTTCATTAAAAATCACATGTGATTGTTATTTGTACACTTGATCACAAGTGATTTGTTACATAATCACATATGATTTTGCATATAATCACATATGATTTTCATTTAAAAATTGATATATGATGAGAAGTTTACTGATATATGATAATACATGTATGATTTCAACTTGATTTTTACTTAATTGTATAATTCTTAGTCAATGATTTCAAAATTCATATTTTATTACCCTTTAATCACATATGATTGATAGTTTAATGTTCAATCGCATGTGATTACAACTTAGTTTTTCATGTTTTAATCTCTTAAAATCATCAATGATTTGAATTTAAAGTTTAATCGGAGATATAAGCGGTTGTGATTATTTTGTAGTGTTAAATCACATGTGATTTCACATTAAAAGTTTCTAAAACCCAAAAAAAATGGGAAAAAAAAACTTCGTCGAAAGTATAGCTTGTTGGATCTAGAATCGAAGAGAAAAAGACGCTGATTCCAAATATGTAATTTTTATAATTTGTAGACATACGTTTTGTGAGATATTTAGCTTTGAAAAAAAAGGTGAAAATGGGTATTTGAAATGGATCAATCCTATTGGTTCCTCAATTCTTCATTTTTTTACCATTCTTTTTTGAACTTTTGTCATATATATATATAGAGAAGAGTTCAATTGAGACCATTTATTTTGTGTGAGAATGGGGGAACCAACCACAATATGCCATGTGTCACTTTTTTCTCTCTCATCCACGTTTTTAAAAATTAAATATCTCACAAACGACAAGTCGAAAAATCATGAAAATTGCACCATATTTTTCAGCGTTTTATCCTCTTCGATTTGCCGTCTATCAAGGCATACTTCCGACGAACTTTTTTTTTTTTTTTTTCATTTTTTTGGTGGGTTTTACATATTAGTAACACATGTGTTAGTGATTGATTATACATTTAATTTAGGGTTTAGGGTTAGGGTTTAGAGTTAGGGTTTAGCAGGGTTTAGTGTTAGGGTTTAGCAGGGTTTAGTGTTAGGGTTTAGCAGGGTGTAGGGTTTAGGGTTTAGTATGATTTAGGGTTTAGAGTTTTATAAAGCGTTTAGGGTTTAGGGTTTAGGGTTTGGGGTTTAGGGGTTAGGGTTTAGGGTTTAGGGTTGGGAGTTTGGGGTTTCGAGACGAAACCCCAAACTCCCAACCCTAAACCCTAAACCCTAACCCCTAAACCCCAAACCCTAAACCCTAAACGCAACACTGTAACACACGTGTTAGTAATGTGAAACCCACTAAAATTAATGAAAAAAAAAACTCGTCGAAAGTATGCCTTAATGGACGGCAAATCGAAGAGAATCAAACGCTGAATCTAATGGTGCAATTTTCATAATTTTTCGATTTGTCGTTTGTGAGATATTTAACTTAAGGGGTAAATGAGTTTTGTATTCTTTTTGTACACATGGCACCATATTATTGGTTCCTCTATTCTCACAAAAATTTTTAGTCTCATTTGAACCTTACCATATATATATATATATATATATATATATATATATATATATATATATAGGGTAGTGATCAAGAGGGAAGTGCCTTTTTGGGGGGAAGGGGGGAAGCGTTAGTATGCATCAAGAAGCATATTACAATTATCAATCAAAACGTCAACAAAAATATATTTTTATCGGTAAATAGTAATCAAAATCGATGCTATAAAGAATATTTTAACGAATGAATTTCATTTTTAAGTCATAACATTAATTGATGAATATTTATTTAATAAATTGTTAATATGCAGTGTGATGCATATTAAAACTTCACATTATTTGAAAATTATTTTTATTGTTAATATGCATCACAATGCATATTAACTAATATGCACCGCGATGCATATTAACGGATTTGGATCAAATATTCATAAATCGATACTATAACTTGAAGAAAAAATTTATCAAGGAAGCTTAACATTCATAGCATCGATTCTAATTAACATTTTCTAAATTTCAGTTTGCTTTTTTCGAGATTTGTATGGATGAAGGTAATATGCTTCCTGATGCATACTAACGCTTCCCCCCTTTCCCCAAAAAATGCACTTCCCTCTGGATCATGCCACTATATATATATATATATATATATATATATATATATATATATATATATATATATATATATATATAATAAAAATATAAACAAAACTATATAAAACTAGAAATTCAACTTTTGCTTTGGATGAACACTTAAATTTAGAATAACTAAATAGGATAAAGAAAGTTAATAGTTGGTCAAAGTCAAACTAACATAAATACACTTCTATTTATATACGTTGAAAAGGAAAAAAGTTTCCAACATGAGATTTTGTTTGAATAACTAGCATTAATTTTGTGTACGTATGTGTATCTATATATAGATGCACACAAATATGAAATATGTGTGTACAAGAGAGGTCGGAAAACATCGAAAACAATTTCGAAGGATGAAGAAGTCGCAACAAGTAGGTTTGGCTCTCTTGATGCTTATTCTCTTCATTTCATCAGGTAAACTCATTTTGTGTTTTTTCTCATATATGCTTGATTTTTGGTTTGATTAAATCTAATATTGGATCGTATCTTTCAAATTATGATATGTATATATAAAGGGTTGGCGATTGGTACAACGGAGGACAAACCGAGTGGTCTACCAAACTGCAAGACAGTTAGAGACTGCGCACCCCTTTGCAAAGGATGTGGGTTCTGTGCTTGTCTTGGTGGAATCTGTTATCGTGGCTGTCCTGGACCACCGGATCAACAACTCGTTAATGGCGGCCATTTTTAAAGATGACTAATTTAGTAATTATGTTTATCCTATCATTATATAGATAAATGATGAGTTATGTGAACCTACTGACGTACCATGAGTGATTATCATGTATTAATTTAAAATATAAGAAACGTATTGTATGTGGAAGGAAGTGGAAATGTAGAACTGATTTCACAAGTAGAGAAATGGTGAAATTCCTTTCCTTTTATTCAATTGATATTTGATACGCCTACATGCTTTACAACAACGTAGTACTGTAACTATGAATCATGCTAAATTACAATGTCACTCGTATTTATAGGTGGATAAAATATTATTTATCTATATTTTTTCTATCACGCTTAATTATGAACTAACATTATACCCACGCAATGCTGCGATGAAAGTGATGATGCATGGTTGTGGCGATGCGTTGCCATTGATTGTAGTGGTGGTGAAATTTATTCTATGGTGATAGAATTTGATGGAACAAATTAGTTCCTAAAAAGGTAAATATCTTAACATGGCATATTAGGCATAATCCCACCGACGCGTGTTAACTTGGAGCGTCGTGGAATTGATATTAACTCAACTCGATGCCTGATATGTGATGAAGATCAAGAAACAGAAACAAATTTATTCGTCGAATGCAAGATGGCCAAAGATTTATGGAGTACCATTGGTAAATGGTGGAATAGAGATTTTGGTACCGACATCGATTTGAGCTCGTTGACATCCATTGATGATGCTTCACGAGGTAATAAGGTTGGGAAACAAATTCTAGACGCGGTTATACAAACATCCTTATGGGTTCTTTGGCGCTTCCGTAATGAGTTTACATTCGATCAAATTAAACCACGACGTGACATTAATGGAGATGCACCGGAAACTCCCATCTTAAATTGCTATGAGTGTTTGAACAATTGTTACATTATGCCAATGTACATAAATAAAGAAAGGTGACATCAATTCTTGAACCATTCGACTGGATCTTTTCACAGCTAATTACTACTGATTAATCTCCATCAAGTATGACAACCTTTTTTATTCAACTTTTCGAAAACTATTAATTACACCGATTTCTTTCATGGATCCAATCCTACATCTCCACTTCACGTCATACTCCTAAACTATTTTTGGAATTAATATTTTTGGAATCTGTAAATGAAAACCAAACTTACGACATGGTTGTTGTATGTTGTTAAGCCTATGATGACCTTCTGCTTCCAATCTTTGCAAAACAAAGAGTCGTATAATACCCTTTAATGAGACGGAAAGCGCCGGAATCCATGGCTACGCCGTCGTCGTTGGCCGATGTTAACCATAAGACTATTTCCTGCTTGCAATCCATACACAATTAACAGTAAATATCCCTATAATAGATTGCCTTGTTATAGATTGAAGTGAATAATCGAATCAAACCATTTGAGATACCTTTAACAGCGGCAGATTTTTTTGACTACCAGACTATCGAATCACCCCCATTTGATTTCTTGTAAATTGGTTAAGTCATGTCTGTGATCAATTTGGAGAAACAGAACGGGTCGGAGGTTGCCCCGTATGATGTAACCAAGCCCTAATTCGTTGCAGGACATGCTTCAGTTTTCCATCTCCTTTTATTTATTAATTAATTTAGTTTTAATTAGTATTAGGTATTTAAGTATTTTAAGTATTAATTATTATTAAAATTTGTAATTTGTAAACATGGAAGGCTGTCAAAGGATTAGAATGGGGTTAATTTGGTCATTTAGGGCTAATAGGGATTTGTTAATTAGGTAGTCCACTAACAATGATCAGATCAATGGTTCTTAATTTTTGCCCTCCAACAATTAAGGGGGGAGATTAATTTAGTTTAGGTTATATTAGGAAGGGCTACGTATATCATGGTTTCTTTTAAATAATAAAAAATAAAGGAGATTATGATGATGATTTTCATATAAAGTATGGTAAATATAGGAAGTTTAGTTAATTATAATCTCATACTTTAGGAAGTGGATAATTAATTTGAGATGTTCAAAAAGGAAAACGTGAACTATAAATATGGGACGAAGAGAGTAATTATTTACAATAAGAATTAGAAACACTGAATTTAATATAATTTTGTTACTTTAATACTTTATCCGTATCACTTTTAATTTTCTCTTCACTTTTTTAAAAAAAAAAAAAAAATATATCATCACCCGCAAAGAAAAAGTATATTAATTAAAAACAAAGAAAATTCTTTTAAAACTTTATTTATTGCTTTCTATAATTTAGTTTTCTTATATATATATATATATATATATATATATGAACCTCTACTATTTATTTTGACGTAGTCGCATAATTATCTGTAACTCCTCAAACAAAAAGAGTTAATTAAATTAGTGTACTCGTGTTTGGTGATAAATACAAATATTGAGTTGGGTTTAATTTATAAACGAGAAACAAGTTATGTAGCTTGAGTTCGAAAATAAGACTTAAGGGACTAAAATCATTAAAATCATAAAATGTGTTAGGAGGGGTTATTTTAATTAAGTTGAGAAAGATTGAGGGGTTAGAATGTAACTTGAATATATAATAATCCCTTGGTAAAATCTGGAACAAATTGTTCCAGAATATGTCTGTGCGTGCGTGGGAGGGCGAGAGAAAGAGAGGAGAAGCAAGCAAGAGAAAAAACTACAAATTGAGCTTAACCCTTGGTTGTATGAGTCTTTAATTCCTTGATTTCTCATCTCTAAGGTATGACTAACATCCCTAACCTTTCAATTTGATTTTGTAACACCCCAAATTTTGTAAGTTTGCAAATTTTAATATTTATAAAGAGTTAAATCATTGATACTATCTTATATTGAGTATTTATTTTCCTATAGAGTTAGGAATTTAGAGTTAATAAAACGAGTCCCAACTTAGATTAAGTGGTACCGAGACTAGAGGGATGTACCGTGTTTATAATTCAAACTAGTATACAGTTACTCCCAACTAACTCTAATAATATAGGTATGGGAGGGGTGTTTCCCTTGTTTTCTTTCACACGCCAAAGAGGAACAAACACAGAGTGAAATCGGTTGAGAGGAACAAGAACAAAAGAGGGAAAACACTCAAATTGAACATAGATTGTGAAGTAGCTAGGTTCTTACATAATCGTGATCTACAAGGTAAGTACTACCCACTACTACCTTCAATTTCACGATTTGATGATTTTGAGATAAACCCCATTTTTGGGTTTTTAAAGAAAGTGATGATTTTCTTAATCATTGAGCATTTAGAGATGATTAGTGGGTATAGATGAACTTATTGAGTAGTTACATGCTATTATGTTGTAGTTCATGAGTAATATTAAGAAATGAACTTATGAGGATGATGTTGATAATGATTAGTTAGTATTTTATGATGAATGTAGTTATAAGCATATTTAATGGGTTGAATACATGCTTGAATCTATAAGGAGAGATTGTTAATAACTAGAAGTCATTTTGAGCAAATGACTAATAATACATTGTAATGACGTGTTTAGGTGATTTCTATAAGCAATTGAGAACGTGTTTGAGCTAACAATTAATCGGCATTCGTACGAGGTAAGTAATGGGATGGGAGGGATTATGAGGATTTTCTTGCGAAATGTTGAACAATTGAGTGTCTACGGCTTGAATGAATCCTAGTGATTCACGTGATTAAGAGTATTGAGAAAGCATCATTTTATGGATGAGGCTAATTAACAAGTTTCCTTTAAGTAGGAACGAGAGAGTAAGGATCCTTAAATTAGAGTTGCATGATCATTTGAGTATGATCATCTTATTTAATGAGATATTGATAACTCGTACGTGAATTAAGAGTTAATATGGTTGTTGTTATAAGCGTTGTTATTCGTGTATATAAATATATCTCCGATACTTACTAAGCCATGTGCTTACCCTTCTTTGATGCTGTTGTGTTGATAGGTACTAGTAGCGGGGCAAGGGGAAACTTGGGCAAAGAGCCTAAGATCGAGTAGCGGTGGAGCTTACTAATATAGTAGTAAGTGGAAATCCCTTTTTGTATAAATCATGCTCGGGATACAGTTGGGAAGCCCCTTTTTGTGTAAATGGTCAATTGTGTTTGATCTTGAATTATACTTAAAAACGTATGTGATGTCATTTCCTAAATTGTGAAAGGAACCAGATTTTCGGAGAGCAGGTTGAGGACCTAATACTACTTAACGATGTAATTTTTGTAATGTCGACAATTTGTAACCTTTCATGAGACGAGACTAATGTAACCAATGACGTTATTGTGTTGCTAAATGGCTTATTTGTGAAACGGGTCGCTAGGGGTCCATTTGGGTCATTTGTGTTGTACCGTGTATCTTGGTTTGGATTGTGGTAGGTGCGATGTGTTCCGTGTTTTAATCTTCAATTAAGGCGAGGGTAAAGTGCGCAAATTGCCCAAGTCTATTTGTGTATGGTTTAAAAACCAATTTGTCACCCAAAAAGGTCCAAAACGGTTAATTTTAGTCTTGCGGTGCTTTTTCGTTATTATATAGAAAATTGAGAAATGTGAAAAAGGGAAACCTTCATTATTATGTTTTGAAGGTGCCCGCAAAATCTCGCAACCTAACTCATATCGTGTAAGAAGTTACGTGAATTCGAATATGGTATTTTGGTATTAAAAGTTCATGTCTGTAACTACTGGGCTAAAATCATATTAATACGCGATCGCGCATTGTTGAATATTACAATCGCGTCGTTTTAAAATAGCAATACGCGATCGGGTGATTTTACACGATCGCGTATTTCAGTGCAATTCGTTAACAGAAGATAGCTCGCGGAAACCCCATGCATAAACACATTAACACGCGATCGCGTACCTGTTGCACGATCGCGTATGCGGAGGAAAAACACGCGATCGCGTGGATTTCACAGGATCACGTGAATGATTGATTTTGAGTTTAAGTTGTGCTTGGATTATGTAAACATAATGGAGGTACAAGATTTAGTCAAATGAGTATGTAATGAGTTATGGGACTTTAATAAAAGAGTTCTAAAAAAAATAAAACTTGGGGCGTTTCAGGTTTAATATTAGATTTAAGTATGAACTCTAAATTTGAGTTTTGAGAAAAGAGTGTTATTTTGGGTGTAGGGATGTTAGAAGGGTGTTATTGAGCATAAATGAGTGATCTTTGAACCTAAAAGAGTTAAGTTTCATGAGTTTATGAGAAATTGATGATTTGGTGAAACCAGATAATTTTTATGATTTATTTGATGACGATGATTTGTTATTGTTGTGTTGTTATTATTAAAAGAGGAACATGTAGCCTAAATGCATGAGAATTTATGAGAAGATAGTGTTAAATTGCTGGTTGAGTTAATATTGAGTTAGTTATGTAAACACTTGAGTTGATTGAGAATTTGATGACATGGAGAATAAACATAGTAACATTGGATGTTGAATCTTGTTGAAATTAGTACTAAATGTGTTAATTGAGTTGGAGTTAATCAATAAAAGTGCTTTGAATATAATTGAAGTGATTTGACACACTTTTGTTGAAAACTCGAATTTGGACAACATCATGTGCAGAACATGAACTGTTTACCAAAAATCATAATTAACTAAATAACCGTAACTCGTATTTTGGTGTGACCGAAGTCGTTGGAATGATGTATGAGTCTGTTTTCCAGAAAAGTTTATCTCAAGAGCTAAAACTAAGTTTAAGTAGGTCAAATAATTAAAATGCTACAGACTGTCCAGAATTGAGAATAAATTTAGAGTGTTTGGACGATTTGATTATTATAGAGATGTTGATGATGAGAGGACGATGATGAATTGTTGTTAAAAGAGTATCTTATAAACCATATGCATGTGAATTCCATGAGAAAGGGGTTAAATTTGCTGAGATATAACACTTGAGTTTGATAGAAATATTGATAATATCATTGAGTTGATACACATGAGATTAAATAGAGAATGTTATTGAGTTAGTAATGAGTTAAATGAGTTAAATGAGTTGTATATGTGACCTTATGTGTATGATATCAATTATAGGTCCATAAAGAGTTGAGGTGTCGCTTGAACTAGACCAAACCAACTTACAAGGTAAGTAATGGGGGAGGGAGTTTACAAGTTGACAACATTTGGATTCTTGAGTGATATCCAAGTGTGTGACAGTTTAAGGCGGGAATTTATGAGGTGACATTGAGACACTTGAGTGTGTCCAATGTTGTAACACCCCAAAAATTTAGGGTATTATTTTAAATAGGCGAAAAATACTTGTTTTGAATTACTATTATAAGTTGTATAAAATATTAATAGTTGTGAAAGGTTTTAGGTTTCTAGGCAATAATATTTGAGGGACTAGAAGTGTACTAACCAAATAAATATAGCTAGTTAAATTAAAATAATACATATACATACATATACATATCGATATATACATATGCATCTTATCCAAATTAAGTTCCAGAAACAAGGAGAAAGAGGTAGGAATCGAGAGAGAGGAGAAAGAAGAGAAATTCAGCTCCAAATCACCAAATTTAAATCTATAGAAGCTAAACTATTTACCTATTGATCATCCCTAACCTAAGGTAATTCTTGTTCTTGTTTAATTTTAAACCAGAATGGGAAGAATGGGGATTTTGGGTTTAAGTAAGGTACAAAACGAAATTAGGGCTGGGATATGTATATATTTATGTTAGTTAAGCTTAATAATGATTCTAGTTAACATCAACCTAAACTAAAAGTCAAGAATCTTAAATTGTGTTCACAGTGATTTTGATGGGTTATGTTGAATTCTTGCAAACTAGTGATAACTAACCCATTTGTAGTTTGAAAGTGTTATTATAATGTTATTATGATGTTTGATAATGATTAAAATGGTGTTAGAGGCAATTAAACCATATAAGTAGTTATAGCTTTATATTGGTGAAGTAGTAATTAGTTTGACTAAAAGTCAAACCTGGTCAACCCATCGGGAGGATGGGTTGATGATGACGACTAGTTGATTATGATGATTGTTAGATGTTAAATGTGTTGTTATTGATGTAGAGAATGCCTTCGGCCTCGAGCTCCTCTATCTTAGCCACCACTTCTTCGGTTAACATGTGAAGTCAAATGTTTACAACAATTCGAAATAATCGAATTTCTATTCATTGTTTATTGTGTGCTTTATTCGATTCATAACACCCCACCGTCATCATTTGGTATCAGAGCATAGGTTCGGTAGAAGAAATCGCACAACCAAAAGAAGACAATCGAAGAAAACGAAAAATTCCGTCCAATTCCGTCATATTCTGTGCAGTTTCGAGAGAATCGATGCTACGGATTCGTTAACTGTTGGATCGTTGTGATTTTCGGATATGTGGTTGAGAACGAAAGATCCTGCTTTTACTATGATGAAAATTTTTCTAATTTTCTATTTTTATCGCTTTCTAGTTATTACTATTAATTTATTATTAATTATTAATATATTACTATTATTATTATTATTATTATTATTATTATTATTATTATTTTTATTATTATTATTATTATTTATTACTATTGGAGACTCAAATGATGGATATGCAAGCATGATAACTTATATGATGTTCTATATCTCCATGAATCTAGAAACTTTTGGTCGGCGGAAAAGGGGGGAAAGCTCTCCGTTCCATATCCGCACAATCTAACCGTTGGGATTTCTGATTCGATCTTTCTACCCGGAGATATGAATTTCCGAAGTTGCTGCATTTTTCTAGATCGAATATGTTTTGATTTTGGTAATCGTAGATTCGCCAGAAGAGGCAACGATATAACCAACTGCCGATACGCACGTGTGTTATAGGATGAAGACCCCCATATACACTTGGAGGAACTTCAGACGGATTCCGACAACGAGCCAACCGTAGAGTCTCCGAACGAGGCAACGGAGACGTGAGTGAGGAAGAAGTCCCCAGAAAATTTTATTGGATTGTTGAACAAGATGGATCGTGATTCTCTTTGTAGAAGCCGTGTTAAGGAAACGGAGGGGGGTTAGAGAGTTTCAGAGTTTGAGACTTGGAAAGACAAGACTCGATGACGAGTCTTTTCGAAGAGGGGGAGAATGATGCAGAGAATGCCTTCGGCCTCCAGCTCCTCTGGCTTAGCCGCCGGTTCTTCGGTTAACATGTGAAGTCAAATGTTTACAATAATTCTAAATAATTGAAGGGTTATATATGGCAATTTATAAATGTCATAAGCTATCTTTTTATATTTAGTAGTTATTATGTATTAATTAGGATATCTTTTATATTTTGAAAAAGATTGTTTTCTTTTCCTTTAAGTTTCATTTAGGTTTAGGACTATTATATAAGCATTTTGAATTGTATTTGAATTTTAGTTGAAGTTGAATAAGAATTGTTGAAAAGGGAATGATTCTCGAGAAGTCCCATTTCGGGCATTCACAACGATCCAACGGTTATCAAATTTATGTTCATTGTTTATTGTGTGATTTATTCGATTCATAACACCCCACCGTCATCATTTGGTATCAGAGCATAGGTTAGGGAGAAGAAATCGCACAACCAAAAGAAGCCAATCGAAGAAAACGAAAAATTTCGTCCAATTCTGTCATATTCTGTGCAGCTTCGAGAGAATTGACACCACGGATTCGTTAACCATTGGATCGTTGTGATTTTCGGATGTGTGGTTAAGAACACATAGCCTCACAATCTGACCGTTGGGATTTCTGATTTGATCTTTCTACCAGGATAAATGTATTTCCGAAGTTTCTGCAGTTTACTAGACCGAATATGTTTTGATTTTGGTAATCGTAGATTCGCCGGAAGAGGCAACGATATAACCAACTACCGATATGCACGTGTGTTATAGGATGAAGACCCTCATATACAATTGGAGGAACTTCAGACGGATTCTGACAACGGGCCAACCGTAGAGTCGCCGAACGAGGTAACGGAGACGTGAGTGAGGCCGGAAGAAGTCCCCGTAAAATTTTATCGGATTGTTGAACAAGATGGATCGTGATTCTCTTTGTAAAAGCCGTGTTAAGGAAACGGAGGGGGGGGGGGTTAGAAAGTTTCAGAGTTCGAGACTTGGAAAGACAAGACTCGATGACGAGTCTTTTCGAAGAGGGGGGAGAATGATGCAGAGAATGCCTTCGGCCTCCAGCTCCTCTGGCTTAGCTGCCGGTTGTTCGTTTAACATGTGAAGTCAAATGTTTACAACAATTCAAAATAATTGAAGGGTTAAATATGGCAATTTATAATTGTCATAATCTATCTTTTTATATTTAGTAGTTATTATGTTTTAATTAGGATATCTTTTATATTTTGGAAAAGATTGTTTTCTTTCCCTTTAAGTTTCGTTTAGGTTTAGGACTATTATATAAGCTCTTGAATTGTATTAGAATTTTAGTTGAATTTGAATTGTTAAAAAGGGAATGATTCTCGAGAAGTCCCGTTTCGGGCACCCTTTTAGGGTTATCGAATTTCTATTTATTGTTTATTATGTGATTTCTTCGATTCATAACACCCCACCGTCATCACATAAGTTAGCTAATCTCTACAATGCAATATCTACAATAATCATCAAATATAAACATACAATAAATAACTCAACTCGATCATGTGAACTTTTTGCACGTATGCAATTCGGAACACACAATCATTACACAATTAACTCCCATATCACTTACCTTGGCATTTTAGACAATTTTACAACAATTGATCAACAAAGAACTCCACGCCTTTAATACCTATCAAATATCACATAACAATATAACTGATGACAGAGTGTTTGTGACTAGAAGAAACCACACAAATAAACATTAACGGAAATTCGATAAACCCTCAATGGGGTGCCTGATGTGTAAAATCTAGTTTTAAATATAAACGAAGAAAAACTGCGACTTAACTATTACACAACTAGGTAAGTATACCCTATCGTGTATAGTATAGCTACAGTAAGTCCAAGTTCGTTCCATAGGGACTATGAGTTTAAGAATCAAAATTAAAATGCAATTAATTTAGACAAGAAAGTAAATGTTGGGATTTTCGTGACCGAGTTGTCACTTTGCTTAAATCTACTCAAACTAAGAAAATAGGGGACTCAGGAAGAGTCAAATGTAGAGTTGTTAACTTTCAGATATTAAAATGAACACGTACTTGGACTAGCATCACTAATGATTTCGGGATGTTTATTAAAACTAGTTTACCTACATTGAATTTGTGAATCTAATTAAACTATGATTAGCGTCCACTTTTCCTACACCTTAATTTCAATTAACTAACTTACGATTTAACCTAGTGAATAACTTCCATCAACTTCACTATCTCACACGTTTCAGTTTAAATGATTAACTTACTTTAAATCCGCGTTCGCAATCATTAACCAGTCATTCATAGACAAACAATTAGAATAAATTACTAATAGGAAAAAGCTTCCGCTAAATTGATCATACAATAATTTACAAACAATCCAAATCAGTTGGAATTAAACTTAAATACATAAGGTTCTCGAATAAACGCAAGTTATTGAACATAAAATCTAAAGATGAACACCCATAATCACTAGCTTACATCATTCAAGTGAGCGTAAAGGAAATTAGCTCATGATTAAACTAGAAAGAATCAAATCAATAATAAAAATGAGATTAAACATTGTTTCGATTGAAAGTATGTAAACCTAATGATTACGATGTGATGATGATTGATCCGTGTAACCGTATGATTGGAGTGGTGGAAAGATCTTCAAAAGCTCTCGAAAACGCTCCCAAGAAACCCCAAAATCTCCTTAGAATCGTAGGTGGTGAAAGATATCAAGTTAGGGGTTTTGTTTTCATATTTATACCCTTTTTCAGCAAGTCACCGCCAGACAAGAGTACTGGGCTGGTACCATGAGTACCCGGATGGTACTTAGCAACAAATACCCAAATGGTAGTCAAGCTACCCGATTGCTTTTCCTTCTAGCCGGCTGGTAACTAGACAAACCGACGGGTACTAGTATCTTACAATATTCTTCACTTTCTGTTAACGGGTACACAATTGTACCCGGATGGTTTGATAAGTACCCGGTTGGTTTGATAAGTACCCGGCTGGTACTTCTTTCTTCCAGCTCCAAATTCCATCTTTCTTCGCAATTACCTCGAATCTCACCAAACATAATCCTTTCTTCATTTCTTCCACGTTTTCACCTAAAAATCAATTCTAACCAAATAAGTATCACAAGTTCATAAATTTTACCATAAAATATATACAAAAGAACCGATATCGCGTAAGATAAATATGTCTAAAATGAGCAATATCAGTGCCTAAATCGGGACTTCAATTGTAATACTCTTGTTTTTCCAAGTCTCGAACTTTAAAACTTTCTAACCTCCCTCCGTTTCCTAATGCGGCTCCTCCAAAGAGAATCACGATCCATATTGTTCAACAATCCGATAAAATTTTTCAGGGACTTCTTCCTCACTCACGTTTCCGTTGCCTCATTCGGCGACTCTACGGGTGACTCGTTGTTGGTATCCGTTTGAAGTCCCTCCAATTGTTTATGGGGTCTTCATCCTCTAACACACGTGCATATCGGTGGTTGGTTATATCGTTGCCTCTTACAGCGAATCTACGATAACCAAAATCAAAACATATACCATCTAGAAAACTGCAGCAACTTCGGAAACTCATATCTCCTGGTAGAAAGATCAAATCGAAAATCTCAACGGTAAGACTGTGCTGCTATGTGTTCTCCACTACATATATATGACGAAATTGGACGGAATTTTTAGTTTTCTTCGATTGGCTTCTTTTGGTTGTGCTATTTCTTCTCCCGAACCTATGCTCTGGATGATGATGGTGGGGTGTTATGAATCGAAGAAACCATACAAATAAACATGAACGGAAATTCGAGAACTCAAAAGGGTGCCTGAAATGGGACTTTTCGAGAATCACTACCTTTTCAACATGTTAACCGACGAACCGGCGGCTAAGCCAGAGGAGCTGGAGGCCGAAGGCATTTTCTACATCATTATGTTAGCTTAAGTTGTTGTGAGTTGTGCACTTTGTGCAAGTGGATAATAGATAGCGGATCCGCCTAGCGGATCTAATCTCTACATTGCTTAGTTATTAATTACTAGTTGTTTGTAGTGTATTATTCATTTAATTGCCCATATGCTCACTAAGCGAATTGCTTACCCGTTTAAGTTGTTTAATGTTGTAGGTGCAAGTAGTTCGGTTGAACCTAGTGGACAAAGGGAGGGAGATTCCATTGCAAGAAGGTAGCGTGTATTAGAACTTGCTTTGTACGGGTTTGGCAAGTTCACTTTCTTTTGAATTATCATTTTTGAATGCCATGTTGTGTAAATCGCCCATTTTGATAACATTTGGTGAAAATATTTAGTTTTGGGTTATAGTGTTGAAAATGTTATGTTTAAATGGCAAGGTGTTGAACTTGTAGTAGAATGTATGTAGGAATGATAATGGTATGTTGAATGTCGAAGTAATGATAAGTTGGAAGTTTGGTTATTCAAATGGTGTTGAATTTTAAATGGGTGAATTATGTTAAGTGAACGGGTCGTTTTGCTTAACTAGTCAAAATGATAGTTTGGATGATTTCATTGCGTGTATATGAATTAAAATGTGCAGGAATAAACTTTGAGATGTGTCAAAATGAATGAGTTGGAGTTGTTGTAAATTGTAGTTGTTTAAGTGTCCAAATGGTCACATTTTGGTTAAGAGTCCAAAATCTTCGTTATGGTAAAATTTGAAAAAGTGTCAATTGGAAAACCTTTATTATGTTGAGTGAAATAAATTTGCAGATTTTGGTATCTTGAATATTAACGAGTTAAAAGTTGGGTTCGTCTTAAATTTGACAAAAATCCGAGTTTGATGGTGCAGGACCTTTACACGGGTAGCCCCATCGAAAATTTGATCTACGGGTGGAGCTTGATGGACTACCCGGTGGGTACCCATCCTACCCGGCGGGTACCTGCCAGGTTTTGTGGTTCATTTCTTTTGAGTCCAATTTTAATATGCAACTTTTTTAATAAGTCTCAATTGTTATTCTACAATTTATAAGGTATTTATACACAAGTTTTTGAGTAAAATAAATAATTTTTTTTTTTGGGAGTTTCAAATGTGTATGAGTAAATGGTGGAATTCATGGATAACAATGAGGCTTGAGAAATCTCATTGGTTATACCTTGACACTATGACTTCAAGCTTCTTTGAGTAGAAGCTGAAATGAGTATGTTGTGCTCCTTTGAGTAAGAGCTAAATTAAGGATCCTTAATCATGAGTATTTGTGATCATTTGAGTATGATCATTACTTTGTTGTGGTTATTGCTATGTTGTTTTTGAGTTAATTTCCTATTACTTACTAAGCATGAGGCTTACCCTATTATGTTGTTGTTGTGTAGGTACACAATGTGGGGTAAAGGGGTAATTTGGGCGACGAGCCAAGGTCGTCTATTGGTGGGACTTGCTATTGCGTTACTAAGTCAATCCCTTCTCATGAATCATACTTGTGATATATAAATTGAAGCCCCATTTTGAGAAATCATTGATCATTTGAGTATGATCATTTTTGTGAATAAAACTTGATCTTTATTGAAGTTGTGGTTAAATCGAGCTTTATATGGAAATGGGTCAAGATGCGGTAAAAATAAGTTTGTAGTGTTTGCAATTTAAAACGCTTGGTAATGAGTTATTAGAGAGTATTATAATTTGAGATGATGTCATTTGTTAACAGTGTTGATTTTAGATTTGTAAACTTGAATTGTTGATGTTGATAATGAGTTTTGAAATGTTTTGATATCGAGTTGTGAAAACAATTGCGTTAAAGTTATTATTGAGTTGTATAGTTGTGTTGTGGAATTAACATTTGTACTTGTTAAATGGTGGGAATTTCTCGAGTTGAAAAGTGGTCAATTTGTTATAATAGTGTGGTATTTTGATTACAAGTTGAGGTATTTATTGCTAAAAAAAATTCTGTACTTAGGGCTTAAGTTTGAGTGTCAAAATCTGGAAATGCAATTGAGTCAAAAACTGAGTTTTCTGGTTTGTAGGACTACCCGGCGGGTACTTGCCTTACCCGGTGGGTATATCCGACGGGTACATAAGTTTTAAACAGGTAGCTTGCGTTTTATTTTAAACAGAGATTTGAGCCGTGAGGAGTACCCAGCGGGTACCTGCCAGTTTTCAAATTTTTTTTTTTTTTTGAGTTCAAATCAATTTTGTATTGTTGAAACGAGTTCATTTCAAAACAATTAAGTAGCGGGAGCTTAATTAAAAGAATTTTGAATTGAGAATTATTTTTAAGTTGTGGGACATCATTTAAAGAGATTTGAGATGAGTTCAATCGAGTAAGTATTATGATGAATTTTATTTAACACTATGAGAAGTTGAGATTTTTACTAAATGAGTTTAAATCTGAGAATGACTTATTGAGGTAAAAAATAAAATAAAAATTTGGGCGTTTCATTATCGACAAGTGAGGAATATGTGTTGTTTTCACACACATGGAAAAAATTAAAATAAAAATAGTTATGTGTATTTTTGGCGCATAAGCTTGTTAGGTTATTGGAGTTTAAATTTAGTTTTTTCAAAAGCTCAAGTAGGATTCTTTGAATAACAAAATTTCTAGAGTGTAATAAATAATAAGCTCTAGAAAACAATGATAGTTGAATCATATTTTAAAATAAGCTTACTGCTTATGAAATGAAAAATAACATGAATACCCTTTATATAATCATTTTTCATGTATTTTTCTTTCCTTTTCAAGTCAATTCAAAACTATAAGTTTCCAACTATTTTATCAAACAGGTAAAATAATAATAATAATAATAATAATAATAATAATAATAATAATAATAATAATAATAATAATAATAATAAGTTTCAACTTGTAGTTTCAAAAGTAAACTTCAACTATCAACTAGTTTCAAAAATAACATGAAATGATGTACATCAGTTTCTTTTTAGCTATGAATATAAATCAGTATGAAATTTCTCAACGATGATGATTAAAAGTTGTGTTATATTGATGATAGTACTTAAATTTTAAGCCACTAATTAATAATAATAATAATAATAATAATAATAATAATAATAATAATAATAATAATAATAATAATAATAATAATAATAATAATAATAATAATAATAATAATAATAATAATAATCATTCATCAAATATAATAAAAATAAATAAGTTTTTGTTTAGTTATAGCAATTGCATTGACCATACTCGTTACATTTTCCACGACCTGAACTACATATTCTTCTGCAATCTTCATCACTGCCACATTGAGGAACTTCACGTTTGCTCACAATATTGTTGCTATATCCTGTTCCGACTTTTGCTTTCGTCTCAGCCAAAACACATGACATTTGCAGACCTGCAAATTAACATATTTCGTTAACGTTATTAGAAATTAAGAGGCATGTTCGTATAGCTAGAGATAAATTCAAACAATACCTGATATGAAAATCAACAATGTGACAATGAACACTATCTCTAGTGAATTACTTCTCTCCATATTGTATTGAATCAAATATAATTAAGTAAAAGAATGTGTATAAAATTAAAATGGATATGAACAGATATATATATAGAGTTGTTTCATAATAGTGGTACCTGAAATCTGTTAACCATACATGAATGCTTATAATTAATGTGAATTAATTGTCTTACCTATTATTTTTATGATACATTTATGATAAAAATATTTCTTAGTAATCGTTTATTTGAAATCTCGCAGTTTAATTGTTGCCGATATTTTTCTTAAATGAGAAAAGAAATTTATTACTATCAACACCCTGATAGCTTATAAGATATATGAATTGAACGCGCATAGCTCTAGTTCATTAATGTTACAAAATATTTCTAGTTCAAATGATACTAATTCAATAACAAGTTAGCCTGACTAGATGCCAAAAAACTTCTTTTCTATTTTTTATTTTATATATAATTTTTTAATTTCACTTTTCCTTCACTTCTTTTAGTATTATTAAATCCGAAAACTAAAGGGCATATGACCTAACGTTATGTGTGACAGAATTTGTCAATTAAGAGGTTGTAACTTTAAGTCTCATATGTGACTATGAGGCATGTACATATATAAGTGAGGTAGGTTAGTTGTGTAGGAGTAAAATTGCCATTATATAAAATATAAAATAAAAAATAAAAAGAAAAACTCAGAGAATATATCGATCAATATAAATTAATTTTAGATAAATCCGATAAAATTAGTAAGTCACGTAAAGCCCATGTGCGTAAATATCTTGATGGGTAGGATCGTCTTAAATTCTTACTTAAAAATGTTTGAACTATGAAGATGGATCCAAATAGTCAGGCACGTAATTTCTCTTCCCTAATTATTTTATTTTCTCACATCTATCTATCTGTCTATTTATATCTACATAACTAAAGGAGGAGACCACAAATTACGTGTCAATTATTCACCCATTCCATATTATTTGCATCCCACGTGTCATCATAATATGAAACAAGTTTGATGATGTGGATTCTCCTACATCCACACGATAATTAAGGCAATATTTTATTGTAAAAATAAAGTCATAATAATTAAGGTATTTTTAATTTAATATACTATATTTTTTGACGCTAACTAGCGCAATACATAATTTAGTTATAATCAATTTAATCCAAACTAATGTGTAATGGTAAACATTTTGATTCCGGATAAAAAGGGAACACTAGTTTTCGAGGGCAAGGAGGGCAGAAATTGACAGCCTTTGGATCAATTGTAGATGGAAGATCAATGGCTATAAAAATAGACACCAATAAAATAAATAATAAAAAGAGAAAAGGGTAATCCGATAAAATTACTCTCCCTTTCATTTTCCTTCTTGCCTTTTTCCATCCCACTCTCATCCGCCACCTTATTCCGGCCGAAAGCCACCATTCACTGCCGTCGAATTCTGACCGACAGTGGCAACTAGATTCCGATCGACGACGGCAACAAGATTCCGACCAACGAATTTTTTGTTTTATTTTTCGTTTTTCATTCTTTTTATACTACATCAAGTTATCTTCATACACGATCATTGACGTGCCGTCCGCAAATGCTGCAGTTGTTATTTATAGCAGCGGCAACAACGTCTGGAAGTTTTAATATTTATATTTGCTGGGGCTCAACCTATACGTACTACCTACCTTTTGAGTAAGCGATAAGTACAACTCGAATGTCGTTCTTAAAATCGGAACGAATTGAATTGAATTTGGCTACCTAGGATAAGTTCGCCAATATGATAGGGTTTTAAAGATTGGTAGGTTTGGTTTTGTAGTTTTTCTAAATTATCTAAAACTTAAATTAGATAACAGAAAATAAAGACAGATTTTAAGAAGAAGGTAGAGAGTGATTGTTGAAACTTTGATGATTAGGGTTTCGGGATGATATTCATTATAAAGTTGATTGAAGATTTCCCTAAATAAATATAAACTAGGCAGTCGTTGTAAACCCTAGGACCCTACGTTTTAGTTTTAATCCAAAAAACATATCTCTGAATCCTAGGTTATCATGATTCTGCTCAGATCAAACTGTCTTTGTGACAACTCTCCAAATTAGGTATTAATTAACATTTAAGCATGTGCATTCTTACGCTAATTTCCTGGTTAAGTTTTAACAAAACTTTTTGATGTGATGTAAGCCTAGCAAGCCCAATACCTTTAAACAAAAAGTAATACGTAATACTTAAGTAGTTAAAAGTTACGTACAAACGTATCGGAACGAACCTGACAAAAATAAATAACAAAAGCTGGTGACACAAAAATAATTAATAACTCAACTATTAATTACGAGTATTGTTATATCTATAACATATAGATAAAACGACTTAAATATACGTTTAACATAAAACGTATTATAAAACGAACAGAAACAATTCTAAAGCGCACATAAAAGGTCGAATCATAAAAATTTCAATTTTCTCATTCGTTAGAAGGTAGTTAGAACATTACCTCAAAATATGAAATCATAACTTAACTGAAATTTGGCGCTCAATTATATGCGCGCAGTAAAATGTACAAAATTGTACATCTATTTAAAATAATGACAACATCATTATTCTGATTTTAAATAACGAACCAGGAGAACACCTACAGAATAAAAATATAAAAATTTTACTTTTATATTGCTATAATTATACCCGTACTCGAAACTGATGTACCAAAAATGGCCACCAAACTCAAATAATTGAGCGACCGTCTCCTGTAACTAGCCATACCCGTTTGATTTATTTACTCCCTCCCATTTCTTTCTGTGATCTTTTCTAAACACACACACCAAATCATCATCATCTCCAATCTTCTTCTTCTTCAATCATCACAACAACAACATCAGGAGTGGAGTAGAACAACAAACCAGGAGCATCATCATCATCCGTTCATCATCATCCTCACCATTTTTCACTTTGTAAGGAACTTTCGATTCTTTGATTTCTACATTTCAATTTCGTATTTTAACATGTTTATATAACATAATCTAAGTATATATAACATCAAAACTTGATGATTAATATGATTGATTCTTGAAAATGGTTTTATAAAACCCAAAACCTTAAAACCAAAATCGACACACAAAAACTAGTTAAAATGAAATAATAACGTGTAAAAACGACACATAACACTTGTATAAACGTTTGGTAACATAACATAAAGGATTGGAGTCAAATAAACTTGTGTATATATATTATCCGTAGCAAACAGGGGACTGAAAACGAAGCTAGATCCGGCGGATCACCCCAGGATCCGGCGGATCCTCCATCTGAAAACTATGTGAATCCGGCGGATTCATCAGGATCCGGCGGATTCCCGTGTCCGACCCGCACACCGCGATCGTTTAAACTTCGATGAACGAGTAAAAGACAACAAAGATCCGGCGGATCCTTATCGGATCCGGCGGATCCCAACCATCACACGCACACGACTCGTGAACGACTACGATGAACGAGTAAATGACATACTAGATCCGGCGGATCATGGGTGGATCCGGCGGATCCTTCCATTTGTAACCCGATCCGGCGGATCAGGAATTAGATCCGGCGGCACCTTTTTCAATAACGTGAATCCGGCGGATTCAAATAGAATCCGGCGGATTCCCAACCTAGTCAACAACCTTGACTTTTATTTTAAAACACAAACGATTCCGTTAACGATGTTATTTATACAAGACATTATCGATACCTAATAAGCTAATGTTAGTAACATCTAGCCGAGACACGGATATTGGATTTATTTATTTCGTACGAACAAACGATATATGAATGTATATATATGACATATATATATATATATATATATATATATATATATATATATATATCTATGGACTATTATTAAATTATACAATTTGGATACGATTACACAATCGGGACATTTAAACTTCTTAAAACTTATTAATCAAAAGTGTTGATATTAAAAACAAATGATATTCATTTTATAAAAACAATCTAAGTTTTATAACAAATAAAACTTATAACGTTTTAAATACGTAAACAACGTATTACAATATATATAAATATATACGAGAACACATGTTATATATAGACAACTACATAATTGTTTGTACACTTAGCAAGTGTACGATTTGAGAAATAATAACAATACTTCCACGCAATGTCACCAACGAGTATGACAACATACGTTATTAAGAAATCTACAATTTCTTCAAACAAACAAACTGTTAACATAAGTAATTAAACAAATCAAACGTACTTATATTAATACATTTATTGTATATAGGTTAACATACCTTGGGCAATTATCTGTCAGCTGCTAGCTTTCATACCGAGCAAATCACCGTGAGTTCACAGCCCCTACTTTACAAATGTTTTATGCTTTTAAACATAGGGGTGTAAACATAGAAACTGCATGCGAACACATGCAGCAAATTATATAAATGCTTTATTGCTTTATACAACTGTTTGACATGAAATTATGTATTTCACAACTGTTTTTGGGAATTAGACAACATATCCTAGTACGGACCCAGACTCCCAATGTATGCATGAAAAGTCCTTATGTCATGCAAACTATAACCATTAGCTAGGTGACTCTAGCCACTGAGTATACGAATAGTACTATTGCCGTGACGACCCTCCTGTGGATGGAGCGTATACTTAATTGTCCTTCAGGAAAACAACATAAGTTTTGGTTGTGGTTTGGATATAGGGTTAGGTCGCGTTACTTTAACCTGCAAGGTTTAGCTCACCTTTCAGGGGATTATAGTCTAAGTATTTCCCACATATTATTTAGGATGAACGTATCCTACAACTGTTTTATACCGGTATACTTACTGGTTATATTTATATACTGGTAAACAATCAGACATACACTTTGGGTGACAACCTGTAACACCCGCCAAATTAGGACTAGTAATTAGTGCCTAATCATACGTTAATACATGTAATTAGTTCCGTGTTAGACTAATTAATGTATCGAATTATATATATTGTTGAATATATACGAAAATGCGATTTGGTTAAATCGTACGCAACTTAAATCGAATGTATTTCGATTCAATTTAATACGGACGTTGGTGACCAATTTTATTAAATAACGCTTTTATGTCAAAAATATTATTATGATAATATTTCGTATTCATTCGTATCGTACAAACAGAACTTACACAATTTAAAATATTAAAACGCGCAAACTAAATAAACAAACTTACATTTTATAACTCAAATATAAATTGATTTGTAAAGTATTTAAATAAAATATCGCCTAATAAATTGTATTTTAAAACTTACCACTTAATATGTAAAATAATTAATTAACGTTTAAACGACGGAGTAAACGAACACCGCACGGAACACGAACGCGGGACGAAAATGGGGCTCCAAAACCCCACTCCCCTCCCACTTTCTTCTCACTTTCTCTTTTTCCCCTCTCTCCTCTCTTTCTTTTTCTCTCAAACAAATCACCACCAACATCACACTAAATCGCCAAAAACTAGCATCAAACGACTTCGGATCTTCAAGATTTTTAGAGATTCACGACCACCACGCAACGATCTATCTTTCTATCTTTCCGAAATTTCATTTCGGCGATTTGTAAGTTTCCGACACAACTCCGAAAACTCTCGTTTCTAAGTATTATCACTTGCTAGTTGTTTGTATAACCTTGTAATGTCCTAAAATGGGTTGGGTAAAAATATTAGGCCGATCGATGGCCGGAAAATGCGTTTTTGAAGTTGAAACTCCGATCAGATCCCGTACGTCGCATTTGGCCTGGAGCAAATGCGACGCAGCGACTTACGTCGCACGAATCCTCGACGTCGCATATAGCAACGCAGCCTATTACGTCGCATTGACTTGCGAATGTCGCACATAGCGACGCAGACCTTAACGTCGCCAACTTAACCAACGTCGCATTAGCGACGCAGCACCCTACGTCACATTGAATTGCGAACGTCGCAAAATGCGACGCAAACACTCACGTCGCACCCAACGTCGCACAAACCAGAAAACACAGATTTTCACTAAGTGTCGAGACCCTAAATTTTATCACTCGATTTCACCCAATTTCAAGTCCAGATGCGTTTTTCCTTAAAGCAATATAGTAGAAATAAAAATTTTCCAAGCTGACCAGCTCGACCCCAGCCAGGGGTTCTGCCCCTTGGACCCCGCCAGGGGCTGCCGCCCCTTGGACCCCGCTACCAGGGGCGCTGCCCCCGGACCCCCGTACTAAGATTTCGTAGACACATTTCCCACCAAACAACAAACTTGTATAACACTTTGAAACTAACAAAATAACATCAATATCATTATTACCAATAATCACCAACGGGCCGTACGCGTTTTCAAACACTTAAACTATCCACCGAATTGGGAACATTTGGACATTTTAGTTGGACGAACAACTACAAGGTAATCTTATTAGATACCTTCGCATATTATAACCATCGCGTGTCGTGGACACCCTCAGGATACAAGTCTTTGGACTTCATACTCGGCTAATCAACTCAAGTTTATTAAGTTAAACTCGCTAGACTCAGGTGAGTCTCATAGCCCCTCTTTTACTGTTTTACTCAGGGGTGTGATATATTGCTCAACTTTTAACATGTGAACGCAAGTACAAACATTTCATATACTACATGAGTTTTTCGAAACTAATCATTTTAAAGTCCTCCGTCAGCATAGTTGTTAATACGTTGTAGCGTGAATATTAGTATATGGTACCATATAGGATTGACCCACCTCATCCGGGTTAGCAAGCACTAACCGGGTAAACGGATGTACTAATATTTGGGAAGACGAATGTTGATTAGGCATTCGTGCAGGCACCTCGCCCGGAATTCCCTATAGGGGACCCGGCCCTCGAGTTAAGCTCAACTATGTGCTCATGGCTGTATACACGATGACTATCATTTAATTGCTGGATGCAATTCATTATTTAATTGCTGGATGCAATTCATTATTTAATTGTTGGATGCAATTCATTATTTAAATCTTGCGGTTCATACTATATTAACTGATTTCAAACCTGTGAGCTCACCAGCTTTCTAGCTGACCTTTTAGCATATATCGCAGGTACCAAGCAGTAGGATGTTTCCGCTTCAGGACTTTAGCTCGAGTCAGCATACAGACGATTGAGATTTTCTTGCATTAGTATATTTTTGTACAAGTACTTATGTACTGAAATCTCATTTTATTTAAACTCGAGCTATGTAAAGCTTTAAATGTTGTAAACATTTCTATTATCAATATATTTTGTTAAAACGACGCATATAGAGCCGTTTACTATATATCTTTGTGCTTTGTTATTGATTAGTAACACCCAAATCAAGCTTCCGCAAATCATCAAATTTGGGGGTGTTACAGATTGGTATCAGAGCCTAAGGTTATAGTGAACTAGGTTGCATTTAGTGGGCCTAGACTATGACCATTAGGCGGTATTCCTTATTAGGTATAACTGGTTCAGTGATTACATCATACGAGTTTAATTTAACATAGCCTGATCAACTATGTACAATTAAGCAAAGATGATGTAAGATCTGAAAGTAGTTATGGCTGAACAGGGTACAATAGAAGACTCTGACCTCGAGAGAACCGAGACTTAAACATGTTTATGCTAGACACTCAATAGGCTATATTATATAGGGATTATATGAATATAGGCCTCAATCTTACTAACGCTTTATCTCAGAAATGGCAAACATCCCACCCAATTCATCTCGCTCTCAATCCGGGTCGCAGAACCCAAGGGTAGCAAGGAGGAACAACAGGTTGCCTCGAGCTGGCCCGTACCCCACTCATTTCACCTTGCCGACCTTAGCCGCTAGGGTGAACCAACACGAGCAGCGACTTCGCACCATGGATGTCGTGTTGCAAGAAACAAACGAAAACTGGAGACTTACATCCCTTGAACGCATCGAACAAGTCTCCGACGACCTGGAAACCACAAACAACAACATGGATGTCCTTCGCAACCAAGTAATAGCGATAAGCGTGGAAAATGCCCTCCTACGTCAAAGGATGGAAGAATGTGAACAGCGTTCACATGAAGCAGAAGAGTATGCCCGTGGACTAACACAACGACTGGCACTAGCAGAAGATAACGCCCGTCAAGCTAGCAGACTTGCAAACACTGTGGACCGTCTTGTCACGATGATGGAACAATCTAATCTACGTTAAGACTAGTGTAGTCTTTGTCTTTTAATCTATCCTGTAATCTAGTAACTATCTACGCGCTACTCTAAAATTCGGTCGGATGTAACAATTCCCGACGCCTTTTGTAATAACTCTGTAGGATGTAACCTTTGAACTCATATTAGCTATCAAATATTCCTTGTTGTTCAACTCATATTAATTGTCATTTTTCCATGTTGATGTCATGTATTACTGCTTTTATACATGTACATCTATAACAAATACAACTTTCCTACGAAATCTCATGTATCTTCATTTCTTTTATTGAAAAATCATGCCGCCAAAGTCAAGACCATACACCGATGCTCAGCTTACATCGCTTATAACCCAGGCTATTACTGAAGCCTTGGCTCGGAATACCCCACAAAACTCCACCAGAAACAGCGATGCCGCTGAAACCACTACTGCTAAACCTTGTTCCTACAAGGACTTTCAAAGCTGCAAACCCTCCAGCTTCAAGGGTTCTGAAGGAGCCATCGGACTTATCAGATGGTTCGAGAAAATGGAAACTGTTTTCCGTGTCAGCAAATGCGCGGAGAACGACAAAGTAAACTTCACCACCTACTCTCTTGAAGATGATGCCCACTCTTGGTGGAATTCATATACCCAATCAGTGGGTGCTGACACTGCCTACCAACTCTCTTGGGAGGACTTGAAAGCAAAACTCACTGCCAAATACTGCTCAATCGCCAAACTCCAAAAGCTGGACGAGGAGTTCTGGAACCTAAAGGTTCAGGGTGGTGATATCGATGGTTATACCACCAGATTCCAGCAACTCGCTGCCCTCCGCCCAGCCATGGTTAGCACAGAACCTGATAAAATCAGGAAGTACATCCTTGGCCTTCCTGAGCCTGTTCGGGGGCATGTTGCCTCTTCCAACCAAACCACCATTGACGGTGCAATTCTATTTGCCCAAGATCTGATGTCCATGAGCCAAGATTCTGAACCACCCACTTCATCCTCCCAAAACAACAAGCGAAAGTGGTCTGACTACCACAACAACCACTCCAACCAACAAAACAAGAAACCCGACACCATCAAAGCCTATAACACCACCACTGACATCACACGGGGCTACACTGGGAACAAACCCTATTGTTCCAAGTGCAGCCGTCACCATGAAGGCTCCTGTGGTCCCTTTTGCAACAATTGCAAGAGGTACGACCATCTCACCAAAGACTGCAATTCTCCTGCCAACAACAATTCCAACAACAACACCAGACCACCCAAAGTCTGCTTTGAGTGTGGGAAACCCGGGCACTTCAGGGACACGTGCCCCAAGCTAAAGAATAACAACAACAACAACAACCGCAACAGCAACAACAACAACAACACCCGAAGCAGAGCCTTCGTCATCAAATCTGGGGACGCCCGCCAAGACCCGAATGTGGTCTCGGGTATGTTCCACCTCAACAACTTAAATGCTTCTGTTCTATTTGATACTGGTTCTGATAGAAGCTTTATCTCTGATGACTTTTGCCCACTACTTGACATCACTCCTGTTGCCTTAGATGTTAAGTACACTGTAGAGCTAGCAAATGGGGAACTTATAGAAACCGATAGTGTGATACCTAATTGCACTTTAAAGCTAGCTGATGAAACCTTTTCAATCGATCTTGTACCCGTTGAAATCGGAAGTTTCGACGTCATCATTGGAATGGACTGGTTGTCCAAACACCGAGCTGAAATCATTTGCTACGATAAAATTGTCCGCATTCCACTCGCTGCCGGTGGAACCTTGATCATACAGGGGGAGACCGGTGGGACGGGACTCAATATCATCTCTTGCTTAAAAACCCGAAAATTTCTGAGAAAGGGTTACCCCGCAATACTTGCACACATCACAGAGAAGAAGTCGGAGGAGAAGAGACTTGAGGATGTGCCGATTTTTAGAGACTTTCCCGAAGTCTTTCCAGAAGAACTGCCTGGTTTACCTCCATCTAGACAGGTTGAGTTCTCAATTGATCTCGTGCCGGGTGCCGCACCGGTGGCCCGTGCACCGTACCGTTTAGCCCCATCCGAACTTCAGGAGTTGTCCTCTCAGTTACAGGAACTTCTGGATCGAGGATTCATTAGGCCGAGTTCTTCGCCTTGGGGAGCTCCGGTCTTATTTGTTAAAAGAAGGACGGTTCATTTCGAATGTGCATCGACTACCGAGCGTTGAACAAATTGACCGTCAAGAACCGTTATCCACTTCCTCGCATTGATGATTTATTCGACCAACTTCAGGGTTCAAGTTTCTACTCAAAAATCGACCTGCGATCAGGCTATCATCAGTTACGAGTTCGCGACACCGATATTCCGAAAACTGCTTTCAGAACTCGTTACGGGCACTACGAATTCCAAGTGATGCCCTTTGGTCTAACCAACGCACCGGCTGTATTCATGGACCTTATGAATCGGGTGTGCAAACCTTACCTCGATAAGTTTGTCATTGTCTTTATCGATGACATACTCATTTACTCGCGCAACGAGCAAGAACATGCGCAACACCTCAAAACCATCCTTGAACTCCTTAGACACGAGGAGCTTTATGCCAAATTCTCTAAGTGTGAGTTCTGGATACAAACTGTTCAATTCCTTGGTCACGTGATCGACAGTCAGGGAATTCACGTTGACCCATCAAAAATTGAGGCTATCAAAGACTGGCAAGCACCCACCTCAGCGACTGAAGTACGTCAATTCTTGGGTCTTGCTGGGTACTACCGGCGATTTATCGAAAATTTCTCCAAAATAGCTCAACCACTCACGGTACTGACTCAGAAGGACAAAAGGTTCGATTGGACCGATAAACAAGAATCAGCATTCCAACTTCTGAAACAAAAGCTTTGCAGTGCTCCAATTCTATCACTACCCGAAGGCACCGATGACTTTGTGGTATACTGCGATGCTTCACACCAAGGTCTCGGGTGCGTGCTGATGCAACGAGACAAAGTCATTGCCTATGCTTCGCGACAGCTGAAAATTCACGAAAAAACTACACCACTCATGATCTCGAACTTGGAGCTGTCGTTTTTGCTCTCAAAATCTGGAGACATTATCTCTACGGCACTAAGTGCACAATCTTTACCGACCACAAAAGTCTCCAACATATATTCGATCAGAAGGATCTCAATATGAGGCGACGTCGATGGGTCGAGTTGCTTACCGATTACGATTGCGAGATCAAGTACCATCCAGGGAAGGCTAATGTTGTAGCCGATGCCCTCAGCCGAAAGGAACGACCGAAACCACTTCGAGTCCGAGCCCTCAGTATGACCATTCACAACGATCTTGCCATTCAAATTCAAACCGCTCAGATCGAAGCCCTGAAACCTGAAAATATCAAAAATGAAGCCTTGCGGGGTATTGACAAACAATTTGAAGTCAAATCTAACGGGATTAGGTATTTCTCAAACCGAATCTGGTTGCCTAATTTTGGGAACCTACGAGACTTGGTGATGGATGAAGCTCACAAGTCCAAATACTCTATCCATCCGGGATCCGATAAGATGTACCACGGAATCAAGGAATTTTATTGGTGGCCAAACATGAAAGCCGAAATCGCCACTTATGTCAGCAAGTGTCTTACTTGCTCGAAAGTCAAAACCGAACATCAGAAACCACCTGGTTTACTCCAACAACCTGAAATCCCTGAATGGAAATGGGAACAAATTGCCATGGATTTCATAACCAAACTACCCAAATCGTCGAACGGTTGCGATACCATTTGGGTGATCGTTGACCGCCTCACTAAATCTGCCCACTTCTTGGCAATCAAGGAAAACGATAAAATGGAACGCCTTACACAAATCTACATCAAGGAAATCGTTTCTCATCACGGTGTTCCAATCTCGATCATCTCTGACAGGGATGCCCGTTTCACCTCTCACTTTTGGCAATCACTTCAAAAAGCTTTGGGTACTCGTCTTGATATGAGTACCGCATACCATCCTCAAACCGACGGCCAAAGTGAACGAACCATTCAGACACTGGAAGATATGCTACGCGCCTGCGTAGTTGATTTCGGTACAAACTGGGAAAGACATCTACCGTTGTGCGAATTCTCGTACAATAACAGCTATCACGCCAGCATTAAGGCTGCACCTTTTGAGGCACTGTACGGTCGTAAGTGCCGATCACCGATCTGTTGGACGGAAGTGGGAGATAGTCAACTCACTGGTCCTGAACTCATACACGCCACCACTGAGAAAATTGTGGAAATCCAAAACAGACTCAAAGCCGCACGTGATCGTCAGAAAAGTTATGCTGAGGTGAGACGCAAACCACTCGAGTTCCAAGTTGGGGATCGAGTACTCTTAAAAGTATCGCCTTGGAAAGGCGTCATCCGTTTTGGCAAACGTGGGAAGTTAAATCCTAGGTACATCGGGCCTTTTGAGATCCTCGAACGGATTGGCCCCGAAGCTTATCGATTGCAGCAGCCATCCGAACTCAGCAGCGTGCACCCTACTTTTCATATTTCCAATTTGAAGAAGTGTCTGTCTGATGAGACACTTATTATCCCACTAGATGAAATTCGTGTTGACGATAAACTTCACTTCGTTGAGGAACCCGCTGAAATTATGGACCGTGAGGTCAAACAACTGAAACAAAATCGTATTCCCATCGTCAAGGTCAGATGGAATTCGCGGCGTGGTCCGGAATTCACCTGGGAACGGGAAGACCAAATGCGACTCAAATATCCTCAACTTTTCACTGATTCTACATCAAACACGACCTCGAGCTAAATTTCGGGACGAAATTCTTCTAACAGGGGGAGAATATAACACCCGCCAAATTAGGACTAGTAATTAGTGCCTAATCGTACGTTAATACATGTAATTAGTTCCGTGTTAGACTAATTAATGTATCGAATTATATATATTGTTGAATATATACGAAAATGCGATTTGGTTAAATCGTACGCAACTTAAATCGAATGTATTTCGATTCAATTTAATACGGACGTTGGTGACCAATTTTATTAAATAACGCTTTTATGTCAAAAATATTATTATGATAATATTTCGTATTCATTCGTATCGTACAAACAGAACTTACACAATTTAAAATATTAAAACGCGCAAACTAAATAAACAAACTTACATTTTATAACTCAAATATAAATTGATTTGTAAAGTATTTAAATAAAATATCGCGTAATAAATTGTATTTTAAAACTTACCACTTAATATGTAAAATAATTAATTAACGTTTAAACGACGGAGTAAACGAACACCGCACGGAACACGAACGCGGGACGAAAATGGGGCTCCAAAACCCCACTCCCCTCCCACTTTTTTCTCACTTTCTCTTTTTCCCCTCTCTCCTCTCTTTCTTTTTCTCTCAAACAAATCACCACCAACATCACACTAAATCGCCAAAAACTAGCATCAAACGACTTCGGATCTTCAAGATTTTTAGAGATTCACGACCACCACGCAACGATCTATCTTTCTATCTTTCCGAAATTTCATTTCGGCGATTTGTAAGTTTCCGACACAACTCCGAAAACTCTCGTTTCTAAGTATTATCACTTGCTAGTTGTTTGTATAACCTTGTAATGTCCTAAAATGGGTTGGGTAAAAATATTAGGCCGATCGATGGCCGGAAAATGCGTTTTTGAAGTTGAAACTCCGATCAGATCCCGTACGTCGCATTTGGCCTGGAGCAAATGCGACGCAGCGACTTACGTCGCACGAATCCTCGACGTCGCATATAGCAACGCAGCCTATTACGTCGCATTGACTTGCGAATGTCGCACATAGCGACGCAGACTTTAACGTCGCCAACTTAACCAACGTCGCATTAGCGACGCAGCACCCTACGTCACATTGAATTGCGAACGTCGCAAAATGCGACGCAAACACTCACGTCGCACCCAACGTCGCACAAACCAGAAAACACAGATTTTCACTAAGTGTCGAGACCCTAAATTTTATCACTCGATTTCACCCAATTTCAAGTCCAGATGCGTTTTTCCTTAAAGCAATATAGTAGAAATAAAAATTTTCCAAGCTGACCAGCTCGACCCCAGCCAAGGGCTCTGCCCCTTGGACCCCGCCAGGGGCTGCCGCCCCTTGGACCCCGCTACCAGGGGCGCTGCCCCCGGACCCCCGTACTAAGATTTCGTAGACACATTTCCCACCAAACATCAAACTTGTATAACACTTTGAAACTAACAAAATAACATCAATATCATTATTACCAATAATCACCAACGGGCCGTACGCGTTTTCAAACACTTAAACTATCCACCGAATTGGGAACATTTGGACATTTTAGTTGGACGAACAACTACAAGGTAGTCTTATTAGATACCTTCGCATATTATAACCATCGCGTGTCGTAGACACCCTCAGGTTACAAGTCTTTGGACTTCATACTCGGCTAATCAACTCAAGTTTATTAAGTTAAACTCGCTAGACTCAGGTGAGTCTCATAGCCCCTCTTTTACTGTTTTACTCAGGGGTGTGATATATTGCTCAACTTTTAACATGTGAACGCAAGTACAAACATTTCATATACTACATGAGTTTCGAAACTAATCATTTTAAAGTCCTCCGTCAGCATAGTTGTTAATACGTTGTAGCGTGAATATTAGTATATGGTACCATATAGGATTGACCCACCTCATCCGGGTTAGCAAGCACTAACCGGGTAAACGGATGTACTAATATTTGGGAAGACGAATGTTGATTAGGCATTCGTGGAGGCACCTCGCCCGGAATTCTCTATAGGGGACCCGGCCCTCGAGTTAAGCTCAACTATGTGCTCATGGCTGTATACACGATGACTATCATTTAATTGCTGGATGCAATTCATTATTTAATTGCTGGATGCAATTCATTATTTAAATCTTGCGGTTCATACTATATTAACTGATTTCAAACCTGTGAGCTCACCAGCTTTCTAGCTGACCTTTTAGCATATATCGCAGGTACCAAGCAGTAGGATGTTTCTGCTTCAGGACTTTAGCTCGAGTCAGCATACAGACGATTGAGATTTTCTTGCATTAGTATATTTTTGTACAAGTACTTATGTACTGAAATCTCATTTTATTTAAACTCGAGCTATGTAAAGCTTTAAATGTTGTAAACATTTCTATTATCAATATATTTTGTTAAAACGACGCATATAGAGTCGTTTACTATATATCTTTGTGCTTTGTTATTGATTAGTAACACCCAAATCAAGCTTCCGCAAATCATCAAATTTGGGGGTATTACACAACCCACATAAATCTGTATTTTAGGGTAATAATCCTACAAACTCATATTTTGAAAAACCTGCAAACATTTATTTATTGAATAACATTTCAACAATACAAACATAAATGGTTTAACATACCACATACTTATACAAAACCTGTGAATTCACTCAACATATTTGTTGACGACTTTCTTTCTATGTTTTACAGGAAATTAGCTACGTAAGTAAGAATCGCATGCATTCAGGATGGACAACCCTGGACTACTTAGGATGTCATATATTTTAGGACAGCTTTTGAGGATTTCCTCTGTATTACTGCAGACATTGCAGTTATACTTATGAAATCTTATCTTAACATATGTTTGTAAAACTTAAATGTTTTAAACTTTATTACTACTGTACCACTTACATAGTCGTACCACTTTTGTAACAACTGTTTAAATTGGCATCCTTTATATATTATGTTCTGTATGATCATATGCTCTGATACAATGAATGCACAATTGAAACGTCATCACCCCCGCTGTTAAACTGTTTACACATGATGCTTCCGCTAATTATAACTTGCTTCCGCTAAACATTAAATAAACACAATTATGGATTTTGGGGGTGTGACAGACTTGGTATCAGAGCCATTGGTTATAGCGAACTAGAAGTCTTTAGGTGACTGAAAACCATAGAGACCTAGACTATAGCCTTGGCTAGAAACATTATGCATTCACGCATACATGCTTTGCATACATCTAACATACGACTGACACGTCACACACAATTTCCTTTGTCACAGTATGTCTAGTCAATCACTTTACTATGTTTATGCTTCGGATGAAGAGCCGACTGAGGATACTTTTGAGGGTCCCCCGATCACTGTAGAGGATGAGTCATCTGTTCATTTGAGAGATATGTCAGATGACACTAGTGACGCTTACATCGTGCCACCACCGACAACACATGAGGTTACCCCTACTACTACATGTATTCACCATCAGGCCGTTGAGACTTCTCGCAGGCCTGTGCCTAGGAGGACACCGAGGATGTGTTTCCGAGATCTTCCTACTGGTCCGTTAGCACTGGCGGACGAGTCTGTTGAGTCTCCACAGAGGGCACCCAGGTTTGCTCACCTAGAGTGGATGACTCCCATGTTGAGGCACTGGAGGTCATTAGAGGGTTTTCCCTCCACGTTTGAGACAGGAGAGTCATCACGACCCCCAGCTCCACTGCCTACCACTGGAGAGCCGATAGAGCAGACTCTCCCTACATTAGTTGCTGTTATGCGTACATTGTTCTGTATTGCTTCTAGCAGGAGTTCTCACCTTTGGCAGGTACAGGATGAGGTCTCTCGTCTGTATGGAGACATGGCTGGCATGCATGAGCGTTGCCACTTTCTGTTGGACCATGTGTTTACTGCCCAGGAGATAGCTGAGTCCGCACGTGTTCGTGTGAGGGCACTTGAGAGACGTATTAGGATTGCAGGGCTTGTGGTTGGTGCTTGTGTGGTGATGGTTGTGTTGAGGACAGCCGTGGGATCATTTCTACCGTATTTCCGTTAGACCTATGTATGGCGGGTTGTGCCTACTTAGGATTGTATATACTATGTATTAGACTTGGAACTTTGGTTCGACGGGTATAGACAGACCTGTCATGTTTTGTATATCATTTGGATCGACGGTGTGTAGACAGACCCGTCATGCTTTGATTAGTCTCTGGATCGATAGGTATCTAGGAAAGACCCATCCTGTTTTGTATAAAAACTTGTGAACTAACTATGATTAGTTATATGATATGACATATATGTATGGGTTATTACTACTGTTTATGTTACTGTGCATTGTGATTGGATTATGGATTAACAATCGAGACTACATAACTATGGATACTGAAATATGTCTTTGTAACCTATAGATCTCTTGAAACTGGAAAAATGGCAGAACCTGTCATAAGTGAATACTCATCAGATGATGACGTAACCATCGACGAGCAGATACAATATGTATATGTCGATACCGAAACAATTCCGATAGTGGAACTTGTGGAAGAAGAAATTGAAAACCACCAATTCGGCATGGTCGACATAGAGGAGTACGAAAGAGTACGAGACCAGGCTGAAAGATTGGATGGTCAAAATTGGGAGCTTGTGTTCAAATGTAGGAACCGTGAGCTAGAATTGAGAATCCTAAAGAGGCCTATGATTGTCCGAGTTAAGGATAAAATACGCTTCTGGAAGAAAGTGGCTAGTAATCGCAAGAAGAGAGTCAAGTCTTGGATCAAACGTTTGTGCAAATGCTCAACTGAGAATGATCTGGGCTATTATCCGACTCTGCGATACAAAACTATGCTGGAAACACGCTATTTCTCTCCCAATCTGAATCAGGAGTAAAAGTGAAAGATCTACACTGCGACAGAGAACATAGCTAAAGATAGCTTAATAATGAACTGATGAAGAACTGTCGTAGGAATATAACTATTTTGTCAAAATCTAGGTATAGCTAAGTTTAATCTAATTTGTACTGTATCAACTCGTGCTGTACTGAAAACCTCTCTTGATGGATATAGAAGATACCATCAAGTTTTGTATGAAACGATGTAAGAATTTTCAGTTAATGTATATTATAACTTAGATTCGATTCGAAATTTTGTGTTTATTACATTCATTCCTATATACGTATGAAAAAAAAATCATTTAATAATCGTTGAAACTATTTCTTACAACTTTGAAAACCTACTACACTTTGAATTATTGATCTTATCTTGAATTCCCTAAAACATTGATTGCGCTTGAACGATGATGAAAAGAAATATGTATTTGGCATTATATAATGACGCCTGGCCAACGTGATTATATTGTACAAAGTACATATGGGTGTTTCAAAGTCGTGAGACATACAATGTGAAACCTTATTCTTTCAAATTCTCCATACTATTCATTTGACAACTAATGTGAAATCTTGTTCATCATATTCATTATCTTGGCATTGACTTCTGCATTTTTATTCATCGCAGAACTGAACCATGCCACCAAAATGACGAATTACTAGAAACAGCCAAAAGACAGCTGTACCCCCTACACCTGAAACCATTCCACCACCTAACACTGTGGAAACTACTGAGCAGATGATTGCTAGACGCATTGCTCAAGGTATTGCCGAGTATGAGGCAAGCTGAAACCGTGAGAATGGGATTAATAACAGTGGATCGACCCCTGTTAACACTGAGACTGTTGTGAATACCCATCGAGGGTGTTCATATAAGACATTTCAGGCTTGTAAGCCACCTCCTTTCTGTGGCACTGAAGGTGCTATTGGTATTATACACTGGATAGAAAAGATGGATTCTGTGTTGGACATCAGTGATTGTCTACCAGACACTGCGGTGAAATATGTCGCCTGCACACTAGCTGATAAAGCTTTGACTTGGTGGAACAGTCAAGTCCAGTCGATGGGACGACCAGCTGCTTATTCCATGACTTGGGAAACATTGAAGCGTATGATGATGGAAGAATTCTGCCCTCGCAGTGAGATGCAGAAAGTTGAGACTGAGCTGTGGAACATTGCTATGATTGGTGCTGATGTCACCGGCTACACAACTAGATTCCAAGATCTAGCTCGTCTTGTGCCACATATGGTAACACCTGAGTATAAGCGTATTGAACGCTATGTGTATGGACTGGCACCACAGATCAGGAGTTTAGTTACGTCCTCCAAACCTGACACCTTCAGGAGCGCTGTTACCCTAGCGCAGAGTTTGACTGATGAAGCAGTTAGAATGGGGATGCTGACACAGAAAACTGTGCCGGCCAAGGTTGAGCCGAGCAGTGCTGAAGCTGGTAGTTCTGGAGGTAAGAAACGCAAGTGGAATGACCTTCAGGGTCAATCAAACAAGAAGGGATATGGAAATCCAAAGTCTTATGCTGCTACCATTGTGGAACCAAAGCCATACTTAGGCAACAAACCTAAGTGTGACAAGTGTAGCAAACACCATGAGGGTGAATGTTGGTTTTGCGACAGTTGTAAGGGATGGGGTCACAAGACCCAGAACTGTAAGGTCAACCCTACCCCTAAGGGAAACACTGTCCGCCAAAACCAAGGATGTTTTGAGTGTGGCGACACGAGGCACTATCGAAACCGATGTCCTCGACTCAATAATCAAAACCGCAGCGCCAACAACGCTCGTAACCGCAACAACAATGGAAACAACCGTGGAAACAATAACAACCGAGCCAACAACAACAACAATCGGGCAAACAAAAACATTGACCAGCTAGCTCGTGGACGCGTGTTCATGTTAGGAGCACCAGATGCACGACATGATCCTAACACAGTCACTGGTACGTTTCTAGTAAACAACCACTTTGCTTCTGTGTTATTTGATTCCGGTGCTGATTTAAGCTTTGTGTCCACTGAGTTTAAACCACTATTAGAAATCAAATCCTTTAAGCTAGATAACAAATATACTGTAGAGCTAGCCGATGGTAAGTTGATTGAATCAGGAGAAATAGTACCAGGATGTTCCTTAACATTAGAAGGTCATTCTTTCATGATAGACTTACTACCGGTAGAGTTAGGGAGCTTCGATATAGTGGTTGGCATGGATTAGTTGTCACTGAACCGCGCGGAAATCATCTGTCATGAGATGATTGTACGGTTACCTTTACCGTCAGGAGAAATGTTGATGATTCAAGGAGAAAAGAGTAATCGTGCGGTGAAAACGATTACATGCATGAAGGCAAATAAGTATCTACGAAAAGGGTACCAAGCATTTTTGGTACATGTTGTGGATAAGAAACCCGAGGAGCGACGCATAGACGACGTGGCCGTAGTACGCGACTACCCAGGAGTATTTCCTGATGAGCTACCAGGGTTACCACCTCCACGGCAGGTTGAATTTCATATCGACCTAGTGCCGGGAGCTGTACCGATTGCTCGTGCGCCTTACCGTCTAGCTCCATCAGAAATGCAGGAACTGTCTGCACAGTTGCAAGAACTGTTGGATTTAGGATTCATCCGACCGAGCTTTTCATCGTGGGGAGCTCCGGTTTTGTTCTTCAAAAAGAAGGATGGATCAATGCGGATGTGTATCGATTATCGAGAACTGAACAAAGTGACGATCAAGAACCGATACCCATTGCCATGCATCGATGATTTGTTTGACCAGCTGTAAGGGTCAAGTTATTACTCAAAGATCGACTTGAGATCGGGTTACCATCAACTGAAGGTACGGGATGAGGATATCTCTAAGACTGCGTTTAGGACTCGATATGGTCATTACGAGTTCCTGGTTATGCCATTTGGGCTAACGAATGCGCCAGCGGTGTTCATGGATATAATGAATAGAGTATGTAAACCTTACTTGGATAAGTTCGTCATAGTGTTCATTGACGATATTTTGATATACTCGCGAACGAAGGAAGACCATGAACAACATCTGAGGCTGATTCTTGAATTACTGGAGAAAGAGAAGCTTTATGCAAAGTTCTCTAAATGCGAGTTTTGGATGCGTGAGGTCCATTTCCTTGGTCATGTGATTAATAACAAAGGAATTCATGTAGACCCATCCAAAATTGAGGCGATTAAGAATTGGGAAGCCCCAAAAACCCCAACTGAGATACGACAATTCCTTGGGCTAGCCGGTTACTACCGAAGATTCATCGAGAATTTCTCGAAGATAGCTCAACCACTTACCACCCTAACGCAAAAAGACAAGAAATTTGATTGGGGCGAAAAACAAGAAAATTCCTTTCAACTACTGAAACAAAAGCTGAGCACCGCACCTATCCTGTCATTACCAGAAGGAGTAGAAAACTTTGTTGTCTACTGTGATGCCTCACATCAAGGATTAGGTTGCGTGTTAATGCAAAACGACAAAGTCATTGCTTACGCGTCTCGTCAATTGAAGATTCACGAGAAGAACTATACGACGCATGACTTAGAGCTGGGAGCAGTCGTTTTTGCCCTTAAGATTTGGAGACACTACCTATACGGTACGAAGTGTACGATCTTTACTGATCACAGAAGTCTCCAACATATATTTGATCAGAAAGAACTCAACATGAGACAAAGACGTTGGGTTGAACTGCTGAATGATTACGACTGTGAAATCAAGTACCATCCGGGCAAAGCTAATGTAGTAGCGGATGCCTTGAGTCGTAAGGAACGAGTAAAACCTCGAAGAGTTCGAGCGTTAGGATTGACAATCCACTTGGATCTGATTTCCCAAATTCGTGACGCTCAACAAGCAGCCTTTACTCCAGAACGTATGAAAGATGAATCCCTCAAGGGGATGGATAAACAACTGGAGTTTAAAGACAATGGAGTATTGTATTTCATGAATCGAATTTGGATTCCTTGTGTTGATGAGCTACGCAGCCTATTATTGGACGAAGCTCATAAGTCCAATTACTCGATACATCCTGGTGCAGATAAGATGTACCACGATCTAAAAGGATTTTACTGGTGGCCTGGCATGAAAAGAGACATTGCCACCTATGTTAGTAGATGTCTGACTTGTGCAAAAGTTAAGACTGAGTACCAAAAGCCGTCCGGGCTTTTGCAACAACCTGAGTTGCCCAAATGGAAATGGGAACACATCACGATGGATTTCATCACGAAGCTACCGAAAACATCATCTGGGATGGACTCTGTGACACCCGTCAAATTAGGACTAGAATTTAGTGCCTAATCAAGTTTTAATACATGTAATTAGTTCTGTGTTAGGCTAATTAATGTATCAATTATTATATATATATATTGTTGAATATATATCTACAATTACGCGGTTTGTTTAAATCGTATGAGTTTCAAATAGAATGAATTTCGATCCAATTAATACGGACGTTGGTGTAAAATTTATTAAGGTAATACAAACATTATTCAATAACTCAATTTTATTAGGAATATTATTTATTGTAATATTTCGTGGTCAATTCGTATTTCACAAATAACACATATATAATTAAAATACAAACGCGCAAACAAATATAACGAATTTCATTTTAAATATCATAAATAGATAATTGATAAAATTTTACAATAAAACATTATGTAATAATTTATAATTTAAAATGTATCCTTAAATAAATAAAATAAATATTTAACGTTTAAACGACGGAGTAAACGAACACCGCACGGAGCGCGGGGGTTCAGGCTGAGAGTGGAACTCCCAACCAAAACCCCCTCCTTTTCTTCATTTTCTTTCATTTCTCACCTTCCACCTCTCTCTCTCCTCTTATTTTTCTCTCAACTAAACCACAAACCAAATTCAACAAAAATCGCAAATAAACATACTAAACAACCTCGGATCTTCAAGCCCCTTTGGAAATAAACGACCCCCTCGCGACGATCTACACTTCTACCTTTCCGGAATTTCATTTCGGCGATTTGTAAGTTTCCGACACAACTCCGAAAACTCTCGTTTTTAAGTTTTATAACTTGCTAGTTGTTTGTATAACCTTGTAATGTCCTAAAATGGGTTGGGTAAAAATATTAGGCCGATCGATGGCCGGAAAACGCGTTTTTGGAGTTGAAACTCCGATCAGACTCCGTACGTCGCATTTGGCCTGGGGCAAATGCGACGCAGCGACCTACGTCGCACTATATCCTCAACGTCGCATATAGCGACGCAGCGACCTACGTCGCATTATATCCCCAACGTCGCATATAGCGACGCAGCCTATTACGTCGCATTGACTTGCGAACGTCGCACATAGCGACGCAGACCTTAACGTCGCAACACGAACCTACGTCGCATAAGCGACGTAGCACCCTACGTCGCTATTGACTTAGCACTGTTGACTTTAGCGACGCAACCCTTTTCGTCGCAAAACTCCTACGTCGCAGGCTACGTCGCACAAAACAGAATCTTCAAACCTCAAAATTTTGAAGTCAAAGTTACTGTTCAAAAAAAGTCAAATTTACTGTAGCGGTACTGTAGCAGTACTGTAGCAAAGTCAACATTTTAGAATTTTTATTATTTCAACTAAATCACCAACGGGCCGTACACATTTTCAAATACACAATTGAATCAACTAAGTCATAGTAACTTAGATAATTCAATCAAACAAGTCGTTGTAACTTGTATCAACTTATTCCAAACAAGTCGTGGTAACTTGTAACAAAACAATCAACCAAATCGGGGTAATTTGGACATCAAGTTAAGCAAACAATTTCAACGGTAGTCTTTCGAGATACCGGTACAATTAATGACAATTTAAGTGTCGTGGACACATTCAGGTTTCAAGCCTTTGGACACCAACTCACAGCTAATTACTTCAAGTTTATTAAGTTAAACATTTCAAGACTCAGGTGAGTTTCATAGCCCCATTTTCACTGCTTTTCAACTAGGGGTGTGATATTACTACTCGATTTTGTTTTACAAGTAGAACGCAAGTGACAAACTTCAAATACTACATGAGTTTCAAGCTAATCAATTTAAAGTCCTCCATAAGCATAGTCTCTAGTATTTATAGCGTGAATGTTAGTATATGATATCATATGGGATTGACAATCCTCATCCGGGTTAGCACGCACTAACCGGTCAAACGGATGTATTAGCATTTGGGAAGACGAGTGTTGATTAGGCACTCGTAGGAGGCACTCCAAGTTAGGTTTCCTTAATTGGGCCTGACAAATCAAGTTAAGCTCAGACTATGTGCTCATGGACAGTATAACTTTTATTTTGCTTAATTGCATTTTAAATTCAATATAAATCTTGCGGTTCTTACAACTATACATTGACATACAAACCTGTGAGCTCACCAGCGTTTTCGCTGACCCATTTTAGTATTTATCACAGGTACCCACCAGTAGTTTGGCTGCACAAGCAGGAATTATTAGTTCGAGTCAGCATACATACAACTAGAGATTGGACTGCATTATTGTATTTTGTAAAAGTAATTATGCTATGTAATCTCTAAATTTCAGGAACCGAGCTAATGTAACAATATTTTGATGTAAACATTTACTTTAACTATACAAGTTTAAAACGACGCATATAGTGGTCGTTCATTATATCTTATGTGCTTGTATATTGATTAGTGACACCCAAATCAAGCTTCCGCAAATCATCAAATTTGGGGGTGTCACAGATTGGTATCAGAGCCTAAGGTTATAGTGAACTAGGTTGCATTTAGTGGGCCTAGACTATGACTGTTAGGCAGTATTCCTTATTAGTTATGACTAGTTCAGGGATTACATCATACGACTTTAATTTAACATAGCCTGATCAACTATGTACAATTAAAGAAAGATGATGTGAAATCTGAAAGAGTTATGTTGAACAGGAATGCATTAGTTGACTCTGACCTCGAGAGAAACGGGACTCAAAACACGTCTGTGCTAGACACTCAATAGGTTATTATGTGATATATATATATATATTTACATGAATAGACCTCGTTACAACTCTAGGCTATATTATATTATATGAATATAGGCCTCTTTCTCTCTAACGCTTTGTCTCGAAATGACAACCACACCACTAGTTCATCATACTCGGACTAGTATCTTATTTCATTTCCTTGTTCTTTCTTACTCAGCATCATGCCTCCACGTCGTCAAATTACCCTTAGCGAAGCTGAGATCGCGGGGATAATTGCCCGCAGTGTGACTGAAGCCTTGGCTACCCGAACACCACCTGGTAGTGAGGACACCGCAACCAATATTCCACCACCCAAACCCTGCTCCTATAAGGACTTCCTTAGCTGTAAACCGTTATACTTCAAGGGCACGGAAGGTGCCATTGGCTTGATCCGTTGGATTGAGCGCATGGAATCTGTTTTCAGTCTCTGCGACTGTACTGAGAACAACAAAGTCAAATTCGCTGCTTACACCTTTCAAGAAGGTGCACTCACGTGGTGGAAAACCCACGCAAACTCCGTAGGCCTTGAGGTTGCAAATCGACTTCCCTGGGCCGAACTGAAAAAGAAACTGACAGAGAAATACTGTCCTGAAGAGGAATTGCACAGGCTGGAAGAAGAATTCTGGCATCTGGAGGTGCAGGGAAATGATGTCGCTGATTATACCACCAAATTTCAGCAGTTTGCTCTATTATGCCCAGGTTTAGTCGAACCAGAAAGTAAGGGCATTAAGAAATACATTCGCGGAATTCCCGAGAACATCCAGGGAAACGTTGCTTCATCCAAACCAACTACTACTGAGAGTGCCATTCGATTGGCCCACGAACTCATGGCTCTAGTTGTTAGCCGTGAGACCTCCAACACCTCATCCTCCAACAACAACAAACGCAAATCCACTGAACACCACCACAACTCAAACAAGAAAAACAACGCCATCCAAGTCTACACCTCCAACTCTGAAACCACCCGCAGCTACACCGGGGACAGGCCTTATTGTCCCAAGTGTAACTACCACCATTTTGGTCAGTGCGGTACTCCTTGCAACAACTGCAGGAGGTACGGGCATCTGACTAAGGATTGCCGATCCCCCAAATCCAACAACAACCCCTCTGACAGAAATACCCGGCAACCTAAGTCCTGCTATGAATGTGGAAACCCAGGGCACTTCAGGGATTCTTGCCCAAAATTGAAGAATAAGGGCAACAACAACAACAACAACCACCGCAACAACAACAACGTCAAAAGTAGCGCCTTCGTGATCAACTCAGGGGACGCCCGTCAGGACCCGAATGTGGTCACGGGTATGTTCCTCCTCAACAATTTAACTGCTTCCATACTGTTTGATACTGGTGCCGATAGGAGTTTTATTTCTGATGAATTTTGTCCTCTACTTGACATTACACCTGTTGCTTTAGACGTTAAGTACACCGTAGAGTTAGCAAATGGCAAGCTGATAGAAACCGATAGTGTGATACCTAATTGCACTTTAAATCTAGCCGACGAAACCTTCTCCATAGATCTTATGCCTATTGAAATAGGGAGTTTCGATGTCATCGTAGGCATGGACTGGTTATCCAAACATCGTGCCGAAATCATTTGCCATGACAAAGTTGTTCGCATACCTCTCGCCGTCGGTAGAACCCTAATCATACAGGGGGAGACCGGTGGGACGAGGCTTAACCTCATATCTTGTCTTAAAACCCGGAAATTTCTGAGAAAGGGTTATCCATCAATCCTCGCGCACATCATGGAGAAAAAGTCGGAGGAGAAGCGACTTGAGGATGTTCCAATCGTCCGAGACTTTCCAGAAGTCTTTCCTGAAGAACTACCTGGTCTACCACCACCAAGACAGGTTGAGTTCTCAATCGATCTTGTACCAGGTGCTGCGCCTGTGGCTCGAGCACCATACCGTTTAGCTCCATCCGAACTTCAGGAGCTGTCCACCCAGTTACAGGAACTCCTGGAACGAGGATTCATCAGGCCGAGTTCTTCACCTTGGGGAGTTCCGGTCCTATTTGTCAGGAAGAAAGACGGTTCTTTTCGAATGTGTATCGACTATCGAGAGTTGAACAAGTTAACTGTCAAGAACCGGTATCCACTTCCTCGAATCGATGATTTGTTCGACCAACTTCAAGGGTCGAGTTGTTATTCAAAGATTGATCTCCGATCCGGTTATCACCAATTGCGTGTTCGCGATGCCGATATTCCAAAAACCGCTTTCAGAACCCGTTACGGGCATTACGAATTCCAAGTGATGCCATTTGGCCTAACCAATGCACCGGCTGTATTCATGGACCTTATGAATCGGGTGTGTAAACCTTACCTTGATAAGTTTGTCATTGTCTTCATCGATGACATCCTCATATATTCACGAGGCAAAGAAGAGCATGCGCAACACCTCAGAACCATCCTTGAACTACTTAAACACGAGGAGCTCTATGCCAAGTTCTCTAAGTGTGAGTTCTGGATCGAAACTGTTCAATTCCTTGGTCACGTGATTGACAGGCAGGGGATTCACGTTGACCCGTCAAAAATCGAGGCTATCAAGGACTGGCAATCGCCAACCACTCCGACCGAAGTACGGCAGTTTCTAGGACTGGCCGGATACTATCGACGATTCATTGAAAATTTCTCCAAGATAGCCATACCACTTACGACTCTGACCCAGAAAGATAAAAAGTTTGACTGGACTGATAAACAAGAATCGGCATTCCAACTCTTAAAACAAAAGCTTTGCAGTGCTCCTATCCTCTCATTACCCGAAGGCACCGATGACTTCGTGGTATACTGCGATGCTTCACATCAAGGTCTCGGTTGTGTGCTTATGCAACGAGACAAAGTCATAGCTTATGCTTCCCGACAGCTCAAGATTCATGAAAAGAATTACACCACCCACGACCTCGAGCTAGGAGCTGTCGTTTTTGCCCTCAAAATCTGGAGACATTACCTTTACGGTACCAGATGTACAATCTTTACCGACCATAAAAGCCTTCAACACATATTCGATCAGAAGGATCTCAACATGAGGCAACGTCGATGGGTAGAGTTGCTTACCGATTATGACTGCGAACTCAAATATCACCCAGGCAAAGCAAATGTTGTTGCTGATGCCCTCAGTCGGAAAGAGCGAGTGAAACCACTTCGGGTTCGAGCCTTCAGCATGACCATTCACAACAATTTAAATATTCAAATTCTCACTGCTCAACTCGAAGCTTTAAAACCCGAAAATGTCAAAGATGAAGCCTTACGGGGCATGGATAAACAATTCGAAATCAGACCTAACGGGATTAGGTATTTCTCAAACCGAATCTGGTTGCCTAAATTTGGGAACCTACGAGACTTGGTGATGGATGAAGCTCACAAGTCCAAATACTCTATCCATCCGGGATCTGATAAAATGTACCACGGTATCAAGGACTTCTATTGGTGGCCGAACATGAAAGCTGAAATCGCCACCTATGTCAGCAAGTGTCTTACTTGCTCCAAAGTCAAAATTGAATATCAAAAACCTTCTGGTTTACTTCAACAACCCAGTCTTCCTGAATGGAAATGGGAACAAATTGCCATGGACTTCATAACCAAACTACCCAGATCCTCGAGCGGTTGCGATACCATTTGGGTGATCGTGGATCGTCTCACAAAATCTGCTCACTTCCTGGCAATCAAGGAATCCGACAAAATGGAACGCCTCACCAACATTTATCTGAAGGAAATCGTGACCAAACACGGTGTTCCAATCTCAATTATCTCCGATAGAGATAGTCGTTTCACTTCACAATTTTGGCAATCACTTCAAAAATCTCTGGGTACTCGACTTGATATGAGTACCGCATACCATCCCCAAACCGACGGTCAAAGTGAACGAACCATTCAAACACTTGAAGACATGCTACGGGCCTGCGTAGTAGACTTCGGTGTAAACTGGGAAAAACATCTACCATTGTGCGAGTTCTCGTACAACAACAGTTATCATACCAGCATCAAAGCTGCACCCTTCGAAGCACTGTACGGTCGTAAGTGCCGGTCACCTATCTGTTGGACTGAAGTTGGGGATAGCCAACTCACAGGTCCAGAAATCATTCACGAGACGACCGAGAGAATCGTAGAAATTCAAAACAAACTCAAAGCCGCGCGTGATCGTCAGAAAAGTTATGCTGATGTGAGACGCAAGCCACTCGAGTTCCAGGTTGGGGATCGAGTTCTACTCAAAGTATCGCCTTGGAAAGGCGTAATCCGGTTTGGCAAACGAGGGAAGTTAAACCCCAGATACATTGGACCATTCGAGATCCTCGAAAAGATTGGTTCAGTGGCATATCGATTGCAGCTGCCATCCGAACTCAGCAGCGTGCATCCCACATTTCATGTTTCAAATCTGAAGAAGTGTCTGTCTGATGAGACACTTATCATTCCACTCGATGAAATTCGAGTTGACGAAAAACTTCACTTTGTTGAGGAACCCGCTGAAATCATGGACCGTGAGGTCAAACAACTTAAACAAAGTCGTATTCCCATCGTCAAAGTTAGGTGGAATTCGCGGCGCGGTCCGGAATTCACTTGGGAACGGGAAGACCAAATGCGACTCAAGTATCCTTAACTCTTTACTGAATCCACGGCAAACACAACTTCAACATAAATTTCGGGACGAAATTCTTCTAACAGGGGGAGAATGTGACACCCGTCAAATTAGGACTAGAATTTAGTGCCTAATCAAGTTTTAATACATGTAATTAGTTCTGTGTTAGGCTAATTAATGTATCAATTATTATATATATATTGTTGAATATATATCTACAATTACGCGGTTTGTTTAAATCGTATGAGTTTCAAATCGAATGAATTTCGATCCAATTAATACGGACGTTGGTGTAAAATTTATTAAGGTAATACAAACATTATTCAATAACTCAATTTTATTAGGAATATTATTTATTGTAATATTTCGTGGTCAATTCGTATTTCACAAATAACACATATATAATTAAAATACAAACGCGCAAACAAATATAACGAATTTCATTTTAAATATCATAAATAGATAATTGATAAAATTTTACAATAAAACATTATGTAATAATTTATAATTTAAAATGTATCCTTAAATAAATAAAATAAATATTTAACGTTTAAACGACGGAGTAAACGAACACCGCACGGAGCGCGGGGGTTCAGGCTGAGAGTGGAACTCCCAACCAAAACCCCCTCCTTTTCTTCATTTTCTTTCATTTCTCACCTTCCACCTCTCTCTCTCCTCTTATTTTTCTCTCAACTAAACCACAAACCAAATTCAACAAAAATCGCAAATAAACATACTAAACAACCTCGGATCTTCAAGCCCCTTTGGAAATAAACGACCCCCTCGCGACGATCTACACTTCTACCTTTCCGGAATTTCATTTCGGCGATTTGTAAGTTTCTGACACAACTCCGAAAACTCTCGTTTTTAAGTTTTATAACTTGCTAGTTGTTTGTATAACCTTGTAATGTCCTAAAATGGGTTGGGTAAAAATATTAGGCCGATCGATGGCCGGAAAACGCGTTTTTGGAGTTGAAACTCCGATCAGACTCCGTACGTCGCATTTGGCCTGGAGCAAATGCGACGCAGCGACCTACGTCGCACTATATCCTCAACGTCGCATATAGCGACGCAGCGACCTACGTCGCATTATATCCCCAACGTCGCATATAGCGACGCAGCCTATTACGTCGCATTGACTTGCGAACGTCGCACATAGCGACGCAGACCTTAACGTCGCAACACGAACCTACGTCGCATAAGCGACGTAGCACCCTACGTCGCTATTGACTTAGCACTGTTGACTTTAGCGACGCAACCCTTTTCGTCGCAAAACTCCTACGTCGCAGGCTACGTCGCACAAAACAGAATCTTCAAACCTCAAAATTTTGAAGTCAAAGTTACTGTTCAAAAAAAGTCAAATTTACTGTAGCGGTACTGTAGCAGTACTGTAGCAAAGTCAACATTTTAGAATTTTTATTATTTCAACTAAATCACCAACGGGCCGTACACATTTTCAAATACACAATTGAATCAACTAAGTCATAGTAACTTAGATAATTCAATCAAACAAGTCGTTGTAACTTGTATCAACTTATTCCAAACAAGTCGTGGTAACTTGTAACAAAACAATCAACCAAATCGGGGTAATTTGGACATCAAGTTAAGCAAACAATTTCAACGGTAGTCTTTCGAGATACCGGTACAATTAATGACAATTTAAGTGTCGTGGACACATTCAGGTTTCAAGCCTTTGGACACCAACTCACAGCTAATTACTTCAAGTTTATTAAGTTAAACATTTCAAGACTCAGGTGAGTTTCATAGCCCCATTTTCACTGCTTTTCAACTAGGGGTGTGATATTACTACTCGATTTTGTTTTACAAGTAGAACGCAAGTGACAAACTTCAAATACTACATGAGTTTCAAGCTAATCAATTTAAAGTCCTCCATAAGCATAGTCTCTAGTATTTATAGCGTGAATGTTAGTATATGATATCATATGGGATTGACAATCCTCATCCGGGTTAGCACGCACTAACCGGTCAAACGGATGTATTAGCATTTGGGAAGACGAGTGTTGATTAGGCACTCGTAGGAGGCACTCCAAGTTAGGTTTCCTTAATTGGGCCTGACAAATCAAGTTAAGCTCAGACTATGTGCTCATGGACAGTATAACTTTTATTTTGCTTAATTGCATTTTAAATTCAATATAAATCTTGCGGTTCTTACAACTATACATTGACATACAAACCTGTGAGCTCACCAGCGTTTTCGCTGACCCATTTTAGTATTTATCACAGGTACCCACCAGTAGTTTGGCTGCACAAGCAGGAATTATTAGTTCGAGTCAGCATACATACAACTAGAGATTGGACTGCATTATTGTATTTTGTAAAAGTAATTATGCTATGTAATCTCTAAATTTCAGGAACCGAGCTAATGTAACAATATTTTGATGTAAACATTTACTTTAACTATACAAGTTTAAAACGACGCATATAGTGGTCGTTCATTATATCTTATGTGCTTGTATATTGATTAGTGACACCCAAATCAAGCTTCCGCAAATCATCAAATTTGGGGGTGTCACAGACTCCATATGGGTGATTGTCGATCGACTGACAAAATCATCTCACTTTGTAGCCATCAAAGAGACAGATAAGATGGAAAAGCTGGCTAGAATCTACATAAAAGAAGTTGTTTCTAGACATGGAGTTCCATTATCTATCATCTCTGATAGAGATGCACGTTTCACCTCTCGCTTCTGGCAAACATTGCAACAAGCTTTGGGCACTAGACTCGACATGAGTACCGCCTACCATCCACAAACCGATGGGCAAAGCGAGCGAACGATACAAACGCTTGAGGACTTGCTACGAGCCTGCGTGATTGATTTTGGAGGAAACTGGGATGTTCATCTCCCTTTAGCCGAATTCTCGTACAACAATAGTTATCATACGAGCATACAAATGGCACCTTTCGAGGCGTTGTACGGACGCAAGTGCCGATCCCCACTCTGTTGGGCAGAGATGAATGATAAACAGTTATCAGGTCCTGAGATAGTCCAAGAGACAACGGACAAGATATCTCAAGTGCTTAATCGATTAAAAATGGCACGAGACCGACAAAAGAGTTATGCAGACAATAGACGAAAACCTTTGGAATTTCAAGTAGGTGACAGAGTCCTACTCAAGGTGTCTCCTTGGAAAGGAGTTGTACGATTTGGGAAACACGGTAAACTAAATCCACGCTACATTGGACCTTTTGAGATCCTAGCAAGGATTGGTCCTGTAGCTTATAAGCTTAAACTGCCGCAAGAACTGAGTAATATTCACGACACGTTTCACGTGAGTAATCTTAAGAAGTGTCTATCTGATGAAGCATTAATAATACCTCCCGATGAAATCTATGTCGACGCAAAACTCAATTTCGTGGAGGAACCGCTTGAAGTATTGGACACGAAAACGCAGAAACTCCGAAACAGTCGGATCAAGCTTGTCAAAATTCGATGGAACTCGAAAAGAGGCCCAGAGTTCACCTGGGAACGTGAGGATGAAATGCGCAAGAAGTACCCCCACCTATTTGAACCCGTGACCACAACTCACGACGCAAATTAAATCCCGGGACGAGATTTCCCTAACAGGGGGAGAATGTGACAACTCTCCAAATTAGGTATTAATTAACATTTAAGCATGTGCATTCTTACGCTAATTTCCTGGTTAAGTTTTAACAAAACTTTTTGATGTGATGTAAGCCTAGCAAGCCCAATACCTTTAAACAAAAAGTAATACGTAATACTTAAGTAGTTAAAAGTTACGTACAAACGTATCGGAACGAACCCGACAAAAATAAATAACAAAAGCTTGTGACACAAAAATAATTAATAACTCAACTATTAATTACGAGTATTGTTATATCTATAACATATAGATAAAACGACTTAAATATACGTTTAACATAAAACGTATTATAAAACGAACAGAAACAATTCTAAAGCGCACATAAAAGGTCGAATCATAAAAATTCCAATTTTCTCATTCGTTAGAAGGTAGTTAGAACATTACCTCAAAATATGAAATCATAACTTAACTGAAATTTGGCACTCAATTATATGCGCGCAGTAAAATGTACAAAATTGTACATCTATTTGAAATAATGACAACATCATTATTCTGATTTTAAATAACGAACCAGGAGAACACCTACAGAATAAAAATATAAAAAGTTTACTTTTATATTGCTATAATTATACCCGTACTCGAAACTGATGTACCAAAAATGGCCACCAAACTCAAATAATTGAGCGACCGTCTCCTGTAACTAGCCATACCCGTTTGATTTATTTACTCCCTCCCAATTCTTTCTGTGATCTTTTCTAAACACACACACCAAATCATCATCATCTCCAATCTTCTTCTTCTTCAATCATCATAACAACAACATCAGGAGTGGAGTAGAACAACAAACCAGGAGCATCATCATCATCCGTTCATCATCATCCTCACCATTTTTCACTTTGTAAGGAACTTTCGATTCTTTGATTTCTACATTTCAATTTCGTATTTTAACATGTTTATATAACATAATCTAAGTATATATAACATCAAAACTTGATGATTAATATGATTGATTCTTGAAAATGGTTTTATAAAACCCAAAACCTTAAAACCAAAATCGACACACAAAAACTAGTTAAAATGAAATAATAACGTGTAAAAACGACACATAACACTTGTATAAACGTTTGGTAACATAACATAAAGGATTGGAGTCAAATAAACTTGTGTATATATATATTATCCGTAGCAAACAGGGGACTGAAAATGAAGCTAGATCCGGCGGATCACCCCAGGATCCGGCGGATCCTCCATCTGAAAACTATGTGAATCCGGCAGATTCATCAGGATCCGGTGGATTCCCGTGTCCGACCCGTACACCGCGATCGTTTAAACTTTGATGAACGAGTAAAAGACAACAAAGATCCGGCGGATCCTTAACGGATCAGGCGGATCCCAACCATCACACGCACACGACTCGTGAACGACTACGATGAACGAGTAAATGACATACTAGATCCGGCGGATCATGGGTGGATCCGGCGGATCCTTCCATTTGTAACCCGATCCGGCGGATCAGGAATTAGATCCGGCGGCACCTTTTTCAATAACGTGAATCCGGCGGATTCAAATAGAATCCGGCGGATTCCCAACCTAGTCAACAACCTTGACTTTTATTTTAAAACACAAACGATTCCGTTAACGATGTTATTTATACAAGACATTATCGATACCTAATAAGCTAATGTTAGTAACATCTAGCCGAGACACGGACATTGGATTTATTTATTTCGTACGAACAAACGATATATGAATGTATATATATGACATATATATATATATATATATATATATATATATATATATATATATATATATATATATATATCTATGGACTATTATTAAATTATACAATTTGGATACGATTACACAATCGGGACATTTAAACTTCTTAAAACTTATTAATCAAAAGTGTTGATATTAAAAACAAATGATATTCATTTTATAAAAACAATCTAAGTTTTATAACAAATAAAACTTATAACGTTTTAAATACATAAACAACGTATTACAATATATATAAATATATACGAGAACACATGTTATATATAGACAACTACATAATTGTTTGTACACTTAGCAAGTGTACGATTTGAGAAATAATAACAATACTTCCACGCAATGTCACCAACGAGTATGACAACATACGTTATTAAGAAATCTACAATTTCTTCAAACAAACAAACAAACTGTTAACATAAGTAATTAAACAAATCAAACGTACTTATATTAATACATTTATTGTATATAGGTTAACGTACCTTGGGCAATTATCTGTCGGCTGCTAGCTTTCATACCGAGCAAATCACCGTGAGTTCACAGCCCCTACTTTACAAATGTTTTATGCTTTTAAACATAGGTGTGTAAACATAGAAACTGCATGCGAACACATGCAGCAAATTATATAAATACTTTATTGCTTTATACAACTGTTTGACATGAAATTATGTATTTCACAACTGTTTTTGGGAATTAGACAACATATCCTAGTACGGACCCAGACTCCCAGTGTATGCATGAAAAGTCCTTATGTCATGCAAACTATAACCATTAGCTAGGTGACTCTAGCCACTGTGTATACGAATAGTACTATTGTCGTGACGACCCTCCTGTGGATGGAGCGTATACTTAATTGTCCTTCAGGCAAACAACATAAGTTTTGGTTGTGGTTTGGTTATAGGGTTAGGTCGCGTTACTTTAACCTGCAAGGTTTAGCTCACCTTTAAGGGGATTATAGTCTAAGTATTTCCCACATATTATTTAGGATGAACGTATCCTACAACTGTTTTATACCGGTATACTTACTGGTTATATTTATATACTGGTAAACAATCAGACATACACTTTGGGTGACAACCCACATAAATCTGTATTTTAGGGTAATAATCCTACAAACTCATATTTTGAAAAACCTGCAAACATTTATTTATTGAATAACATTTCAACAATACAAACATAAATGGTTTAACATACCACATACTTATACAAAACCTGTGAATTCACTCAACATATTTGTTGACGACTTTCTTTCTATGTTTTACAGGAAATTAGCTACGTAAGTAAGAATCGCATGCATTCAGGATGGACAACCCTGGACTACTTAGGATGCCATATATTTTGGGACAGCTTTTGAGGATTTTCTCTGTATTACTGCAGACATTGCAGTTATACTTATGAAATCTTATCTTAACATATGTATTGTAAAACTTAAATGGTTTAAACTTTATTACTACTGTACGACTTACATAGTCGTACCACTTTTGTAACAACTGTTTAAATTGGCATCCTTTATATATTATGTTCTGTATGATCATATGCTCTGATACAGTGAATGCACAATTGAAACGTCATCACCCCCGCTGTTAAACTGTTTACACATGATGCTTCCGCTAATTATAATTTGCTTCCGCTAAACATTAAATAAACACAATTATGGATTTTGGGGGTGTGACAGTCTTAAAACCCCCTCACCGTCTCTTTGGGTTACCAAGTGACCCTCTATCCGGGGTGCAGGAATGAAGCGACATGCCGCAATTTATCTACTGACCTTTCTTAATACCTAAGTCTATTTATTTTAACAGGGTAATACTAATTGCATGCTGTGTATGTTAAGCTATCGGTTAAGTAGAGTTAAGGGGTTTAAGCATCCTAGACTACAGCCGAGTCTTTGCTTTCTTTACAAAACTCATATTCAATCAGTGTTAGCTCATATACTTCCGTCGTGAATTAGACCCTCCTTTGCGATCAGCCGTTCATCCCTAAGTATGCGTGCAGTGTATAGTACGTTATTTTCCAAAGTGTTCTAACTCAAGGTATATCTACGGTGTTTAATAATTTAGGTATTTACACGGTTTTATAACCAGAGGTTGATTAACGGTGTACTATGGCATTTCCATGACTTAACAATACCCATATTCTAGAAGGTTAACTTCTCGGTAATCCACGTTGAGATAGACCATCGGTATTTCCTTGGCTTCCACGTATTTATACTCTACAAGTGGTATTTCCAACGCTATACCAAGTACATTGCCGTTTTATGCGATCTCACAACTTCATACTATAACATGAGATAACTATATATCCGTAGCTAGGGATGATCAGGTCCTATACTAAGGCAATAGTCACGTGAAAGACTGGAAAATGGTGAATGAGAAATTAAGTCTATATTTAGGATAAGCTTAACCGGATACACAACATAACAATTACAAATCATATAAGAGATATTAATTAAACATCATCCCTAATCCTAACATCTACATTTCAATATTAATCACATATTAAACTATGTAATAATCATGACAATAATCAAAGCACGTACTGATATAACATATAACAAACATTATAACAGTAAGAGAAGCGAGAGAGAATAATATCACCATAGATTAAGCAGTGTAATACCGAGGATTATAAATAGTCTGAACTTGAAAGCTTTTCCAATACGATTACGAAGCTAAACCTTCCTCTGGACTCTAACCGCTACTTATATCTCTCTAGTTCTCTAGAGAGAGAAACTAGAGAGAGAAAACAAAGAAAGAAATGAAAAAATGAGAGAAGTGTATGTTTTTGAAGGTGTGGAATGATGTGAAGGTATGTTGAATGAATAAGGAGGGAGTCCTATTTATAGTTGAAGCTTGGAAGACCATGTACAAGCCATAAAGCATAAGAAACAACCCACGAAGCAGCAATTGGGCCAATTGTTACCCCCCAATTGGCACCTAAGTACCAATTGGAAAGCCATAAATGGCCATATACGGCCCTTAGGTGCCGTATACAGTACCCTAAGGGGCCATAGTCCGTCCTGGGGGGGGGGGGGGGTGGGGGGGGGGGGGTGTGCAATTGCTTTCGATGCTTGGTTCATCCGTTCGTTACTTGTTTCGGCCGTATCTTCTTCGTTACTCGCCCGATTGACTTGATTTTTTCACCGATGAACTCGGTCTTCCATTACGAATGATACCAAATTTTGGAAATTTGGAGGTTTGTAACTCATACGTGTTTCGAAATACGATCGGTTGGTCTCTATAAGCCATATCTTCTCCGTTCTTTACTCGTTTTGCATGATTCTTGATTCTCCGGTCTTGTGTTATCCTATGTCATCATATGAAATTATTTAGCAAGTGTACCTCATAAGAACGGAAGAATCGATTTATATTTATTTGCCTCGTTTTACGTGTTAAGTGGACGTTTTTAGTGATTTTTATCGCAATGTCTACATTTGAACTACTTTGGTGAATTTTAGTAAATAAACGTTGTTTTAGGATGTTTTCACTAAATATTAGCTCAAATAGTGCGGTATAATGTAGGTAAATGGTATGTGCTAAGTAGTCTATTGAAATAACAAGTTTTAAATATAGGAAATACTAAATAATATTTATCATACAATTCAGGCAAGAATAACCTGTTCGTATAATATAGCTTACAAGTAAGTCCAGATATCGAACACAGGGAACGGTTTTCTAATTTAACCCTATATTAATATTTACAATTATTCACAATTAATATTACAGATAAAAGGGGGACGTTTTAGTTCCGATCGAACATATTTTATTTTGATACTAATTAACAATAAACTAAATCAATTGAAGCAATTAATAACAATTAGGACAAATAAGATAGATAGAAGATTGTATTTATTTATACTAGCCTTATTTAAATTATAATTTTCCTTTATGTTTATGTTATCGTTGGCATAAATTATTGGTGAATTAATAAAAGTATAAAGCCTCTAAACATTAGTTAACTTTATTTTAAGTATATAAATAAAATACTATAGAAACATTCTTTAAGTATTCTTATAACTTATTCCATTAAACCTATCAACAATTTATTATAGCAAGTTCATAACAGTGATGCTAAATTACCACATTAATTAACAATCATAAGTCATACGTTCTTCATCTCTCACGAAACATTCGTGTCAAGATTCAAACACAGTTAATTAACTTATAAAAACCTAATAGACATTATTGAAGTTTATGATATAAATTAGTTAATCATGTCAAGAACAACTTAATTATATAATTTACACAATAATTTATTAATGCATAATAAATATTCAATAACCTAATACCAACATAAACATAAATTCAATTTATCATTCAAATAATATTCATATAAATAAACACAATAAGAATATTAATTCATAGTTGAAAACGAAAAACAAGATCCATAATAACCTAATAAACATTATTGAAGTTACAAGGATAAAGAAATCGAACCAATTGATGAACTAAACTATTTTTAGGGTTGAAAACCTTCAAACCCTAGCTTCTAGCCTTCAAATTCGTAACCCTAATTGAATATTAACCCCTAGAATCGACTTTGTAATATTAAAATCGTATATGGAATGGTTTGGCCGAGCCCTCTATTTATAGTTTTCAAAATTGACCTTTAACCGCCGGCTAAACCTCTTAGCCGCCGGCTAAAGGTGTTAGTGATTGGTTTTACATTTGATTTGTGGTTAGGGTTAGGGCTAGGGTTTAGGATTTAGGGTTAGGGTTTAGCAGGATTTATGGTTAGGGTTTAGCAGGGTTTAGGGTTAGGGTTTAGCAGGGTTTAGGGTTTAGTATGATATAGGGTTTAGAGTTTTGTAAAGCTTTTAGGGTTTAAGGTTTGGGGGTTAGGGGTTTGGGGTTTCGCCCAAAACCCCAAACCCTAACCCCTAAACCTAAACCCTAAACGCAACACTTTAGCACATGTGTTAGTAAATGTGAAACCCACCAAAAAAGATGAAAAAAACTCGTCGAAAGTATGCCTTGAGAGACGGCAAATCGAAGAGGAGAAAACGCTGAATTTAATGGTGCAATTTTCATAATTTTTCGATTTGTCGTTTGTGAGATAATTGATGTTGGGGGTAAATGGGTTTTGTACATTTGGAACATTCTCTTTGTACACATGGCACAATATCATTGGTTCCCTCATTCTCACAGAAATTCATATTCTCATTTGAACCCCACCCTACTAATATACTTATCCACTTTATACAATCTATACTCATCTTTCTGAATACATCTTTATTATTAGTATGTATATTACTTATGATTTCCACATATGATATACTTAATCATGAAAATTACTTCTATATTCAAAATAAATATATGAAATCCATTTTTAAGAATCAGGACATTGGTGACAGGTCTGCATTTTCATGCAACAAAGCGACATAACTTGATTCAAGTAAAGCAAAACCATTTAAATCAAACCAGAGGTGACATGTCTGTACCTTAGTATAACAAAGCGACATAGTTTGATTAATTCGGAATCATATGATTTTAAAGATTTTATATCTCTTTTTGCTTTATATTTAAGAATACTAATATGAAACCAGGTCTGTACTTAGTACAACAAAGGAAATAATTAGTAGACCCCCCAAATGTTTTCATATAAGTATCAAGATATAAAATTATGCATGATAAATTTAAGAATTAAGACTTTTTATGTCATACATCATAATGTGTACCATATAATAATATACAAGTTATTTTATTAATTTGTTAAAATTTAGAAATCTTCATATAGATCGCCTATTAGTACATCATATCAAATAATTATATATCACTTATTATTACGTTGCTTAACATTATATGTACAAAACAGTTAATCCAGATTAAAGTCTAAACTTTTAAATACAAAACAAAACTTTTAACAAAAGTATTCTAACTAATAAATACTTAGTTATTAACTTATCAAAATTTTAAATTTGATGAAAGATTATAAAAAATTTATTATATAATAGAACAAAAGTAAAACTTAAATAGTATTTCTTTTCTACCGACCCTTTCCCCACACTTAAATGATACAATGTCCTCATTGTATATAAACAAATAAAATAAAGTGAGTAAAAGGAAGAAAAGAAATTAGAACGAAAAACTCCCCTAACTGTAGAAGTAAATATCGTCAGCTAGTACGATGGTAAATTGGTTGTCCTCGATCCTTTGTAAATAATATACAACAAAACACGCTTTCATAGTTAATCATGATTGCATTTAGCATATGCAATAAGCCTTTAAACCCCTCGGTATCCCAAGTGGACAAGTTATAGTCTCGTGAGGGTTTCCAGGGAACACACCCACAAAGTTCAAATATCTGCAATAATAAAATAAAAGATAACATTTGAAACATATAAAATGCGGTTTATCTCAAGATTTGGGATTTATGAAGAAACGAAAGATTTAGGCTCAACAGGGTTTACTAGGCGGATCATCCATACTAAAAATGAGTATCGAAAGGGTTTTGGGTTTGAAGAGAAGGCAAAAAATGGGTTAAATCCTAGGGAATGTCAAGGTCATTTAATTGCACTTATACCGCGTACAGTACTCACCAATGTGGTCTTGAAGTGTATGTCAGGAGCAAGTTCTAATTCAGAGATACATGTATCGGCACACACAAGAAATGAAATAGTGAATCAATTAAAATGAATGTTTTTCAATTAGGCTCAAGATACCTCACTACAAATTGGGTTGTATGTGCCTAGCCATGCGATGTCACTATTAGATTATCAATTCTTATTTAAGAAATTTCTACCTTATTTTCCCTAAATTCCAGAAAAACTAACTCATATTAGAAATGGTTCCTCTCGAAAGATATTTAAAACTCAAAAAGATTAGAGTTAATCGAATGATTTAGCTAGTAATTTTTCTATTTTCTTTAAAAATTTTGAAAATTTGAAGAACATTTTATGAGTTTAGTTATGTGGACATAAAAATCTTATCGTCCAAGATATTCTATACCTGCTATCCCACACTTAGAGGAACATTGTCCTTAATGTTCTCTTGAGTAGAGATTTTTCTGGAGGTAAAATCCCACACTTAGAGTTCGAACATATAGAAAATGTTTCTCAAATATTTATTTCGGGCTAGAATCCCACTCTTAGTGATAAGCTTTAAGATAAAGTTGTTGGATATAGTGTCTAAGTTCATAACTAATTGGTAAGACTATCATTAAAAGTAGAGTCCTTTTTGGGTCGCCCTCAATGAATAATTAAGAGAAATAATTAAAGGAAAGACAATATTAATTAGAATTAATATTATACATAATTAATTGATTGGTTTATTAATTTATCAAAGTTGGTAAATTAATTAGAAGCCAAATAATTGATTATAAAGAAGCAAGGGCTAAAACGAATCGGGCTGAAGGACCGAATGGGTTGAAGGTCCAACCGCTGGTTGGAAAGCCCAACCGCCGGTTGGGAAAGAATAGAATATTCTGGAAGGAGGTCCTACCGCCGGTTGGAGAGCCTAACCGCCGGTTGGAGAGCCCAACCGCCGGTTGGAAGCCCAGACGGAATTCTTGGCTGTCCCACATCGGCCAGAGGAAGTTTTCCAGGGCTACCTCTCCTCATATAAATATAGGGCATGCCAAGGCTTCAAACACACATTCTTCATTCTCTCTTTCTCAGTCCTACTCCTTGTAAGAGTTTACTAGACTAGAATCGGAACATTGGGAGTTGGAATTATCTCTTTGGTTCGTGGGTGTGAACCATTAGAGGTACTCTAGTTTGAGTACTCGCCTCCATGTTAAGAAGGTCAGGAAAGGTGGTCTACGTGTGAGAAATCCGATTTTCTCAAAGGTTAGTATTTTCTTATTAATCTATTTATTTTGTTTTGTTGCTTTATTTATTAAGTTAAGATCATTTAGGGTTTAGTTTCCTTCTTGCCCTAGATTAATTGTTATTTCTGCATTGTATGTTAATCTAGTTAGGGAATAGAGAACCTGTCAGTGGTATCAGTGTCTTAGCTTAATAATATTAGCATTTAATTATCTACAATAGAATGTAGATAAAGATGAATTGGAAAAGGAATTGTCTCTATATATATATATATATATATATATATATATATATATATATATATATATATATATAGATATATATATAAATCGTTTTATATATAAAATTTAAATATAGATTTATTTTTCCAAATAATTAAATTATATATGACAATTGAATGTAAATATGAATTTACAATTTAGATCCTAATATTTTGAATTGTTTAAAATATACCCCTCAATTTTAAAATGTTTAAAATAGAACCCTAAACCTTAAAAGTTTAAGAGAAACCTTATATATATATATATATATATTATGAAATATATATGTATCATAAAAGTCTAAATACATCGTTAGTCAATTGATAAATCGGCTCACCCATAGTGAACAGATTATAAGAGAGGTATAAGGCGGGTTGCTTTGCTTCCCTAAAGAAGTGGGTTTTTTTAATATGCTTCGCGCTGACCTACTTCTCCGCTTCTGTGTGCGTTCAATGGTGAAAGTGACCCGTACTATGGATCTAAGTGATGATCGTTAGTAATAGATTGGCGGAATCAATCAATTACACAAATAACTAATAAACGTTAACCGAAACGAATGATTAATCAAAGAATACTTGTTTATTAGCTTCGAATAGGTATTGGAAACGAATTACAGATTGCTTAGTCGACAAATGGTGCTAGGGTTTCGTCAACCCTAGCCGAAAACCCGTAGGTTTCAATTTATACTAAAACAAAATCGGCAGACATGCGTCACTTGGGAAGTGTCGCATGTCGCCGCCCTCATGCAACACTTGCATAAGTGACGCTATGCGACACTAAGTCAAGTGTCGCCTAATACAGAAGCTAAGTGTCGCTATATACTAAAATGACTTTTCTATTACAATCAACTAACGACACTTACAACTCGATAGACCAACTGACAGACACACAAACATGTATCAACAAACTCCCCCGTGTCTTCAGCTTGGTCTTCAAAAACATCTTCAGTTCAAACCCAACCTGGTGGAAATACTCCACCAGCATGAATACCCACTCGAACACAAATCTCGACCACCTTCTCGAACTTTGAAGCTTCTTCTTGATCAAAACGATGATACTCCATTTTGCTTTTGTGAAGAGCTTTCAAATCTTTCTTTGTCAGATTGATAAGGCTGATCGGATCAAAAACACGAAGAGTTCTTCCATACTTTGCAGATAGACTCCAATTACCCTTCTCAATCACTGGATCTTCAACTGAAAGATATTCAATAACTGCTTCTTGAGTAACGGAATCAAACCACCAATATCTTAATCTTTTAAGAAAATCAAGTGGTAAAGACTGCAATGGCACAGTTTTCCAGACTAGCAGCTGGAGGATAATGATATTTCACGATCGGTTGCTGAGTTCTTGAATCCAACTTTTTCTTGTATGAATAACGAACTCCCAGCTCTGGTCTGACCCACAAATACTTCTTGCTGTAGATATCCTTTATGAGAATCTTCTGAAACATGTTACCACGAAAATCATCAGTGTGGTTAACGATGTTCAGTTGAGCAAGACGATTCAACTCTTCCTATGGCAATGTGCTAATGCAGTTGAATCTTGGCCGGAAATACTGTACGCCATCTCTTCGTTTAATAAGAATCAGAAAGTTAACTTCATCAAACTTCCTACTTCTGATTAATCCAGTCAAATCACCTCGAACCTGATAAGTTTTGCAAATCTTCAACTCAGGGATAAGCTTTCGAAACATTGGACGATCTGAAGATGTAGACGATTGCGCTTGTTCAGGAACAGATTCAGCAGATGGTTGTTCCTGAGTAGGTTCTGTTGGAGGTTCTTGTTCATCATCAGAATCATCAGACTCAATGATCGGTGTGTCAAAATCATATGGTTGAGCCGGTTGTTTCTGAACTGGTTACGATTCTCGCGCAGGTGCCGGTTCCTGATTAGGATTATCCAAATATTCTTCGTCCGACCCTGGAACCTCCGCATCCATCTCTATATCATCCGGATCGACTGATCTATCTTCTTCACCACCCGGATTTATCAAACTCTGAATGTATGTGAGATTAACATTCGAATAATCAACCGAAATGGGTCTCGGTTGTCCTGGAACATCAACGAAATAATCCAAAGCAATATTTTCATTAATCGAATCTGGATTTACATTTTCGGGTTCTGGGGGAGGGGTTACATTTGTTTCTAAGGTTCTCTGACCTTCCTCCCCCGAAACAACGGTAACCGCTTCCAACTCTAATAACCTAGACTTCACATCCTTCAATTCAAGCTGCAATTCCTGCACATGAGCTGCCTTGATCTCCAAATCTTTTATTTGAGCAGCTTGAGCTTCAATCACGGCAGCCTGATCATCAAAACGCTTATTCATCTGACTTATCTGATCAAGGAACTGCTGAAGCATCGCAGGCGGCGGTTGTTGTTGTGGAGCTTGCTGACCAGGTTCCTGAATACTAATTCCTGTTCTCTGGCGTCTCCTATGAGGTAAATCCGCATACGAAAGAGAAGACCCAGCTGGTCGCTTGCCAAGATTAGGCGGTACATGAACACGCCCTGCAGAAATTCTCCTCAAGATACGCTTAAAGCGTCGAGGATCAGCCAAATGTATTCCATCTAATGCATCCTGAGGTGGCACATCACCTGGAGAGTCAGGTGGTGTGGAACCACCATCAGATTCCTCAGCTGCAACTTCTTCCTCTTGCTCAATGTCTTCCAAGTCTTGAGCAACAGCAACATCAACTAAATCTGCTTCATTTACCGGAGGCACAACAATATCCTCATAAGCATCCCTAGGCGGCGCAACGTAGTTTTCGTTCACTACGTGCCCGAATAGCTCACGATCAGGCAAGACCGCAGAATCTTTTGGTGGCAGCTTGCGGTCGTTGAAAACGTGTAATAACATTGGCGTTTGAACCAATAACGACCTCAGATCCGGATCGATTCGCAAATCCAAGTCATTCAACAATAGCTGAACAAAACGAGGATATAACAACCACTTATCCTTCCCAGCTCGAACGTTTTCCACCATATTCCCAAAAATATAACCGCTGAAATTGTACAGTTTGTTGTACATCAAAGCCAACATCAAAGAGAGAGTCGTATGACTCGCAGCATCGTATCCACCTTTTCGCGGAGATAAACAAACAATAACAATATGAGCTAAGTATCTCCAAACCCTGCAGAGATACTATTTTCTAAACTCCACAAGCTGATCTGCCGGATAACCCATTCTCTGAAGACCCCCATAGATAAACGCGGTCTCAAAAACGGTCGGCATATTGTTCGCATCATCAAACTGCAAAACGCGGCGAACCGAATCCTGTGTAATCTGAATCTCACGTCCAAACATAGTTGACACAATCCTCAGAGTGTCATTCTCGGTTCTGATAAATGCGTGGTCATAAAACTCCTCGATTTGGTTCATATACACTGGTGCCGAAGCTGTAATAGCGTGATGAATCCTTGAACGTCTGAGAAACTCGATCATCGGCCGAAAAGGCATCGAGTTCTTGTGCGTTGAATCCAAAAATGCAACAATGTTGTGCCTAGAGTTGGTGCGACGATAGTAATCTTGTAGAGCTGCCATCTGGAAGCTAAAATACAAAAGATAACCAGAAATTTCGTTACAGAATAAGCTCACGCAAATAATTAAAAAACCTCTGATTTTAGCGTCACTTATATAGTGACGCATAAAGAAGTACCGACACTCAGAGAGTGTCGCACTAAAATCGAAAATCAAGTGAAGCGTCACTTGTGGTAAGTGACGCATTCAATGCGTCACTGGTGTAAGTGCCGTTACCACAACACATGTCATTCATAGCGTCAGTGACCAAGTGTCGGGTATGCGTCATTTAGAAAGTGACGGATAGTAATAGCGGCACTGATAGCGTCATTGAAGTAAGTGACGGAGTGAAGCGTCACTTAGTAAGTAAGGTACAAGAGTGACGCATATAGGCATCACTCAGCAAAGTGACGTTTAACCTGTAAAATTACCATTTAGCGTCACTTATGGAAGTGACGCTTGAAGTGACGCAACGATGAAGATCATCGTGTCACTGTTCAAGCCCAGAAATCACAACGAACAAAAATTGGGGTTTTTCGAAAACGAGTAAACCAAACGGTGCGGCAAGTGAAAACGAGTAAAACACACCGTTTCATTACACAAAACAATAACAAATCGATCCCCAATCTTCGTGATTTCGTAAACCCTAAAAACCCGAAACTACAATCGACGATTAAATCATGAATACACAATTATAGATGATAAAAATTGTACCTAATGATGCGTATGAGTAAGAGGAAGAAGGTCACGGAGGCCGATTGCACGCAAAATACACAGAAAGCCACAAATCGATCGGAAGTCACGAACAGTCGAAGTGACGCAGTGACAAAGGAAGTGACGCTAGGGCAGTGGAAGTGACGCGTAATGAATAGGGTTGGTGGTGAAAATAAGTGCCGGATACGGAACTATTTATATCAAAACCCTAATCTGCGTCACTTAGAACGACTCTTTAAGCGTCACTTGTAGCGTCACTATCAGCGTCACTTAGGAAGTGACGCATATCGACATTTTGTGAAAAAATTTAAAATTTTGTCGATCTTTTGCGTAGTGCTCAATTTAACAGTAAATGTGACTTGGTTAAAAAATAAAATTAAAATTAAAAATAAAATAAGATAAACACAAAATTAATGCTATAAACTAAATGCATTCTTTTTGGTGACGGAGTTGATTTAGGCTGGTTAGGGATCATATCGGAATAACATGCAATTATTAGGAATAGTAAGTGTTATTTCGATCATCAGTATATTTGTCCACTTTAAATTTACTTGGCACATTTAAAACACCTTTTATAAAAGTTATTTCAAGACGATTATTGGTATTGTTTGTCCACCTAAACATGTTACATCCGTGTCTGTGAGTTAACCTTTATTGTTAGTATGAATATTTCACCGTGGTCCCCACCATAGATATACTCCTGTAACCCAGACATGAACATAGTTTCCAAATTCAGAAAGAGTATAAGAGAATCAATTTTAAGAATCAAGCCAGCGGTGACAGGTCTGTACTTGCGTATAACAGAGCAACATACACTTGATTCAGGTTTAAGCAAAACCGATCGCAGTCAAACCAAACTTGTTTTTATTCAATTGGCGACCTTGATCAGTATCTTAGAATTTAAGACTTTGCAAGTACATTGACTCACGTTTGCTTAGTTTTGAGAGTAAGCTGAATTGAAACCAGGTCTGCACTTACGTACACCAGAGGAAACAATCAGCATACTCCCCCAAAAGATCTCAGATATACGATCCAAAAATAGAAGTATGTCAAGCTACGCTAAGGAATTAAGACTTAGAGTCGTACATCACAAGGTGTTTACCACAGGATCATAGACATGTATTTAAATTACTTCTTAATATCTCAGAGACCGGTGTGTATTATGCCTACCAATACATCGTATGATGAAGATAATTTAGATAAAAACTGTTTTAAGTGTGTCAGATAAACCTACTGACACATCCAAGATAAACCTTAAAATTCCATTTTGTGCATGTCATCCGATGTACTATCATATCCCAAGTTGTTTACAGACACAACTTCAACGTCTATTTTAAAAATGTTGCAACCTCGCGTTTTCTTTAATACTAAAGAGTATAAAGAGTGGCTGTTGCCATTTTTATTTTTTTTTAAACACACATAAAAACAAATAAAGTTACTATCCAAGTCACACATTACTTTTTAGACCCAAAGAATCTTAAACCGATCATGTTGACCAGTTCATCAAATCGAGCACGCGAAAAGGCTTTGGTGAATAGGTCGGCATTTTGTTTAAGGGTGTCTATGTGGACCAGGTCTATCAATTGTTTTTCATAGCAATCCCGTATGAAGTGGAACCTAAGTTCAATATGTTTTGTCTTAGAGTGTTGTACGGGATTGCGTGTGATAGATATAGCAGCAGTGTTATCTATGTCAATAGGAGTCATAGTAAGAAGTAACCCGTAATCGCGTAATTGGTGCTGAATCCAGAGAACTTGGGCACAGCAGCTAGCAGCAGCAACATACTCAGCCTTTGCTGTAGAAAGAGAGACTGTAGTCTGCTTCTTGCACTGCCACGAGACCAAACGCGATCCCAGAAATTGACATCCACCAGTTGTTGACTTCTTATCGATACTGCAACCTCCATGATCCGAATCTGAATAGGCTGTGAGAGCGAAAGTCTTCTCATTTGAATACCAAAGACCAAGAGTAGGTCTAGCTCCGAGATAACCAAAAATTCGCTTCACTGCCTTCATATGTGACACCTTTGGTTTAGCCTGATAACGCGAGCAAATAGACACGGCAAATACAATGTCCGGTCTAGAGGCAGTCAAATACATAAGAGAGCCTATCATTGAACGATAGTCCCTCTCCTTGCACTCTTCATCTTCCTCAGCAAGTTTAAGATTGTGATTAAGCTCGATGGGAGTCCCATAGGTTTTACAGGTGAGCAGGTCATACCTAGTCAACATGTCATTGACATATTTTGACTGATGTATATAAATACCTTTTGCAAGCTGCTCAACTTGTACACCTAAAAAGAATGTGAGCTCCCCCATCGCGCTCATCTCAAACTCAGACTTCATGATCTTCTCAAAGTTCTTGCACATTGCCTCATTAGTAGAACCGAAGATAATATCGTCCACGTAAACCTGCACAAGTAACATATCTTCCCTATCCTCCAACTGTTCACGAAGAATAAATAACATGCTATTGATGTTGCCTCTCACAAAACCATGCTTAATCAAATGTGTAGTTAGCCTCTCATACCAAAGTCTCGGTGCTTGGTGAAGACCATACAACGCCTTGTTCAATTTACAGACGTATTTAGGATGCGCAGGGTCTTCAAAACCAGGAGGCTGCTTAACGTACACATCGGTATCAACTTTTCCATACGGAAACACACTTTTCACATCAAGTTGATTGACGCGAAATCCCTTGAAGGACGCGTATGCCAGAAAGATGCGTATGGATTCCAATCGAGCAACAGGGGCAAATACATCATCATAGTCCAAACCCTCAATTTGGCTGAAGCCTTGAACTACTAGACGTGCTTTATTACGAATCACAACGCCCCTATCATCCATCTTATTCCGATAAACCCAACGAGTGCCAGTCAAGTGGGCACCCTTGGGTAATGGAACTACTTCCCATACTTGCAACTTTTCAAATTGCTGTAGTTCCTCTTGCATGGCTTCGATCCAGGATGGATCTTTTAAGGCCTCCTCAACTTTCTTAGGTTCATTCTGCGAAAGAAAACATGAATTGATATTGGCTACCAGACCCGAAAGTTGTTCAGTATCAGTCTGCTTTGCTTGATGTCTTGTTTGAACATGGGCATGAGGGTCACCAATGATATTATCAATGGGGTGATCCTTATGTATCCGAGTAACTGGAATTTGATCTGGCACAAGATTCTGTTCTAGGTTGTTCAAATCTCCCTCAGTTGCAGAAATATTCGGAGAGGCATCATCATCTTCATCTCCTTGAGAATATAAATGAGAATAATTCATATTTTCTGCTTCCTCTCCCTCATCATCTAACTCATCCTCTCCTCCTTCCTCTAATGATGGCATGTTTGGATCATAAGGAAGCTCCTTTGTGTAGTTATAAACTGTTTTAGAGGTAGACGGAGCATCTTTCGAAGGTGTAGCTGGAGATGTAGATGTTTGATTAGGTGTTATTGGTGATGGTGTGGGTGTTGGTAGTGGTGTAGGTTCAGTTGGTGATGGTTCAGGTGTTGCATTAGGAGATGGGACAGATGGTTCGGGTGTTGCATTAGGAGATGGGACGGATGGTTTACTAACTGGTGTATCTTGAGAAAAATCAAGTCCATGAAGCATGGTAACCAACTCTTCCGTTTCATCTTCTTCCGGAATATTGAAAGAGTTAAAAAGATTTCCATAGTTGAAAAACCAATCCGGGCCTGTTCCTTGAGAAGGTTCCGTATACCTTAAACATTTCACCTCAAACTGTTCCTCAATCTGATTCGTTGATTTGTTGAAGACTCTTTTGTTCGGAGAGTTGACTGAATATCCAAGAAAAATCCCTTCAACAGCTTTATCACCAAACTTAGAGACCTTATCTTTTGTAATCATGATCATGCATGGACACCCAAATGGTTCTAAAAACTGCAGGTTTGGCTTACGGTTATTGAAAAGTTCGTAACACGTCTTGTTCTTTTTCTTAACCGTGAGCACTCTGTTGAGAACATAACATGCAGTATTAACTGCCTCAGCCCAGAAGATGATTGGTAACTTGGAGTCAGCTAACATAGTCCGAGCTGTCTCGATGATTGTCCTGTTCTTTCTTTCTGCAACTCCATTTTGTTGTGGAGTCCTCGGAGCACTAAATTGATGCTCAATACCTCTTGTAGCACAAAACAATTCGAGAGTTGAGTTCTTGAATTCAGTTCCATTGTCGCTTCGAATCCTTTTCACCTTTATGTTGCATAGATTTGCCAACTTATCCAACAAATACACCAGAATATTAGGAGTCTCCCCCTTTGTGGTCAAGAAATAAACCCACGAAAACCTTGAGTAGTCATCAGTAACTACCAAGCAGTAAGACCGACCACCAATGCTCTTTGTAGAAACTGGACCGAACAGATCCATATGCAGTAGTTCCAACGGAGCAGCAATAGAATTCACAACCTTAGACTTGTGGGACTTCTTATGGAGTTTTCCTTTGTGACAAGAAATGCAGTCATCTTTTAAAGCAAATGACTGTTTTGGAACTCCCCTCACTAAATCATTATTAATCAGAAAATTCATTTTTCGGAAATGAATATGTCCCATTCGTCTGTGCCAAAGGAGTGATTCCTTTTCAGAAGCCTTTGAAAGGAGACAAGTATAGTCACTGGTAGTCTCCATAGTTCTCATATTCATCACATAGGTGTCATTCTTTCTAGGTGCACGCATCAATACCCATTCCTCAGGAATGACATACCCATGCTTCAATATTACACATTCAGTCTTTGTGAATGACGTGGTGTAGTCCTTATCACAAACTTGTGATACGCTCAGCAAGTTGTGAGTCAGTTCTGCCACATAATTCACATTCTCAAAGCTAACTTTTCCATTTGTTAGCGTTCCCTTTCCCGAAATAGTTCCTCTTGAATCTCCCGCAAAAGCAACGTATCTTCCTGAGTATGGTTTAATATCCGTCAGAAGAGACACATCGCCAGTCATGTGTCGCGAGCAGCCACTATCCATATACCATAAGCTATCCTTCACACGTTCCGACTGCTGCAACACATAAAAAGAAAGAGATTAGTGAGAAACGGAGACCCAAGCCTTTACAGACTTAGGTCTTCCATGGTCATCAACAATAAGCACGTCAGATAGGATTTTATCTTTAAACAAATTAGAATTTTTATCTGATGTGTTATTGTTGACGACTGAAGAGTCAACATCAGACTCTTTTCGTTTCCAAACTTTGGAAGGTTCGGAATTGATATTAGAAGTAATGTTGGACTTTTGAATTGGCAAAGGTTTTTGCTCAACATTACTTGGCTTCAAAACAGGCTTGGGAGAGTTTGAGTAACGCCTAGGTGGAGATTTCGAAAAAGAATTTCTATAAACAGATGTCCTAGGCATCTCTCTCCCATAGCGCTGATTTGACAGCTTGGGACAGTCACGGATCAAATGTCCTTGTCTCTTGCAGTAGAAACAAGAATGAGTCTCAACAAACGGTTGAGACTGAGGAATTACCACAGGAGGTGGAGAAACATTTCTAGAACATGAACATTGAGTACACGTCTTAGAAAATGTTTGCTTTGGTTGAGAGGTTGAAGTTGAAGGTTTTTCATACGAAACTTCTGTATTTTCTTCTTTATGTTGCAAAATCTTTACAGGTGACTGTAAAGTTTGTTGTTTCGAATTTAAAACCTTGGCTTTTCCCTTATTTGGTTGAACCTTAATTTCAGGTTCAACTTTTGAAACCACTTTTTTAGGTTTAACTTCAACTTTCTTAACTTCAGGATACTCCTGATCCGTAATGTCCTCAATCTCAACGATCTCCTCAAAACAGATTGGAGATTCATTCTTTTGCTCAACAATCTCCTCAACACTAACAGGAGATTCATTCATTGGCTTAACAAACTTAGGAGTGGGATACTCTGGCCTCGTGGTTTACTCCTTCTCCTGTTTGTTAGTTTTAGCCACTTTACCCTTGATACCCAATAACTTAGCATAATCAACTGGAATCTCATCAAGGCCTTCCTTAACAGGTAAAGGAGTATAAGTAGTAGGAGGTGCTATTTCAACAAAACCTATTCCTTTTCCTCCCTTACTTTTCCTATCTTGCTTATGGTTGCTAACAATTTCATTAAAAATCATTGTTGCAGAAGATGAACCCAAGATTTTATCTTGATAATTTCCATACTCAGCTTTTAAGTCAGAAAGCTCTTTGTTTAACAGTTCAATTTCAGTAAGATAACTTTTAATTAATTGCATCCTGTTGACTAAAAACTTTCGCTTTATAAGTTTGAGTATCTAACTTATGAGCTTCAATATGTTTTTCATAGAGTTTTTCATTTTCTTTCAAAAACTTATTTGACTCATTAAGTTTTGCAACTTTATCTCGCAACTCTTGGTTGTCCTTTTGAAAAGCCTTTAGAGATTCAGTTAGATTAATGCATGAGATACAGTTTAAAGGTTCAAGTGATTCATTTTGTACCTCAGGTGTAATATGAGCCATCAGACACTGTTGAAACTTTGCTGCCTCCGCATTCCAGTCATGAGTAGTTGGCTCAAAAACAACCAAAGCATTATCCACAGCTAACGACTTGACCTCTTCTGTCGCTTTCGGAGGATCAGGCTTAGTAAGACCCGATGGTGGCATCTTGGGTTTCTCGCATTCCCTAGCGAAATGACCCAAATTCTGGCAGTTATAACATCGGACCTTGCTTTTATCAAAACCGAATCCTAACTTCCCATTGCCTTCTAAACTCTTGCGTCCAGTCCGTTGCAAGAATTTTTGAACTCTTCTTGTTATCATAGCAATGTTCCAATTCAAGTCCATTTGTTCTAGATCATCGCCATCCAGTTTTTCGTAATCCTCCTTGATCAGCTCCAAAGTTGTGTTTGGTTGAGTAACCAAATCTTTGTAAGAGCTCAGAAAAGCTGTATAAATTGCAGCTTGCTCTTGTATTGCTGGTGAGATTGGAGCCTGTTGTTGCTGATTTCCTTGAGATGTACCAGAGAGATAGGCTGTATGTTGACCTCCAGAAGAAGTAGAAGATGAAATGGTATCTGTTATAAATGCCACTCCACCATAGCTCTTGCCAGAATTGACTTGTCCATAAATTGTGGGATTTTGTACAGATCCACTTGACTTGCATTCCTTCTTCTTCAATTCCATTGCATGAGCTTGTAGAATACCTATCAATTGATCCAAAGTCATCCGTTGTAGTTCTGGATTTTCCTTTAAGAATTGGACCTTCACATCCCAAGCACTTGGCAACACATCCAGCAGTTTCTTGTTTACCTCAAGTGCAGGGAGATTGTATCCTCCTTCATTTAACTCACTAACAAGTTGTGAGTATCGGGTGAATAAACTGGAAGTCAGCTCATTAGGAATGATGTCAAATATATCATACTGCTTTTTGATCAATTCTAGCTTGGCCACCTTGTAGTTTTCATTTCCTCCACATCTTGTTTCAATTGCCTTCCACAAATCATAAGTTGTGTCATGAGATTTAAAGAGTCTCATAACGTCCTTTGGCAAACACATACAAATAGAAGAATGAGCCTTTCTTTCTGTTTCATACTCCTTTTTCTCTTGAGGTGACATAGCATTGTATGTTTTAGCTGGAGGAACACCACGATAATTCCCTTCAGCCACTGGAGCAACATATCGTTCCTTTAAAGGTCCCCAAAGTTCTGGACAGTGGAAATCTATATACTGTTCATATCTATCTCTCCAGTAAACATAATCCAAATCTGGTCCAAAGAACGGAGGTTTATTGCTAGAACCAATATCATTGTTCTGTCTGAGCATCTCTCTTATTCCTCTAATATCTTCCTTATCAGACATTGAAATGTACCTGTAAAATCAACTTAAAACAAAAACTAGGAATCTGATTAGTAACAAAGGCGTCACTTGGTAAGTGACGCACCTTAGTGTCGCAAAGAGTAGCGGCACTTGCTAAGTGACGCTATCAAGTGACGAATAAACAAAAAGAACGACACTAGAGATTAGTGTCGTATGACCAAAGAAGTGACGCACTCAAGTGACGGACTTGAGTGTCGCTTCGCAATAACAGGCGTCACTAAGGTAAGTGACGCTTTCAGTGACTCACAGTAATAACGCGTCACTAGCAGTAAGTGACGGATGACACACAAGTGTCGTATCAAATGACGCAAAAGAGTGTAGGAATGAACAGTAGGCGTCACTAAGGTAAGTGATGTATAATCCTCAAGTGACGTTACTGAGTGACGTACTTGAGTGTCATTAAAACCCTAATTGCTCCTTACAGAAGTGTCGCTCGAAGTGCCGCACAAAGTGTCGAAGTGACGCTCCGAGTGACGCAGAAACGGCTGTGAACGCCCAAAAACCCCAAAAATCGAATTTTCGTAAACCTAACGAAAATTCTTGAGTCCCAATCGTACGAAACCTGTAAAACTTTACTCAAAACACAATAATAGCACCAAATCGATCCTAATCTTGCTAGAATATCTATGATCTTCACAAAATCGAACCGAAAAATCTCCAATACACGAACACACGTCGATCAAATCAACTCCGAGGCTTTGATACCAGTTGAAAGTGACCCGTACTATGGATCTAAGTGATGATCGTTAGTAATAGATTGGCGGAATCAATCAATTACACAAATAACTAATAAACGCTAACCGAAACGAATGATTAATCAAAGAATACTTGTTTATTAGCTTCGAATAGGTATTGGAAACGAATTACAGATTGCTTAGTCGACAAATGGTGCTAGGGTTTCGTCAACCCTAGCCGAAAACCCGTAGGTTTCAATTTATACTAAAACAAAATCGGCAGACATGCGTCACTTGGGAAGTGTCGCATGTCGCCGCCCTCATGCATCACTTGCATAAGTGACGCTATGCGACACTAAGTCAAGTGTCTCCTAATACAGAAGCTAAGTGTCGCTATATACTAAAATGGCTTTTCTATTACAATCAACTAACGACACTTACAACTCCATAGACCAACTGACAGACACATAAACATGTATCAACAAATGGAGCTACCGAGGAGAATTGATAGGATGATCTCAAGATTAAAAGGTATTGACTTAAAAGTACTAAAATAAAATCCCATTTTAGATACAACAAACGTGAATAGTATGCTAGTTTATGAAAACCACAGATCTCTCATATGGACTGTTAATGGAGCTGTGTGGCTTACCGATACATTAATAAGTGAACCAACAGCTAAAGGAAATGTTTCAGGCAAAGGCAAGCAAAGAGCGCCTTGATGTGGTTAAATCCCTTACGGCTTGCAAACCCAAACCTGGAGCCTCTATTTGTGTTTTCGTCTTGGAGATGAAAGGGTACTTTGATAGGTTGGAATCTTTAAGCATGATGTTTGATACTGAGTTTTCCATTAACATAATCCTATCCGGTCTACTAGCTATCTACAATCTGTTTGTGATCTCATATCAAATGTTTGAATGAGAAAGAGACCTCAATAATGAAACTCCATAATTTATTGCAAACTGCTGAGCAAGGGATCAAGAAGGATGATGTGTCCTCTAGTTCAGCAGCTCCTGTGTTGTCTATTGGTCATAATGCAAAGAAAAGAAAGACATCAAATTCCAACTGGAAAGGAAAAGCTGCGAATAGAAAGTCCAATCGTGGGTCTAAGAGAAAGACTGAATCTGAGCTTGCACCTACAAGTGATCCAAAGGAAGCAGTGTGCTTTTACTGCAATACAAAGGGGCACTGGAAGCGTAGCTGCCCAACATATCTTAAGGACCTTAAAGACAGAAAGGTCGAAAAGAGTAGTCACTCAGGTATTTATATGATTGAACTCCACAATACTACCACTTCTAATTCATGGGTCCTGGATACAGGGTGTGGTACTCACATTTGTACTGTATTACAGGGGCTAAAGGAAAGTAGAAGTTTGAAGCATGGAGAGCTCAACTTAGTTATGGGAAACAGAAGAATCATGCCCGTGACAAAGATTGGAAAGTTTGAGCTCATGATGAATTCTGGAGTTAGGATTGATTTAAATAATTGCTGTTATTCGTCAGAAATGACAAGAAACATAATTTCATTTCATGCTTTGTTTAAGGATGGTTATAAATATTCATTTGATAATGAGAATGGAGATATTTTGGTTTATTTAAATGGTTGTTTTATTTTTAAAGCTTCTCCTTGCAAAGACATATATAAAAAATGTTGAATGTGTTAGCCATGTGATTTTAAATGTTGGTTCATCCAATGAGCTTGATAAATCAAAATTGTTGCATTCTTGTCTTGGGCACGTAAACAAGAAACGCATCGCCCAACTCCAAAAGGATTGAGTGTTGCGAATCTTGCTTATTGGGCAAGATGACTAAATCACCATTCACTGGATCGTGTGAAAGAGGTGAAGGATTATTGGACTTAGTACACACAGATGTATGTGGACCATTCAGATGCACCACAAAAGATGGAAATCGCTACTTTGTTACATTTACTGACGACTTCAGTAGATTTGGATATGTTTATCTGATTTAAACATAAGTCTGATACTTTTGAAATATTCAAATGATATCAAAACGAAGTAGAGAACCAACTGGCAGAAAGATAAAGGTACTCCGATCCGATAGGGAGGAAAATACCTTAGTATCGAGTTTCTCGATCATCTTAAAAACTGTGGAATAGTTTCACAGTTGACTCCTCCTAGAACACCACATCTTAATGGAGTTGCTGAGAGAAGAAATAGAACCCTGTTAGACATGGTTCGATCTATGATGAGTCGGGCGACACTTCTAATAAGCTTATGGGGTTATGCATTAGAGACAGCCGCCCATATCTTAAATCAAGTACCCACTAAGAAGGTTTCAAAGACACCATATGAGATGTGAAAAGGAAAACGTCCTTCTTTTTGGCACATCAAGATCTGGGTTTGTGAGGTTTTCGTTAGGCGAGAAACTCTGGACAAATCAGAAGCCAGATCTGAAAAGTGTCTTTTCGTCGGTTACTCACATGATTCATTTGGATATTTGTTTTACAGACCCAAGGATAATGTGGTATTTGTAGGTCGAAGAGGAGTGTTCCTTGAGTGCGAAATGATATCTAAAGAGGACAGTGGGAGTAAGATTGATCTTGAAAAAATTCAAGAATCTACCGATGAAGAACCTCTAATAAACACTGACATTCAACAAGAGGTGGTGACACCTGTTGAACCTGATGACGTATCCTTACCCATTCGCAGAACAAGTGGTAGAGTTAGCAATCCTCCTCAGTTCTATTATGGTTTCCATATTGAAAAGGAGGACAAGATTAGTGATAGTACACTAGTTGAAGTAGATGAGCCTGCTAGCTACAAGGAAGCGGTGGAAGGCCCTGAGGCCGCTAAGTGGAAGGAAGCTATGAAAAGCGATATTCAGTTCATGTATGACAACCAAGTTTGGAATTTGGTTGACGCTACACCCAGTCTTAAGATGGTCGGTTGTAAGTGGATCTTAAAAAAGAAGACATACATGGATGGGAAGATACACACTTATAATGCTAGGTTGGTAGCAAAGGGCTATACTCAAACCCTTGGGATTGATTATGAGGAAACCTTCTCACCAGTAGCTAAGATAAAGTCAATTAGGATAATGCTTGCGATAGCTGGGTTTCGTGATTATGAAATTTGGCATATGGATGTCAAAACTGCATTCCTTAACGGAAAACTTACAAAGGATGTGTTTATGGCACAACAAGAGGGTTTTGAAAGTGCAAAGTATCCTAAAAGAGTGTGCAAGCTTCAAAAGGCCATTTATGGACTTAAACAGGCTTCTCGTAGTTGGAATCTCTGCTTCCATGAGAAAGTCACACAGTTTGGATTTTCTAGAAGCGAAGATGAGTCTTGTATATATGTCAAGGTCAGTGGGAGTGTTGTAGTCTTCCTGGTATTATATGTGGATGATATACTACTCATAGGAAATGATATCCTAACATTAGAAGGTGTAAAAAATTGGTTAGGAAAATGTTTCGCTATGAAAGATTTGGGAGATGCATCATATATTCTTGGTATAAAGATATACAGAGATAGGTCAAAACGTCTCATAGGACTTAGCTAGGACACGTACTTGGATAAAATTTTGAAAAGGTATAAAATGGAGAATTATAAGAAAGGGAATCTACCCTTACATCATGGCATAAAGATTAGTAAGGATCTGTGTTCGAAAACTAAGGAAGAACTGGACAGAATGAGTCGAGTCTCATATGCTTCGGCTATAGGATCGATCATGTATGACATGACGTGTACAAGGCCTGATGTCTCCTTTGCATTGAGCATGGTGAGTCGACATCAGCAGAATCCTGGTGAAGGTCATTGGACAACTGTAAAGAACATTCTCAAGTATTTAAGAAATATTAAAGATAGGTTCTTAGTTTAAGGTGGAGAAGAACTCAGAGTAACGGGTTATAGTGACGCAAGTTTCCAAGCAGATAGAGATGATAGTCGTTCACAATCTGGTTGGGTATTCTTACTTAATGGGAGAGCTGTGACATGGAAAGTCAAAAACATTGAAAGGAAATACCATTTTGTTCGTAGAAAGGAAGAAGAATGACATGTGATTGTGAAGCACTGAAACGCCCCGGATTTTTTTTAATCCAAAAACTCATTTACCAATGCCCCATTATATTTGAAACATTACTTTAAACTCATGTCATGAACTACACAAAAACAACTTGAACACAAACAATGAAAACATGACACCAATCTACTACACAATGGAAATTTAATTCTAACTCAAAATCAAAGGTTTCTGAAAATTGTCTGGTACGCGAACTGAAAGTGGTTATGCGATTGCGTACATTGTACACATACGCGAACCTGGAAAACTTGATGCGATCGCGTGTGTAAAGCTGAAATATTACTGTAAACGATTTAGTGGATGGTACGCGATCTGCTACACCTTGCGCAATCGCATACCAGCTCGTAACTCATACACATGCCTGCATTTCTTTTATCACAACTAAATTCATTTCAAGGACACTCAAAAATACCTCTTTTCTACCTCATTATTTTACCAATCTTTTACTCACATTTTTATAACTAAAACAACAACTTTAATTGCAAATTTGACATCAAACTTCAACTCAAATACAGATTTTACATTAACCAAAATACCAACTTTATTGATCAAATAACTACCTTCAAAATCAACTAAACATCATAATTACTCTTGTATAATCAAGTGGTAATAATAACTCAATTTAACCAATTTTATCAAAATGTTTAATATCGCAACCTAGTCAATCACATGACCATTGGACTCAACCAACCAAGTTCACCAACATTTACTAACACTTGCTTGACCCAATTTATATCAAACTCGTTATATCACAACTTTAACACTATATTCAGTTTCAACCACAAATTTTGATCATACTCAAATGATCATTAGATTTCTCAAAATGGGGCTTCAATAAATATATCAAGAGCATGATTTATAAGAAGGGATTGATTTACTAACGCAATAGCAAGTCCCACCAATAGTCGACCTTGGGTCCTCGCCCAAATTACCCCTTTACCTCGTTTAGTATACCTACACAACAACAACAATATAATGGGGTAAGCCTCATTCTTATTAAGTAATGGGAATTTAACTCAAAACAACAATAAAAACAATAACAACAATAGCAACAACAAAATTATTGAACATACTCAAATGATCAAAGATAACTCATAATTAAGGATACTTATACTCAACTCAGATTTTACTCCCACTCAAAGGAGTACAAAATACTCATTTTAGCCTCTACTCAAAGAAGCTTGATCTCATAATGTCAAGCATAACTAATAAGGTTTCTCAAGCCTCATTGTTATCCTCGAATCTCATCATAATTACTCACATTGGACATACTCAATTGTCACAATGTCACCTTTTTATTTTCCACCTCAAATAGACATACTAGATCGTCACTCAAGATTTCAAGTGTAATCAAATTTTGTAAATCCCCTCCCCCCCATTACTTACCTTGCAATTCGGTTTTGTCAAGCACAAGCGACACCTCAACTTTTCTTGGACCTATAATTCATATCATAACTATAAGGTCACATATACAACTTATTTTCTCATTAATAATTCAACAACATTCTCTAATTAATCTCATATGTATCAACTCAATGATATCAAAATTCCAATCAAACTCAATATTATATCTCTTCACACAATAATTATTTCAACTAGCAATTTACCTCTTTATCATGAAATTCACATATATATAGTTTAAGATTCTCTTTTAGTAACAAATAACTCAATAACAACAGCTCATCATCATCCTCTCATCATTTAAATCTCTATATTCAATAAATTCATTCAAACACTCAAGTTCATTCTAAGTTCTGGACGGTCTATAGCATTATAAATATTTGACAAACTTAAACTCATTTTCAGCTCTTGAGATTAACTTTTCTGGAAAATAGACTCGTAGACCTTTCCAACAAATCTGACCACACCAAAATATGAGTTACGGTTATTTAGTTATGATTTATTGAAAACAGCTCATTTTCTGCACATGAAGCTATCCAACTCCGAATTCTCACCAAAAACATGTCAAATCGACTCAAACATGTATGAAACTCTTTTGTTAATTAACTCCAACTCAAATAGCACTTATGGGACTGATTTCGACAAGATTCAACATCCAACCTCCACTATGTTTATTCTCAATGACACCAAGTTCTCAATCAATTCAAGTGTTATCACTAATTCAATATCAACTTAAGTAACAATTTAACACTAATTTCTCATAAATTCTCATGCATTTAGGTTATTTGATTCCCCTTTATTAATAACAACACAACATGAACAAATCATCATCATCATCAACTACATCATAAATATTGTTTAGTTCCACCAATTCATCAAAAACATCATACCTCATATACTTTACACTCTAACAAACTAATTCATGCTCAATGATTATTATCTAACATCCCGACATACAAATAACACCACTTTATCTCTAAAACCCAAATTCTCAAGTTAGGGTTTATACTTAAAATCATCAAAAACAATCAAATTAAAAGAGTTGGTGTATTGTTCTTACCTCCAAGATGATGAATAAATGATTAAGAGTCTCAAATTAACAAAGATAGGCACTCAATTTACTTGTATACTTCTTCCTCCTTTGCTCCCCTCTTCCTCTTTCTTCCTGACGACACATACCACCAAACACGCCCTTCCCTTTTTATTTTTTTCCAGATTTATAATTAAAAATAAATAGCAATTGATTTATACTCATTTAGCCCTCAAACTCTCCCTCATTTAGCAATTAATACCCTCCTAACACATTTTATGTTTTTAACAATTTCATTCCCTCAAGACATTAAAACTCACACTCATGCCACACAACATGTTTCTCATATATGTTTTGAACTCAATACATTAATTGTGTTTAACACCAAACACGAAAATGATAACTTAAATAACTCTTTTTAATTTAATTAACGTACTTATAAAAATTTGGGGTGTTACAAGCACATACGATCAGAGGATAATCTAGCTGATCCGTTTAGAAAGGCACTGACTATGTCCAAACACGATGAACATGCTAGGAGCATAGGATTAAGAGAATATATAAAGTTTTAGTTGTTAGTTTGAATTTGAAACATTATAAACAATGATTGAAATTGAAATAGATTTGGTGATTATATAATGAAGATTTGTTTATTTGCAAGAGTGCTACCATTTACTATTGTTTATCGTTGTGTTTCATTTTGCATGTTTAGAAATCACTTCCCGGGTACTTAGTTTTACTCAAACATCCTCAGTCGTTCATACTACAGGAAGTAAGTGTTGATTTAAGACTGTCATGGAGTGTTGGTAGATTGTCTATGGAGATTAGACATTGCATGGAGAATGATGCAACACTCATGAGTGCTTAATAAGAACTAAGTATAGGAGAGACCCGTATTTTGAGAGATTACTTCATGGATTAAAATCATGAATGTTCCTAAGATGATAATATCATATATTCTTAAAATGGAGATACATTGAGTTTCTAGTTTTTCAAGTCTGTTATACTCTAGTTTATTCAAACGCTACGCGTAAATGCCAGTTACAAAGGGTATGCCAGGTATAACATGATTAGTTGACTAGTACTATGTATTCGAAATTTATTTGTTCCTTTTGCCTAAATGGGAAAGCGATATCTTTAGGCCCTCTGATGATTAAATATTGACTCAAAAGTGCTAGGCCTAGTCTGGACAAAATTGATGGTTCAATTCAGTAGTCTCATATAGTCAAAATAATCGGAAATCAGAAAACATAATTTTGAATCTTGAGATTGATTAAAATTCATGTCTCAGTTTCATACGATATCAGTAGAACAAAGAAATAGTTGATCACTTATCTATGGGCTGACTCTAAGATATGATTCAGAGTTCGGCAGTTGCGTTGGATGACACTCTCTTCTTAGTTAATGGGATAGACTTAGACCAATAATAGTTAATGACTTATCCAAGTGGGAGACTGTTGGATATAGTGTCCAAGTTCATAACTAATTAGTAAGATTATCATTAAAAGTAAAGTCCTTTTTGGGTCGCCCTCAATGAACAGTTAAGAGAAATAATTAAAGGAGAGATAATATTATAACCATGTGCAATGTCAAGCACGTATTCATCAAAATATTATGTGCAACGCACATATTCATCAACGAATCTCTAAAATGCTCATTCCACATAATTCCACATATCAACAAGTTCTATCAACAACTAATCATTTAGCACGTATTCAACATCACGTGCCATAATAACATCATGAATAATCAACGAATATAGAAATCAAAAATAAACTACAATATAAGATACAATCAATACTTCACCCGATTGTGTGAACCTCTTGCACGGATGTAATCCGGAACACACAACCATTACCCATTTAACTCCCATCTCACTCACCTTTGCCACGACTACCCAAAAGTATGAGATATGTAAGCATCACTTCCTTTTTACACCTAAACAATCATCATACATCACATAAGAATTCACATATATAATGTTACTCATGCTCTCGTTAAATTTATATTAATTACAATTCAAAACTCCAGTTTTGCACATTTTAGCACAGCTCCATCTAGCTGTTTTGGGCACCACTTTTGGGACTTCTAAACCTTCTTAAAATAAGAATATTTTATATCATTACGAAGGTATTACAACATACTTCAATGTGCAACTTTCATCTTTTTATAAAACACAACACATATTAAGTTATAGCCTTTTAAAAACAACAAAAACTCATTTTGTGCTGATGAAATTTCAGCAAACAGCACCAACGGGCTGTTTTACAACCCACTTTTGACCCACCTAGACACGTCCGTTTTCAGCAAACTTTATATCGAATTAAAGGTCTTTGACTGTACTTTCGTTCTCTACTTTCATATTTCTCCACAACATTATACACACAAAGTTACAGCCCCTCAAAGTTTACTAAAAACACTTATTTCACTTTTCATTTAATATACCCAATTTAATCATAACCCAATATATGGCTTAATTACTAATTCCACTACTCTAAACATATTTAGTTACATCAATTCAACTCATTTAAACTAACCTTTGGGTGAGTTAACAACAACTTGCAAGAATTCATCAAACTCCACTTTCCATTATGAACACCAATTTGATTTATCAACTTTTGGATTGAATTGATGTTAACCACAATAATTTTCATACTTATACATCACTAATCAACCATAATCAAGCTTAATTTTCGTTTAGGACACAACCTCACCTTCAAACCCTCAACTCAACTTTCTAGGTTAAAGAAATCAAGAACATGAACTTACCATGGGTTGAAGATGATGCTTAATGGTTGAATTCAATTTCTTTTGTGTTTAATTTGATGATGAAGGTTGTGCTTCTTCTCTTGTCTCAAATTCCAGCTCTATCTTTTTGTTGTTTCAGGAAGTTTGTAGATGTATGTTTTTAATACCTATGCATATAAATCGATATATATGTATGTATATCCTTTTATTTGATTTAAATGGTATTAACACTACTAACCCGTCCACTCATTGTCTAAAAATTTAAATATATGTCACATTTAAAAACTCACAGCTTCTACTATTTCATACGAATTATAAAACCGTTTTATAATATAATTAACTTTTATTCGTATAATAATACTTCAAATTTTGGGGTGTTACAATGTATATATACAAGATTGATATATATTTTTTCATATCGTACGTAAAGTTATTTACACATGATTGATTGATTGCATATGCATTATGTAGTTATGTTATTGTTTATTTTTTCTATAAAATATATAACAACTCAAGTACATGGAAAACGATGTAAAGATAGTATTTACTTCATGGCATCCCCATTATAAGGGATTATTGGGGATTTTAGAAGATTGAGATTCTAATTTTTAGAAGCTTCATCTCTTGTAAAATAACAATCCTTGTTTGGTACAAAAAATGGAATAGGGATTCCATAAAAAATGGGAGTTGATAAATACAACAAAAAAGTGATTCTTACACCACACAGTACAACAGTTGTTGCATATTGTAACACCTGCATAATTAGGATAATTAATTATGCCTAATTGTTTGTAACTAGTTGTAATTAGTATGTAATAGGACTAATTACAGGCTCTATTTGTATATATATATAAGGTGATTTATATATATGTGTGTGTACTTACGCGATTTGGATAAATCGTGCAAATTAACCGGACGGAGTCCGACACAGTTTACTTGGACGTTGGTGACAGAAATTTACTTAAATAATGAGAACGTATTTTTTTATATAAAATACGCAACCGAACGAGCATTATTTATATATTATCGCGACGACATTTTAACTAACGCAACAAAACGTAATAAACGCGACTTAATAATTAAAATATTGCGACAAATGTTTTACTATTAATTTCAAAGTATTTTTATTTAAATACTTTAGTTACATTTTAAAAATATAAACGTTTGGTTAAATATTAAAAACTAGTGATTAAACGATTAGGACACGGAGCCAACACTGTGTTTTGGGGAGTATTTCCCCCTCCTTCCTTGGTGGATCAGCCAAACCCCACCCCCACACCCACCTTTCTCTTTCATTTTTCATTATCACAAAAACACACACAAACCAAACTCTCTCAACCTCAATTCACACCAAATTTTCGGAATCAAATCCCGACCACGAAAATTACATATTCGGAATCACCATCACGAGTGGAGCAAGAATATCAAGACCGTTTTCATCATTTCATCCTCCGTTTGGCTCGATTTGCAAAAGTAAGAAATTCCTAAAATCTTAGATCTATTCAAATTGGTGTAATGTTTTGATGTTTTGATGTGTACACAACTTAGATATAACCTAATACATGAAGAATACACGATTTTATAGCTCAAAGATGGGTTAGATGTGCGTTTTTGGTCGGAAATTCTTGAAACCCGAAAGTTTCTGGGCTGGTGTTCATACATGCGACACAAGCCTTGTGTCGCATGCTGTGTCGCATAAACCCGTTTGTGTCGCACCTTATGTCGTACCAATCCTTTAGTGTCGTAACCTTTGCGACACAATATTGTGTCGCACTCTATGTCGCATACTATGTCGTATTTTATACGACACAACCGTTCTGTCGCTATTGAATTAGCATCGCAAGCTTTTTGCGACACAACCACTGTGTCGCAGAGCTCTTGTGTCGCATCCTTCATGCGACACAACCCTTGTGTCGCATACAAATCCTTGTGTCGCAGCTTATGTCGCAAAAAAAACAGAAAACTTGGAAATTTTAAAGGATTTTCACTATAGAAAAGGTAAAGTTACTGTAGCAAAAAGTCAAATTTTACTGTAGCAATTCACTGTAGCACATTTACTGTAGCAAAGTCAACATTTTAGAATTTTTGCTACAAACCGTCACCAACGGGCCAAACATGTTTTCCAACAAACAAACAATTACAAACATACGGACAAACACTGGATATACTAGTTGTGTACAACTAAACGAAACGTCTCGTGAGACGCATACTTACATAACTTCATATGATTAGGCATTTGAAGGTTACGGGTTCAGAGAACCTACTTGCTTTACTTACTACTTGCTAATTGCAACTGATTACTACAAGACTCAGGTGAGTCTTACGGCCCCACTTTTACTGTTTTATCTTATTGGGGGAGATACATGCTACTGATTTTCTTGAACACAAGTACTAAACTGTTTACTATATCAAACGAAATTGCATGAGTTTACTTGCAAACAGAAGTCTCTCCATCATATATCGTTAGTTATGGACTTAAGCGCGAACACTAGTTAATGGATCCATTAGGGAAATGACCCTCCCCACCCGGGGCAGTAGCGCTGCCACGTACTGATTTACACGTAGAAACGGGTGACTACTTATTCGTTACTGATGCTTGCTCAACTACGAGCATGTCACGGGAGCAAACTTATTACTTACGGGTTAAGCTTCGATTATGAGCCTCATGGCAACGGTATAAACTTACTTACTTATATTTGTGGGATTGCAAATACTGGTTTACGATTTATGGATTGAAATTGCTGATTTTACGCCTGCGGGCATTACTGATGAAATCTCGTGTTCAAAGCTGATATTACTTACAAACCTGTGAGATTCACCAACCTTTTGGTTGACACTTTTTAGCATGTTTTCTCAGGTACCCGGATGGAGTAGGATTACTCCAGGATTTTTGCTAGAGTCGCATGATTTCAACACAACTGCATTAACGGAGATTCTTAGCATTATCTTTTGTATATTTTGATTATGTAATAGAATCTCCCGCTACACGCGCGGACTCTAGGGAAACTACATTTTTGTATACGAAAACTCTAAGTTTTCAAACAATATATCTATGGAATGTAACAAATTTACAAACGTTGCATATAGATGTCGTTTACTTTATCTTTGTGCTGTGATATTTGATTAGTAACACCTCAAACTATGCTTCCGCAAAACAGTGAATTTCAGGGGTGTTACACATATAGTACAACTACATCATAGCATAATTTTGGTGTCTGAATCATTTATTTTGTTGTATTTATCAGCTCCCATAAAAAATAATCTCATCAAGTAGCATCTCCTCAAAGTAGCTTATCTTGAAAATCTCCATCCTCTTATTAATAAATTACTATATTACCCTTTTATAATCATTAAAATTTTGATTTTATAATATATCATGTCCTCTTTTGTCATTTTACGTAATAAGCTCCAGCCACATCTACCTTGCCAAACACTTATTAAAAAAATAAAAGCTCCAGCTTCAGCTTCAACTTCTGTCACACCCCCAAAAATGACGATTCGCAGTTGTCAGATGTTTAGCAGAAGCTTTAGAGTAAGCGGGGGTGCTGACGTCAACATTGGACATTCACGCATATCAGAGCATATGATTATTGCAGAACAGTAAATAAGATGCCATTAATAGTTGTTGTTACAAAAGCTACGACTTGTCAAAGTCGTAGAAGTATTAGTGTTGTTATAAATACAACCGTTGTAGTGAATACAAATATTCAAAAGTAGATTTCGTAAATATGACTAAAAAGTATTAGTTATATAAAAGAAATCCATTTGTCCCAAAAGTGGCATCATAATCGTCACGGGTAGCATAGGTTCCAAGATGCATGCAGTCTTACATGAGCAGCTAATTTCGTGGAAAACATAGTAAAAAGTCAACAAAATTGTTGAGTGAATTTACAGGTTTTATTTTAAGTGGTCAAACCAAGTTTGGTTCATAATAGTTGTAATTCGTTCCCCAGTTTCGTTGAAAAATACATTTCAAAAATAGTTGATTGTATGGAAAGTATGTATCCAAATTTAAATGGTTGTTGGAAAGTAAGAATCTTAACCAAGTTTTGTAGGAAAGTAGTATCCTATATAAACGAATTTCGTTGGAATGTTATCCAAAAATATAGTTTCACAGATTCGTTGGGACGTTACCTAATAACACAAATTCGTTGGGAGGTTGCCCAATAACACAAATTCGTTGGGACGTTACCCAATAATACAAATTCGTTGGGAGGTTATCCAATAACACAGATTCGTTGGGACGTTACCCAATAATACAAATTCGTTGGGAGGTTATCCAATAACACAGATTCGTTGGGACGTTACCCAATAACACAAATTCGTTGGGAGGTTACCCAATAACACAGATTCGTTGGGACGTTACCCAATAACACAGATTCGTTGGGACGTTACCCAATAACACAAATTCGTTAGGACGTTACCCAAAATTATCGTTTTGTAGGAAAGTAGGTATCCAATATACTTTAGTAGGAAAATAGTATCCTATATTCGTTTGTATAAAAGCCTAAAAGCATTTATAAACACTTTGTAAGTATAGTACGAACACGTTCCTAAGTACAGTTCATAAGAAATCAATCTATTGAGTATAATATGGACACATTCATAAACAGTTCATATAAAGCATAGAAGCATTTATAAATAGTTGTTGCATGTTATAGCAAAACATTAACTATGTTTTTCACCCCTATTTTAAAAGCAATAAAACAGTAAAAAGAGGGGTTGTGAACTCACCTCGTGAGCTAAATACGTGAGTGCTAGCAAAGCGTATGCCCAAGTAAAGTCCCTAACGTCCTAAACGCAAGAGATAGTAATATAAGTAGTTGACTAAATGTCAAACTATTGTTAATCATTCACTCATTGAAAGATCGTTATTGTTTGTAAATTTGTACGTTCCGTTGGTGATGATTTTGTAATAATAGTTCCAAAAAGATATTATCATTATACTCGTTTCGTTGTATACTTTGAAAAAGTATATATATATATTTATAAATTGTACGAGTTATATCGCATATAGTTTCGTTGTTTCGTTGTGGATATATTTATCCGAGTGTATATATATATACTACTCACAAAATTTATTGTACTCGTATTCATTTATTCAATAAAAGTCAATTTTTGAAATAATTTTTGTGTACATTGAGTCGTACCTCTGTAACAAATTTGAACTAAATTGCGCGATCGGGTAGAAGTACGCGATCGCGTATTGTTTATAAATTTGGAAGCTTCACCCAATCGGGTATATAAACTCACCCAATCGTGTATGTATACCCTCACCCAATCGGGTATGAAATTTCACCCAATCGGGTATTAGTGCTTTTGTGTACAAATCAATTTATAGATCAAAATCGGTGTATTTTCGAGGGAAACATTCTACACGAAAGTTGTTCCTATCACACATACGAAGATTTTAGAAGTGGTTTCATGTGTTTATTTTACTCATGAGATTTTATATGATTTTTCTTCCGGGACTTAAAAATCTGTCCAACATCATCATCATTGTAACTTCATGTTTTACTTAGTTTTTGCTAGGTTTTCATGTAAGATCTTTCAAGATGTGAACAATTAACAAGTTTATAACACTTAATTACATGCAAGGAAATGAAAGAAATATTGTCCTTACATTGTTTTGAATAACAGAGAATGAAAATGTGATGAGCAGAGGATGATGATGATGTTGATGATGAGCTTGTTTCTCCTCCTTTTCCTTTTGAAATTTGTAGTTGATGATGATGATTATGGTGTCTATGTTGATGTTTTTGCTTCTGATGCTTCTTCCGATTGAGATCAAAAAGGGCAACAATAATAGAGGTGGGTGAGGGTGTGTCTGTTTGATCACTCGAGTAATGGAGGGAGTATATTATAATTGAGTCTGGGTAAATTTTTCAATGGGAGGGTATGGCTCGAGTATAGTTTTGTCCCCAAACATTTTGTGGTAATAAAATTTTGGGTATTTAACCCGTTAATTGCGTGTACAATTAAAATTGTTTTAGTTAACGGATGAATTTTTATTTCGAAGTATTATTCCAAATACTTTATTCGAAATTATAAAAATATAATTTTTATTAGTTTGGTTGTCGGGTTTGCTTTGTATGCTTTTGTCGTGTACGATACGTTTTGTATAAAAAGTATTAATATTTCCGTTTTATCATTATTTCTCATCGTTCGCATAATGTTTTCAAACAAATAACTATTTAAAATAGTTTCGCGTTATTTCTAAACTATGTATCACCAACGTACGTATTGTTTTTGTCGGACTCGTTCCGATTGTTTCGCGCGTAATTACTAATAATTACAAATTTTGTTATACCTCACGTATTAAATCGTTGGACTTTGCTAGACTTATCTCATAAAAATAGTGTGAATTCACTTAAGTAGGGAATTAGCCTAAGACATGCACGTGATTATTATATGTAATTATATCAAAATTGGAGGAGTGTCACATTCTCCCTCTGTTGGAGAAAAATCTCGTCCCGAGATTTAAGTTGAGTTGTCTTGTGCGTGTTTGAAAAGATGTGGAATTTTCTACGAATTTCGTCTTCGCGCTCCCAAGTAGACTCTGGGCCGCGTTTTGAGTTCCATTGAAACTTTAACAAGTTTGATCTGATTGCGTTGGAGTTTGTATGTTTTCAAATCAATCACTTCGATAGGTTCCTCCACAAAATTTAGTTTCATATCAACGAAGACTTCATCCGGAGAAATGATTAATATTTCGTCAGAAAGACACATTTTCAAGTTAGATACATGAAAAGTATCGTGAATGTTGTTGAGCTCCTGAGGTAGTTTGAGCTTTTACGCCATAACTCCAATCCTTGCAAGGATTTCGAAAGGTTCAACATATCGGGGGTTAAGTTTTCCTCTCGTACTGCCAAAGTTTCTCCGGTTAGTAGTGGTATACGTACCAACCTTTCGAAACGGACAATCTCAGCTCGGTTCTTCAACAACCAGTCCATACCGACTACGATGTCAAACTTCCTAACTCTACCGGTGGTGAGTCTATTTCAAAGAGATGACCCTCTAAGGCTAGGGTACATCCCGATACTATTTTTCTAGACTCGATCAACTTACCATCGGCAAGTCCTAAGGTGTATTTGTCACTTAGTATACGGGAATCGTTTTTCTAATAGTGGTCTAAACTCAATAGACACAAAGCTCAGATCAGCGCCTGAATCAAATAACACAGAGGCATAGTGGTTGTTGACTAGAAACGTACCAGTGACGGTGTTAGGGTCCTGGCTTGCCTCCTGTGCTCCTATAACATAAGCGCGTCCGCGAGCTAGTTGAGTGTTGATGTTGTGATTGTTGTCGTTTTGATTGTTGCGGTTGTTGTTGTTGTTACCACGGTTGTTGTTCTGGTTGTTAAGTTTGGGGCACTAGTTTCGATAGTGGCTAGTGTCACCACACTCGAAACATCCCTTGTTTTGGCTTTCGTTGTTTGCTCGAGGGGGAGGGTTGGTTTTACAGTTTTTGGCTTTGTGACCCCATGATTTCCAGTTATTGCAGAAAATACATCCGCCATCGTGGTGTCTAACACACCTACCACACTTGGGTTTATTACCCAGGTAGGGCTTTGGTTCGGAGGTAATGGCAGTGTACGCCCTAGGTTATATGTGTCCATTTGTGCGATGCCCCTCTTAGATCCTCATCTTAATTTATTTGGAATCCGACATGATTCGACCTCTTTTACCAAATTTTAAATACGTGTAAAAAAATCTGTACTCTTTCTTACGTTGTGACTCAAAAAAGTTTAAAATTTTTGAAAATTTTGGCAAAAATAAGTATTGAAAAATCATTTTAGGACTTGCTTGTTTCTAAATCAACTTTAACGGATAATTAGACGAGAGATATACTGCTATCCCACACTTAGAAATAAACATTGTCCCCAATGTTTCTACACTAAGTAGGGAGAATCCCACACTTAGGGTTTTGTGTTAGGAAAAATGTGAATTTAAAAGTTTTAAGTACGGAGGATCCCACACTTAGAGTTTTAAGTGGACATAAGCATATCTAAGTTACGTAGAAGTTAGAAGAGTCAGGAGAGGTACTTCCCCATGGTTAGTGAGCACTAGAGTCAGGACCAGATTCGTGAAGGAGTGGTGCTAGTGATCTGCTGGATTTGTGGACCAGTCTCTTTTTTAAAGCTCATCCATTCCTTACGAAGCTAAGGTCTGCAATATCATAAATATAGTCACACTCAGCAGTTCAACATCATAAAAAGGTTAACATAGATAAAAATATAAAGCAATAAAATAATCTAAAAGTCGTCTAGCAAATCATCCATGTCTGGGTCAAATGCTGCGAGTGCGTCACTGTCCGGAACGGAAGTAGGTGACGTGGTAGCAGTGAAACCAGGCATCATGGATGCATCAGAGAGATCAGGAGGTGTCTCAGGAGAGTGCACTGGAGGTGCAGCAGCTGCAGGAAGAGTAGGCATTGTAGTGGTGGCAGCTGGGAAGAATCACCATGGCGGGCGAGATGGTCCAGGACCTCGACCAAGTCTGAAGGACTAGTCGGGAAGTCTCAGAAGTCCAACCATCTCCCTAATGTCAGAGTGAGAGCCATGCTGGATGGAGAGCTCTCGGAGAATCTGTCGCACCCCCAAATTTACAGTGCGGAAACGATGCAAGTCGGGGCGCGACTAATCAAGTAATCACAACACAAGGTTACATTGAACGACTCTACATGAGACGTTTTGAAAATATATCCTAAATATTACATTGAAACATCAAATGTTACATGGTTTGCGAATTCGCAGTAAAGTCTAGAGATTCTAGTACGTAGTTGCAATTACAAAAGTAATAAATGCAGACAATATCTAGTTGTTTGAAAAGCATGCGACTCGAGCTAGTGCCTCCAGAGGCATCCTACTGCGCTGGTAAACCTGAAAATGCACGCTAAAACGGGTCAACAAAATTGTTGGTGAGTTCATAGGTTTTGATATTTGAAAGTCGTTAAGATTATAATATCGATATGGTAAACCACAGGATTTAAAGTATTGCTCCCCTGCAATATTATAAAAGTAAGTCACAAGATATAGATAGTTGTATTGCTTCATAGCAATATTGTATATATATAATCATGAGATTCAAACATTCGTATTGCTCTACCGTAATATGTAAAGGTGAGTCACATGACTAGTATGTTTGTATTGTATTACTACACTGATCGTGTTTGTATTGCCCTAGCACGATATGGTTCTTGTATTGCTTTCCACAATATCGTTGTTGTACTACTTTACCACAGTATCGTTAACTCAAGATGTTGTGTACTGGTCCACCTCAACATTATGTACTTAAGTCATATGGTTTCTAAATAGTCGTACTGCTCTACCAGCAGTGAGGTACTAGTATGTCTCAAGGCTTAGGGTATTGCTCCACTGCAACATAGTATAAGTAATTCATATGTTTTCAAATATTTATGCTACCCTACAGGTAGTAAGGCAAGTGTAAATCACAAGAATTAATTGTTTGTATTGCTATACTGCAATAGTTGTTTTGTATTGTTTTACCGCAATATCGTCTTGTGTCACTTAACCGTGACATTGCTTTGTATCACTTAACCGTGATATCATTTTGTATCACTTAACCGTGATATCTTTTTGTATCACTTCACCGTGATATCGTTTTGTATCACTTAACCGTGATATCGTTTTGTATCACTTAACCGTGATATCATTTTATATTGCTTTACCGCAATATCATGTTGTATCACTCAACTGTGATATCGTTTTGTATTGCTTTCCACAATATCGTGTTGTATCACTCAACCGTGATATCGTTTTGTATTGAAAGTGGCACAACATGCTCAGATGGTTCATTGTACATCAAGTGGGCATGAGCATATCGGAAGTAGCACTTCGTGCTCATGTAATTATCATGTTTATCAAGTTTGCATGTGTGGGTCAGAAGTAGCACCATGTGCCCATATGGTTATCAGTTACGCATATGTAAATCAAGAGTGGCACAAATACCCAGATAGTACAAACAGTTGTCATGTATCGCTCAAGGTAGTACAATGTGTCTAAATAGTATATACGGTGACCACAAGGTTGTCGGAAGTAGTACCATGTACTCAAGCAATGTATAATATTACCGGGTGTCCGTAATTCCGAGTTTACAGGTAATGATACCTCTAGTGGATGTTTACTCAAGTACTAGTCTAGCACTAGTCATTATGGAATGATGATATATAGGCATTTAGTTCCTAATAGTTATAACTGTAAGAAGTCTAAGTGTTTTCCAGTTCTTGTATACTTAACTCATCCAAAAATATATTTGAGAAACTCATTGATGGTTTAAATCTAACATGTTTATTATAAACATCAGTTAAACAATTTGCATTCAGGAAACCATGAAATTTGTGCATGCATTCTCACCCCAAAAACACTAAAAACAGTTTAAAAGTGGGGCTATGAACTCACCTGTGGTGCTAGCGTTTCCAACGCACTGGTGTTGTCCCAACAGTAACCTCCTTACGTCCTAAACACGCGAGGTTATAGAAGTAAGCGACTAATCAGTCGGTCTAAGCTACTGGTTCAAATATTCGTTTGTTGTTGAAGTTTAGAATTCATGTACGGGGGTCCGGGGGCAGCGCCCCTGGTAGCGGGGTACAAGGGGTAGCAACCCCTGGCGGGGTCCAAGGGGCAGAGCCCCTGGTTGGGGTCGAGCTACCAGGTCAGCTTGGAAAATTTTTATTTCTGCTAATATTGCTTTAATAGAAACGCATCGAAATTTCAAATTCGGAGATTTGTTTTCATTATGCGAATCTGACTCGCTGGTCAGTTCGCAAGGTCAGCTTGCAAGACATACTTGACTTGCAAGTCTCGTCTCGCAGCTCGACTCAGTTCGTGGGTCTAGTAGCTTCGCAACTCAATTCGCAGGTAGGTCAGTTCGCAAGTCTCGACTCGCAATTCAGTTCACAATTTGACTTCGCAAGTCGGTTCGGCACGCAGACCTTATCTTCTCCGGATAAGGGTGCGAACTGAGTTCATCTCAGTTCGCAAAAATCATTGTTGCAATTTTTGGTGCGAATTCAGGAGTTTTAAACGTTTTCAGTTGGTTCCTTGGACATGTTTTTGTTGGGTGGACTCAATAACATATAAATACAAGTAAAAATACGAGAAAAGTGACATTTCTTACAAGTATGTCGTGATCGAGAGGAAGGTGAGGTGGATAATGGTGATTTCCTTGTGTTTGTTCTTTTTGATGGTGTTGATGGTGTTGAGACATAGATTGTGACAACAGATCTAGCTTGAAATAGGACTGGTGTAATTATTATTACGTTTGTACATTGGTTTAGATTTGTAAATAAATATTTATTTTGTTAGTAATATTCGTTAAACATATTATTGTGCTAAGTTAGACGAATGTTTAAATACAAAATAAATAATAGACGTTTCATGCAAAGCGAGTCGAGATCTCAGGTCGCAGCGAGCTGAGCTGTGAGATGAGAACTGAACTCGCGAGGCATTAGTCTGGCGAGCCGAGTCCTTTACTGGGCTTGGGCTGCGAGTTGGACCGAACTCGCAGGCCCATGCGAGCCGAGCCAAACCAGATTATAAATATGTTTTTCCAACGTGAAAAACCTAACACTTGAAGAACTTTTGGCATTCATTCTGATCTGCGAATTCACTAAACCCAGAGAAAACTTAAACCTAACGGCTAGGCTTTGACGGTTAATCGTTTAAAGCTAAGTATTAGTATACGCAATTACGAACGTATTCGTTGTTAGTAAGATAACACCGTATTGAGAGATTCCGCATCTTAATACTACAGATAACGAAGTTATCGATCCTAAAACTAGGGGACTTACATCTGGTATCAGAGCTTTTGGGCTAAATACGAGTGTGTTCGTGAGTTTTAGTAATATTGCGTTTTTGATTCGGGTCGTTTTTACGTGCTTTCTTGCAATACTAACGATCAAAATCATTCTCTGGACGTTTTAGGGTTTGTTTACGGTCGAAATTTTCAGTTTCAGTCGTAAAAATACCTTAAAAATTCGTTTTCGGGTTTAACAGCCGTTTCGCGAGTCGAGATTAGGGTTCCAGCTTCGCCTGCGAACCGAGTTGAACTAGCGAGTCGAACTGAGTCTTGCGAGTAGAACTGAGATCCCTCGCGAATCCAAATCACTTGCGAATCGACATCTTTAGCAATCCGAACTGAGGCTAGCGAATCGACGTATTCAGCGAGTCGAGCTGAGATTGTGAGTTGAGCTGAGTCCTGCGAGTTGAGTTTTTTGAATTCGAGAAACAGTTTAATTTTACGTTTTTAAGATGTCTGACTTAAGTAGAATGATCGAGATGGACCACGAGATGGGAAAATCGAATGTTCCCCCTAAGTTGTTAAGGATCGAGGATTACTACAATTGGAAGGACAGATTTGAATCTTACTGTAGATTCCATGACCTGTCAATCTGGATGTGTATCAAGAGTGGATACACCGCACCTACTCAAACTGTTCAAAATGCCACTGTGGTTCTTACCTATGCGAACATGAGTGATCAAGAGAAGGAAGCTTACAGAAATGAAAATAAAGGACATTCATGCATAAAGATGTGTCTTCCTAAAGAGATTGCTCATCAACTGAAGTCTTTTCATACTGCTAGAACGCTCTGGGAAGCTCTAGAGAAAAGAGGTGAGGGAAGTCCACAGGTGAGAGCTGGCAAGAGGAGTCTTCTCAAAAAGCAGTTTACTATGTTTAAAGTTTTAAAAGGAGAAGATCTTGATGCCTATGTCACGCGTTTCTACCATTTGCTAAGTGAACTGGAATACCATGAGATTGTTGAAGAAGAAGTAGCTAAAACCGACAAGTTTCTTGAGGGTTTGCCTTCTAAATGGGAAATGTATGGCGTTATGATTAAGGATAACGAAACCAGGTATTCTACTATGACCTTAGAGCAAGTCATTGACAAGCTGAAAGGTTATGATTTCTCCAGAAAGTCAAGAGATAGTGATTCTGATCAGTTTCAGAACCCTGGGTTGTATCATGGAAAGTCAAATCTTTCGACTGCGTCCTGTAGTTCGACAACTGCACTGTTAGTTGGTGATACTGGTGAAAATGGAGAAATGATTACTGAAGATCTATGCTTTATTTCCTCCTCTAGTGATGAGACAAAGGGAAAGAATTCTGAGAAGTCACCTCAAGAGCATCAGAAGATGCCGATGAGTGTGAAATCTGCTGAACAACAACTGTCTGTTCTTACTTCCTTTGTGGCATCATATGAAAATTACATAGAGGGAAAGATCAATGATCCTGTTCTATTTGACGAGGATTATGAGCAGATAGATCCGGATTATGTTGAGGAATTGGAACTTCAAGAGATGTTAGCATTAGTTTCAAGAAAAGTTAAAAATTTCCTCAAGAGAACTGGTAGAAAGGTATTGGGCAATAGATCAGGGTTTGACAAAACCAAGGTCAGATGCTTTAACTGTCAGGGTATTGGTCATTTTGCTAGAGAATGCCAAAGACCTAAAGTAGAAGCACAAGGAAAACAAGGTTCGGGAAGTACTCTTGCTTCCAAAGCCTTAGTGGTAAAGCAGTTGGATGGTACTTATGATTGGCAAGCTCATTCTGAGGAAGCCTTGATGGCCGAGATCGAAGAGACAACTGCTGGATCAGTGTCCTACATGCCCACTGATATGGAACAGAGAGTAGAGGTGCCTGAGTCTGAAGTGAAGGAAAGTGATGATGACGTGCTATATATGGATTCAACTCCAGATATGAGTCCTGAAGAATTCGTGGCACGCATGGCTGAAGTACAAACTGACAAGAAGAAGGTATGTTTAGATATTCTTAATCTTGCTGATGTTTGTTACTTAGTTACTGATTTACAATCTCAGAATAGTGTCTTAACTGTGTCAAATAGCAATTTGTCATCTCAATTGAATATGAATAAGGAATCCTATAAGACTGTTAGATCTGAACTTGATCAAGCCATTATGGATATTCGTAGATTAAGTGATGATAAACAGGCCTTAAAAGATAAAATTAAGTCTGATGCTTCGGATAGAACAAAACTTAGAGATACCAAAAGTGAAAAATCTGTTGTCATAGATGGTCTCTATATGAATATCAAAGACTTAAATGAGACAATTGCTAGTAAGGATCAGGAAATAGTGAACCTTAACTTAAGGTTAATTGAGCAAAACCGTAAACTTGAGAACTATAGGACATCTCAAATGGATAAAATGTTAGATGCTCAACGTAGTGTAAAGGACAAGACTGGGTTAGGTTATAATGATGTATCCCCTCCTTTTAATGCCAATTACACTCCTATTCCTGAAGATTTTGAAATGACTGAAGTTAATCCTGACGTTTCAGTAACTAATGACCATGAACAGTCAGAGGCACGTAAGGATGTTATTAAGAACTCTTCATCAGATAATAGTAAGGCTTCTCATTTCACCAAAATACAATTTGTATCGGGTGGAGTGATTAACGATGCTAAGACTGATGATAAGGTTAATAAAGAACAAATACCTGAACCTTTAGTGCCTAAGACTCCGAGTAGTAATGCAAAAGTTCCTAAATCACGCAAGCAGATGTCATGCTTCAAGTGTCGCCAAAAGGGACACGTGGCTTCGTGTTGTCCTAACAAAAAGCCTGAAACACTACATAAGCTTGTGATAGATGAAAAGACATAGACCGACTCTAGTATGACTGTAGATGGGTTAGATACCAAACCTAAGTTAGGTAATAAACCTGTTAACATTCTTAAAAGAGACGGTTAGCATAGTGTCTCCCCACCTAAACCTAAACGGGCATATACTCACGGTGATAATTCTGTCTATAAGTCTAAAGATGTGACACCGTCAAGGTTTAGAACTCCAAGTAGAGGCCATAGTCATTATGAGAGTGGTACTACTTCGCGATCACATGAGTTTAATTATAATTATCATAATAGAGCTCATAATTATGTGCCTAGGAGGTTATCCTCAAATTCACCTCTTAAGGCTGATCGTCCACAAACTCAAGCTACTTCGAAAGTAACCAAAGCTCCTGATGGGAAGGATGGTTATTTTAAAGAACTTAAGTTTGTTGATGATAAGGGACAAACCAAGACCGTAATGGCTTGGGTCCCTCTTGATAACTGATCGTATTTTGTGTTATGTGCAGGAGCATGCTGTGAACAAGGACAGCTGGTGGTATGTAGACAGTGGATGCTCGAGGCACATGACCGGAGAAAGAAGTCTACTGAAGGACTTCAAGGAGAGTCTCAAGCAAAAAGTAAATTTTGCAGGAGATAAAGGAGGAGTAATTTCGGGAAAAGAAAAAGTTTCAAATGGAACTTTGACACTTGAGGATGTGAACTATGTTGAAGAACTAACTCACAACCTAGTGAGTGTTTCCCAAGTCTATGATAAAGGTCATCCAGTTTATTTTAATGAAAAGGAGGCCTTAGTCCTGAAGCCAGGTTTCAAAATTCCTGATAAATGGATATTGATGAGGGCGCCACGGAAGAAGGACATCTATGCTATCAACATGGGTGTTCCTAATTCTTCAATGGTGTCTACATGTTTATTATCCAAGGCTTCGGAAACAGACGCATTATTATGGCATAGGAGAATGGCTCACCTGAACTGGAGAAAGATGAATTATATAACCAAAAATGGTTTGGTTCTAGGTGTACCACAAAAACGTTTCGAGTCTGAGGATAAGTGTGTTCCTTGCATGAAAGGAAAGCAGCACAAGAAACCACACATACCTAAGACTGAAAACTCTATCTCCTCGCCATTTGAATTGCTACATATGGACCTCTTCGGCCCTATAAGCAAGAGAGGTCTAGGTGGCAAATGGTATTGTTTGGTTGTCACAGATGACTACTCTAGATTCTCATGGGTATTCTTTTTGGGATCAAATGATGAAACTCCTGGAATTCTAATTGAGTTCTTTGATCTAGTAGAGAATGTCTATAAAAAGAGAGTTAAGCGTATTCGTAGTGACAATGGAACAGAATTCAAAAATTCAACGTTGAATATCTATTGCTTAAGCAAAGGGATATTACATCAATTCAGTGCACCTTATGAACCTCAACATAATGGTGTTGCTGAAAGGAAAAATAGGACGTTGATTGAAGCTGCTAGAACAATGCTTGCTGATTCAAAGCTTCCGGTCATCTTTTGGGCAGAAGCAGTGAATACAGCATGTTATGTTCTTAATAGAGTTCTTACGGTTTAGAGACATAACAAGACTTGTTATGAGCTTTTGAACAATAAGAAACCTAACTTAAAAGGGTTTGAACCTTTTGGAGTTTCATGCACCATATTAAAGACTGGGCATCAAGCAAAATTTGGTGAGAAGGCTGACAAAGGATTTTTCCTAGGTTATATGCCCAATTCAACAAACAAAAGAGTCTTTAATAAAGTCACAGGACGTTTGGAGGTAGTTTATAATATTGAGGTTACGAGCTACTCACCGGATGTTCATAAGGGATTAGATTGGCAATTTGATTATTCTGATCTTTTTGCATCATTTAAAGTTCCTATTAGTGACTATGTCAGTGATTCAGAGATAGCTGAACATTTATTGTTTGAAGATGGGAATATTGGTCCCGATTCAACATCAAGTGTTAAGCAGTCTGGAATTAAGACTACTGTTGACTCCGATAAAGCTTCCACAAGTGAGTCACAACAACCTTCAGAGGATAAGTCTCAAGAAACAGAAGATCTTGATGATCTTACTCCAAATATTGATGATATACTTACTCCTTTGAAACACTTACGGATATCTTCTGCTCGTACGGAAGATGTACCTGCATTGGAAGAGATTGGTACTAATTTAGGAGATGATATACCGGTTGAACCAATTACTACAACTAGAACGAGTAAGAATCATCCCGTTGAAAACATCATCGGTGATATTAATACTCTGGTTCAAACTAGGCATCAATCCAGAGCTAGTACGTCTGAGAATTTAGAATACCAAAGCTTGTATACTGCAATGAAAGAGACAGGGATTCCTAATCAATGTCTATATTCATGCTTTATCTCACAAGTTGAGCCTAAAAATGTTCAAATGGCTTTAAAAGAAAGCTCGTGGGTAGAAGCAATTCAAGAGGAACTATCACAGTTCTCTAAATTACAAGTATAGGAGTTGGTTGACCTACCAAAGGGAGAATATCCAATTGAAACTAGATGGGTATTTAAGTGCAAAAGAGATGATAAAGGAATCGTTACTCGCAATAAAGCTCGTCTGGTGGTTCAAGGTTTTAATCAACAAGAAGGTATTGACTACAATGAAGTGTTTGCACCAGTTGCTAGGCTAGAAGCAATTAGAGTATTCTTAGCATTCACATCATATTTTGGTATAAAAGTGTATCAGTTGGATGTTAAGAGTGCCTTTTTGTATGGCAAAGTGGAAGAATTGGTGTATGTTTCACAACCGCCAGGGTTTGCTGATCCGGAGTATCCAGATAGAGTATATCGTTTGAATAAGGCTCTATATGGATTACATCAAGCACCAAGGGCATGGTATGGAACACTATCAACGTATCTACTTGAGAATGGATTTACAAGAGGATCGATTGATAGTACACTGTTTGTGAAATGGAAAAAGAAAGACTTTCTTCTTGTGCAAGTTTATGTTGATGACATTATCTTTGGATCGTCTGATGAAAAGATGTGTCAAGAATTTGAGAAAGTCATGAGAAAAAGGTTTGAAATGTCTGCAATGGGAGAGTTGAATTTCTTCTTAGGATTACAAGTTGATCAAAAGAAGGATGGATTATTTATTCATCAATCAAAATATACATATGAGCTATTAGAACGCTTTAAGATGGATGAAAGTAAGGTCTACAATACTCCAATTCCAGTCAATCATGGATTAGGTCCAGATACATCGAGTGATAGCGATGTGGATCCAACTCTTTATAGAGCCATGATCGGATCACTAATGTATCTTACAGCCTCTAGGCCTGACATAATGTTTGCTGTTTGTTTATGCGCAAGATATCAGGCTAATCCGAAAGAATCACACATGCAAGCTGTTAAACGAATTTTTCGTTACCTCAAAGGGAAACCTAAGCTGGGCCTTTGGTATCCGATTGATGGAGACTTAGATCTCGTAGCATATACTGATTCGGATTATGGAGGATGCAATCAGAATATGAAATCTACGACCGGAGGATGTCAATTCCTAGGAGGTAGATTAGTATCCTGGCAGTGCAAGAAGCAAACCTCGGTAGCCATTTCTACATGTGAAGCTGAGTATGTTGCAGCTGGCAGCTGTTGCTCTCAAGTTCTTTGGATTCAACAGCAATTGCGGGATTACGGGTTAAATATAACCAATACTCCTATGATGATTGATAACGAATCTACTATGTCGATCACCAATAATCCAGTGAAGCACAGTAAAACTAAGCATATTGATATTCGGCATCATTTTATTAGAGATTGTGCTGAGAAAAAGTTGATTAAGTTAGTTAAAGTTCCATCATTGGATAACTTAGCAGACTTATACACAAAGGCGTTCGACAGAGCAGGATTTGAGACGTTGGTTCAACTAAACGGAATGAGAAATCCAGAGTGATTAGTCTTCCAAGGGTATTTTTGTAATAGTTAGTATTTCTGTGTTCATTTAAAAAAAAAAAAAAAAAAAGGCGTATGGCATTCATTTGCTTGTTACCTAAGGGGAATCGCCTTCATTTAAGTTTTTATTTGCAAAAACTAAGGGAAATGATAGTACATTAGGAGAATAAGCTTCACAATAATAAGCTTAAGTCCTAAGTATGATATGGTAGTAGGTTCAAATAAAGTTGCTTTAGAACTACAGCGGTTCTATCAGGTATGTGTTTATATTTATTTGATTATACACCTATATCCACAAGTTATAATTTGTCTATTTTTAGTGAAAACTTTAGATGGCTTCATCATATGATGTACTGGTAGGCAAATTATATGAAATTTTCTAAGCCTTAATAAGTTAATTAACTACTTGTTTATTATCTTGTGTTACTATTCTATGATGTATGACATTAAGTCTTAATTGTTGAATGATGGTATTTCCATACACTGTTATCATGCATTTTTTAATTGACAAATAGTAGCAATATGGGTATTAACTTAATTACTGGTAACTTTGTTGTACTAAGTACAGAACTGAAACCTTTAATTAAATTAATATTCTCAAATATATTTTGAATTATGCTAGAAGGGATCTTCTGTTGTACTACGTACAGACTTAGATAACATAGCATGTTCAAAGTATGTCTGATATTTGTCTAACCTTAAAAATTCAACTGTATGTTATATGTTTCGAAAAGATATATCATTTAGTAACCGCTACCTTGAAATTTAATGATGCAGTGTTATGAGTTTTACTTGAAATTCTTCAGTATGTCATATAATAGGAAGCACTTGATAATATTCATACTAACAATAAAGTGTTTGCTTAGAAAATTGAGTATAATTTGTTTATGTGGATCATAATACCGGTAATCGTCTTGGACTGTCTATAATTAAAATATTCACGTTATGTGAGTAATGCATTTATTAATTATGCTATGTGGATAAAGGTACCTAAGATATAGTTTCATAAATATAAATGTATAAATGATAAATTTAGTTGTAATTTTATAGTAATTTACTTGAATTTCATGAGGTATGCATACTACCAATCTGCTTAGACTTTTAAATATATATAATTAATTGCTTATTCTTACTAATATGATCTCTAAGCAGATAAAATCTTATTTACTTTGTATATGTACTTTGTTTTGAGTGATTAATAAAATGGTACTTGATACCAAAGTTTATATAATTGTGTTTTTATCTTATGTTTATTTGTTTTTAATTTAAGTTTTTGTGTTTATTAGGTTTTACCCTTCGGAATTAAATTATACTAAATATTTTTGAGTTGAACAAACGTAACATATACAAGTGAAAAATAATTTTATTTTAAACTTGTACAAATAATGGGTTTTTAATTTATACTAAGTATTTAATTCGCATTTTTATTTGTTCCTGCGAGTTGACTAAGTCAACCTGCGGATCCACTTGAAATCTCGCGAATCGGATACAAGGTATAAAGGGGGTCAAACGAGTCAAGCCAACCCACCGAACCCACAAACTTCACGAGTTCACTAAAGCTTGCGAATCCGTTTTACAGACGAAACGAGGCGATTTGTAGTTTTCGTTTGATTTCAATTTTTAGAGTACGGGAACGAGTTTTTCAATCCGTAACTATTATACATCTTCACTTTGCGCACATTTTGAGGTATATAACGACGGATTTCACCGTTTAAATTGCACGAAATTGAAGGTTTTATGAACTTAGGGTTTTGGTTTGAAGTTTAAACGATTCACATAGATTTACGATGTTATTGGACATGGATCTTTAGGGTTTATGTTAAACGAACATTAATGAATGTAAATCAATCGATAGATCATGTTAAAATTACAGGATTAATCGATTTTAAGTTTAACCTTGTATCGGCTGTTCATTGAACGAGTTGACTCTTTAATTCAACTCGCAGCGAGTTGACTAGCGAATCGATGTGATTAGCGAGTTCACTTCAAAAGCGAGTTGATAAGTTAAGCGAGTTGATCAGTGAAGCGAGTTGATAAGCGAAACGAGTTGATCTCGATTCGCAAGGCCAGTTTATGCGAGTCCAGTACTTAGAAAAATTTTATTTTTAAAGTAGTTATATAAATGTTAAGACTTTTTAAGTAATAACTTTTATATAATGGATTTAAATTAGACTTAAGACTTTTTAGTTATAAGTTAAATTTTTATATACGACTTGAGACTATTTTGTAACAAGTTATATATAATTTCAATTTTAAACTAAGATGTTTGATGAATCTCGATTCATAATACGTTATAGTTTAAAGATGTTTAATCGTGCATTAAAATTATATCTGTTGTTTGTGTTTATTCTACAGATATGGCTAGAGCATTTGACAAGGGCCACAATATTTTGGTGGATCTGAACCTTGAAGCCAAGCGGGCTGACAGGGTTGCTGATATTCTTCGTTTTCTTGCACGATCATGTATTCGATACGCCATTACGGCCAATCCTCCTATCTCTCAGGCTATACTGAACGATTTCTGGACGGATATAGTATATGACGAATCTGTCAACCCACCAGAGATTCGAGCAATGGTTAGTGGCCAACCTGTTACGTTTTCGGCTGTTAATCTCCGTGAGATTTTGCAGCTAGGGACAGTAGAACAGGAGAACGGGGATATTGAGTATCCTATGGATTTTATAGAGGGAGCTATAGGCCGTATGGGTTATACAGGAGATAGACGCGGACGTCAGTTCCAGAAACCTATGGTTATTGGTCAGTGGAGGTTTCTCTGGCACGTGATGAATATCGTTTTTGCAGCGAAGAAGGGTGGATTTGATGAGTTGAGGCCTGCGATTTTATCGGCTGCACTGTCACTGGTTTATAATAAACCATACAGTTTTTGTGATTATCTTTTTGGTGAGATTGCGAAACAGATATCGGGGTCTGTTAGATCAAGATTTTTGGTTTACCCGCGATTTTGTATGTTGATTATCCGTGCGCGTCTACCGGATTTGGCTATACCTGCACCACATCTAGTGGTTAATACAATTGATCATCGTGGGTATAATGCCATGTTTATGCAGACGGTGAGGAAGGAGGGAGTGGTGAAACCTGAGGTTAGACCACTATTTGGGTATATTATTGACCCGAACTACGTTGCACCGCCAAATCATGGGTGGTTAGACGTTGCTCCTGCTGCTGCTGCTCCTGCTGAAGCTGATGTGGGTCCTGCTGAAGGTCCACAAGAGCTTTTAGAGGATGTTTTGGTACAACCTGCACATGCTGGGGAACAGGTGAACCCAGATGTTGCTGCTCAGATTGTTCAGGAGGTTTTGGAGCAAAATGATGATGCGATGAATCCTTTGCTTCAGGATATTGATAGTTATTTTGCACCATCTGAGGTAATATTTTATTTATATAATAATATAGATGCTTAGTTGATAGATTGTTTTTATTAATCATAGATGCATAATATTATTATCTAATGATTATGATATTAGATATTTAGTTAATTGGATATTATTTCTGATTTTAAAATATAAATATCATTAAACGAACAGGAAGCTGAAGCTGAGGCTGCAAACCCAGAAGTTGTATTACTTGAGGGGGAGCAGATACAGCTAGATGAATCAGTTGTTGTACCGACTGAGGTATTATATCTGATTAATCTTAAATATATAGAACTTGTATGATAGAGCTTATGCTAATCATAAATGTTTAATATGTTCAAAATTTAGGATCCCGTCAGATCATCCAGAGGTCGTGATGGTGAGACGGCTTCAGATGAGGATTCTGAGAATACACCTTCTCCTCCTCCGTCTATTTCTGAAAGAAAGAGAAAAGGGAAGGATATTCTGGAGGAAGGTACTAAGGAGGTTGAGATTCCTTTGATGAAGCGTCCGAGAACGCTAACTATTCGAGAAGGTTAGTATTGATTATAAAAGTTAAATAATCTTAACTTGTTGTTTATCAGGAGTTAAACTGAGACAGTTAATTCTGTATACAGTTGCTCAAGATACATCACAGGTGGAGATGGATACACCGGTGGTTTCTGAACAGATGTCTGTATCGCTTCAGGTATGAGATATAAGTTCTATAACTATGAGTGTTATGCAATTAATTAAAGTTTGAGACAGAGTAATCTGTAACAATGACTGATTTTAATTGTGTTTAACTTTATAGCATGAGGTTGCTGATCTAGTTCGTGCGGCGAACTTTCCGACGAATAAAGCAGCTAGATTTGCGACAAACTTGCTTACGCAAGCTTTGTCTCAACCTCATACACCGCTGACCAGAGACTGGCATATAGAGTCTCTTACACCGCCTGGACCTACAACGATACCTGTTACTCCGACGACTGATGCTGAAAGGATTACATCCTTAGAGTCGAGGGTAAAGGATTTAGAGAAGCTTACTTCTCAGATTCCAGAGCTGGTGTCGAATAATCTTCTTCTTGCTCAGCAGATTCTCAAACAGAGTGAATCTTACAATCTGCTGATGAAGACTCATGATACTTTGCTTGTGGACTTCAATGTGCAGAGACTGAAGTTATCTTCTTTGGAGAGTCTGGTCTTGAGATCGCATTCAGGACAGTCTACTCAGGGGGAGATATTGGTATATCTGGAGTCTTGCAGAGAAAATGAGCTGAAGAGAAAGAGAGATTCAGACAAGGACGATGATCCCAATGCACTAGAAGGTGGTGAGCAGACTGGTCCTTCAAAGACTGGTAAGCAAGCTACGATTCAAGGGGAGTCTGGTGGTCATGCTGATGCTAGTGGGTCGGGAGCGGGTATAAGTGCAGATAAGACTGTACCGGGTGATACTGAAGCTAGTAAGATAGCTTAGTATTATCATAGTACTGTAATATTTGTAATAGTTTGTAGTGAACAAATGTAAACTTAATTTATTGTGTAAATATATTCGGCTTAGGGTTATTATTATTTTAAGTAAAATATGTTTGATGTAATTTAAGTTTATATAATTATGTTAAGATAAAATAGTGATCGAAAGACTTCCGACTCATTGAGTAGTCGAGCGGCGTGTTCCGATTAATTTCGGCGGTCATAATTTTATAATAATGTATGCATTTTAGATTTGATTATGGACTTAAGACCGTAAGGTATATAAGTAATTAACAAGTTAAAAATGTATTCGTATTAACTAGACAAATGATATATAATTCAAAGGTTAAATTGATAATGAATGAGATCAATTAACACTTGGAAATTATATAAGGTAATTAATAGTAAATTTAAATGTTTGGTGATTATTCACAATGCATTAGATCTTAAAATTAATTAATATTTGTTAAGTAGACTTAAGAGATTTTGGATTGATTCAGGGTAATCAATAAAAGATTTTATAAGTTATTTGTAAATTGCGTTAAAATATACAAAAGAATTAATAAAGAAATTCTTAGGTTGATTCAGGGAAATCGATAAGAGAATTTTAATTATTAATATTAATTTGTATTTGTAGTTTTCTCTTAGGATTGGAAATGCTTGATCTATCTGATTCGGAAGATGATATTTTTGATGAGATAGATGAAGACATTGATTTTGATCTTGAGGATGGAGAATTTCTACCACCTACTGATTGGACTGCTGTACCTGAGATTGTGCAAGACATTGGTGTAGATCCAGATGCGAATATAGATGAACACCATGTGAGCCCATCTAGGACAGAAGTTATTATTGAAAATGAACAAGGTCCAATGGTTGTCGATGTAGATGAAGAAATCGATGACTCAACCGATTCTGAAAATGATGAAACTTTGATTCCTACCAAGAATCCTGTTGTTTTTCTTAGGAAACTTCCAAAGCAGAAGAAGAAGATTGGAGTTTCAGAAGTAGATATTACGGGAAAACATGTTCCTCGTAAAGGGAGTGTTGGATGGTACTTTGACTCTGAGCTGAAGCTTTTTGCAATCAAAAGGTTTGATGGAGTTCAATATTTTGAAAGAAAGCTTGCAGTTTTTAGTTCTCTACCACGTTATGAAATACGTGATTTGGCTAGATTAGAGATCAACAACCCAAGTCGTGATGATTATGCTAATCGTGTTGAGCGAATAATCAGACATGAGGTTGGTACAAATAAGTTTGTTCAGATTAAGCCAAGAAAGGGAAAAACTGTGAAACTACAAGAGATAAGTCAAAGAACTGGAAGAAGAAGAAGAAGGAAAAAGATTTATCCAGCTGTTAGATGCATACAGCAGATTCCACTGAAGACAATGCCACATGATATTTTGGGAAATATGAAGAGTTGGCACGTGAATTCAGGAACTGGAGAAGCTGTTATGGTTGAAGCTGATGATGAGGTTGAAGGTGGTGAAAGAGAAATCTTTAGAGTTTATGATCATCGACACCTGATGAATATGTCGAGAAAGGATCTGTTAAAGTTAAATGAGAACAGAATTTTGACGACTATCGAATGGGCTGATTTAGCAAGAGATTATCAGTTGATGGTTAAAACTTGTATCAAGATGAAGATTTACGCAGGTAGTAAGATTTACAAATGAAGACCAAAGACAGCGTGAAGATAAAGACGCTAGAGCTATTGTCAAGGGGGAGTCTGTTGAGACATAGATTGTGACAACAGATCTAGCTTGAAATAGGACTGGTGTAATTATTATTACGTTTGTACATTGGTTTAGATTTGTAAATAAATATTTGTTTTGTTAGTAATATTCGTTAAACATATTATTGTGCTAAGTTAGACGAATGTTTAAATACGAAATAAATAATAGACGTTTCATGCAAAGTGAGTCGAGATCTCAGGTCGTAGCGAGCTGAGCTGTGAGATGAGAACTGAACTCGCGAGGCATTAGTCTGGCGAGCCGAGTCCTTTACTGGACTTGGGCTGCGAGTTGGACCGAACTCGCAGGCCCATGCGAGCCGAGCCAAACCAGATTATAAATATGTTTTTCCAACGTGAAAAACCTAAAACTTGAAGAACTTTTGGCATTCATTCTGATCTGCGAATTCACTAAGCCCAGAGAAAACTTAAACCTAACGGCTAGGCTTTGACGGTTAATCGTTTAAAGCTAAGTATTAGTATACGCAATTACGAACGTATTCGTTGCTAGTAAGATAACACCGTATTGAGAGATTCCGCATCTTAATACTACAGATAACGAAGTTATCGATCCTAAAACTAGGGGACTTACAGATGGACGATTTTTGATGGTGGCGTGGGGTTGTTGCTGCCGTGATGTTGTAGAGAGAGAGAGAGAGATCGATATTTTCAGAGAGATGAGAGAATGGGGTTTGAAGTGAAAATGGAGAAGAAAATGAAATAAAAGGAAAGAGGATGGGTCGGTTCGGTTGGGGCTGGGTCCGCGGGTCTGGGCCAACCCAAATGGGTCTTGGGCCCGCGGGTTCTCGATTTCTATTTTCGTGTTACGACTCATAGTTGGTTACGTTTTATCAAAACGCATTGTAGGTGTTATATTATCGGAATAATACAAAGTAAAGATGTCATTTTGGGGATATTTATGTTGTTTAATATTTAGTCACCAATGTCCGTATGGGAAAGGTCGGATATCATCCGGTTTGAACTCGCACGATTTAAATAAATTGTGCATGTGGACATATATATATATATACACACACACACACACACACACACACACACACACACACACACACACACACACACACACATACACACACACACACACACACACACACATATGTATCTTAATATATATGCGGTTACGTATATTTAGCCTATTATGAGCTAAATATGATTAATTACAAGGTGATTAGGCACTAATAGTTGTTCTAATTTGTCGGGTGTCACAGAATCGCCCAAGTCACAGCCGGATCTGCTGTGGTAATCCCATAGTCAAACAGTGGGGCAGATGTCGGGGTAACCGGCGGAGTGGTCGTCACATCCGTCGCATGCTCTTCTGGAGTAGTGGTCAACTTCTTCTTTCCTCTGCGATATTTCTTCCGTCTCATTTGTCTCTGAGAAGTGTATCCTGAGGTCTCAGCTGAAGCGTCCATCCTAGAACATAAAGAAAAACAGGTAATGCTATAGTTTATAAAGATATACAAATGCAGTAGAATCAGATGACTTTTAAAATATTTTTATGTGAAAGTTTGAGTCATCTGAACATTTGCATTTGTATAGATCAAATAAAACTTATCTCTGATGTAAGAGTGTGGTGCTATCAGATATCTAGCTTATCCTGCATTATTAGTTCAGGGATGATAATACTAAGCAAAAATAAACTGAGAAATGAAAAATAAAGCTATTAAAAGATAAGCAATGGGGTGCCTCCCAAGAGCGCTTGTTTAACGAGTCACTAGCCCTTGGGGTGCCTCCCAAGGGCTAAACCATTATAGAAGGTACACAATTGTGCGGATTTATCGAGTTGGTGATTGGGGCATTTCTTCAGGGCTCCTTTGAATCGTTCACATGCGGTGTATAATGACTCATCAAAAGCTTTTCGGAAGTTCATGATGTCATTTCGGAGTTTAGTTTGTTTAGAGGGAGGAAAGTACTTGGTTAGAAACTTTGTCTCCATTACCGTCCATGAAGGGATAGAACCGGTTTCTAAACCTTCAAACCATGTTTGCGCATGATGCGTGAGCGAATAAGGGAAAAGATATAAGCGGATTGTATTTTGGCTAACTCTATTCTGTTTGTAGGAATTTGAAAGAGATATGAACTTGTCGAGGTGTGAGTTTGGATCATCACTTGGTAATCCATGGAATTGACAGTGATTCTGGATTAATTGGATGATGTGGTGCTTAAGCTCGAATGATTGTCCTGGGGTTTCTGGGTAGAGAATTGGGCCTCCTCCTCCTTCAATAGAGGGCTTACTGTTGTCAGCGAGAGTGATGCGATCAGCCATTGCTTGTCTAAGTGCAGATTGCTTCTTTTCTCGTCGAATAGTACGTATTATAAGTTCTGGATCAGGAAAATTTAAGAGCGATGCAGATCTAGGAGAACAGGTCATACACTAAAGAAAAGCAGATAATAAAGAAAATAACTTCTTTTTTTATAAGGTTTTATCCTAATGGTTTAATAGAAAATAGGATTGGTTGGACCTTTGTATCGGACAGTTAGTCTCCCCGGCAGCGGTGCCAAAAACCTGTTGGCGTTGCGAATGGTCACAACGCAACTAGGGTGTTGGAGTTTTAAAATTTGTATTTGCTGGGGCCTAAGTATGACTTACTGATACTGAACCAAAGGTTAGTAGGTAGTAAGTATGACCTAGAATCGTTATTAAAGAGAAACTGAATTGAAACGGAGGTGATCCAATCAATCTTTCTTTTTCTAGTAAAAAGGGTTTTTATAAAAGTGCGTTGGGGGTTTTGGTTCAGTTTGCTAAGTAAACTAAGTAAAGCGAATAAAAGATACTAAATTAGATAATGGAAAGAAGTATTTGTTGTGATTTCATTAGCTTATAATATGGGATGATGACTTTTAGGGGGAAACATTTAACTAAATTAGGAATGTTTGCTGGATTTGATGGCTTATGGTATAACCAATAGATTCCTTATTAGTCGGTTATCAATTAATATGTCACGAGGAACTAAGGTGTCGTGATTCTGACTAGACAGACGATGCTCAACTCTCCACACTCTCCTATGAGGGAGTCAGTGGCCCTTATTATTGAGCGCATTCGATCGTGGGCGAAGGAACAGAGTAGCAAGTCCATAATAAGTCTAACCGTTCTTAATACCATAAAGATTACAAATCCGGTATACAACTAACTTAGATCATATGTTCGGACTTATTTGATCAATTCCTATTAGTGAAACTCAAGAATGATAAGCGAGGGAAAACGTTTAGGTTTCTTGCGTACCTTACTTTAGGTTTCATAGTTTAAAGGAAAAGTATCAATTTAAATTGGATTTTAAACTTGCCTTTCTCAATACAATTAACAAATCCCTAGGTTTTCGTGAATGGTTATTTAGCCTATAGCCTACCTACTCTAATCTAATCTAAACTAACTAATCTAATAAAAATGCTGACGGCTTTTTGCATAAAGTTAAACCCAGACCATATCAGAAAATACTATGGTAGTTCACAATGTATTTAATCGTTAACCGATGTTTCCGTTGTGATTTTAATTGCTTCGCGATGTTTACATGATAAGTACATTGTGATTGGAAGTGTACTATACTCATGGCAATTCCACGTAATCACATTGCATTTTATGATGGTTGCATGACGTTACAATTAAACCATAGTTTTGACGCAGATAACTATTGACCAAGTATTAAGGTTCGCGACTCCTCTTTACAAGGTTACAATCACGTTTGTTAATCGAAAGGCGAATATAAGTTTTAGGTTTAAAATCATAAGGATAAGATAAGTCCGTTCATAAAGTTTCCATTTTTATAATTTCGATCCATAATACAACTACCTTCGGTCGTTTACCGACTTCCGTACGTTTGTACTTCGCTTAACAGCGTTCCAGCACTATATCGAGTAAACAGTTGAATAGGGGCCGTCATATTATTTCGCGACATATTTAAAGTCATCCCATAATTATTTACGCTAACTACATCACAACAAATACAATAGTAATCTACTCGCTAAGCATGGCGCAAACTATCTCTAGCATAATTAAAACATACATATTTAATTAAGATAGATTAGGATAGAAAGAACCCGGATTAATATGCGAGAAGGAATAGACTTGAATTAATAAGCGTAACTCCAAGCGTACACCAAAGATTACAACACGTTCCTTGCTTTTGTTCTATTCTAAACAAGTTCCCTAAACTAGCCTATTACTAATTTGGAATAAGAAAATAGAAGGAGAAAGTAGAACTAATAATTAGAGAGTATTAGTAGTCTAAAGAATTGTATGGAAGGTGTGTGTTTCAAATGATCCTTGATGCCCTATTTATACTTGAAATCCGGTGCATGTTAGCCATCTTAGGCTCAAGTTAGCATGCATTTGGGGGGTGGTCCTTTCCAGGAAAGTGGTAGCACATCTACCCGAAAGGCGCGGAAAGTGGTAGCACGTGTACCCTAAAGTTGTGGAAAGTGGTAGCACATGTACCCTAAAGTATTTTTGGGCGGTGTTGTAGGCCAATGGTTGATTCTTCTTCTGTTAGATTCGTATTTTGAAAATGAAGACCTTAAACAAGATGAATATTAGTGGTGGGCACTTTATCTCAAATTCTTGTTTCGGATGCCTTGAATCTTCAAACGTGCGTGGAATCTTCGTTTTTCGTTTGTTTTGCTTGATTTTTCTCGTGCGACTCTATTTTGACCTTCTTGGCAAAGTTTCATTGATTTGTGTATTATTTGAGTCCATTTGCCAAGTATTGTTCCAGAATGAGAGAGATATCGGTAGTAAAAACGTGACTTTTTACGCGATATCAAGTATCTCACACTTAAAACTTTGCTTGTCCTCAAGCAAACTCGAATTTCAAGCATGGTTAAAGATAAGTAGATAATGAAATATTTTAGGGAGGAACTTTTACTGAGGGGGTTTTGGAAAAATAAAATATTCATGCTTTTGAAAAAGTAGGGTTGTAATCTTTGGGAGCATGCTTTTGATCTTTGATCTTGGATACATGACTAGGCGATCCTTTCAAGGTGGTCACTTCAATCACTAAAGGTGTTTAGGGTTTCCTATTCTAGTATTATCAATCACTCAGAATGTCAATCATGTATCGTTTATCGTCATAGGCTTGATCGGAAATCAAATCGTTACCTTTAAGGTGAGCGCGAAGTCAATCTAGCCATAATCATTCTAGGAGGAGTGATGTAAGGTTTTCAGAGTGAAGTGTTAGTGATATGAGAGGAGGTTGTGTTGGTTTTTCATGGGTTTCTTTTTGGTGAAGAGGAAAGCTGGCATTTTTGGGAGGATTGACTCATTTTTCTTACGATTTTTGGAAGGAGACTTTTTCTTTTCTTCGAATTCTTTTCTTTGATTATTTTTTTGACGTCATATCCTTGTAGCTTCTCTTATTTCATCTTTGGAACTTTCTATGAAGTTTGAAGGATGCTTTTGAGAGGGTAAGGATAACGTATTTCTTTCTGGGTGTACGGATGGGTTTAAGAATGATGTGATTCGATCTCCTTTTTACTCATCAGTTCAGATTCGAAATGCAAAACATGAGCAAGTTCTGATTCTAAACGCATACATCGGCACACTCAAGAATCAAAGAAGTGAAGCATTAAAAGTGAATGCTTTATATAGCTCAAGATACCTCACGAATCGAAAGTTGGTTTGTTGTGTGCCTAGTCATGCGATGCTCTTTATGGGATTACTAAACTAATTCTTCAAAGGAATTCGTATTTTATTTATCCCGCTTTCACAAAGTAAATCATTCTTTGTTTAAAATTTTCATTTTCAACATATTTTTAACTCAATTTTGAAAGATTTTGTAAAATTTTTGAGTTACTTTTTGGAGAAGGATGGTCTGAAAGAGCAGCAAGTTTAGAATCAAGCATATACCATTATCCATTTTATAGTAGTGTAACTACTGCTATCCCACACTTAAAGGAACATCGTCCTCGATGTTATTCTAAGTTCTCATTGGGGTAAAGATCCCACACTTAGGATTTGAAACATCTAAGACGTATTCTTTTAGCAGTGTGTGTTGGGTTTGAATCCCACACTTAGTGATAAGCATAGTGGATATGGTATATTTATAACAAAAGAAAGAGATTGGTATAGAAGTACTCCCCAGTAGCTGCATGGTATGCGTTTGCCGAACTTCATCTTGTTGGGTTCACTCTTGATCAAGTCTTCTTGTGATTGTTCTCGTAGGTGTGAACACGTCGGATGCAAGATTCTTTGGATGCTTGTACTTCCTTGAAGGAGGAAGTATTCTTTGTATATCCGAGTGTGAAAGATAGTCGGAGATTTCATCACTTCTTGGAAAGTAAAATTGCTGAAATGTAAAACACGGGTTGCCTCCCGAGAAGTGCTCTTTTAAATTCGATAGCTCGACTTAGTCCTTTCCTCTTTAGATGCTGCTGGAGTGGTCAACGTGGCCCCTAGGTAGGACGTAACGTGGAGGAAAGTATCGAAGGAATCACTCTATCATGTTAGCAATTAGGGTTGGTGGGTTGGTGGATTCCATCCTGAAGCTTTTGAAGTGGTCAGTGGCTAATCGGTCGAGGATTGTCATCTCGTAGCTGATGTATCTAACTGTCCGTGTGACTGGTCCGTTAGGGTCAATTCTTGTGCAGGTGTGAGTTTGAACAATCTCACGATGGGGGTGGTTTCGACCTAACGAGGCGATTAGGGCCATGAACTTAATCTTTACTTCTTTAAAGTCGCTAGCCAAAGGATCTCCTCCGAAGGATCTGGATGCTTGGCATACTTGTCTGATGAGTTGATGTTGCTCACGGTTGAAGGGAAAGTCCGAGTCTGTGAAGACATAGATTAGCTTGCTGAATATCTCGCGATATCCATTGCGGTAAACATCAATCTCTACATCTTCTTCAGTGTACATTCCGCGTAGTCGAGTTGTCACATAAATTGCTAAGTTAATTAGTGACAAGTGCGGAATGAATCTTGGTACCTTACGAGTTTCTTCTTCATATGCTGACTGGTTTAGTTCATCAATTATCAGCTTAACATGATGACCAATGGTGGAGTGAATGACGATCCTGTAGTTCCTGAGGCTGAGAAGCGTTCTCCGGTTTCGATGAGATCTAGAAGGGTTCTAAGATCTCCCACCATTATGATATCAGCATAATTCTGTGGGTTTCCAGTAGCTCTTTCTAGATGGGTTCTCATTGACGCAAGTGTAGCCTTCTGACTTGATGAGTAGGGAAAAGCTGATCCGGCTAGGGCACAATATACTTTTTGGTATATTTGCCTCTGGTTGCTGCAGAATTCGACTTCTCCCATCGGGTAGTGGGGCCTTTCGGGCTGTTGGCTTCTCTCGTAATTTGAGCTTGAAGGGAATCTGATAGTCCTTGGATATGTCTGCGTAGAGTGCGAGATTCTTGCGCTCCATAACTGGCGATGTATGAATCGTATTCTCGTTCGATTTCCCTTATCTGGTGCCTCTGGGCGGTGGTGTAGGCATTGGTTGTTTCTCTGACAGCCTCTACGATGACGCGGACATCGTCGTATTCTTCAATCATGTCTATCAACTCTTGGTGGGTCTCTATGAGTGGGACTCGTATTATCTCAGTTGAGGAGGTAGGAGAATTTGCTGGAGCAGGGGGAGTTGATGGAATAGAGCGTTCGTCAAGAGGGACGTTGATGTAACCGTCTTCATCATCATTCTCACTTCCAGAATCTGTGTCACGTGAATCTGGAAATTTGTGGCATTCTTCATCTGATGGCGCGTTATTGAACGGTTGGGAGCTGTCGATTTCGATGGTTCTGACTTCCGTGGTTGAATCCTGAGAGTATTCCTCATCACTACCACCTAATTTACTGGTCCTATATGCCGCAATTCTTTTGAGGAACTTAGCATATAGGTCCGGGTGGCGTGTCGATGATCGGAGTTCCCTTTCAAGATTGTCTAAGCCTCGGAGACGATTGCGGGTGAATGGTTTTGAAGGATCGAGATAGGAGTCAAGCAGTGTTTCCATATTATGGGCGTAGATGGATTTGCATGATCGGCGAGCGGAAAGATTATTAACGGATTCATTCGTCATACCGGATGCCATGTTATCTTCGTAGTATTGTATCCTCATGACTTCATCCATTGGTGGTGGTGAATCAGGGGAATAGGTGCGTGGTGATATCCGGTCTTCATCTTCTTCCATTTCTTCAGACTCCTCTTCTTCTTCTTCGGTTTCTTCGTCCATTTCTTCCTCTTCTTCTTCAGTTCCTTCTTCTTCCTCTTCAGATTCTATGTCTTCCTCCGCTTCTTGATATTCCTCTTCCTCTTCTGGGTCGGTTTCAGTGTCAGAGACAAAAACTGACGACCGGGTGAAACGTCGTTCTTCTTTGGGCTCTGAGATGTCATCAGAAAAATTTCTGCCTGTTGATATTACATAGCAGTCCTCTTGCTCTGGGGTGCATTCTCGTTGGTCGATCTTGTAAGTGATGCTTTTACCGTGCGATCGTAAAACAATCTTATGGTTATACACATCAATCACTGCCCTAGCTGTATTCATGAATGGTCTTCCAAGGATAATCAGGATGTTTATGTCCTCGTGGATATCCATTACCACGAAATCCGTTGGAAAGAAGAATTTGTCAACTTGAACTAGGATATTCTCAGCTATTCCTTTTGGGTATCTAACGGATTGGTCAGCTAGCTGGACGGTCATCTTAGTGGGTTTCAAAATTTCAAGTTCTAGCCTTTTAGACAGGGAGTAGGGCATAAGGTTAATGCTAGTTCCTAGGTCGGCTAAGGCGCTTATATCTCCGGATTGGTAAATAGAACAGGGGAGTGTAAATCTACCGGTGTCTCCTAGTTTTTCGGGAAGGCTATTCTTACGTAGGGCTGAGCTTTCAGAACTAAGGGGAATATTATTTACTTCGGGCAGTTTATCCTTAGTGGATAGCAATTTTCTAATATACTTACTACGGCCGAGAACTCTAGGCATAGTATCAAGGTGTGACACCCGGTCAAAAATGACCCAAATTTCGCGCCGAATTTAAACTTTTATTTCGTGTATCACATACGCTCAATACCAAAGTATACAAGTATTATATATATAAATGTATATATATAACATAAAAAGATTATTTAATAATCGCGAATGTTCAATCTGAAAGCACTCAGAAACTTTAAAATAAAAGTTAGTACAAAACATCTCCAACTAAAATATTATTGTTAGAAACAATATTACTTTACTCAGAAAATTATTCAAAACATTTTTGAATACAGAAAACTATCCGTCAACACGAGTTGAAACAAATATATATTTTTATATCTATTTAAAAGTATTTTTATGAAATACTTCGATTAAAAACTTATACGATTTTATATTTAGAAATTTATCGTTTAAAAACATTATACTATATTACGATCGGGTACCAAAACACGGGTAAATTATACTGCGTTTGTAGTCAATTGAGTAGAGCCAGCATCCACGAATTGTGGATCTGGTCTGGACGTTCTTGTTGGCCAAAAACCCAACACCCATCTTTGTTATTTCATTTTCCTTATCTTCATTTTTTTTTATCATCATCATCATATATGTATCTATATCTCTCGATCTCTCTTTCTCTTTAAAATCATCTCCACTAACAATAACAACACAAGTAACAACATCATCATCATTGTATCACAATCATCATCAAACTCATCTCTCTCTCTACCTCTCGGTTGAACTACCACCGCCGACCACCACCATCGAAACCACCCTCACCACTCGGAAATCATCAAAATCGGAGGGAGCAAGGAAAGGTAACAACAATAATCCATATCATCATCAATCGATCACTGTCGCTTTCCCATTCTCGGCACCACCACCGACCGGACACCACCACCACCACCGAGACCACCACCACACCCGAACCACCACTACCGGGCACCACTTCGGGAATCAAAAACGGACAGCAGCAGTAGACCGCCATCACCACCGTCGTCTTCACCATGGTGTTCATCACTCTCGGCATCACCACCCTCTCGGCTTCACCCCATCGTGAGCGATCTTTCCATTTTCTTTAATTTTTTCCAAATTAGAAAGCTCGTAATCATTATGTATTAGTGATTTAATCGATTATTATGCCCAAGAATTAAGATTAGAAATTGTTTGCGGTTTGATTTGGTGTGATTTTGATGCCGGAAAACACAGAAGAAACTGGCGGGTCGACCCGGACCCGGGGGCTAACCCGGAACAGGACACATCATGGGTAAATTGATAAGTGTCACTAAGTTGTCTAGTGACGACATCAAGTGTTGCTAAAAACTGAAAGTACTCAATATTAAGTGTCGCTAAATTGTCTAGTGACGCCATTTCAGCGTCGCTAAAAATAGGATTCTTCATAAATAAAATATATATATAATAAATACTTTTAAACACAGTAACGAAAACAACCATTCGCGAATATATTTTTACAATACAATACGATAACAATACGATGTATATTTATACGAAATGGAACAAACTATTTATATACGAAAAATACAAAGTATTTTTTTACGAAAACAAACAACGACATTTTAATTTTATATGAAACAAACAAAATTATATTTTTAGAATATAATTTCAATTCGCAACCGACAAGCCGTACATAATTTACAAACTTATCGATTTCTAATTTAACTTACATGGTTTAAAAACTTGTTAACTAACAACAAATACGATTTATACTTGAAACAACAATGTTTTCAAAGATATACGACAAATCAAAGTTTGTAATAATAATTTGGAATTATTATTTTAAACCATTAATGGACCTATACGTACACTTTTACAAACTAAACACAAATACAATTGGAATGCTTTAGGCATAAATTAAACGAGTAAACATTAACAGGGATGGTTTAATTAGAACATCCGATTACTTATATGATATTGCGTGTTTAGGGTACTAGGAGTTTCTATTGGAACATCACGCGCGTTTAGGAACGCTAGCACCCGAAGGTGAGTCTCACGGCCCCTTTTTACTGTTTTACTGTTTTGGGGAGATGCATTACTTGATTTTACTTGAATACCTGAAATTGCTATTTTTACTAAATTACTAGTTGACTTGTACTCATCGAACCATTATTTTACAAACTTTACAAACCGTTGTACCTTGCTGATTTACTGTGTACTTAACCGACTCACTGTGTTACTGAATTACCGTTTACCGACTTACGGTCTTACAGACCTTACAGACTTAATACACTTACAGTCTCATCGACTTACCGACTCACTGATTTACTGATTTACAAATGTACGGACTTACTGATATACGGTACTGCTTGAGTTACGTTTAATCCAATGAAGGCCTCTGAATCATAGTCGTCAGTTATCGGATAAGTACGAGTTTTAGTATGTGGATCCATATGGGACTGACAATCCCCACCTGGGGTGGTAGCGCCACCACGAACCGTTACTCGTATAAACAGGTGTTTTCTACTCGTTACATATGAGTGTTTTTGGATTAGCACTCACGGGGGCAAAATCACTGATTGTTAAGCTTCGACTATGATGCTCACAGCATGTATATCAAACCCTATTCCACTCGTGAAATGATTACTACCTACTTTACTGGATTACTACCATGGGTTACCACCCGATGGCACTAATACCATAATAAACTACCGGACTACTACCAAGGGTTACTACCCTATTGCAAAGGTGCAATGATTGATTACTGGACTACTACCTACTTGCTACCATGGGTTACTACCCGATGGCACTGAAACAATGACTGATTACCAAATGATTACACGTGTAAACTTCCTTACTGTTTACTCAAATTGTGCAAACACTTTTACTACGATACTGCTTTTTGTGAACTGTTATACTGAATTGTGTTCAATTGATTTACTTACTATAAACCTGTGAGATTCACCAACCTTTTGGTTGACGTTTTTAGTAATGCATTCTCAGGTACGCAGCTATAGTAGGATGGCCCAGCAGGATCTACTTATTAGCTCGAGTCGCATGCATGTAACTACTTGAAGATATTACGACATTACTTTTGTATTAATGGTTATGTATTTTGTTATACTAATGTAACGTACTATTTTTCCAACGTCTCATGTAGAGTCGTTCACTGTATACTTTTGGTGCTTTGGTTATTGATTAGTCACGCCCCGACCCGATTCGCTTCCGCAACCCAAAATAGGGGGTGTGATACAAGGAATTTTCCGTCTAACTTAAAGGATGATAATTTCTTAGGTTGGGCTTTAAGTCTAGCGGGGTAAGGGATTCTAACCTCTTTGTTCATGGTCGGAGTGGATTCCACAGCGGGTATCTTAATCTTCTGTTCTTCCTTTACTAGGACAACAGCAGGTGGTGGAGTGGCTGCTTCCTTGGTGGTGGTAACTTGCTTTGCCTCCTCAACATGTGGGTTGTGAACCGTGTTGCTAGGAAAAATTCCTCTGGGTCTGTTCTCAAGATGTTGTACCAATTGTCCAATTTGAGCTTCCAAGTTTTTAGTACGGCCAATTGATTTCTCATAAAGAGGTCAGCTTGATCTTGCCTAGCGGACGTCTTTTGGTTGAGCATGTGTTGGTCTTGCATGAACTGGGTGAAGGCGTCATCTGAACTTGAAGCTGGGGTATTTGTCTTGTTGGGTTGTTCAGTGGTTTGGTTTGTGTCGGAAGTGGGTCCAGGAAGTGCGAGGGGTTAGTTATAGGCAAGTTGTGGTTGTTGTGGGTAAGGTGGGTATCGGGGTTGGTATGGTTGTTGGTTGTTTCTTGGTGGGAATGGAGGTCCTCTAGGTTGGTTGTTATTTTGGTTGAAACCGGGTGAAAAATTTTGTGGTCGAGCGGGAAACTGAGTGTAGTAAACGGTGTCGTCTGCCTCTTCATATTCAACTTGATATTCACCAGATGGTTGCGAGTTGGTGTAGTTTTGACAGGCTTGCACTTGGTGTACTTGGTGCTGTTGTTTCTTAAGTTCTCCGAACTGTTTGATAAATGAGTCCATCTTCTCTATTAATACCTTAATTGCTTCGATTGGAATTGGATTCGATGCAGCGAGAGGTGCTGACGATGTTGAGTGATCTCCAGAGTTCCAATCAGGGTGATGCATAGTCATGTTTTCTATAAGTTTACATCCTTCTTCATCTGTCTTCATCATAAAGCTTCCTTTTGCGGCAGCGTCGAGGGTGGTTCGGTGGTTAGGGGCTAAACCATTATAGAAGGTACACAATTGTGCGGATTTATCGAGTCGGTGATTGGGGCATTTTTTCAGGGCTCCTTTGAATCGTTCCCATGCGGTGTATGATGACTCATCAAAAGCTTGTCGGAAGTTCATGATGTCATTTCGGAGTTTAGTTTGTTTAGAGGGCGGAAAGTACTTGGTTAGAAACTTTTTCGCCATTACCGTCCATGAAGGGATAGAACCAGTTTCTAAACCTTCAAACCATGTTTGCGCATGATGCGTGAGCGAATAAGGGAAAAGATACAAGCGGATTGTATCTTGGCTAACTCCATTCTATTTGTAGGAGTTTGAAAGAGATATGAACTTGTCGAGGTGTGAGTTTGGATCATCACTTGGTAATCCATGGAATTGACAGTGATTCTGGATTAATTGGATGATGTGGTGCTTAAGCTCGAATGATTGTCCAGGGGTTTCTGGGTAGAGAATTGGGCCTTCTCTTCCTTCAATAGAGGGCTTACTGTTGTCAGCGAGAGTGATGCGATCAGCCATTGCTTGTCTAAGTGCAGATGGCTTCTTTTCTCGTCGAATAGTACGTATTATAAGTTCTGGATCAGGAAAATTAAAGAGCGGTGCAGATCTAAGGGAACATGTCATACACTAAAGAAAAGCAGATAATAAAGAAAATAACTTCTTTTTTTATAAGGTTTTATCCTAATGGTTTACTAGAAAACAGGATTGGTTGGGCCTCTGTATCGGATAGTTAGTCTCCCCGGCAGCGGCGCCAAAAACTTGTTGGCGTTGCGAATGGTCACAACGTAACTGGGGTGTTGAAGTTTTAAAATTTGTATATGCTGGGGTCTAAGTATGACTTACTGATACTGAACCAAAGGCGAGTAGGTAGTAAGTATGACCTAGAATCGTTCTTAAAGAGAAACTGAATTGAAACGGAGGTGATCTAATCAATTTTTGTTTTTCTAGTAAAAAGGGTTTTTATAAAAGTGCGTTGGGGGTTTTGGTTCAGTTTGCTAAGTAAACTAAGTAAAGCGAATAAAAGATAATAAATTAGATAATGGAAAGAAGTATTTGTTGTGATTTCATTAGCTTATAATATGGGATGATGACTTTTAGGGGGAAACATTTAACTAAATTAGGAATGTTTGATGGATTTGATGGCTTATGATATAACCAATAGATTCCTTATTAGTCGGTTATCAACTAATATGTCACGAGGAACTAAGGTGTCGTGATTCTGATCAGACAGACGATGCTCAACTCTCCACACTCTCCTGTGAGGGAGTCAGTGGCCCTTATTATTGAGCGCATTTGCTCGTGGGTGAAGGAACCGAGTAGCAAGGCCATAATAAGTCTAACCGTTCTTAATACCATAAAGATTACAAATCCGGTATACAACTACCTTAGAGCATATGTTCGGACTTATTTGATCAATTCCTATTAGTGAAACTCAAGAATGATAAGCGAGGGAAAACGTTTAGGTTTCTTGCGTACCTTACTTTAGGTTTCATAGTTTAAAGGAAAAGTATAAATTTAAATTGGATTTTAAACTTGCCTTTCTCAATACAATTAACAAATCCCTAGGTTTTCGTGAATGGTTATTTAGCCTATAGTCTACCTACTCTAATCTAATCTAAACTAACTAATCTAATTAAAATGTTGACGGCTTTTTGCATAAAGTTAAACCCAGACCATATCAGAAAATACTATGGTAGTTCACAATGTATTTAATCGTTAACCGATGTTTCCATTGTGATTTTAATTGCTTCGCGATGTTTACATGATAAGTACATTGTGATTGAAAGTGTACTATAATCATGGCAATTCCACGTAATCACATTGCATTTTATAATGGTTGCATGACGTTACAATTAAACCATAGTTTTGACGCATATAACTATTGACCAAGTATTAAGGTTCACGACTCCTCTTTACAAGGTTACAATCACGTTTGTTAATCGAAAGGCGAATATAAGTTTTTAGTTTAAAATCATAAGGATAAGATAAGTCCGTTCATAAAGTTTCCATTTTTATAATGTCGATTCATAATACAACTACCTTCGGTCGTTTATCGACTTCCGTACGTTTGTACTTCGCTTAACAGCGTTTCCCGCACTATATCGAGTAAACAGTTGAATAGGGGCCGTCATATTATTTCGCGACATATTTAAATTCATCCCATAATTATTTATGCTAACTACATCACAACAAATACAATAGTAATCTACTCGCTAAACATGGCACAAACTGTCTCTAGCATAATTAAAACATACATATTTAATTAAGATAGATTAGGATAAAAAGAACCCGGATTAATATGCGAGAAGGAATAGACTTGAATTAATAAGCGTAACTGATGTGACCTAAAAAGTCATATTTTTAGGTACATTATTCTGCACTTATTGGACTTATATTTGGTGAAAATATCTTAAAACATCTATTATTTACTTAAAATCACCAAAGTAGTCTATTATGGGCGTTGCTGTTAAAATCACCAAAAACATCCGTTTATCATGTAAAACGAGGCAAATAATGTCACATTAAATATTCCCTTCTTAATGTACTTATGGAATTAGATCTTAATTCATATTTTATGATTCCATAGGGAAATCCAAGACCGGAAGTGAAAGAATCAGAAGAAACGGATGAAAGATGGATAAGATGTGCAGTCTGGAAGCTTGTCGATCGTCATCCGGAACACGCAAAATTCAAACACCTCCAAATTTGGAAAACTTATTGTCATTAGAAGCGTAACGGAAAAACGAATCCAACGGCGCAAGAATCAAGCCAAACGGACTCCAAACGAAGAAGATACAGACGAACCAAGCAACCGAGAAATCAACGGAGGCCAAATGGAGCACCAACCCCCCCTGGACACCTAGGTACCGTATACGGTACCCTAGGTGCCGTATACGGCCCTTAGGGTGCCGTATATGGGGTGTGTTGCCTTGTTGGGTGCCGTTTGCCCCCTTGGTCCTCTTGTCCCGTATGCTGCTTTGATGCTTGTATATTGTGCTTCAAGACTTGTACCAAGGCTTTCACCCTTCTCCTATAAATACCAACCTCCATTTCACATTTCACCACACCTCACACCTCATTTTCTCTCATTTCTCTCTCTCTAAAAACTTCTCTCTAGAATAGTATAGATTCTCTCTCTAGCACTTCTCTAAGGAGTTAGAGGAGAATTAATAGGGTAGCTTTTGTAATAGAGTTGGAATTCTTGGAGGATCTCCTTTGTAATATTATTTGGAATATTTCAGAGCTCTGTCCGTGTAATCTTTCAGCTGCTATTCAATCTACGCATTACTTTCGGTTAATTCTATCCTTATCTTTCATAATATTACATGCTATTATTATGTTTGAATTAGGATACATTGCCATGATTAGTGAGTAGATTAGCTATTGTGTTTGTTATGATGTAGTTAGCTTGTTAATATTTGGGGTGATGCTACTTTAAATACAATTGGGATAACATCGTTATGAAACAACGGAGGTAACATTATACGGCTTTCATTTGTATAGCGCCGGAAACATCACGAATGTGTGTAGTATGGAACGTGGAAGCTATGAAAGTCGTGGGCACAATCCGTTGTGGAATAATGATCCCAATTGTTAAATATTGAAAACCGGTGTACTGTTAACTATACATTTATGATTTTAAACTAAACTATCATCTTTCCTCCAATAAACGTGGTTAGAACCTTTATGTCAAGGAGTCGCGAACCTTAGTCAAACGGTCACTACCTATCTATGTTTTCTTAAAATAACATGGTCTGATTTTGAAGCAATGGAAATATTGTCTACCTATCGTATAGTACACTGTGAATTAATCAGGGATTTATTGGTTTGGGATTACAAAGTGAACGGGTTGTTTAGCTATCATAGATGGTTTTACTATAATACAAGCTTAGATATATTGAATTCAGATGGCTGTAAAGTAGGTAGCCCAGTCAAAGCCCTAATACGACTGAGTATCCGGTTTAACGTTGGAAACACCTATGGTGGATGTGACACCCGACAAATTAAGACTAGTTATTAGTACCTAATCACTTTCTGATACATGTAATTAGTTCTATGTTAGACTAATTGTATGTATCATTATATATATTGTTATATATATACACGTACGCGATTGAATTTAATCGTGCATTTTCATATCGGGCGGATCCCGATACATTAATACGGACGTTGGTGAACACATTTTATTAAATAATACGAAATTATTTAATAACGCTACTATTTTCTAAATATTATTTCGATAATATCATATAAGCATTTCGTATTGTGTAAAATGCTCAGAAACGACCAAAACGGGCGGAACGCGCCCGACAATCGAATAAACGCCAAAATATATTTTATAAACTTAAAATATATTATTTTACATAGTTTTGATGATTAAATATGTCGCGAATAATAACGACAACAAAAACGTTTAGTTTAAACGTCACGATTAATTAAATTATACGACGACCCCGTAAATCATTACCGACACCGTACCAAACATTTTAATAAATGTTTCTAAGTAATAATAAGTACTACTTCAAGTTAAAAATATCGAATTTTAATCGTTACTTAAAATACGTACGTATTACGTTTAAAATATAATCGAACGTTTAAACGACCGGGGAAACGAACACTACACGGAGTGCAAAAGTGAGGAACCAAAAATTGAGGCACACACCCTCATGGGTGGGCCCCATGGGCCGGTTTTTCCAAGCCCCCAAACCACCATCCATGTTTTGTGGATCTATGTTCGTTGACTACAAACATCAAACACCTTCCATCATTTTTCTCATTTACCACACACCATTTCCTCTCTCTAAACTAAACTCTCTCCCTCCCTCTCTCACTAAAAATCGTCCATCACCATCATCCACCATCAAACCACCATAGTTCACCACCTCTCATATTGAAGAATCAGAAGTAAAGGAAGCAAGGATCAAGGAACTAGCACCATCTCACTTCCCTCTCTCTCTAGCCACGAATTTGGTATAAAACCCTAACTTCTCTCTCTATATTTTCATGATTTACATATATTAACATGTTTAGTAGCTTATCTAACTATAAAATGTCCAAATATCACTTTAAAAATCGTTTTTAACAAACATATATAAAAGCATATAAATCTGCCCAGAAAATCACCTTCACGAAAACGTCTATATCTTGAAAGCTAGGAAGAACCAACTCTCGACATCTAAACGAAAAATGTTCATTAAGATACCGGCTACAACTTTCATTTTTGGCTCTCGAACCAGATCCTCACGGATCATGGTGAACAATGTGAGTCTTTGGACTGAACTCACTGTGGGACCAAAATCGACCACTCTTAGTATTTATTTTTGTTAAAAATAATAAATGAACATATAAAAATACCATAAAGTGCAGAAATGAACTAGACATATATGAGGATATGTGTGATTTTTGTTTAGGATTGATTCGGACTAGAAGCTGGTTAAATCGAGAGACTTATAGAGTCAAAAATCTGAAAATATAAAGACTAGGGACTGTTTTAGTCATTTTACCAAACCGACACTTCGAGTTAACCATAAAACGTAACGACAACTTTATAAAGCTCATTTAACATATTCAAGACTTAACTAAAACTTTCGGGTCAAACCGAACACGTTTGACCTTGTCAACGAAAACGAAAAACTTATTAATACGACAATTCCTCTTTGAAACCTATGCGACAATGCCATTGTCGCATGAGCAGTGATCCGTGAAATCATTGTCGCATGAATAGTGTCCGACAATACCCCATTGTCGCATGAACAGTGTCCGAGAATACCCATTGTCGCATACCTTATTGTCGGAATTGATTATCGAATAATTGAGTATTTTCACTATTGTCGCATGAAACCATATTTTCGCAATCAATAACACTTTCATACTTGAAACCGACTCACAATCCTTATTGTCTCATGAATAGTAATTCCCGACAATGCTATTGTCTCATGAATAGTAATTCCCGACAATGCTATTGTCTCATGAATAGTAATCCCTACAATGCTATTGTCTCATAAATAGTGTCCAACACTAACTTGGCATAACCGCCTTTTCAACAGACAATATCACGATAAACTTGAATTAACGTCAATGACAAAAATATAATATTTGGAATAACTCGGAAACATATGCCACATATATTTTTATAAGTATACAACGAGACAAACATAATAATAATGCTTTTAATAATCATTATTACAAAACTCACCAACGGGCCGTACACGTTTTCAAAATACAAACAAACAACCAAATCATTTGGACATTACTAGTTGAATGAGCTACTAACATAGATGGTCTGTTGAGACATCTACATATATTTATAACCATCGCGTGTTGTGGACACCCTCAGGTTACAAGTCTTCGGACATCACTACTCGGCTAATCAAACCAAGTTTATTAATTTAAACTCTCAAGACTCAGGTGAGTCTCATGGCCCCTCTTTTACTGTTTTACTCAGGGGTGTGATATCATTGCTTGTTTTGTTTTACAATACAAACGCAAGTACCATTCGAAATCAAATACTACATGAGTTGTTTTCACTAATCAATTTAAAGTCCTCCACAACATAGTTTGGTAATACATCTGTAGCGTGAATGTTAGTATATGATATCATATAGGATTGAAAATCCTCCTTCGGGTTAGCAAGCACTAACTGGTCAAACGGACGTATTACCATTTGGGTAGACGAGTGTGGATTAGGCACTCGTAGAAGGCACCTCGATCGGAATTCCTTAATTGGACCCGACCCTCAAGTTAAGCTCAGACTATGTGCTTATGGTTGTATAATTTTTATTTTGCTTAATTGCATTTTAAATTCAATTAAATCTTGCGGTTCATACAAATATGTGTTGAAATACAAACCTGTGAGCTCACCAGCGTTTCGCTGACCCATTTTAGCATGTATCACAGGTACTCAGCAGTAGGTTGGACTGCTCAATCAGGATCCATTAGCTCCAGTCGCATACAGACACCAGGAGATTCCCCTGCATTTCTACATTTTGTACAATTAGATATGCCTTATAATCTCTCACATTTGGCTTACGAGCTTTTGTAACTATTACAACTTGTAAAACTTTTACATTATATTAATGTAACTTGTAAACGACGCATATAGAGTCGTTCATTATATATCTTGTGTGCTTTGATTATTAATTAGTAACACCCAAAGTATGCTTCCGCTAAACAGTAAATTTGGGGGTGTTACAGATTGGTATCAGAGCCTAAAGTTATAGTGAACTAGGTTGCATTTAGTGGGCCTAGACTATGACCGTTAGGCAGTATTCCCTATTAGGTATAACTGGTTTAGTAATTACATCATATGAGTTTAATTTAACAGAGCCTGATCAACTATGTACAATTGAATAAAGATGATGAAAGATCTGAAAGGAGTAATGGCTGAACAGGATACACTAGTTGACTCTGACCTCGAGAGAAATCGGGACTCAAACATGTCTGTGTTAGACACCCTAGGCTATTATGTGATATATATACATAGATAGGCCTCGCTCTCACTCGATATCTTAGGATATATTATATGTTATATTGATATAGGCCTCATCCTTCCTAACACTTTGTCTTAGAATCATGCCGCCGAAGAAGAAAAGCTACACTGATGCTGAAATCAATGCAATTATTTCCAGAGCCGTAGCCAATGATTTGGCTGCTCGAAACTCCCAACAATCTAGCGATCAAACCGTTAATACCACCCCGGTTACCAAACCTTGTTCCTACAAGGACTTTCTCAGCTGCAAACCGTTATACTTCAAAGGCACGAAAGGTGCTATTGGTCTCTGCAACTGTACTGAGGATAACAAAGTTAAATTCGATGCTTACACCTTTCAGGAAGGTGCACTTACGTGGTGGAATACCCACGCCAACTCTGTGGACATCGAGATAGCAAACCAACTTCCTTGGGCTTAACTGAAGAAAAAGCTTAGGGAAAAATACTGTCCCGAAGAAGAACTGCACCGTCTAGAGGAAGAGTTCTGGCACCTGACTGTGCAGGGAACTGATGTTGCTGGGTATACTACCAAATTCCAGCAATTTGCCTTGTTATGCCTGGGTTTGGTTGATCCGGAGGAGAAATGCATCAAGAGATACATCCGCGGCCTCCCTGAGAACATCCAGGGGAACGTCGCCTCATCTAAACCAACCACTGTTGAAAGTGCAATCCGATTAGCTCATGAACTCATGGCAATGGTCGTCAGCCGTGAGACATCCAATTCATCCTCTAACAACAAACGCAAACCTGCTGAGCACCACAATCCGCCAGAAAAGAAACCCAACACCATCAAAGCTTACAACACCAACTCTGAACCCAAACGTGGGTACACCGGGAGCAAACCCTACTGCTCTAAGTGTAACCACCACCATGACGGTCAGTGTACTACCCCTTGCAACAACTGTAGGAGGTACGGACATTCGACCAAGGATTGCCGAACTCCCAAATCCAACAACAACACCTCCAGCAGCAACACCAGACAACCCAAATCCTGCTACGAATGTGGGGACATCGGGCATTTCAAAAGTGAATGTCCTAAGCTGAAGAACAAGGGCAACAACAACATTGCAAAAGGTAGAGCCTTTGTTCTAAACTCAGGGGAAGCCCGCCAAGACCCGAATGTGGTCTCGGGTACGTTCCTCCTCAACAACTTAACTGCCTCTGTTCTATTTGATATTGGTGCTGATAGAAGCTTTATATCTGATGAATTTTGTCCACTACTTGACATCACTCCTGTGACTTTAGATGTTAAGTACATTGTTGAGTTAGCTAATGGTAAGCTCATAGAGACCGACAGTGTAATACCTAATTGCACTTTAAACCTCGCCAATGAACTTTTCTCCATTAACCTTATACCCTCCGAGATCGGAAGTTTCGACATCATTGTTGGTATAGACTGGTTGTCCAAACATCGCGCTGAGATCATCTGTTTTGAAAAGATCGTCCGCATTCCCCTCGCCGCTGGTAGAACTTTGGTCATACAAGGGGAGACCGGTGGGACAAGGATGAACATCATATAGTGTATGAAAACCCGTAAGTACTTGAGAAAGGGTTATCAGGCAATCCTCGCACACGTAATGGAGAAAAAGTCGGAGGAGAAGCGACTTGAGGATGTGCCAATTGTTCGAGACTTTCCGGAAGTTTTTCCCGAAGAACTGCCTGGTCTTCCACCAACAAGACAGGTAGAGTTCTCTATCGATCTTGTGCCCGGTGCAGCACCGTGGCACGAGCACCATATCGATTAGCCCCATCCGAACTTCAGGAGTTGTCTACTCAGTTACAGGAACTCCTGGACAAGGGATTCATTCGACCGAGTTCTTCACCATGGGGAGCTCCGGTCCTATTTGTCAAAAAGAAAGACGGTTCTTTCCGCATGTGTATCGATTACAGAAAACTGAACAAATTAACTGTTAAGAACCGTTATCCACTCCCACGCATCGATGATCTATTCGACCAACTTCAAGGGTCAAGCTTCCATTCCAAGATCGATCTGCGATCTGGATATCATCAACTACGGGTTCGCAATGTTGACATTCCGAAAACTGCTTTCCGAACTCGTCACGGGCATTATGAATTCCAAGTCATGCCCTTCGGTTTAACAAACACACCGGCTGTATTCATGGACCTTATGAACCGAGTGTGTAAACCATATCTCGACAAGTTTGTAATTGTCTTCATTGATGACATCCTTATATACTCGCGCAACGAACAAGAACATGCACAACATCTCAAAACTGTCCTAGAACTGCTCAGACACGAGGAGTTATACGCCAAATTCTCCAAGTGTGAGTTCTGGATGCAAACCGTTCAATTCCTTGGACATGTGATTGACAGTCAAGGAATTCATGTTGATCCATCAAAAATCGAGGCTATCAAAAATTGGCAATCGCCAACCACTCCAACCGAAGTACGGCAGTTTTTGGTACTGGCCGGATACTATCGGCGATTCATTGAGAATTTCTCGAAAATAGCCCAACCACTCACAACACTGACTCAGAAGGAAAAGAAGTTCGATTGGACTGATAAACAAGAGTCAGCATTTCAACTGTTGAAACAAAAGCTTTGCAGTGCACCCATCCTATCACTACCTGAAGGCACCGATGACTTCGTGGTATACTGCGATGCTTCTCACCAAGGTCTTGGTTGCATGTTAATGCAACGAGACAAGGTCATTGCCTACGCCTCCCGACAGTTCAAAATCCATGAAAAGAATTACACCACTCATGACCTCGAATTGGGAGCCGTAGTGTACAATTTTCACGGATCATAAAAGTCTCCAGCACATATTCGATCAAAAGGATCTCAACATGAGGCAACGTCACTGGGTCGAGTTGCTTACCGATTATGATTGCGAGATCCGTTATCATCCAGGCAAGGCAAACGTTGTTGCCGATGCCCTCAGTCGAAAGGAACGTGTAAAACCTCTTCGAGTTCGAGCCCTCAGCATGACAATTCACAATGATCTTATCATCCAAATCATTACCGCTCAACTCGAAGCACTCAAACCCGAGAACATAAAAAACGAGTCCTTGCGTGGCATGGACCAACAATTTGAAACCAAACCAAACGGGGCCAAATACTTCTCAAATCGAATCTGGTTGCCTAGTTTTGGGAACCTACAAGACTTGGTGATGGATGAAGCTCACAAGTCCAAATACTCCATACATCCTGGATCTGACAAGATGTATCATGGTATCAAGGAGCTGTATTAGTGGCCAAACATGAAAGCTGACATCGCCATATATGTCGGCAAGTGCCTCACATGCTCCAAAGTCAAAGCCGAGTACCAGAAACCCTCTGGATTGCTCCAACAACCGGAAATCCCTCAGTGGAAATGGGAGCAGATCTCCATGGATTTCATTACCAAACTTCCAAAGACATCGAGCGGTTGCGATACCATTTGGGTGATCGTCGATCGTCTCACCAAATCTGCTCACTTCCTAGCCACCAAAGAAACCGACAAAATGGAACACCTCACACGAATCTATCTCAAGGAAATTGTATCCCGGCACGGCGTTCCCATCTCGATTATCTCCGACAGGGATAGTCGTTTCACATCTCACTTTTGGCAGTCACTACAGAAATCACTGGGTACTCGTTTGGATATGAGTATTGCGTATCATCCTCAAACCGACGGCCAAAGTGAACGGACCATTCAAACACTGGAAGACATGCTACGGGCTTGCGTAGTTGATTTCGGTGCAAACTGGGAACATCACCTACCATTGTGCGAGTTTTCGTACAACAACAGCTACCATACCAGTATTGGAGTTGCACCTTTCGAGGCACTGTACGGTCGTAAGTACCGATCACCTGTCTGTTGGACTGAAGTAGGGGAGACAGCCAACTCACTGGTCCGGAGATCATTCACGAAACAACAGAGAAAATCATTGGAATCCAAAACAGACTCAAAGCTATGCGTGACCGTCAGAAAAGTTATGCTGACGTGAGACGCAAACATCTCGAGTTCCAGGTTGGGGATCGAGTACTCTTGAAAGTCTCGCCTTGGAAAGGCATCATTCGTTTTGGAAAACGCGGGAAACTGAATCCCAGGTACATTGGACCTTTTGAGATCCTTGAAAGGATTGGTCCAGTAGCATATCGATTGCAGCTGCCACCCGAGCTCAGCAGCGTGCCTACATTTCACATTTCTAACCTGAAGAAATGTCTGTCTGATGAGACACTTATCATTCCTCTCGACGAGATCCATATCGATGATAAACTTCATTTCATCGTGACACCAGTGGAAATCATGGACCGTGAGGTCAAACAGTTAAAACAAAGTCGTATTCCCATCGTTAAAGTCCGGTGGAATTCGCGGCGTGGTCCGGAATTCACTTGGGAACGGGAAGACCGAATGCGACTCAAGTACCCACAGCTATTCACAGACTCCACTCCACTCCCGACTCAGAGCTAAATTTCGGGACGAAATTCTCCTAACAAGGGGAGAATGTAACACCCGACAAAGTAGGACTAGTTATTAGTACCTAATCACTTTCTGATACATGTAATTAGTTCTATGTTAGGCTAATTGTATGTATCATAATATATATTGTTATATATATACACGTACGCGATTGAATTTAATCGTGCATTTTCATATCGGGCGGATCCCGATACATTAATACGGACGTTGGTGAACACATTTTATTAAATAATACAAAATTATTTAATAACGCTTCTATTTTCTAAATATTATTTCGATAATATCATATAAGCATTTCGTATTGTGTAAAATGCTCAGAAACGACCAAAACGTACGGAACGCGCCCGACAATCGAATAAACGCCAAAATATATTTTATAAACTTAAAATATATTATTTTACATAGTTTTGCTGATTAGATATGTCGCGAATAATAACGACAACAAAAACGTTTAGTTTAAACGTCACGATTAATTAAATTATACAACGACCCCGTAAATCATTACCGACACCGTACCAAACATTTTAATAAATGTTTCTAAATAATAATAAGTACTACTTCAAGTTAAAATATCGAATTTTAATCGTTACTTAAAATAAGTACGTATTACTTTTAAAATATAATCGAACGTTTAAACGACCGGGGAAACGAACACTGCACGGAGCGCAAAAGTGAGGAACCAAAAATTGAGGCACACACCCTCATGGGTGAGCCCCATGGGCCGGTTTTTCCAAGCCCCCAAACCACCATCCATGTTTTGTGGATCTATGTTTGTTGACTACAAACATCAAACACCTTCCATCATTTTTCTCATTTACCACACACCATTTCCTCTCTCTAAGCTAAACTCTCTCCCTCCCTCTCTCACTAAAAATCGTCCATCACCATCATCCACCTTCAAACCACCATAGTTCACCACCTCTCATATTGAAGAATCACAAGTAAAGGAAGCAAGGATCAAGGAGCTAGCATCATCTCACTTCCCTCTCTCTCTAGCCACGAATTTGGTATAAAACCCTAACTTCTCTCTCTAGATTTTCATGATTTACATATATTAACATGTTTTGTAGCTTATCTAACTATAAAATGTCCAAATATCACTTTAAAAATCATTTTTAACAAACATATATAAAAGCATATAAATCTGCCCAGAAAATCACCTTCACGAAAACGTCTATATCTTGAAAGCTAGGAAGAACCAACTCTCGACATCTAAACGAAAAATGTTCATTAAGATACCGGCTACAACTTTCATTTTTGGCTCTCGAACCAGATCCTCACGGATCATGGTGAAAAATGTGAGTCTTTGGACTGAACTCACTGTGGGACCAAAACCGACCACTCTTCGTATTTATTTTTGTTAAAAATAATAAATGAACATATAAAAATACCATAAAGTGCAGAAATGAACTAGACATATATGAGGATATGTGTGATTTTTGGTTAGGATTGATTCGGACTACAAGCTGGTTAAATCGAGAGACTTATAGAGTCAAAAATCTGAAAATATAAAGACTAGGGACTGTTTTAGTCATTTTACCAAACCGACACTTCGAGTTAACCATAAAACGTAACGACAACTTTATAAAGCTCATTTAACATATTCAAGACTTAACTAAAACTTTCGGGTCAAACCGAACACGTTTGACCTTGTCAACGAAAACGAAAAACTTATTAATACGACAATTCCTCTTTGAAACCTATGCGACAATGCCATTGTCGCATGAGCAGTGATCCGTGAAATCATTGTCGCATGAATAGTGTCCGACAATACCCCATTGTCGCATGAACAGTGTCCGAGAATACCCATTGTCGCATACCTTATTGTCGGAATTGATTATCGAATAATCGAGTATTTTCACTATTGTCGCATGAAACCATATTTTCGCAATCATTAACACTTTCATACTTGAAACCGACTCACAATCCTTATTGTCTCATGAATAGTAATTCCTGACAATGCTATTGTCTCATGAATAGTAATTCCCGACAATGCTATTGTCTCATGAATAGTAATTCCCGACAATGCTATTGTCTCATAAATAGTGTCCAACACTAACTTGGCATAACCGCCTTTTCAACAGACAATATCACGATAAACTTGAATTAACGTCAATGACAAAAATATAATATTTGGAATAACTTGGAAACATATGCCACATATATTTTTATAAGTATACAACGAGACAAACATAATAATAATGCTTTTAAGTATACAACGCCTACAACTTTCATTTTTGGCTCTCGAACCAGATCCAACACTATTTACTATGGACATTGGTGACTAACTATTTAAAAATAATGTGGATTTATCCAAACAAACATTATTTAACTTAATATATTGCGAGAATATATTACACGTATTATTTATCGTCTAAAAATACTCCGTACACGACGAAAACGTACGAAACGTGCTCAACTGACGAAGTAAACTTAAGTTATATATTTATAACTTCATGATAAGTATTTTGATAAAATACCTTGGTTAAAGATATCGCGATTACACGCGTACAACTAAAACGTTTGAAAACGTTACACGATTCGAATAAACGTACAATTCGCAAACGAAAACCGAAAATATTTTAATAACTTAAAATATATTATTTTGAGTAAAAATTTTATTAAAAATATTGTATTTTAAATCGTTAACAAAACGTATCAAATAAAACGTTATACGATTAATTAAAACGTAAAACGATCGGGTAAACGAACACGGAACTTAACGCAACTTTGAGGACAAGATTTAAACACCATATGGGGGTGGGACCCACCTGATTTTTGCTGCAAATCAGCCATGAGAGCCATACCCCCTTTTCTTGTTTGACCTTAAAACTATCATCATCACCAACCTTTTGGTTGACACTTTTTAGCATTTATCTCAGGTACATTACAGCAGTAGGATTGCACACCCTCAGGACTGATAGCTCGAGTCGCATGCATACAAACTTGTGAAGATTCTTTTGCATTGCTTTTTGTATATCAGTTATGTATTAGAATCTCTAGGAAACCATTTTCGAACTCGAAGCTTGTTATTATGATTCAACAATATAATACTTTTGTACTATTGTACGACGTTACATATAGATGTCGTTTGCTTTACTTTGGTGCTTGATTATTGATTAGTAACACCCAAAGCTTGCTTCCGCGCAACAGTAAATTTGGGGGTGTTACAGATTGGTATCAGAGCCTAAGGTTATAGTGAACTAGGTTGCATTAGTGGGCCTAGACTATGACCGTTAGGCTGTATTTCCTTATTAGGTATGACCAGTTCAGGGATTACATCATACGACTTTAATTTAACATAGCCTGATCAACTATGTACAATTAAATGAAGATGATGTGAAATCTGAAATGGGTTATGTTGAACAGGAGTACACTAGTTGACTCTGACTACGAGAGAAACGGGACTACTACTTGCTTGTGCTATACACACTAGGCTATTATGTGATATATGTGAATATATACATGGATAGGCCTCGCTTACATACTATGTCTTAGGCTATATTATATGTTGTAGATATATGAATATAGGCCTCATAATTCTTAACGCTTTGTCACAGAAATGACTGACAACTCTCCCGTAACACTCACTGATTCGGACAATGAAGTCCAAGCACCACAAACTCGAGAAAGGACAACTGTTCCGTCCGTCTCTCCAGCCCGGGATGCTCCCGAACCACTTGCTTCCTTTACTGTTGGATCGTTCCGAGCTGACCCTTACTCCAACTACACGGGCAACCCTACTACCAGGATGTTTCGTCCTCCAATTGCCCGCAGGTGGGACTGGTTACCCACAACACTAAACACATGGAGGTCTGAGGAAGAGATTCAGATTTCTGCTGACTCTATGGACATCTCCCCGTATACTCAGGAACCGATACATCACACGACACCAGTGTTGGCTGCTCGCCTCCACCGTCATGAGCAAAGGATCGAGGACCTCGAGAGGGAGAAACACATGATGACAACCTACTTGTTACGTCAAGCCCATGATCGCATGGCACAACTACCACGGGAACTTGAAGAGACAAACCACACTCCGGACATGGTACATCAGCAAGTGATCGACGACATAGGCGCGTCTGATCTCCTGGAAGCAAGGTTAGAGGAATGTGAACAACGTTCATAGGAAGCCGAAGAGTACACTCGTGTACTTGAACAGAGGATGACTTTGGCCGAGGACGGCACTCGACAAGCCAGCAGACTTGCTGAAACCGTCACCCGTCTTACCACTGCGATATCACGACTAACCCTACGTCAGGATTAGTATAATGTCTATTTGTAATCTATCATGCTATCGTAGGACTCTTGTAATTCGCCCGGAAGTAACAGTTTCCGGCACCTTTTGTAAACTCTAAAGTTTGTAACCACTCAAACTCGTATTCTAAAATCTTTTGAAACTCGTACCTTGTAATCAGATTTTATTATCTAATGAATTATGATTATCGCTTCGCACTGTTGCATATTATCTCATTATAAATATGCATATGTGATATATCATAATTACGTGCAAACATCTGACATGTCTCATTTCTTTATTATTCAGCACTATGCCTCCAAAAAGACACACGTACAACGATGCCGAGATCGCTCAACTCATTGCACAAAGTGTGGCTCAAACCATGGCTATACGACAACCGAGTTCAGGCAGTGATGATACAGCTGCAAACGGGCCTCAACCCAAGCCTTGTTCTTACAAAGATTTCTTGAACTGCAAACCCTTAAACTTTAAGGGTACTGAAGGGGCCATAGGATTAATTCGATGGGCCGAGAAAATGGAATCAGTCTTCCGGATTTGCAACTGTCCCGAGGACTGCAAGGTTAAGTATGCCACCTGCACTTTCCTTGAAGGTGCTCTGACCTGGTGGAACACTTATGCTAATGCTGTGGGTGTTGACATTGCATATCAAATTCCTTCGGATGATTTGAAGAAGAAACTCACTGACGAGTACTGTCCAAACGAAGAACTCCAACGACTGGAAGAAGAGTTCTGGAATTTGTATGTTCAAGGTACCGATATCACCAGCTATACTACTAGATTTCAACAACTTGCGCTCCTCTGTCCTTCCATGGTTGATCCTGAGCGCAAGCGCATTCAGAGGTACATACGCGGACTCCCGGAAAACATCCAGGGGAACGTGGCCTCATCCAAACCCGCTGACATTCAGAGTGCCATTCGTATGGCTCATGAACTTATGGCTATGATTGTTAGCCGTGAAACACCTATCTCGTCATCTGGCAACAACAAGAGAAAGTGGTATGGGAATTCTAGCAACCAGAGCCAACACCCGCAACCATCTAAGAAACCGGAAACCATCAAAGCTTACACATCTGGTTCTGACAGAAAGGACTACAAAGGGGACAAACCCTACTGTTCAAAGTGTCAACTTCATCATAATGGTTCTTGCCCCTGTAGCAAGTGCAAGCGATTCGGGCACTTTGCTAAGGATTGCAGGACCAACACTGCCAACACCCGACTCAACACTCCCAGAACCTGTTTTGAGTGTGGAGTTGCTGGGCATTTCAAGAGTGATTGCCCCAAATTGAAAAACAAGAAAGGGAACAACAACAACAATGCTCGGGGCAGAGCTTTTGTACTCAATGCTGGGGATGCCCGCCAGGACCCGAATGTGGTCACGGATACGTTCCTTCTCAACAATTTGACTGCTTCTGTGTTATTTGATACTGGTACTGATAGGAGCTTCATATCTGATGAGTTTTGTTCACTACTTGATACTACGCCTGTTGCCTTAGATTCTAAGTACACAGTAGAATTGGCAAACGGTAAACTCATAGAAGCCGATTGTATGATACCTAACTGCACGTTGAACTTAGCTGATGAACTATTCTCTATTGACCTTATGCCTATCGAGATCGGCAGCTTTGATGTAATCGTCGGTATGGATTGGTTATCCAAACACCGCGCTGAGATTACCTGTTACGAGAAAATCGTCCGTATTCGGGCGTCACCGGTGGAACTTTAATCGTACAAGGGGAGACCGGTGGGACGAGACTTAACATTATTTCTTGTATGAAAACCCAGAAATACTTGAGAAAAGGGTATCAGGCAATCCTCGCACATGTTATGGAGAAACAGTCGGAGGAGAAGCGACTTGAGGATGTGCCTATTGTTCGAGACTTTCCAGAAGTCTTTCCTGAAGACTTGCCTGGCCTTCCGCCACATAGACAAGTCGAGTTTTCTATTGACCTTGTGCCTGGATCGGCACCCGTGGCACGAGCACCCTATCATTTAGCACCTTCCGAACTTCGGGAGTTGTCTACACAACTACAAGAGCTCCTGGACAAAGGATTTATTCGACTGAGTTCCTCACCTTGGGGAGCCCCGGTCCTCTTTGTGAAAAAGAAAGACGGTTCTTTCCGCATGTGCATTGACTATCGTGAACTCAACAAGTTAACCGTCAAGAACCGTTACCCACTACCTCGCATTGATGACCTGTTTGACCAACTTCAGGGGTCGAGTTTTTATTCAAAAATCGATCTACGGTCGGGTTATCACCAACTCCGAGTTCGTGACGAAGATATTCCTAAAACAGCTTTCCTAACTCGTTACGGGCATTACGAATTGCAAGTGATGCCATTCGGCTTAACCAACGCACCGGCAGTATTCATGGACCTTATGAATCGGGTGTGTAAGCCTTACCTCGACAAGTTTGTCATCGTCTTCATTGACGACATTCTGATTTACTCGCGCAATGAACAAGAACACGCGCAACACCTGAAAACTGTTCTAGAACTACTCAAGCACGAGGAGTTATATGCCAAATTCTCCAAGTGTGAGTTCTGGATGCAAACTGTACAATTCCTCAGACACGTGATTGACAGTCAGGGAATCCGAGCCGATCCTTCGAAAATCGAGGCCATCAAGTGCTGGCAAGAACCCACTACACCAACTTAAGTACGCCAATTCTTAGGACTCGCCGGATACTACAGGCGATTCATTGAGAATTTTTCGAAAATAGCACAACCTCTCACTGCACTGACTCAAAAAGAAAGGAAGTTCGATTGGACTGACAAACAAGAGTCAGCTTTGCAACTACTCAAACAAAAACTCTGCAGTGCACCTATCTTATCTTTACCCAAAGGCAACGATGACTTCGTGGTATACTGTGACGCTTCACACCAAGGTCTCGGTTGCGTGCTAATGCAAGGAGACAAGGTTATTGCTTACGCTTCTCGACAACTCAAGGTCCACGAAAAGAGTTACACAACTCATGACCTAGAGTTGGGGGCAGTTGTATTCGCTCTAAAAATCTGGAGACACTACTTATACGGTACCAAGTGTACAATCTTCACCGACCACAAAAGTCTCCAACATATCTTCGACCAAAAAGACTTAAACATGAGACAACGCCATTGGGTCGAACTACTTAGTGATTACGACTGTGAAATTCGCTACCATCCAGGCAAGGCAAACGTTGTTGCTGATGCCTTAAGTTGTAGGGAACGAGTGAAACCCCTTCGAGTCCGAGCACTTAGTATGACTATACACAACGACCTGATAACCCAAATTCTTACCGCTCAACTCAAAGCACTCAAAGCTGAAAATGTGAAACACGAGGCCTTGCGAGGCATGGACAAACAACTGGAAACCAAACCAAACGGGGCCAAGTACTTCTCTGACCGACTCTGGTTACCCAACCATGGGAACTTACGAGACTTGGTGATGAACGAGGCACACAAGTCTAAGTACTCTATACACCCTGGTGCCGACAAAATGTACCATGGCATCAAGGAGTTGTACTGGTGGCCCAACATGAAAGCCGACATTGCTACCTACGTTAGCAAGTGTCTTACTTGTTCTAAGGTTAAAGCCGAACACCAGAAACCTTCCGGTTTCTACACCAACCGGAAATCCCCGAATGGAAATGGGAGCAAATCACCATGGATTTCATTACCAAACTCCCGAAAACACCTAACGGTTGCGATACCATTTGGGTGATCGTGGACCGACTCACTAAATCTGCTCATTTCCTAGCCATCAAGGAAACTGACAAGATGGAACGTTTGACGCGGATCTACCTGAAAGAGATCGTGTCAAGACACGGCGTACCCATCTCAATTATCTCTGATAGAGATGCTCGATTTACTTCTCACTTTTGGCAATCTTTGCAAAAATCTCTTGGTAGTCGTTTGGACATGAGTACTGCTTACCATCCTCAAACTGCCGGCCAAAGTGAACGAACCATACAAACACTGGAGGATATGCTACGAGCTTGCGTAGTTGACTTCGGTAAAAACTGGGAAAATCATTTACCTTTGTGTGAGTTTTCATACAACAACAGTTACCACACCAGCATTAAAGCTGCACCCTTCGAGGCACTGTACGGTCGTAAGTGCTGGTCACCTATCTGTTGGACTGAGGTGGGGGATACACAACTCACCGGACCGGAAATCATACATGAAACAACTGAAAAGATCGTCGGCATACGAAACCGACTAAAAGCCGCGCGTGATATTCAGAAAAGTTATGCTGACGTGAGACGCAAACACCTCGAGTTCCAGGTTGGAGATCGAGTACTTCTGAAAGTTTCGCCTTGGAAAGACGTTATTCGTTTTGGCAGACGTGGGAAACTGAATCCCAGGTACATTGGACCGTTTGAAATCCTGGAAAGGATTGGTCCAGTGGCATACAGACTGCAACTACCTCCTGAACTCAGTAGCTTGCACCCTACCTTTCACATTTCTAACTTGAAGAAATGTCTGTCTGATGAGACACTGATCATACCTCTTGATGAGATACACATTGACGACAAACTACACTTTGTCGAGGAACCCGTGGAAATTATGGACCGTGAGGTCAAACGCTTAAAACAGAGTCGTATTCCCATTGTTAAAGTCAGGTGGAATTCGAGGCGTGGTCCTGAATTCACTTGGGAACGGGAAGACCAAATGCGACTGAAACATCCACACCTGTTCACTGACTCTACTCACACCGCGACTACGAGCTAATTTCGGGACGAAATTCTCCTAACAAGGGGAGAATGTGACACCCACTAATTTAGGACTTTAATTAGTGCCTAACTTACTTGTAATTACGTATGTTTAGTTTTGTATTAATCTAAATATACGTAACATTTTGTGTAATTACATACACGTATTTGCGATTTATTTAAATCGTACACTATATACTGGACAAGGTCCAACACTATTTACTATGGACGTTGGTGACTAACTATTTAAAAATAATGTGGATTTATCCAAACAAACATTATTTAACTTAATATATTGCGAGAATATATTACACGTATTATTTATCGTCTAAAAACACTCCGTACACGACGAAAACGTACGAAACGCGCTCAACTGACGAAATAAACTTAAGTAATATTTTTATAACTTCATGATAAGTATTTTGATAAAATACTTTGGTTAAAGATATCGCGATTACACACGTACAACTAAAACGTTTGAAAACGTTACACGATTCGAATAAATGTACAATTCGCAAACGAAAACCGAAACATATTTTAATAACTTAAAATATATTATTTTGAGTAAAACTTTTATTAAAAATATTGTATTTTAAATCGTTAACAAAACGTATCAAATAAAACGTTATACGATTAATTAAAACGTAAAACGATCCGGTAAACGAACACGGGACTTAAAGCAACTTTGAGGACAAGATTTAAACACCATATGGGGGTGGGACCCACCTGATTTCTGCTGGAAATCAGCCATGAGAGCCAAACCCCCTTTTCTTGTTTGACCTTAAAACTATCATCATCACCAAACTTTTGGTTGACACTTTTTAGCATTTATCTCAGGTACATTACAGTAGTAGGACTGCACACGCTCAGGACTGATAGCTGGAGTCGCATGCATACAAACTTGTGGAGATTCTTTTGCATTACTTTTTGTATATCAGTTATGTATTAGAATCTCTAGGAAACCATTTTCGAACTCGAAGCATGTTATTATGATTCAACAATGTAATACTTTTGTACTATTGTATGACGTTACATATAGATGTCGTTTGCTTTACTTTGGTGCTTGATTATTGATTAGTAACACCCAAAACTTGCTTCCGCGCAACAGTAAATTTGGGGGTGTTACAAACCAACCCTCGACATCTAAACGAAAAATGTTCATTAAGATACCGGCTACAACTTTCATTTTTGGCTCTCGGACCAAATCCTCACGGATCACGGTGAAAAACGTGAGTCTTTGGACCGAACTCACTGTGGGACCAAAACCGACCACTCTTCATATTTATTCTTGTTAAAAATAATAAATGAACATATAAAAATACAATAAAGTGCAGAAATGAACTAGACATATATGAGGATATGTGTGATTTTTGGTTAGGCTTGATTCGGACTAGAAGTTGGTTAAATCGAGAGACTTATCGAGTCAAAAATCTGAAAATATAAAGACTAGGGACTGTTTTAGTCATTTTACCAAACCGACACTTCGATTTAACCATAAAACGTAACGACAACTTTATAAAGCTCATTTAACATATTCAAGACTTAACTAAAAGTTTCGGGTCAAACCGAACACGTTTGACCTTGTCAACGAAAACGAAAAACTAATTAATACGACAATTCCTCTTTGAAACCTATGCGACAATGCCATTGTCGCATGAACAGTGATCCGTGAAATTATTGTGGCATGAATAGTGTCCGACAATACCCCATTGTCGCATGAACAGTGTCCGAGAATACCCATTGTCGCATACCTTATTGTCGGAATTGATTATCGAATAATTGAGTATTTTCACTATTGTCGCATGAAACCATATTTTCGCAATCAATAACACTTTCATACTTGAAACCGACTCACAATCCTTATTGTCTCATGAATAGTAATTCCCGACAATGCTATTGTCTCATGAATAGTAATTCCCGACAATGCTATTGTCTCATAAATAGTGTCAAACACTAACTTGGCATAACCGCCTTTTCAACAGGCAATATCACGATAAACTTGAATTAATGTCAATGACAAAAATATAATATTTGGAATAACTCGGAAACATATGCCACATATACTTTTATAAGTATACAACGAGACAAACATAATAATAATGCTTTTAATAATCATTATTACAAAACTCACCAGCGGGCCGTACACGTTTTCAAAACACAAACAAACAACCAAATCATTTGGACATTACTAGTTGAATGAGCTACTTACATAGATGGTATGTTGAGACATCTACATATATTTATAACCATCGCGTGTCGTGCACCCTCAGGTTACAAGTCTTCGGACATCACTACTCGGCTAATCAAACCAAGTTTATTAATTTAAACTCTCAAGACTCAGGTGAGTCTCATGGCCCCTCTTTTACTGTTTTACTCAGGGGTGTGATATCATTGCTTGTTTTGTTTTACAATATGAACGCAAGTACCATTCGAAATCAAATACTACATGAGTTGTTTTCACTAATCAATTTAAAGCCCTCCACAACATAGTTTGGTAATACATCTGTAGCGTGAATGTTAGTATATGATATCATATAGGATTGAAAATCCTCGTCCGGGTTAGCAAGCACTAACTGGTCAAACGGACGTATTAGCATTTGGGTAGACGAGTGTGGATTAGGTACTCGTAGGAGGCACCTCGATCGGAATTCCTTAATTGGACCCGACCCTGAAGTTATGCTCAGACTATGTGCTCATGGTTATATAATTTTTATTCTGCTAAATTGCATTTTAAATTCAATTAAATCTTGCGGTTCATACAAATATGTGTTGACATACAAACCTGTAAGCTCACCAGCGTTTCGCTGACCCATTTTAGCATGTATCACAGGTACTCAGCAGTAGGTTGGACTGCCCAATCAAGATCCATTAGCTCGAGTCGCATACAGACACCAGGAGATTCCCCTGCATTTCTATATTTTGTACAATTAGATATGCCTTAGAATCTTTCACATTTGGCTTACGAGCTTTTGTAACTATTACAACTTGTAAAACTTTTACATTATATTAATGTAACTTGTAAACGACGCATATAGAGTCGTTCATTATATATCTTGTGTGCTTTGATTATTAATTAGTAACACCCAAAGTATGATTCCGCTAAACAGTAAATTTGGGGGTGTTACAGTGGAGTACAAACACGTACAAACTACGGAAAGGTCGAAGGCTGTATACTGTGTTACATCCTAGCATAGTCTGTGATCCAGTAAAGACCGTAATACGGGTGAATACACAATGTAACCGTGGAAAACTTTGTGGGTTGAAGACTGTATCACAGCCAAATATCTCTGAACTCAATCACAACCATTAATGTATATGTTAGTCAGTCACCACCTGTCTTAAATCTTAAATGCCTAGCCTAGCTTAGATATCTTTGTTTGTGTTAAGAAAGATCAGTGGATAAAATGCGGACTGCCGCCTTATTCCTGCACCCCATCTGGAGGGTCACTTGGTCTCATCATAAGAGACGGTGATGAGGGTTTCAAGGCAGTCCGATCTGATAAGAATCTTGACAGCCTAGTACTCAGTGACATACTGATCAGTTTATCTGATCAGTAAGGTACTAGTGTTTACACCACAAGGTATCTACGTGAACGCAAGACACAAATCTTAAAAGACGTTTTCAAATATAAAACCCCAATACAGCATCACCCCACGTAAAAGCTAACGAAGTCATAACAAACACAAGTCCCCTTATATTAATTCAACCTACAGCTTTTATTTACTGCTTTAATTAGTTTTAATTTTAATTACGGACCTAAGTATAAAACCCCCACTCAAAATTATTTTCAAACCATCACTAATTTGAACTTTCGTCTCGACAAGTCGTTTCACAATACGGTTAACTCTTTAGAATGACCCTAGGTCATACTTCAGCTATACAGCTCTAGTAGAACTTAGGTCCCCAGCTAAATATAAATTTTAAAACTTCCACCGACGTGCTGCCATATGGTCACGTTGACGATGCGTGACGGTTGGTGGCGCGTCAGTAACTCCAAGCGTACACCAAAGATTACAACACGTTCCTTGCTTTTGTTCTATTCTAAACAAGTTCCCTAAACTAGCCTATTACTAATTTGGAATAAGAAAATAGAAGGAGAAAGTAGAACTAATAATTAGAGAGTATTAGTAGTCTAAAGAATTGTATGGAAGGTGTGTGTTTTAAATGAGCCTTGATGCCCTATTTATACTTGAAATCCGGTGCATGTTAGCCAACTTAGGCTCAAGTTAGCATGCATTTGGGGGGTGGTCCTTTCCCGGAAAGTGGTAGCACATCTACCCTAAAGGCGCGGAAAGTGGTAGCACGTGTACCCTAAAGTTGCGGAAAGTGATAGCACATGTACCCTAAAGTATTTTTGGGCGGTGGTGTAGGCATTGGTTGATTCTTCTTCTGTTAGATTCGTATTTTGAAAACGAAGACCTTGGACAAGATGAATCTTAGTGGTGGGCACTTTATCTCAAATTCTTGTTTCAGATGCCTTGAATCTTCAAACGTGCGTGGAATCTTCGTTTTTCGTTTGTTTTGCTTGATTTTTCTCGTGCGACTCTATTTTGACCTTCTTGGCAAAGTTTCATTGATTTGTGTATTATTTGAGTCCATTTGCCAAGTATTGTTCCAGAATGAGAGAGATCGGTAGTAAAAACGTGACTTTTTACGCAATATCAAAGAGAATACTTTATTTCAGACAAAGGAAATAGTAGCTCCCCAGAGTGTGCTGGCTGGTCAGAGATAGCTGAGCAGAGTCCAACATCAACCTAACATAGTCTTCTTGTAGTAATGACCGTGTTGGGAAGAGGATCGTGACTGTTAACTGCTAGAATCTCCTCCAAATGCTCGTCATATATTTCCTGCATGGAATCCACAAGACCAAGATCTTCTCCCAAAGGTTGTTTCATTAATTTATCGACATTAAAGGTGACTTCCTACATTCCGACCCTCAGTTTTAAAGATTTTTCATCTACGTCAATAACAGTCTTGGCAGTGTTTAGGAAAGGTCTGCCAAGGATAAGGGGAACATGGGCATCTTCCTCAATATCCATAATGACAAAGTCAACCAGAAAGAAAATTTACCTATTCGGACCATAATATCTTCAGCAATCCCCCGAGGGAGTTTAACTGATCTATCAGCTAATTGGATGGTCATATGAGTGGGCAGCAGTTCACATAATCCTAGTTTCTTATAGAGTGAGTAATGCATAAGGTTGACACTAGCACCTAGGTCAGCTAAGGCATTACTAACTTGGATATTTTGAAGGTAGCAAGGAATAGTGAAACGGCCAGTATCTCCTAGTTTTGGTGGAAGACCATGTAACATGATTGCAGAGCATTCAGCATCTAAGGGTATATTAACTATTTGTCTTAATTTTTCCTTATTTGAAAGAAGTTCTTTAAATAATTTTGCACAACTAGGCATCTCTACTAAAGTATCTAATAATCTAACGTTAGACTTTTAAACATCTCAAGTATTTCCCAAACTGTGCTTCCTACTTCTCTTTCTTAAGCCTACTGATAAACGCTCAAAAGTACTATATTTTAGTAGTATTTTACCCCTATTCTTGGATTTTCTATTGCATTTATTTAAGAATAGATATTGATTTCGTTCATATTTGCAATTAGATGTGGAAATGGAGCGTTATGAAGAAAGGAACGGAAAACAGTCAATAAACGAGTTAAATGATGCATTTTTGAAGAATAAAGTGAAGCCGAAGTTGAAGATAAGATTAAAAGAAGAAAAATGAAGAAATCGGCTGAATAATGCATCCATACGCCGTATGGAGCATCCATACGCCGTATGGATGTGGCGGTTTAGGCCCAACATTACGCGGACGTGGGCCGGGCTAATAATCAATCCATACGCCATATGGAAATCCATACGCAGTATGGATCAAAAACACAGAAAGTATAAAAACGCGTAAAAACCCCTAAAAACAGCGAATTCGGCAGAGTTTTGAGGTTTTCGTTTTCAGAGGCTTTAGTACGAATTGTAGGGTTACTTTGGAGGTATAAAGAGATAAAGTTGAGGGTAATTCATTTTAATACACTTTATAATTTGTTATTTCGGTTTATATACTTTGATATTTCGATTTCATTGATGACTTTTTTATTGAATAATCTGAGTTTTATATTTCTGATGATGAATTGAATATTAAAAGTAGTTGTGTGATTAAATAAACTCGGATTATGATTATTGAACGATTATAATTGCGTATTGACTAAGTTATTTAATTGAAAACGATTATATTACTCGCGGATCCTTGTTTATTGGTAACTAGTAGTTATTGTTGCTCAACGTGGTTAATAAGATTGATGAGATTGAGTTCCTTTAATGTTATTAATAATTGATGGTTATAATTTTAGGGTTTTGACCATTGCTAAATATGTTGAGTCTGATAGGTTGAGTAAATGATAATTATCTACTTTAAAATGAACGAGACAATAAGAGATTATTGGGTATTGTTGAGTCATACCATTAGAGTTAATTATAATGAGTTGTGAATGTTTAATGCTCAGTTTAGGGAAAACCACACAATTGACTGTTCATCTTGTGACATTGGATCGATGTTTCATGTTGGACCCTAAATTGTAGGAATTAGTTGGACCCGGAAAGTTGGCTAGTTCACATTTAATTTATGATCTTTGATTAGTGATTAAGTTAATATAAAAGAAATCACAATTAGATAATCAATACGTAATAGATCATGATATATGAATCTGAGTGAAGTTAATTATACAATTACTTATTCCTTCCTATTGTTAGTTATTTATTATTTAAATTTAAGTTTTATTTTAGTTTATTTATTTTACTTTATTATTTTATAAATAATTGTTCATACGGAACTAAAACGCCCCCTATTTACTGTTTTCTTAGTTAATCAGTATTTTCTATTTTTATCAATACCACCGTTCCCTGTGATCGACTCGGTCTTACCAAGTCTATACTTACATTCGATCGGGTATTCTTGCTTGGTTGTCTGAAAAGTATTTATTAGGTATTTCCATTTTTAAAGTATAAAACGGGACGCTTTCACATACGACATCAAGTTTTTGGCGACGCTGCCGGGGAACGGTTGCGTTGTTTATTTAAATAGGAATTAGTTATTGTAAACTTTTTTACTTTAATACTTGTTAAATAAATTTGTGGTAAAGTTGTTAAAGTAGTTTATTAAATTGTAGTAATAAGTTTTGTTAATTGAAACTGGTTGAAACAAATTACCCTTATTTGGTTAAACCTTTGGGTAATTAGTTTCAACCGGCGGATGGAAATCCATCCGCCGATTGGAGTTTTCATGTAAAATCTGTATATTTCATTTACTTTTATTTATTTTGTTTGAACTAACTTACTTTTCGTTAATAGTGTTTGTGTTTCAGAGTTAATTTTTATTTAGGTTTATAATCCAATGGCTGGGAGTTACGAGAGTGACGCGAATGATAACAATTTGGTTAAGGTTGCTGATTCTGCTAATTCAGGTCCAAGCTCCACCGACATAGTTCCTTCTACCACCTATTTGGGCCGTAAGCCCGTTCCTGTCATTTCATCGTGCCAAGGTTTGTTAGATGCTATCGAAGAATTTGGAGAGGATGTTCCTTTTATGGTTGAGTTGTTGAAGAAATCTACATTGGATTTCACTGATAACCAGTCTGTTATGATTCAGGATGTGTTTGAGGGTGCAGAGATAGAGCTTAAGTATGGGTTTATCCGACAGTATTATAATGCACTGGCTGAATTAGGGGAATCATTAGATTCGAGGATTGATGAAGAAAAGAAATTTTTCGCTGCTCAGAAGAAGAGATGCACTGAGATTTATTAGGCGTTGATTCATTCTTCTTTTCCTTTTTCAGCTAATCAGGCATCATGTCTTCATCGTATATTGATGGCAGTTTATCAGATGACCGGACATCCTAGTTCCGAGGCAGATAAGGAGTTTACGAGTGGTTTGCGAGATTTGATTAGATTGATGCAGGCAGACGACCACCTTATAGACCCGACACCTCACCGTTTCCTAGTAACTCATACTCTTCATTACTACCTTCATAGGATGTTAGCTAAAGTGGATGATCTTGCCAAGGAGGAAGCAAAGAGACTACACCCTGATTTTATCCATCCTCATAGTGAAATTGATTTGGCTAGTTATTTGGCAATTCACTTAGATGTTCTGATTGACATGAGTAAGGTTTTAACCCCTTGGGAGCATTTCAATCATGGAATGGTGGAGATTTACACTAAGTTGGTTGATATTTTCAAACATTCGGGGCTAGATTTCAGCAATAGACAAGAGAAAGTTCTTCAAAAGGTTGAAAGGAGGATTAGGGTTTTGAAAAAGGATCCACTGATGAGCAAGCATCATGAGATAGTGGAAACTGTGTTAGAGTTTATGAGTGAGTTAGAGGAAAATAACCCCGACCGTGAGTATAAGTTGGAAGATGAGAAATTGGTGTTGGCACCTGAGGGAGTGAATAATAGGGCAATAAATGAAATCAGTTGGGATTTGGTTTATCTTCAACCCGTGGCTAATGAACACTTGGCTAATTTTCCAAGTTTTGGTAATGGAGTTGAGAATGTCACTGCACAAGTCACTGGGCGTTTTCTTGCTCTCTATCCTATGCATTGATTTCATCTTTTGCATCATTTTATCATTGCTTTGAACTTCTGACATTTTGATTATTTTAGAGTATTTTAGACGTTGTTTATTTTGGATTTTATTTTATTATTGTGTGATTGGATTTAGAACCTATTATTTTGAGTGTTATTTAAGTATGCATTTTTATTTTATAGATTGTTAATTTATTTTGTTTATGTATAGTGTGGAATTATGAAGATTTTGAAGTTGTGATTCTCCTCTAGGTTTGGTATTTAATTATATTAATTAAGTGATGGGGTTTAGTTTAAAATTGGTTATAAAAACGTTTTTGAAAAAAGTTCTGTTTTTCAATCCATACGCCGTATGGATTCAATTGGGATAACGGGCCGCGTTGACTGGGTTTAAATTGTTTGACCTGGGCCTTTTTCATCCATACGCCGTATGGACATCCATACGCCGTATGGATCAAAAAGTGCATAAACCGGCTAACAGCTTTCTTCTTCCCCATTTTCAAACCTAAAACCCATCACCACCACCTACGGCTGCCAACTGCCACCACCCAACCACCACTTCCGGCCGCGCATTCCCTCTCATTTTTATATTTTCTTGTTCCACGCACTTTTCTCTACAAGGTATAACTTCCGATTTTGAATTGCGTTGGTTAAATTTCATGTTTGGAAGTTAGGGTTTATGTATATGATTTGGGTATTTCGACTTTGAGTATGATTATAGGCATTTACTGATTGAATTATATTCTTGTTAACATATATTATGCTATGCCATGCTCGTTTTTTATAATGTATATCATATATTGTTTGATTCGATTTATCCGTGTTTGTTTAAAGAATGTGAAAATAATGTGTACTTAATTTTGCTATGTTTTGATTTAATACTTGTTAATTTTCTGGAGACATGATGATTAATGCAAATATTTGTTTGGTACACGAATGTTTGTGATTACGGTTGTGATAAAATTGTCGTTGTTCTATTTTGTGATTGTGATAATTCAAGTTGAATATTATTAATGATTGCTAGTTACTGAGACTAATTATTAGTGATGGTAAAAAGTAATTATTTTATAGTTCATTTTGGTACCAAATTATTATAGTTCACTTTGAATCGACAATTGCCATGATTTTTAATCAAGTACTTATGTTTATTAGCAATTTGAGTAATTTTGTTTCGAGATGCAAATTAGGGATTATGAAAGTGATTGTTGCGGTAGTTTTAGGTTAAACCTTTATGGTGGATTATTCCATTTTTAGCAGAAATGCTGCTGAAATTTTTAGTGACCTTTTTGCATTAACTGCTTATTTGAATTATTAACAATTGTTTTGTTTAGCAGTTAAAATGTCTAGTAGGAGAGCTCGAGGAGGTCAGACTCTGGGGAATCCAATGATCAGACCCCACAGATATCTCAGTTTTCATGATTCATACTCTGAGACCACCAGATATCAGTTTAGAGAGCGTCTGACAGCTAATATTGGCCAGTCGATTGAGGTTTTTGATGCTATAAATTGGAACGTTTTAGAGCATGTGATTGCTAGAGAAGGGTTTACTAATGGTGCTAAGGCTATTAAGAATTTTCTTGCCACCCCATACGCACTTACGGATGGCAACATTTGATTTGTTTCATACGCTTGGTCTCGGTTATTCAGTATCATGGAGGATATCTACAGAGAGTTGGTTGTTGAGTTTTATAGTACATTCAGGTTCGCTCACAAGTCGACTAGTTGGACTGAGGATTCTATTTACTTTCAGCTTGGTGGGATACCAAGACAGATGTCATTGATTCAGTTTGCTCTTGAGATTGGGTTATATGAGCCGAACGAGCTTAATAATCCCCACTTTCTAAATCATATTTCTGCGGGTGCTGTGAAGAAGCTCACTGACTTGGAGATTGAGCAGGAGTGACAGTTTATTGCCCAGGGTCGTTATGGGGATTCCACTCCTTCCTATAGAGCTATTCGTGACCCCCGTCATCGACTCATCCACAGATTATTGACTTACACCATCGTTGGTCGTAAGGAGGGACCTGAGAAAGTTTCTAGGCCTGACTTGTTTTATTTGAGTGCGATTATCAGGAAGCGGTTAGTGAATGTGCCCTGGAAATTGGCGAAGTGGATGTGAATGAGAGCTACTGGTACTAGAGATGGGAGCAGTTTGTGTGGAGGTCATTTTGTTACTAGGTTAGCTAGACATTTCGGGCTGGCGACTCAGGATGAGATGGGCTCATGTACGATTGTTCAGCCTGGCATGGGTTGGTTGACTGCACGACGAATGGAGGCTTTTGTTCTTATTGAGCCGTGTAGTATTTATGGTGGTGCTGCAGATATGTATTATTGGGTTCCTACCACTGCTGTGGGGCAGACTTTGCAGTCCAAGCAGGGTAGAGGCAGAGGAGATACTAGTGGGAGTGATAGAGGTCGAGGAGCGGCTCGTGGCCGCAACAGAGGTTATGCTGCGGAGTTTGATCAGTTGCAGCAGCAGCTTGCGCAGATGGATCTCCGCCATACCCGTAGATTTGACCAGATTGAATTTATGCAGAGACAGCATTTCCATCAGACCAGTGCTCATTTGGATTATCAGGATGGCCTGTTTCAGCAGCTGTTTGGCCAGTATCCTGCTGAGCCTACTTATCAGCCTTTCCAGTACCATATGCCGCAGGAGTTTATGCGACCACCACCACCACAACCAGATCAGGCCGGCCAATCTTATACATATCAGCAGCCGGAGCCATCCCATAAGTACAGGAGCATGTATGACCAGGAGGATGACAGTGATTAGGATGTTGTTCATCCTATGTGGTTTATGATTCCAGACACTATTTCTATTTTTATTATTATTATGACTGCTTTTATTTGTAGGATTTTTAATTATTTTGGATTGTTAGTTTTAGGTTTGGTTGTTTTTATTTAGGATGTTTATATTTGGTGTTGTTTAATCTTGTGTGTTGATTGATCCCTCATAATTGTGTTGTGAGTACGTGTTATGCTGGCAGTAAGTTCAGCGCAACAAATTGAATCGAGAGGATGTGGGAATTTCATATCATCCTTGTCATGACCGTTAAGCACACTATTCCAGGGGAGTTTTTCTGTCTTATTTCTTTTCTCTTTTTCCCGTTTTAGCAATTCATTATTTGTACAATGAGGGCATTGTACATCTTTAAGTGGGGGATGGGAGAGAAAATAGTTAAGTTTCCACATAATTGTCCTGTTAAATAAGTAGATGATATGTGTAATTTGGATTAATAGTTATCTCATTAAGATACGTAACTAGGAGGTTATAAGTTGCCCATTTTTCAACCAAATTTTTAAATTTAAAATTTTGTTTTTCTAGAGATAATTATTTTGTAACAATGTAGGTTATATTAAAAATTTTCTACACTTTTAATTAAAAAGTGGAAAATGTTATTTAGTTTCATTATATGATGTATTGATAGGCGATCTATGTGAGAATTCTTGAGCTTTTAAGAAATAAAAATAAAGGAGTGGATGTTACTTTTAGATGAACTTTAGTTATGTATGACGCATGTCTTAATTTTCATATTATTATCGTGTGATATGCCATATTTTTGGAATTTTAATTAACATCATTTGGGGATATACTGGGTGTTGTTTCCTATGATACGAAAGTACAGACCTGGTTTCCGTCAGTATATCTAAGGAAAAAGAGCAAAAGAGTTTAATAACTCATGATTTTAAAATGTAGTCAAATTAAGTTGCTTTGTTGTACTAAGGTACAGACCTGTCACCAATGGTTTGACTAAAAGTTTTATATTGCTAAACCAAAATCAAGTTATGTCATTTTATTGTGTTGAGGCACAGACCTGTCACATATGTCTTGATTTGAAAAATGATTGTCTTGATTGGAACTTCAAAATATGTAATATTGGCATGTTATGAGTATGAGAGTATATAGCTTTTGGGAGTTTAAGGGAACATCTACGTGAATAATAATAAGTTGAGTTCAATAATTTAAATATAGATTGTTTAAGTGGATAACAATATTAGTAATCATCGTGAACTATTTGATGTTTTGAGAATAATAACTTTATGTGTAGATTATTTTTGCGATCTCGTAGTTTCTTAATAATTGTTTTTAGAATTAACAGATTTTTAAATTTAAATGTTTGAGTTGAAGAAGGGTAATATTGTGTAATTTCTTTATTAGTTATTTAGATTAATGGAGATGACTGTTTTCTTAAGAATTTGATTTTTGAATCGATAGTCTACTTGAGGACAAGTAGGATTCAAGTGGGGGATGTTTGATAAACGCTCAAAAGTACTATATTTTAGTAGTATTTTACCTCTATTCTTGGATGTTTTATTTGCATTTATTTAAGAATAGATATTGATTTCGTTCATATTTGCAATTAGATGTGGAAATTGAGCGTTATGAAGAAAGGAACGGAAAACAGTCAATAAACGAGTTAAATGATGCATTTTTGAAGAATAAAGTGAAGCCGAAGTTGAAGATAAGATTAAAAAGATAAAAATGAAGAAATCGGCTGAATAATGCATCCATAAGCCGTATGGAGCATCCATACGCCGTATGGATGTGGCGGTTTAGGCCCAGCATTACACGGACGTCGGCCGGGCTAATAATCAATTCATACGCCGTATGGAAATCCATACGCCGTATGGATCAAAAACACAGAAAGTGTAAAAACGCGTAAAAACCCCTAAAAACAGAGAATTCGGTAGAGTTTTGAGCTTTTCGTTTTCAGAGGCTTTAGTACGAATTGTAGGGTTACTTTGGAGGTATAAAGAGATAAAGTTGAGGGTAATTCACGTTAATACTCTTTATAATTTGTTATTTCGGTTTATATACTTTGATATTTCGATTTCATTGATGACTTTGTTATTGAATAATCTGAGTTTTATATTTCTGATGATGAATTGAATATTAAAAGTAGTTGTGTGATTAAATAAACTCGGATTATGATTATTGAACGATTATAATTGCGTATTGACTAAGTTATTTAATTGAAAACGATTATATTACTCGCGGATCCTTGTTTATTGGTAACTAGTAGTTATTGCCGCTCAACGTGGTTAATAAGATTGATGAGATTGAGTTCCTTTAATGTTATTAATTATTGATGGTTATAATTTTAGGGTTTTGACCATTGCTAAATATGTTGAGTCTGATAGGTTGAGTAAATGATAATTATCTACTTTAAAATTAATGAGACAATAAGAGATTATTGGGTATTGTTGAGTCATACCAATAGAGTTAATTATAATGAGTTGTGAATGTTTAATGCTCAGTTTAGGGAAAAGCACACAATTGACTGATCATCTTGTGACATTGGATCGATGTTTCATGTTGGACCCTAAATTGTAGGAATTAGTTGGACCCGGAAAGTTGGCTAGTTCACATTTTATTTATGATCTTTGATTAGTGATTAAGTTAATATAAAAGAAATCACAATTAGATAATCAATACGTAATAGATCATGATATATGAATCTGAGTGAAGTTAATTATACAATTACTTATTCCTTTCTATTGTTAGTTATTTATTATTTAAATTTAAGTTTTATTTTAGTTTATTTATTTTACTTTATTATTTTATAAACAATTGTTCGTACGGAACTAAAACGCCCCCTATTTACTGTTTTCTTAGTTAATCAGTATTTTCTATTTTTATAAATACCACCGTTCCCTGTGATCGACTCGGTCTTACCAAGTCTATACTTACATTCGATCGGGTATTCTTGTCTGGTTGTGTGAAAAGTATTTATTAGGTATTTCCATATTTAAAGTATAAAATGAGACGCTTTCACATACGACATCACCTACCAGGAAAGGGTATTCGAGTACGTGGAATGATTTCTGGAGTTTGAGAGGAAACTGGATCTGGTGTAGTGATAGGGGTGTCACTGGCCAATGGATCAGTGGATGGTTCAGTAGAAGTGGGAAGTTTGTTTGAAGGATTATCTGAGGTTTGTTCAACTCTAGTTTCTTTACCTCCTCTAGTAACAACTAGGATGTCGTTACCGATCGTGATTTCTCTTTGACTCTCCTCAACCTTTGAAAATAATTGTTTAAGACTAACTTCTAGGTTTTTGGTTAAATCTTCAGAAATTCTAAGTAAAGCATCAATTTCATCTTGAAAAGCTATTACTTGTCGATTTACGTTCATTTGTTCAATCATGAAGTTAGTCATAGTTTCGTTATATTGTTGTTGAGAGTTTAAGGAGGAATTGGATAGAGTAGAGGGTGAAGTAGACAGAGGTTGAATAGGTGGGGTTTTGGTGGGCCGCTGAATAAAAGATGTAGAATGAAACTTTGGTTCAGGGATTTTGACAGTTGTTACCAGAATTTCTTCCATACCTTTGCGAGTGGATGATCTTTGGGAATCATTTCTCTGTTGAGGTTTAGAAGAGTCTTGTAGATCCTTGAAGACTTTGGTAAGATTATCAACTTGAGTTTGCAAAGCTTCTAAGGTTGGATCGGAAACATTCCTTACTTCCTCAGTAGTGTCATGTTGATGCATCGCCATCGTCTCAACTAGCTCCCATGCTTCTTCTGAAGTGTGTGACATGAAGTTTCCTAACGAAGCAGCATCGAAGGCTGATTTATGGTTAGGGTTTAGACCGTTATAGAATATGCAGATAAGATTCGTGTTAACCATCTGATGATTCGGACATCAATGAAGTAATCTCTTAAATCGTTCCCATGCTGAAAATAACGATTCATCATTTCCTTGGTGGAAATTGATGATGTCATCTTTAAGCTTGGTTTGTTTGGAAGGAGGGAAAAACTTAGCCATAAACTTAGTAGCCAACTCCTCCCAAGTATGAATCGAATTGGGTTCGAGTTCATCAAATCATGCCTGAGCACGTGAAGATAAAGAGTAGGGGAAAAGATAGAGTCGAATGACGTCTTTGGAAGTTCCTGATTGCTCATAGGAGTCAGAAAGATTGATGAATCTATCCAAATGTAAGTTTGGATCATCAAGCGGAAAACCATGAAATTGGTAGAAGGTTTTGAGTAATTTGATAATGGTCGGATTAATTTCAAAGTTCCCATCAGGTGGTAGAACGATAGGTCATCCTCTTCCCTCCAGTAGTGGTTTACATGTTGAAGCGAGAGTGATACGATTCATCATGGCTGATGGAAGTTTGGGTTTGGTAGAAAAGAGTTTTGGAAAGGAAAGGTTACGGAAAAGGAAAGAACGGAAAAGGAACTTTCGGATGATATTGATCTTCCAAAAGGATCGCTAAATAACTAAGATAACTAAATTCCTAAAATCGGTCGTTGTAGTCCCCGGCAGCGGTGCCAAAAACTTGATGCCGTCTGAACGGTCGGTTTAGGAATCGCGTCCTGTCGTTGCGAACCTTCCGCTGGGCACGAACATCAGTGGGTTTTATATTTTATGTTTTGCTGGGCCTAAGTATACAAAATCTATAGGTGAGTACAGCGATAGGTATGACCTAGGGTCATTCTTCAAACTACAACGGGCATAGGATTAAGGATTTTAATTATCTTTGGTGATTTAGCTGATTTTCAAGAGTTGATGGGGGGCTTTGTTTTGTTTTCTAACTAACTAATTCTAAAACTAAAGCAAAGTAAAGGTGGTGAGGTGGTGAGGTGGCTACGAGAACTACATATTAAACGCGTGTGTTTACTATGACATTCGTATATGCTATTAAGGGGTAGTTATTTTAGTTAAGGCATTAATTATGATGATGGGCACAGGATTCAGCAGACGAACCTAGAACATTCAATGATTTCACAAAGTAGTCTACCTACAACATTTCCATGGCTTTCACGTGTTTGTACTACACCAAGGGTGTTTCCAACGCTATACCAGGTACTTGGCTGTTTTACGGTATTTTCGTTGCGTCATTAAAGATTCCTCATTGTCTATCCTGGACTGGTTATATATTTCCTAATGAGCCACAGCTCCTAGCCTATTATCTATCTAACGTAGAGTTGTCCGCAATCAGATAAATAACATGTCACATGGATAACAGCTATGAAATGTATGCTACACCGAAAGTTGTCCCAAATGTAGTAACCAATTTAACCAACAACCATCCTCGAGTCTTGTTCCCCAATCTCGGACATTTGAGATATCCGAATCATGGCATGAATTATTGAATAAACAAAAACATGAACAGGGGTTTCCCACCGGAACATGTTGGGATGGTCTGGTCTAACGGTTAGTTGAACTGTTCATCATTATATCATATAAATCATCGTAACTATTCTATGCATGTTAAACTGGTGTATGCAATTAAGCTATATCAGAAAACCTAATCATATATCCAACAGCACAAGTGATACTAGCATGCAAACCCTAAAGCAACAATCAAACAAGAACATGCAGTATAGCAGCATAACAGGGATCAGTATATTGATGCAGAGTATCTGGATAAATGGTCAAGTCACAAATGTTTCGAAAGTTCTCTCTAAAACATTTGTTATATGAAGTGAATCTAATCTATCTCTAATCCTACGCTCCGTGTCTCCCTCCGGTGTATTTCAACCAGGAGAACACCGGCCATGTCGAGTTCAACGATCATCAGACACAGAATAATTAGCGGCATACCATTAGAAGTTGGCCAAATTCTTAGTAGTAGGTTACTAACCACAACATAAGTTGGATAGATAAACATTGGAGATTCATTTCATAAATTCAAATATATTTTGATAGCATATAGACAGAGTAACCGCATGATTAAAGCATAACTACCCTAGCATTACGACTATCATACCAAACACTGATTTATTTAGCTTAGCATGGAAATAAATCTAGCAAACATTTCCAAATAAGCGTGGCAATAGCATAACAGATTTAAAAATAACAAGATAGATATTATAATAAAACCTCACAAAGCGTTATTACAAATCTTGCGTAATCGCAGTTTCAGAGCACCTCCATTACAAATAAGCTCGAAGCTTCTAATCTACTAACTTAACTATACTAAACTAACTAAATTATTTCCAGAGAGAGAGAGTAGAGAGAGAAATGAAAGAAAGAATGAGAAAACATATATGAAAATGGTGAGGAGGTGATTGTATTTATAGGAGACGCACAGCCGTATTCTTCAACCGTATTCCAACCCCCAAATGCTCAATCGTATTGCACAGCCGTATAAAAATGTCATTTTTATGGCCTGAACGCTCGATACTGTTGGTTTTGGCCGTATACGGTTGAACTGGAGCAAATACGGGTGAACACCAACCGTAGGCCGTATCCGGTCCAGGTCCATCCGTATACGGTCTGGTTCAGCCGTATTTCAATTCTTCGGTTCTTCGTTTCTTCGTTTTAGCGTAACTTCTTCGTCGTTTATCCGTTTTGAGTGATTCTTGCGCTCTCGGTGTAAGTCCCTAGTTCTTAGGATCGATAACTTCGTTATCTGTAGTATTAAGGTGCGGAATCCCTCAATACGATGTTATCTTACTAACAACGAATAAGTTCGCGTTTTAGGTTTACTAATACTTTGCTTAAACGTATAAACGTCAAAGCCTAGCCATTAGGTTATTTTTCTCTGGGTATATTGAATTCGCAGGTCTTGAAAGAAACGAGAGTAGCAAAAGTGTTATGTTTTTCACGGCTTGAAAAACATCTTATACGTCCAGCTCGTCTCGGCTCGCATGGGCCTCGCGAGTCCAGTCCAACTCACCTTGCAGCCCAAGCCCAACAATACTCGACTCGCCACAGACTCAATACGTTATGATCCTTATGATCCTCGCGAGTTCAGTTCTCATCTCGCTGCTCAACTCGCAGCGACTTGAGAACTCGACTCGCAGCAAACGTTTATTTATTTATTTCGTTTACGATATTCATCTAACACTTTAACATACTAAAATATTTAACGAATATTACTAACAAAACAAATATCCATTTACAAATCTAAACCAATGTACAAACATGATAATAATTACACTAGTCCTATTTCAAGCTAGATCTGTTGTCACAAACTATGTTCCAACAGACTCCCCCTTGACAATAGCTCTAGCGTCTTTATCTTCATATTGTCTTTGATCTTCAAGTGTAAATCTTACTACCTGCAAAAATTTTAAGCTTGATGCATGTTTTAACCATCCTGTGATAATCTCGTGCTAAATCACCCCATTCAAAAGTAGAAACGATCTTGTTCTTGTATAACATAATCAGATCTGCCTTTGACAAGTTCATCAGGTGTCTGTGATCATAAACACGAAGAATCTCCTTTTCACCATCAGGATAATCATCATCAGCTTCAATCATAAAGGCTTCTCCTGTTCCAGCATCTACCCCCAATATTTCAACTTTCCCAAAATATTCTGAGGCATAGTCTTCATAGGTATTTGCTTAATGCATTTGACCGCTGGATAAAACTTTTTCCTTCTTCTTCTTCCTGTCCTCTGACTGAGTTCGTTCAACTTTATCGTTTTTCCTTTCCTTGGCTTAATCTTTGAGAACTTCATAGATAATCCCTCAGTCCTAATGATATGCTCAACATACTTAGCATAGTCATCATCACTTGGATTTATCATATCTAATCTAGCCAAGTCTCGAATCTCATATCGAGGCAACAAACTAAACACTGCAAGCTTCTTCTCAAAATATTGAACTCCGTCAAACCTTTTGATCGCGAAGAGCTTCAGATCAGAGTCATAATATCATCCAATAATGCCAGACTTAAGTACACGCTTTCCAGTAATATCAACTTCTTTCAAAATGCGTGGCTTATTTTCCTTTTTCTTCTTAAGCATTTCTTGGATAAACATTGGATTACCAACCAAATGTTTGTATTTGTCCTATATTTCTTCAACTTCAGTATCTGAATCTTCAGAAGCATTCTCAAAAGCTTCTAAATCAATAACTAATTCTCCTTGTTCATTCACAAAAACAAATTCAGTCGTTGACGGATTCACAACATGTTCATCTACATTTGCATCCAGATCAACACTTTCATCTATCACAGATTCAAATACCGCAGTCCAGTCTTCAGGAAGTTTGAACTCTCCTTCTTCAATATCATAATCAATATCTTCATCTATCTCATCCAAAATATCATCTTCTGAATCTGATAGATCTAGCATTTCCATTCCTAGAGAAAAACATAAATACAAATATATCAATAATTCAAATTCTTCATTGATTTCCCTGAACCAATCTAAGAATTTCTTTATTAATCCTTTTGTATCATTAAACCTAATAAAAACGCATTCCATATAACTCTTTAAATCTTTTATTGATTACCCTGAATCAAACTAAGATTTCGAAAGTCTTATCTCAAACACTTAGTAAATATTAATTAAATTTAAACTCTAATGTCTTGTGAACAATCACCAAACATTTATGTTTACAAATAATTAACTTATATAATTTCCAAGACTTAATTAAACTGTTATATTTTCCAAAAACTTAACTTTCAACTATATCTTTAAATTATATATCATTTACCTAGTTATTACACTTTTTAACTTGTCAGTTATACAAACTCTCAAGTCTAAAATACATATGTCATATAAAAAACTTTGACCGCCGATATTAATCGGAACACGCCGCTCGACTACTCAATGAGTCGGAAGACTTTCGATCACTATTTTATCTTAACATATATCAAATTATATAAACTTAAATTACATAAAACATATTTTACTTAAAATAATAATAACTTTAAGCCGAATATATTTACACAATAATATTAAGTTTTACAATTGTTCACAAATACTAACTACAGTCTATACTAAAGTCAAGCTAATGTCTCACCAGCTTCATCTTCAGTCTGACCTGTACCAGTACCAGAACTGCTCGCACCAGCATTACTACCAGACTCCCCCTGAATCGTAGCTTGCTCACAAGTCTTTGAAGGACCAGTCTGCTCACCACTCGGTGCATTGGGATCATCGTCTTTGTCAGAGTCTCTTTTCCTTCTCAGCTCATCTTGCTTGCAAGACTCCAGATATACCAATACCTCCCCCTGAGCAGACTGTCCTGAATTAACTCTTAACACCAAACGTTCTAAGTTATCAAGCTTCAGTCGCTGAGCAGTAAAATCATCAAGGAGTGTATTGTAAGTTGTGACACCCGTCAAATTAGGACTAGTAATTAGTGCCTAATCGAGTTTTAATACATGTAATTAGTTCTGTGCTAGGCTAATTAATGTATCAATATATATGTTGATGAATATATATACAAGAATACGATTTAATTAAATCGTACAAGTTTCAAACCGAACGTGTTTCGATCAATTAAATACGGACGTTGGTGAACAATTTAATTTAAATAATACAATGTTATTTAAGTATACAATTAGATCCAAAAATGTTATTTTGTAATAATTCGTATACAATTCACAACGTACAATCGATGGTTACGTGAGCAAGATGTAAACGCGCAAACAAACAAAACGAGATAACGTTATATTTTTATAACGCAACTATTAAGTATTTTATGAAATAGTTCAACAAAAATATCGAATAAATATTCGCATTTTAAAATATATATTTAAGCGTAAAATAATAATTTAACGTTTAAATGATCGGGAAAACGAACACCGCATGGAGCGCGAATACACGGGAACAAAAATTGGAGCCAACCACACATGGGTGGGGCCCATGTGGGCCGGCCCCCATAGCCCCAAAATGGGGATTTCTTTCCCATTCCACCATTATCACCATCATCTTCATCTCTCTCCTTTTCTTTTTCTCTCAAACCACAACACCAAACCACTACCAAAATCTCTTAAAAACTACCACAAAACGCAACCAAATCGACAAAGTAATTAGAGAAAAGGGGCCACCGCATCACGATCTACATTTCTATCTTTCCGGATTTTCGTTTCGACACTTTGTAAGTTTCCGACAAAATCCCGAAACCTCTCGTTTTAGCTTGTTTTTACATTCTTATGGTTTATTTAAGTATATAAATGTCCATTACACAAGGGGAACACGATTTTATAGCTTAAAAATGGGTTAGATTTGAGTTTTGAGTCGAAAAATATCGACAGTCGCTGGACTCTGTTTTGATGTTCATCTTTGCGACACAAGCCTTGTGTCGCAGGTTGTGTCGTATAAAAACCTTTGTGTCGTATTTTGTGTCGTAAAAACCCAGTTATGTCGGACCTTTTGCGACACAATGTTATGTCGCACCTTATGTCGCAAATTCCATGCGACACAAACACTATGTCGCTGTTAAATCAGCATCGTACGCTTATGCGACACAACCCTTGTGTCGCTAATTTCGTTGTGTCGCACTTCTATGCGACACAACCATTGTGTCGCAAGACAAATTTTTATGTCGCATCTTGTGTCGCATAAAACAGAATGTTGAAAACTCAGATTTTTACTAAGTGTCGAGACCTGAAATTTGTCACTTGATTTTACCTAAATTCAAATCCCAAATGCATTTTTCACCAAAAGAATATAGTAGAAATAAAAATTTTCCAAGCTGACTTGGCAGCTCGACCCTAACCAGGGGCTCTGCCCCTTGGACCCCGCCAGGGGCTGCCGCCCCTTGGACCTCGCTACCAGGGGCGCTGCCCCCGGACCCCCGTACTTAGATTCCGTAAGCACATTTCTCACCAAGTGTCAAACTTGTACAACTTCAAAACGCTTATACGATACAACTTTTCAAACATAATGGAATTTGCTTTTCAAGTATAACGCTTCGAAATCATTGTGATAACGTCAAGACTATTATTACAATTAATCACCAATGGGCCGTACACGTTTTCAAACATACAATTCAATCAACCAAATCGTAGTAATTTGGACAAGTCAATCAACCAAATCGGGGTAATTTGGACAAACAACTATAAAAGTAGTCTTTCGAGATGCCTAAACAATTAATAACCATCGCGTGTCATGGACACCTTCAGGTTACAAGTCTTCAGACAACACTTCAAGGCAAATCAATCCAAGTTATTAATCCAAACTTTCAAGACTCAGGTGAGTCTCATGGCCCCTATTTTACTGCTTTTCAAGCAGGGGTGTGATATTATTGCTCGTTTTGTTTTACAAGTTGAACGCAAGTACAAATCAAATCAAACACTACATGAGTTTCAAGCTAATCAATTTAAAGCCCTCCATAGCATAGTATGGTAATACGTAGTAGCGTGAATGTTAGTATATGATATCATATAGGATTGACAATCCTCGTCCGGGTTAGCACGCACTAACTAGTCAAATGGACGTATTAGCATTTGGGAAGACGAGTGTGGATTAGGCACTCGTGGGAGGCATTTCAAGTTAGGTTTCCTTAAGTGGGCCTGACAACTCAAGTTAAGCTCAGACTATGTGCTCATGGCTGTATAACTTTTATTTTGCTTAATTGCATTTTAAATTCAATTATTAAATCTTGCGGTTCATACAAACATATGTGTTGACATACAAACCTGTGAGCTCACCAGCGTTTCGCTGACCAATTTTAGCATGTATCACAGGTGACCAGCAATAGGTTAGATTGCTCAAGTAAGGATCAATTAGCTCGAGTCATCATGCAAACAATCAGAGATTTAGCTGCATTATTATATTTTGTATAAATTAATTATGTACTTAAATCTCTCAATTTCAACCGAGCTACTGTAAACAATATTTTTGATGTAAACTTTTGGTTTTATCAATACAGATGTAAAACGACGCATATAGTGGTCGTTCATTATATATCTTTATGCTGTGATTATTGATTCGTAACACCCAAATCGTGCTTCCGCTAAACAATAAATTTGGGGGTGTTACAGATTGGTATCAGAGCCTAAGGTTATAGTGAACTAGGTTGCATTTAGTGGGCCTAGACTATGACCGTTAGGCAGTATTTCCTCGTTATGCATGACTGGTTCAGGAATTACAACATACGACTTTAATTTAACATAGCCTGATCAACTATGTACAATTAAGGAAAGATGATGTAAGGTCTGAAACGATCATGTTGAACAGGAATACACTAGTTGACTCTGACCTCGAGAGAACCGTGACTCAAACAAGTCTGTGCTAGACACCCAATAGGCTATTATGTGATACTAAGTATACATAGATAGGCCTCGTTACAATCTTAGGTTATATTATATAAGTTATTATATGGATATAGGCCTCATTCTTCCTAACGCTTTGTCTCAGAATGGCAAACACACCACCAAGTTCATCACGCTCTTATCCACATGAATCACGAAACTCAAGGGTAGCCCGGAGGGACACCAGGTTGCCTCGAGCTAGCCCATATCCCACTCACCTCACTCTAACGGACTTAACCGCTAGAGTACACCCTCACGATCAACAATTCCACGAAATGGATATCAAACTACAAGAAACTCGCGAAAACTGGAGACTCACAGCTATAGAACGAATCGAGCAGGTCTCTGAAGATCACGAGCACACTGTCAACACCATGAACACTCTTCAGAATCAAGTGAAAGAAACAGTCGAAACCATGGAGGTTGTCCACAACCAAGTGATTGGCAACCGAAATGAAATCTCTGTCCTACAATCAAGGCTGCATCAGTGCGAGACACGTCTAAGGGAAACCGAGGACGCCCTCCGAACTGCCAACAGACTCGCAGAATCTGTGGCCCATCTCAACGCACTGCTGCCACAACTTAACTTACGTCAGAATTAGCTTAGGCTGAATCTGTACCCTAATATGCTTTCGTAGGACCTATGTAATTCGACCGGATGTAACAATTCTCGGTACTTTTGTAAAACATCTAATCCTGTAACTTTTGGAACTCGTAATTTGGAATTGTCTATCATCTTTTGAACTCGTAATATCAATTGACAATTCCCCTCAATTATTCTATATTATTGATTTTACATTGTGATGTCGTATGTTACCACTTTTACATATATGCATCTATTGTAATTTTCATTATGGTACAATTTCTTATGTACCTTTTGTTTCTTTCTTTCTTGAAGAATCATGCCGCCCAAGAGGAAAAGTTACAGTGATGCGGAAATCAATGCTATCGTTTCTCAGGCTGTGGCCGATGCCTTGGCTGCTCTGGACTCACCAAGAAACTCCCGAAATACTGGTGAAGCTCCCAGTAATACCCCTGTCATCAAGCCTTGTTCTTACAAGGATTTTCTCAGCTGTAAACCACTCTACTTCAAGGGCACGGAAGGTGCCATTGGACTGGTCCGTTGGATAGAACGGATGGAATCTGTTTTCAACCTCTGCAACTATGCGGAGGATAACAAAGTCAAGTTCGCTGCATACACCTTTCAGGAAGGTGCTCTTACGTGGTGGAATACCCACGCCAACTCCGTAGGTCTTGAGATAGCTAATCAGCTACCTTGGGCCGAGCTGAAGAAGAAGTTGAGGGAGAAGTACTATCCCGAAGAAGAACTGCACCGTCTAGAGGAAGAGTTCTGGCATTTAACGGTGCAGGGAACTGACATTGCTGGGTATACCACCAAATTCCAGCAGTTTGCGTTGTTATGCCCGGGTTTAGTTGATCCGGAGGAGAAGAGCATCAAAAGATATATCCGATGCCTCCCTGAGAGCATTCAGGGGAACGTCGCTTCATCTAAGCCAACCACTACTGAAAGTGCTATCCGGCTAGCACTTGAGCTCATGGCGCTGGTGGTCAGCCGTGAGACACCCAATACCTCCTCCAACAACAAGCGAAAACCCTCTGAACACCAAAACCAACCAAACAAGAAAACCAACACCATCCAAGTTTACAACACCAATACTGAAACCAAATGTAGCTACACTAGAGACAGACCATACTGTTACAAGTGTAACTACCACCATGACGGCCCATGCAGTACTCTCTGCAACAACTGCTGGAGGTACGGGCATTTGACCAAAGACTGCCGAGCCCCCAAATCCAACAACAACACCTCCAACAACAAAACCCAACAACCCAAATCCTGCTATGGATGCGGAGAGATGGGGCATTTCAGGGATGCATGTCCCAAACGAAAGAACAAGGGCAACAACAACAACAACAACAATGCCAAGGGAAGAGCATTCGTTCTCAACTCCGGGGATGCCCGTCAGGACCCGAATGTGGTCACGGGTATGTTCCTCCTCAACAACTTAACTGCTTCTGTTCTATTTGATACTGGTGCTGATAGAAGCTTTATTTCTTATGAGTTTTATCCACTACTTGACATCACCCCTGTTGCCTTAGATGTTAAGTACACCATAGAACTTGCAAATGGTAAACTCATAGAAACTGATAGTGTGATACCCAATTGCACTTTAACCCTAGCCGACGAAACCTTCTCCATTGACCTTATGCCTGTTGAAATAGGAAGTTTCGACGTCATCATTGGTATGGACTGGTTGTCCAAACACCGCGCTGAAATAATCTGCTACGACAAGGTCGTTCGAATCCCTCTCGCCGCCGGTAGAACTTTGGTCATACAGGGGGAGACCGGTGGGACGAGACTAAACATCATATCTTGTTTGAAAACCCGAAAATTTATGAGAAAGGGTTACCCAGCAATCCTCGCACACATCCTGGAGAAAAAGTCGGAGGAGAAGCGACTTGAGGATGTACCAATCGTTCGAGACTTTCCAGAAGTCTTTCCCGAAGAACTGCCTGGTCTACCACCGCCAAGACAGGTTGAGTTCTCAATCGATCTCATGCCTGGTGCTGCACCTGTGGCCCGAGCACCATACAGTTTAGCACCATCTGAACTTCAGGAGTTGTCCACCCAATTACAGGAACTCCTGGAAAGGGGATTCATTAGGCCGAGTTCCTCACCTTGGGGTGCTCCGGTCCTATTCGTCAAAAAGAAAGATGGTTCTTTCAGAATGTGCATCGACTATCGAGAGTTAAACAAATTGACCGTCAAGAACCGTTATCCACTTCCTCGAATCGATGACTTGTTTGACCAACTCCAAGGGTCGAGTTTCTATTCCAAGATTGATCTTCGATCAGGTTATCATCAATTGCGTGTTCGCGACACTGATATCCCGAAAACCGCTTTCAGAACCCGTTACGGGCATTACGAATTCCAAGTGATGCCATTCGGTCTAACCAATGCACCGGCTGTATTCATGGACCTTATGAATCGGGTGTGCAAACCTTATCTCGACAAGTTCGTCATTGTATTCATTGACGACATCCTCATATACTCGCGAAACGAACAGGAACACGAGAATCATCTCATAACCATCCTAGAACTACTTAGACACGAAGAGCTGTATGCTAAATTTTCTAAGTGTGAGTTCTGGATACAAACCGTTCAATTCCTTGGTCATGTTATCGACAGTCAAGGAATCCATGTCGATCCATCAAAAATCGAGGCTATCAAAAATTGGCAATCGCCGACAACTCCAACAGAAGTACGGCAGTTTTTAGGACTGGCCGGCTACTATCGACGATTCATCGAGAACTTCTCAAAAATAGCCTTACCCCTCACTACACTGACTTAGAAAGACAAAAAGTTCGACTGGACTGAAAAACAAGAGTCAGCATTCCAACTTCTGAAACAAAAGCTTTGCAGTGCTCCAATCTTATCTTTACCCGAAGGCACCGATGACTTCGTGGTATACTGCGATGCTTCACATCAAGGTCTCGATTATGTGTTGATGCAACGAGACAAGGTCATTGCTTACGCCTCACGACAACTCAAGATTCACGAAAAGAACTACACTACTCACGACCTCGAGCTTGGAGCTGTCGTGTTCGCTCTAAAAATCTGGAGACATTATCTTTACGGTACTAAGTGCACAATCTTTACCGACCATAAAAGTCTTCAGCACATATTCGATCAGAAAGATCTCAACATGAGGCAACGTCGATGGGTCGAGTTGCTTACCGATTACGACTGCGAAATCAAATACCATCCGGGGAAGGCAAATGTTGTTGCCGACGCCCTCAGTCGAAAGGAACGATCGAAACCACTTCGAGTCCGAGCCCTCAGCATGACAATTCATAACGATCTGAACATTCAGATTCTCACTGCTCAACTCGAAGCCTTGAAACCCGATAACATCAAAAACGAAGCCTTGCAAGGCATGGACAAACAATTCGAAATCAAACCTAACGGAGTTAGGTGTTTCTCAAACCGAATCTGGTTGCCTAGTTTTGGGAACCTGCGAGACTTGGTGATGGATGAAGCTCACAAGTCCAAATATTCTATCCATCCGGGATCCGATAAAATGTACCACGGCATCAAGGAATTTTACTGGTGGCCGAACATGAAGGCTGAAATAGCCACTTACGTCAGCAAGTGTCTTACTTGCTCGAAAGTCAAAGCCGAATATCAAAAGCCTTCTGGCTTACTTCAACAACCCGACATTCCTGAATGGAAATGGGAACAAATTGCCATGGATTTCATAACCAAACTACCCAAGTCATCGAGCGGTTGCGATACCATTTGGGTGATCGTCGATCGTCTCACAAAGTCTGCTCACTTCCTGGCAATCAAAGAAACTGATAAAATGGAACGCCTCACATGACTTTACATCAAGGAAATCGTAACCCGACACGGTGTTCCAATCTCGACTATCTCCGACAGGGATAGTCGTTTCACATCTCAATTTTGGCAGTCACTTCAAAAATCATTGGGTACCCATCTTGATATGAATACCGCATACCATCCTCAAACCGACGGCCAAAGTGAACGAACAATTCAAACACTTGAGGATATGATACGAGCCTGCGTAGTTGACTTCGTTGTAAATTGGGAACGACACCTACCATTGTGCGAGTTTTCGTACAACAATAGCTATCATACCAGCATCAAGGCTGCACCTTTCGAGGCACTTTACGGTCGTAAGTGCCGATCACCTATCTGTTGGATCGAAGTTGGGGACAGCCAACTCACGGATCCAGAAATCATTCACGAAACAACCGAGAAAATCTTCGAGATTCAAAACAAGCTCAAAGCCGCGATCGTCAGAAAAGTTATGCTGACGTGAGACGCAAACCACTCGAGTTCCAGATTGGGGATCGAGTACTACTCAAAGTATCGCCTTGGAAAGGCGTAATTCAATTTGGCAAACGAGGGAAGTTAAATCCCAGATACATTGGACCATTTGAGATCCTCGAGAGAATAGGTCCAGTGGCATATCGATTGCAACTGCCAGCCGAGCTCAGCAGTGTGCATCCCACTTTTCACATTTCAAATTTGAAGAAGTGTCTGTCTGATGAGACACTTATCATTCCACACGATGAGATTCGAGTTGACGACAAGCTTCACTTCGTTGAAGAACCTGCCGAAATCATGGACTGTGAGGTCAAACAACTCAAACAAAGTCGTATTCCCATCGTCAAGGTTAGGTGGAATTCGCGGCGCGGTCCGGAATTCACCTGGGAACGGGAGGACCAAATGCGACTCAAGTATCCTCAACTCTTCACTGATTCAACATCAAACACGACTTCGACTTAAATTTCGGGACGAAAATTTTCTAACAGGGGGAGAATGTGACACCCGTCAAATTAGGACTAGTAATTAGTGCCTAATCGAGTTTTAATACATGTAATTAGTTCTGTGCTAGGCTAATTAATGTATCAATATATATGTTGATGAATATATATACAAGAATACGATTTAATTAAATCGTACAAGTTTCAAACCGAACGTGTTTCGATCAATTAAATACGGACGTTGGTGAACAATTTAATTTAAATAATACAATGTTATTTAAGTATACAATTAGATCCAAAAATGTTATTTTGTAATAATTCGTATACAATTCACAACGTACAATCGATGGTTACGTGAGCAAGATGTAAACGCGCAAACAAACAAAACGAGATAACGTTATATTTTTATAACGCAACTATTAAGTATTTTATGAAATACTTCAACAAAAATATCGAATAAATATTCGCATTTTAAAATATATATTTAAGTGTAAAATAATAATTTAACATTTAAATGATCGGGAAAACGAACACCGCACGGAGCGCGAATACACGGGAACAAAAATTGGAGCCAACCACACATGGGTGGGGCCCATGTGGGCTGGCCCCCATAGCCCCAAAATGGGGATTTCTTTCCCATTCCACCATTATCACCATCATCTTCATCTCTCTCCTTTTCTTTTTCTCTCAAACCACAACACCAAACCACTACCAAAATCTCTTAAAAACTACCACAAAACGCAACCAAATCGACAAAGTAATTAGAGAAAAGGGGCCACCGCATCACGATCTACATTTCTATCTTTCCGGATTTTTGTTTCGACACTTTGTAAGTTTCTGACAAAATCCCGAAACCTCTCGTTTTAGCTTGTTTTTACATTCTTATGGTTTATTTAAGTATATAAATGTCCATTACACAAGGGGAACACGATTTTATAGCTTAAAAATGGGTTAGATTTGAGTTTTGAGTCGAAAAATATCGACAGTCGCTGGACTCTGTTTTGATGTTCATCTTTGCGACACAAGCCTTGTGTCGCAGGTTGTGTCGTATAAAAACCTTTGTGTCTTATTTTGTGTCTTAAAAACCCAGTTATGTCGGACCTTTTGCGACACAATGTTATGTCGCACCTTATGTCGCAAATTCCATGCGACACAAACACTATGTCGCTGTTAAATCAGCATCGTACGCTTATGCGACACAACCCTTGTGTCGCTAAGTTCGTTGTGTCGCACTTCTATGCGACACAACCATTGTGTCGCATGACAAATTTTTATGTCGCATCTTGTGTCGCATAAAACAGAATGTTGAAAACTCATATTTTTACTAAGTGTCGAGACCTGAAATTTGTCACTTGATTTTACCTAAATTCAAATCCCAAATGCGTTTTTCACCAAAACAATATAGTAGAAATAAAAATTTTCCAAGCTAACTTGGCAACTCGACCCTAACCAGGGGCTCTGCCCCTTGGACCCTGCTAGGGGCTGCCGCCCCTTGGACCCCGCTACCAGGGGCGCTGCCCCCGGACCCCCGTACTTAGATTCCGTAAGCACATTTCTCACCAAGTGTCAAACTTGTACAACTTCAAAACGCTTATACGATACAACTTTTCAAACATAATGGAATTTGCTTTTCAAGTATAACGCTTCGAAATCATTGTGATAACATCAAGACTATTATTACAATTAATCACCAATGGGCCGTACACGTTTTCAAACATACAATTCAATCAACCAAATCGTAGTAATTTGGACAAGTCAATCAACCAAATCGGGGTAATTTGGACAAACAACTATAAAAGTAGTCTTTCGAGATGCCTAAACAATTAATAACCATCGCGTGTCATGGACACCTTCAGGTTACAAGTCTTCGGACAACACTTCAAGGCAAATCAATCCAAGTTATTAATCCAAACTTTCAAGACTCAGGTGAGTCTCATGGCCCCTATTTTACTGCTTTTCAATCAGGGGTGTGATATTATTGCTCGTTTTGTTTTACAAGTTGAACGCAAGTACAAATCAAATCAAATACTACATGAGTTTCAAGCTAATCAATTTAAAGCCCTCCATAGCATAGTATGGTAATACGTAGTAGCTTGAATGTTAGTATATGATATCATATAGGATTGACAATCCTCGTCCGGGTTAGCATGCACTAACTAGTCAAACGGACGTATTAGCATTTGGGAAGACGAGTGTGGATTAGGCACTCGTGGGAGGCATTTCAAGTTAGGTTTCCTTAAGTGGGCCTGACAACTCAAGTTAAGCTCAGACTATGTGCTCATGACTGTATAACTTTTATTTTGCTTAATTGCATTTTAAATTCAATTATTAAATCTTGCGGTTCATACAAACATATGTGTTGACATACAAACCTGTGAGCTCACCAGCGTTTCGCTGACCAATTTTAGCATGTATCACAGGTGACCAGCAGTAGGTTAGACTGCTCAAGTAAGGATCAATTAGCTCGAGTCATCTTGCAAACAATCAGAGATTTAGCTGCATTATTATATTTTGTATAAATTAATTATGTACTTAAATCTCTCAATTTCAACCGAGCTAATGTAAACAATATTTTTGATGTAAACTTTTGGTTTTATCAATACAGATGTAAAATGACGCATATAGTGGTCGTTCATTATATATCTTTGTACTGTGATTATTGATTTGTAACACCCAAATCGTGCTTCCGCTAAACAATAAATTTGGGGGTGTTACAGATTGGTATCAGAGCCTAAGGTTATAGTGAACTAGGTTGCATTTAGTGGGCCTAGACTATGACCGTTAGGCAGTATTTCCTCGTTATGCATGACTGGTTCAGGAATTACAACATACGACTTTAATTTAACATAGCCTGATCAACTATGTACAATTAAGGAAAGATGATGTAAGGTCTGAAACGATCATGTTGAACAGGAATACACTAGTTGACTCTGACCTCGAGAGAACCGAGACTCAAACAAGTCTGTTTGAGTCTTCAGCAATGTCGTATAAGCTTGACTCTATTCAAGCACTTGCTGGCCTAGAGTAAGATTGTTTACAACCAATTCTGGAACCCTAGCAACAACCTTCTCTAATTCCTTCACTTTCAACTCCTAGGATGTAATCCTTTCAGCATCAGTCATTGGAGTGATAGGAATGACCGTCGGTCCAGGTGGTGTCAGCGAAGAAACATGTGACTCAAATGTACGCGGTGGAAGTGGCTGAGTCAAAGCTGTCTTTAGAAGATCAGCTGTAAATGTGCTTGCTCTAGTAGTCGGAATCGGCTCCGAACGTACTAAGTCAACAATCTCCTAAAATATTAGACAAAAATTAAATAAGTAATTGTTACAGATTGATCTGTCTCAATCTCTAATTAATTTTGGAATACTTGTAGTACTAAACTTAAATCTCATACCTTAGCAGGTACAGACATCGGTTCAGACTCTACCGATATCACCGTCTCGACCTGCGGTGTATCTTGAGCAACTATCACAGAATTAACTGTCTCAGTTCAACTCCTGATAAACAACAAGTTAAGATTATCTAATTTTGTATAATACTAACCTTCTCTTATAGTCAAATTTCTCGACCTCTTCCTCAAAGGAGTTTCAACCTCCTCAGGATTTTCCTCCATAATACTCTTACCCTTCCTCTTCTTTTCAGAAATAGACGGAGGAGGAGAAGGTGTATTCTCAGAGTCATCATCTGAAGCCGTCTCACCATCACGACCTCCAGATGATCCAATAGGATCCTAAATGTTGAATATATTAAACATTTATGATTAGCATAAAGCTCTATCATACAAGTTCTATATATTTAAGATTAATCAGATATAATACCTTAACTGGTACAACAACTGATCTATCTTGCTATCTCTGCTCCCCCTCAGGTATTGCAACCTCTAGGTTCACAGCCTCAGCTTCAGCTACCTTTTATATAATGATATTTATATTTTATAATCAAAAACATTATCCAATTAACTAAATATCTATAACACTATCTTTATATAATAACATTATAACGACATTGAATATCATAAATATCTATATTATTATATAATTAATATAATACCTGTTCCGGTGTAATCTCAAAGAACAGATCAATATCCCTCAACTCGGGATCTTGTGCCTCATCATTATGATCTAGCACTTCCTGCACTACCTGTGCAGCAACCTCAGCATCAACCTGTTGACCTGGTTGATCAGCTTGTATCAACACATCCTCAAGCAATGCATGTGGCTCAGGTTGTGGAACCACAGCAGCAGCAGGCTCTGGAACAGCAGCAGCAGGAGCAACCACATCCAACCAACCATGATTTGGTGGTGCAATATAGTTTGGGTCGACAATATACCCAAAAAGTTCTCGCTCCTCAGGCTTAACAAGCCCTTCTTTCCTCACAGTCTGCATAAACATAGCATTATATCCTCTGAGCCCAATAGTATCTACATGCAAGTATGGCTCAGGAATAACAAGCTCTTGCAGACGAGCTCTAATAATCAGCATACAAAAACGCAGGTAAACCATAAATCGTGATCGGACAGAACCCGATATCTGTCTCACAATCTCTCCAAAAATGTAATCACATAAACTGTATGGTTTATTGTAAACCAGGGACAGTGCAGCCGATAATATAGCAGGGCTTAACTCATCAAAACCGCCCTTCTTTGGTGCAAAAACGGTATTCATCACATGCCACAGAAACCTCCACTGACCAATAACCAGAGGCTTCTGGAATTGACGTCCGCGTCTATCACCCGTATAACCCATATGTCCGATAGCTCCCTCTATAAAATCCATGGGGTACTCCAAATCCCCATTCTCCTGTTCCTCTGTACCAAGCTGCAAAATCTCACGGAGATTTCCAGCGGTAAACACAACAGGTTGGCCGCTAACTGTTGCTCGGATCTCTGGTGGATCGACCGATCGATCATACTGAATATCGGTCCAAAAATCGTTCAGTATCGCCTGAGAAATAGGAGGATTTGCCATGATAGCATATCTAATACGTGATCGTGCCAAAAACGTAAGCACCTGAGCTACTTTGCTAGCTCCCTTTGCACGTACATCCAGATCAACAAGGATGTTGTGACCTTTGTCGAATTGTCGAGCCATATCTGTAAAAACACAAATGACAACAACAATTTAAAGCATGTTAACTATTATGTATTATGAAGATGTATTCATCAAACATCTTAATTTTATATATATAACTTGTTATATAATTGTCTCAAGTCGTATACATATATATAACATATATAACTTATAACTAATAAGTCGTAAGTCCAATATGTAATTTCCATTAATTACTTGTAACTTTAAAAATCTCAAGTCGTTAATGTTATATAAATCAATATATATAATATACCGCTAATATAAAATTAGAACACGCCACTCGATTATGTTTTGAATCGGTAGACTTTCGATATATATATATATACATTGTCATAGGAATCCAAAAATATACTAGTTATTACTTAAAAAGTCGTAACTCTTATAAAAATTCTCTTTTTTTTAAAGAAATATTTCTTAGTTCTGGATTCGCATAAGACACCTAAACGCATCGAGTTCAACTCGTTTCGCATATCAACTCGCAATTGGATCTGCAGCCAAGTGAACTCGCTAATCATGTCGATCCACAGATCAACTCGTTGGTCGATCCACCAATCAACTCGATCCGCTAGTCAACTCGCTGCGAGTTGAATCGAAGACTCAACTCGTTCGATGAACATCCGTCGCGAGTTTAAACTTAAAATAGATGATTTTGTTAGTTTTAACACGATCAATCGATACATTCACGTTTATTAAGGTCCGTTTAACATTAACCACAAGGATTCGTAATCTAACAGTCCATTAATCGTCGTGAATCAATCAAACATTAAACCGAAACCCTAGTTTATTAAAAACTTCGATTTTGAGTTATTTAATCGGTGAAATTTGTTGATTTATACCTCAAACGATGCGCAATCTAAAGATGAATAATTTTTACGGATCAAAAACTCGGACCTCGTACACGTAAAATCGAAATCAAACGAAAATATCATTTTCGCCTCGTTTCGCCAAGTCGCGGATTCACAGACTAAGTGAACTCGCGAGATAAGTGTGGATTCGGTGGTCTGTTGACTCGTTTGACCTCCTCTTTTATACTCTGAATTCGATTCGCGAGATTAGAACTCGATCCGCATGTTGACTAAGTCAACTCGCAGGAATAAATAAAAACGCGAATTAAATACTAAGTATAAATTAAAAACCCATCATTTGTACAAGTCTAAAATAAAATTATTTTTCACTTGTATTTGTTACAATTGTTCAACTCAAAATAGAAAAAATATTCAGTATAATTTAATTCCAAAGGGTAAATTCTAATAAATACGAAAACTTTAATTAAACATAAAGATAAAAATAAAATAAAATAGGATAAAAACACAATTATATAAACATAAGTACCATTTTATTAATCACTTGAGAAAAACACAATACATAAACAAAATGAATAAGAATTTATCTGTCTAGGGATCATATTAGTAAAAATAAGCAATTAAATATTAATTTAAAAGTCTAAGCAGATTGGTATTATACATACCTCATGAAATTCAAATAAATTACTATAAAATTACAACTAAATTCATCATTTATACATTTATATTTATAAAACTATATCTTAGGTACCTTTATCCACAAAGCATAATTAATAAATGCATTACTCACATAAAGTGAATATTTTAATTATAGACAGTTCAAGATGATTACCGGTATTATGATCCACATAAACAAATTATACTCAATTTTCTAAGCAAGCACTTTATTGTTAGTATGGATATTATCAAGTGCTTCCTATTATATGACATACTGAAGAATTTCAAGTAAAACTCATAACACTGCATCATTAAATTTTCAAGGTAGTGGTTACTAAATGATGTATCTTTTCGAAACATATAACATACACTTGAATTTTAAGGTTAGACAAATATCAGACATACCTTGAATATGCTATGTTATCCAAGTTTGTACTTAGTACAACAGAGGATCCCTTCTAGCATAATTCAAAATATATTTGAGAATATTAATTTAATTAAAGGCTTCAGATCTGTACTTAGTACAACAAAGTTACCAGTAATTAAGTTAATACCCATATTGCTACTATTTGTCAATCAAATTAAAATGCATGATAATAGTGTATGGCAATACCATCATTCAACAATTAAGACTAATGTCATACATCATAGAATAGTAACACAAGATAATAAACAAGTAGTTAATTAACTTCTTAAGGCGTAGAAAATGTCATATAATTTGCCTACCAGTACATCATATAATGAAGCCATCTAAGGTTTTCAAAAATAAAAATAGACAAATTATAACTTGTGGATATAGGTGTATAATTAAATAAATATAAACACATACCTGATAGAACCGCTGTAGTTCTAAAGTAACTTATTTGAACCTACTACCATATCATACTTAGGACTCAAGCTTATTATTGTGAAGCTTATTCTCCTAATGTACTATCATTTCCCTTAGTTTTTGCAGATAAAAACTTAAAATATTTTAAAGAATATTATGTTTATATTCTTTAATGAAGGCGATTCCCCTTAGGTAACAAGCAAATGAATGCCATACGCCTTTTTTTTTTTTTAACACATAGAAATACTAACTATTACAAAAATACCCTTGGAAGACTAATCACTCTGAATTTCTCATTCCGTTTAGTTGAACCAACGTCTCAAATCTTGCTCTGTCGAACGCCTTTGTGTAGAGGTCTGCTAAGTTATCCGCAGTCGGAACCTTAACTAACCTTATCATTTTCTTTTCAGCACAATCTCTAATAAAATGATGTCGAATATCAATATGCTTAGTTTTACTGTGCTTCACCGGATTATTGGTGATCGACATAGTAGATTCGTTATCAATCATCATAGGAGTATTGGTTATATTTAACCCGTAATCCCGCAGTTGCTGTTGAATCCAAAGCACTTGAGAGCAACAGCTGCCAGCTGCAACATACTCAGCTTTACATATAGAAATGGCTACCGAGGTTTGCTTCTTGCACTGCCAGGATACTAATCTACCTCCTAGGAATTGACATCCTCCGGTTGTAGATTTCCTATTCTGATTGCAACCTCCATAATCCGAATCAGTATAAGCTACGAGATCTAAGTTTCCATCAATCGGGTACCAAAGACCCAGCTTAGGTTTCCCTTTGAGGTAACGAAAGATTCGTTTAATAGTTTGCATATGTGACTCTTTCGGATTAGCCTGATATCTTGCACATAAACAAACAGCAAACATTATGTTAGGCCTAGAGGCTGTGAGATAAATTAGTGATCCGATCATGGCTCTATAAAGAGTTGGATCCACATCTCTATCACTCGATGTATCTGGACCTAGTCCATGATTGACTGGAATTGGAGTATTATAGACCTTACATTCATCCATCTTAAAGCGTTCTAATAGCTCATATGTATATTTAGATTGATGAATAAAGAATCCATCCTTCTTTTGATCAACTTGTAATCCTAAGAAGAAATTCAACTCTCCCATTGCAGACATTTCAAACCTTTTTCTCATAACTTGTTCGAATTCTTGAGACATCTTTTCATCAGATGATCCAAAGATAATGTCATCAACATAAACTTGCACGAGAAGAAAGTCTTTCTTTTTCCACTTCACAAACAGTGTACTATCAATCGATCCTCTTGTAAATCCATTCTCAAGTAGATACGTTGATAGTGTTCCATACCATGCATTAGGTGCTTGATGTAATCCATATAGAGCCTTATTCAAATGATATACTCTATCTGGATACTCAGGATCAGCAAACCCTGGCGGTTGTGAAACATACACCAATTCTTCCACTTTGCCATACAAAAGGCACTCTTAACATCCAACTGATACACTTTTATACCAAAATCTGATGCGAATGCTAAGAATACTCTAATTGCTTCTAGCCTAGCAACTGGTGCAAACACTTCATTGTAATCTATACCTTCTTGTTGATTAAAACCTTGAACCACCAGACGAGCTTTATTGCGAGTCACGATTCCCTTATCATCTCTCTTGCACTTAAATACCCATCTAGTTCCAATTGGATATTCTCCCTTTGGTAGATCAACCAACTCCCATACTTGTAATTTAGAGAACTGAGATAGTTCTTCTTGCATTGCTTCTACCCACGAGCTTTCTTTTAAAGCCATTTGAACTTTTTTAGGCTCGACTTGTGAGATAAAGCATGAATATAGACATTGATTAGGAATCCCTGTCTCTTTCATTGCAGTATACAAGCTTTGGTATTCTAAATTTTCAGACGTACTAGCTTTTGATTGAGTCCTTGTTTGAACCGGAGTATTAATATCACCGATGATGTTTTCAATGGGATGATTCTTACTCGTTCTAGTTGAAGCAACAGGCTCAACTGGAATCTCATCTCCTAAGTTAGTACCGATTTCTTCAAGAATACTGTGTTGTTCAGGAATGTTTTCCAAATCTGGTACACCCTCTCTAGATAGCTGTGAGTTATCAATACCCATAGATATTCTTAACTCTCTCAGTGGTGTGAGAATTTCGTCCACTAATTTGTCAGTCAGCTCTTCTTCATTTAGAGGTGTATTTACTTTGGATTTTTGAGATCCACTAGTAGATGTTTGATTTGGATCAACATTTGTCTTGATTCCAGAATTCGGAACACTCGATGTTGAAGTATGACCAGTATTCACATCTTCAGACACTAAATGTTCAGCAATCTCTGAATCACTGACATAGTCACTAATAGGAACTTTAAATGATGCAAAAAGATCAGAATAATTAAATTGCCAATCTAAACCCTTATGAACATCCGGTGAATAACTTGTAACTTCAATGTTATAAACTACTTCCAAACGTCCTGTGACTTTATTAAAGACTCTCTTGTTTGGCGAATTGGGCATATAACCTAGAAAAAATCCTTCGTCAGCCTTTTCACCAAATTTTGCTTGATGTCCAGTCTTTAATATGGTGCATGAAACTCCAAAAGGTTCAAACCCTTTTAAGTTTGGTTTCTTATTGTTTAAAAGCTCATAACAAGTCTTGTCATGTCTTTTAACCGTAAGAACTCTATTGAGAACATAACATGCTGTATTAACTGCTTCTGCCCAAAAAATGACCGGAAGCTTTGAATCAGCAAGCATTGTTCTTGCAGCTTCAATCAACGTCCTATTTTTCCTTTCAGCAACACCATTCTGTTGAGGTTCATAAGGTGCACTGAATTGATGTAATATCCCTTTGCTTAAGCAATAGATATTCAATGTTGAATTCTTAAATTCTGTTCCATTGTCACTACGAATACGCTTCACTCTCTTTTTATAGACATTCTCTACTAGATCAAAGAACTCAATTTCATCCTTTGATCCCAAAAAGAATACCCACGAGAATCTAGAATAATCATCTGTGACAACCAAATAGTACCATTTGCCACCTAGACTTCTCTTGCTTACAGGGCCGAAGAGATCCATATGTAGCAATTCAAATGGCGAGGAGATTGAGTTTTCAGTCTTAGATCTGTGTGGTTTCTTATGCTGCTTTCCTTTCATGCAAGGAACACACTTATCTTCAGACTCGAAACATTTTTGTGGTACACCTAGAACCAAACCATTTTTTATTATATAATTCATCTTTCTCCAGTTCAGGTGTGCCATTCTCCTATGCCATAACAAAGCGTCTGTTTCCGAAGCCTTGGATAATAAAAAAGTAGACACCATTGAAGAGTTAGGAACACCCATGTTGATAGCACAGATGTCCTTCTTCCTTGGCGCCCTCATTAATATCCATTCATCAGGAATTTTGAAACCTGGCTTCAGGACTAAGGCCTCCTTTTCATTAAAATAAACTGGATGACCTTTATCACAGACTTGGGAAACACTCACTAGGTTGTGAGTTAGTTCTTCAACATAATTCACATCCTCAAGAGTCAAAGTTCCATTTGAAACTTTTTCTTTTCCCGAAATTACTCCTCCTTTATCTCCTGCAAAATTGACTTTTTGCTTGAGACTCTCCTTGAAGTCCTTCAGTAGACTTCTTTCTCCTGTCATGTGTCTTGAGCATCCACTGTCTACATACCACCAGCTATCCTTGTTCACAGCATGCTCCTGCACATAACACAAAACACGATCAGTTATCAAGAGGGACCCAAGCCATTACGGTCTTGGTTTGTCCCTTATTATCAACAAACTTAAGCTCTTTAAAATAACCATCCTTCCCATCAGGAGCTTTGGTTACTTTCGAAGTAGCTTAAGTTTGTGGACGATCAGCCTTAAGAGGTGAATTTGAGGATAACCTCTTGGGCACATAATTATGAGCTCTATTATAATTAAACTCATGTGATCGCGAAGTAGTACCATTCTCATAATGACTATGGCCTCTATTTGGAGTTCTAAACCTCGATGGTGTCACATCCCTAGACTTATAGACAGAATTATCACTTTGAGTATATGGCCGTTTAGGTTTAGGTGGGGAGACACTATGTTTATCGTCTCTTTTAAGAATGTTAACAGGTTTATTACCTAACTTAGGTTTGGTATCTAACCTATCTACAGTCGTACTAGAGTTAGTCGGTGTCTTTTCATCAATCACTAACTTATATGATGCTTTGGACAACACGAAGCAACATGTCCCTTTTGGCGACATTTAAAGCAAGACATCTATTTTCGTGATTTACTAACTTTTGCTTTCTCATCCGGAGTGTTAGGCACTAAAGGTTTAGATTTTTGTTCCTTATTAACCTTATCATCAGTCTTAGTATCATTAATCACTCCACCCGATACAAACTGTATTTTGGTGAAATGAGCAACCTTACTATTATCTGGTGATAGGTTCTTAACAACATCCTTCTGTGCCTCTAACTTTTCAGGGTCATTAGTTACCAAAATCTCAGGATTAGCATCTGTCATTTCAGAATCTATCGAGTTACTAGTGTAATTGGCATTAAAAGGATGAGGTACATCATTGTATCCTATCCCAGTCTTGTCCTTTACACTACGTTGAGCATCTAGCATTTTATCCATTTCTAAAGTTCTGTAGGACTCAATCTTACGATTTTGTTCTACTAACTTATGCTTAAGCTCAGCTAACTCTCTATCCCTATCAGCTATTGTTCGATTTAAGTCATCAATGTTCATATAGAGACCATCTATGATTATTGCCTTTTCATTTATGGTATCTCTAAGTGCAATCTTATCAGAACTATCAGACTTAATCTTATTCTTAAGATCTACCTTATCTGTACTTAACCTAAGGACATCACTTTTAGCTTGTTCAAGTTCAGATATTATAGTCTTATTAGAATCATTAAAAGTGCTAACTTGGGATGACAAATTCTGATTAGACACACTTAAGACACTTAATTGAGATTGTAGATCAGTAACTAGATAACAAACATCAGCAAGAGTAAGAATATCCAAACATACCCTTTTCTTGTCAGTTTGCACTTCAGCCATGCGTGCTACAAAGTCATCTGGACTCATATCAGCAGTTGAATCCATATACAGCACGTCATCATCACTTGCTTTCTCATGAATCTCCGGCACCTCTATTTCAACATCAATAGGCATATGGCTATTGGACTCAGCAGCTATCTCTTGATCTTCAATCTCAGCCATGAGAGCTTCCTCAGACTGAGCTTGCCAATCATAAGATCCATCCAACTGTTTCACAACTAAGGCTTTGGAAGCTAAGGTACTTCCCGAACCTTGTTTGCTATTGCCAGTTTCAACCTTAGGTCTTTGACACTCACGAGCAAAGTGTCCATAACCTTGACAGTTGAAACACTTGATCTTGGTTTTATCAAACCCTGATCGATTTCCCACTACCTTTCTACCAGTTCTCTTCAAGAAATTTTTAACTCTCCTTGATAACATTGCAAGTTGATCCTGGAGATCTATTTCCTCAACATAATCAGGGTCTATCTGATCATAGTCTTCATCAAACATAATCGGATCATTGATTTTACCCTGAATGTAGATTTCATAAGAAGCAACAAAGGATGCAAGGATAGATAACTGTTGCTCAGCAGATTTCACACTCATTGGCATCTTTTGATGTCCTTGAGTTGACTTCTCAGCAGGTGTACCTTTAGTTTCATTACCTGATGAGGTAAGAAGGCACACGTCATCCGTTATCATTTCACCATTTTCATCAGTATTACCCACTAAAAGTGCAGTGGTCGAACTAGATGAAGAAGTTGAGAGATTTGTTTTCCCATGATATAGCCCAGGATTCTGAACCTGATCAAAATCAGTTTCTCTCGATTTCTTAGTGAAATCATAACCTTTTAGCTTGTCAATGACCTGCTCGAAGGTCATGGTTGCATACCTTTCATCGTTGTCTTTGAGCATTACACCATACATTTCCCACTTAGACGGTAAACCCTCAATAAATTTGTCGGTTCTTTCAATCTCAGTAGTAACAATCTCATGGTTGTCAAGCTCACTTAACAAGTGGTAGAATCTAGTGATATAAGCATCAAGATCTTCTCCCTTTAAAGCTTTTATAACAGTAAACTGTTTCTTAAGAAGATTCTTCCTGCTTGCCTTCACTTGAGGACTTCCCTCACATCTTTTCTCTAACGCTTCCCAGAGCGTTCTAGCAGTTTGAAAAGACTTGAGTTGATGGTTTATTTCCTTTGGTAAACTCATCTTAATTGCAGAATGGGATTTATTCTCCAATTCATAATCCTTCTTTTGTTGATCGCTCATCCGGTTATAAGCAAGAGTAACAGTTGCATTATTAACCGTTTGAGTAGGTGCAGTGTATCCATTCTTGATACACATCCAGATCGACAAATCATGGAATCTACAGTAAGATTCAAATCTGTCCTTCCATTTATAGTAATCTTCGATCTTCAACAACTTAGGTGGAACATTTGATTTTCCCACCTCATGTTCCATCTCGATCATTCTACTAAGATCAGACATCTTAAAAACGTAAAGTAAAAACTGTTTCGCGAATTCAGAAGTACTCGATTCGCAAGACTCAGTTCAACTCGCAATCTCAGCTCGACTCGCAAGTCTCAGTTCGGATTGCTGTGATGTCGATTCGCAAGTGATTTCGATTCGCGAGAGATCTCGGTTCGACTCGCAAGTCTCAGTTCGAATCTCAAGGTCAACTCGGTTCGCAGGCTACACTGAAACCCTAATCTTGACTCGCGAAACGGCTGAAAAACCCGAAAACAAAAATTTAAGGTATTTTTACGATTGAAACAGGAAATTTCGACCGTGAACTAACCCTAAATCGTCCAGAGAATGATTTTGATCGTTAATATGTACTTATGCACACAAAAACAATCCGAATCAAACGCGATTATCCTAAAACTTCAAACTTTACTCGTATTTCACCCGAAAGCTCTGATACCAGATGTAAGTCCCTAGTTCTTAGAATCGATAACTTCGTTATCTGTAGTATGAAGGTGCGGAATCCCTCAATACGATGTTATCTTACTAACAACGAATAAGTTCGCGTTTTAGGTTTACTAATACTTTGCTTAAACGTAAAAACGTCAAAGCCTAGCCGTTAGGTTATTTTTATCTGGGTATATTGAATTCGCAGGTCTTGAAAGAAACGAAAGTAGCAAAAGTGTTATGTTTTTCACGGCTTGAAAAACATCTTATACGTCCAGCTCGTCTCGGCTCGCATGGGCCTCGCGAGTCCAGTCTAACTCACCTTGCAGCCCAAGCCCAACAATACTCGACTCGCCACAGACTCAATACGTTATGATCCTTATGATCCTCGCGAGTTCAGTTCTCATCTCGTTGCTCAACTCGCAGCGACTTGAGAACTCGACTCGCAGCAAACGTTTATTTATTTATTTCGTTTACGATATTCGTCTAACACTTTAACATACTAAAATATTTAATGAATATTACTAACAAAACAAATATCCATTTACAAATCTAAACCAATGTACAAACATGATAATAATTACACTAGTCCTATTTCAAGCTAGATCTGTTGTCACAAACTATGTTCCAACACACGGTTTCGTAATTTCCTAACAAAGAAAATGACATAAGTTAGAGCTCATAATTCTAAGTATAGCTCAAAAAGTGCTGAAAAGAGTGAACGAGAATGCTTATGATCGTTTTCGTCTATATTTTAGCCCAAGTGATGAGTTTTAGTAATAAAACGTTCATTTCGGATAATTTCATCATGAATTGGGCTAAAAAGGTGAGAATAATGCACATAAAAACTTGACTTTTTGCATGTCATCAGACATTTAATCTAGGGTCGCCATTTGACTTTGTGCGGCACTACATAGTGACACTTCCTGCTATAGCGATACATCCTGCTATAGCGACACTTCACTAGTGTCGCTAACGACAAAAAAAAAAAATAATAATTTTGCGTTTTCAAATTTTTTTCCTAGCCTTAAAAGTGTTCAATTTTAGCTTGGAAAAAGTTTCATTTTACCTGAGCGTTTTTGAGCATTTTTTTGACGTTTATCGACGCAATTTTGGCGGGAAAATCGCGAAAAATTTGTAGTACCAAATTTTGTAGTTGAGCTAAAAAGTGCTTCATTTTGGTTTGGGAAAAGTTTCATTTTACTCAGGTGGTTTTCGAAATTTTCGAATTCAATTTTAGAGGGAAAAGTCGCAAGAGGCTAAATAACTTTCTGGTCTAAAGATGTCTCTTAAAGCCCTTATGAATTACAATGGTGTAGTTGGTAGTGAAAGTAAACTTCCTATGTTTTCATCAAGTACCGATTAAGCTACATGGAAATCTGAGTTCGAATCCTTCTTATCTTTAAATGATTCAGATATGTGGAACTCATTAGTTGAAAGCTATGAAAGACATGTAGTTGGAGAAATGAATTTGGGAGCATCACCACAAAAGACTTTTAAAAGCATGACAGGAAAGAAAAGCTTGGGATACTGAAAAGAGAACTTATGCAACAATTATCAAATGTTTATCGAAGGAAGTTCAACAAATGTTCAAACATCATGATATTTGATTTGACGTAAAAAGTCATGTTTTACGCACATCTTTTACCTCATATTTAGCACTTAATTAACAAAAACATGCCAATAAAGCTCACATTTACCACATTTTGTTAAAAAAGTCAAAACTTTATAAGTATTTCAAAAACAACGGTAAATGGACGAAAAACACACCTAAATAGGCATAATTCGTTCTACACGCTATTTTATCATAAAACTCTGATCTAGGACTTAATAAGTATCTTAAAATGTAGGTTTGGAGATTACGAATGCGTGGATATAAAGATTGTCAGAAACGGATCAAGAACGAAGAAGATAGGGCCAAACGAACAACGAACAAGCAACCAAGACTTACGATCCAGTGCACGAGACCTCGACCAAGGGCATACCACCCCTACAGGGGCCGTATACCACCCCTAAGGAGCCGTATACGCTCCCATAGAGGCCGTATATCCCCCTTTAAGGGTGGTATACCCCCTAGGTGGTGGTATACCCCCCTATGGTGTTGAATACTACCCCAATGCTATCCGATACCCCCCTTTTGGTATCCGATACTACCCTTTTGGTGTCCGATACTACCCTTATGGTGTCAAATTTCTGAGCTAGGGGTGGTATTTCAGTGCAAATCGGAAGAATCGGGTGTCAAGTTGTGGAAGCTTGTGTTTGGTGCCTTAGCCTATAAATAGAGGATCCATCCTCCTCATTTCACATCCCATTCTTCATCCAAAATTCATTTCACACACACTTTCTTTTGTAATTTTCTTTCTTAGTTAGTTTCTCTCTCTAACTTCTCCCTCTAGAGGGTTAGAGAGTAATTAGTGGGTAGCTAGTAGATTAGAGTAGAGATTAGCTTTGTAATCAAGGAGTATTGGTGTTCAAGCTTTTATTCAAGGATTGTAAGTTCTATTCTCTTGTTACGCTGCTCTATTATCCGGTGATATCTATTCCCTCATACTGTTCTTATGTCTGAATTATCCATGCGTAATACTATGGTATGTGCTTTATTTATTGCCATGTTTATTGAGTAGTGTAATATTGTGATTGTTGGAATGTAGATATTTAGGAGTAGGGATGATGTTAAATTAATCTTTTGTTAAATATGTGATTGGACATTGCTATGTTATGTATCGAGTTAAATTTCTCAAGCTGTAGATCTAAACCACCTATTTCACCCTTTCTAAGCTTTCACGTGACAATTACTTTAGTATTTGGAATTGATCAACCCTTGTATCGGTATATAGTTATCTGTGTTTTTGTATGAAGATGTGGACATGCTGTAAAACGGCCTAGTACTTAGTATAGCACTGGAAACACCTCTGGTGAAGTACAAATGCGTGGAAGCTACGGACCGGTCGTAAGCATATGACACCGTGGATACCTGGAAGTTACCCTTCCTGAACATGGTCTAGATATATATTAAAGCTGTGGAATTACTGAAAAATGTAGTATACACCGTGAAACAAACCTAGGGATGAACGTTTGATCGCAAAGGAGGGTCTACCCCTTGACCGAAGTATTTGCGCTCCTCAATTAAATTTAAGGGATCTTGAAAAGAAAGCGAACATTCAGCTGTAGTGTAGGATGCTTAAACCCCTTGATCCAACATAACTGATAGTTTAACATACATTAGCAAGCAATCAGTACGAACCTTAATAAAATCAATTAGAATTAGGTGTTAAGAAATGTCAGAAATTAAATATCGGTCTGTTGCCTTATTCATGCGCCCAGGAGTTAACTCCAAGAAGGGTCACTAGCCCTCATCGGACAATGTTGGGGGCTGAGCAGCCTGATCTGATCAGACTTATGATAACCTAGTATTCAGTGACATACGACTTAGGGTTTCCACTTAAATCGTAGGATGCTAGTGTTGACGCCAAACCTCTGTTGATTTTAATTAAGGAAAGTCTCCAATCGCCTTCTATAATGAACATCATCCCGAACATGAATATTGAAACTTCAGCAATCACAATATCTATCTATCTGCTTACCCTATCCGTAGTTTAGAATTTACTTTCCTGCATTTTAGTTAAATTAAAAAAACCAAAAATAAACCCTACCAGCTCTGTAAAACCCATCCTATTAGATACTATTCTCTGAGGTATCTGCTTCATTTCGATTCGCTCCGATTTTAAGAACGACACATGAGTCAGACTTACCGCTTACTACCCTAATACCCTTAGAGCAGTAGGTAGTAATAAAGCTTAGGCTTCCCAACAAATATAAATTTAAAACCACCTTCCGATCGCCGGTCCAGACGGGAAGGTCCGCAACGACAAGGAAGCTATTCCTTGACCGACCATCCGGACCCGATTAAGGTTTTTTGGCGTCGCTGCCGGGGATCGCAGAGCGTTGTGATTTGAAATATATACCTTAGAACTAGAAGCCCTTAGGAGAACCTTTCGTTTAAGCCTATCTTTTTCGAAAGTTACTGCTTTCTTAGAATAGTTTAGTTTAGTTATAAAACATGAAAAATCAAAAACCATCTGATTCTCTTTCTAGCCCAGTCTCTCTGTTCTCTCATAAGATAGCAGATGAGATGATGGCGATGGATAATTCTAAATTTTTTGATTGCTTGGATAGAGAGTTAGAGGATGACTCCTCTTATTCTTCATTCCCCGAAATCGAAGAAATCTCAAACGTCCAAGAAATTGATATCAGGAAAAATCCCTTTGACCTAGAATTAGAGGAATCTCAGCAGAAGATCTCAACTTCTGTTACTCACACTTTAAGTAGTCAACTTACCCTTGACACTGAGATTTCTTCACTTCTGGTCAAATACCCACACTATGTTAGGCCACCCGACCTTCCTAAAGAAGTACCATTCGGCACTGAGGTTTACTTTTATCCACCTATCTTAGGATTAGATAGAAATGAACGTCTTCACTGCTTGGATGAATACTTTGAATATGATCTCCCTGACATTTTGAGAACCTATCCTTCTACACAGGATAAGATTCCCTCATGTTCGGATGATCATACATTCAAATCAGGAACCCCTTACATAGATGAACCATTTCAAAGATGTCCAGTCCAACCTAGGTATACCATAGCAAAAACTGTACTAAGAGGACCACCCACTGACATCATTGAAATCATAGATATTCCACCCGAGACTGGAACCGAGCGTCATGTCGGAAATTCTTTTAAACCAAATAAGATGATAGATATTTGTGCCAATTTTCTTAAATACCTTAGAATATCCGACTTCCCCTTTTGGGTTGTTCAAAGAAAGACCTTCGTGATTATCGATAACAGAATTTTAGGACTCCGCGCTAATTACACTAGAAAAGATGAGTTATTACTAAAATCAGATCTAAACCTGTTAAGGAATTTACTTGCCGATACCGATTATCATCCTGTTTCATTAGCACGGATTAATCGATATATTGCGGATCTGATTAGTGAGCTCGAATTTTGGATAGAGCGTGACCCTATAATTGCAACCTTACTCCCTGGGAAAATACCATTCTTTGTTGATCCTGCCGTCTATTTAATCAATAAACTGATAGAAATTTTTCCGGATGCAACTGAGGAAACTATTGAGAAATCTTTCTGTGCAAAACGGAAAGATATCCACATTAAGCTAACTCAGTTGTTTCAAACATCAAAATTTCCTTTCACGCTTCAACAAAAATTGCTTTTTAAAGAATTAACGGTAGCAGTTCACACTACTACCGGAAATCCTGATTCGAATGACGAAAAGGAATTTTTGAAAATACTGGATAAATTACTTCATGATCTTAACTTTTTAGACGACGGACCACGAGATGGAATTTCAAATCCCAAGAAGGTTAAACGGGAATTTAATAATTGCGTTGATGCACTTATAGAATTAGGGCACGAGGAGAGAAATTTTCTAAACGAATTCGAACTATTTTTCTTAAACTCCGCCGACCTAATCTATCACATCACTATAGTGCTCCGATTTTCGTTTATTCCTCGTTACACCTTTCCTCAACCTCGGGCCCCAAATTAATTAAAATATCTGGAAGTCGAGCCGTTGACTTTAAAACAAAGCGCTTATTGGGGGGCAACCCAATTTTAATAAATAAAACAAGTAGTTAATTTAGTTCTATCGCATAGTAGTTTAAATTTTCAGTTTAAGTTTATTTTCTGCGTAAAATTTGGGATTTAAAATTTTAAATTCTTAAAAATCTTCTTAGAAAACGTTCTTTAAAATTTTATCTCATCTTTTATCGCGCAAAGTTTAAATTTTGTTTAATTATTTAACTTCAATTTAACAATTGGCAAAATTTAGCAAGTTTTAAATGGGATTAAAATTTTAAGAACACAAAAATAATTTCTAAGTTTTTAAATAAACCCTTTTTAACCTAATTACCATTTTCTACCTATTTACCACTTGGGGTAAAAAAGTAAAAAGAGGAAAGGAGGTTAAATAAGCAAAAAATCAAAACATTTTTCACTTTCTCTTCCTCCCTGCCTCTCTTCTTCGGCCGAACACCTCCCCACCACCATGCCACCATCAATTTTTCACCATATTTGAAGATCTTGAGCTATACATTCTCCATTTTCTTTGCTTGTGTGCTTCATTTATCATCTTTGCATCATTCTTAAGGTAAATCCCTAACCCAAAAATCTCTAATTCATGATAATGCAAAAAAGCTAGGGTTTCAATTTGAAAAGTTGAGATTTAGGGCTAAAATTAAGGCTTTATGTGTTAGGAGTTACTTATGATGTTTATATAATGATATATGTAAGTAATCTAGTGATTTCATGTGAGATTGATGAACTTTGATTTTCAAAGTGATGAACTTTGACTTTTTGTTGACTTTTTAGCTAGGATTGCTCATGTTTGACTTTTGTTGATTAAAATTGCTTATAATGATGTGTTAAACATAAGTAAACTAGTTTGAATTAGTTAGATGATTGGTTTGATGACTTTCAAGAATTAAAGTAAGCATTTTTATGAAGTATTTGTGAAATATCATCATTTTAATCAAAATCTTTTTAAAAAAATGATACTTGTGCAAGTATTAACATCAAATGCTCACTTGAACTCTTGAAACCTTGCTTTGAATGATTTAAAACGACTAGTTTCATTTTAAAAGAAGCATCATTTTAATAAATAAAATGTATGAAGCTTTTAAAAGACAAGTTGTGTTTCCAAATAAACCAATATTATAATTATGTCATTTAAATATAGAATATTAAGTTGTTAGTCGATTTCATATCATAAATCACCCATTTTTTTCAAGACCTCGACTAACACTTAAAGCTAATATCTTTAAATACATAATATGGTCAAAGTTTCATCACTAGTTTCCTATGTTCATGGTAAATGCAAGGTTTTGATTAAAGTAAGGTAAATACAAGGTTTCTTTAAAAACCCTAATGCTTACTTAGTTAATTACTAATGCATGACTCTATGTTTAAAGCCATTTCTAGGATTTATTTACAAAGTAAGACCTTTAGCCCTAGAAAAATGCTTATGACATCTACCATAGCTTAAGAAACTTATTTGTGTGAAAATTGCGGTTTGGTAATTGCGGTTTGGTTAAATATGTATCTTTACAGGTTATGGATTATTCGATTTTTAAAGCCTACATTTCGAATTTTCGTTTAAAATTCGAAATAACTTAAGGAATTCATATATCTATGATCATGATGCACACTAATTATCTTTTATCTTGACAGATGAGATATGATTCTACAACAATCCATCATTCTCTAGCTTACTTGGCTACTTCCACCAAAAAGAAGAAATTGATTAGGGATTGGATGAACCGGCCATTTGGAAAAAAACAGATTTATCGTTTGGAGAGATGTAAAGGCAATTGGCTATAAAAGTGAGTTGAGGAAGTTAGTGAAATACAAGATTAATGATGAGAAAATGGATGCTTGGTGCAAGATGTTCTCCCTTAATGAAGACATTTACCGAGAGTTGGTTACTGAGTTCATGTTGACTTATGAGTTCAACCCCTACATCAACAATGTTACAGATAAGCGAATGATTAGCTTTAACTACAGAGGGGTGAAGCAGCATATGTCATTAGCTGAGCTAGCGGTATATCTTGGTTTTTACATAGAGGAGCAGACACATTCTCAGTTATTCTTTGATAGCTCGCGGAGTGTTTCATATGATGAAGACCATGGGCTTATTTGGGATACTTTGACTGGCATGATTTTTTCTTCTAATCAGAAAGCTTCAGCATTCTTCAAAGTGGAGCATCGACTTTTGCATAAGCTTCTTGATGTATCTCTTCATGGCAAGAAAGAAACCAGTGGAGCTGTAGGAGCTGATGACCTTTATGTGATGAATGCTATGATTAAGAAAAAGAATGTGAATATTGCTTACCTGGTAGCCGAGAGGATTCAAAAGGAAACGAAATTTGAGATGCCAAAGTATATCTACATGGGAGCTTTCATCACTAGGATTTGTAGCCGTATGGGTTTGCTCACGAAGGATCACATGAGTGACTACACCAGCTCACCTCATGTTACATCCCTTCCATTCGACTTGGACTATTTTTGTACTATCTGGTTGATCACTACTGATTCGAGTGGGCAGGCATTCTGGAGAGCTACAGAACAGCCCATTCCTGGTTGTGTTCTGAAGAGCAAGGGAAGTAAGAGAGACAGGGACGTTGAGGATGATGAGCCAATAGACATACAGGATGATGACAGAGATGTTAGAGCGCCGCAGGTTGATACTAGAGCATCTGGCTCTACATCTAGGGTTCATAGTGTTGTTGACTGGACTACACCAGTGACTCCACTTTCTCAGTATTGGACTTTTCATGCACTTCAGGTTAGACATGCTCATGATATCAATGTAGCACGCAAGTTTGGATTGCCGATACCAGAGCCACTGATGTACATATGTCTGACACCATTAGCAGTCTTTCCCATTCCACCAGTCACCACCACTATTCCACCATACACCATACCCACCACATCTTGCTATGAGCCGGTATACTCTGTACACACCGCAGCTGCTCCATCTTCTTCACGATAGCCACCCCCAGCCACCCATGTCTTATCTCCGATTTATGAGATCCCGAGACCTGATGACCCACAGGTTTATCGACCAGTCATGACCACTACTAGTGCTGAGGGCATCACACTGACAGGACTCTCTGGGATGATTAACTTTGAATCAATCCTCAATTCAGAGCTTCCAAATGAGAATGACATTAGGAAAGGGTACCAGATATTACTTGAGGAGACACACATCACGCAACAGTGCTTACAGGAGTGGGGATTGGACACCACTGATAACCTGCCTATCAGTGTTATGAGAGACATCCTCAGGCAGCTCAGGGTTATTGTATCAGAGTCTGTATCTGGGAGAGCTGCTAGCGGGGAGCATTCAGCTGCTGGCATGCATCCATCCACTTCTGCTGTTGATCCTCGTTTGACTGATCAGGGGTCTCCTCGCCCTTAGACTTTTTCATCATTAGTACTATTATTATTATTATTGGTCTGTATTAACACTAACTTTTATGGTGGGATGATTTGTGAACTTGTTTTGATCTTTTGGTACTTTTTACCTAGCTTACCACTTAGCTGGATGATCTATCTATCTATCTTTATTATTATGCTTACGTTTTCTTTGTTTATTTTAGTAGAATAAAATGTGGTTGAATTGATTGTTGAGAATGATGGGAACGACTCACGACTCGATGATGCACACTAAAACGGAAGGCTGTTCTTAGACGAAAGCAAGCTGGAATCTCTAGCAAGCCAAAACATCTTCTTCAGCCAAATCATTGAGGGGAGTTTTCTTCATCTCGTGAATCCATGAGGGGAGTTTTTCGTTCTTTTTTGTTGTCTTCCCGAAATATTCATACCATATCCTTTATGCCTAATCTCTAAGTGTGGGATTTTTTATTCCGCCATCTTAAAAACACGATAAAGTGACCATATCCTATAATCAAACTCTAAGTGTGGGATCCCCCAAAAGATTTCCGCCTTAGTAGTGAACATTAGGGACAATGTTCCTTTAAGTGTGGGATACACGGTATGTCATACCGAAATGTTCTGACCTCTTGTCCTCTAAAGTAAATTTTTAAACTCATTTTTTTTCAAACTCAACTGATTTATTAGTCAGCTTTTGAAAATTATTTGATCTTTTGGTAAGAGAAAAATACTTTTTAAGGATAATCACTTTTTCAGGATAAATAAATTACTTTGGAAGGTACGATAAGGTAGAATAAGGATCCCTTAAAAATGAAATGGTCATCTTCGAAGCATCGCATGACTAGGCGCATACACCCTATATTGTTGTGTGAGGAACTTGAGCCTTTAATAAGCATTCATTTTTAATGCTTCACCATTCATTTCTGTGTGTGTGCCGATGCATGCGTCTTAGAATTAGAACTTGTTCTTGGTATACGCTTCGAGACCATACCAAAGAGTACCGTATGCGGTATAGGTGCAATTAGAGGATCTTGGCATTTTTTTAGGATTAAATCCATTTTTCTCATATCTCTTCAAGCCTAACCCTGCCGATACTCAAATTTAGTATCGATGATCCGCTTAGTAAACCCTGTTGAGCCTTAACCTTTTCATTTCTTAAAAACCCAAAATTTTAAAACCCACTCTCTTCCATACCCACCAAAACCTTATCTTAGAATTTTTAAATTTTTGAAAAATGCTATCTAGATATTCTTTTTGCTTTCACTCCAAAAATCACAAATTTCGTGTTTTACTCAAAACTTCTCGTGTGCGTTTCCAAAATCAAAAGATCAAGAATCTTGCGGTGCGAAAAATTGGCAACAAGTAAAATTCGAATTATCAAAAAGATTGAAAAATGAAAGTACGAAAGGATCTCAAAAGGAAGTGAGAAAATAAAAATTCCTTAGAAATTCCTTGGCAAAAGAATTCTAAACCAAAAAAATGTATCAATTAAATAAAGCTAAGTGCTTCAAAATCTCCCAAAAACTCTGATCTTTGAAAGATATAAATCTTCCTTGTGTTTTCAAAAAGATAGAAGTCAAAATAGCTATCTTCCTCCCTTTCCGTTATCCGTTTCCATTTTCATTAAAAAGCATATCTAAATAAAGTTTTTCATAAATTTATAAATTCCTAAGATAAGCATAACCCTTTAAACCTAAAAACTACCCTTTTCCATATTCATCAACCCTCACAATTGCAACCCAATAAAAATACCTCGGGATAATTAGCATCGTCCTCATTTGGAGTGGTGGAGATGCGATTCTCGACCAAGCCTATGACGATAAGCGCTGCATGACTGGCTTTGAGCGATTTCATTTCTTAATAGAATAGGAAACCCGATACACTTCTTGAGTGAATTGAGTGACCACCTGTGAGGATCGCCCAATCATGTACTTCTACATATCGAGAGTTGCAAAGTATGCTAAAGGGGCAACCATTTCAGTTTTAAGATTTCTTATTCTACTGATGCTTACTTTATGAAATGATTTACTTATTTTGAGGAATTGATGTCCTTGGGAAATATCTGTTCTCATCAAATGGTTCATCTTCTCAAAATCTGGAGCGGAATGAGATGCGGTTTGCTTGAGGACAAGCAAAAGTCTAAGTGTGGGATATTTGATTTGAAGTAAAAAGTCATGTTTTATGCATATCTTTTACCTCATATTTAGCACTCAATTAACAAAAACATGCCAATAAAGCTCACATTTACCACATTATGTTAAAAAGGTCAAAACTTTATAAGTATTTCGAAAACAACGGTAAATGGACGAAAAACACACCTAAATTGGCATAATTCGTTCGACACGCTATTTTATCGTAAAACTCCGATCTGGGACTTAATAAGTATCTTAAAATGTAGGTTTGGAGATTACAAACGCGTGGATATAAAGATCGTCATAAACGGATCAAGAACGAAGAAGATAGGGCCAAACGATCAACGAACAAGCAACCAAGACTTACGATCCAGTGCACAAGACCTCGACCAAGGGTATACCACCCCTACAGGGGCCGTATACCACCCCTAAGGGTGGTATTTCAGTGCAAATTGGAAGAATCGGGTGTCAAGTTGTGGAAGCTTGTGTTTGGTGCCTTAGCCTATAAATAGAGGATCCATCCTCCTCATTTCACATCCCATTTATCATCCAAAATTCATTTCACACACACTTTTTTGTAATTTTCTTTCTTAGTTTCTTTCTCTCTCTAACTTCTCTCTCTAGAGGGTTAGAGAGTAATTAGTGGGTAGCTAGTAGATTAGAGTAGAGATTAGCTTTGTAATCAAGGAGTATTGGTGTTCAAGCTTTTATTCAAGGATTGCAAGTTCTATTCTCTTGTTACGCTGCTCTATTATCCGGTGATATCTATTCCCTCATACTGTTATTATGTCTGAATTATCCATGCGTAATACTATGGTATGTGCTTTATTTATTGCCATGTTTATTGAGTAGTGTAATATAGTGATTGTTGGAATGTAGATATTTAGGAGTAGGGACGATGTTAAATTAATCTTTAATTATATATGTGATTGGAAATTGCTATGTTATGTATCGGGTTAAATTTCTCAAGCTGTAGATCTAAACCGCCCATTTCACCCTTTCCAAGCTTTCACGTGGCTATTACTTTAGTATTAGGACTTGATCAACCCTAGTATCGGTAGATAGTTATCTGTGTTTTTGTATGAAGCTGCGGACATGCTGTAAAACGGCACAGTACTTAGTATAGCGCTGGAAACACCTCTGGTGAAGTACAAATACGTGGAAGCTACGGACCGGTCGTAAGCATATGACACCGTGGATACCTGGAAGTTACCCTTCCTGAACATGGTCTAGGTATATATTAAAGCTGTGGAAATACTGAAAAATGTAGTATACACCGTGAAACAAACCTAGGGATGAATGTTTGATCGCAAAGCAGGGTGTACCCCTTGACAGAAGTATTTGCGCTCCTCAATTAAATTTAAGGGATCTTGAAAAGAAAGCGAACATTCAGTTGTAGTATAGGATGCTTGTTGTGCACGCACCGTGTCGTAGTTTTTCAAAAGATGGTGCGAGCGCAACAGGGGTTTTTAAATTTATATTTTAAGGGGCTTAAATTATACGTACTACCTACTCTGGTTAGTAAGCGGTAAGTATGACCTAAGATCGTTCTACGAATCCAAACGTGTGGGTGATTAAAGTTAACACTTTCAGTAGGGAAGTATTTAGGATTGCACAAAGTAGGTAGGTTTTTTGGGATTTAAAATACAGAAAAGTAAATTGCAGGAAATTAAAATGCAGGAAAACAGATAAAGATAAAGATGTGATTGCTGAGATTTTGATAACTAGTATTTCAAGATGACAGAACGAATAGGGTTGATACTAATGTGGTCAATAAACTACTAGGTGTAAACTCTAGAACCCTACCAACTCAGTTTCCCATTGGCATGTCACATGGAACTAGGTTATCGTGATTCTGGTCGGAGCAATACGCAAACTTCCAATACTCATCTAGTTGAAAGATGAGCAACCCAACTTGGTTTAAACCGAGGCGCATGAATCAGTAGCGTATCGTCTCATAGGTCCGACCGTTCTTGACCCCTAAGGTAGTTTACTACACTATTAGCACGAAGATTATTAACTTTGCATGTTTAGACCGTCGATTATGTAAAACTTAGGGTTTTAAGGTTTATAGGTCACCAGGGTTTTACTCCTATTCCTAAGTCTTGTTTTCATTCAATTAAGCTTTAATTACTTCGACTTATGATTTAAGTTCTCCTTTTCAAACAGTTATACATCCCCAGGTTATTCGCAGTTTGTTAAAACATGTTTCATACGAGGACCATGCCTTTCAATAATAGACAGTGTACTTTGCATGAGATTTCCACTGCTTCTTATATCCAACACGCGGTCAAGAGTAATTGACGGTGAAAGTGACACTCTAACTAATTAAATGTAAAGCAGTGCAGGAAAGTAAACCTAATATATACAACGAGTGATTTCACTGTGTCTTACTTATTGCATGTCATGGGCACAGATAACTACTTACCATAATTAAGGTTGATCAGGTCCTAATTACTAGGTTATAGTCACGTGGATAACTGGAAAGGGTACTCCATAAACTAGACTTAAAATTCATAAAGTCTAAACAGTGCAAGGGTTATTATCTCCTATTTTATCTGAACGTATTTAACGAACATTATTTTGTAATGCATTGATTCTCGTAGGATATACCAGTTAGTTGTGAAGTTGTATTATCCTTACGGAATTCCAACTGTTAAACCAGAGCTGATTCCAATGATATAACTACCTTCGGTCGTTTACCGGCTTCCGTACGTTTGTACTTTGCATAACGCATTTCCAGCACTATACCGAGTAACAGTCGAATAGGGGCCGTCATACCACTTTACGATTATCGTACATTAGTTATGTAATGACATCCTTACCTATAATTATCTACATCCACAGCAATCACAGTAATAAACTACTCGCAATTCATGGCAACAAATAAATCACATACCAGGCAATAATACATATTCAAATATGAAATTAGACAAGTATAATAATGGTTTAGAAATCACCCGGAATTAAATGCGTAGCAGCGTATTATTATAATTGACAAACTCTTTCACACGTACAAAGATTGATCTCCGAATCTCTAGCGTTCGTCCTAGCTTCTATGTTAGTCCGTGGACTAATTACAATATTCCTAGAATGAGAAAGACTAAAAGACTACGAAAGATTATCTAGTGAGAAAGAAAGAGTGAAATATGCTAGAATGTGTGCATATGAGGTGTGTGTTTCAAATGAACCCAAACAACCTATTTATAGGTGAGTCTTGGCTCATTTTAGCATCATGAAGCCTTGAGGTGCATGTTAGAAAGACTAGCTAAAAGTGGATCGTACAACGCGAAAAGTGACCGCACCGGGTACTGTACAACGCGAAAAGTGACCGCACCAGGTACCAAAACTTTCCAAAAACGGAAACCGGGACGGGGGAAGGGTGGCCGGCGGCGCCAGCCCTGTGGCCGGCGGCGGTGGGCTGGTGGCCGGCGGCGGTGGGCCCTGCCCCGCCCCGTTGCGCGATTTGTTGCTTCGTTTCTTGATTCGTGCGTGTTTTCTTCGTTATACGTCCGTTTGAGTTGATTCTTTTTTTGTTGGATTCGTAATTCAAAAACGAAGATTTTGACATAGGATATGCCTGAAAATGAGGTCCATAGCTCCAGATATTGCGTACGGATCATTTGGATCTTCCAGCGGGCGCAAAATCTTCATTCTTTGCCCGTTTTGGTTGATTCTTCTTCTGTTAGATTCGTATTTTGAAAACGAACATCTTGAAAATAATGGATACTGATGGAGGGCATTTTGGTCTTGAAATCTCGATTTTGTGCCTTGAATCTTCAAACGTGTGTGGAATCTTCATTTTACATCCATTTTGCTTGATTTTTCTCGTGCAACCTTGTTTCAATCATCTTGGCATAATGTTACTGATTTGTAATGTTTTTGAGTCAATATGCCAAGAATCGTTCCAGAATGAGATAGATATCGGTGGTAAAAACGTGACTTTTTACGTGATATCAAGTATCCCACACTTAGAACTTTGCTTGTCCTCAAGCAAACTCATTCATAAAAATTTCTGGAAGGATTCTAATCGCATCAGTTGTTAGAAAACACTATTTTTAGAAGATATAAACTATGGTTATGAAAGAGTTTTTACTGGAAACTATGAGTTTTTGGAATTTCGATACCTTCTTCGGGCAACTTATATGATGATCTTGACTAAGCAATCCTTACAAGTGGGTCACTCAAATCACTCAAAGTGTTTAGGGTTTCCTACTTACTAGTGTCAATCACTCGGATAGCCAGTCATGCAGCATTCTCGTCATAGGCTTGATCGAGAATCAGATCTCCATCACTTTTGATGAGGACGATACTAACCTGTCGAGATAACTTGGAAGGAATCGGGTTTTTGGTTTTAAGAATGTAAGTGGTGATGGTTTTTCCTTGTATTTTCTTGATGCTTTCATTTGAAATTCCTTAGGTTTTTGGAAGGATTACATAACCTTCCTTCTTTGGATCCTTCATTTTCCTTGGCCCTTTTCATAGTTGTGTCGGCGTGATTGGTTTGATTTCTTTTCTTCTACTTCGCCGATCTTGATAATGTACTTTGCGGCCTGGAAGGTTTCTAATGATCTTGAGTTATGTTGGCTTTTATTTGCAAAGGTTTTGGGAATTTGGGAGTGTCTCTAATGGTTTATGAGACTATTGAGGTTCGAGACAAATGACAGGAAATCTCTAGTGAGTGTGAAGAGTAGGTGTTGAGTGGGTGGATGTTTGATGGTGGAAAGGTGTTTTGGATTCCTTGGAAGCTGTCAAGATAGGTTGTATCTATGCCACGTGTGGCACTCATTGATGTGATCTCGAAATGTATTACAAGAGCAAGTTCTAATTCAAATGCATACATCGGCACACACATGAAACGAAAAGTGAAGCATTAAAGATGAATGCTAATTATGGGCTCAATCCTCACGAATCGAATGTTTTGGTCAGTATGTGCCTAGCCATGTGTTGCCTTTTTCATCCGTATCTTACTCTAAAATAATTTCGTTTCTTTGTTAAAACTCGTTTCTAGCTATAGTTCATAGTTTTGAAAGATAGGATTTCCAGAAAACGATGTTTTTGAATCCGAAAATTTTCCATTTTTAGCCTTTTGATGAAAATATTGTTTGGCTTACGGACAAGATGTGACACCCCCCCCCAAATTTAATGATTTGCGGAAGCTTGATTTGGGTGCCACTAATCAATATACAAAGCACAAAGATAATAATGAATGACCACTATATGCGTCGTTTTAAACTTGTATTAATAAAGTTAACGTTTACATCAAAAATAATATTGCACTAGCTCGGTTCCTGAAATTGAGAGATTACATGGCATAATTACTTTTACAAAATATAATAATGCAGTCCAATCTCTAATTGTATGTATGCTGACTCGAGCTAGAAATCCCTGCTTGTGCAGTCAACCTACTGCTGGGTACCTGTGATATATACTAAAATGGGTCAGCGAAAACGCTGGTGAGCTCACAGGTTTGTATGTCAATGTATAATTGTCAGAACAGCAAGATTTATAATGAATTTAAAATGCACTTAAGCAAAATAAAAGTTATACTGTCCATGAGCACATAGTCTGAGCTTAACTTGATTTGTCAGGCCCACTTAAGGAAACCTAACTTGAAATGCCTCCTACGAGTGCCTAATCAACACTCGTCTTCCCAAATGCTAATACATCCGTTTAACCGGTTAGTGCGTGCTAACCCGGATGAGGATTGTCAATCCCATATGATATCATATACTAACATTCACGCTATAAAATACTAGAGACTATGCTTATGGAGGACTTTAAATTGATTAGCTTGAAACTCATGTAGTATTTGAAGTTTGGCACTTGCGTTCTACTTGTAAAACAAAATCGAGTAGTAATATCACACCCCTAGTAAAAGTAGTGAAAATGGGGCTATGAAACTCACCTGAGTCTTGAAGTGTTTAAGTTAATAAACTTGAAGCAATTAGCTGTGAGTTGATGTCCAAAGACTTGAAACCTGAATGTGTCCACGACACTTGAATTGTTATTAATTGTATTGGTATCTCGAAAGACGACCATTGAAATTGTTTGTCTAACTTAATGTCCAAATTTCCCCGATTTGGTTGATTGTATTGTTACAAGTTACTACGACTTGTTTGATTGAATTGACACAAGTTACAACGACTTGTTTGAGTGTTGAAGTATGTTTTGAAAACGCGTACGGCCCGTTGGTGACAGTAACAATAGTTCAAAAGGTTATTATATTGTTGCTACAGTGAATTGCTACAGTAACTTTGACTTCGGAAATTTTGAGTTTTGAAGATTCTGTTTTGTGCGACGTAGCCTGCGACGTAGGCTGCGACGTAAGAGTTTTGCGACGTAAAGGGTTACGTCGCTAAGGTCAACAGTGCTAAGTCAATAGCGACGTAGGGTGCTACGTCGCTCATGCGACGTAGGTTCGTTTTTGCGACGTTAAGGTCTGCGTCGCTATGTGCGACGTTCGCAAGTCAATGCGACGTAATAGGCTGCGTCGCTGTATGCGACGTTGGGGATATAATGCGACGTAGGTCGCTACGTCGCATCTGCTCCAGACCAAATGCGACGTACGGGGTCTGATCGGAGTTTCAACTCCAAAAACGCGTTTTCCGGCCATCGATCGGCCTAATATTTTTACCCAACCCATTTTAGGACATTACAAGGTTATACAAACAACTAGCAAGTTATAAATCTTAAAAACGAGAGTTTTCGGAGTTGTGTCGGAAACTTACAAATCGCCGAAATGAAATTCCGGAAAGATAGAAGTGTAGATCGTCGCGAGGTGGTCGTTTATTGTAAAGGGGCTTGAAGATCCGAGGTCGTTTGAGGTGTTTATTTTGCGATTTTGATGATTTTTGGTTTGGGTTTTGTTGAGAGAAAATAGAGAGGTGAGAGATAGAGAAAAAGAGAAATGGAAGAAAGTGGGTGGAAGTGGGGGTTAAATCCCCATTTTCGCCCCGCGTTCCCGCTCCGTGCGGTGTTCGTTTGCTCCGTCGTTAAAACGTTAAATAATTATTTTATATATTAGTTGTTACTTTTAAAAATACAATTTATTACGTTAAATTTTATTTAAATATTTTACTAACCACTTAATATTTGAATTATAAAAGGTAAGTTAATTTGTTTGCGCGTTTTACATTTTAAGTTGTGTAACTTTCTGATTGTACGATACGAATGAATACGTAATATTATAATAATAATATTTTTGACATAATAGCGTTATTTAATAAAATTGATCACCAACGTCCGTATTTATTGTATCAAAATTCATTCGATTTAAAGCTCGTGCGATTTAAACAAACCGCACAATTGTAGATATATATTCAACAATATATATAATAATTGATACATTAATTAGCCTAACACAGAACTAATTACATGTATTAAAACTTGATTAGGCACTAAACTATAGTCCTAAATTGACGGTTGTCACACAAGAGGTAAAACTTGCGGTTGTAGACCGAATATCCCACACTTAGAGGAACATTGTCCCTAATGTTCGAATCTATTTGTTGAGCACCTCTTGACGAAGTATCCCACACTTAGAGATTCTACTTATCTTTGGATTGTTTCATAAGTGTTATGTGGTATGAGGTATCCCACACTTAGTGTTGGAATATTGGGCGAGATAATCAAAGCTTTAACGGATAAGGGTTTTTGGAATGGTGTACCGCTTTTGCTGTACGCGTTGTTTGCTGTGTGTTAGAAGTTTGCTGGTCCGCGGCTTGTAGCTTACGTCTCTCCGTGTTCTCCATCGTGGGGTCCGTTGCTTCCTTTGATTTGGTCTCCGATAAATAGTCATTTTGGTTCAACAAACAATCCACTCAATCATTTAAATAATAGCTGCTAATAAGAAAAAGTAAAGTGAAAGCATAATAAAATAGTAAATAGATAAATGTGATGTCGAAGCATCAATCGTACATCAATACAGACAATAATAGTAAAGAGTTTTGGTAGAAAGTAGAAAGAAGTCAGAAAGAGGAGCAATCCATTGCTCTGCTCATGGTCATACTGCTGCTGTAGATGTAGTGGGTCCAGGAGAAGTCTCATCTGATGAGGAGTCATCATACTGATCATTGGTGCCTTCGTTTGATGCATCATGATTAGCTCCTTCGTCTGGCATGCCAATGGTAAAAGCTCCTTGGTCTACTAGCTGATCAATAAGTGGTCCGGATGGTATCTCGAAACTACCGAACGGGAACATGGCTGACCCTTGGTGTGTGTTGTCCTGGAAGAGATCTGTTTGCCTGTGAGAGGAGACTGGAATAGGTACAGTAGCTGAAGGGATGGTCTGTCTGCCAGTTCTGGGGCTCTGAACAGTGACAGCCCGTGCCGATACTCTGGATGTCCTAATTCCTCTTGATGTGTGGACTCTGAATGAACCAACAACTGACGGAATGGTTTGTCCGGTGATTGGGATCTGCACTGGGGGTGTCTGAGGTCTAGGAATGATAACCCGTGGTGGCATAACATGCCTACGGCCCGGTGGTGGTCGAGGTGCTGGAGTAGGAACTACAGGTGGATACAGGTGTGGTGGTGCTCGACCCATTCCACATGGTAAGTGTGGCAGTGGGGTCATGGGTATACCAGCTGCCTGCTGTTGCAATGCTGTATAGATCCTAGTCTGCATCTGCATATTCCAGTACCAGTAATCGGGACCTGTAGGCGCCCCGTAGTGATAGATGAATGAAGGCCCTTTCGATCTTGGGGCAGGAGTAGAAGGTCCTGCCCTAGTACGTGGTGGTTCTACTCGTGGTGGTGGCGGTATGTCATCATCTTCATCGTCATTCTTGTCATCACTGTCATCCTCATCGGTATCTGACTCACTAGGCCCTTGCTATCGTTTCCTTTTCTTTGTCTCTCTTGGTAGGACCAAATCTGGTATTAAAATGTCCACACTGTCAGGATCTGTTGCCCGTGCTTTGATGTAGACTGTACCATCTGCCGTGATCCGGAGTATACCCATACTCCTAAGAAATTGGTAGTCAAGTGGCTTGGAGCTCCATCCTGCCTTGAATCTTTCAACATCCGCTGTTCGAAGCAATCTCATACTTCGGATCAGGCGAGTAATTACTGCTCCCAGGTATGATCTTCTCTTGCCAAAATCCTTTTCCTTGAGTCGCATTTGGTCTTCCCGTTCCCAGGTGAATTCCGAAATTTATGTTGTAGTCGTGTTTGATGTGGAGTCAGTGAAGAGTTGAGGATACTTGAGTCGCATTTGGTCTTCCCGTTCCCAGGTGAATTCCGGACCGCGCCGCGAATTCCACCTAACCTTGACGATAGGAATGCGACTTTGTTTAAGTTGTTTGACCTCACGGTCCATGATTTCAGTGGGTTCCTCAACAAAATAAAGTTTCTCGTCAACTCGAATTTCATCGAGTGGAATGATAAGTGTCTCATCAGACAGACACTTCTTCAGATTTGAAACATGAAATGTGGGATGCACGCTGCTAAGTTCAGATGGCAGCTGCAATCGATAAGCCACTGGACCAATCCTTTCGAGGATCTCGAATGGTCCAATGTATCTGGGATTCAACTTCCCTCGTTTGCCAAATCGGATGACGCCTTTCCAAGGCGATACTTTGAGTAGAACTCGATCCCCAACCTGGAACTCGAGTGGTTTGCGTCTCACGTCAGCATAACTTTTCTGACGATCACGCGCGGCTTTGAGTTTGTTTTGAATTTCTACGATCCTCTCGGTTGTTTCGTGTATGATTTCTGGACCCGTGAGTTGGCTATCCCCAACTTCGGTCCAACAGATAGGTGAACGGCACTTACGACCGTACAGTGCCTCGAAGGGAGCAGCCTTGATGCTGGTATGATAACTGTTGTTGTACGAGAACTCGCACAATGGTAGATGTTTTTCCCAGTTTACACCGAAGTCTACTACGCAGGCCCGTAGCATGTCTTCCAGTGTTTGAATGGTTCGTTCACTTTGGCCGTCGGTTTGAGGATGGTATGCGGTACTCATATCAAGTCGAGTACCCAGAGATTTTTGAAGTGATTGCCAAAATTGTGAAGTGAAACGACTATCTCTATCGGAGATGATTGAAATTGGAACACCGTGTTTGGTCACGATTTCTTTCAGATAAATGTTGGTGAGGCGTTCCATTTTGTCGGATTCCTTGATTGCTAGGAAGTGAGCAGACTTTGTGAGACGATCCACGATCACCCAAATGGAATCGCAACCGTTCGAGGATTTGGGTAGTTTGGTTATGAAGTCCATGGAAATTTGTTCCCATTTCCATTCAGGAAGACTGGGTTGCTGAAGTAAACCAGAAGGTTTTTGATATTCGATTTTGACTTTGGAGCAAGTAAGGCACTTGCTGACATAGGTGGCGATTTCAGATTTCATGTTTGGCCACCAGTAGAAGTCCTTGATACCGTGGTACATTTTATCGGATCCCGGATGGATAGAATATTTGGACTTGTGAGCTTCATCCATCACCAAGTCTCGTAGGTTCCCGAATTTAGGCAACCAGATTCGGTTGGAAAAATACCTAATCCCGTTAGGTCTGATTTCAAGCTGTTTATCCATGCCCCTCAAGGCTTCATCTTTGACATGTTCGGGTTTTAAGGCTTCGAGTTGAGCAGTGAGAATTTGAATGTTTAAATTGTTGTGAATGGTCATACTGAGGGCTCGAACCCGAAGTGGTTTCACTCGCTCTTTTCGACTGAGGGCGTCAGCAACAACATTTGCTTTGCCTGGGTGATATTTGAGTTCACAGTCGTAATCGGTAAGCAACTCGACCCATCGACGTTGCCTCATGTTGAGATCCTTCTGATCGAATATGTGTTGAAGGCTTTTATGGTCGGTGAAAATTGTACATCTGGTACCGTAAAGGTAATGTCTCCAGATTTTGAGGGCAAAAACGACAGCTCCTAGCTCGAGGTCGTGGGTGGTGTAATTCTTTTCATGAATCTTGAGCTGTCGGGAAGCATAAGCTATGACTTTGTCTCGTTGCATGAGCACACAACCGAGACCTTGATGAGAAGCATCGCAGTATACCACGAAGTCATCGGTGCCTTCGGGTAAAGATAGGATAGGAGCACTGCAAAGCTTTTGTTTTAAGAGTTGGAATGCCGATTCTTGTTTATCAGTCCAGTCAAACTTTTTGTCTTTCTGGGTCAGAGTCGTGAGTGGTATGGCTATCTTGGAAAAATTTTCAATGAATCGTCGATAGTATCCGGCCAGTCCTAGAAACTGCCGTACTTCGGTCGGAGTGGTTGGCGATTTCCAATCTTTGATAGCCTCGATTTTTGACGGGTCAACGTGAATCCCCTGACTGTCAATCACGTGACCAAGGAATTGAACGGTTTTGATCCAGAACTCACACTTAGAGAACTTGGCATAGAGCTCCTCGTGTTTAAGTAGTTCAAGGATGGTTTTGAGGTGTTGCTCGTGTTCTTCTTTGTTTCGTGAATATATAAGAATGTCGTCGATGAAGACAATGACAAATTTGTCAAGATAAGGCTTGCACACCCGATTCATAAGATCCATGAATACCGCCGGTGCGTTGGTTAGGCCGAATGGCATCACTTGGAATTCGTAATGCCCGTAACGGGTTCTGAAAGCGGTTTTTGGAATATCGGCATCGCGAACACGCAATTGATGATAACCGGATCGGAGATCAATCTTTGAATAACAACTCGACCCTTGCAGTTGGTCGAACAAATCATCGATTCGAGGAAGTGGATACCGGTTCTTGACAGTTAACTTGTTCAACTCTCGATAGTCGATACACATTCGAAAGGAACCATCTTTCTTCTTAACGAATAGGACCGGAGCTCCCCAAGGTGAAGAACTCGGCCTGATAAACCCTCGTTCCAGGAGTTCCTGTAACTGGGTGGACAACTCCTGAAGTTCGGATGGAGCTAAACGGTATGGTGCTCGGGCCACAGGCGCAGCACCTGGTACAAGATCGATTGAGAACTCAACCTGTCTTGGTGGTGGTAGACCAGGTAGTTCCTCAGGAAAGACTTCTGGAAAGTCTCGAACAATTGGAACATCCTCAAGTCGCTTCTCCTCCGACTTTTTCTCCATGATGTGCGCGAGGATTGCAGGATAACCCTTTCTCAGAAATTTTTGGGTTTTTAAACAAGATATGAGGTTGAGCCTCGTCCCTCCGGTCTCCCCCTGTATGACTAGGGTTCTACCGACAGTGAGAGGTATGCGAACAATTTTGTCATAGCAGATGATTTCGGCGCGATGTTTGGATAACCAGTCCATGCCTACGATGACATCGAAACTTCCTATCTCAATAGGCATAAGATCTATGGGGAAGGTTTCGTCGGCTAGATTTAAAGTGCAATTAGGTATCACACTATCGGTTTCTATCAGCTTGCCATTTGCTAGCTCTACGGTGTACTTAACGTCTAAAACAACAGGTGTAATGTCAAGTAGAGGGCAAAATTCATCGGAAATAAAACTTCTATCGGCACCAGTATCAAACAGTATGGAAGCAGTTAAATTGTTGAGGAGGAACATACCCGTGACCACATTCGGGTCCAGACGGGCGTCCCCTGAGTTGATCACGAAAGCGGTACTTTTGGCGTTGTTGTTGTTGCGGGAGTTGTTGTTGTTGTTGCCCTTATTCTTCAACTTTGGGCAAGAATCCCTGAAGTGTCCGGGGTTTCCACATTCATAGCAGGACTTAGGTTGTCGGGTATTTCTGTCAGAGAGGTTGTTGTTGGATTTGGGGGCTCGGCAATCCTTAGTCGAATGCCCGTACCTCCTGCAGTTGTTGCAAGGAGTACCGCACTGACCAAAGTGGTGATAGTTACACTTGGGACAATAAGGTCTGTCCCCGGTGTAGCTGCGGTTGGATTCAGAGTTGGTGGTGTAGACTTGGATGGCGTTGTTTTTCTTGTTTGAGTTGTGGTGGTGTTCAGTGGATTTGCGTTTGTTGTTGTTGGAGGATGAGGTGTTGGAGGTCTCACGGCTGACAACTAGAGCCATGAGTTCGTGGGCCAATCGAATGGCACTTTCAGTAGTAGTTGGTTTGGATGAGGCGACGTTTCCCTGAATGTTCTCGGGAAGTCCACGAATGTATTTCTTAATGCCCTTACTTTCTGGTTCGACCAAACCCGGGCATAATAAGGCAAACTGCTGAAACTTGGTGGTATAATCAGCGACATCATTTCCCTGCACTTCCAGATGCCAGAATTCTTCTTCCAGCCTATGCAATTCTTCTTCAGGACAGTACTTTTCTGTCAGCTTCTTCTTCAGTTCGGCCCAAGGAAGTCGGTTTGCAACCTCAAGGCCTACAGAGTTTGCGTGGGTTTTCCACCACGTGAGTGCACCTTCCTGAAAGGTGTAAGCAGCGAATTTGACTTTGTTGTTCTCAGTGCAGTCGCAGAGACTGAAAACAGATTCCATACGCTCAATCCAACGGATCAAGCCAATGGCACCTTCCGTGCCCTTGAAGTATAACGGTTTACAGCTAAGAAAGTCCTTATAGGAGCAAGGTTTGGGTGGTGGAGTATTGGTTGATGTGTCCTCGCTACCAGGTGGTGTTCGGGTAGCCAAGGCTTCGGTCACACTGCGGGCAATGATTCCCGCGATCTCAGCTTCGCTAAGGGTAATTTGACGGCGAGGAGGCATGATGCTGAGTAAGAAAGAACAAGGAAATGAAATAAGATACTAGTCCGAGTATGATGAACTAGTGGTGTGTTTGTCATTTAGAGACAAGGCGTTAGAGAAAAAGAGGCCCATATTCGTATAATATAATATAGCCTAAAGTTGCAATGAGGTCTATTCATGTAAATATATGTATATCACATAATAACCTATTGAGTGTCTAGCACAGACGTGTTTTGAGTCCCGTTTCTCTCGAGGTCAGAGTCAACTAATGTATCCTGTTCAGCCATAACTTCCTTCAGATCTTACATCATCTTTATTTAATTGTACATAGTTGATCAAGCTATGTTAAATTAAGTTCGTATGCTGTAATCCCTGAACTGGTTATACCTAATAGGGAATACTGCCTAACGGTCATAGTCTAGGCCCACTAAATGCAACCTAGTTCACTATAACCTTAGGCTCTGATACCAATCTGTGACACCCCCCCCAAATTTAATGATTTGCGGAAGCTTGATTTGGGTGCCACTAATCAATATACAAAGCACAAAGATAATAATGAACGACCACTATATGCGTCGTTTTAAACTTGTATTAATAAAGTTAACGTTTACATCAAAAATAATATTGCACTAGCTCGGTTCCTGAAATTGAGAGATTACATGGCATAATTACTTTTACAAAATATAATAATGCAGTCCAATCTCTAATTGTATGTATGCTGACTCGAGCTAGAAATCCCTGCTTGTGCAGTCAACCTACTGCTGGGTACCTGTGATATATACTAAAATGGGTCAGCGAAAACGCTGGTGAACTCACAGGTTTGTATGTCAATGTATAATTGTCAGAACCGCAAGATTTATAATGAATTTAAAATGCACTTAAGCAAAATAAAAGTTATACTGTCCATGAGCACATAGTCTGAGCTTAACTTGATTTGTCAGGCCCACTTAAGGAAACCTAACTTGAAATGCCTCCTACGAGTGCCTAATCAACACTCGTCTTCCCAAATGCTAATACATCCGTTTAACCGGTTAGTGCGTGCTAACCCGGATGAGGATTGTCAATCCCATATGATATCATATACTAACATTCACGCTATAAAATACTAGAGACTATGCTTATGGAGGACTTTAAATTGATTAGCTTGAAACTCATGTAGTATTTGAAGTTTGGCACTTGCGTTCTACTTGTAAAACAAAATCGAGTAGTAATATCACACCCCTAGTAAAAGTAGTGAAAATGGGGCTATGAAACTCACCTGAGTCTTGAAGTGTTTAAGTTAATAAACTTGAAGCAATTAGCTGTGAGTTGATGTCCAAAGACTTGAAACCTGAATGTGTCCACGACACTTGAATTGTTATTAATTGTATTGGTATCTCGAAAGACGACCATTGAAATTGTTTGTCTAACTTAATGTCCAAATTTCCCCGATTTGGTTGATTGTATTGTTACAAGTTACTACGACTTGTTTGATTGAATTGACACAAGTTACAACGACTTGTTTGAGTGTTGAAGTATGTTTTGAAAACGCGTACGGCCCGTTGGTGACAGTAACAATAGTTCAAAAGGTTATTATATTGTTGCTACAGTGAATTGCTACAGTAACTTTGACTTCGGAAATTTTGAGTTTTGAAGATTCTGTTTTGTGCGACGTAGCCTGCGACGTAGGCTGCGACGTAAGAGTTTTGCGACGTAAAGGGTTACGTCGCTAAGGTCAACAGTGCTAAGTCAATAGCGACGTAGGGTGCTACGTCGCTCATGCGACGTAGGTTCGTTTTTGCGACGTTAAGGTCTGCGTCGCTATGTGCGACGTTCGCAAGTCAATGCGACGTAATAGGCTGCGTCGCTGTATGCGACGTTGGGGATATAATGCGACGTAGGTCGCTACGTCGCATCTGCTCCAGACCAAATGCGACGTACGGGGTCTGATCGGAGTTTCAACTCCAAAAACGCGTTTTCCGGCCATCGATCGGCCTAATATTTTTACCCAACCCATTTTAGGACATTACAAGGTTATACAAACAACTAGCAAGTTATAAATCTTAAAAACGAGAGTTTTCGGAGTTGTGTCGGAAACTTATAAATCGCCGAAATGAAATTCCGGAAAGATAGAAGTGTAGATCGTCGCGAGGTGGTCGTTTATTGTAAAGGGGCTTGAAGATCCGAGGTCGTTTGAGGTGTTTATTTTGCGATTTTGATGATTTTTGGTTTGGGTTTTGTTGAGAGAAAATAGAGAGGTGAGAGATAGAGAAAAAGAGAAATGGAAGAAAGTGGGTGGAAGTGGGGGTTAAATCCCCATTTTCGCCCCGCGTTCCCGCTCCGTGCGGTGTTCGTTTGCTCCGTCGTTAAAACGTTAAATAATTATTTTATATATTAGTTGTTACTTTTAAAAATACAATTTATTACGTTAAATTTTATTTAAATATTTTACTAACCACTTAATATTTGAATTATAAAAGGTAAGTTAATTTGTTTGCGCGTTTTACATTTTAAGTTGTGTAACTTTCTGATTGTACGATACGAATGAATACGTAATATTATAATAATAATATTTTTGACATAATAGCGTTATTTAATAAAATTGATCACCAACGTCCGTATTTATTGTATCAAAATTCATTCGATTTAAAGCTCGTGCGATTTAAACAAACCGCACAATTGTAGATATATATTCAACAATATATATAATAATTGATACATTAATTAGCCTAACACAGAACTAATTACATGTATTAAAACTTGATTAGGCACTAAACTATAGTCCTAAATTGACGGTTGTCACACAAGAGGTAAAACTTGCGGTTGTAGACCGAATATCCCACACTTAGAGGAACATTGTCCCTAATGTTCGAATCTATTTGTTGAGCACCTCTTGACGAAGTATCCCACACTTAGAGATTCTACTTATCTTTGGATTGTTTCATAAGTGTTATGTGGTATGAGGTATCCCACACTTAGTGTTGGAATATTGGGCGAGATAATCAAAGCTTTAACGGATAAGGGTTTTTGGAATGGTGTACCGCTTTTGCTGTACGCGTTGTTTGCTGTGTGTTAGAAGTTTGCTGGTCCGCGGCTTGTAGCTTACGTCTCTCCGTGTTCTCCATCGTGGGGTCCGTTGCTTCCTTTGATTTGGTCTCCGATAAATAGTCATTTTGGTTCAACAAACAATCCACTCAATCATTTAAATAATAGCTGCTAATAAGAAAAAGTAAAGTGAAAGCATAATAAAATAGTAAATAGATAAATGTGATGTCGAAGCATCAATCGTACATCAATACAGACAATAATAGTAAAGAGTTTTGGTAGAAAGTAGAAAGAAGTCAGAAAGAGGAGCAATCCATTGCTCTGCTCATGGTCATACTGCTGCTGTAGATGTAGTGGGTCCAGGAGAAGTCTCATCTGATGAGGAGTCATCATACTGATCATTGGTGCCTTCGTTTGATGCATCATGATTAGCTCCTTCGTCTGGCATGCCAATGGTAAAAGCTCCTTGGTCTACTAGCTGATCAATAAGTGGTCCGGATGGTATCTCGAAACTACCGAACGGGAACATGGCTGACCCTTGGTGTGTGTTGTCCTGGAAGAGATCTGTTTGCCTGTGAGAGGAGACTGGAATAGGTACAGTAGCTGAAGGGATGGTCTGTCTGCCAGTTCTGGGGCTCTGAACAGTGACAGCCCGTGCCGATACTCTGGATGTCCTAATTCCTCTTGATGTGTGGACTCTGAATGAACCAACAACTGACGGAATGGTTTGTCCGGTGATTGGGATCTGCACTGGGGGTGTCTGAGGTCTAGGAATGATAACCCGTGGTGGCATAACATGCCTACGGCCCGGTGGTGGTCGAGGTGCTGGAGTAGGAACTACAGGTGGATACAGGTGTGGTGGTGCTCGACCCATTCCACATGGTAAGTGTGGCAGTGGGGTCATGGGTATACCAGCTGCCTGCTGTTGCAATGCTGTATAGATCCTAGTCTGCATCTGCATATTCCAGTACCAGTAATCGGGACCTGTAGGCGCCCCGTAGTGATAGATGAATGAAGGCCCTTTCGATCTTGGGGCAGGAGTAGAAGGTCCTGCCCTAGTACGTGGTGGTTCTACTCGTGGTGGTGGCGGTATGTCATCATCTTCATCGTCATTCTTGTCATCACTGTCATCCTCATCGGTATCTGACTCACTAGGCCCTTGCTGTCGTTTCCTTTTCTTTGTCTCTCTTGGTAGGACCAAATCTGGTATTAAAATGTCCACACTGTCAGGATCTGTTGCCCGTGCTTTGATGTAGACTGTACCATCTGCCGTGATCCGGAGTATACCCATACTCCTAAGAAATTGGTAGTCAAGTGGCTTGGAGCTCCATCCTGCCTTGAATCTTTCAACATCCGCTGTTCGAAGCAATCTCATACTTCGGATCAGGCGAGTAATTACTGCTCCCAGGTATGATCTTCTCTTGCCAAAATCCTTTTCCTGTAGAAGCCTCTGAGCGACTAAATAGGCAACCTGTATGTTTTGCTTTTCGAGAATGCTCGCCATGAGAGCGACATCGAATCCGGAGACTCGTCCGCTGGTGGTGTGTTTCCCGTCAAAGGAACAAGCTATGAGCTTGTGAAGAATCTGGAGAACTGGGTCCTTGAGTCGGGCTGCCTTGATTCCTGAAAAATACGGTGTGGGGGACCATTGGCTCCATATTTCAATGCAACTGGTGGTGACAGAAACAGAGGTGGCTCCTGTGGTGAATAAAGGCGACTGTATCTCCTCAGGTGTGTACAGGCCTATGTGGAGTGAGAATTAGGCGAGTGACAGAGTGTGCGGGTTGCCCAAATACTGAAATGATAATGCACAATCTTCAATCCTCCCTCTTTCCTGAAAACTGAAGGTGGTCATAAATTCCGTAACCATTTCCACATATACGGGCTCATCAATGCTAAATAATCTCTTCAAGGGCTCGAACTGCTGCCCATTCACTGTGTAGCTAAGCAGGTCTTCGAGTCGCTGCTTGAGTCCTAAAGCTTGCATAACGTCCCAATCAATGTGCCTGAGACGCCCGAACTTTTTATCCCTCCATATACGGGCCATCTTGTCATAAGCTGGCGTGGCACTCATATATGCTAAAGATCCTGCAAGGGGTCGTGCTGGATTTAATTTCTTCTTGCGTGTCATTGTACCTGAGAACATTTAAAGTAATGGATTCTTTAAGAAAGAGAAATTCAAAGCAAGCTTCGGGGAATTTCGAAGTGAGGGCTTTAATTTCTAGACAATCTAAATATTTCATTGAACGTATAATGCTCCCATGTAACAAACAGTTAATCGTCAAGGTAATATCATTACTCAGGAAAGTATAGTCATGGAATGGCAATCTTTTTACTGTGAAGTGCTTGTCATTTACAAAGTTTGGTGCAGACCAAGTTTGAAATGATGAGAATTCACGAATAACATCATTATTGGTAAGGTTCGACTTTGGAAGTGCAAGTTGAAGTAAGGTTTTTGAATAAAAGATTTTGTCTTAAAATAAATTCAATACTTCAAGTTGACTTTTAGGTCAAAGCTTTTAAATGATATTTTCGAATGCCATAATTTTAACCTATTCATGCATGCATATTCTAATTCATTTTAAGCATTTCCTATTTGATAAGCAAACTAAGTTATGCATAAAAGAGGTTATCATGCCCATGTATTTGGTGTGGTCCAAGTCTTTTTATTCAAGAGTGATGATTCTCTAGTTATTGCCTAATTTGACTAGTCAAAACAAGTACAATATGGTCATGCAATTTTCAACTTATCATATTTTTCATGCAAGCTAGTCACTTTTTTGTTGATTTTCAAAAGCCAAAATTGCTAAACCTAACTTGTGCACATAGAGCAACTAACAGAGGGATTATGCAAAGCACCACAATTACTAGTCACTTGGAATACTAACACTTAATTAAGCAAAGTTCTAAGCTAGATCAATTGATCAAGGTTTAGAACGTGGAGGTTTGCGTGTAGTAATAGAGCATTTAACCAAGGAAAACACTATTTCCTAGCTACTATCCTATATAACTACAAGAAACAAGTTCCTAAAAGTTCAAAGTGGGTTTTGTGATCATACCTTGCTTAGAGCGAATGAAATGCAAAAACGAAAGTACAACCGAGAAGTATATGCGGCGAGGGGCTCGAAAGGACAAGAGATTAAGTGATTTGATGGAGTTTTGATGGTGGATTCATGGTGGACTCATGGTGGCCGGTTTTTAGAGAGGGAGGAGGAGGAAGATGAAGTTTGTTGAATGATTTGAATTATGGGGAGTTAAGGAGGTTCATAGTGGTCCATTAGGGTACATGTACTCACCTTAAGTACTATGGTACTCATATGGTCCCTAAGATAAATTAAATGTCAAGTACTTATATCTCAAATTAATTTCCAATGTCCACTAATAATGGGGGTGAATCTTAAATATATTACTTGTAACTAGTTACTTGTTAGTTTCTTGTTACGTCGCAAATATTTTAAGAAACGCGCAAAATTTTGCGGAACACTTAAAATCAACTTTTAAACATTAAACTTAAACTATTTTTGTTGTTTAAAAATCTTTGTCTGTCGTGGACTTGTTGAGTGTATCCGTTTAAGTAGAATTCCCAAAATGTTTTCACATTCTTTCAGTCACGCACGTGTTTCCAAACAAACATTTAAAAGCGTTTTTTCTTTTAAGGGAAACTTTCAAAAATTTATTATATTATATATGTATACTTAAAACTGGCTCACTTAAGGTTGCGAGCCTTGCCCTTTTTCAGAAAGAATTGTTTTATGATCCGTTCCGATCCCTCCAAAGGGAAAGGGTCGAGATTTTCTCCCTTAATTGAACATTTTTTGGTACAAAACACTTTGATAGCTCCCAGATGACATTGTAAACTAGAAAATGACGATCTTCTGGACCCGTTAGGATTTCTCGTTCCTCATACCCTAGATTAACAAGATCGTTAATCAACTTATTGTACGCCTTTCTTATCTTTTTAGGATTTGATAGACCGTCGCGTTCTCCTTTGTTTTTGTAGTTCAGATTGTGAGTAAGTTTATTCACTGCTTCCATAAACGCATTCTCCTCCGTGGAATCGGGTTCTCCGGTTGTAAGTTTAACTAGTTTACCGAGTTCACTGATTCCGGCTTTTTGAGTGGAAGTGAAGGGATACTTGGTGAAGGTGAAGATTTGAACAAGCTTGACGTGGAGGTCTTTTCTTTTTTCAAAGAAGCTTGTGTTGACTTTATCCTTTGTGGAATTAGGGAAAACTTCTCGCAATTTTGAGATTAGGTAAGAAGCGGGGTCAACAATGAATGAGATTTTACCAAGAAAGGTGATCGGGTTTTGTTCTGTCCAGAACTCAAGTTTGTCGATCATTGCGGCGACATTGTGATTTATTAATATCATAGATATTGGAAGGTAATCCATGTCGGCAAATGATTCGAGGAGTAGATCTAAATCTGCTACAAACTTTAGTTCTTGGTCTCTGAAACTTGTGGAGGGGTTTTCGCATTCTTTATTTGAGAGATGAAGAAGAAGATCCACTTGTTTTTCTAATGCAGTAATCGTTTCTCGTTGGTCGAAAGAAAATGGGAGGTTGGCATAGGTCAATTGTTTGACGAATGCTTTATAAACGTCCGTCCTACGGGAAGGATTGAAAGATGCGCCTAGGGTGCGTTCTTCAAAACAAGGGTTTTCTGGCTTAGCTGATGGAACTTTGTCCACCACTCGGTAAATGGTGTATTTAGGTTCGTATGGAGAGAATGGAAAGATACCGTCATTGTGAGAATCGGATATGGTTTGGGTATATACCGATGTTTCAGGAATGAGGGTAATTAAGTCACATGTTTTCGGAGGCTTTACTTCATGATTTTCTTAGGGAAGATAATCCAAGTGGACAGATTTCGACAATTCATGCATGTGCAAAGTTGGAGAGTGATCTTCTGGAGATGATGCCAAGTCAGGTAGTCGATCCGTGACATCAAAATTCAGGAAATGGTTTGGAATGGGATGTGGGATCCTAAATTCTTCTAGGGAAGCATACAATTCATCCCTTGAAGTACAACTAGAAGTGGGTTTTCGAGACGTCATATTTAAACTAATATTATCCTAATTAACCAGTATTAAATTAATCGTGAAATAAAACTAAAATTTGTGCACGCACCGTGTCGTTGTTTTTCAAAAGATGGTGCGAGCGCAGCTGTAACACCCGCCAAATTAGGACTAGTAATTAGTGCCTAATCATATGTTAATACATGTAATTAGTTCTGTGTTAGGCTAATTAATGTATCGAATTATATATATATTGTTGAATATATATACGAAAATGCGATTTGATTAAATCGTACGCAATTTAAATCGAATGTATTTCGATTCAATTTAATACGGACGTTGGTGACCAATTTTATTAAATAACGCTTTTATGTCAAAAATATTATTTTGATAATATTTTGTATTCAATTCGTATCGTACAAACCGAACTTACACAATTTAAAACAATAAAATGCGTAAACTAAATAAACAAACTAACTTACATCTTATAACACAAATATAAATTGATTTGTAAAATATTTAAACAATATATCGCGTAATAAATCGTATTTTAAAACTTATAATCAAAATGTAAATAATTATTTAACGTTTAAACAACGGAGCAAACGAACACCACGCGGAACGCGGGGCGAGAAACTGAAAAGTGGGGATAACCCCACCTCCCACTCCTTTTCTTTCTCATTCTTCTATCAATTCTCTCTCTCTTCTCTTATTTCCTCCAAAATCACCAAATCACCAAAAACTCACAAAACCGCAAAATAACGTCACGAAACGCAACCGAATCACCAATATTTTTAGAGATTCACGACCACCTCGCAACGATCTACATTTCTACCTTTCCGGATTTTCATTTCGGCAAATTGTAAGTTTTCGACAAAATCCCGAAATCTCTTGATTCTTAGTATTTTTCATTTGTGGTTGTTTTTATAACTAGTATATGTCCATTACAATGTATAGAACATGATTTCATAGCTTAAAAACGAGTTTAAAACGGATTTTTCGCCGGAAAAACGTTAACAGCCGGACTTTCTGGGCTGGTGTTCATCCATGCGACACAAGCATTGTGTCGCATATTGTGTCGTATTTTGGCCTTTATGTCGCATAAAATCCCTTGTGTCGTACCTTATGTCGTACCAGATAATTAGTGTCGCAAGACCTGCGACACAACCACTATGTCGTATTCTATGTCGTATTTCCATACGACACAATCACTATGTCGCTGTTGAATCAGCATCTCGCATCTATGCGACACAACCCTTGTGTCGCATAGACATTGTGTCGCATTTTTATGCGACACAACCCTTGTGTCGCATAACCACTTTTGTGTCGCATATTGTGTCGCAAAACACAGAAAACTCAGATTTTTACTAAGTGTCGAGACCTGAAATTTATCACTCTATTTTACCCGAATTCAGATCCCAGATGCGTTTTTCGTCAAAGCCATATAGTAGAAATAAAAATTTTCCAAGCTGACCTGGCAGCTCGACCCCAGCCAGGGTAAAACGCCACGAAATCACAATAATAATAGTTGAGATTATTATTACAAATCCGTCACCAACGGGCCGTACATGTTTTCAAACACTTAACAAATCAACCAAATCGTAGTAATTTGGACATATATATAGTTGTGTAACAACTACAAGGGTGATCTTTTGAGATACCCAATCATGTTTATAACCATCGCGTGTCGTGGACACCCTCAGGTTACAAGTCTTTGGACTTCATACTCGGCTAATCAACTTACGTTTGTTTAAACGCTTTCAGACTCAGGTGAGTCTCATAGCCCCTCTTTTTACTGTTTTACTCAGGGGTGTGATATATTGCCCAACTTTTAACATGTGAACGCAAGTACAAACATTTCATATACTACATGAGTTTTTCGAAACTAATCATTTAAAGTCCTCCGTCAGCATAGTTGTTAATACGTTGTAGCGTGAATATTAGTATATGGTACCATATAGGATTGACCCTCCTCGTCCGGGTTAGCAAGCACTAACCGGGTAAACGGACGTACTAATATTTGGGAAGACGAATGTTGATTAGGCATTCGTGGAGGCACCTCGCCCGGAATTCTCTTTAGGGGACCCGGCCCTCGAGTTAAGCTCAACTATGTGCTCATGGCTGTATACACGATGATTATCATTTAATTGCTGGATGCAATTCATTATTTAATTGCTGGATGCAATTCATTATTTAAATCTTGCGGTTCATACGATATTACTTGATTTCAAACCTGTGAGCTCACCAGCTTTATAGCTGACCTTTTAGCATATATCGCAGGTACCCAGCAGTAGGATGTTTCTGCTTCAGGATTTAGCTCGAGTCAGCATACAGACGATTGAGATTTTCTTGCATTAGTATATTTTGTATAAGTACTTATGTACTGAAATCTCATTTTATTTAACTCGAGCTATGTAAAGCTTTAAATGTTGTAAACATTTCAGTTATCAATATATTTTGTTAAAACGACGCATATAGAGTCGTTTGCTATTTATCTTTGTGCTTTGTTATTGATTAGTAACACCCAAAACAAGCTTCCGCAAATCATCAAATTTGGGGGTGTTACAGATTGGTATCAGAGCCTAAGGTTATAGTGAACTAGGTTGCATTTAGTGAGCCTAGACTATGACCATTAGGCAGTATTCCTTATTAGGTATGACTGGTTCAGGGATTACAGCATACGAGTTTAATTTAACATAGCCTGATCAACTATGTACAATTAGGCAAAGATGATGTAAGATCTGAAAGTAGTTATGGCTGAACAGGATACAATAGAAGACTCTGACTTCGAGAGAACCGAGACTCAAACATGTTTATGCTAGACACTCAATAGGCTATATTATATAGGAGCTATATGAATATAGGCCTCAATCTTACTAACGCTTTGTCTTAGAAATGGCAAACATCCCATCAAATTCATCTCGTTCTCCATCCGGGTCGCAGAACCCAAGGGTAGCAAGGAGGAACAACAGGTTGCCTCGAGCTGGCCCGTATCCCACTCACATCGCCTTACCGGCTTTAACTGCTAGGGTAAATCAACACGAGCAGCGACTTCGCACCATGGATGTCGTGTTGCAGGAAACAAATGAAAACTGGCGACTTACGTCTCTTGAACGCATAGAACAGGTCTCCGACGACCTTGAAACCACAAACAACAACATGGATGTCCTTCGCAACCAAATTATAGAAATAAGGGTGGAAAATGCCCTTCTACAACAAAGGATGGAAGAATGTGAGCAACGCTCACGTGAAGCAGAAGAGTATGCGCGCGGAATAACACAACGACTTGCGCTAGCAGAAGACAACGCCCGACAAGCTAGCAGGCTTGCAAACACTGTGGACCGTCTTGTCACGATGATGGAACAAATTAATCTACGTCAAGACTAGTGTAGTCTTTGTCTTGTAATCTATCCTGTAATCTAGTAACTATCTACGCGCTACTCTATAATTCAGTCGGATGTAACAATTCCCGACATCTTTTGTAATACATCTGTAGGATGTAACCTTTGAACTCGTATTAGCTATCCAATATTTCTTGTTGTTCAACTCATATTAATTGCCATAATTCTTTTTCATATTGATGTTATGTATTACCACCTTTATACATGTACATCTGAAATAAATACAATTTTCTTACAAAATCTCATGTATCTTCATTTCTTTTATTGAAGACTCATGCCGCCAAAGACACGACCTTACACAGATGCTCAGATCACGTCACTCATAACCCAGGCTGTTACTGAAGCCTTGGCTCGGAATACCCCACCCAACTCCACAAGAAACAGCGATACTGCTGGAACCTCTGCCGTCAAACCTTGTTCTTACAAGGACTTCCAAAGCTGCAAACCCTCGAGCTTCAAGGGTTCTGAAGGAGCCATCGGACTGATCAGATGGTTCGAGAAAATGGAAATTGTTTTCCGTGTTAGTAAATGCGCGGAGAACGACAAGGTAAACTTCGCCACCTGCTCTCTTGAAGATGATGCCCACTCTTGGTGGAATTCATATACCCAATCAGTGGGTGCTGACATTGCCTACCAACTCACTTGGGAGGAATTGAAGGCAAAACTCACTGCCAAATACTGCTCTATCGCCAAACTCCAAAAGCTAGATGAGGAGTTCTGGAACTTAAAGGTTCAGGGTGGTGATATCGATGGTTATACCACCAGGTTTCAACAACTAGCTGCCCTCCGCCCAGCTATGGTTAGCACTGAACCTGATAAAATCAGGAAGTACACCCTTGGTCTCCCTGATCCTGTTCGGGGACATGTCATCTCTTCAAAACCAACCACCATTGACGGTGCGATCTCATTGGCCCAAGACCTGATGTCTATGAGCCAAGATTCTGAACCACCCACTTCATCCTCCCATAACAACAAACGCAAGTGGTCTGACTACCACAACAACCCCTCCAACCAACAAAACAAGAAACCCGACACCATCAAAGCTTACAACACCACCACTGACATCATCCGGGGCTACACTGGGAGCAAACCTTATTGTTCCAAGTGCAGTCGCCACCATGAAGGTTTCTGTGGTCCCTTTTGCAACAACTGCAAGAGGTACGGCCACCTCACAAAAGATTGCCGCTCTCCTACCAACAACAATTCCAACAACAACACCAGACCACCCAAAGTATGCTTTGAGTGTGGGAAACCTGGGCATTTCAGGGACTCGTGCCCAAAACTGAAGAACAACAACAACCGCAACAACAGCAACAACAGCAACAACAACAACACTCGCAGCAGAGCTTTTGTCATCAAATCTGGGGACGCCCGCCAAGACCCGAATGTGGTCTCGGGTATGTTCCTCCTCAACAACTTAACTGCTTCCGTTCTATTTGATACTGGTGCTGATAGAAGCTTTATCTCCAATGATTTTTGCCCATTACTTGACATCACTCCTGTTGCCTTAGATGTTAAGCACACTGTAGAGCTAGCAAATGGAAAACTTGTAGAAACCACCAGTGTGATACCTAATTGCACTTTAAACCTAGCTGACGAAACCTTTTCGATCGACCTTATACCCATTGAAATCGGAAGTTTCGACGTCATTATCGGAATGGACTGGTTGTCCAAGCATCGAGCTGAAATCGTTTGTCATGATAAAATCGTCCGTATTCCACTCGCCGTTGGTGGAACCTTGATCATACAGGGGGAGACCGGTGGGACGGGACTCAATATAATCTCCTGCTTAAAAACCCGAAAATTTCTGAGAAAGGGTTACCCTGCCATACTCGCACACATCATGGAGAAGAAATCGGAAGAGAAGCGACTTGAGGATGTGCCAATTGCTAGAGACTTTCCCGAAGTCTTTCCGGAAGAATTACCTGGTCTACCTCCGCTTAGACAGGTTGAGTTCTCGATTGATCTCGTGCCGGGTGCCGCACCGGTGGCCCGCGCACCATACCGTTTAGCCCCATCCGAACTTCAGGAGTTGTCCTCTCAGTTACAGGAACTTCTGGATCGAGGATTCATTAGACCGAGTTCTTCACCTTGGGGAGCTCCGGTCTTATTTGTCAAAAAGAAGGACGGTTCATTCCGAATGTGCATCGACTACCGAGAATTGAACAAATTGACCGTCAAGAACCGTTATCCACTTCCTCGCATTGATGATCTATTCGACCAACTTCAGGGTTCATGTTTTTACTCAAAAATCGATCTGCGATCAGGTTATCATCAATTACGAGTTTGCGACACCGATATTCCAAAAACTGCTTTCAGAACTCGTTACGGGCACTACGAATTCCAAGTGATGCCCTTTGGTCTAACCAACGCACCGGCTGTATTCATGGACCTCATGAACCGGGTGTGCAAACCTTACCTCGACAAGTTTGTCATTGTCTTTATCGATGACATACTCATTTACTCGCGCAACGAGCAAGAACATGCGCAACACCTCAAAACCATCCTTGAACTACTTAGACACGAGGAGCTTTATGCTAAATTCTCTAAGTGTGAGTTCTGGATCCAAACTGTTCAATTTCTTGGTCACGTGATTGACAGTCAGGGAATTCACGTTGACCCATCAAAGATCGAGGTTATCAAAGACTGGCAAGCACCCACCTCTGCAACTGAAGTACGACAATTCTTGGGTCTTGCTGGGTATTATCGACGATTTATCGAAAATTTCTCTAAAATAGCTCAACCACTTACGGTACTGACTCAGAAGGACAAAAGGTTCGATTGGACCGAAAAACAAGAGTCAGCGTTCCAACTTTTGAAACAAAAGCTTTGCAGTGCTCCAATTCTATCCTTACCCAAAGGCACCGATGACTTCGTGGTATACTGCGATGCTTCTCACCAAGGTCTTGGTTGCGTGCTTATGCAACGAGACGAGACAAGGTCATTGCTTATGCCTCACGACAGCTGAAAATTCATGAAAAGAACTACACCACTCACGATCTCGAACTTGGAGCTGTCATTTTTGCTCTAAAAATCTGGAGACATTATCTCTACGGCACTAAGTGCACCATCTTTACCGATCACAAAAGTCTCCAACATATCTTCGATCAGAAGGATCTCAATATGAGGCAACGTCGATGGGTCGAGTTGCTTACCGATTACGATTGCGAGATCAAGTACCATCCAGGGAAGGCTAACGTTGTAGCCGATGCCCTCAGTCGAAAGGAACGACCAAAACCACTTCGAGTCCGAGCCCTCAGTATGACCATTCACAACGATCTTACCGTTCAGATTCATACTGCTCAGATCGAAGCCCTGAAACCTGAAAACATCAAAAATGAAGCCTTACGGAGTATTGACAAACAATTTGAAATCAAATCTAACGGGATTAGGTATTTCTCAAACCGAATCTGGTTGCCTAATTTCGAGAACCTACTAGACTTGGTGATGGATGAAGCTCACAAGTCTAAATATTCTATCCATCCGGGATCCGATAAGATGTACCACGGAATCAAGGAATTTTATTGGTGGCCAAACATGAAAGCCGAAATCGCCACTTATGTCAGCAAATGTCTTACTTGCTCGAAAGTCAAAACCGAACATCAGAAACCGCCTGGTTTACTCCAACAACCTGAAATCCCTGAATGGAAATGGGAACAAATTGCCATAGATTTCATAACCAAACTACCCAAGTCGTCGAGCGGTTGCGATACCATTTGGGTGATCGTCGATCGTCTCACCAAATCTGCTCACTTCCTGGCAATCAAAGAAAACGATAAAATGGAACGCCTTACACAAATCTACATCAAGGAAATCGTTTCTCATCACGGTGTTCCAATCTCGATCATCTCTGACAGGGATGCCCGTTTCACCTCTCACTTTTGGCAATCACTTCAAAAAGCATTGGGTACCCGTCTCGATATGAGTACCGCGTACCATCCTCAAACCGATGGCCAAAGTGAACGAACCATTCAAACACTGGAAGACATGCTACGAGCCTGCGTAGTTGATTTCGGTACAAACTGGGAAAGACATCTACCGTTGTGCGAATTTTCGTACAATAACAGTTATCACGCCAGCATTAAGGCTGCACCTTTTGAGGCACTGTACGGTCGTAAGTGCCGATCACCGATCTGTTGGACTGAGGTGGGAGATAGTCAACTCACTGGTCCTGAACTCATACACGTCACCACTGAGAAAATTGTGGAAATCCAAAACAGACTCAAAGCCGCACGTGATCGTCAGAAAAGTTATGCTGACGTGAGACGCAAACCACTCGAGTTCCAAGTTGGGGATCGAGTTCTCTTAAAAGTATCGCCTTGGAAAGGCGTCATCCGTTTTGGCAAACGCGGGAAGTTAAATCCCAGGTACATCGGGCCTTTTGAGATCCTCGAACGGATTGGCCCCGTAGCTTATCGATTGCAGCTGCCATCCGAACTCAGCAGCGTGCATCCGACTTTTCATATTTCAAATTTGAAGAAGTGTCTGTCTGATGAGACACTTATTATTCCATTAGATGAAATTCGTGTTGACGATAAACTTCATTTCGTTGAGGAACCCGCTGAAATTATGGACCGTGAGGTCAAACAACTGAAACAAAGTCGTATTCCCATCGTCAAGGTCAGATGGAATTCGCGGCGTGGTCCGGAATTCACCTGGGAACGGGAAGACCAAATGCGACTCAAATATCCTCAACTATTCACTGATTCCACATCAAACACGACTTCGAGCTAAATTTCGGGACGAAATTCTTCTAACAGGGGGAGAATGTAACACCCGCCAAATTAGGACTAGTAATTAGTGCATAATCATATGTTAATACATGTAATTAGTTCTGTGTTAGGCTAATTAATGTATCGAATTATATATATATTGTTGAATATATATACGAAAATGCGATTTGATTAAATCGTACGCAATTTAAATCGAATGTATTTCGATTCAATTTAATACGGACGTTGGTGACCAATTTTATTAAATAACGCTTTTATGTCAAAAATATTATTTTGATAATATTTTGTATTCAATTCGTATCGTACAAACCGAACTTACACAATTTAAAACAATAAAATGCGTAAACTAAATAAACAAACTAACTTACATCTTATAACACAAATATAAATTGATTTGTAAAATATTTAAACAATATATCGCGTAATAAATCGTATTTTAAAACTTATAATCAAAATGTAAATAATTATTTAACGTTTAAACGACGGAGCAAACGAACACCACGCGGAACGCGGGGCGAGAAACTGAAAAGTGGGGATAACCCCACCTCCCACTCCTTTTCTTTCTCATTCTTCTATCAATTCTCTCTCTCTTCTCTTATTTCCTCCAAAATCACCAAATCACAAAAAACTCACAAAACCGCAAAATAACGTCACGAAATGCAACCGAATCACCAATATTTTTAGAGATTCACGACCAACTCGCAACGATCTACATTTCTACCTTTCCGGATTTTCATTTCGGCAAATTGTAAGTTTCCGACAAAATCCCGAAATCTCTTGATTCTTAGTATTTTTCATTTGTGGTTGTTTTTATAACTAGTATATGTCCATTACAATGTATAGAACACGATTTCATAGCTTAAAAACGAGTTTAAAACGGATTTTTCGCCGGAAAAACGTTAACAGCCGGACTTTCTGGGCTGGTGTTCATCCATGCGACACAAGCATTGTGTCGCATATTGTGTCGTATTTTGGCCTTTATGTCGCATAAAATCCCTTGTGTCGTACCTTATGTCGTACCAGATAATTAGTGTCGCAAGACCTGCGACACAACCACTATGTCGTATTCTATGTCGTATTTCCATACGACACAATCACTATGTCGCTGTTGAATCAGCATCTCGCATCTATGCGACACAACCCTTGTGTCGCATAGACATTGTGTCGCATTTTTATGCGACACAACCCTTGTGTCGCATAACCACTTTTGTGTCGCATATTGTGTCGCAAAACACAGAAAACTCAGATTTTTACTAAGTGTCGAGACCTGAAATTTATCACTCTATTTTACCCGAATTCAGATCCCAGATGCGTTTTTCGTCAAAGCCATATAGTAGAAATAAAAATTTTCCAAGCTGACCTGGCAGCTCGACCCCAGCCAGGGTAAAACGCCACGAAATCACAATAATAATAGTTGAGATTATTATTACAAATCCGTCACCAACGGGCCGTACATGTTTTCAAACACTTAACAAATCAACCAAATCGTAGTAATTTGGACATATATATAGTTGTGTAACAACTACAAGGGTGATCTTTTGAGATACCCAATCATGTTTATAACCATCGCGTGTCGTGGACACCCTCAGGTTACAAGTCTTTGGACTTCATACTCGGCTAATCAACTTACGTTTGTTTAAACGCTTTCAGACTCAGGTGAGTCTCATAGCCCCTCTTTTTACTGTTTTACTCAGGGGTGTGATATATTGCCCAACTTTTAACATGTGAACGCAAGTACAAACATTTCATATACTACATGAGTTTTTCGAAACTAATCATTTAAAGTCCTCCGTCAGCATAGTTGTTAATACGTTGTAGCGTGAATATTAGTATATGGTACCATATAGGATTGACCCTCCTCGTCCGGGTTAGCAAGCACTAACCGGGTAAACGGACGTACTAATATTTGGGAAGACGAATGTTGATTAGGCATTCGTGGAGGCACCTCGCCCGGAATTCTCTTTAGGGGACCCGGCCCTCGAGTTAAGCTCAACTATGTGCTCATGGCTGTATACACGATGATTATCATTTAATTGCTGGATGCAATTCATTATTTAATTGCTGGATGCAATTCATTATTTAAATCTTGCGGTTCATACGATATTACTTGATTTCAAACCTGTGAGCTCACCAGCTTTATAGCTGACCTTTTAGCATATATCGCAGGTACCCAGCAGTAGGATGTTTCTGCTTCAGGATTTAGCTCGAGTCAGCATACAGACGATTGAGATTTTCTTGCATTAGTATATTTTGTATAAGTACTTATGTACTGAAATCTCATTTTATTTAACTCGAGCTATGTAAAGCTTTAAATGTTGTAAACATTTCAGTTATCAATATATTTTGTTAAAACGACGCATATAGAGTCGTTTGCTATTTATCTTTGTGCTTTGTTATTGATTAGTAACACCCAAAACAAGCTTCCGCAAATCATCAAATTTGGGGGTGTTACAGCAGCAGGGGTTTTTAAATTTATATTTTGCGGGGCTTAAATTATACGTACTACCAACTCTGGTTAGTAAGCGGTAAGTATGACCTAAGATCGTTCTACGAATCCAAACGTGTGGGTGATTAAAGTTAACACTTTCAGTAGGGAAGTATTTAGGATGGCACAAAGTAGGTAGGTTTTTTGGGATTTAAAATACAGAAAAGTAAATTGCAGGAAATTAAAATGCAGGAAAACAGATAAAGATAAAGATGTGATTGCTGAGATTTTGATAACTAGTATTTCAGGATGACAGAACGAATAGGGTTGATACTAATGTGGTCAATAAACTACTAGGTGTAAACTCTAGAACCCTACCAACTCAGTTTCCCATTGGCATGTCACATGGAACTAGGTTATCGTGATTCTGGTCGGAGCAATACGCAAACTTCCAATACTCATCTAGTTGAAAGATGAGCAACCCATCTTGGTTTAAACCGAGGCGCATGAATCAGTAGCGTATCGTCTCATAGGTCCGACCGTTCTTGACCCCTAAGGTAGTTTACTACACTATTAGCACGAAGATTATTAACTTTGCATGTTTAGACCGTCGATTATGTAAAACTTAGGGTTTTAAGGTTTATAGGTCACCAGGGTTTTACTCCTATTCCTAAGTCTTGTTTTCGTTCAATTAAGCTTTAATTACTTCGACTTATGATTTAAGTTCTCCTTTTCAAACAGTTATACATCCCCAGGTTATTCGCAGTTTGTTAAAACATGTTTCATACGAGGACCATGCCTTTCAATAATAGACAGTGTACTTTGCATGAGATTTCCACTGCTTCTTATATCCAACACGCGGTCAAGAGTAATTGACGGTGAAAGTGACACTCTAACTAATTAAATGTAAAGCAGTGCAGGAAAGTAAACCTAATATATACAACGAGTGATTTCACTGTGTCTTACTTATTGCATGTCATGGGCACAGATAACTACTTACCATAATTAAGGTTGATCAGGTCCTAATTACTAGGTTATAGTCGCGTGGATAACTGGAAAGGGTACTCCATAAACTAGACTTAAAATTCATAAAGTCTAAACAGTGCAAGGGTTATTATCTCCTATTTTATCTGAACGTATTTAACGAACATTATTTTGTAATGCATTGATTCTCGTAGGATATACCAGTTAGTTGTGAAGTTGTATTATCCTTACGGAATTCCAACTGTTAAACCAGAGCTGATTCCAATGATATAACTACCTTCGGTCGTTTACCGGCTTCCGTACGTTTGTACTTTGCATAACGCATTTCCAGCACTATACCGAGTAACAGTCGAATAGGGGCCGTCATACCACTTTACGATTATCGTACATTAGTTATGTAATGACATCCTTACTTATAATTATCTACATCCACAGCAATCACAATAATAAACTACTCGCAATTCATGGCAACAAATAAATCACATACCAGGCAATAATACATATTCAAATATGAAATTAGACAAGTATAATAATGGTTTAGAAATCACCCGGAATTAAATGCGTAGCAGCGTATTATTATAATTGACAAACTCTTTCACACGTACAAAGATTGATCTCCGAATCTCTAGCGTTCGCCCTAGCTTCTATGTTAGTCCGTGGACTAATTACAATATTCCTAGAATGAGAAAGACTAAAAGACTACGAAAGATTATCTAGTGAGAAAGAAAGAGTGAAATATGCTAGAATGTGTGCATATGAGGTGTGTGTTTCAAATGAACCCAAACAACCTATTTATAGGTGAGTCTTGGCTCATTTTAGCATCATGAAGCCTTGAGGTGCATGTTAGAAAGACTAGCTAAAAGTGGATCGTACAACGCGAAAAGTGACCGCACCGGGTACTGTACAACGCGAAAAGTGACCGCACCAGGTACCAAAACTTGCCAAAAACGGAAACCGGGATGGGAGAAGGGTGGCCGGCGGCGCCAGCCCTGTGGCCGGCGGCGGTGGGCTGGTGGCCGGTGGCGGTGGGCCCTGCCCCGCCCCGTTGCACGATTTGTTGCTTCGTTTCTTGATTCGTGCGTGTTTTCTTCGTTATACGTCCGTTTGAGTTGATTCTTTTTTTGTTGGATTCGTAATTCAAAAACGAAGATTTTGACATAGGATATGCCTGAAAATGAGGTCCATAGCTCCAGATATTGCGTACGGATCATTTGGATCTTCCGGTGGGCGCGAAATCTTCATTCTTTGCCCGTTTTGGTTGATTCTTCTTCTGTTAGATTCGTATTTTGAAAACAAACATCTTGAAAATAATGGATACTGATGGAGGGCATTTTGGTCTTGAAATCTTGATTTTGTGTCTTGAATCTTCAAACATGTGTGGAATCTTCATTTTACATCCGTTTTGCTTGATTTTTCTCGTGCAACCTTGTTTCAATCATCTTGGCATAATGTTACTGATTTGTAATGTTTTTGAGTCAATATGCCAAGAATCGTTCCAGAATGAGATAGATATCGGTGGTAAAAACGTGACTTTTTACGCTATATCAATGCTTAAACCCCTTGATACAACATAACTGATAGTTTAACATACATTAGCAAGAAATCGGTACGAACCTTAATAAAATCAATTAGAATTAGGTGTTAAGAAAGGTCAGAAATTAAATATCGTTTTGTTGCTGATGAACGCCAAAATGTGCTATTTTATAGTACTAATTACCCCTTAGTTTGATTAATTTCTTATGCATTTTATTTGAATTCGATACTCATTTCGTTCATATTTGCATTTAGGAATTTTCTGGAGCTTGAATCGGAAAAGAAGCTGAAAACGTGCGAGAATTGAAGAAAAGAAGTTAAAAATAAGAAATATTGAAGATGGTGGTCGCTGGTGAAAAAAGTTGGAAATTCTGATCCATACGGCGTATGGATTCCATACGGCGTATGGATGAAGTGAGCCGGGCCGTCAGTTTACGCGGGTCAGACCCATGGGCTTTTCAATCCATACAGCGTATGGAATTCCACACGGCGTATGGATTGCTTCGACAGAAACCCTAAAAAACTCATTTTTGCTCTCATTTTGGATATGACTTCACCACTTTTCTCAGTCGATTCTCTCAACAAAAACCCTAATATCTGGAGCATTTTGAAGGAAAAATATCAAGGATAATCGAAGGCTTTCATTCGTTCAATCGTTATTTCGATATTTCGGTTCGAATACGTTTCTTTCTTTCATTTGATTATGAATATTGAGATGTTTATGATTCTGATTTTCTGTGATAATATGAGTGGCTAAGTTTTTAATACAATTGCTTAGATGATAATACTCGGATGATGATTTGATTGTTGAATTGCTAGTTAATATTGAATTTCATGAATGTTTATATGTTTATTCGAAGATCCATGTTTAATTGTTGAACCTTGATGATAACCTAGCGTGATGATCCATTGATTTATGATTGAGTTCTCTATTGATTGATCATTATTGATGATTGTTGGTTTTAATTGATGATTATCACTAAATAGATTGAGTTTGGTAGGCTAGGATCAATTATTGTTAAGAATTGGCAATGAATGTGATAACTAGTAATAGTTATAGACTTTGTTGATTCAAGTTATAAGGATAAATCATACAAACGGTGTAGTTATAATTTATAATGCAATTTGGTGGATAACGTTAAATTGAACTGTTAGCGGGTTGAAAACAACTTTATATCTTTCTGAATTGCATTTAATCAATTAATCCTGCAAAGATGGTTGATACATTTGTCATGTCACAATGAAGTTCATACATTAGCAATTCAATAAAGTGATAATCGGATTCTGAGGAAACTAGTCTAAGCAATTGTACTTCTTTTACCATTTGAATTTAATCTTTTATTTTAATTTAGTTATTTTATTATTTCTTCATTTTAATAATTAAGTTTTATTTAACAAATCATTTCTTTTATAATTGTTACTCATTTGTTCGATCGGAAATAAAACGTCCTCACTTTTTACTGCTTTAATTAATTGTAGCAATTTCCAATTTGTTTATATTGACATCCGTTCCCTGTGTTCGACTCGGACTTACTAAACTATACTATATATGATCAGGTATTCTTGCCTGTGTTGTGTATAGTAAGTTAGGTAATTTCCATTTTTAAAACTAAAGCCCCGTTTACACGACATCAAGTTTTTGGCGCCACTGCCGGGGAGCGGTTTGTTTCAATTAAATAAATTGGAAGTTGTCTTTTGTTTATAATTTTTAGTTAATTTATTATTTATTTGTTACTTGATTAGTTGATTTCTTTTTCACTATTAGTTATAAGTTAGGGTAGTCAGGTAGCCTGTTCTGCTGAATTGCCAGGTACGGTATTGGAGTTTATGACCCGCTCAACTATTCCAAACCCAACTGACCCTTTTGAAGAACCCGAACGTATATTCCATCAAAGAAGACGCGCCGTTTCAGCACCACCGAACTCATCGTTAACCAATAACCTTTTTACCCCACGAACTAGGAACTACCGTTCGTATTTAGAAAGCGATTTTGGAGAGTGCCTACGATTTCTTTTTAACGATCAACCAGATAAAACAATGGCAGAAGATATCCCCAACATAACGCTCGAAGAGTATTCAAGTCGGATGCGTAATGACCGTGGCACTGGAGTAGTAAGGCCAGCGATTGCACAAGATGTGGAGTTTGAAATCAAGGGACAGTTCCTCAAGGAGCTTAGGGAGAATCCTTTCCGAGGAGAAGAAAGGGAGGATGCTAATGATCATGTGGAGAAAATCGTTGAGATAGCCGATATGTTCAATGTTCCTAACATCACACGCGATCAAGTTATGCTCAGGGTATTCCCAATCACACTCAAGGGAGCTGCTAAGAGATGGATTCAAAACGAGCCAGCTGGGTCCATAACCACATGGGAAGACCTTCGCACTAAGTTTTTGAAGATGTATTGTCCTCCTTCCAAAACTTCAAAGATGATTGACGAGATCAGAAATTTCAAGCAGGAAATGGATGAGTCACTACACCAAGCTTGGGAGAGATATAAGGACCTGATGCATAAGTGCCCGCAGCACGACCTGAACGATCAGCAAGTCGTGAGTATTTTCTATAAAGGAGTGGATCGCGCCACGAGACAGCAACTGGATTCCCAAGGGCCTATTCCCAAGAAGGTTCCTCGTGATGCTTTAACTGCCATTCGCGACCAAGCGAAACACTCTCAGTTATGGGACGATGGCACTTCAAGGCGAAAGAGGTCTGTGAATGATGACGATGGATTTGCATCCATCACCGCTAAGCTAGACAACATGGGCAGAGATATCAAGAAGGTTACTGAGACTGTCCATGCTATCCAAGTGGGATGCGACAACTGTGGAGGAAGCCATTTAGTGAAGGATTGCCCAGAAATGCGAACGGGAGAACAGACTGAAGAAGTCAAGTATGGAGAAGCTCAAGCACCATATCGTCAGGGCGGTGGAAACTTTTTCAGAAGACCATACCAAGATGGAGGGCGACCGTTTCGCCAAACTCAACCTGGATTTTTCACCAAGGAGCAGCCAGGTGCATCATCTTCAGACAAGCAAGCTAATTTAGAAGAAATGATGGGTAAGTTTCTCACTTCCAATGAGAAATTCATTACGAGCTCTGGATAACGGATGGATGCCACCGACGCTGCATTGAGAAACCAAGGGGCTGCGATTAAGCAGATTGAAGGGGATGTTTCCAATATAGCCAAAGTTCTTCAAGAGAGATTCCCTGGAACCCTACCTGGATACACTGAGACCAATCCACGGGATCAGGCGAAAGTAGTGATCACCCGGAGTGGAAGGGGTTTTGAAGACCCCATTCCAAAGAAGAAACCTGTTTCTCAACCCTTACCGCAGAAAGAAAAGGATGTAGAAGTTGTGGAAAGTCCCAAGGTGGACACTGAGGCTGAAAGAATTGCTAAAGATAAGCAATATGCAAAGGATCATGCTCCGCCGCCACCTTATCCAGCAGCTTTGAGAAGAGGGAAAGATGATGCTCAATACCACCAGTTCCTAGAGAATCTGAAGCAACTGCACATTAACATCCCATTCGTGGAAGCCATTGCTCAAATGCCAAAGTATGCAAAGTATCTGAAGGAACTTTTAACTAATAAAAGCAAACTGATGGAGGCAACCACGGTGACAATGAACGAGAGATGTTCAGCAGTTATGCAAAATAAACTTCCACCGAAAGTGAAAGACCCTGGGAGTATTACCCTTCCTTGTCTGATTGGAAGTTTAGACCTTACTCATGCATTGGCTGACTTGGGGGCAAGCATATCGATAATGCCTTATACTATGTATGCCAGACTTAAGTTGGGGGAACCAAAGCCAATTAGAATGTGCATCGAGTTACCAGATCGATCAGTTCAATATCCTAGGGGCATGGTAGAGAATGTGCTAGTTAAGGTGGATAGGTTTATTTTTCCGTGTGATTTCATCATTCTGGACATGGTTGAAGATAAAAAGGTACCTATCATTTTGGGAAGACCTTTTCTAGCCACTGCAAGGGCATTGATCGATGTTCATGATAGAAAAATCACTCTGAGATTAGGAGACGATGAAGTAGTGTTCGATGTCAACAAATCAAGGCGATATCCTGCTGCAGTTGATGATACGTGTTACTTTGTGAGTGCCAGAGAGATGACTGATGATGAAGAGTTCCTTCAGAGTCTTATGGAAGATGAAGATCTAGATCCCATGATTCTGGAAGGATGGACGGGAAGCATAGAAGCAATTAGAGATATTGAAGAATTCGATAAATTGCTTGAGGAGTTAGAGTTCGAGAGTGATGAGGAAGTAGAAGGTGATCAGCTGACTGAGAATGAAGAATCGGTTGAGACTAATGGTATTTTAGTCAAGAAAGAGACTCACATCACTATGCATGGGATTCCCTGCTCACGAGAAGAGGTGTTGGCATGTAAATCTTCTTTTGAAGAACCACCAAGGTTAGAATTGAAAGATTTACCGACCCATTTGGAGTATGCATACCTACAAGGAGAGTCGGATTTGCCAGTTATCATTTCATCCAAGCTATCAGCAAACGAAAAAGAAAGTCTGCTAAAAGTTCTGAAGGAACATAAGCATGCTATAGCATGGACAATCGGTGACATCAAGGGAATTAGCCCATCATATTGTACGCACAAGATCCTCATGGAATCTGATTTCAAACCAGTTGTGCAACCATTAAGACGATTAAATCCTAAGGTTACGGATGTTGTGAGGAAGGAAATCATTAAATTGCTTAACTCTGGATTGATATACCCGATTTCTGATAGTCCATGGGTCAGCCCCATTCATGTTGTGCCAAAAAAAGGAGGTATAACAGTGGTTGCGAATGAGAAGAATGAGTTAATTCCCACAAGAACTGTTACTGGATGGAGGGTCTGTATCGATTATAGAAAGCTGAATGATGCGACACGAAAGGATCACTTTCCCTTGCCATTCATTGATCAGATGCTTGAACGTCTAGCTGGAAAAGAGTATTATTGGTTTCTAGACGGATTCTCCGGGTACTTCCAAATCCCAATTGATGCAAATGATCAAGATAACACTACTTTCACCTGCCCATTCGGAACTTTCGCTTATCGGAGAATGCCTTTTGGTCTATGTAACGCACCCACCACATTTCAACGGTGCATGATGGCAATATTCCATGATATGGTAGAAGACAACATGGAAATATTCATGGATGACTTCTCTGTGTTTGGAGATTCTTTTGATAAGTGTCTGATGAATCTGAAGAGGATGTTGCAAAGGTGTGAGAGTTCCAATCTCGTTTTAAATTGGGAAAAGTGTCATTTCATGGTACGAGAAGGAGTTGTGTTGGGGCATAAAATTTCAAGAGCTGGTATTGAAGTTGATCAAGCGAAGATTGAAGCCATAGCAAAGCTACCGCATCCAACAAATGTTAAAGGAATACGAAGTTTCTTAGGACATGCTGGGTTCTATAGAAGATTCATCAAGGATTTTTCAAAGATAGCACGTCCTATGAACAAGTTGTTGGAAAAGGAAGCTAAGTTCGAGTTTTCAAGGGAGTGCCAAGATGCGTTCAAGATTTTAAGGAGAAATTGGTATCCGCACCAATTATGATAAGTCCGAAATGGGATCTTCCATTTGAATTGATGTGTGATGCCAGTGATTACGCTGTAGGAGCAGTTTTAGGTCAGAGAGTTGATAAGAAGTTTCAACCTATTTATTACGCAAGCAAAACTTTGACGAGTGCACAGGAGAATTACACTACGACTGAAAAAGAATTGCTTGCTGTTGTTTTTGCGTTTGATAAGTTTCGCTCTTACCTTGTCCTATCAAAAACTGTTGTTTTTACCGATCACTCTGCATTAAGATACTTGTTTGGAAAACAAGATGCGAAACCAAGGTTGTTGCGATGGATTTTGTTATTGCAGGAGTTTGACATTGAGATTCGTGATAAGAAGGGAGCGGAAAATCTGGCTGCAGATCATTTGTCAAGACTGGAAAATCCAGAATTGGATAAGTTGGATGAAACGGAAATTCGAGATAAGTTTCCTGATGAAAGCTTGTTGAAAGCAATTCTGAATGAATTTCCATGGTTCCCTGATATTGCAAACTTTCTAGTTACAAAGACTCTTCCATCCGGATTGGACTTTAACCAAAGAAAGAGGTTTTTCTCATCTTTACGATATTACTTTTGGGAAGACCCATATCTGTTCAGACAGTGTGCTGATGGAATTGTCCGACGATGTGTAGCTGGTGAGGAATGCGACATAATCTTAGAGCACTGTCATGATGGTCCGGCTGGAGGACATCATGGTCCAAACTACACTGCAAGGAAAGTGTTTGAGGCAGGATTTTATTGGCCAACATTTTAAAAGGATGCATTCAAGTATGTGAAGGAATGCGATGCCTGCCAACGTACTGGGAGAATCTCAAAGAATGATGAAATGTTGCAAAATCCAATTATGGTAAGTGAGATTTTTGATGTCTGGGGGATAGACTTTATGGGCCCGTTTCCACCTAGCAATGGAAACAAATACATCATTGTGGTTGTGGATTATGTTTCTAAGTGGGCCGAGGCAAAAGCATTACCCACGAATGATGCTCGCGTTGTGGTAAATTTTCTTAAACAGTTATTTTCGCGCTTTGGAGCACCGAAAGCTTTAATTAGTGATCGAGGGACACATTTCCCAAATTTGCAATTGGAAAAGGTGCTGCGAAAGTACGGAGTTAGACATAAGTTTTCAACTGCTTATCATCCACAGACGAGTGGTCAAGTGGAAGTGACTAATAGAGGGTTGAAGCGTATTTTAGAACGTTCAGTTGAAGGAAACCCTAAGAATTGGTCATACAAGTTGGATGATGCATTATGGGCGGCACAAACAGCATTTAAGTCGTCAGTTGGAACAACGCCTTATCGCCTTGTTTATGGAAAAGCTTGTCATTTGCCTTTTGAGTTAGAGCATAAAGCATATTGGGCTTTACAGAAGTGCAATCTTGATGAGAAGTTAGCTGGAAAGGAAAGAATGGCACAACTAAATGAGTTGGATGAATTAAGAATAAATGCTTATGACAATTCGAGACTGTTCAAGGAGCGAACTAAGAAATGGCATGATGCTCGTCTTAAGTCGAACCATACATTCGAGAAAGGTGATCAAGTTCTGTTATATAGTTCTAGATTACATTTGTTTCCAGGAAAGTTAAAGACACGCTGGACTGGACCCTTTGTTGTTGAAAAGGTTTATCCGTTTGGAGCTGTTGATTTGCAAGCATATTCTGGAAAAACTTTCAAAGTCAATGGAAGTAGAGTGAAGAAGTACTATGGTGATATAAGGGACTCCAAGCGTGATTTGGAGATGGATTTGAATTAAGTGGTGAAGCAAGATGTCGAGCTTACCGACGTGATAAACAAAAGCGCTTTTGGGAGACAACCCGTTATTTTGTTAATTTGTATTCTGTTTTATTGTTTTTGTTTTCAGGTTTGAACTTTGTGGGTGTGTTCTCTGGAAACCCTCACGAGACTACAACTCGTCCACTAGGGATACCGGGGGGTTAAAAGGCTTATTGCATGTGCTAAATGCAATCGTGTTGCCTACGGAAGTGTGCTATATTACTTTATTTCTGAACGAAGTCCTTCAAGCAAATTGCCTTCAAATCAGGGGAGTTTTCTGTTTCACTTCTTTTCTATTCCCTTTATTTTTATTTTTATTTTCTTTTGCAATGAGGACATTGCATGTTTCTAAGTGGGGGATGGGGGAAAAGAAGTCTAATTGTCCTTAATTTATGAATGGTAGCTATTGAAAAATATTGAGGTTAAGAGGCATTCTACGTGTTAGTCATTTTTCAACCCAAATTTTTGTTTTAAAATTTTTTTCTATGTAAAGTTTAGCAATCTTGTAACACATTTTGGGAATGCAAAGAATGAAAAAAATTTAATTTTTAAATATTAGATAGTTCATCTTATGATGTATCGATAGGCAATCTTTATAAAGGTTATTGAGCTAGTAAGAAATGTAAGAAATTAAGTAGGGATTTATCCTATGAGGATCTTTTAGCAAGGTATGACCTTAGTCTTAATTTTCGTATGATAGCGTGTTATAATCCATAATTTTGGGATCCTAATAATCATCATTTGGGAATATACTGGGTGTTGTTTCCTCTGTTGTACGAAAGTACAGACCTGGTTTGCGTCAGTATATTTGAAAATTAAAAGAAAATAATGAAGAGTACAAAAGACCATGAATTGAAAAACTAAAGCCAAGTTACGTCGCTCTGTTGTACTAAGGTACAGACCTGTCACCAATGTCTTGGCTTGAAAAATGATTGATTTATTTGGATGTTCATTATTTGGAGAATTGTGACACGTTATTTGTATGAGAGTATTTTGCTATAGAAAATCAAGGGTAAGGCCTGCTAGAATAATAATAAGTTGAGCTCAATCTCTGAAATTTAGATTGTTTAAATGGACAACAATATCGGTAATCTGAGTGAATTATCTTTTATGTGTAATAATAATATTTTAGAATGGCTTCCCATGAAGAGTTTCTTGATTGCTGAGTTTTAAGGTAGAATCGATTTTAAGATAAAAATTTGGTTTGCCGAATGCTGTGTAGTTTGTAAGTCCTTTTATGCATCGTTTGCCGTTCATATTTAAAGTTTTTTTTTTTTAATTTTTTTTTTTTTTTTTTTTTTGAGTTACTAGTCTACTTGAGGACAAGTAGGATTCAAGTGGGGGATGTTTGATGAACGCCAAAATGTGCTATTTTATAGTAGTAATTACCCCTTAGTTTGATTAATTTCTTATGCATTTTATTTGAATTCGATACTCATTTCGTTCATATTTGCATTTAGGAATTTTCTGGAGCTTGAATCGGAAAAGAAGCTGAAAACATGCGAGAATTGAATAAAAGAAGTTAAAAATAAGAAATATTGAAGATGGTGGTCGCTGGTGAAAAAAGTTGGAAATTCTGATCCATACGGCGTATGGATTCCATACGGCGTATGGATGAAGTGAGCCGGGCCGTCAGTTTACGCGGGTCAGACCCATGGGCTTTTCAATCCATACAGCGTATGGAATTCCACACGGCGTATGGATTGCTTCGACAGAAACCCTAAAAAACTCATTTTTGCTCTCATTTTGGATATGACTTCACCACTTTTCTCAGTCGATTCTCTCAACAAAAACCCTAATATCTGGAGCATTTTGAAGGAAAAATATCAAGGATAATCGAAGGCTTTCATTCGTTCAATCGTTATTTCGATATTTCGGTTCGAATACGTTTCTTTCTTTCATTTGATTATGAATATTGAGATGTTTATGATTCTGATTTTCTGTGATAATATGAGTGGCTAAGTTTTTAATACAATTGCTTAGATGATAATACTCGGATGATGATTTGATTGTTGAATTGCTAGTTAATATTGAATTTCATGAATGTTTATATGTTTATTCGAAGATCCATGTTTAATTGTTGAACCTTGATGATAACCTAGCGTGATGATCCATTGATTTATGATTGAGTTCTCTATTGATTGATCATTATTGATGATTGTTGGTTTTAATTGATGATTATCACTAAATAGATTGAGTTTGGTAGGCTAGGATCAATTATTGTTAAGAATTGGCAATGAATGTGATAACTAGTAATAGTTATAGACTTTGTTGATTCAAGTTATAAGGATAAATCATACAAACGGTGTAGTTATAATTTATAATGCAATTTGGTGGATAACGTTAAATTGAACTGTTAGCGGGTTGAAAACAACTTTATATCTTTCTGAATTGCATTTAATCAATTAATCCTGCAAAGATGGTTGATACATTTGTCATGTCACAATGAAGTTCATACATTAGCAATTCAATAAAGTGATAATCGGATTCTGAGGAAACTAGTCTAAGCAATTGTACTTCTTTTACCATTTGAATTTAATCTTTTATTTTAATTAAGTTATTTTATTATTTCTTCATTTTAATAATTAAGTTTTATTTAACAAATTATTTCTTTTATAATTGTTACTCATTTGTTCGATCGGAACTAAAACGTCGCCACTTTTTACTGCTTTAATTAATTGTAGCAATTTCCAATTTGTTTATATTGACATCCGTTCCCTGTGTTCGACTCGGACTTACTAAACTATACTATATATGATCTGGTATTCTGGTCTGTGTTGTGTATAGTAAGTTAGGTAATTTCCATTTTTAAAACTAAAGCCCCGTTTACACGACATCATTGCCCTATTCATGTGCCCAGGAGTTAACTCTAAGAAGGGTCACTAGTCCTCATTGGACAGTGTTGGGGGCTGAGCAGCCTGATCTGATCAGACTCATGATAACCTAGTATTCAGTGACATACGACTTAGGGTTTCCACTTAAATCGTAGGATGCTAGTGCTGACACCAAACCTCTGTTGATTTTAATTAAGGCAAGTCTCCAATCACCTTCTATAATGAACATCATCCCGAACCTGAATATTGAAACTTCAGCAATCACAATCTCTATCTATCTGCTTACCCTATCCGTAGTTTAGAATTTACTTTCCTGCATTTTAGTTAATTAAAAAAAACCAAAAACAAACCCTACCAGCTCTGTAAAACCCATCCTATTAGCTACTATTCTCTGAGGTATCCGCTTCATTTCGATTCGCTCCGATTTTAAGAACGACGCCTGAGTCAGACTTACCGCTTACTACCCTAATACCCTTAGAGCAGTAGGTAGTAATAAAGCTTAGGCTACCCAGCAAATATAAATTTAAAACCACCATCCGATCGCCGGTCCAGATGGGAAGCTCCGCAATGACAAGGAAGCGATTCCTTGATCGACCGTCCGGACCCGATCAATATTGCATATGATCTCTGGCATGCTATTGAAAAACGATGTGGTGGATATGAAAAATACAAAAGAAGTAAATTGGAGCTTGTTGATAGTCCCGTACGTGTAGGATCTGATTGAATCGGTTACAATCAAACGTGCGGAATCAGTTTAATTGAATATATGAACGTTTACGAATCACATGAACATTTCTATAAGCGTTTATATATATTCACAATTAAGTATAAAGCTTTACACACACTTTCACTCTCTTTCTCTCTGAAAATGCCTCACCCTTTCTCTTTATTGTCTCTCCCTAAAACTGATCTCTAACTCGTATATATATACCTGACCAGTAGATCTAGCGACACTAGCCAAGTGTCGCTAATAGTGACACTGACCAAGTGTCGCCTAAACACACTTTGTCATTTCTATATTCACTATTTTCATACACTTTTCTATCTATTACATATTGATCACAAATATCCAGACTAATTGACTTTGACACGTACATATGTTGACCAACTGACTGACACACAAAATTGCACCAACAAACTCCCCCATATCAGCAGCTTGGTCAAATGAGTTTCAATTAGTCTTCACCAACAAACTCTTTCATGTCTTTAACAATTAGAAACTCCCCCATTGAGATAGCACGGTCTACAAAAAAATCTTGATGTCCAGATTCATGTGATTGACACACATTTATCATTCAATACGATCTTCAAACTCTGTGACCATTTCTCAATCATCAGCAGCTTCTCCAGTAGAATTTATCTTCACAGTCTTTGGAGAATAACCGACATCCTTTACATCTTCAATATTTGACTTTAACAAGATATGTGATATTTGAAGAAAATGACATAGAAATAAAATCTTTTTGGATTTTCTTTATAAATGAAAAGCAAAGAATAAAAATTAAAATAAATTGGGGAAAGGATTGTCTTAGGTCTGCTTAGGGATCATATCAGGCCAACATGCAATTATTAGGAAATAGTAAGTATTATTTCGATCACCAATATATTTGGCCACTTTAAATTTACTTGACATATTTAAAGCATCTTTTATAAAAATTATTTCAAGACGATCATCGGTATTGTTTGTCCACCTAAACATGTTACATCTGTATCTGTGAGCTAACCTTTATTGTTAGTATGAATATTAATTTTGTGAAATCTATTGTTTGATATACTGATAAACTTTAGTAAAACGCATAACGCTGCATAGTTTACTGACAAGGTAGAGATTACAAGACCAAGTTTATCTCGGCTATCTCATAACATACACTTGACCTTTTAAATTTAGGCATACATCAAACCTATTATGAAGATACTAGTGGCCCCAGATCTGTACTTAGTACAACAGAGGGTCCCTTAGTATGAACAGAACAAGTTTGAGACCATTTGCATAACTAATGGATTCAGGTCTGTACTTGAGTACAACAATAGTCACCATTAATTAAGCTAATAATCATATTATCACTATATGCCAATTTTGCACTTACATAATAATTATGAAAGTGTATGGTAGTACCTTCATTAATCAATTAAGACTTATGTCATACATCATATAACAGTTTTCACAAAGTAATAGACAAGTTTTAATATTACTTCTTACTCACTCACAGACCGGTGTGTATCATGCCTACCGATACATTATATGATGAAGCCAATGTTTATAAAAGCTGTTTTAAAAATGCCATATAAACCTACTGACACATCCAAGATAAACCTTAAAATTCCATTTTGTGCATGTCACCCAATGTACTATCATATCCCAAGTTGTTTACAGACACAACCCATCGTCTTTTCAAGAATTAAGAATTTTGTTGTTCACATTTCTGATCCAAATAATCAGAACTTTCAATATTTTAAAATTACTCCCCCTGAACAGCAAATTTTTTTCTCAATTCTAAGTCAAAGGTACTCCCCTTAAACATTAAACATATATATTATTTTTGTATTTTTTAATATAACAAGTGTCACAACATTGCATTTCTTTGATACTAAACAGTACAAAGAATGGCTGCTGCATTTCTCATAAAATTTTAAGAAAAATATCAAAATCACATATCAAATCAAATCAAATCCTTTTAACACTTTTACCATCTCATAACTTCGAAAATTTCATCCAATCACAAATCATCGCACATAACCACCTTGAAAACACTCTTATTCGTCAACATAAACACATTCTTGCAGTCACTAAAAATATTAGCTATCAAAAACTTGACTGCATCACCACAAACAATCAAACATTAGTATTTATGGGACACCCAAGCCTTGATAGACTTGTTGTTTGTGGATTTAGCTTTCCAAACCTACTTAGGTTCGGATGATTTGTTTTCAATAGTATTGTGCTTTTGAACTTGAGATTTAGTAGGCACAACATTGTTTACTCTTTCCACTGGTTTGGGAAAAGAGGATGCATGTCTTGACATAGGCGAATACGAACCATGCCTTGGAAAAGTTCTTGAAAAAGAATCCTAAAAGAGGAAGTTCTTAGCATCCCTCTACCAAACTTATCTAGGGATAATAACCTACAATCCCTAATCACATGTCCTTGTTGTCCACAACGGAAACAAAACGTCGTTCAACATACGACCTATTCCAATGATTACCCACAAAAGGTTGAGGTGGAGAATGAACTGTTGGAGGCTTAGAAGATGAGGTATTTACAGAACGTGAGCACTTATGTGTATACGTTGATGCAGAAGCCTCTGAAGTTGAGTAAGTTGATGTTGAAGGTTGTTCATTTTTAGATTTTACATTTGAATCCTTCATTTTAGTTTGAACCCTTTTCGATTCATTTTCAACCTTGTTTTTACCCTTTTTAGTTGAAACCTCTACAGGTTCATTAGTAATTATATGATTTTCGGGTCTAACATTAACTTTTTCAACTTTAATTTTAGCCTCTTCCGGTAGATCCTCTACCTCAACAACCTCCTCTACACTAACTGGAGGTTTACATTCAACCTTAACAAAAGTAGACCTAACAAACTCGGCCTTTTTAGCTGGCTCATTAACTGATGGATTGACAGATTTTGTGTCTTCTTTTGATGAAATAGAAGGCATAAAGTTTTTGATTTCATCCTGATTAGGCATAGTCGAATAATCAGCTGGAGGAGGTACTGAGGTATACCCAAGACCTGCCTTGCTTTTCGTATTCATCATCCTCTGCTTCTCCAGAATTTGATCAAAAACATAGGATGATGTTGAAAAGTTTGAAATTTACCGTTTAAGATCAACAACTTCAGACTGAGAGTCAGCAAGTTCTTTGTTAAGTAGAGTTATTTCTTTCAAATAACTATCTATAGCATCTTGTTGACTATAGATTTTAGCTTTCAACTCCTTATATTCAGTCTGATAAGCTTTGAACTTATTTTCAAAAAGCTTTTCATTATCTTTTAAAACTTTATTTGCATGCGTTAAATTTTCAAGATTAGTTCGCAAGTTTTCATTTTCATCCCTTTGTCTGTTGTTATCACCAATTAATTTTAGGCAAGATAAACATTTAATAACAGGTTTTGTTTCTACCTCATGCATCTTTGCCAAGAGCGTTCTGTGTTGAACCTTTCCTTGAAGCGCACTCCAATCAAACGTTCCTTGATTAAACACCACCATCGCCTGTGATGTTGTGCTATTCTCTGGAGTCTTGGGAGCTGAAGGTGTAGTGAATCCAGATGAGGGATATTCTTCTTTCACACATTCCTTAGCAAAGTGTCCATGAGACTGACAGATTTTGCATTTAACTTTGCTTTTATTAAAACCAAGACCTGTATCACCATCATCATCTAGGTCTTTTCTACTCGTTCTCTGAAGAAACTTCTTTGTTCTTTGAGTTATCATGGCCATACTCCATTTGATGTCCATCTGCTCTAGATCATCAGAATTGATCTGTTCAAAGTCTTCCTCAGTAAGCTGCAGAGTATTAGCCTTCTTTGAAAGAAAATTCTCATAAGAGTTGAGGAAAGCTGCAAAGATTATGGCATGATCCTCAGTAGCCTTTGAAGGAGCTGTATGAGAAGTATAGGAAGCATATGAAGTGCTGCCAGAAGGAGATGTAGCTGAATTGAAATTGGGTCTGGAAGTGTCATTCAGACTAGGATTGTTAGCTTCTGACATTTTTGCTTTCTTCTTTATGTAAAGAGCATAAGCCTGTAAGTTTTCAATGAGATCTTCCAAATCCATAATTTCAATTTCCGGATCTTGTTCAAAACATTTCACCTTGGTATCCCAATCCTTAGGTAATGCACCTAATAACTTCTTATTTAGTTCTCCATTATTAAGCACTATTCCTCCATCAGCCATTTCACTTACAAGTTGGGAGTATCTTTTGAAAAGTTCTTCCAAAGATTCATTTGATAGTAAATCAAATGTGTCAAACTGTTTGATGACAAGTTCCAATTTACATTTTTTGTACTTTTCATATCCACCACATCGTTTTTCAATTGCATGCCAGAGGTCGTATGCAATATCATAATGTTTGAAAAATAGCTAAACTTCCGTTGGTAAACATTTGATAATTGCTGCATAAGTTCTCTTTTCAGTTTCCCAAGCTTTTCTCTCCTCGAGAGACATGCCTTTGTAAGACTTATGAGGTTTTTCATATCTTTCAACCAATGAGTTCCATATATCTGGATCATTTAACGATATGAAGGCTTCGAACGCAGATCTCCATGTAGCATAATCAGTATCTGATGAGAACATTGGGGGTTCATTCTCAATAATAACTCCACTATTGTAAAACATTAGAGCTTTAGAAGACATCTTCAAACCAGAAAGTTATTTGCGACTTTTCCCTCCAAAATTGAATTCGAAAATTTTGAAAACGGCCCGAGTATAGCGAAACTTTTCTGACACTAAAATTAACCACTTTTAAGCTCAAAAACTAAATTTGGTCCTATAAAATTTTTCGCGAATTTCCCGCCAAAAAATCGTCCGAAAATGTCCAAAAATGCCCGGGTAAAATGAAACTTTTTCCAGGCTAAAATTGAACACTTTTAAGGATAGGAAAAAAATTTGGAAACGCAAAATTTTTCGGAGATTTCCCGGGTAAAATGAAACTTTTTTTTTTTTTTAATCTTAAGCAACACTAGGGTAGTGTCGCTATGGAGTGTCGCACAAAATCAAAGGGCGACACTAGATTAAGTGTCGCTAACAAGTGTCGTTGGAATAGTGACGCACTTAAGTGACGCACTGAAGTAATGCACTGAAGTGACGCACGGAAGTGACGCAAAAACGGCTGTAACACCCAAAAACCCTAAAAATCAAAATTTTTTGAAACCCTAACGAAAATTGACGAACTAGCACCAAAATTCAACCCAAAAATTGATATAATCAATACAAATAACCCAGAAGCTAAATATAATCGATTAATACCTTTGCGAATCAACCAAAAACGCTCAAAATAAAGATCCGAAACCGACGAATCCTTGATTCTCGGCTCTGATACCAGTTGTTAGTCCCGTACGTATAGGATCTGATTGAATCGATTACAATCAAACGTGGGGAATCCGTTTAATTGAATATATGAACGTTTACGAATCACACGAACAATTCTATAAGCTTTTGTATATATTCACAATTGAGTATAAAGCTTTACACACACTTTCACTCTCGTTCTCTCTGAAAAACGCCTCACCCTTTCTCTCTATTGTCTAACCCTAAAACTAATCTCTAACTTGTATATATATACCTGACCAGCAGCTCTAGCGACACTAGCCAAGTGTCGCTAATAGTGACACTAACCAAGTGTCGCCTAAACACACTTTGTCATTTCTATATTCACTATTTTCATACACTTTTCTATCTATTACATATTGACAAATATCCAGACAAATTGACTTTGACACGTACATATGTTGACCAACTCTTGTCAAGAAACAGTTTGACACTTTTGATTTACTATCAAACGAGTTTTTAGAAGAACTCTACAAAAGATACTCCCAACTCGTAAGGGAATTGGCTGATGGAGGAATAATACTTACTAATGGAGAGGTAAATAAGAAGTTATTAGGTGTCTTAAATAAGGATTGGGATGCCATTGTGACAACTATTGAAAAAGATCCAGAAATTGAGATCATGGATTTGGAAGATCTCATTGGAAAATTACAGGCTTATGCTCTTGACATAAAGAGGAAAGAAAAAATGTCAGAAGCTAATACTCAAAATTCTAGTCTGAATGTTACTTCCAGATCCATTTCCAATTCAACTAGCACTTCATATGCTTCTTATACTTCTCATACAGCTCCTTCAAAGTCTACTGAGGAACATGCTGCAATCTTTACAGCTTTCCTCATCTCTTATGAGACTTTTCTTTCCAAGAAGGCTAGTACTCTGAAGCTTACGGAGGAAGACTTTGAACAGATAGATTCTGATGATCTAGAGCAAATGGACATCAATGGAGTATGGCCAAGATAACCCAAAGAACCAAGAAGTATCTTCAGAAAAAGGGTAAAAAAGACCTGGACGATGATGGTGATACAGGTCTTGGTTTTAATAAAAGCAAGGTGAAATGCAAAAGTTGTCAGAATCATGGACACTTTGCTAAAGAATGTGTGAGGGAAAAATATCCCTCATCTGGATTCACTACACCTTCAGTTTCCAAGACTCCGGAGAAGAACACAACATCACAAGCATTGGTGGTGTATAATCAGGGAACGTTTGATTGGAGTGAGCTTGAAGAAAAGGTTCAATACAGTGCTCTCTTTGTAAAGATACATGAGATAGCAACAAAACATGCTTTTAAATGTTTATCTTGCATTAAATTAACTAGTGATAACAACGGATACATGGATGATAATGAAAACCTTCGAACTAATCTTGAAAATTTAATGCAGGCAAATAAAGTTTTAAAAGATAATGAAAAGCTTTTTGAAAATAAATTAAAAGCTCATCAGACTGAGTTTAAAGAGCTGAAAGCTAAAATCTATTGTCAACAAGATGCTATAGATAGTTATTTGAAAGAAATAACTTTACTAAGGAAAGAACTTTGATATGTGGCAAAAAGTCATGTTTTTAGGCACATTTGACCTAATTCTTGGTGAAAACACTTGAAATAAACATTTATCTACTTAATTTCACAAAGTTGGTCAAATTATAGGCATTGTTATAAAAAGTGCTTAAATCATCCAAAAGGCATGCAAATCGAGGCAGATTATTATAACAACTGATTCTCACGTACTTTTAACCACATTATAATACAAGTTCTTAAATAGTCTCATATGATGTATCAGGTTATTCCAAGACTGTAGAATCAAGAATCGTGCAGATCGGGTAAAGAACGAGGAAGGTGGAGCTTTCTGAGCACAAACCGAGGGCATTCCGCACACGCCAAACCTAGAGACATCTAAATTTGGCACATTTGGCATCATTAGATGTGTAACGGAATTACGAGATCACATGTGAAAGAATCAAGTCAAGCGGATGAGAAATGAAGAAGATACGCGCGAATTAAGCAACCAGAAAAGACGAAAAAATCACACGGCCTAGCACACGGCCCCCCTGAAGCCGTGTACGGCCTAGAGAAGGCAGTGTAGGGCCTGTTTATAGCTGTGAACGGCTTGATCATGGCCGTGTACAGCCTGGTTTGCCTTCGTGCACTCTCATCTTGCTTCGTTTGCTTGTACGTGCATGCTTGTGGACTTGTACCCTTGATCCAAGGCTTGCCTATAAATAGAGGGCACCTCTACCTCATTTCACACACCTCTCACCTTCAACATCTCTCACTTTCTCTCTCACACACTCTTTCTCTCTCTCTAGAGTTTCTCTCTCTAGTTTCTCTCTCTAGATTAGGGTTTTGGTTCGTTAGTTCTTGGTTAATATTTAACCTAGACTAACGGAGGGGCTACTTTTGTAATAGTGTAGGGAATATTTTGAGGGGCTTATTTGTAATATTGTCGAAGATATTGCAGAGGTTCCGTTCGTGTATTCTTGAAACATTATTTTGTCTTCGCATAATCTACGGTTATTTCTTTCCTTTTCTATTATGATGATTGATATTATTATTATGATAGATTTAGGATTGTTTGCCATGCGTAGTGAGTAGTTCTCTTGTGTGCTTGTTATGACGTAGTTAGCTTGTTAATATTTGGGGTGATGTTACTTTAAAAATACAATTGGGATAATATCGTTATGAAACAACGAAAGTAACGTTATACGGCTTTCATTTGTATAGCGCCGGAAACATCACTAATGTGTGGAGTACGGAACGTGGAAGCTATGAAAGTCGTGGGCACAATCCGTTGTGGAATAATGTTCCCAATTGTTACATAATGAAAACCGGTGTACTGTCAACTTTGTATTTATGAACATCTAAACCAAAATCGCCTTTCCTCCAATACACGTGGTTAGAACCTGTATGACAAAGAGTCGTGAACCTTGATCAACCGGTAACTACCTATCTATGTTTTCAAATACAAACATGGTCTGAATTGTGTAGCTGTGGATCGAAATACTGTCAACCCTATCGTATAGTAACCGTGAATCAATCGGGGATTTATTGGGATATGTTAAAATAGTGAGGGTTGGGTTTATATAATAGATGGTCAAATTTAATACAAACTTAGTTAAACTAGTCCAGAGTGACCATAAAGTATGTGGCACCGGAAAGACCATAAATCGGCACAGTACTTCGTATAGCGTTGGAAACACTTCAAGTGGAGTACAAATACGTGGAAGATAAGGAACTGTCGTCGGTTGAAGACTGTGTCACATCCTGGTTGAACCACATAGCTCTGGATTAAACAAAGACCATTAATACAAAGTTAGCAGTCACCAAACCAAGTCTTAATCTTAAATGCCTTGCCTAGACTTAGTATCCCAGTGGTGTTAAGAACGGTCAGAACTTTTAGTGGGTCTGTTACTCTATCTCATGCGCCCAGGAATACCATTCCAAAAAGGGTCACTATTCCAGCATATCTAAAGTGTTAAAGACTTGAGCAGCCTCCTCTGATCAGCATCACCATAACCTAGCAACCCAGTGACATACTGTCTGAGAAATCAGACAGTAGGGTGTTAGTGTTTACACTACGAATACTCAAGCAAAAGCAAGACACAAATCTTTAAAAGGCGTTTTCATATATAAACCCTAGACACCACCCCATAACATAAGCTAACGAAATCATAGCAAGCACTATTCTCCATTACTGCTTAAACCCTATCTTTTATTTACTATTTTTTTTACTGTTTTAATTAGTTTAGTTTAAACGGACCTAAAGCCAAATCAAAACTCTTTTCAAAAACCCATCACTGATTCGAATAGTTTGTTTGGACAACTCCGCTTCATAATACGATTGATCTTAAGAACGACCCTGAGTTATACTTACCTCTGTAAGTATAATTTAGGTCCCCAGCTCTATAAATTTAAAACCCACAGTTGTGCCCATTACGCGAACGACCGTTGCGGGCGCAACAAAGTTTTTGGCGCCGTTGCCGGGGAATCAATCGTAAGACCCAGAGGCGTCCTGACGAACCCTTTCTTTTTAGTGATACCTTTATTTTTCGTACTTTACTATTTACTTTCTTTGTTCCAGCCAAAAATAACTTCCCACAGCATATAACGACATCAGACCGATCATCCGAATCTGAACCGCTCATTTTCGTACCTGATCCTGAGTCTATTATCCGTACTATCCAAAAACAAAAGCGCTTCCATCTTCCCGAAATGGCCGCTCGTATCACTCTTGCTGACAACACCAAGCCATCCATTGAAGGAAGAGGAGGACCAATCACCTATCCGGAGATAGAGGGAGCATCCTTCGAGCTGAAGCATCACATTGTACAACTCATCAAGGACAACTGTCAATTCCACGGACTACCACGTGAAGATCCTAACGCTCACATTGACAAGTTTATCCACATATCAAACTCCTACAAGCAGAATGGGGTCGAGCAGAACATAGTTCGCCTATACTTGTTCCCCTATTCTCTCGCTTTACATGCACTCTCCTGGTTTGAGGAACTTGAGACCGGCTCAATCACCTCATAGACGGATATGGGTAACAAATTCCTTGCCAGGTACTTTCCTTCGTCCAAGCAAACTAAACTCAAGAATGACATCGCGCACTTTGAACAAGCTCACGATGAATCAATCTACTCGGCATGGGAGCGATTCAAAAGTTTGATAAGGAAATGTCCAAATCACTAAATGACAAAAACCGACAAGTTATGCACATTCTACAACGGTCTTGATCCAAATCACCGCATTACTCCTGACGCAGCTGCTCAAGATAACTTTATGAAGATGACCGATGATGAAGCATGGAGCTTGATCGAAGACATGACGATGCATCACCACGATTGGAAAGCTGATGGGCAATCCTCATCAACACCTCTCTCCGCTCATAAATCTATCCAAGCTGTAGCTATCAAATCTCTGACAGAACAGATCGAAACCCTAACGAAGCAGATTGGAGAACTAAAGAAGCAGCCGCAGCGAGTTCATCAAGTTCAAGCTTGCCAGAACTGTACCAACCATCCCACTAAAGAGTACGAGGTTGAATACGAAGACCCGACTGACGGTTCTGTCTATTATGCCCAGTTTCCATCTAGGCCTCCAAATCCACATGGCTTCGCTAGAACATCTCCACCTAGAAACCGAGGAACTCAGTATCCTCCACGGAATAACCAGCCACCTTACCCACAGAGATTTCAGCCACGCTATCCGACATATCCACAACAACCCCAACTTCTTTATAACCAACCTCTGTCATTGACTGCACCCGAAGATGTCCAGCCCACTGAGACTGCAAAGACTACCGTACCAATCATCAGTGCTGACGATAATCTTAACAAGTTCATCAAGGGACAGACTGCTTTCAACCAGAAGACTACGGCCAGACAAGACCAGACGGACCTATTCCTCAGAAATCAACTCTCTGTCCTAAAAAGCCTTGAGAATCAGATTGGTCAGTTAGCCCAACGACTCGATACCCGACCACAAGGATCTCAACCAAGTAACACTGTTCAGAATCCTCACGTCGAAGAAGCAAAAGCCCTGAGCTCTCCTCTGACTACTTCCACTCCAGTAAAGGAACATACTCCTGTCCCGCCGACAGTTGAGACCAGATCTGTACCTGTCGCACCCCCAAGACACGTGACAGCAGAAGTATGAGGTGTCACGGAGGCGCCGACCAAATCAAATATCATAACACCAAGACTAAAGCAAACGACCTCTATATGAGACGTTTGAAAATAGTTACATTACAATAATTCAAAAGTTTACAAAAGTATTTGGAGTTCGCATAATAAAAGTAGAATTACATAATTAAAACTATAAAATATAGTAAATGCAATTCTAATTCCTTGATGTTTGAAAACAATGCGACTCGAGCTAAACTATCCATAAGCTTCCTACTGCGACGGGTTACCTGAGAAATACATACTAAAAAGTCAACATAAAGTTGGTGAGTTCATAGGTTTGTAAGCAAACAGTTATATGTATGATCCACAAGGTTACTAAAATTGTATCATTCGTCAATGATAAGTAAAAGTATCGCATAATGCAAAATAAGTATACCATTTGCATGAGTCTCATAGTTCGAGCTTAACGTTGTTTGCCTCCGGTAAGTGTACTAATCCGATACACTTCTAATTCACAAATAATATTGAGCTCGTGGGTTGGCTAGAGCGACTAGCCCGGACGAGGTTTATCAAACCCTGATAGTACTATCCAATAATATTCACGCATATATTAACGAACTATGATGGGTAGAGGGCTTTAGTGGATTATCATAAGGTCTCATGCAATTCGTACGAAAAGTTGTTGCCCGTACTTGTGATCATAAAAGTAGTTTATATAAAACAGTTGTATGTATTCTCACCCTAGTGAAAAACAGTAAAAAGGGGCTATGAAACTCACCTTAGATTAGCAAGTAGCAAGCAAATATCAAATAAGCAAGCAAGCCGGTGTGCAACCTTCTAACGTCCTAAACGTATAAGGTTGTGTAAGTAGATGTCTCATAAGACCATCTATAGCGATTGTATAAGTGGGGGTTGTTTGTCCCTTACTTAGGATCTAACAGAACCGAGTCACTCAATCGTTTGCGGAATCAACGATTAAGTTATCACACGAACACAATGAATAATCAAACACAATAATTATGAAACCAAACGTTATATTATTGCTTATGGTCGATCAGATTACAGAGAATTTCGACAAATTATGTTTAGGGTTTCGTCAACCCTAAAACAGAAAACGTAAAACGTTTAAATACAAAACTGGCATCTGCGACGTCGCAGGCCCAAGCTCATGCGACGTTGACTACGTCGCAGGCCCAAAACCTGACGTCGCACCTGCGACGTTACGCGCTACGTCGCAGGAGTCAAGAAACGAAAATCTAAATACAAACTACGAGCTAGACCAACTGACAGACACTAAACATGTACCAACAAACTCCCCCGTGTCTTCAGCTTGGTCTTCAAAAATCTTCTTTAAACCAAGCCCGCAGGAAATTGGCCATCGGCATGAATTCCATTAGCCACGCAAACAGTAACAACATTGTAAAACTGCTCGGCTAAACGTCTGTTGAACTCATTCTTCTGACCAACACGAATCCGATCATCATAGAGTTTTCTTAAATCTTTTTCATGAAAATTAATCAAACTCATCGGATCATACAGTCTAAACGTTGCTTGCTTCAAATTCCATATACCTCCAACTTCTGGCCACGGTTCAGAATCTGGAACGAAAGTAATAACCGCTTCACCAGTCTGTGGATCAAGTTCCCATTTTACAAGTCTTCTCAGAAAATAATAAGGAACTGGTTCCAGAGGTATCTCAGTCAAACAGTTAGCAGGCGGATAGTGAACTTTAACCATAGGCTTCCTAGTGACTGGATCAATCTTCCTTTTCCATGTATACCGAGTGCCCAACGTCGGTTTCAATTTAGAATATGTTTTCGATAACACTTCCCGACGTAAATTTCTCTGAATGAACTCAGCATAATCATTTTCAAACGGATTAATCAATTTAAGCTGAGCTAATCGATTAATCTCTCCTTTTGGCAACGTGCTCAATCTATCAAAACGCATTCGGAAGTACTGAACTCCATCTTCTCTCTTAATCATAAAAAGATTCCTCTGACACTTCCACCTTTTAATAACTCCGGTATAATTTTGACTAACCCGGTACACTTGACATTTAACTGGAATAGGAACTGGATTTCGTCCCTTAGGCCACCATTTCTTGTTTCTCTCTCTCTTTTCTTCAGCAGTTAATTTCTTCGCTGCTGAGTCCGGTGCCTGTGTCTCTGGAGCTGGAGTTGCAGCAGAACTAGATCCTCCATGTTGAGCTTTTGCAGGTCTCTCACCTTCACTTGAATCAGACTCTATAATCGGTGCACCATCATAAGCTTCCCCAGAATGTGCATCATCATAAGCTTCATCTGAATTCAATTGTTCCTCTTCAATCGAAACATCCTCATTCATCTGAAAATCATTATCCGTTTCTTCCTCAGAGCCAACTCCACTAGCCATTCTTTGAATAAACGATAAGTCCGCAAATGAATAGTCAACAGCCAGCGGTCTCGGTTGCCCTGGAATATCATCAACACAAAAGTAATCCAAAACAGAAATATTTTCATTAACAGTTTCAAGTACAGAGTTGGGATTTACAGACGCAGGTTCACTTGACTCTAAAATGGGTATCCCAGACCCAGACTCCCCCGAGGCAAGTAACCTGCCTTCCAAAACATTAACCCTAATCTTCGTTTCCTCAAGCTCCTTAGATTGAACCTCGATCAGCGCAGCTTGTTCAGCAATCTTTTCGTCTTGAGCCTCCAGCTTTTGCTTCATCTTCTGCATATCATCCATAATCTTTTGCATGAATGCTGGAGTCGGTTGAATCTCAAAATCAGCTTGCGGCTGTGGATTGACTGGAGCTCTGGCTGATGAAGAACGACGAACACGACGACGAGGACGATAAGTTTCATCAGCAGAATCATCACCGTCTCGTGTACGTTTCCCAGTATCCCTTGGAGGTACATACTTGCGTCCTGTCCTGATCCGACGCTGAATTCTCAAATATCTGAATGAATCGGATAGCCTGATACGTTCCATCTCAGAGGGATGCGGAACAGTACCATCCGAATGCTCAGGCGTCGGACCCCCATCCTGAGGACCTACATTTTCTGCAGCTTGTTCAGAATCAGAACTCTCGACCGTGTCGTGAGATGCTGGATTGTCTGAGTCCACGTGGCCAAACTGCTCGATGTTCTCCAAAAGAGCATCTACATTCTCCCCCGCAGCTTGAACAGGAACGTTCACAAATGGTTGCTGCGGTTGTTGGGGTGCTGGAATGTCCATATATTGAGGTTCCGGAGGCGGAACGTAATTCTCATCAACAATAGCACCGAATAAGGGAACATCCCTTGCCGCCTGAACCCCACCTGCACAAATAGTAAAGATCCGATTCATCATCGGTGAAATCTTTAATTGCTGATCAATGTCACCCTGTGCTTGAAGATCTGGATGATAACGATTGATGTGCAACTGAATAAATCTCGGATATAAGATCCATTTCTGATCCCCGGCATTCGCATTATCAACCATAACCTTGAATATAAAACCCGAGAAGTTGAACGGCTTGTTGTACACTAATGCTAACATAGCAGAAGCCAAACTTCGGCTCATACCATCCGTTCCACCTTTCCTATTGCCCAAACAAACGATAATCACATGCATCAAATATCTCCAAACACGTGTGAGATTCGCTTTCCTATACTGATCCGTGGGAATCCCGGGATATCCAATCCTTTGCATAGCTCCCGAAACAAAAACATGATCAAAACCGACTGGCATATTTGGTTGATCGTTCAGCTGTAACAGTTCTCGAATACTCTGTTCTGTAATAGTGACTTCCGTACCAGCAACCGTTGAAACCAGTCTTCGAATGTCGTTATCAGTAACAACAATTGCGTTTCTCCAGAAAGGGTTGATCAGATTTCCAAAAGCCACAGTGTTATCCGAAATGGCGTGGAATACCCTTGAACGCCTCAGAAATGCAATCATCTGACGATACGGTGCAGCTTTATCAGAAGTATCATCAAGGTAAGCAGCAGTATTGTGACGCGCTTCGAAAACAAGAGCCATATCTGCCAAAACAGAAACATACAAGATATTCTCGAAAAGCGTTAGAACAAACAAAGTATTCCAAACTTATCACAAACGAAAGGTTTCATTGATATGTTAAATAAGTACAAAGTTACAAACACACATATCAAATCCTAAACCCTAAACCCTAAACCTAGACCGAAGATCCTGGTTAAACGAATACAGCCAAAATCCAAGACAAGGTCAGGCTAAAATCCAAGACAGGGATGGTATCCCACCAGACCAGAAGGCCGAGATCCAGGATAATAAAGGAATTCCTCCAGACCATAAAACCAAGATTCAGGACAAAGAGAGAATTCCACATAACGGTAAAGGGATTCCTCCAGACCAGAAAACCAAGATTCAGGACAAAGAGAGAATTCCACCGGATCATTAGCCAACTGAAGCAAAAATGGTCATTTCTAAGTGACCAGATAAAAACTTTAAGGTGCTGGACCACCAAAAAGCACAAAAGAATCCACGACCGGAAGAAGATCCTTCTAGCCGCGGACGGGCGAGTAGTGACACTCTTTTGGGCTGAAGCAGTAAGCACTATCTTTGTCGTTCAGCTAGGAACTGAAAGAAATCACTCGCCATTGTTGGACAGAATTTAAAAGTCAGAAAAACGAACATTTGAGTGGTAACAAAAAAATGTCATTTTTCTGTGATTAGCGACGTAGGTGATCACGTCGCATTTCTAATAGCGACGTAGAAAAGGACGTCGCAGAAAATCAGAATAATAACAATAGCGACGTAGACCGTGACGTCGCACAAAATTCGAGCGACGTCGATAGGTACGTCGCATTTTGCAATTTATTGTGAATTTAATCACATTAATAAAATAGCGACGTAGCAAGGGACGTCGCGTAGGACGTCGCGGTGAAGGCGACGTAGGGAAGTGCGATGTAGGCAGGTAAGAATAACTAATGAGAGCGACGTAGGCAACGACGTCGCAGCGTACGTCGCACTGAAGAACATTCATCCCCAACCCAGAAACCCTAACCATCAAATTTAGGGGTTTTCAAAATCAAACGCACTAAAAGGTGCGGTAACTAATGGTGATCACGAAAACATAAATTATACGATGTTTAGATCACGATTACACAACTAATTCAACCCAAACCGAGAACCCTAAAACCCGCAATATACATTTAACGATTAACGCAAAAATACACGGTGAAAAAGGGTAAGATTGGTACCTAAGTGTGCGGAATAACGAGTAGAAGAAAACTACGAGAGTGAATCGGAGTGAAAACGGCTACAAATCACGAAAATGCTCGAAGCAGTGCTACGTCGCAAATCGCCAATGGTACGTCGCAGGCTACGTCGCAGGTGAATATTGAATAGTGTGACGTTTTACGTCGCGGTTAAGACTATATATAGTCTAACCCTATATGCGACGTAGGCTGGGACGTCGCAGGCGACGTTGAGTGGGACGTCGCATAGAGCAGTCAGTATGTGATTTGAGTCGATTTTGAAATTTACAAGAACCATTTACTCGTTATTTTAGCAAACAATATCTAAATGAGTCGTGACTTGGGAAAAATAACATAGAATAAAAAATAAAGCATAAAATAACGAAAAAATCTTTTTGGTATTTTCTTTAATATCACAAAAGGTAAAAATATAACAGAATAAAATTACTAACACTCTATTTTTGGTGACGGAGTTGTTTTGTCTTATTAGGGATCATATCGGAATAACATGCAATTATTAGGAATAGTAAGTGTTATTTCGATCATCAGTATATTTTGTCCACTTTAAATTTACGTGGCACATTTAAAACACCTGTTATAAAAATTATTTCAAAACGATTATTGGTATTGTTTGTCCACCTAAACACGTTACATCTGTGTCTGTGAGTTAACCTTTTATTGTTAATATGAATATTTCTCCGTGGTCCCCACCATAGATATACCCCTATAACTTAGACATGAACATAGTTTCTAAATTTAGAAAGAATATAAGAGAATCAATTTTAAGAATCAAGCCAGCGGTGACAGGTCTGTACTTGCGTACAACAGAGCAACATAACTTGATTCAGGTGTAAGCAAAACCAAACGCAGTCAAACCAAAATTGAGTGGCGACCTTGTTTAGTACCTTAAATTTAAGACGTTGCAAGTACTTTGACTCACGTTTGCTTAGTTTTAAGAGTAAGCTGAATTGAGACCAGGTCTGTACTTACGTACAACAGAGGAAACAATCAGCATACTCCCCCAAAAGATCTCAGATATTACGATCCAAAAATAGAAGTATGTCAAGCTATGCTAAGGAATTAAGACATAGAGTCGTACATTACGAGGTGTTTACCACATGATCATAGACAAGTATTTAAATTACTTCTTAATATCTCAGAGACCGGTGTGTACCATGCCTACCAATACATCGTATGATGAAGATAATTTAGATAAAAACTGTTTTAAGTGTGTCAGATAAACCTACTGACACATCCAAGATAAACCTTAAAATTCCATTTTGTGCATGTCACCCGATGTACTATCATATCCCAAGTTGTTTACAGACACAACTTCAACGTCTATTTTAAAAAATGTAGCAACCTTGCGTTTTCTTTAATACTAAAGAGTATAAAGAGTGGCTGTTGCGATTTTTTTTTTTTTTTTTTTAAATTGAATTTAAAAACTTAAAAAATCCAAGTCACAAATCATTTCTTTGACTGAAAGAACCTTAAACCTATCAGATTGACCAGTTCAATAAAACGTGATCGCAAAAAGGCTTTTGTGAAAAGGTCCGCACACTGCTTAAGGGTATCTATATGTACGACATCTATAAGGTGTTTCTCAAAGCAATCCCGTATGAAGTGAAACCTAAGTTCAATATGTTTGGTCTTAGAGTGCTGTACGGGATTGTGTGTTATAGATATAGCAGCTGTATTATCAATATAAATAGGAGTCATAGAGAGATTGAACCCGTAATCACGCAGCTGATGTTGAATCCAGAGAACTTGAGAACAGCAACTTGCAGCAGCAACATACTCGGCTTCAGCTGTGGAAATAGCAACCGCAGTCTGCTTTTTGCACTGCCAAGAAACTAAGCGTGATCCAAGGAACTGACATCCTCCAGTAGTTGACTTCATATCTATCTTGCAGCCACCAAGATCCGAATCCGAATAGGCAGTTAACTCGAAGTTTTTCTCGTTTGAATACCATAGACCCAGAGATGGCCTAAAAGCGAGATATCCAAAAATGCGTTTTACTGCCTTCATATGAGACACCTTCGGATTTGCTTGAAATTGTGAGCAGAGTGAAACAGCAAACACTATATCTGGTCTTGAGGCACTCAGGTACATGAGAGAGCCTATCATTGAGCGATAGTCTTTCTCCTTGCAATCTTCATCGTCCTCATTAGGTCCAAGATTGTGTCTTGCTTCAATTGGAGTGCCGTAGTGTTTACAGTTGAGCAATTCATATCGCTTTAACATGTCAGTGACATATTTTGACTGGTGGATATAAATTCCATTGTCAGATTGCTCAACCTGTAGTCCCAGAAAGAACGTGAGTTCCCCCATAGCACTCATTTCAAACTCAGATTTCATCAATCTTTCAAAATCCTTGCACAACTGATCATTAGTTGATCCAAAAATTATGTCGTCCACATAGACCTGCACAAGTAACAAATCCGCTCCTTCCCGTTTGATGAAAAGCGTGCTATCAATCTGTCCTCTGTCAAAACCATTCTTCAGCAAGTACTTGGCAAGTCGCTCATACCAAAGTCGAGGAGATTGATGAAGACCATACAAAGCTTTCTTCAGTTTGCAAACATGATTAGGATGCTTTGGGTCTTCAAAACCAGGAGGCTGACACACATAAATCACTGCGTCGACATCTCCATATAGAAAGGCACACTTCACGTCAAGTTGATACACACGGAATCCTTTAAAAGAAGCATAGGCTAGAAAAATCCGAATTGATTCCAAACGAGCAACAGGAGCGAAAACTTCATCATAGTCAATACCTTCTAATTGACTATATCCTTGAACTACCAGACGGGCTTTATTTCAAATAACCGCCCCACGATCATCCATTTTGTTACGGTAAACCCAACGAGTACCCGTCAAGTGAGCACCCTTGGGTAGAGGAACAATTTCCCAAACATTCATCTTGTTTATTTGCTGTAGTTCCTCCTGCATAGCCTCGACCCAAGATGGATCCTTTAAGGCTTGTTCAACCTTTTTAGGTTCAATTTGAGACAGATGACATGAATCGATATGAGCAATAAGTCCCAAAAGCTGCTGAGCTGAAGTCTGCTTTGCTTGTTGTCGTGTTTGAACAGATGCATGAGGATCACCAATGATATTATCAATGGGGTGATCCTTATGTATATGAGTTTCTGGTATGGCAGTTGGCACAACGTCCACACCCAGATTGTTCAAATCTCCCTCAGTTTCGGGAGTAGCCGCAGACTCAGAAAAGGCTAACTCTTCTTCTTCTCCTTCATCTTCAGGAGTAAATAAGTGAGAGTAGGCCATTGTTTCTTCCACTTCATCTTCTTCTTGAGGTTCCTCTAAAGGAGGCATGTTTGGATCATATGGAAGCTCCTTTGTGTAGTTATAAACTGTTTTAGAAGGAGCAGCCGAAGATGGTGGAGTAGGAGATGGTGTAGTTGGTGGTGATTTGGTTGTTGGTTGTGGTTGTGGTTGTGGTTGTGTGGGTGTTGTTTGTGAAGGTATAGGTGTAGTTTGTGGAGGTGTAGGATTAGTCGGTGGAGGTGCGGGTGTTGCATTGGGAGATGGGTCGGATGGTTTATTATTTACAGGTGTAGCTTGAGTAAGATCAAGTTCATGAAGTATAGAAACCAATTCTTCCGTTTCATCCTCTTCCGGAATATTGAAAGAGTTGAAGAGGTTTCCATAGTTGAAAAACCAATCCGGACCCGTTCCTTGAGGAGGTTCCGTATACCTTAAACATTTCACTTCAAAATGCTCCTCAATCTGATTCGTTGATTTGTTAAAGACTCTTTTGTTCGGAGAGTTGACTGAATATCCAAGAAAAATCCCTTCAACAGCTTTATCACCAAACTTAGAGACCTTATCTTTTGTTATCATGATCAGGCATGGACACCCAAATGGTTCTAGGAACTGCAGATTTGGCTTACGGTTATTGAAAAGTTCATTTTGTTCTTTTTCTAAACCGTGAGTACTCTGTTGAGAACATAACAGGCAGTATTAACTGCCTCAGCCCAGAAGATAATTGCTAACTTGGAGTCAGCTAACATAGTTCGAGCTGTCTCGATGATTGTCCTGTTCTTCCTTTCGGCAACTCCATTCTGTTGTGGAGTCCTCGGAGCACTAAATTGATGCTCAATACCTCTTGTAGCACAAAACAATTTGAGAGTTGAGTTCTTGAATTCAGTTCCATTATCGCTTCGTATCCTTTTCACCTTCAAGTTGCACAGATTTGCCAACTTGTCCAACAAATACACCAGAATCTCAGGAGTTTCCCCTTTTGTGGTCAAAAAGTAAACCCACGAAAACCTTGAGTAGTCATCAGTAACTACCAAGCAGTAAGACCGACCACCAATGCTCTTTGTAGAGACTGGACCGAAAAGATCCATATGCAGTAGTTCCAATGGAGCATTTATGGAATTCACCTGCTTAGACTTATGGGACTTCTTACGTAGCTTTCCTTTTTGGCAGGAGATACAGTCATCCTTTAGAGCAAATGACTGTTTTGGAACTCCTAGCACAAGGTCATTTTTAGTCAAGAAATTCATTTTTCAGAAATGAATATGTCCCATTCGTCTGTGCCAAAGCAGTGATTCCTTTTCAGAAGCCTTAGACAAGAGACACGTATACTCGTTCGAGGTCTCAACAGTTCTCATGTTCAGAATGTATGTGTCATTCTTTCTTGGTGCTCTCAGTAACACCCATTCTTCCGGAATGACATACCCAGGCTTCAGTATCACACACTCAATCTTTGTGAACGCAGTGGTATAATCTTTATCACAGACCTGTGAAACACTTAGCAAGTTGTGCGTAAGCTGTTCCACGTAGTTCACATTTTCAAAACTAACATTGCCGTTAGTTAACGTTCCTCTTCCAGAAATGGTTCCCCAGTATCTCCAGCAAAAGCAACATATCCTCCTGCGTATGGTTTAATATCCACAAGAAGAGACACATCGCCTATCATATGTCGCGAGCAGCCGCTATCCAAATACCATTCACTATCTTTAACACGTTCTGACTGCTGCAACACACAAACGAAAGAGATTAGTGAGAAACGGTGACCCAAGCCTTTACAGACTTAGGTCGACCGTGGTCATCAACAATAAGCACGTCAGATAGGATTTTATCTTTAAACAAATTAAAATTTTTATCTGATGTGTTATTGTTGACAACTGAAGAGTCAACATCAGACTCTTTTCGTTTCCAAACTTTAGAAGGTTCGGAATTGATATTAGAAGTAATGTTGGGCTTTTGAATTGGCAAAGATTTTTGCTCAACATTACTTGGCTTTAAAACAGGCTTGGGAGAGTTTGAGTGACGCCTAGGTGGAGATTTTGAAAAAGAATTTCTGTAAACAGATGTCCTAGGCATCTCTCTCCCATAGCGCTGATTTGACAGCTTTGGGCATTCACGAATTAAATGTCCTTGTTTCTTGCAGTAGAAACAAGAACGAGTCTCAACAAACGGTTGAGGCTGAGGAATTACCACAGGAGGTGGAGAAACATTTCTAGAGCATGAACATTGAGTACACGTCTTAGAAGATGTTTGTTTTGGTTGAGAGGTTGAAGTTGATGGTTTATCATACGAAACATTTTCATTTAATAATTTTCTTTGCAAAATCTTTACAGGTGACTGTAAAGTTTGTTGTTTCGAGTTTAAAACCTTGGCTTTTCCTTTATTTGGTTGAACCTTAATTTCAGGTTCAACCTTTGAAATCACTTTTTCAGGTTTAACTGCAACCTTCTTAACCTCAGGATACTCCTGATCCGTAATGTCCTCAATCTCAACAATCTCCTCAATAATAACAGGAGATTCATTCTTTAACTCAACACACTCATTAACACTAACAGGAGATTCATGCACAGACTTAACAAACGTTGGCAAGGGGTACTCTGGCCGCTTGGTTTTCTCCTTTGCCGGTTTGTTGTGTTTGGTCTCTTTAGCATCTTTAGCTTTTAGACCATAAATGTAACACCCCCAAATTTGATGATTTGCGGAAGCTTGATTTGGGTGTTACTAATCAATAACAAAGCACCAAGATAAATAGCAAACGACTCTATATGCGTCGTTTTAACAAAATATATTGATAACTGAAATGTTTACAACGTTTAAAGCTTTACATAGCTCGAGTTAAATAAAATGAGATTTCAGTACATAAGTACTTATACAAAATATACTAATGCAAGAAAATCTCAATCGTCTGTATGCTGACTCGAGCTAAATCCTGAAGCAGAAACATCCTACTGCTGGGTACCTGCGATATATGCTAAAAGGTCAGCTAAAAGCTGGTGAGCTCACAGGTTTGAAATCAGTTAATATAGTGTGAACCGCAAGATTTAAATAATGAATTGCATCCAGCAATTAAATAATGAATTGCATCCAGCAATTAAATAATGAATTGCATCCAGCAATTAAATGATAATCATCGTGTATACAGCCATGAGCACATAGTTGAGCTTAACTCGAGGGCCGGGTCCCCTATAGAGAATTCCGGGCGAGGTGCCTCCACGAATGCCTAATCCACATTCGTCTTCCCAAATATTAGTACGTCCGTTTACCCGGTTAGTGCTTGCTAACCCGAACGAGGAGGGTCAATCCTATATGGTACCATATACTAATATTCACGCTACAACGTATTAACAACTATGCTGACGGAGGACTTTAAAATGATTAGTTTCGAAAAACTCATGTAGTATATGAAAAGTTGGTACTTGCGTTCACATGTTAAAAGTTGAGCAATATATCACACCCCTGAGTAAAACAGTAAAAGAGGGGCTATGAGACTCACCTGAGTCCGAGAGCGTTTAAACAAACGTAAGTTGATTAGCGAATAATGAAGTCCAACGACTTGTAACCTGAGGGTGTCCACGACACGCGATGGTTATAATCATGATTGGGTATCTCAAAAGATCACCCTTGTAGTTGTTACACAACTATATATATGTCCAAATTACTATGATTTGGTTGATTTGTTAAGTGTTTGGAAACGTGTACGGCCCGTTGGTGATGGGTTTGGAATAATAAACTTTAAGTATTATTATCTTGTAATTTGCGTTTTGCACCTAAAAGTTTGTCCCAATGTGTTTTATAAGTCGTATCGTATAAGGGTTTGAGGTTATATAGTTCCGACACTTAGTGAAATTTAGATTTGAAAACCTGCTGTTTTATGTGACACTAAATGCGACACAAAGTTCGTTATGCGACACAAGGGTTGTGTCGCATAGGAGTGCGACACAATGTCCATACGACACAAGGGTTGTGTCGCATGGATGCGAAATGCTGATTCAACAGCGACATAGTGATTGTGTCGTATGGGTATGCGACATAGTGGTTGTGTCGCAGGACTTGCGACACTAAATCTTTGATACGACATAAGGTACGACACAGTAGGTTTTATACGACATAACATGCGACACTAAGAGTAAAATACGACACAACATGCGACACAATGCTTGTGTCGCATGGATGAACACCAGCCCCAAAAGTCCGGCTGTTCAACATTTTCCGGCCAAAAATCCGTTTTTAACCCGTTTTTAAGCTGTAATTTCGTGTTCTATACATTGTAATGGACATATACTAGTTATAATAACAACCACAAACGAGAAATACAAAGAATCGAGAGATTTCGGGATTTTGTCGGAAACTTACAATTTGCCGAAATGAAAATCCGGAAAGGTAGAAATGTAGATCGTTGCAAGGTGGTCGTGAATCTCTAAAAATATTGGTGATCCGGTCGCGTTTCGTGGTAGTATTTTGCGATTTTATGGATTTTTGGGTGTTTTGGTGAAAAGAAAAGAAAGAGAGAGATGAAAGATAGAAAGAAAAGAGAAATGAGAAAAGTGAGTGGGAGGTGGGGGTTTATCCCCACTTTCCAGTTTTCGCCCCGCGTCCCGTGTGGTGTTCGTTTGCTCCGTCGTTTAAACGTTAAATAATTATTTACATTTTAATTATAAGTTTTAAATTACGATTTATTACGCGATATAAATATTTTACAATTTAATTTATATTGTAGTTATGAAATATAAGTTTGTTTATTTAGTTTGCGCGGTTTAATGTTTTAAATCGTGTAAGTTTGGTTTGTACGATACGAATGAATACGAAATATTATCAAAATAATATTTTTGACATAAAAGCGTTATTTAATAAAGTTGATCACCAACGTCCGTATTAAATTGAATCGAAATACATTCGATTTAAATTGCGTACGATTTCATCAAATCGCATTTTCGTATATATTCAACAATATATATATAATTCGATACATTAATTAGCCTAACAAGGAACTAATTACATGTATTAACATATGATTAGGCACTAATTACTAGTCCTAATTTGGCGGGTGTTACATTCTCCCCCTGTTAGAAGAATTTCGTCCCGAAATTTAGTTCGAAGTCGTGTTTGATGTAGAATCAGTGAAGAGTTGAGGATATTTGAGTCGCATTTGGTCTTCCCCTTCCCAGGTGAATTCCGGACCACGCCGCGAATTCCATCTGACCTTGACGATGGGAATACGACTTTGTTTCAGTTGTTTGACCTCACGGTCCATAATTTCAGCAGGTTCCTCAACGAAGTGAAGTTTATCGTCAACACGAATTTCATCGAGTGGAATGATAAGTGTCTCATCAGACAGACACTTCTTCAAATTCGAAACATGAAAAGTAGGGTGCACGCTGCTGAGTTCGGATGGCAGCTGCAATCGATAAGCTACGGGGCCAATCCGTTCGAGGATCTCAAAAGGCCCAATGTACCGGGGATTCAACTTCCAGCGTTTGCCAAAACGGATGACGCCTTTCCAAGGCGATACTTTTAAGAGTACTCGATCCCCAACTTGGAACTCGAGTGGTTTGCGTCTCACGTCAGCATAACTTTTCTGACGATCACGTGCGGCTTTGAGTCGATTTTGGATTTCCACAATTTTCTCGGTGGTGGCGTGTATGAGTTCAGGACCAGTGAGTTGACTATCTCCCACTTCAGTCCAACAGATCGGTGATCGGCACTTACGACCGTACAGTGCCTCAAAAGGTGCAGCCTTAATGCTGGCGTGATAACTGTTATTGTACGAAAATTCGCACAACGGTAGATGTTTTTCCCAGTTTGTACCGAAATCAATTACGCAGGCACGTAGCATATCTTCCAAGGTTTGAATGGTTCGTTCACTTTGGCCATCGGTTTGAGGATGGTACGCGGTACTCATATCGAGACGGGTACCCAATGCTTTTTGAAGTGATTGCCAAAAGTGAGAGGTGAAACGGGCATCCCTGTCAGAGATGATCGAGATTGGAACACCGTGATGAGAAACGATTTCCTTGATGTAGATTTGTGTGAGGCGTTCCATTTTATCGTTTTCTTTGATTGCCAGAAAATGAGCAGATTTGGTGAGACGATCGACGATCACCCAAATGGTATCGCAACCGCTCGACGACTTGGGTAGTTTGGTTATGAAATCCATGGCAATTTGTTCCCATTTCCATTCAGGGATTTCAGGTTGCTGGAGTAAACCAGGAGGTTTCTGATGTTCTGTTTTGACTTTCGAGCAAGTAAGACACTTGCTGACATAAGTGGCGATTTCGGCTTTCATGTTTGGCCACCAATAGAATTCCTTGATGCCGTGGTACATCTTATCGGATCCGGGATGAATAGAATATTTAGACTTGTGAGCCTCGTCCATCACCAAGTCTCTTAGGTTCCCAAAACTGGGCAACCAGATTCGGTTTGAGAAGTACCTAATCCCGTTAGGTTTGATTTCAAATTGCTTGTCAATGCCCCGCAAGGCTTCATTTTTGATGTTTTCAGCTTTCAGGGCTTCGATCTGAGCTGTATGAATTTGAATGGTAAGATCGTTATGAATGGTCATACTGAGGGCTCGGACTCGAAGTGGTTTAGGTCGTTCCTTTCGACTGAGGGCATCGGCTACAACATTAGCCTTCCCTGGATGGTACTTGATCTCGCAATCGTAATCGGTAAGCAACTCGACCCATCGACGTTGCCTCATATTGAGATCCTTCTGATCGAATATATGTTGGAGACTTTTATGATCGGTAAAGATTGTGCACTTAGTGCCGTAGAGATAATGTCTCCAGATTTTTAGAGCAAAAACGACAGCTCCAAGTTCGAGATCATGAGTGGTGTAGTTCTTTTCGTGAATTTTCAGCTGTCGCGAAGCATAGGCAATGACTTTGTCTCGTTGCATCAGCACGCAACCGAGACCTTGGTGAGAAGCATCGCAGTATACCACGAAGTCATCGGTGCCTTCGGGTAAGGACAGAATTGGAGCACTGCAAAGCTTTTGTTTCAGAAGTTGGAACGCTGACTCTTGCTTATCGGTCCAATCGAACCTTTTGTCCTTCTGAGTCAGTATCGTGAGTGGCTGAGCTATTTTAGAGAAATTTTCGATAAATCGCCGATAGTACCCAGCAAGACCCAAGAATTGTCGTACTTCAGTTGCAGAGGTGGGTGCTTGCCAGTCTTTGATAGCCTCGATTTTTGATGGGTCCACGTGAATTCCCTGACTGTCGATCACGTGACCAAGAAATTGAACGGTTTGGATCCAGAACTCACACTTAGAGAATTTAGCATAAAGCTCCTCGTGTCTAAGTAGTTCAAGGATGGTTCTGAGGTGTTGCGCATGTTCTTGCTCGTTGCGCGAGTAAATGAGTATGTCATCGATAAAGACAATGACAAACTTATCGAGGTAAGGTTTGCACACCCGGTTCATGAGGTCCATGAATACAGCCGGTGCGTTGGTTAGACCAAAGGGCATCACTTGGAATTCGTAGTGCCCGTAACGAGTTCTGAAAGCAGTTTTTGGAATATCGGTGTCGCGAACTCGTAACTGATGATAACCTGATCGCAGGTCGATCTTTGAGTAGAAGCTTGAACCCTGAAGTTGGTCGAATAAATCATCAATGCGAGGGAGTGGATAACGGTTCTTGACGGTCAATTTGTTCAACCCTCGGTAGTCGATGCACATTCTGAATGACCCGTCCTTCTTTTTGACAAATAAGACCGGAGCTCCCCAAGGTGAAGAACTCGGTCTAATGAATCCTCGATCCAGAAGTTCCTGTAACTGAGAGGACAACTCCTGAAGTTCGGATGGGGCTAAACGGTATGGTGCGCGGGCCACCGGTGCGGCACCCGGCACGAGATCAATTGAGAACTCGACCTGTCTAGATGGAGGTAAACCAGGCAGTTCTTCTGGAAAGACTTCGGGAAAGTCCCTAACAATCGGCACATCCTCAAGTCGCTTCTCCCCTGACTTCTTCTCCGTGATGTGTGCAAGTATTGCGGGGTAACCCTTTCTCAGAAATTTTCGGGTTTTTAAGCACGAGATGATATTGAGTCCAGTCCCACCGGTCTCCCCCTGTATGATCAATGTTCCACCAACGGCGAGTGGAATACGGACAATTTTATCGTGACAAACGATTTCAGCTCGATGTTTGGACAGCCAGTCCATTCCAATAATGACGTCGAAACTGCCGATTTCAATGGGTATAAGATCGATCGAAAAGGTTTCGTCAGCTAGGTTTAAAGTGCAATTAGGTATCACACTGGTGGTTTCTACAAGTTTTCCATTGGCTAGCTCTACAGTGTACTTAACATCTAAGGCAACAGGAGTGATGTCAAGTAATGGGCAAAAATCATCGGAGATAAAGCTTCTATCAGCACCAGTATCAAATAGAACAGAAGCAGTTAAGTTGTTGAGGAGGAACATACCCGAGACCACATTCGGGTCTTGGCGGGCGTCCCCAGATTTGATGACGAAAGCTCTGCTGCGGGTATTGTTGTTGTTGTTGCGGTTGTTGTTGTTGTTCTTCAGTTTTGGGCACGAGTCCCTGAAATGCCCAGGTTTCCCACACTCAAAGCATACTTTGGGTGGTCTGGTGTTGTTGTTGGAGTTGTTGTTGGTGGGTGAGCGGCAGTCTTTGGTGAGGTGGCCGTACCTCTTGCAGTTGTTGCAAAAGGGACCACAGGAACCCTCATGGTGACGGCTGCACTTGGGACAATATGGTTTGCTCCCAGTGTAACCCCGGATGATGTCAGTGGTGGTGTTGTAAGCTTTGATGGTGTCGGGTTTCTTGTTTTGTTGGTTGGAGTGGTTGTTGTGGTAGTCAGACCACTTGCGTTTGTTGTTTTGGGAGGATGAAGTGGGTGGTTCAGAATCTTGGCTCATAGACATCAGGTCTTGGGCCAATGAGATTGCACCGTCAATGGTGGTTGGTTTGGAAGAGATGACGTGTCCCCGAACAAAATCAGGGAGACCAAGGGCGTACTTCCTGATTTTATCAGGTTCAGTGCTTACCATAGCTGGGCGGAGAGCAGCTAGTTGTTGAAACCTGGTGGTATAACCATCGATGTCACCACCCTGAACCTTTAAGTTCCAGAACTCCTCATCCAGCTTTTGGAGTTTGGCGATAGAGCAGTACTTGGCAGTGAGTTTGGCTTTCAATTCCTCCCAAGTGATTTGGTAGGCAATGTCAGCACCCACTGATTGGGTATATGAATTCCACCAAGAGTGGGCATCATCTTCAAGAGAGCAGGTGGCGAAGTTTACTTTGTCGTTCTCCACGCATTTGCTGACATGGAAAACAGTTTCCATTTTCTCGAACCATCTGATTAGTCTGATGGCTCCTTCAGAACCCTTGAAACTCGAGGGTTTGCAGCTTTGAAAGTCCTTGTAAGAACAAGGTTTGGTGGTAGAGGTTCCAGCGGTATCGCTGTTTCTTGTGGAGTTTGGTGGGGTATTCCGAGCCAAGGCTTCAGTAACAGCCTGGGTTATGAGTGACGTAATCTGAGCATCAGTGTAAGGTCTGGTCTTTGGCGGCATGATTCTTCAATAAGAGAAATGAAGATACATGAGATTTTGCAAGAAAGTTGTATTTATCTCAGATGTACATGTAGAAAAGCAGTAATACATAACATCAACAGGAATAATGGCAATTAATATGAGTCGAAAACAGCAAGAATACTTGATAGATGATACGAGTTCAAAGGTTACATCCTACAGATGTATTACAAAAGATGTCGGGAATTGTTACATCCGACCGAATTATAGAATAGCGCGTAGATAGTTACTAGATTACAGGGTAGATTACAAGACAAAGACTACACTAGTCTTAACGTAGATTAATTTGTTCCATCATCGTGACAAGACGGTCCACAGTGTTTGCAAGCCTGCTAGCTTGTCGGGCGTTGTCTTCTGCTATTGCAAGTCGTTGTGTTAGTCCACGCGCATATTCTTCTGCCTCAAGTGAGCGTTGCACACATTCATCCATCCTTTGTTGCAGAAGGGCATTTTCCACCCTTATTTCTATAATTTGGTTGCGAAGGACATCCATGTTGTTGTTAGTGGTTTCAAGATCGTCGGAGACTTGTTCTATGCGTTCGAGGGATGTAAGTCTCCAGTTTTCGTTTGTTTCCTGCAACACGACATCCATGGTGCGAAGTCGTTGCTCGTGTTGGTTCACCCTAGCGGCTAAGGCCGGCAAAGTGGAGTGAGTGTGGTACGGGCCAACTCGAGGCAATCTGGAGTTCCTCCTTGCTACCCTTGGGTTCTGCGACCCGGATTGAGAACGAGATGAATTTGATGGTGTGTTTGCCATTTCTGAGACAAAGCGTTAGTAAGATTGAGGCCTATATTCATATAGTTCCTATATAATATAGCCTATTGAGTGTCTAGCATAAACATGTTTAAGTCTCGGTTCTCTCGAGGTCAGAGTCTTCTATTGTACCCTGTTCAGCCATAACTACTTTCAGGTCTTACATCATCTTTGCTTAATTGTACATAGTTGATCAGGCTATGTTAAATTAAACTCGTATGCTGTAATCACTGAACCAGTCATACTTAATAAGGAATACGGCCTAATGGTCATAGTCTAGGCTCACTAAATGCAACCTAGTTCACTATAACCTTAGGCTCTGATACCAATCTGTAACACCCTCAAATTTGATGATTTGCGGAAGCTTGATTTGGGTGTTACTAATCAATAACAAAGCACCAAGATAAATAGCAAACGACTCTATATGCGTCGTTTTAACAAAATATATTGATAACTGAAATGTTTACAACGTTTAAAGCTTTACATAGCTCGAGTTAAATAAAATGAGATTTCAGTACATAAGTACTTATACAAAATATACTAATGCAAGAAAATCTCAATCGTCTGTATGCTGACTCGAGCTAAATCCTGAAGTAGAAACATCCTACTGCTGGGTACCTGCGATATATGCTAAAAGGTCAGCTAAAAGCTGGTGAGCTCACAGGTTTGAAATCAGTTAATATAGTGTGAACCGCAAGATTTAAATAATGAATTGCATCCAGCAATTAAATAATGAATTGCATCCAGCAATTAAATAATGAATTGCATCCAGCAATTAAATGATAATCATCGTGTATACAGCCATGAGCACATAGTTGAGCTTAACTCGAGGGCCGGGTCCCCTATAGAGAATTCCGGGCGAGGTGCCTCCACGAATGCCTAATCCACATTCGTCTTCCCAAATATTAGTACGTCCGTTTACCCGGTTAGTGCTTGCTAACCCGAACGAGGAGGGTCAATCCTATATGGTACCATATACTAATATTCACGCTACAACGTATTAACAACTATGCTGACGGAGGACTTTAAAATGATTAGTTTCGAAAAACTCATGTAGTATATGAAAAGTTGGTACTTGCGTTCACATGTTAAAAGTTGAGCAATATATCACACCCCTGAGTAAAACAGTAAAAGAGGGGCTATGAGACTCACCTGAGTCCGAGAGCGTTTAAACAAACGTAAGTTGATTAGCGAATAATGAAGTCCAACGACTTGTAACCTGAGGGTGTCCACGACACGCGATGGTTATAATCATGATTGGGTATCTCAAAAGATCACCCTTGTAGTTGTTACACAACTATATATATGTCCAAATTACTATGATTTGGTTGATTTGTTAAGTGTTTGGAAACGTGTACGGCCCGTTGGTGATGGGTTTGGAATAATAAACTTTAAGTATTATTATCTTGTAATTTGCGTTTTGCACCTAAAAGTTTGTCCCAATGTGTTTTATAAGTCGTATCGTATAAGGGTTTGAGGTTATATAGTTCCGACACTTAGTGAAATTTAGATTTGAAAACCTGCTGTTTTATGTGACACTAAATGCGACACAAAGTTCGTTATGCGACACAAGGGTTGTGTCGCATAGGAGTGCGACACAATGTCCATACGACACAAGGGTTGTGTCGCATGGATGCGAAATGCTGATTCAACAGCGACATAGTGATTGTGTCGTATGGGTATGCAACATAGTGGTTGTGTCGCAGGACTTGTGACACTAAATCTTTGATACGACATAAGGTACGACACAGTAGGTTTTATACGACATAACATGCGACACTAAGAGTAAAATACGACACAACATGCGACACAATGCTTGTGTCGCATGGATGAACACCAGCCCCAAAAGTCCGGCTGTTCAACATTTTCCGGCCAAAAATCCATTTTTAACCCGTTTTTAAGCTGTAATTTCGTGTTCTATACATTGTAATGGACATATACTAGTTATAATAACAACCACAAACGAGAAATACAAAGAATCGAGAGATTTCGGGATTTTGTCGGAAACTTACAATTTGCCGAAATGAAAATCCGGAAAGGTAGAAATGTAGATCGTTGCAAGGTGGTCGTGAATCTCTAAAAATATTGGTGATCCGGTCGCGTTTCGTGGTAGTATTTTGCGATTTTATGGATTTTTGGGTGTTTTGGTGAAAAGAAAAGAAAGAGAGAGATGAAAGATAGAAAGAAAAGAGAAATGAGAAAAGTGAGTGGGAGGTGGGGGTTTATCCCCACTTTCCAGTTTTCGCCCCGCGTCCCGTGTGGTGTTCGTTTGCTCCGTCGTTTAAACGTTAAATAATTATTTACATTTTAATTATAAGTTTTAAATTACGATTTATTACGCGATATATTATTGAAATATTTTACAATTTAATTTATATTGTAGTTATGAAATATAAGTTTGTTTATTTAGTTTGCGCGGTTTAATGTTTTAAATCGTGTAAGTTTGGTTTGTACGATACGAATGAATACGAAATATTATCAAAATAATATTTTTGACATAAAAGCGTTATTTAATAAAGTTGATCACCAACGTCCGTATTAAATTGAATCGAAATACATTCGATTTAAATTGCGTACGATTTCATCAAATCGCATTTTCGTATATATTCAACAATATATATATATAATTCGATACATTAATTAGCCTAACAAGGAACTAATTACATGTATTAACATATGATTAGGCACTAATTACTAGTCCTAATTTGGCGGGTGTTACAATAAAGTTTTGACCAATCAACTGGAATCTCTTCAAAGCCCTCCTTAACAGGCAGGGGACAGTGAGTAGTAGGAGGAGGGACTGAGTGGTATCCCAATCCCTCATTCTTTTTCCCACTAGTACCATGCTTGCTAAGAATTTCATTAAACACAACCGTTGAGGAATTTGAACCTAAGATTTTACTCTTATAATTCTCATACTCAGCTTTTAAATCTGTAAGTTCTTTCTTTAGTAGTTCAATTTCAACAAGATAGCTTTTAATGGCATCTTCTTGACTAAAAACCTTAGATTTATATTTCTGAGTATCTAACCGATGAGCCTCAAGATGTTTTTCATAAAGTTTCTCATTAGCTTTTAAGAAATTATTTGACTCGGTTAGTTTTTCATTCTTTTTCCTCAACTTTACGGTTTCATTCTGAAATGCCTTTAGAGATTCAGTTAACTTAATACATGAGATACAATTTAATGGTTCATCAGGTACCTCATTCACGATGTGAGCCATCAAACACTGTTGGTATTGCTGGGAGACAGCCGTCCAATCTTGACTTGTGGGCTCGAAAACAATCAGGGCATTATCAGCAGGCCCTTTCTTGGTAACTTCCATTTCTTTGGCCTTTGGAGGAGTAGAAGGTGTTGTGAATCCCGATGCTGGCATTTTGGGTTTCTCGCACTCCCTAGCGAAGTGACCCAAATTTTGATAATTGTAACATCGGACCTTACTCTTGTTAAATCCAAAACCAGTCTTTCCATCACCTTCCAAGCTTTTACGCCCTGTCCTCTGCAAGAACTTTTGAATTCTTCGGGTGATCATTGCCACATTCCAAGTTAGATCCATTTGCTCCAGATCATCTTCATCAAGCTGAGCATAGTCTTCCTTAGTCAGCTCCAAAGTAAGATTCGGTTGAGTAACCAAATCCTTGTATGAGCTTAAGAAAGCTGTGTAAATGGCAGCTTGCTCCTGAATAGCAGGTGAGACTTGAACCTGTTGTTGATTTGAAGAAGGTCCAGTCATGAAAACAGAATGAATCCCATCGGAAGAAGAAGAAGAGGTTGATGAAGCATTTGTATTTGTCACGAAGGCGACTCCAGATCCATAAGTCTTTCCAGAGTTGATCTGAACACCATACACACTAGGATTCTGAACAGCAGCACCAGACCTAGTTTCTTTCTTCTTAATCTCCATCGCGTGAGCTTGAAGATCCCCTATCAACGTATCCAAAGACATGTTTGCAAGTTCTTCATTTTCTTTTAAAAATTGAACTTTAACATCCCAAGAACTTGGCAACACATCCAGTAGCTTCTAATTTACTTCAATTGAAGGAAAAGTATAACCCCCTTCAAACAACTCACCAACTAACCATGAGTACCTAGTGAATAAAGAAGTCGTGTCTTCATTAGGAAGGATGTCAAAGATATCGTACTGTTTCTTAATCAGTTCGAGCTTGGCTTCCTTGTACTTATCATTTCCTCCACAACGAGTTTCAATTGCCTTCCATAAATCAAAGGTTGTTTCATGAGTTCTGAAAAGCCATAGAACATCCTTGGTTAGACACATTTTAATCATTGAAAAAGACTTTCTTTCAGTATCAAAATCTTTCTTCTCCTCGGGAGACATAGCTTTATAGGTCTTAGCAGGACGAATGCCACGGTATTCCCCTTCAGCTAAAGGAGCTACATAACGCTCACGTAATGGTCCCCATAATTCTGGACAATGAAAATCGATGTATTGCTCAACTCGGTCTCTCCAGTATACATAATCCATGTCCGCAGTAAATAATGGAGGTTTATTACATGAACCTATGTCATTACTTTGTTTAATCATTTCTCTCAGACCTCTAATATCCTCTTTATCAGCTGCCATTGTAATTACTTAACTGAAAAACTATCTTCTGATCTTAGCGACGTAGATGATTACGTCGCACAAAGATTATGCGACGGCGTTAGGTACGTCGCAAAAAGCAAAGGATTCAATTAAGAATCAGAAATATGCGACGTTGAGAGGTACGTCGCAGATGACGTCGCAGAGGACGTCGCAGAATCACACTACGTCGCAACAAGACGTCGCAACACAGCGTCGCAGAAGACTAATTAAAGTCAAAATAACAACGTCGCGGATGACGTCGCAACAGTACGTCGCACAGACTAATTAAAGTCCAAATTACTAACGTCGCACGCGACGTAGCAGATGACGTCGCAGGTAACGTCGCAAAACGCGAAAACCTGCGGCCAAAAACCCTAAAAACGAATTTTTAACTCAAAAACCAAAACCACGAATGAAGATCGACGAAAACCTTCAATAATCCCAGTAATATTGATCGAACACCTGTAAAAACACAAAAAACAAACGTAATAATCACAAAACAATATGAGAATCACGTCGCTTTATCCCGAACTCGATCCTAATCGCCAAAAACGAGCACTTTCTGCTCTGATACCAGTTGTTTGTCCCTTACTTAGGATCTAACAGAACCGAGTCACTCAATCGTTTGCGGAATCAACGATTAAGTTATCACACGAACACAATGAATAATCAAACACAATAATTATGAAACCAAACGTTATATTATTGCTTATGGTCGATCAGATTACAGAGAATTTCGACAAATTATGTTTAGGGTTTCGTCAACCCTAAAACAGAAAACGTAAAATGTTTAAATACAAAACTGGCATCTGCGACGTCGCACACGACGTCGCAGGCCCAAGCCCATGCGACGTTGACTATGTCGCAGGCCCAAAACCTGACGTCGCACCTGCGACGTTACGCGCTACGTCGCAGGAGTCAGGAAACGCAAATCTAAATACAAACTACGAGCTAGACCAACTGACAGACACTAAACATGTACCAACAGGGGTTAATGTCCACTTAAGCCAATCGTGTAGGTGGAGGGTTAATAATGTATTAAAGAGGGCCTCTCTAACCGAGGTGGGTGTCCACTAACGGCCATTCCTGGCTCGGCTCCGATAACGCAATTCCGGGAGGAGTCGGTAGTTGGGCACTGGATCCCTTCGGACCTGGAGAACGTGTGACGCTGAGTCGGGGTTTAGTGAACCAACAGGTCGCTCCACCTAGAGCTAGTTCATCAACTAGTATGTCCAAATAAGTTGTTCAAGTTCGTTTATTAAAAACATGTACGACCCGTTGGTGAAAGTTTGTAATAATAATTCATTTAGACATTATTATAAAGTTTGTTTTGTTGTATAATATTTATTAGTACATATCGTGTGTTGCTAACAGATTATTTAGTTCGTAAAGACCTCAAACCGTAGGTCAAAGTTGGTCAAACCTGGTCAAACTGGTCAAAGTTGGTCAAACCTGGTCAAACTGGTCAAAGTTGGTCAAACTTAGTCATCGCTGGTCAAACTTAGTAAAAGTTAGTCAAACCTAGTCAAACCAGGTGTCTCTAATTGAGACTTAGGATATTTTCAGAAATTGTAGCATCACTAGCGAAATGTAGCAACACTAGGTTAGTGTCTCTACTTGAGACTTAGGATATTTTCAGAAATTGTAGCATCACTAGCAAAATGTAGCAACACTAGTAAATTGTGGCATCACTAGATTTGTGTCTCTACTTGAGACTTAGAATATTTTTAAAATTGTAGCATCACTAGCAAAATGTAGCAACACTAGTAAATTGTGACATCACTAGGTTAGTGTCTCTACTTGAGACTTAGGATATTTTCAGAAATTGTAGCATCACTAGCAAATTGTAGCATCACTAGTAAATTGTGGCATCACTAGGTTAGTGTCTCTACTTGAGACTTAGGATATTTTGTTCAAGTGTTCTAAGTGTCGGTTTCTAATTCGGGAAACTTTTTAAATTTAGTTTTTAGTCCAAGTTACTAAATAAGTCACCCAAACCCATTTTTGTTACCATTTTCCAAAAATAGCAAGTTTTGTCGTTTTTAGAAACCGAGCCGTTTTTGTTGATTTGGTCAAACCTACTCGGTTTGACCCGAAACTTTTACCCAACCTATATTTCAGTTAATAAAGCTTATAAAAGTTGTCGGTTTGTGTCGGAGTTATTTTGAGGTGTCGGTTTTTAATACGCAAGTTCAAACTTTAAGATTTTATGTTTTCGGTCTTATTCGGTTTGTTTCGCCATATGATTTCTACCATTTCTAGTCCACATCAAGTCTCACAAATTTTAGCAACTGATCATCAAGGTTTCTAGTCTAACATATAATTTTTCCAGCAATTATAGTGTCCATTTACATAGGTAATTAATTCCACGTAACAACCGTACATATTTATCGAACATTTTCAGGTCAGTCCTAAAGATCAGTTTATACACAAAAATACGTACAGATCTGGAAAAAGTGTAAAACACAAAAGTTGTAGCTCTTTTCAATACGCAACTTTTAAAAAAAATCGTTATCTAATTCTTCCTAGAACTCGAGATATAGCCATTTTACTGAACTGTGTTTTTGAAGACAGATTATGCATGTTTGTGTATAATTTATAAAAACGATTTTTGTCATGAGTTTTGGACATATTCAAGTTAGATGAGCTAGATAATACATAAATAAACATCGTGCAAGTAAATTTGAAGAGGGAGTGGTGGGATTTATACCAACAAAATGAAGAACAAAGGATGGAGATGAAGAAGGAGGTGACTTTGAAGTTTCCTTGCAAAGTGGTGGTGGATTGTGGTGATGGAAGGAGGTGTTTGGGGGCTGAGGTTCCAGAATTTTAGAGAGAGAAGGAAATGTTTAGAGAGAGGCTAGAGAGTTTTTGGTGAAATGGGTGGTGCAAATGAGCCTTGCATGGAGCTTGTGTGAGTTAGTAACCAAAAGAAAATGATGAGGGCCATGTGGGTGCACATGGGGGCCGGCCCACATGGGCCCCATGTGGTGGGTGGTGAGTTTTAATCTTCGGTTTTCAGACTGTGTTACGTTCCGTGGTCGTTTGCTCGTTATTTGTTTTGAATCGTTAAATCGCGTAGATTTATTTTGAATCATTAAAATAAACGATATATTTTTGTGTAAATTTCTATTGAAGTATTATTAAAAATACTTGATTTGAGTTGTCAAATTAATTATTGACCCTCGTTTGGTTGCCGAATTCAATTTGCACATTTTCGTTGCTTTAGAGACGTTTTAATCGAAACGTTTAGGTTTTTCGTGTATTATTTCAACAAAATAATAAATAATGATAAATAACTTCTAAAAATAGATTAAAGTTATTTATAGAAAGATTTTCTCCAATGTCGTATAGTTTGTCGGACTCCGTCCGGTTGTTTCACGTAATTACAACTAATTACGTAAGTGTAATATAAAACAATTACGTAGGTGTATATTCACAATAATATACAAATAGTTACGAGTAATTACAAGAATTTAGCCTAAATCACATCTAAATACACGTAATTAGGGTTTCGGTTAAGTTTAAAAGTTAACCTAAATTGATGGGTGTCTCAGTACCCACTCTGACTAGAGAGGTGCGAGTTCCTTTCCCGAACCGTCTATGCAAAAAGAACAACACCAAGTCATTCAAACTTGATGGAAAATTCATGGACACCGTGTCTAGAATCCCTTCCGGCACTAAGTATATCCGGCGAATACTGGCTACTAAAGACAAGGTTCCTGAAACCCCCAAAATCTCTCTAAATGCTGAATGCTCAGCCGTCATCCAGAATACCCTACCGGAAAAACTAGGAGACACAGGTCAATTCACCTTGCCCTGTTCTATTTATCACTCAGGCATGATACGTTCCTTAGCCGATCTTGGAGCTAGCATCAATCTCATGCCCTATTCACTTTACACCAGACTAGAAATAGGACCTCTCCAGCCCACTAAGATGAGTGTCCAGCTTGCCGACCAATCCATTCGATATCCAAAGGGCATTGCTGAAAACGTCATGGTTAAAGTTGATAAGTTTTGGTTTCCCACCGACTTCGTAGTGATGGATATTTAGGAAGACATCAATATCCCTATTATCCTAGGTAGGCCATTCATGAATACTGCACGTGCTGTTATTGATGTTTATTCTTAGGTCATAAGTCTGCGAGCACATGGACAAACTGTATCTTTCAAGATTGATCAAGATGAGTGCTCACTAGCAGAACAAGCAAAGATTTACGCAATATCAATGGCCAGAATTACTTCGGATGATGACATCTTTGACTCAGAGCCAGAACCATACAGACCAGATGATCACACCTGTCTCATCTCGGCAACAGAGGAATCAGAATCAGAAGAAGAGGAGATGGAGGAATCAAAACCAGAGGAGGAAGAGATAGAAGAGGAAATGGATGAATCAGAGGAAGAAACAACACCAGAATCAGAACCAGAGGAAATGGAAGAATCAGAGGAAGAACAGGAAGAAGATTCAGAGCCCGAAGAAGAAGAGGAGGATGTATACCAGTCTACACCACCGCATCAGCACTTACCAGAATCACACCTTCCGATAGCATATATCATGAAGATTGAAAATTCTGCCTCTCTACCAGATGTTGATTATGATGCAGGATCTGATATTACTATGAAGAAGCTTATAGCATCCATCATAGATCCTCCCCAACCACTTGTCTCACCGCGACTCAACGCTCTGCTGAACTTTGAGAAAACCATTACTTTTTCAAAGCAACACCCAGAGCTTAGAGACAAACTCCAGAAGAAAATATTGGCATACAAAGAATCCATGCTACCGGATCTTTATTCGGACTTACCTTTCCGAAGGATTCAAGCCTTCGATGCTTCTGCACCTCGACCTCTGTTCGAATGGGGAGATACTTCTGAAACTAGCCATTATTCTAAGGAGATAGACATAGAGATGGATTCTTCTCATCCGATATCCCAAATCACCGATGATATACAGTTACCTTCTGACATTGTTGAGTTCCCAGACTCTCAGGATAGGGATACTCCGTCAGCAGAGGATGATAAGGATAACACTGTATACATCGATGTACCGATCGATATTCGCTCTATCCTACTTCTGAAACCTCCAGCTATCCCCATGGTTTCTAATCACGAAGAAATGATTAGTGCTATCGAGGCATTCAAGAATGACCTCCCCTCAATGATGAACATCATCATGAGTTCTACCAATGAGTACATGTTGGGTTTTCTATTCCCGAACTAGATTAATATACACAGCAGAATTATAACAAAATTAATCTAAGGCTATTAGGAAACTAAACCCTAAGGGATCTTAACTTGAATAAATAAATGAGATAAATAGGAAATTGCTAACCTTTGAGAATACAATTTCTCACGCGTAAACGAACTAGCAGAACCTTCTTACTTTGGAGGCGAGTGCCCAAACCAGAACATCTCTAATGCTTCACACCCATGAACCAATAGAAATTCCCAAACTCCTAGGGTCCCGACTCTAAGTCGTGTAAACTCTCACAAGGAGTAGGAATGAGAAAGAGAGAAGAAGAATTGAAAAACCATTCAATTCAAAGGTGTCACTAGAAAGCTAAGGGTAGGACCCTATTTATAGGGGAGGAGGAAGCTCAGGGTTTCATCCCCTGGCCGATGTGGGACAGACATCCATACGGCGTATGGATCTTCCATACGGCGTATGGATGGAGATTTCAGAATATCCTTCCAGCCGTCCCATCGCCTGAACCCTATTTTCAACCCATACGCCGGATGGAAGATCCATCCGCCGTATGGATGATGCTTTCTCAATTTTAATCAGTTTCTTATTAATATTCAATTAACAAACTAATAATATTAATTCCAATTAATATTATCTCTCTTATTTATCTTCTCTTACTGTTCATTGAGGGCGACCCAAAAAGGACTCTACTTTTAATGATACACTTACCAATTAGTTATGATATTGGACACTATTCCGATAGTCTCCCACTTAGACAATTCATCAACTATTATTGGTCTAAACTTTATCCCATTAACTAAGCAGAGAGTGCCATCCAATGCAACTGCCGAACTCTGATTCATATCTAGAGACAGCCCTTTAGACAAGTGATCATATATTCCTTTGTTTCTGATATCGTATGAAACTGGGACATGGATTTTAATCAATCTCCAGATTCAAGATTGTGTTTTCTAATTTTCGATCAATTTGACTATATAAGACTACAAAATTGTATACATCAATTTAGTCCTGGCTTGGCCAAGCGCTTTATTAGTCAACATTTAATCATCAGAGAACCCATGATATCTCTTTTCCTATTAGGCGAAAAGGAACAAATAAATTTCGACTACAATGCACTAGACAACTCATCATGTCATACCTAGCATACCTTTTATAACTGGCATTTACGCACAGCGTTTGAGTAGACTAAAGTATAACAGACTTGAAAAACTAGAAACTCAATGTATCTCCATTTTAAGAATATAAGATATTATCATCTCAGAGTTACTTGTGATTTCGATCCATGAAGTAAATTCCATGAGTGCGGGTCTCTCCTATACTTAAGTCCCCATTCAGTACCCATGAGTGTTGCAGCAATCTCCATGCAATGTCTAATCTCCATAGACAATCTACTATGTAACACCCCCAAATTTAACAGTTTGCGGAAGCGACGTTTTGGGTGTTACTAATCAATAATCACAAGCACCAAGGATACAGTGAACGACTCTAAATGAGACGTTCGAAAAGTTATTACATTAATACATAAGTAGTTTCAAAATACAAGCTCGAGTTCAAGTAAATTCCTAGAGATTCTAATACATAACAACTAGTACAAAAGTAATGTATAAAAATCTCCAAGCTTGTAAATGCATGCGACTCGAGCTAAGTAAGCTTATCCTGCTGGGCATCCCTACTGATGCTGTGTACCTGAGAAGCATTACTAAAACGGTCAACCAAAAGGTTGGTGAATCTCACAGGTTTGTAAGTAAGTAAACAGTTTGAACACACAAGTAGTATTTGTAAATCATAGCCAGCCAGTAATTAACGATCACAGGTTATGCTCATCGTTAACTTAAGTTTAATAAGTGGTGGTTGCAGGTTATGCTAACCGTTTGATACAATTGCCATGAGCCACCATAGTTGAAGCTTAACGTACAGTAAATATAGGTACCCCCTCATGAATGTAATCCAAAACATTCATACGGAACGAGTAAGAAACGCCCGTTTCTACAGGAACGGTTCGTGGTAGTGCTTGCTACCCCGGGCGGGGATTGTCAGTCCCATATGGATCCATATACTAAAACTCGCGCTTATCACATAACTAACAACTATGGTTCAGGAGGATTTCATTGGATTAGTCGTAAACTCATGCAGTTGGCGTATACGTAATCTCATACAGTAAGTAAATCATGGCAGCAAGTAAGTTTTGTGTGTTCATGTAAAACAGTAATGCATCTCACCCCTGATTAAAAACAGTAAAGTAGGGGCTGTAAGACTCACCTGAGTCTGGCAGACAATGCAGTAAGTAAGCAAGTAGTATCCCGAACTAGCAACCCTTAGCGTCCTAATACGCATAAGGTTTAGTAAATAAATGGAATACTTGTAAAGTATCCACGCTAGTTGTTCCCAAACTAGTTAATGTCCATTAGTTTGTTTGTAAGTTTGTAATCGTTTGTAAATCGTAGTTTGTATAAAAGTTGTACGGTCCGTTTGTTAACGGTGTATAATAATAATTCCATCCATTATTATTATGTATTCATAGTAGTTGTACAGTTGTAAAGTATACTCGTATTATCGTTTGTTTGTATTACAACATGTATCATTTGCGTAAGTTCCAATGGGCTTAAACCCCAAAGGGTACGAGTGAAACCTCATAAGTATTCGTGTGTATGATCGTATCAGTTAACGTGTAATCCAGCACGTAATTAGTGAGTGAACTGGTAAGTTCGTATCGGATGTAATCCCGTGTAATGTACAAGTGTAAGTTCGTTGGAGTGTAATCTCCTAAGTATTTCGAGTGTAAACTCGTGTGCGTGTGTGAGTGAAATCTCACGTTAGTTTAGCATAGTCTTGTACGTATTCAAGTGTTGTTGTATACTTTCAAAAGTATAGTATTCTCAGGTATAAGTAGCATCGTATTTGATTTAGTAGTTGAAAAGTGATTCCAACACTTAGAATATATTTTGTTTTCTGATCTGGGCTATCTGCGACACAAGGCTTGTGTCGCAGACCGTATGCGACATAAGGTCGGTGTCGTATGGATTTGTTTCTGATTTAGTGTTTATGCGACACAATGGTTGTGTCGCAGACAATGGTACGACACAACGATACGACATAGTCGTTGTGTCGCAATCAAGCGATAGGTAAACTTTGTGTCGTAGATGGTACGACATATAATGCGACATAAGCGTTGTGTCGCATACATTGCGACATAACGTGCGACATAACATGCGACATAGTGTTGTGTCGCATGAAATTTCGGTCCGATGCGACACAAGAGGTCTGTTCGGAAATTTAGTTTCCGAAAACGTATTTTCCGGTTTCCGTTGGGTCTAGAACTTTTATACTAGTTTTAATATGTTATAAGGAGTTCATAGTAACTATTGGTGGTCGTTTTTAAGGTTTGTGGTGTCGTTTTCTTTAAAATGACCAAAACCGACATTTCCGTTAACGTGTTCAAAAACGTGTTTTAATTACATATTTGGACATTACTAAGCTAGGGGAACAATAATGTAGCAAAATAAAAGTAATCGGAAAAGTTTCGGGTCGCCGGAAAACTTACAAAGTTGTCGAAACGAAAATCCGAAAAGATGAGTTTGTAGCCCTCGTTCTCGTGATCACCTTTCTCCAAAACGAACCTAGCTTCCGAGGTGTTGTAGTGGTGTTTTTAGGGTGTTTTGTAGGCGGTTTTAGAGAGAGAGAGATGAGCCGATAGAGAGAGAAAAGAGAGAATAATGGAGGGTGTGGTGTGTTGTGTTTGTGTGTCAAAGTGAACAAAAGGGTGAGGGTGTGAGATCCCCTCACCTTGGCCGGTTTTGGTGGGGCCACCAAAGTGTGGTTTCACCAAACTTTGCTTCCTCCGTGTTTGCGCTCCGTGCGGTGTTCGTTTCCCCGGTCGTTTAAACGTAAAAATAATTTTATACGCGATTAATATACGTTTGAAAATACGAAATAATACTCGATTATTAAGTTGAAGTATTTTATCAAAATACTAGTTTTCAAGTTATAAATCATAACTTTGTTTGTTTTGTCGGTTGGTCGAGTTTTCGGAGAGTTCGGTGACGTTTTAGTTAAAACGTACGTTTTCCGTTATATTATAAACATAATATAAAGTAGTAGTCAAGGTAATTAAATAATTTAACATTATTTAATAGTTGTTTTATTAATGTACGCAAGTTGTACGATTGTTGTTTTATACGATCTGTACGAATCGTATACGCGTATATATATATATTCCATCCATATATATATAATAAGTAAATAATGTATATAACCCTATTTCATATTATATACAAGAAATAAACACGTAATTAGGGAAATTTTAAATTGACCCTAAATTTGGGGTTGTTACATTCTCCCCTTGTTAATAAAATTTCGTCCCGAAATTTGTTCGAAGTAGTAATCGGTAGTTCGATACTAGTCAGGTAGCTATAATGTGTACTAGTAGCCTACAGTAGTAGGGTAGGTCCTACAGTGTTCGTAGTAAGGTAATTGTCTAATAGAAACGTACCCTTAGTTTTGTTGTCTGAAGGTAGTGGACATTGGGCCTTAAGATGGCCAGCACTCCCGCAGTTGAAGCACAGCTTAGTCTTAGGGGAGTTAGTACTCTTAGGGTAGGACTTGCATCGACCGACGGGTATGGTACACGGTCCTTCATGATGCCGAGTGCATTGGGGACAGAAAGGTTTCTTTCCCAAGTAGTTTCTGGTGGATTTGGAGGGAGTAATCTTCACTCTTTTTGTTGGAGGTGACGTACAGTCGGTGTCGGTATCCTCTTCAGTAGGAGTGCTATGTGAAGTTGATTGTGAAGTAGGGTTTTCTAAAGCTATCAAACGTAGCTCGTATTCACGCATACGCAGGTCATTTTGGAAGGCAATTCGTCGTAGGTCATCAATGTCTTCCCGTGCTTCAGTTAGTTGTTTTCGCAACGATTCAATAGTTTGGTTGAGGTGGCTGACTGATTCAGCAGTCAAGGTTACATCAACTGGTGCTTTTGCAGCAGTTAGAGCAACAGGAGAAGCAGGTGCTGTTGCAGATTCAACGAAAGGTTCGGTATCACTCTCGAGTTCGAGGAGGTAAGGAAACATCTTCGGTTCCTCACTGAGCAGTTCATTTTGCAGTGTAGGGTTGTTGACGGAGTGAGTTGTCATTTCCTACGAAATAAGTGTTCTATTTAAGAATTTGCCTCAAGTAAGTGAAGTTATATTAATTTATCTGTTTAAAGTAACGAATAACATACGAGTTCCCGGTCTCAACCAGTGTGAGATAATTGGGAAGGGAGTTTGGGTTACTGTATCTAAAGTGTAAGGCAAATTGTGTTGTCGGGATTTAAGTAGTCGGTCGTTTCCTAGTCCTATTGTGTACTTAGGATCAAAGAAAACACACAGAATAAAATACAGTTATACATAAATCATTAAGCGAGAGATTTATGAGAAAACAGATTCGGGTAGTCAAAGAATAAGCGTACCCGGGTTGAGTAAATCACAGAGTCTCGGATTTGGGTCATCCTCCCTAGCATTGATTACATAAGCTCTACTCCTTGTATTGTTGGTTCGGGGTTTCAGCTTAGGGCAATCCTTCCTGAAGTGCCCGGTACCGTTGCACTCATAGCAGGTTTTGGGTGCAGAAGTATCAGTACCAGTGGGGTTGGTTCGGCAGTCTTGGGCCAGGTGCCCGAATTTCTTGCACTTAGTGCAGGGACAGGAGCCGTTATGATGGCGGCTACATTTGGAGCAGTAAGGCTTGCTCCCCTTGTAAGCCTTTGAGTCATTGACGTTGACAATTGCAAGCTTTTTGTCAGAAGTCGGGTTGGATGAGTGGGGACTTACTTCCCATTTACGTTTGTTATTCGCAGACGGGGTTGAAGTCGAACCACGGCGGACAGAATTGGCCGTTAGTTCATGAGCCATGCGAATGGCGCTCTGAATGGTTCCTGGTTTAGATGAAGTCACCAGATCTTGAAGTCGCTCAGGAAGTCCGTCGACATACTTTTCGATCCTTTTGTACTCAGGATCAACCATGGTTGGGCACAAAAGTGCCAGCTGGTGAAAACGGTTTGTATAACCGGTGATGTCATCACCCTGCATCTTGTGATTCCAGAATTCTACTTCCAATTGTTTCAGCTCATCTCTTGGGCAGTACTCGCCCCTCAGCATAATCTTCAGTTCATCCCACTGTAGTTTGTAAGCCTCAGCAACGCTCACAGTCTGAGCATAAGTGTTCCACCAGGTAAGGGCGGTGTCAGAAAAGGTACTGGTGGCGAACTTAACTTTATCCTCTTCCTTGCAGTTGCAGATGAGGAATACTGATTCGATTTTCTCGGTCCAGCGAATCAGACCGATCGCTCCTTCAGTACCTGCAAAGCTCAAGGGTTTGCAGTTTTGGAAGTCCTTGTAGGTGCAGGTTTTGGGTGGAGGTGTATTGTTAGCCGTATCTTCGCTACCAGGATTTGTTGCTCGGACAGCTAGAGCTTGGGCCACACTACGGGCAATTATACCCGCTACTTCGGCTTCAGTAAGTGTGATTTGTCGTCGAGGAGGCATGTTCCTTGAAACAACAAATAAAGAACATGTGAAGGTTTGAACAAGAATTATGATTGTGATGATTTTAGTAAGTTTAGAGAAATTACGCCAAAGCGTGAAGGTTGTTTAAAGTTGTGTACTATAAATAAGTTTATACGGTTTTGAAGTTTTTGAAAATTTTATAAAAACATTTTTGTGAGAAATTTTGTAATATGTTTGATAAAAATACATTTGTTATAAAATTTCGATAGTAAAAATCGGTTGTATAATTTGAAATCTGACGAAAATTAAGTTGAAAATGGTTCGGTTGAAATTATGGTCAGCGTCAAGGTTTTTGAAATTTTTGTTTAACAAAAACTGTTCAGAAACAGAAGTTATGAAAAGTTCCAGAGTAAAAGTATGTTGAAATTTGTTGGAAATGTTTTTCCTAGGATACACCTAACAGTACAGTGGTGTATGTTGTAGAATGTGTTAAACGTAGAATTAGGTAGGAATAGCAATTGAAAACAAGGTCTCGATCTTCATATCGAAGGATGTTCAAGTAACTATGGTTGTCGGTTATAATGGTGTGGAGATCTTCGGACGTATGTCAGTATTCGTGAATTCATAAAAGTTAAATAATGACAGAATGACGAGAATCGAGTTGTCGTTTGTTCGATGAAATTTTAAAGAATATTAATTTCGTAGTAGTCGAGAGAGAGTATCGTATCGGGGAAAGAGGCCTATGTATATATATATATATATATATATATATATATCACATAACCGCCTAGTTCGTGTCTAGCACAATCACGTAAAAGTCCCGGTTCTCTCGAGGTCAGAGTCAGCTAATGCATTCCGGTTCAACATAACCCCTTTCAGAACTCACATCATCTTCATTTAATTGTACATAGTTGATCAGGCTATGTTAAATTAAACTTGTATGCTGTAATTCCTGAACCAGTTATACCTAATGAGGAATACTGCCTAACGGTCATAGTCTAGGCCCACTAAATGCAACCTAGTTCACTATAACCTTAGGCTCTGATACCAATCTGTAACACCCCCAAATTTAACAGTTTGCGGAAGCGACGTTTTGGGTGTTACTAATCAATAATCACAAGCACCAAGGATACAGTGAACGACTCTAAATGAGACGTTCGAAAAGTTATTACATTAATACATAAGTAGTTTCAAAATACAAGCTCGAGTTCAAGTAAATTCCTAGAGATTCTAATACATAACAACTAGTACAAAAGTAATGTATAAAAATCTCCAAGCTTGTAAATGCATGCGACTCGAGCTAAGTAAGCTTATCCTGCTGGGCATCCCTACTGATGCTGTGTACCTGAGAAGCATTACTAAAACGGTCAACCAAAAGGTTGGTGAATCTCACAGGTTTGTAAGTAAGTAAACAGTTTGAACACACAAGTAGTATTTGTAAATCATAGCCAGCCAGTAATTAACGATCACAGGTTATGCTCATCGTTAACTTAAGTTTAATAAGTGGTGGTTGCAGGTTATGCTAACCGTTTGATACAATTGCCATGAGCCACCATAGTTGAAGCTTAACGTACAGTAAATATAGGTACCCCCTCATGAATGTAATCCAAAACATTCATACGGAATGAGTAAGAAACGCCCGTTTCTACAGGAACGGTTCGTGGTAGTGCTTGCTACCCCGGGCGGGGATTGTCAGTCCCATATGGATCCATATACTAAAACTCGCGCTTATCACATAACTAACAACTATGGTTCAGGAGGATTTCATTGGATTAGTCGTAAACTCATGCAGTTGGCGTATTCGTAATCTCATACAGTAAGTAAATCATGGCAGCAAGTAAGTTTTGTGTGTTCATGTAAAACAGTAATGCATCTCACCCCTAAGTAAAAACAGTAAAGTAGGGGCTGTAAGACTCACCTGAGTCTGGCAGACAATGCAGTAAGTAAGCAAGTAGTATCCCGAACTAGCAACCCTTAGCGTCCTAATACGCATAAGGTTTAGTAAATAAATGGAATACTTGTAAAGTATCCACGCTAGTTGTTCCCAAACTAGTTAATGTCCATTAGTTTGTTTGTAAGTTTGTAATCGTTTGTAAATCGTAGTTTGTATAAAAGTTGTACGGTCCGTTTGTTAACGGTGTATAATAATAATTCCATCCATTATTATTATGTATTCATAGTAGTTGTACAGTTGTAAAGTATACTCGTATTATCGTTTGTTTGTATTACAACATGTATCATTTGCGTAAGTTCCAATGGGCTTAAACCCCAAAGGGTACGAGTGAAACCTCATAAGTATTCGTGTGTATGATCGTATCAGTTAACGTGTAATCCAGCACGTAATTAGTGAGTGAACTGGTAAGTTCGTATCGGATGTAATCCCGTGTAATGTACAAGTGTAAGTTCGTTGGAGTGTAATCTCCTAAGTATTTCGAGTGTAAACTCGTGTGCGTGTGTGAGTGAAATCTCACGTTAGTTTAGCATAGTCTTGTACGTATTCAAGTGTTGTTGTATACTTTCAAAAGTATAGTATTCTCAGGTATAAGTAGCATCGTATTTGATTTAGTAGTTGAAAAGTGATTCCAACACTTAGAATATATTTTGTTTTCTGATCTGGGCTATCTGCGACACAAGGCTTGTGTCGCAGACCGTATGCGACATAAGGTCGGTGTCGTATGGATTTGTTTCTGATTTAGTGTTTATGTGACACAATGGTTGTGTCGCAGACAAGGGTACGACACAACGATACGACATAGTCGTTGTGTCGCAATCAAGCGATAGGTAAACTTTGTGTCGTAGATGGTACGACATATAATGCGACATAAGCGTTGTGTCGCATACATTGCGACATAACGTGCGACATAACATGCGACATAGTGTTGTGTCGCATGAAATTTCGGTCCGATGCGACACAAGAGGTCTGTTCGGAAATTTAGTTTCCGAAAACGTATTTTCCGGTTTCCGTTGGGTCTAGAACTTTTATACTAGTTTTAATATGTTATAAGGAGTTCATAGTAACTATTGGTGGTCGTTTTTAAGGTTTGTGGTGTCGTTTTCTTTAAAATGACCAAAACCGACATTTCCGTTAACGTGTTCAAAAACGTGTTTTAATTACATATTTGGACATTACTAAGCTAGGGGAACAATAATGTAGCAAAATAAAAGTAATCGGAAAAGTTTCGGGTCGCCGGAAAACTTACAAAGTTGTCGAAACGAAAATCCGAAAAGATGAGTTTGTAGCCCTCGTTCTCGTGATCACCTTTCTCCAAAACGAACCTAGCTTCCGAGGTGTTGTAGTGGTGTTTTTAGGGTGTTTTGTAGGCGGTTTTAGAGAGAGAGAGATGAGCCGATAGAGAGAGAAAAGAGAGAATAATGGAGGGTGTGGTGTGTTGTGTTTGTGTGTCAAAGTGAACAAAAGGGTGAGGGTGTGAGATCCCCTCACCTTGGCCGGTTTTGGTGGGGCCACCAAAGTGTGGTTTCACCAAACTTTGCTTCCTCCGTGTTTGCGCTCCGTGCGGTGTTCGTTTCCCCGGTCGTTTAAACGTAAAAATAATTTTATACGCGATTAATATACGTTTGAAAATACGAAATAATACTCGATTATTAAGTTGAAGTATTTTATCAAAATACTAGTTTTCAAGTTATAAATCATAACTTTGTTTGTTTTGTCGGTTGGTCGAGTTTTCGGAGAGTTCGGTGACGTTTTAGTTAAAACGTACGTTTTCCGTTATATTATAAACATAATATAAAGTAGTAGTCAAGGTAATTAAATAATTTAACATTATTTAATAGTTGTTTTATTAATGTACGCAAGTTGTACGATTGTTGTTTTATACGATCTGTACGAATCGTATACGCGTATATATATATATTCCATCCATATATATATAATAAGTAAATAATGTATATAACCCTATTTCATATTATATACAAGAAATAAAAACGTAATTAGGGAAATTTTAAATTGACCCTAAATTTGGGGTTGTTACATACTAACACTCCATGACAGTCTTAATTCACCACATACTTCCTATAGTGTGATCGACTGAGGAGGTTTGAGTAAATCTTATTACTCTGGAAGTGGTGTCTAAACATGCTAAACTTGAAACACAATGACAAAACAATAGTAAATGGTAGAACTCCTTCCAATAAATAAATCTCCATTATTTAATCACCAAGTCTATTCATGTTTCCATCATTGTTTGTAACGTTTCAAAATCAAACTAACAACTAAAACTTTATGTTATCTCGTAACCTCATGCTCCTAGCAAGTTTACTGTGTTGGACTCAACCAATGACGTTGCGAACTGATTAGTTGGACTATCCTCTAATCCTCACAATCACGTGTCATTTATGCTCCTAGCGATTTTCTTATGTGTGGACTTAGTCAGTGTCTTTTTGAACGGATCAACCAGACTATCCTTTGATCTTCACAATCACTTGTCCTTTTATGCTCCCAGCATTCTCTTGTGTTCGGAATTTAGTCAGTGTCTTTGTGAACGGATCAGCCGGACTATCCTCTAGTTCTTCACAATCACTTGTTATTTTCCGAACAAAATGGTATTTCTTTTCAAAACGTTTTGAATTTCCATGTCTCCGCTCCTCCATTCAGTAAGATTCCCAAATCAGATTGTGAACGACTATCATCTCTATCTGTTTGGAAACTTGCATCACTATGACCTGTTACTCTGAATTCCTTTTCTCCACTAAAAACCTGCCATCAGTGTTTCTCAAATACTTGAGAATGTTCTTTACGGCTGTCAAATAACTTTCACTAGGATTATGCCGATGTCAACTCACTTTGCTCCAAGCAAATGAGACATCAGTCCTTGTACACGTCATGGCATATATGATCGATCCTATAGCCGGAGCTTATGGAACTTGACTCATTTCGTCCAATTCTTGCTAAATCTTTTGGACATAGATCCCTTCTAATCTTTTAGGCCACGATGTAAGGGTTGATTCTTGATGTGACACAAAAAGTCATGTTTTCAAGGCCATTATTCCACACTTTTTGGGCACATCATTAGTGAAAACATTCCAAAACAATCATTATTTACTAAAATTCACTAAAGTGCTCAAAATATAGACGTTGCTACAAAAGTCACTAAAAACATCCGAATAACGAGCAAAACGGAGCAAATAAGCAGCAACCAATTCTCGCACCCTCATTTATCCTATGATAAACACATTCTAACCTTATGATATGTTTTAATAGGTAAAATCAAGACGAGAAAATCAAGAATCATGCAAATCAGATAAAGAACGAAGAAGACTGGACGGTTACAAACTCCTATAAAGTGATTTCGGCTATGCTAAAGTTATACACATCCAATTTCAGTGATATTGGCACCATTAGAAGTGTAACGGAATTACAAAGACACAGGCGAAAGAATCAGGTCAAACGGAAGCATAACGAAGGAGATACGGACGTTTTAAGCAATGAACGAAATCAGACGGAAGCCGTATACGGCCTTGCACACAGTATACGGCCCTTCATAGACCGTATACGGCCCTTCATACACCATATATGGCCCTTCATACACCGTATACGGCCCTATGAAGGCCGTATACGGCCCCTGCACAGCATATCGTGCCTCGTTTGCTTGTACGTGCTGCTTCGCGAGTTGTACGTGTGATTTTAAGCTTTGCCTATAAACAGGGGATACCCCCTCCATCATTCAACACACCTCACCATTCCACACATTTCTCCATTTCCACTTTCTCTCTCACACACTCTCTCTCTCTCTATTCTCTCTTTCCTTTCTTTCTCTCTCTAGAATTAGGGTTTGATCTCGTTAGTTCTCTGATAAGCATCAAATAGATAGTATATTTTATATTAATTTATCTCTATATAATTATACATTTTATTGCTTGTTTTTAACCCTAGGAAAAGCTTGTTTGCTAATTGGTTCGGTTTCTTTATCTTTGTAACTTTATTAATCTTTTGGGTTATTTTGGATATGGTTTATTTGAATTAATTGCTTATTAGGTTTTCGTTATGAATGTTTAAATGTATGTTTATTAGATTTATTATATGAATTATATGTTTATGTTGGAACTATATTATTGAATGCTTATTATACAAGAATTGTCTGTGTTATATTAATATTGGTAAAAGTTAATTGATTTACATAGATAGTTTTACTAATCTTGTGAGTTTTATAAATTAATTAATGATTGTCAATTATTAATGTTAAGTAACACTGTAATTCAACCTAATCTTGGAATTGTATTAATAAACTGCTGATAGATCTTAATAAATAGTAATACTTTACTTAATCTTTGGGAGTGTTGCTATATGAAAATTATCTTAATCTTTGTGATTTTCTACATTAGTAATTCACCAATAATAATAGCCAACAAAGCAAATAGACATAAGTTGATATAATATGTTTAATAAATAATTGTTTAGATAGTTATAATCTTCTATCCAATTGAGTATTCTTAAGTTGTTTCTTAAAACTTATCTATTAGAATATGTATCAATTATAAATATGTTCGTTCGGAACTAAAACGTCCCCCCTATCTTGTATATTATTGTATAATTGTATATTAATTGTAATAATTGTAATTAGGATAGATAAATAATTAGTTATAGATTAAATCACGTTCCCTGTGTTCGAACTTGGACTTACTTATAAGCTATATTCTATGATCAGGATAACACTTGCCTGTATTGTGTGATAGTATTATTTAGTATTTCCTTATTTAAAAAATGTGATTATAATTGCATATACTTAGCACACATCATTCTCAGTTAATATTTAACTGAAACTAACAGAGGGGCTACTTTTGTAATAGCATAGGGAATAGTCCAGTGGCTTTTATTGTAAAATTGTCAAGGATATTGCGGAAATTCTTCTTGTACTCTCTCTCTCTAAACGCTTATTCAATCTACGCTTTATTAACGGTTACTTCTTTCCTTATCTGTTATAATGATAATTTCTATTGTTATTATGCTAGATTTAGGACCTGTTATTATGCGTAGTGAGTAGTTTCCTTGTGTGTTTGTTATGATGTAGTTAGTTTATATGTGTGTGGGGTGATGCTACTTTAAATATATGATTGGGAAGATAACATTATGAAACAACGGAGGTAAGGTTATACGGCTTTCATTTGTATAGCGCCGGATGTAACAACCCCAAAATTAGGACCAATTTAAAATTTTCCTAATTACGTGTTTATTTCTTGTATATAATATGAAATAGGATTATATACGTTATTTACTTATTATATATATATGGATGGAATATATATATACGCGTATACGATTCGTACATATCGTATGAAACAACAATTGTACAAACATACGGACGTTGGTAAAACAATTATTAAATAATGTGAGATTATTTAATTACTTTGACTACTACTCTATATTATGTTTATAATATAACGAAAACGTACGGTTTAACCAAAACAATACCGAACTCTCCGAAAACTCGACCAACCGACAAAACAAAACAAAGTTATGTTTTATAACTTGAAAACTAGTATTTTGATAAAATACTTCAACTTAATTATTGAGTAATAATTTGTATTTTAAAACGTATACTTAAACGCGTATAAAATTATTTTAGCGTTTAAACGACCGGGGAAACGAACACCTCACGGAGCGCAAACGCGAGGAAGCAAAACTTGGTGAGACCACACCATGGTGGCCCCACCCAACCGGCCCAAGGTGAGGGGATGTCAAACCCTCACCTCACTTGTACACTTACGCACACAACACACCCACACCCTCAATCATTCTCTCTTCTCTCTCTCTAAATCGGCTCATCTCTCTCTCTCTAAAACCGTCACTCAAACACCCTAAAAACACCACCAAAACACCTCGAAGGTCTATACCCGTTTGGAGAAAAGTGATCACGAGAACGAGGACTACAAACCTATCTTTTCGGTTTCTCGATTCGACTACTTTGTAAGTTTTCCGGCGACCTCGAAACTTTTCCGATTACATTTATTTTACTTCCATGTTGTTCCCCTAGCTTTATAATGTCCGAATATATAATCTAAACTCGTTTTTGAACACGTGAACGTAAATGTCGGTTTTGGTCATTTTAAAGAAAACGACACCACAAACATTAAAAACAACTACCAATAGTTATTATGGACTTATTACAACATATTAAAGCTAGTATAAAAGTTCTAGACCCAACGGAAACCGGAAAATACGTTTTCGGAAACTAAATTTCCGAACAGACCTCTTGTGTCGCATCGGATCGAAATTTCATGCGACACAACACTATGTCGCATGTTATGTCGCACGTTATGTCGCAATGTATGCGACACAACGCTTATGTCGCATTATATGTCGTACCATCTACGACACAAAATTTACCTATCGCTTGATTGCGACACAACGACTATGTCGTATCGTTGTGTCGTACCCTTGTCTGCGACACAACCATTGTGTCGCATAAACACTAAATCAGAAACAAATCCATACGACACTGACCTTATGTCGCATACGGTCTGCGACACAAGCCTTGTGTCGCAGATAGCCCAGATCAGAAAACAAAATACATTCTAAGTGTTGGAATCACTTTTCAACTACTAAATCAAATACGATGCTACTTATACCTGAAAATACTATACTTTTGAAAGTATACAACAACACTTGGATACGTACAAGACTATACTAAACTAAACGTGAGATTTCACTCACACACGCACACGAGTTTACACTCGAAATACTTAGGAGATTACACTCCAACGAACTTACACTTGCACATTACACGGGATTACATTCAATACGAACTTACAAGTTCACTCACTAGTTACGTGCTGGATTACACGTTAACTAATACGAACATACACTCGAATACTTACGAGGTTTCACTCGTACCCTTTGGGGTTTAAGCCCATTGGAACTTACGCAAATGATACATGTTGTAATACAAACAAACGATTATACGAGTATACTTTACAACTGTACAACTACTATGAATACATAATAATAATGGATGGAATTATTATTACACAACGATAACAAACGGACCGTACAACTTTTATACAAACTACGATTTACAAACGATTACAAACTTACAAACAAACTAATGGACATTAACTAGTTTGGGAACAACTAGCATGGATACTTTACAAGTATTCCATTTACTTACAAAACCTTATGCGTATTAGGACGCTAAGGGTTGCTAGTTCGGGATACTACTTGCTTACTTACTGCATTGTCTGCCAGACTCAGGTGAGTCTTACAGCCCCTACTTTACTGTTTTTACTCAGGGGTGAGATGCATTACTGTTTTACATGAACACACAAAACTTACTTGCTGCCATGATTTACTTACTGTATGAGATTACGAATACGCCAACTGCTTGAGTTTACGACTAATCCAATGAAATCCTCCTGAACCATAGTTGTTAGTTATGTGATAAGCGCGAGTTTTAGTATATGGATCCATATGGGACTGACAATCCCCGCCCGGGGTAGCAAGCACTACCACGAACCGTTCCTGTAGAAACGGGCGTTTCTTACTCGTTCCGTATGAATGTTTTGGATTACATTCATGAGGGGGTACCTATATTTACTGTACGTTAAGCTTCAATTATGGTGGCTCATGGCAATTGTATCAAACGGTTAGCATAACCTGCAACCACCAACTTATTAAAACTTAAGTAAACGATGAGCATAACCTGTGATCGTTACTTACAGGCTGGCTATGATTTACAAATACTACTTGTGTGTTCAAACTGTTTACTTACTTACAAACCTGTGAGATTCACCAACCTTTTTGGTTGACCATTTTAGTAATGCTTCTCAGGTACACAGCATCAGTAGGGATGCCCAGCAGGATAAGCTTTCTTAGCTCGAGTCGCATGCATTTACAAGCTTGGAGATTTTTATACATTACTTTTGTACTAGTTGTTATGTATTAGAATCTCTAGGAATTTACTTGAACTCGAGCTTGTATTTTGAAACTACTTATGTATTAATGTAATAACTTTTCGAACGTCTCATTTAGAGTCGTTCACTGTATCCTTTGTGCTTGTGATTATTGATTAGTAACACCCAAAACATCGCTTCCGCAAACTGTGAAATTTGGGGGTGTTACAGATTGGTATCAGAGCCTAAGGTTATAGTGAACTAGGTTGCATTTAGTGGGCCTAGACTATGACCGTTAGGCAGTATTCCTCATTAGGTATAACTGGTTCAGGAATTACAGCATACAAGTTTAATTTAACATAGCCTGATCAACTATGTACAATTAAATGAAGATGATGTGAGTTCTGAAAGGGGTTATGTTGAACCGGAATGCACTAGCTGACTCTGACCTCGAGAGAACCGGGACTTTTACTTGAGTTGTGCTAGACACACACTAGGCGGTTATGTGATATATATATATATACATAGGCCTCTTTCCCCGATACGATACTTTCTCTCGACTACTACGAAATTAATATTCTTTAAAATTTCATCGAACAAACAAACGACTCGAATCTCGCCATTCCGTCCTTATTCAACTTTTATGAATTCACGATTTCCGATATACGTCCGAAGATCTTCCCACCATAATGACCGACAACCATAGTACTCGAACATTCTTCTATATGAAGATCAAGACCTTGTTTTCATTTGCTATTCCTATCTAATTTTGCGTTTATAACATTTTTACAATGTACACTACTGTACCGTTAGGTGTAACCTAATAAAATCATTTTCAACTCCATTTTTTTTTTTCGTCAGACTTCAAATTGTACAACCGACTTTTACTATCAAAATTTTATAACAAATGAATTTCTATCAAACATGTTACAAAATTTCTTACAAAATGCTTTATAAGATTCTCAAAAATTTCAAAACCGTATAAACTTATTTATAGTACACAACTTTAAACAAATCTCAAGCTTAGGCGTAGTTTCCCTAAACTCACTAAATCATCACAATCATAATTCTTTTTCAAACCTTCACATGTTCTTTATTTATTGTTTCAAGGAACATGCCTCCTCGACGACAAATCACTCTTACTGAAGCCGAAGTAGCGGGTATAATTGCCCGTAGTGTGGCTCAAGCTCTAGCTACCCGGACTTCAGCCCCTGGTAGCGAAGATACCGCTAATACTGGACCACAACCCAAAACCTGCACCTACAAGGACTTCCAAAACTGCAAACCCTTGAGCTTTGCAGGTACTAAAGGAGCGATCGGTCTGATTCGCTGGACCGAGAAAATTGAATCAGTATTCCTCATCTGCAACTGCAAGGAAGAGGATAAAGTTAAGTTCGCCACCAGTACCTTTTCTGACACCGCCCTTACCTGGTGGAACACTTATGCTCAGACTGTGAGCGTTGCTGAGGCTTACAAACTACAGTGGGATGAACTGAAGATTATGCTGAGGGGCGAGTACTGCCCAAGGGATGAGCTGAAACAATTGGAAGTAGAATTCTGGAATCACAAGATGCAGGGTGATGACATCACCGGTTATACAAACCGTTTTCACCAGCTGGCACTTTTGTGCCCAACAATGGTTGATCCTGAGTACAAAAGGATCGAAAAGTATGTCGACGGACTTCCTGAGCGACTTCAAGATCTGGTGACTTCATCTAAACCAGGAACCATTCAGAGCGCCATTCGCATGGCTCATGAACTAACGGCCAATTCTGTCCGCCGTGGTTCGACTTCAACCCCGTCTGCGAATAACAAACGTAAATGGGAAGTAAGTCCCCACTCATCCAACCCGACTTCTGACAAAAAGCTTGCAATTGTCAACGTCAATGACTCAAAGGCTTACAAGGGGAGCAAGCCTTACTGCTCCAAATGTAGCCGCCATCATAACGGCTCCTGTCCCTGCACTAAGTGCAAGAAATTCGGGCACCTGGCCCAAGACTGCCGAACCAACCCCACTGGTACTGATACTTCTGCACCCAAAACCTGCTATGAGTGCAACGGTACCGGGCACTTCAGGAAGGATTGCCCTAAACTGAAACTCCGAACCAACAATACGAGGAGTAGAGCTTACGTAATCAACGCCAGGGAGGATGACCCAAACCCGAGACTCTGTGATTTACTCAACCCGGGTACGCTTATTCTTTGACTACCCGAATCTGTTTTCTCATAAATCTCTCGCTTAATGATTTATGTATAACTGTATTTTATTCTGTGTGTTTTCTTTGATCCTAAGTACACGATAGGATTAGGAAACGACCGACTACTTAAATCCCGACAACACAATTTGCCTTACACTTTAGATACAGTAACCCAAACTCCCTTCCCAATTATCTCACACTGGTTGAGACCGGGAACTCGTATGCTATTCGTTACTTTAAACAGATAAATTAATATGACTTCACTTACTTGAGGCAAATTCTTAAATAGAACACTTATTTCGTAGGAAATGACAACTCACTCCGTCAACAACCCTACCTTGGATGATGAACTGCTCAGTGAGGAACCGATAATGTTTCCTTACCTCCTAGAACTCGAGTGTGATACCGAACCTTTCGTTGAATCAGCAACAGCACCTGCTTCTCCTGTTGCTCTAACTGCTGCAAAAGCACCAGTTGATGTAACCTTGACTGCTGAATCAGTCAGCCACCTCAACCAAACTATTGATTCGCTGCGACAACAACTGAATGAAGCACGGGAAGACATTGATGACCTACGACGAATTGCTTTCCAAAATGACCTGCGTATGCGTGAGTATGAGCTACGTTTGATAGCTTTAGAAAACCCTACTTCACCACCAACTTCACCAAGTACTCCTACTGAAGAGGATACCGACACTGACTGTACGCCACCTCCAGCAAAAAAAGGTGAAAGTTTACTTGGGAAAGAAACCTTACTGCACCCGATGCACTCGGCATCATGACGAACCATGTACCACACCCACCGGTCGCTGCAAATCATACCCTAAAAATATGAACCCTCCTAAGGTGAAACTCTGCTTCAACTGTGGGAGTGCTGGCCATCTCAAGGCCAAATGCCCACTACCTCCAGACAACAAAAATTAGGGTACGTTACCACCTAACGATTACTCGATTTCAAACACTGTAGGACCTACCCTACTACTGTAGGCTGCTAGTACACATTGTAGCTACCTGACTAGTATCGAACTACCGATTACTACTTCGAACAAATTTCGGGACGAAATTTTATTAACAAGGGGAGAATGTAACAACCCCAAAATTAGGACCAATTTAAAATTTTCCTAATTACGTGTTTATTTCTTGTATATAATATGAAATAGGATTATATACGTTATTTACTTATTATATATATATGGATGGAATATATATATACGCGTATACGATTCGTACATATCGTATGAAACAACAATTGTACAAACATACGGACGTTGGTAAAACAATTATTAAATAATGTGAGATTATTTAATTACTTTGACTACTACTTTATATTATGTTTATAATATAACGAAAACGTACGGTTTAACCAAAACAATACCGAACTCTCCGAAAACTCGACCAACCGACAAAACAAAACAAAGTTATGTTTTATAACTTGAAAACTAGTATTTTGATAAAATACTTCAACTTAATTATTGAGTAATAATTTGTATTTTAAAACGTATACTTAAACGAGTATAAAATTATTTTAGCGTTTAAACGACCGGGGAAACGAACACCTCACGGAGCGCAAACGCGAGGAAGCAAAACTTGGTGAGACCACACCATGGTGGCCCCACCCAACCGGCCCAAGGTGAGGGGATGTCAAACCCTCACCTCACTTGTACACTTACACACACAACACACCCACACCCTCAATCATTCTCTCTTCTCTCTCTAAAAATCGGCTCATCTCTCTCTCTCTAAAACCGTCACTCAAACACCCTAAAAACACCACCAAAACACCTCGAAGGTCTATACCCGTTTGGAGAAAAGTGATCACGAGAACGAGGACTACAAACCTATCTTTTCGGTTTCTCGATTCGACTACTTTGTAAGTTTTCCGGCGACCTCGAAACTTTTCCGATTACATTTATTTTACTTCCATGTTGTTCCCCTAGCTTTATAATGTCCGAATATATAATCTAAACTCGTTTTTGAACACGTGAACGTAAATGTCGGTTTTGGTCATTTTAAAGAAAACGACACCACAAACATTAAAAACAACTACCAATAGTTATTATGGACTTATTACAACATATTAAAGCTAGTATAAAAGTTCTAGACCCAACGGAAACCGGAAAATACGTTTTCGGAAACTAAATTTCCGAACAGACCTCTTGTGTCGCATCGGATCGAAATTTCATGCGACACAATACTATGTCGCATGTTATGTCGCACGTTATGTCGCAATGTATGCGACACAACGCTTATGTCGCATTATATGTCGTACCATCTACGACACAAAATTTACCTATCGCTTGATTGCGACACAACGACTATGTCGTATCGTTGTGTCGTACCCTTGTCTGCAACACAACCATTGTGTCGCATAAACACTAAATCAGAAACAAATCCATACGACACAGACCTTATGTCGCATACGGTCTGCGACACAAGCCTTGTGTCGCAGATAGCCCAGATCAGAAAACAAAATACATTCTAAGTGTTGGAATCACTTTTCAACTACTAAATCAAATACGATGCTACTTATACCTGAAAATACTATACTTTTGAAAGTATACAACAACACTTGGATACGTACAAGACTATACTAAACTAAACGTGAGATTTCACTCACACACGCACACGAGTTTACACTCGAAATACTTAGGAGATTACACTCCAACGAACTTACACTTGCACATTACACGGGATTACATTCAATACGAACTTACAAGTTCACTCACTAGTTACGTGCTGGATTACACGTTAACTAATACGAACATACACTCGAATACTTACGAGGTTTCACTCGTACCCTTTGGGGTTTAAGCCCATTGGAACTTACGCAAACGATACATGTTGTAATACAAACAAACGATTATACGAGTATACTTTACAACTGTACAACTACTATGAATACATAATAATAATGGATGGAATTATTATTACACAACGATAACAAACGGACCGTACAACTTTTATACAAACTACGATTTACAAACGATTACAAACTTACAAACAAACTAATGGACATTAACTAGTTTGGGAACAACTAGCATGGATACTTTACAAGTATTCCATTTACTTACTAAACCTTATGCGTATTAGGACGCTAAGGGTTGCTAGTTCGTGATACTACTTGCTTACTTACTGCATTGTCTGCCAGACTCAGGTGAGTCTTACAGCCCCTACTTTACTGTTTTTACTCAGGGGTGAGATGCATTACTGTTTTACATGAACACACAAAACTTACTTGCTGCCATGATTTACTTACTGTATGAGATTACGAATACGCCAACTGCTTGAGTTTACGACTAATCCAATGAAATCCTCCTGAACCATAGTTGTTAGTTATGTGATAAGCGCGAGTTTTAGTATATGGATCCATATGGGACTGACAATCCCCGCCCGGGGTAGCAAGCACTACCACGAACCATTCCTGTAGAAACGGGCGTTTCTTACTCGTTCCGTATGAATGTTTTGGATTACATTCATGAGGGGGTACCTATATTTACTGTACGTTAAGCTTCAACTATGGTGGCTCATGGCAATTGTATCAAACGGTTAGCATAACCTGCAACCACCCACTTATTAAAACTTAAGTAAACGATGAGCATAACCTGTGATCGTTACTTACTGGCTGGCTATGATTTACAAATACTACTTGTGTGTTCAAACTGTTTACTTACTTACAAACCTGTGAGATTCACCAACCTTTTTGGTTGACCGTTTTAGTAATGCTTCTCAGGTACACAGCATCAGTAGGGATGCCCAGCAGGATAAGCTTTCTTAGCTCGAGTCGCATGCATTTACAAGCTTGGAGATTTTTATACATTACTTTTGTACTAGTTGTTATGTATTAGAATCTCTAGGAATTTACTTGAACTCGAACTTGTATTTTGAAACTACTTATGTATTAATGTAATAACTTTTCGAACGTCTCATTTAGAGTCGTTCACTGTATCCTTTGTGCTTGTGATTATTGATTAGTAACACCCAAAACATCGCTTCCGCAAACTGTGAAATTTGGGGGTGTTACACCGGAATCATCACTTATGTGTGTAGTACGGAACGTGGAAGCTATGAAAGTCATGGGCACAATCCGTTGTGGAAGTAATGATCCTAATTATATTATATAATGAAAACCGGTGATTTATTAACCTTGTATTTATGAATTTCTAAACCTAATCGCCTTTCCTCCAATTAAATATGGTTAGAACCTTTATGACAAGGAGTCGCGAACCTTGATCAAACGGTCACTACCTATCTATGTTTTCTGAAACTGTAAACATGGTCTGAATTGCGTAGCTGTGGAAATATTGTTTAAAACCTTTCGTATAGTACACCGTGAATCAATCAGGGATTTATTGGGAAATAGTGAGGGCTGGTTTATATCATAGATGGTTGGGCTTTTATACAAACTTAGTTTAAACTAGTCTAGAGTGACCATAAAGTATGTGACCCCGGAAAGACCACGGTAAACGGCACTGTACTTCGTGTAACGTTGGAAACACCTCTGGTGGAGTACAAATACGTAGGAGCTAAGGAAATGTCGGTGGTTGAAGACTGTGTCACATCCTGGTTTAACTTCAAAACTGTGGAAATGCATAATCGCACTGTACACCGTGATGAAAGCTCTAGACTAAAACATAACCATTAATATAAAGTTAATAGTTGCCAAACCAAGTCTTAATCTTAAATGCCTTGTTTGACTTCGTTGTCCCCGTAGTGTTAAGAAAGGTCGGAACATTAGTGGGTATGTTACTCTATCTCATGCACCCAGGAACTAACATTCCAAGAAGGGTCGTTACTCCGTCACTGGATAACGTTGAAGAGTTGAGCATCCTCCTCCGATCAGACTCAATTTGGCCTAGTACTCAGTGACATACTGATTGGTCTCCCCAATCAGTAGGGTACTAGTGTTTACACTACGAAAAATTAGGCTCAGATAAGACACAAACCTTTAAAAAGACGTTTTCATATGAAAACCCTAGCATCACCCCCGCATAAGCTAACGAAGTCATAACAAACACATCTCCTCCATACTGATTTCATCCCTATTTCTGTTTTCCATTTATTTACTTTTTATTTAATTGCTTTAAATTACGGACCTAAGTAACAAAAACCCACTCAAACTCTGTTTTAAAAATCCCATCACTAAAATAAACAACTTGTCTTGATACTTCCGTTTCACAATACGATTAGCTTGAAGAACGACCCTAGGTCATACTGCTGCTATACAGCCGTAGTAAAGCTTAGGTCCACAGCTCTATAAATTTAAAACACCTACTGCCGTGTCCTCCTTCCGTTGCGTTGACGACCGTGTCGAATTGAGGCGCGACAATTCCTTTTCGTAGAATTCTCCATTCTAAGTACAAGTCCTGGCTAAGTCCTATGAAACGTTTCGACCTATATCGTTTAAATCTTTATACCAAGAATATATGTTACATCTCCTTAATCTTTCATAGCGAAACTTTTCCCAACCAATCCTTTACACCTTGTAATGTTGGAATTCCATTTCCTATGAAGTATTATATCATTCACATATAATACTAGAAAGACTACAACACTCCCACTGAACTTGACATATATACAGGACTCATCTTTGCTTCTAGAAAATTCAAACTTTTGGACTTTCTCATGGAAGCAGAGATTCCAGCTATGAGAGGCTTTTTTAAGTCCATAAACATCCTTATGAAGCTCACACACTCTATTAGGATACTTTACACTTTCCAAACCATCTGATTGTGCCACAAACACATTCTCTGTTAGTTTTCCATTAAGGAAAGCGGTTTTGATATCCATCTGCCAAATTTCACAATAATGAAATGCAGCTATGGCTAGCATTATCCTAATTGACTTTCTTTTAGCTACTGGTGAAAAGGTTTCCTCATAATCAATCCCGAGGGTTTGAGTATAGCCCTTTGCTACCAACTTAGCTTTTATAAGTGTGTACTTTCCCATCCATGTATGTTTTCTTCTTGAAGATCCACTTACAACCCACTATCTTAAGACAAGGTGTAGCGTCAACCAAAATTCCAAACTTGGTTGTCATACATAGACTGAATTTCGCTCGCTTACTTCCACTTAGCAGCCTCAGGGCCTGCCATCGCTTCCTTGCAGTTAGCAAGTTCATCTAATTCACTTAGTGTACTATCACTAATTTTAGCATTTTCTTCTATATGGAGACTATAATAGAACTGAGGAGCATTGCTAACTCTACAATTGCGAATGGGTAAGGATATGTCATCGAATTCAATAGGTGTCACCACCTCTTGTTGAATGTCAGTGTTTATCATAATTTCTTCATTGGTAGATCCTTGAACCTTTTCAATATCAATCATACTCCCACTATCCTCTTTAGATATTGTTTCTCTCTTAAGGAACATTCCTCTTTGAGCTATAAACAAGTATCTAAACGACTCATGTGGATAACCGATGAGAAATACCTTTTAGATTTGGCTTTTGTGCAAAGTTTCTCGTCTAACGATAACTTCACAACTCTAGATCTGGATGTGCCTAAGAGAAAACCTTTCCCTTCCACATCTCTTCTTGGTGAATACTAGATTTAAGATATACGAGAATGTTTATAATGTCTAACCCCAAAAGTTTATTGGAAGTATTGCCCGACTCATCATAAATTGAACCATGTCTAACAAGGTTCTATTTCTTCTTTTAGCAACTCCATAAGGCTATGGTGTTCTAGGAGGAGACAATTGTGTAACTATTCCACAGTTTTTAAGATGATTAAGTAACTTGATACTAAGGTATTCTCCTCCCCTGTAGGATTGGAGTACCTTTATCTTTCTGCCCAGTTGGTTCTCTAATTCGTTTTGATATCCTTTTGAACATTTCAAAATTATCCGACTTATGTTTAATCTGATAAACATATCCAAATCTATTGAGTAGTGATTTCCATCTTTTGTAGTGCATCGGAATTGTCCACACACATCCATGTGCACTAAGTCCAATTTTCCTTCACCTCTTTCACACGACCTTGTGAATGGTGATTTAGTCATCTTGCCTGATAAACAAGACTCGCATATATCATCCGATTTATGGTCGAATGGTTCCAACACTCCATCCCTTTGGAGTTTGGCGATGCATTTCTTATTTTGGTGCTCAAGACGAAAATTTCACAATTTAGATTTATCAAGCTCATTAGACGAACGAACATTTAAATTATTTTGCTGACCTATTTAACATTTTCATACATGCCTTTGCTAGGAGAAGCTCTATCATCATTCTCATTATCAAATGAAAACTGATAACTATCCTTAAATTTGCATGAAATGAAACTATGTTTCGAATAACAACAATTATTTAAATGTATCATAACTCCGGAATTTAGCATGAACTCAAACTTTCCAATGGACGTGACTATCTTGTCTCCCATGACTAAGTTGAGCTTTTCATGCTTCAAACTCCCACTTTCCTTTGGACCTTTCAATACAGTGCAAATGTGAGTACCACACCCTGTATCCAAGACCCACGAATTAGAAGTTTTAATAATGCGGAGTTCGATTACTTATATACCTGAATCCTTTTCCGACCATTCTGTCTTTAAGGTCCTTCAGATATTTTGGGCGGCAACACTTCTAGTGTCCCACTATGTTGCAGTAAAAGCACACTGCTTTCCATGGATTACTTGGAAGATGCAATCTCAAATTCAATCTTTCTCTTAGCCCCATGATTGGACCTTCCATTCGTAGCTATTTTAGATCTCATCCTTTCTTTGCATCACGACCAATTTTACAACACGGGAGCTGCTGAGCCAGAGGGCAAATCTTTATTGATCCCTCGCTTAGCGGTTTGCAGTAATTTTGGAGTTACATTATTGAGGTGTCTATCTCATTCAAATCCATTTGACATGAGATTACAAACTGTTTGTATACAGCTGGTAGACCAGACAGAACTATGGTGATGGAAAACTCTGTATCGAATATCATATCCAATGATTCCAACCTATCAATGTACCCTTTGATCTCCAAGACGAAAGCACAATTAGAAGTTCCAGGTTTGGGTATGCAAGCCATGAGTGATCTAACCACATTAAGGCGTTCTTTGCTTGCCTTTTTCCTGAACCATTTCTTTTGACTGCTGGTTCATTTCTTAAGCCTAAGTATTCTCAAAAGTCTTTTGCAATTGAGGGCTCATGAAGAATACAAGATACTTTATTCGCATCATCATAATGTTTCCGGTGAGATTGAATATGCTCTTGGGTTGAATCATTATCATTTGTGGGAATCTGTTCATCGAGAACATACTCCTTGTTCTCATATCTTAGGCTGAACCTAAGATTCGCATTAGTCCATACAGTTTGGACTGGTTAGTCTTTCCCTCCCAAGAACTGAGAGTAGTGAGGAATTCGAGTTGTTTGTTGAATTAGGAACAGGAGGATTATTACCATTTTAAGCAGACATATTTGAGATAACCTAGTTTTAGTTATTTTGAGTATTCCTTAATTAAATTACTGTGACAACCGTCAATTTAGGACTAGAATTTAGTGCCTAATCAAGTTTTAATACATGTAATTAGTTCTGTGTTAGGCTAATTAATGTATCAATTATTATATATATTGTTGAATATATATCTACAATTATGCGATTTGTTTAAATCGTACGAGTTTCAAATCGAATGAATTTCGACACAATAAATACGGACGTTGGTGAAAAATTGATTTAAGTAATACAAGGATTTTTATAACGTTATTGTACTTACAAATATTATGTCAATAATATTTAGTATCCAAGTTTATCACACAATTAATATAAACGCGAATAAAATGTAATTGCGCAAACAAATTAAGACAAATTACCATTTATAACGTAATTATTAAATGTTTAGTCAAATGCTTCAACAAAAATACTGAGTAATTATTCGTATTTTAAAACGTATATTAAAACATAGAAAATAAATATTTAACGTTTAAACGACGGAGCAAACGAACACCACACGGGGCACTTCGCGGGAACTGAAAAAGGTGGGGATTCCACCTTAATCACCTCCCTTTCTTTCTTTTTTCTTTCATTTCTCATTTCTTTTCTCTCTCTCACCTCTTATTTTCTCTCAACTAAACCACAAACCAAATCAACGAAAATCGCAAAATAAACATACTAAACGACCTCGGATCTTCAAGCCCCTTTGGAAATAAACGACCACCTCGCGACGATCTACAATCCTACCTTTCCGGATTTTCATTTCATCACTTTGTAAGTTTCCGACAAATTACGAAATCTCTCGATTTTACTTACTTTTCATATATTATTGTTTGGATAAGCTTAATATGTCCCTATGAGGGTTGGGTAAAAGAATCAGACCAAACGGAAACCCGAAAACACGTTTTTGGCTCGAAATCCGTCAAACAGGTGATAGTGTCGCATGGACGAACCCAGATATGCGACACTACCAGCGTCACTCCTTAAGTGCCGCTATACTTTCGATACCGACACTCCTTAAGTGTCGCATAAGCTCAATTGTTGGCCTCTGACCGTCACTACTGAAGTGACACCTATATATACCTAGCGACACTTGTTAAGTGCCGCCATATCCTTTTATCTGACACAACATACCGTCACTAGATAAGTGACGCTGTATATTCTATACCGACACTTCATAAGTGTCGCCCATAATCCCATTTTGATCTATACCCGCCACTCTATAAGTGACGCCATACTATTTTACCCGACACTTCGGTAGTGTCGCTATGATACACGTCACTTCTTAAGTGACGCCCAAATATCTGAAATCATTATTTTATACGACACTCCATAAGTGCCGCCGTTATGCTGAACCCGTCACTCCTGTAGTGACGCATAATATTACACACGACACTAGCCCAGTGACGCTATACCTTCGAATCTGACACTTCACACGACACTTCCTTAGTGTCGCATGATCTGCCTTAGTGACGCCTATAGTGACGCATAAAACAGCAGGTTTTCCAAATATTTTTACACCAAGTGTCGAGATTTTACAACTTCAAATGCTTATTCCATACGACTTTTAGAACATAATGGGACTTATATTTCAAGTGTAACACTTCAAAAACATGACGACAACAATAACACTTTTATCTCAACTAATCACCAACGGGCCGTACGCGTTTTCAAAACATACTTCAACATCAGACAAGTCGTTGTAACTTGTATCAACTTATTCAAACAAGTCGTTGTAACTTGTATCAACTTATTCAAACAAGTCGTTGTAACTTGTATCAATCTAATCAAACAAGTCGTAGTAACTTGTAACAATACAATCAACCAAATCGGGGCAATTTGGACATTAAGTTAGACAAACAATTCCAATGGTAGTCTTTCGAGATACCAATACAATTAATGACAATTTAAGTGTCGTGGACACATTCAGGTTTCAAGTCTTTGGACACCAACACACTGCTAATTACTTCAAGTTAATTGCTTAACATTTCAAGACTCAGGTAAGTTTCATGGCCCCATTTTCACTACTTTTACTAGGGGTGTGATATTACTACTTCATTTTGTTTTACAAGTAGAACGCAAGTGCCAAACTTCAAATACTACATGAGTTTCAAGCTAATCAATTTAAAGTCCTCCATAGCATAGTCTCTAGTATTTATAGCGTGAATGTTAGTATATGATATCATATGGGATTGACAATCCTCATCCGGGTTAGCACGCACTAACCGGTCAAACGGATGTATTAGCATTTGGGAAGACGAGTGTTGATTAGGCACTCGTAGGAGGCACTCCAAGTTAGGTTTCCTTAATTGGGCCTGACAAATCAAGTTAAGCTCAGACTATGTGCTCATGGACAGTATAACTTTTATTTTGCTTAATTGCATTTTAAATTCAATATAAATCTTGCGGTTCTGACAACTATACATTGACATACAAACCTGTGAGCTCACCAGCGTTTTCGCTGACCCATTTTAGTATTTATCACAGGTACCCAGCAGTAGGTTGACTGCACAAGCAGGAACTATTAGCTCGAGTCAGCATACATACAACTAGAGATTGGACTGCATTATTATATTTTGTAAAAGTAATTATGCTATGTAATCTCTCAATTTCAGGAATCGAGCTAATGTAACTATATTTTGATGTAAACATTTACTTTATCTATACAAGTTTAAAACGACGCATATAGTGGTCGTTCATTATATCTTATGTGCTTTGTATATTGATTAGTGACACCCAAATCAAGCTTCCGCAAATCATTAAATTTGGGGGTGTCACAATTACTCAATTTTAAATTAAGGCTATGATCCATATTTTAGATTCATTTTATGAAGAGGTTTGCCGTAATCATATCGCGAATTTATTTTAGGTAGACAATGCTCTTGTCAATTTCATTCTCCATGAAATTCCTAGTTCTTTTGAGATTCATTGATTTCCATCAACGGCATGTTAATCTCGTATTATGCTCATCTACCATTCATGACTGGTGTGCCGAGGATCATGAACAAGATGGTGAAGTTAACCATGCAAAACCAGCGTGGTCCCCGGCCCGAGTATGCTCGAGAATCGCGAGTTCCACATCACCTATCAATATGATCTCATATTAATGTGCCGGTAAACCACACACGCTCCATTTACAGACCATACGAAAGATGTGCGATTTTCATGGGTTAGCATACTATTCACATTTGCTATATCTAAAACGGGATTTTGTTTTAGTACTTTTAGGTCATACTTTTGATCTTGACATCATCCTATCAAAAGTCCTCGGTAGCTCCATTGAACGCACAAAGAAGCGGAGAAGCAGGTCAGCGCGAAGCATATTAAAACCTGACTTCTTTAGGGAAGCAGAGCGACCCGCCTTATACCTCTCTTATAGTTTGTTCACTATGGGTGATCCGATTTATCAATTGACTAACGATGTATATAACTTTATTAATACATATACTTATAGCTCATAATATATATGTAAGGTCTCTCTTTAAACTCTTTAAGTCTACGGTTCTATTTAAAACATTTTAAAATTTAAAGGTATATTTTAAAACAATTCAAAATATAAGGGTCTAAAGTATAAATTCTTTTTACCAATTTAGACAAGCCAATTTCTAATTTATCTTTACCTACATAATATTGCAGATAATTAAATGCTGGTATTTATTAAGCTAAGGGTCTGATACCACTGTTGGGTTTTCTATTCCCTAACTAGATTAATATACACAGCGGAATTATAACAAAATTTATCTAAGGCTATTAGGAAACTAAACCCTAAGGGATCTTAACTTGAATAAATAAAAGCAATAAAATAAATAAGATAAATAGGAAATTGCTAACCTATGAGAAAACAATTTCTCACGCGTAGACGAACTAGCAGAACCTTCTTGCTTTGGAGGCATGTGCCCAAAATAGAACACCTCTAATGCTTCACACCCACGAACCAAGAGAAATTCCCAAACTCCTAGGGTCCCGACTCTAAGTCGTGTAAACTCTCACAAGGAGTAGGAATGAGAAAGAGAGAAGAAGAATTGAAAAACCATTCAATTCAAAGGTGTCACTAGAAAGCTAAGGGTAGGACCCTATTTATAGGGGAGGAGGAATCCCAGGGTTTCATCCCCTGGCCGATGTGGGATAGACATCCATACGGCGTATGGATCTTCCATACGGCGTATGGATGGAGATTTCAGAATATCCTTCCAGCCGTCCCATCGCCTGAACCCTATTTTCAATCCATACGCCGAATGGAAGATCCATCCGCCGTATGGACGATGCTTTCTCAATTTTCATCAGTTTCTTATTAATATTCAATTAACAAACTAATAATATTAATTCCAATTAATATTATCTCTGTTATTTATCTTCTCTTACTGTTCATTGAGGGCAACCCAAAAAGGACTCTACTTTTAATGATACACTTACCAATTAGTTATGATATTGGACACTATTCCAATAGTACACACCACGTCAAAGGGACCTGATAGAAGAAATCAAGGCCGAATATGACGTTTATCAAGCTAGCAACAGTCGGGACCCACAGCTATTTCAAAACCGCCTGCATGCCTTCGCCGAAGATCTCACCACTCAGCTCCTACACCAAACTGCCGAACCTACATTTGAGGAGTTGGAGTTCTTCGAGGACCAGAGGGCCATGTATCGAAAGATACATGATGTACTGATCAGATCTGCGTTCCCATATTCTGCACAGCAACATGAGTACTTAAGCTCATACCGCACGAATATGTACCACACTACTGGGAATCCTGATGCAGATGCTGATGTTCGGCTAATGAATGACCTTCGAAGACTGATAAATCTAATGGCTGAGAACGATCATATAGACAACACTTCTTCCCACAGGTTCTATATTGATTGTACAATTGAGTACCATGCTCACAAGATCGTTCATGATCTCGAGTTTGAGAATTTTGATGAAAGAACACGTACCATCCCTTCTTCCATACCTGAAGGCTCGATGGTTAACATCGCAAACATCCTCTCAGACCGAATCAAGGAGATCTTCTGTGAGGTTCATCCTGCGGAATATGGCCAGATCTTTCACTATGGATTACATGAGGTGTACGATATTGTCAACAACATCTTTCGCGATTCTACCCTCACGTTCTCTACTCATCAGGCCCATATCATCCAATGAATTCACGAGTCTATCCTTGAAATAAGAGGAAACGCTAGCAGAGCTGATCATGAAAACATCCATCAAAAGTTCCTCGCACTCTTAGACTCGTTAAAGCAAGAACATCCAGAACGTGTGCTGATGGAAGCCAGTGAAGCAGGGTTCTTTGTGATTGATCCCCATGGAGTTATCTCCAAAACCGTAAAAGACATCACTTGGGATCTCCTGCATATGCAGAAAGTCACTGAAGACCACCTTGACAGCTTCCCTGATTTTGCATCTCATATTCCGAACATCATCGGGATCATCGCTCACCAGTTTCTACAGATCTACCCACGCAACACTTGGGCACCACGCGCTTTCGGCCCAAGTGATTCCAGTTCTCATTAATCTCAGGAAGGCAAAGTCGAGCTCTCGACTTTAACAGCAGCGCTTCTCGGGAGGCAACCCGTGCAATAAAAATAGAAGATTGAGTGTCAATAAGTGAAGCAGAATCTCCGACTATCCTTCACACTTGGTTATGCCTAAAAATATTTTCAAAATTATTTCTCAAAAACAACTCATTTTGCAAAACACCCGTCTGAGTATGAAGTAAAAATATATAAATTACTGTTTCGAGCATTTGAGGTACTTGCATACTACTTTTATGCATTATGCTCGAACTCGTTTAAAAACAGTGTTTTATAATTGATTTGTCGTAAAAAAATATCTCTTCAAAATCTGAGACGGTAATTTCACTTTCATTTGCAAAAATATATGAGTTTATTAAAAGGCATAACCAACGTGTTCACACCTACGAGATCATTTCACAAGAGAAAGAGTCTGAATAAATGAAGTTTTGAAGTGTGCAAGAAAACCCTAGCAAGAGTCTCGAAGATAAAACCAGAAGAAAATGCATAAATGAATCCTGGCAGCTTCTCATTTCAGCAATTTTCTTATCATAAGCATCCGAGCATCTCGCTATTCGGGGAGATTCCTTATCCTTTCTTTACTTTTCAATAAATAAATAATCTGTTTTATTTAGTGTGTTATCTATGCCCTATCCTAAACTTATCACTAAGTGTGGGATTCCAGCCCAAAAAGACACTTGAGAAACATTTTCTATATGTTCAAACTCTAAGTGTGGGATTTTACTTATAAAATCCCTACTCAAGAGAACATTAGGGATAATGTTCCTCTAAAGTGTGGGATAGCAGGTATAGATACCTTGGATTGATTTTATGCCTTTTTGTTAAAATAGTAAACTCAGAAAATGTTCCTCAAATTTAAAAAAATTTTCAAAAATAATAAAAGGTATGAGTTTTTAACTCTGCTATTTTTGAATTCTAAAATTCTAAAAAGGGATCATGTCCGTATATGAGTACGTTATTTTGGAAACTAAGGAAAATAAGGTAGAAATCTCTCAAACAAAAATGATAATCTAAGAGGGGCATCGCATGACTAGGCACATATAACCCAAAAACTTGTAGTGAGGTATCTTGAGCCCTTATAGCATTCATTTTTAATGCTTCACTTTTTGTGTGTGCCGATGTATGCATCTCTGAATTAGAACTTGCTCCTGACATATGTTTCGAGACCATATTAGTGAGTGCCGTACGCGGTATAGGTGCAATTAAATGATCTTGGCATTCCCTAGGATTTAAACCCCCTTTTCTCATATCTTTTCAAGCCCAAAACCCTTCCGATGCCCATTTTTGGCATCGATGATCCGCTTAGTAAACCCTGTTAAGCCTAAACCTTTTCGTTTCATAAAACCCTCATTTCTAAAACCCACTTTCCCAAACTTCCCAAAAGCTTACCTCAGAATTTCTAAGGTTATGAAAAACGCCTTTTAGAATATCTTTTTCACTTGATTCAACATTCCACTTTCTCAAATCACCTCTCTCACAAAGTCATTAAAGTTATATATGAAGGGGAGAGAAAGATGGTGTGAAAAATTGACACCAAAAGATTGTCACGAATGAAGAGGATAAGTTAGAAGGGATTTCTAAGGGAGCCAAAAAAAAAAGAGAAATAGAAAAAAAAAAAATAATCTCTTGGAAATTCTGTGGCAGAGAAATTCTCAAGAAGAAAAAGAAGAAAAATAGTTAGTCTAAGAATAAAGCTAAGTGCTTTCAGATCTGATAGAAGCAAAATAGCTATCTAGTTCCGTTTTCGTATTTGCGCTATTCTAAATAAAGTTTTTCATGATCTTTAGAATTCTAAGGTATAGCTAAACCCTTACACCCAAAACAAACCACTATCCATACCCTTTCACCCCCACCAAACATTACAACCCTCATGAATGTCTTGGGATAATTAGCACCGTCCTCACTTAAGTGGTGGAGATCCGATTCTCGATCAAGCCTATGACGATGAGTGCTACATGACTGGCTTTTGAGCGATTTCATTTGTTATAGAACATTAGGAAACCCGATACACTTTGAGTAAATTGAGTGACCACCTTGTGAGGAATCGCCCGGTCATGTATACTCCAAGATCACGAGAGTTGAAGTATGCCTAACAAAGTCATTCCTTGTTTCTGGAACGATTATCTTATTTCTCTTTAATTTCTATTATGGTTTGCTGATATGCGGGGTGATTGCTTTTAAGAATTTTTAGTAATTCGCCAAATCTGCTTAAAACCGTTTTCATAAAAATTGAGTTTTGCTTGAGGACAAGCAATGTCTAAGTGTAGGATATTTGATATGTGTCAAAAATTCATGGTTTTAGGCACATATTTTCCACACATTTGACCTAATTCTTGGTGAAAACACTTGAAATAAACGTTTATCTACTTAATTTCACAAAGTTGGTCAAATTATAGGCATTGTTATAAATAGTGATTAAATCATCCAAAAGGCACGCAAATCGAGGCAGATTATTCAAACAACTGATTCTCATGTACTTTTAACCACATTATGATACAAGTTCTTAAATAGTCTCATATGATGTAGGTTATTCCAAGACTGTAGAATCAAGAATCGTGCAGATCGGGTAAAGAACGAGGAAGGTGGAGCTTTCTGAGCACAAACCGAGGGCATTCCGCACACGCCAAACCTCGAGACATCCAAATTTGGCACATTTGGCATCATTAGAAGCGTAACGGAATCACGAGATCACAGGCAAAAGAATCAAGTCAAACGGACAAAAAATGAAGAAGATCATTAAAACTTCGAGTTGGAACTGAGGAGGTCACCTTCAATGTTGACAAGCTAATGAAACAGCCTATGGGAGAAGACCTTGGTCTTGTAGATTTTATGCAGGAAATAATTGAAGAACACCTGGAAGAGATCCTCGCAGTAAGCAGTAATAACTCTCTTCCAAACACGGTCATCACTACCAGAAGACTATGCCAAGAAGATGGAGGTCTATGCTCAGCTATCTCGGATCCACCAACTGCATCTAAGGAAGTACTATTTCCTTTAAAGAAATCCAGCAATCAGCTTAACAGTTCTATCACAGCTGCTCCGCTTGGATCTGACACACCTGTCACTCTCTTAAGAAGGAACCCTACTCCTGAAGTACCTGATTCATCTCTCACAAAAAACCAAATTCTGAAGACTCTCGAAGAGATGGAGTCAATGCTTAAACCACCTTATCTACAATCTGAAAGATCAAATCCAGAGATCACATTCAGCACATCTTCTTCTGCTCAATTCCAGAGATTTGCATTCACGGAGAACAACGATACCATAATCACTGAAGACAATGCAGTCTCTCACTCTTCAAAAGCAAAATACGAGCTAAGAAAAGATGAGCTCTCCGATAAACCAGAATGGGTTGAAATAGCATCAGCCGACAGTCCAGAGATCCCTGCAGAAGATTCAGAATTTCAGACAAAGTTCGACGAGCTTAAAAGAGACGAAATTGCAAGGATGAAACCTTCCATAGAAGAACCACCAGAATTGGAGCTGAAGGAACTACCCTCACACCTTGAATATGCTTTTCTCGAAGGACCTTCACACTTACCAGTTATCATATCAAAAGACCTGAAGCCGGAAGAGAAAGCAAAACTTATTCAAGTTTTGAAGTCACATAAGAAAGCAATTGCTTGGAAGATTTCTGACATTCAAGGGATCAGTCCGAACTATTGCACTCACAAGATCTTAATGGAAAACGACTTCAGACCATCAATTCAGAGGCAGAGGAGAGTCAACCCGAAGATTCAAGAAGTGGTTAAGAAGGAAGTTATCAAACTCTTGGACGCTGGCCTGATTTACCCTATTTCAGATTCCCCTTGGGTCAGCCCAGTTCAAGTTGTCCCAAAGAAAGGAGGAATGACGGTTATCGCTAACGAAAACAATGAATTAATTCCCACACGAGCCGTCACCGGTTGGAGGGTGTGTATTGACTACCGGAAACTAAACGAAGCCACTCGCAAAGATCACTTCCCTCTACCGTTCATTGATCAGATGCTGGAAAGATTATCAGGAAATGAATTCTACTGTTTCCTTGATGGATTCTCCGGTTATTTTCAGATTCCTCTCGATCCAAAGGACCAAGAAAAGACAACATTCACATGTCCATATGGAACTTTCGCTTACCGACGTATGCCGTTTGGCTTATGTAATGCACCTGCTACATTTCAACGATGCATGGTGGCAATTTTCCATGAAATGATCGAACAATGCATGGAGGTATTCATGGACAACTTCTCAGTCTTTGGAGATTCCTTTTCTACTTGTCTTTCCAACTTGGATAGGATGCTTGCCCGATGTGAAGAATCAAACCTCGTTCTGAATTGGGAAAAATGTCATTTCATGGTAAAAGAAGGAATAGTTTTAGGGCACCGCATATCAAAAGCCGGAATTGAAGTTGACAAAGCTAAAGTTGAAACTATCTCAAAACTTCTTCCACCTACTTCTGTTAAAGCCATCCGAAGTTTTCTAGGTCACGCCGGATTCTACCGTCGCTTCATCAAGGATTTCTCCAAGATCTCTCGACCTATGACTCATCTTCTTGAAAAAGATACTCCGTTTGCCTTTACAGATGAATGTCTCCAAGCTTTCAACTATTTGAAAGATCAGCTTGTACATGCACCGATAATGATTGCCCCAGATTGGAGCCTTCCATTTGAGATCATGTGCGATGCCAGTGATTTCGCGGTTGGAGCTGTATTGGGACAGAGGAAGGATAAGCACTTTCAACCAATATACTATGCCAGCAAAACGCTCACAGACGCTCAAGAAAATTACACGACCACAGAAAAGGAGCTGCTTGCGGTAGTATTTGCTTTCGATAAATTTCGTTCCTATCTTATGTTGTCCAAAACTATCGTCTATACAGATCATTCAGCCTTGAAGTATCTTTTCAAAAAGCAAGATGCAGAGCCTAGACTGCTAAGATGGATTCTACTCCTACAAGAATTCGATATCGAGATCAGAGATAAGAAAGGAGCAGAAAACGTTGCAGCAGATCATCTATGCCGATTAGAAAATCCTACACTAGAGCAGCTTAATGAAAAGGATATTCAAGACCAGTTTCCTGAAGAACAACTCATGCACATCGGCAAATACCATCAAGGATCCACATCCAAAGATCCTTGGTATGCTGATCATGCTAATTTCCTGGTAGGAAATATAATACCCAAAGGAATGCCGACATCTCAGAGACGAAGATTCTTCCACGATATAAAGAATTACTATTGGGACGATCCTTTCCTCTTTAAGGTTTGCCCTGATCAGATCATTAGAAGATGCGTCGATGGGAAGGAAGCAGAACAAATCCTTCGACAAAGCCACCATGGACCTACTGGAGGACATCACGCAGTTAACTTAACAGCACGAAAGGTGTATGATTCTTGCTTTTACTGGCCAATCATCTATCGAGACACTTATGACCTGGTGAAACGCTGCGACATTTGCCAAAGACAAGGCAATGTATCAGCAAGGAACGAAATGCCACTCACTAATATCCAGGCTTGTGAAATCTTTGATATATGGGGGTTAGATTTTATGGGACCTTTCCCTAAGTCTAATGGAAAAGAGTACATCCTAGTTGCTGTCGATTATGTCTCCAGGTGGGCCGAAGCACAAGCTTTCCCGACAAATGATGCCAGAGTAGTGACAAAGTTTCTCAAACAACTATTCTGTCGATTCGGAACTCCAAGAGCTATCATAAGTGATCGTGGCACTCACTTCTGCAACACTCAATTCATGAAGGTTATGCAGCAGTATGGCGTCACTCACAAGATGTCCACCGCCTATCATCCACAAACAAATGGACAAGCTGAGATCACGAACAGAGCTTTAAAGAGAATCTTGGAGCGAACAGTCGGAAATCATGGGGATAAGTGGGCTGACAAATTAGACGATGCGCTGTGGGCATTCAGAACTGCTTACAAAACACCTTTAGGTACCACACCATATCGTCTAGTTTATGGAAAGGCATGTCACCTACCAGTGGAGTTGGAATACAAAGCATACTGGGCGCTGAAGAACTGCAATCTGGACACTTCTATAACAGGTTCCCATCGGAGAATGCAACTAAATGAATTGGCCGAATTAAGAAATCAAGCATATGAAAGCTCCCTGAACTACAAAGACAGAACCAAGAGAATTCATGATTCCAAGCTTAAACTCTCAAGGTTCAAACCAGGAGATAAAGTGCTTCTCTTCAATTCGCGCTTCAAAAAGTTCTCTGGAAAATTCAAGATCAGGTGGACCGGACCATTCATAATCTCAAAGGTATTCCCTTATGGTGCAGTCGAACTCGAATCACCGGAAGGTAATTTTAAGGTAAATGGTCATCGGTTAAAGCATTACATCGAAGACTTCCCCATTCGTGAGGATGTCTTTATCTTCGAACCACCCTGAGTCAGTCAGAAAGGTACAAGAGTCGAGCTAAAAGACTCTTTAAACAAAGCGCTCTTGGGAGGCACCCCAAGCTTATCTTACTTTTCCTGTCCTTTTTATTTCTTAGTTTATTTTTAATCTAGTATTGTTATCACTGATCTAATATATATGCAGGCTTGCGACTTATCAGACAATCAAATAGCTTTATCTGAGATAAGTCTTATTTACACAAGTGCGAAAAGTTCAGATGGCATTCCATCTGTCCTTTCTTCATTTGTTCACTTTCTATTAGCATTACCTGTTTTATGTTTATTTCAGGATGGACGCTCGGATCGAGACTGAGGATCATGTTGCTGAGAGGCAACCTAGACAGAGGAGACGACACAGACCCAGGCAGAGGAGACACAGGAGAGCTTTACCTGCTATCCCTGAGGAGGGACTTGTAGATATTCAGCTAGAGCATGAGGAGGAGGCCACATCACCTGCAGCCCAGCCTGTGCCACCACAGACTACTCCAGCGATCGGACAGCCACCTACTCTTGAGTATGGCATTACCCTGTATGATCCCGCTGCTACTTGGGCCTTGTTCCAGACCTTCACTGCACATCATCAGATCCTTTCAACACTGTGTGAGGTAGCCGGATTGCCGAGACCTGCGGGACCACCTTTCAGGTTGGGACCAGACCCAGGACCATCTCGACCATCTCGACCACCCTGGTCTTTCTTCCCTGCTGCTGGATCTTTTGTTGGACCTGATGCTGGACCATCTACTGGACACCCTATTGCTCCTGCTGCTAAGCCTGCTGCCTCTGGGACCTCTGCATCTATGGATCCAGTTCTTCGTGAGCAGCTTTATGCCATGCTTGATGTTTCAAGCCCAGCTACTGCACCAGTCTATGACAGGACTGCAGAGGATGAGTTTGATCCAGATAGCGATGACTTGCTAGATGACTATTATTAGTTTACTTTATCTTTACTTTATCTTTATTTTATTTCGTATTATTACTCTGTACTTATGTTTTGACTACTGAGACGTGATACTCTGATGAGGTTGTGATTACTGCAGAACTAGCTTCGTATGGAATGGCTGAGCCTAAACTTCTGAAATCATTTGCACCACTTCTGCACGAACCTGGTCCAACTCCAGTAACCACTATTTATAGGGAAGTTCCTTTTCAGTATTTTCATTATAAAAATTTTCGCCATGACCCCTATTTCAAACCCTAAGTGTGGGATTAGCAACCCCATTCTTAGAGAATACTTGAAACTAAAAATTGTTCAATAAAATCATCGAAACCCTAAGTGTGGGATTCTCCCTACTTAGTGGCAAAAACATTGAGGACAATGTTTACTTTTAAGTGTGGGATAGCTGTTGGGTCAAAACTGTTTCAGGTCTGAGTTGAAGTTCTGATGAGAAGACAGAGTATAAGTGATTAAAACTGTTTGCTTTGAAGGTTAAAACTGTCTTTATGAAGTTACAACTGATAGAAGAAAACTGATGAGAAGACAAGTGTTACAACTGATTGAAGATAGATTATAACTGATAGTTATGTGTCTGTAAGTAGTTAAAACTGCTTATGTATTAGTAACTGTTAGTTATATATGAAACAGTTAACACTGATTATATATTTATACTTAGTCGTATATTACAATTGAAGCAGTTACCACTGAATGTGTAACAGTTACAACTGTTTACATCAGAATGGTAGTTAAAACTGTTTATGATTTTGTGATAAGTATGAGTCGGTTATGGAAGTTATTTTATTCCATATTTGTAGGAGATTGTATAGGACTCTATATGTTATAAATAGAGATCCTTTAGACCTAGATAGGTTAATGATTTTTGCACAGCTTCAAGGTTTTCTGTAACCCTAATACATCAAGTGTATTCGTCTTATATCATTAATAAGATTGAAGCTTTCGGTATATTATTGTGTTCATTAAATTAATTAATATTCATTGATCTTCTTAATATTATTGAGTGTGATTCCGCAACTTCTCAATAATATATTCAAAGCTTATTACGTAAGATTGTTTATTAAGTTAAACAGGGACAAACAAAGTGGTATCAGAGCTTGTGAAGCTTTGAAGACAGGAAGATCTGGGATTATTAGTATTAGTATTTGAGTTTAGTTCAGATATTAAGTTTTGATTTCAATGGCGTCTGAAGGCAATGAAGGAATTCAAGCAACAAAGATACCAATGCTTAAACCTGATGAGTTTGACCTATGGAAGGTCAGAATCAGGCAATATATGCTTCTCACGGATTATCAGATGTGGGAAGTTGTTGTTAATGGTATACCAGTAACGCTTGATGGAGATGGAGTAAAGCAACCAAGAGCACCACCAACATCTGAAGCAGAGAGGAAAATCAGATCTACTGAGTACAAAGCACTTAGTACTCTGTTGCTATCCATTCCGAATGAGCATCAGAGCAGATTTGATAATTGTGAAGATCCCAAGGTACTAATGGAGGCAATTGAGAAGAGGTTTGGTGGTAATGATAACACCAAAAAGAATAAAAGATCTCTGTTAAAACAACAATTTGAAAATTTTAGCCATGTGAAATCTGAAACTCTAACTCAAACCTTTGATAGGTTTACTAAATTAGTTGGAGAATTGGAAAATCACAAGGTTAAGATTGACAAAGAAGATCTTAACAGAAAGTTCTTGAGATCATTAGGTGATGAATGGACAATCTATACTGTTGGATTGAGGCAGAGTTCAGACATTGAAGTTAAGGAACTAGAAGATATATACAATGATCTGAGGAACTTTGAGTCTGAGGTGGAAAGTAAGAAGCAAGCAACTGGATACAGTCATAATGCTGCTTTTATGTCTATGGCTGGAACAAAAGCAGAATCAAGTCAAATGGGTTCTACTCATGTTTCAGGGGGAGCAGGATCATCATCAAATAGTTCTAATGATCAAATATTAGAATCTTTCTTTGCAAGTAATGTGAATTCTTCACTTACTAATGAAGATCTGGAACAATTTGATGGTGATGATCTAGAGGAGATGGACATCAAGTGGCAAATTGCATTGATTACTCAGAGAGCAAAAAGGTTCATGCAGAGGACTGGTAGAAATAACTTTGCATACAAGAGGAATGATGCAAATTGGATTGATAAGAGCAAGATTGAGTGTTTCAACTGTCACAAGATGGGACACTTTGCCAGAGAATGCAGAAACCCTAGGCAAGAGCAGAATGGTAATGGTCAGAGATCTGGAAGCACTGGAACACAGACAAGAAACATTCCAATTCAGGGGGCTTCAGCAAATGCTTTGGTGTCTATGGATGGCTGTGGATGGGATTGGAGTGATCAAGAAGAGCATGTTGTGAAGAATCAATGTCTCATGGCCATTGCAGAATCTGACAAAAAGTCAGAAGTTCCTACTGAGGTACAAAATAAATTATGTTCTGCTGTTTGTAAACAAACTGTTAAACACTACAGAGATCATAATATAAAAGTGTGTGAGGAACTAAAACAATGGGAAATCAAAAGCAAACACACCATAGCAGTCATTGAAAATCTGGAAAATCAAATAAAGGCATATGAAGTCAATGCAACACAGTTTAAGTATGACATTGAATATGCTAGGTGGGAGAGAGACTCTTTTAAAGATAAAGTTGATTTGTTATCTAAGAAACTTACTGAGGTCACATGTGAAAGAGATAGTATAAGGCTTGATGTAAGTAAATTAGAACATGCTTCAAAGAGTGTAAATAAACTTATTAATTCACAGATTCATGATAAACTTAAGACTGGATTAGGATACAATAATGTACCTCCACCTTATAATCACACCTACTTTCCTCCCAAAAGTGAAATTGATATCAATTCACTTAAAAGAGAAATGGTAGATGAGGTTAAAAAGGCTGATCCAATTAAAAGTTTATCTGATGATGATCTGTTTGTAGAAGGTGAAGTTAGTGACTGGACTGAAGAAGATGATCAGAGTGATAGGACATCTGATAGTGAGAAGAGTGTGAAATCTGAATCATCTAAGTCTGAGTCAACATGTGAGGATGTGAAGAGAGTAATTACTGATCTAGTTGTTAATCTTAAAACTGATAAACTAGAAGAGGGTAAGAAAATGTTTAAGGAAAAGGTTAAACTGGACTTAGAGAAGGTGAGCTTGAATACTAACAAATCTAAACATGGGTTAGGATATGTTAGTAATACAGTTAACTCAGTTACTAAACCTGTTGTTGAATCTGTTGTGAATAACTGTGTGAATTGTAAATGTAAAGCAAGTGCTTCTTCTTCACAGAGTTTTCAAAATCAAAAACCCAGAGGTAATCAAAGAAATTGGAATCAAATGATTTCACAAAAACTGGGTAATAATGTTACTGTGATTAAAGAAATGTCTTGCTTTATATGTGGAAAAATGGGTCATCTTAAATATGACTGTTATCGTAATCCTGAGAATGTTCAAAGGATTAGAAAACAGTCATGGATGAAAGCAAATATGATTAACAAACAAAATTTTCAATCAAAAGTTGATCATACTGCCAGAGTTCAGAAGATAAACTCAAAGGCTACCATGTTAAACACTGTTACAGGTAAATCAACTGCAGCAGTAATAACAAAATTAGCCAAAAGCTCAAAGACTAAAACAGTGGTAACTGAATTCAAAAACAGTGTTAACAAAATTAACACTGAATCTTCAATTGATAAAACAGTTAAAACTGTTAAGCCAAAGAACACTGTTAAGTCTAAAATTAGTTGGATTTGGACACCTATTAAGTCTGATAAATTAACAGATCCAAATACCAACCGTGCTTCACAATCAATAATCTTTAAGAAAGTTGATTATGTGAATGCACATGGGAAACCCAAAGCCAAATTGGTTTGGGTTCCCAAGAGAAATTAATTCTCTTTTTGACTGTTTGTGCAGGGCAAGCCTAAGAGCTTATGGCATATTGATAGTGGATGCTCACGGCACATGACTGGAGACAAAGAAAAGCTGCAGGACTTTAAATCTTTTGATGGAGGATATGTAGCTTTTGGAAGCAATCCAAAAGGAGGAAGGATCACAGGGAAAGGAACAGTTCAGAGTGAAAAGCTAAGTTTTGATAATGTTTATTTTGTGGAACAACTGAGGTATAATTTACTAAGTGTGAGTCAAATCACAGATAAAAAGAACCCAGTTCATTTTACTGACACTGAATGCTTTATCTTGTCCAAAGAATTCAAAATACCGGAAAACATGATTTTGATGAGAATTCCAAGACAAGATAATGTATATAAGTGTGACTTAGTAAATATGACACCTCAACCTGATTTAAACTGTCTTATTTCTAAAGCAAGTGTGAATGAATCTGAACTGTGGCATAGGAGGATGTGTCACATGAATTTCAAAACCATTAATAAACTTGTCAAAAACAAGCTTGTTAGAGGTTTGCCTGAAAAGGTCTATTCATGTGATGATCATTGTGTTTCTTGTCAAAAGGGAAAGCAACACAAATCCTCATTTAAGTCCAAATCTGTGAACACAAATAGCACACCCTTACACTTATTGCATATGGACTTATTTGGACCAACCAGTATAAGTAGTATGGGGAAAAAGTCTTACTGTCTTGTGATTATTGATGATTATACTAGATTTACATGGGTTTTCTTTCTTAGGACAAAGGATGAGACAGGTGAAATACTTAGATCATTTATAACTAAGATGGAGAATCAATTGGATAAAAGAGTAAAGATCATCAGAAGTGATAATGGAACAGAATTTAAAAATCATGAGATGGATAAATTATGTGAAGTTAAAGGTATTAAGAGAGAATTTAGTGCACCTAGAACTCCTCAACAAAATGGAGTAGCTGAAAGGAGGAATAGGACACTGATTGAGGCTGCTAGAACCATGCTATCTGATGCAAAGCTACCTATGTCTTTTTGGGCAGAGGCAGTTAGCAAAACTTGTTATGTTCAGAATAGAGTATTAGTTGTTAAGCCTCATAACAAGACACCATATGAACTGTTGTTTAAGAGAAAGCCTTTGGTTAGTTTCTTAAAATCTTTTGGGTGTCCTTGTACAATCTTAAATACCAAAGATCACTTAGGTAAGTTTCAGAGTAAGGCTGATGAGGGGATATTTGTTGGTTATTCTATTCAAAGTAAATCTTATAGGGTATTCAATCAAAGGACCAGAATCATAGAAGAAACAGTGCACATTACTTTTAATGAAAACACTGTTAATCCTGAGGGAAAAGGTCCTGAATCACTGTTTGATATTGATGCACTTAATACTGCTTTTAGATATACAAATGTGGATACTAGTGCAGGTACAAGTGCAGGTACAAATGCAGGAACAGGTGATGAAGAAGGTAGAGCAAAATCAGGAATATCAGTTGGAAAGAAGAATGATTCATTGGAATATATATTATTTCCAATTTGGTCTCCTGATCCCCCAGAAGTGTTTGATACTGATCAACCAACGACATCACAGGATGTGGAAACAGGAAAATCAGATGAAACATCATTTTCTCATGTTGATGATTCTGATAGACCTGTTATTGAAGACAGTACAGAAGACAGTGATATGAGTCCAGTACAGAAGTATACAAAGGCAGGTGTGAATGTTGATCAGACACCTACAAAGCATCTTGACACAGAGCAGGAACAATTGAATTATCTACATTTGATGAGTTCTACTCCTTTGTCAAAGAGAATTGCAAGAGAAGTGTCAAGTAGTGAGTCTGGTCAAGAAGGAAATTTTACCAACTTAGAGGAGAGTATTCAAGAAACAGCAGCATCTAAATACATTACTCATAAAGATCATCCACTTGAGAATGTAATAGGAGATATTGAATCAGCTGTTAAAACAAGAAATCAAAGTCAGGTGTTTGAATCTTCAGCAAATGAGGAAGAAGTAAATCTTGATACAGAAGCTGTTAATACTTCTTTGTTTGCCTGTTTTCTGTCTCAAACAGAACCAAAGAAGGTTACTGAAGCTTTGAGAGATCCTAGTTGGATTGAAGCTATGCAAGAGGAGTTGCTTCAGTTTAAGATTCAAGAAGTTTGGACATTGGTTGATTTGCCTAAAGAGAAGAGGGCAATTGGTACTAAATGGATTTTCAAGAACAAGAAGGATGAAAGAGGTATAGTGATCAAAAACAAGGCTAGATTGGTTGCACAGGGGTATTCACAAGAAGAGGGGATTGATTATGATGAGGTTTTTGCACCTGTTGCAAGGATAGAGGCAATTAGATTGTTTTTGGCTTATGCTTCATTCAAGGGATTCATTGTGTATCAGATGGATGTTAAGAGTGCTTTTCTGTATGGCACTATACAGGAAGAGGTCTATGTATGTCAACCACCAGGGTTTGAAGATTCTAAATTTCCTGATAAAGTTTTCAAACTGGATAAAGCTCTTTATGGCTTACATCAAGCACCTAGAGCCTGGTATGATACTTTTTCAGATTATCTGTTGCAGAATGGGTTCAAAAGGGGTGCAATAGATAAAACTTTGTTTACTAAAAGAATTAAGAATGATATACTACTGGTTCAAGTTTATGTAGATGATATCATTTTTGGTTCAACAAAGGATAGTCTTTGCAAGGAGTTTGAATCATTGATGCATGAAAAGTTCAAGATGAGCTCCATGGGGGAATTAACATTTTTCTTGGGGCTACAAGTAAAGCAACAGAAAGAAGGAATCTTTATTCATCAAAGTAAGTATGTGAATGATATACTGGATCGGTTTGGGTACAAAGATGCTAAAGTTGCAAGCACACCAGTTGAGACAAACAAGAAATTACTTGCAGATCTTGAGGGGGAGAGTGTGGATGAACATCTTTACAGATCAATGATTGGGTCTCTTATGTATCTCACTTCATCAAGGCCTGACATCATGTTTGCTGTGTGTTTATGTGCAAGATTTCAAGCTAATCCAAAGCTATCACATCTTCTAGCAGTCAAAAGAATATTTAGATATTTGAAGGGTCAATCAAAATTGGGCCTTTGGTATCCAAAGTTTAATTCTTTTGATCTGATAGCTTACACAGATAGTGATTATGGAGGAGCTAATCTGGACAGGAAATCTACATCAGGAGGTTGTCAATTTTTGGGAGAAAGATTGGTTTCATGGCAATGCAAGAAACAAACCACTGTATCTACATCTACAGCAGAGGCAGAATATGTAGCAGCTGCAAGTTGCTGTGCTCAAGTGCTATGGATTCAGAATCAGATGCTAGATTATGGTTTTACCTTTCTTAATACTCCTATTTTTATTGATAATAGCTCTGCAATCAGTATTATTAATAACCCAGTTAAACATTCTAAAACAAAGCACATTGAAATCAGATATCATTTCATTAGAGATTGTAATGAGAAAAGACTTATTCAAATTTTTAAAGTTCATACTGATAATCAGTTTGCTGATCTGTTTACAAAAGCTTTTGATGTAGGCAGATTCACATTCTTGGTTACTAGTATTGGAATGATCAATTTGTCATAAGTTATTTCTCTTGTTACTGCTTTCTGTGAATAATATCTACTGTGATTTCAATTTGGGTTAATACTGATTTGTTAATTAAACACTGATTGTGTGTAATGTGTATCGTTATCACTGTTTCTTACTTTTATTATAAACAGTGGTAATAATCACTTCACCACTGTTGGTGTATAGTTAACACTGTATACTTGTATTATTGTTTGGAATTACCACTGCAAGTTATATTGCTAGGTTTTGGAGTCTAACTTACGCAGGTGTTTATGAAGTGTCACTGCTTGTGGAGTTTGCTTTCGGTAAAAAAAAAAAAATAATAAAAATAAATAAATAAATAAATAAATTTCAACCACTGCTTTGTTTATATGATTTTGCTAGAACTGAAGTACTACTTGTATTAAGTTAGCACTGCCTTGGTCGGTTGGTACTGCTTGTACAAGTTAGCACTGCTAGCTTAATTATGTAAATGATGCATTTGAGAAACCAAGTGTTGATTACCACTGATGGTTATTTTCACAATTATCACTGAACGTGTTATTTTATTTAATTAACACTGTTTTAGTTATAATTGGGGATCTGATCAAATTAGGGCTTACAACTGATTTAATTTCAGTACTTAACTCTCAACACTTAGGGTTTCTCATTACGCTTTCAAAATTACACATATAAACAACTGCGCTAAGTCTTATCGATTCTCAATTCTGTAAAATCATCTTCGATTCTTCTCGATTACTTGATTTCTTATCATGGCATCGACTTCGTCTACTGTGCAACTACCGATTGGAAAAGATCACAATATGATTGCATTCTTAATGAAACCTGCAGAGGCAAACGAGTATGTGGAAATCATTGATTTCCTTCGTGCTTCACATATTCGTCATGCTCTCACTGTAGCACCCAGAATATCTCACGATCATATCAACAATTTCTGGGTGAATGCATCAATAGAAGAGGAACGGGGTATTAAAAGAATAGTTTCAGAAGTTATGGATACACGTGTTGTAATCACAGAAGCTACTGTTAGAGCTTCATTACAACTAGATGATGAGGCAGGTATATCATCTTTAGAGGATACTGTTATGTATGATACTTTACGATTGATGGGTTATGAGGGTTCTTTTGAAATTTTTACTTTTCAGAAAACCTTATTTTCTCATCAGTGGAGGTTTTTAATACATACAATTTTACACTGCTTATCATCTAAGAGATCATCTTTTGAGCAGTTTGGAAGCAACATTGCTTATGCAATTACTTGTCTTGCAACTGGTCAAAGGTTTAATTTTTCAAATCTGATATTTTCTGGTATGCTTAGAAACATTGAGCAGCCAAAGATTAAATTTTTGATGTATCCACGTTTTGTGCATGTGACAACCGTCAATTTAGGACTATAATTTAGTGCCTAATCAAATTTAATACATGTAATTAGTTCTGTGTTAGGCTAATTAATGTATCAATTCTTATATATATTGTTGAATATGTATCTACAATTATACGGTTTGTTTAAATCGTGCAAGTTCCAAATCGAATGAATTTCGATACAATAAGTACGGACGTTGGTGAACAATTTTATTAAGTAATGCAAATATTATCTAATAACCCAATTTTATTTAGAATATTATTTGTTATGATGTCTCGTATCCAAGTTTTATCACACAATTTATATAAACGCGAACAAAATGTAATTGCGCAAATAAATAAAACGAATTTCAATTTAGATACCCCAAATGGATAATTGATAAATTGTTTTAATAAAACATTTTATAATAAATTCGTAATTTAAAACGTAAAACTTAATTTATAACGTAAATATTTAACGTTAAACGATCGGGAAAACGAGCACCCCACGGGACAAGAAGACGTAGACTGAAAAGGGTATTTAAACCCCTCACCATCACCATCTTTTTCATTTTTCTCTTTTCTCTCCCTCTCACCTCCACCTTTTCTCTCTAAAAAGTGCAAAACCACCACCGTCTCTAAATCGCCAAAAAGGAGCCCGAATCGACCTTGGATCGTCATACTCGTTTGGAAGAAAACACTCACCGCATCCCGATCTATCATTCTACCTTTTCGGATTTTTGATCCGACACTTTGTAAGTTTCCGACAAATTACGAAATCTCTCGATTTTACTTACTTTTCATATATTATTGTTTGGATAAGCTTAATATGTCCCTATGAGGGTTGGGTAAAAGAATCAGACCAAACGGAAACCCGAAAACACGTTTTTGGCTCGAAATCCGTCAAACAGGTGATAGTGTCGCATGGATGAACCCAGACATGCGTCACTACTAGCGTCACTCCTTAAGTGCCGCTATACCTCCGATACCGACACTTCTTAAGTGTCGCATAAGCTCAAATGTTGGCCTCTGACCGTCACTACTGAAGTGACGCCTATATATACCTAGCGACACTTGTCAAGTGCCGCCATATCCTCTTAGCCGACACTACATACCGTCACTAGATAAGTGACGCTCTCTATTCTATACCGACACTTCATAAGTGTCGCACATAATTTCCATTGTGATCTATACCCGTCACTCTACAAGTGACGCCATACTATTTTACCCGACACTTCGTTAGTGCCGCTATGATACACGTCACTTCTTAAGTGACGCCCAATTGTCCGAAATTATTATTTTATACGACACTCCATAAGTGCCGCCGTTATGCTGAACCCGTCACTCCTTAAGTGACGCATACTACTTCACACGACACTAGCTCAGTGACGCTATACCTTCGAATCTGACATTGAACCCGACACTTCGGTAGTGTCGCATGAACACCCTTAGTGACGCTATTAAGTGACGCATAAAACAGCAGATTTTCCAAATATTTTTACACCAAGTGTCGTGATTGTACAACTTCAAATGATTATTCAATACGACTTTTAGAACATAATGAGACTTGTATTTCAAGTGTAACACTTCAAAAACAAGACGATAACAACAACACAATTATTTCAACTAATCACCAACGGTCCGTACGCGTTTTCAAAACATACTTCAACTTATTCAAACAAGTCGTAGTAACTTGTAACAACACAATCAACCAAATCGGGGTAATTTGGACATTAAGTTAGACAAACAATTCCAATGGTAGTCTTTCGAGATACCAATACAATTAATGACAATTTAAGTGTCGTGGACACATTCAGGTTTCAAGTCTTTGGACACCAACACACTGCTAATTACTTCAAGTTTAATTGCTTAACATTTCAAGACTCAGGTGAGTTTCATAGCCCCATTTTCACTGCTTTACAACTAGGGGTGTGATATTACTACTCGATTTTGTTTTACAAGTAGAACGCAAGTGCCAAACTTCAAATACTACATGAGTTTCAAGCTAATCAATTTAAAGTCCTCCATAAGCATAGTCTCTAGTATTTTATAGCGTGAATGTTAGTATATGATATCATATGGGATTGACAATCCTCATCCGGGTTAGCACGCACTAACCGGTCAAACGGATGTATTAGCATTTGGGAAGACGAGTGTTGATTAGGCACTCGTAGGAGGCACTCCAAGTTAGGTTTCCTTAATTGGGCCTGACAAATCAAGTTAAGCTCAGACTATGTGCTCATGGACAGTATAACTTTTATTTTGCTTAATTGCATTTTAAATTCAATATAAATCTTGCGGTTCTGACAACTATACATTGACATACAAACCTGTGAGCTCACCAGCGTTTTCGCTGACCTATTTTAGTATTTATCACAGGTACCCCGCAGTAGTTTGGCTGCACAAGCAGGAATTATTAGCTCGAGTCAGCATACATACAACTAGAGATTGGACTGCATTATTATATTTTGTAAAAGTAATTATGCTATGTAATCTCTCAATTTCAGGAATCGAGCTAATGTAACTATATTTTGATGTAAACATTTACTTTATCTATACAAGTTTAAAACGACGCATATAGTGGTCGTTCATTATATTTTATGCGCTTTGTATATTGATTAGTGACACCCAAATCAAGCTTCCGCAAATCATTAAATTTGGGGGTGTCACAGATTGGTATCAGAGCCTAAGGTTATAGTGAACTAGGTTGCATTTAGTGGGCCTAGACTATGACCGTTAGGCAGTATTCCTTATTAGTTATGACTAGTTCAGGGATTACATCATACGACTTTAATTTAACATAGCCTGATCAACTATGTACAATTAGAGAAAGATGATGTGAAATCTGAAAGAGTTATGTTGAACAGGAATGCATTAGTTGACTCTGACCTTGAGAGAAACGGGACTCAAAACACGTATGTGCTAGACACTCAATAGGTTATTATGTGATATATATAAATATATTTACATAAGTAGACCTCATTACAACTTTAGGCTATATTATATTATATGAATATAGGCCTCTTTCTCTCTAACGTTTTGTCTCGAAATGACAAACACACCACTAGTTCATCATACTCGGACTAGTATCTTATTTCATTTCCTTGTTCCTTCTTACTCAGCATCATGCCTTCTCGTCGTCAAATTACCCTTAGCGAAGCTGAGATCGCGGGAATAATTGCCCGCAGTGTGACCGAAGCCTTGGCTACCCGAACACCACCCGGTAGCGAGGACACAGCAACCAATACTCCACCACCCAAACCCTGCTCCTACAAGGACTTTCTTAGCTGTAAACCGCTGTACTTCAAGGGCACGGAAGGTGCCATTGGCTTGATCCGTTGGATTGAGCGTATGGAATCTGTTTTCAGTCTCTGCGACTGCACTGAGAACAACAAAGTCAAATTCGCTGCTTACACCTTTCAGGAAGGTGCACTCACGTGGTGGAAAACCCACGCAAACTCTGTAGGCCTTGAGGTTGCTAACCGACTTCCTTGGGCCGAACTGAAAAAGAAGCTGACAGAAAAATACTGTCCTGAAGAGGAATTGCACAGGCTGGAAGAAGAATTCTGGCATCTGGAGGTGCAAGGAAATGATGTTGCTGATTATACCACTAGATTTCAGCAGTTTGCTCTATTATGCCCGGGTTTAGTCGAACCAGAAAGTAAGGGCATTAAGAAATACATTCGTGGACTTCCCGAGAACATCCAGGGAAACGTCGCCTTATCCAAACCAACCACCACTGAAAGTGCCATTCGATTGGCCCACGAACTCATGGCTCTGGTTGTCAGCCGTGAGACCTCCAACACCTCATCCTCCAACAACAACAAACGCAAATCCACTGAACACCACCACAACTCAAACAAGAAAAACAACGCCATCCAAGTCTACACCTCCAACACTGAAACCACCCGCAGCTACATCGGGGACAGGACTTATTGTCCCAAGTGTAACTACCACCATTTTGGTCAGTGCGGTACTCCTTGCAACAACTGCAGGAGGCAAGGGCATTTGACTAAGGATTGCCGAGCTCCCAAATCCAACAACAACCCTTCTGACAGAAATACCCGACAACCTAAGTCCTGCTATGAATGTGGAAACCCAGGACACTTCAGGGATTCTTGCCCAAAGTTGAAGAATAAGGGCAACAACAACAACCACCACCGCAACAACAACAACACCAAAAGTAGCGCCTTTGTGATCAACTCAGGGGACGCCCGTCAGGACCCGAATGTGGTCACGGGTATGTTCCTCCTCAACAATTTAACTGCTTCCATACTGTTTGATACTGGTGCTGATAGGAGTTTTATTTCCGATGAATTTTGCCCTCTACTTGACATTACACCTGTTGCTTTAGACGTTAAGTACACCGTAGAGCTAGCAAACGGCAAATTGATAGAAACCAATAGTGTGATACCAAATTGCACTTTAAATCTAGCCGACGAAATCTTCTCCATAGATCTTATGCCTATTGAGATAGGAAGTTTCGATGTCATTATAGGCATGGACTGGTTATCCAAACATCGCGCCGAAATCATCTGCTATGACAAAATTGTTCGCATACCTCTCACTGTCGGTAGAACCCTAGTCATACAGGGGGAGACCGGAGGGACGAGGCTTAACCTCATATCTTGTCTAAAAACCCGAAAATTTCTGAGAAAGGGTTATCCAGCAATCCTCGCGCACATCATGGAGAAAAAGTCGGAGGAGAAGCGACTTGAGGATGTTCCAATTGTTCGAGACTTTCCAGAAGTCTTTCCTGAAGAACTACCTGGTCTACCACCACCAAGACAGGTTGAGTTCTCAATCGATCTTGTACCAGGTGCTGCTCCTGTGGCCCGAGCACCATACCGTTTAGCTCCATCCGAACTTCAGGAACTGTCCACCCAGTTACAGGAACTCCTGGAGCGAGGGTTTATCAGGCCGAGTTCTTCACCTTGGGGAGCTCCGGTCCTATTTGTCAAGAAGAAAGACGGTTCTTTCCGAATGTGTATCGACTATCGAGAGTTGAACAAGTTAACTGTCAAGAACCGGTATCCACTCCCTCGAATCGATGACCTGTTCGACCAACTTCAAGGGTCGAGTTGTTATTCAAAGATTGATCTTCGATCCGGTTATCACCAATTGCGTGTTCGCGATGCCGATATTCCAAAAACCGCTTTCAGAACTCGTTACGGGCATTACGAATTTCAAGTGATGCCATTCGGCCTAACCAATGCACCGGCTGTATTCATGGACCTTATGAATCGGGTGTGTAAACCTTACCTTGATAAGTTTGTCATTGTCTTCATCGATGACATCCTCATATATTCACGAAGCAAAGAAGAACATGCGCAACACCTCAGAACCATCCTGGAACTACTTAAACACGAGGAGCTCTATGCCAAATTCTCTAAGTGTGAGTTCTGGATCAAAACCGTTCAATTCCTTGGTCACGTGATTGACAGTCAGGGGATTCACGTCGACCCGTCAAAAATCGAGGCTATCAAAGACTGGCAATCGCCAACCACTCCGACCGAAGTACGGCAGTTTTTAGGACTGGCCGGATACTATCGACGATTCATTGAAAATTTCTCCAAGATAGCCATACCACTCACGACTCTGACCCAGAAAGACAAAAAGTTTGACTAGACTGATAAACAAGAATCGGCATTCCAACTCTTAAAACAAAAGCTTTGCAGTGCTCCTATCCTATCTTTACCCGAAGGCACTGATGACTTCGTGGTATACTGCGATGCTTCTCATCAAGGTCTCGGTTGTGTGCTCATGCAACGAGACAAAGTCATAGCTTATGCTTCTCGACAGCTTAAGATTCATGAAAAGAATTACACCACCCACGACCTCGAGCTAGGAGCTGTCGTTTTTGCCCTCAAAATCTGGAGACATTACCTTTATGGTACCAGATGTACAATCTTTACCGACCATAAAATCCTTCAACACATATTCGATCAGAAGGATCTCAACATGAGGCAACGTCGATGGGTCGAGTTGCTTACCGATTACGACTGCGAACTCAAATATCATCCAGGCAAAGCAAATGTTGTTGCTGACGCCCTCAGTCGAAAAGAGCGAGTGAAACCACTTCGAGTTCGAGCCCTCAGTATGACCATTCACAACAATTTAAACATTCAAATCCTCACTGCTCAACTCGAAGCCTTAAAACCCGAAAATGTCAAAGATGAAGCCTTGCGAGGCATGGATAAACAATTCGAAATCAGGCCTAACGGGATTAGGTATTTCTCAAACCGAATCTGGTTGCCTAAATTTGGGAACCTACGAGACTTGGTGATGGATGAAGCTCACAAGTCAAAATACTCTATCCATCCGGGATCCGATAAAATGTACCACGGTATCAAGGACTTCTACTGGTGGCCGAACATGAAAGCTGAAATCGCCACCTATGTCAGCAAGTGCCTTACTTGCTCCAAAGTCAAAATCGAATATCAAAAACCTTCTGGTTTACTTCAACAACCTAGTCTTCCTGAATGGATATGGGAGCAAATTACCATGGACTTCATAACCAAACTACCCAGATCCTCGAACGGTTGCGATTCCATTTGGGTGATCGTGGATCGTCTCACAAAATCTGCTCACTTCCTGGCAATCAAGGAATCCGACAAAATGGAACGCCTCACCAACATTTATCTGAAGGAAATCGTGACCAAACACGGTGTTCCAATTTCAATCATCTCCGATAGAGATAGTCGTTTCACTTCACAATTTTGGCAATCACTACAGAAATCCCTGGGTACTCGACTTGATATGAGTACCGCATACCATCCCCAAACAGACGGTCAAAGTGAACGAACCATTCAAACAATGGAAGATATGCTACGGGCCTGCGTAGTAGACTTCGGTGTAAACTGGGAAAAGCATCTACCATTGTGCGAGTTCTCGTACAACAACAGTTATCATACCAGCATCAATGCTGCACCCTTTGAGGCACTGTACGGTCGTAAGTGCCGGTCACCTATCTGTTGGACTGAAGTTGGGAATAGCCAACTCACAGGTCCAGAGATCATTCATGAGACGACCGAGAGAATCGTTGAAATCCAAAACAAGCTTAAGGCTGCGCGTGATCGTCAGAAAAGTTATGCTGACGTGAGACGCAAACCACTCGAGTTCCAAGTTGGGGATCGAGTTCTACTCAAAGTATCACCTTGGAAAGGCGTAATCCGATTTGGCAAACGAGGGAAGTTGAATCCCAGATACATTGGACCATTCGAGATCCTCGAAAAGATTGGTCCAGTGGCTTATCGATTGCAGCTGCCATCTGAACTCAGCAGCGTGCATCCCACATTTCATGTTTCAAATCTGAAGAAGTGTCTGTCTGATGAGACACTTATCATTCCACTCGATGAAATTCGAGTTGACGAAAAACTTCACTTTGTTGAGGAACCCGCTGAAATCATGGACCGTGAGGTCAAACAACTTAAACAAAGTCGTATTCCTATCGTCAAGGTTAGGTGGAATTCGCGGCGTGGTCCGGAATTCACCTGGGAACGGGAGGATCAAATGCGACTCAAGTATCCTCAACTCTTCACTGATTCAACGTCAAACACGACTTCAACATAAATTTCGGGACGAAATTCTTCTAACAGGGGGAGAATGTGACAACCGTCAATTTAGGACTATAATTTAGTGCCTAATCAAATTTAATACATGTAATTAGTTCTGTGTTAGGCTAATTAATGTATCAATTCTTATATATATTGTTGAATATGTATCTACAATTATACGGTTTGTTTAAATCGTGCAAGTTCCAAATCGAATGAATTTCGATACAATAAGTACGGACGTTGGTGAACAATTTTATTAAGTAATGCAAATATTATCTAATAACCCAATTTTATTTAGAATATTATTTGTTATGATGTCTCGTATCCAAGTTTTATCACACAATTTATATAAACGCGAACAAAATGTAATTGCGCAAATAAATAAAACGAATTTCAATTTAGATACCCCAAATGGATAATTGATAAATTGTTTTAATAAAACATTTTATAATAAATTCGTAATTTAAAACGTAAAACTTAATTTATAACGTAAATATTTAACGTTAAACGATCGGGAAAACGAGCACCCCACGGGACAAGAAGACGTAGACTGAAAAGGGTATTTAAACCCCTCACCATCACCATCTTTTTCATTTTTCTCTTTTCTCTCCCTCTCACCTCCACCTTTTCTCTCTAAAAAGTGCAAAACCACCACCGTCTCTAAATCGCCAAAAAGGAGCCCGAATCGACCTTGGATCGTCATACTCGTTTGGAAGAAAACACTCACCGCATCCCGATCTATCATTCTACCTTTTCGGATTTTTGATCCGACACTTTGTAAGTTTCCGACAAATTACGAAATCTCTCGATTTTACTTACTTTTCATATATTATTGTTTGGATAAGCTTAATATGTCCCTATGAGGGTTGGGTAAAAGAATCAGACCAAACGGAAACCCGAAAACACGTTTTTGGCTCGAAATCCGTCAAACAGGTGATAGTGTCGCATGGATGAACCCAGACATGCGTCACTACTAGCGTCACTCCTTAAGTGCCGCTATACCTCCGATACCGACACTTCTTAAGTGTCGCATAAGCTCAAATGTTGGCCTCTGACCGTCACTACTGAAGTGACGCCTATATATACCTAGCGACACTTGTCAAGTGCCGCCATATCCTCTTAGCCGACACTACATACCGTCACTAGATAAGTGACGCTCTCTATTCTATACCGACACTTCATAAGTGTCGCACATAATTTCCATTGTGATCTATACCCGTCACTCTACAAGTGACGCCATACTATTTTACCCGACACTTCGTTAGTGCCGCTATGATACACGTCACTTCTTAAGTGACGCCCAATTGTCCGAAATTATTATTTTATACGACACTCCATAAGTGCCGCCGTTATGCTGAACCCGTCACTCCTTAAGTGACGCATACTACTTCACACGACACTAGCTCAGTGACGCTATACCTTCGAATCTGACATTGAACCCGACACTTCGGTAGTGTCGCATAAACACCCTTAGTGACGCTATTAAGTGACGCATAAAACAGCAGATTTTCCAAATATTTTTACACCAAGTGTCGTGATTGTACAACTTCAAATGATTATTCAATACGACTTTTAGAACATAATGAGACTTGTATTTCAAGTGTAACACTTCAAAAACAAGACGATAACAACAACACAATTATTTCAACTAATCACCAACGGTCCGTACGCGTTTTCAAAACATACTTCAACTTATTCAAACAAGTCGTAGTAACTTGTAACAACACAATCAGCCAAATCGGGGAAATTTGGACATTAAGTTAGACAAACAATTCCAATGGTAGTCTTTCGAGATACCAATACAATTAATGACAATTTAAGTGTCGTGGACACGTTCAGGTTTCAAGTCTTTGGACACCAACACACTGCTAATTACTTCAAGTTTAATTGCTTAACATTTCAAGACTCAGGTGAGTTTCATAGCCCCATTTTCACTGCTTTACAACTAGGGGTGTGATATTACTACTCGATTTTGTTTTACAAGTAGAACGCAAGTGTCAAACTTCAAATACTACATGAGTTTCAAGCTAATCAATTAGTATTTTATAGCGTGAATGTTAGTATATGATATCATATGGGATTGACAATCCTCATCCGGGTTAGCACGCACTAACCGGTCAAACGGATGTATTAGCATTTGGGAAGACGAGTGTTGATTAGGCACTCGTAGGAGGCACTCCAAGTTAGGTTTCCTTAATTGGGCCTGACAAATCAAGTTAAGCTCAGACTATGTGCTCATGGACAGTATAACTTTTATTTTGCTTAATTGCATTTTAAATTCAATATAAATCTTGCGGTTCTGACAACTATACATTGACATACAAACCTGTGAGCTCACCAGCGTTTTCGCTGACCTATTTTAGTATTTATCACAGGTACCCCGCAGTAGTTTGGCTGCACAAGCAGGAATTATTAGCTCGAGTCAGCATACATACAACTAGAGATTGGACTGCATTATTATATTTTGTAAAAGTAATTATGCTATGTAATCTCTCAATTTCAGGAATCGAGCTAATGTAACTATATTTTGATGTAAACATTTACTTTATCTATACAAGTTTAAAACGACGCATATAGTGGTCGTTCATTATATTTTATGCGCTTTGTATATTGATTAGTGACACCCAAATCAAGCTTCCGCAAATCATTAAATTTGGGGGTGTCACAGTGCAGTTGTTCTTAAATGAACAAATTCCTAATATAACTGCACTTGAAAAGATTATTGGTATTTTCTCTTTTAAACCAAAAGTTTTTGTAAATATGAAGATAGATACTAAATTTTCTGGGAAGGTTACAGCATTATTTTCTACAATGCTTCCTGCACCTTCCACCACAGCATCAGTATTACCAACTGAAGCTGAACCAACTACTGAGAGAATGGTTCCACCCACCACTTCTCAACCCACAGTAGTTGGGGGTACTAAAAGAAAACAAGGGACCACAACAGCTAAACCTACTAAAGCCAAAAAGGCTTAAAAACAGGCATCTGAGGCTGCTGTTGCTCAGGTGTCTCAGACAAATGATTCATCACAGCAGATGATCAATGAGGAGGAGGATGATCATTCTGAGAGGGCTGCTTCTACTGCTTCTAACCCACTGGCAGAGCAGGACAGAAGTAACATTAATAAGACCCAATCAGAGGCAACACATGGACATGATTCTACACCTGTAGATGATCCTATTGGTCCCAGTACCAAGAACCAAGGGGACTTTAATGATCATGCTAGGCATGAGTCAGAGTTTGATGATGTCAATGATTCACCAAAGGATTCACATTCTGAAGGTGTTGAGGCTAGAACTAACTTGAAATTGACAAAAATGGTTGATTATGTATGGGCTGAGTTTGTACAGGAGAGGAAGAAGAATAAGGCTAAGGATGAAGTTATTACTCAGTTGCAGAGGAGAGTGCAGCAGTTAGAGAGCATTGTTATTAAATGATTGAAGAAAGGGAGGAAATATGTGGTTCATGATACTTCAGAACCTGAGGAGACTTATAACTTTCAACAAAATGCTTTCAAAAAGGGGGAGAAGGTCTGGACAAATTTGGGTGATAAGAGGAATAAGAATGTTAAGGTTGTGTCTGATGATGAAAAAGTTGATGAAGAGATTGAAATGGAACAACCAGTGGATGATGATTTTGTGCATACACCTCCAACACCATCTACAGAGCCAGAGCCAGAAATAAATGAATCAGTATATGAGACAGTGGAAACAGAAATGAAGGAATCAGTGGCAGATGAGGATAAGTCTGATCATACTGAGGTTATTGGGTCAGTGGAGCAAACTGCAGAGGTGAATATGGGTGATAAGACTGAGGAGTTAAAGATTGATGAGGATGATGGTGAAGAGGTGAGTAAACCTGAGATAGCAGTTGAAAAAAAAAAAGTAAAGACTGATGCTAAAACTGATGCTCAACAAGTTGAAAATACTAGGAAGAAGAGCATTCCAGTTAAAACTGCTAAAATGACTGGTACAAGAAAGAAGGTTGAAACACCAAAGAAGAAATCTTCACAACAATCATCTTTACCTGGATTTCAGATTAGAGAACCTGCTGCTCTTCCTGTTCAACAGAAAGAATTGCCAAAGATTGATCCAAAAGATAAAGGCAAGGGAAAACTGGTAGAAGAACCAAAGAAGAAAAAGCAAAAACCAGTGCCACCAGAAGTAACTGCTCATGATATTGAGTATGCTCAAAGGTTACAGGCTGAGATAAATGCAGAGGGATTGATTGATGTTGAGATTGAGGAAGGAAAGTTTGTGAAAATGACAAAAGAGCAAGTGGCAGAGTGGGATGAATATTTACTGAAAGAACAGAGACAGGATGATATTGAATATCTTGTTGAGCAGGTTAAGAAAAGGAAAGCAGAGGAAGCAAGAAAGAAAAAAGCTGCAAAACCACCAACAAAAGCTCAAATGAAGAAGAACTTAATTGCAAAGTTGAAATGTGGGTATATTCCTTTGAATGCATTGAAACAGATGAGTTTAGAGAGATTGCAGGAGTTATGGGATAAAGATGAGTTGAATCCTGATGTGATTGAAAAGAAACAAACAGAAAAGAAAGAAGCTGAGAAGAAAAAGTAGGAAGTTGAAAAGGAAAAGAAAGAGGCTGAAAAAGAAAGAAAATTGAAAGAAAAGGAAGAAAAAGAAAAAAGAGAAAAGATTGAAGCTGAGAAGAGGAGGAAAGATGAACTTGAGCAAAAGAAGAGAGAGTTAGATGAAATTCCTGATAGAGAAAGGAATATTGATGAATTGAAGAAGTTTATTCTGTTACAGCCTATGGAATCTGAGGTAATTAATGTTGAATTACCTGGTATCATTGATTGGTCTATTGAGCAATTTGTCAATCCTGTTAAGATTCACAAGATTAAAGTTGAAAGAGCAGATGGAAATGTATCTTGGTGGAGATCTTTTAGGGATTTGATAAAGAGAATTAGTAGGACTGATTTGGTGAGAATGTATGAGATTGGGATGGAAAAGAATTTAGATTTGAAAAGGTTTGATAATCTGGTTGAAAAAGTTACATGGCATTGGATTAAAGCTATGTTTGAGCCAGAAGAGTTTCCATTTCAGTTTGCTACTTTTAGCAAGGTCAGAAATTGGATTTATCATGCCAAACCTGGAGTACATCAGATTGTTATGGATGATGCAGTGTTTATGTGGTTATTGACAGATAGATTTTATGATATCAATCTGAGATTTTTGATGGGTTTGAGAAATGCAAGGCTACAAGCTGCAGTTTTAGATGATGTAGCTCTGGAATTGGTATATATGGTGCTGAATCAGATTCATAAGAAGGAGGAGATTGATAGGAAGAAGAGAAGAAATGACTAACAGTTTTGAAAGAATTTTGTGAAGCTTATAATGGAGGATTAGAAGAAACTTAATGCTGTGAAGGACAGATTAAGTTTAGGGGGAGATTGTTGGGTCAAAACTGTTTCAGGTCTGAGTTGAAGTTCTGATGAGAAGACAGAGTATAAGTGATTAAAACTGTTTGCTTTGAAGGTTAAAACTGTCTTTATGAAGTTACAACTGATAGAAGAAAACTGATGAGAAGACAAGTGTTACAACTGATTGAAGATAGATTATAACTGATAGTTATGTGTCTGTAAGTAGTTAAAACTGCTTATGTATTAGTAACTGTTAGTTATATATGAAACAGTTAACACTGATTATATATTTGTACTTAGTCGTATATTACAATTGAAGCAGTTACCACTGAATGTGTAACAGTTACAACTGTTTACATCAGAATGGTAGTTAAAACTGTTTATGATTTTGTGATAAGTATGAGTCGGTTATGGAAGTTATTTTATTCCATATTTGTAGGAGATTGTATAGGACTCTATATGTTATAAATAGAGATCCTTTAGACCTAGATAGGTTAATGATTTTTGCACAGCTTCAAGGTTTTCTGTAACCCTAATACATCAAGTGTATTCGTCTTATATCATTAATAAGATTGAAGCTTTCGGTATATTATTGTGTTCATTAAATTAATTAATATTCATTGATCTTCATAATATTATTGAGTGTGATTCCGCAACTTCTCAATAATATATTCAAAGCTTATTACGTAAGATTGTTTATTAAGTTAAACAGCTACTGCACCAGTCTATGACAGGACTGCAGAGGATGAGTTTGATCCAGATAGCGATGACTTGCTAGATGACTATTATTAGTTTACTTTATCTTTACTTTATCTTTATTTTATTTCGTATTATTACTCTGTACTTATGTTTTGACTACTGAGACGTGATACTCTGATGAGGTTGTGATTACTGCAGAACTAGCTTCGTATGGAATGGCTGAGCCTAAACTTCTGAAATCATTTGCACCACTTCTGCACGAACCTGGTCCAACTCCAGTAACCACTATTTATAGGGAAGTTCCTTTTCAGTATTTTCATTATAAAAATTTTTGCCATGACCCCTATTTCAAACCCTAAGTGTGGGATTAGCAACCCCATTCTTAGAGAATACTTGAAACTAAAAATTGTTCAATAAAATCATCAAAACCCTAAGTGTGGGATTCTCCCTACTTAGTGGCAAAAACATTGAGGACAATGTTTACTTTTAAGTGTGGGATAGCAATATACCTACTTCGTATAATAAGCTTAAATTTTTCAAAAATGTCCTCAAATTTTTCAACTTGTTCTCGCATGAAGCCAATATGTCATTACTTTACCCTAAATTTTCAAAACCATTTTGAGTCAACAATATATGTAAGGCTACAAAATTTTCAAATAAACTCAAAGGTTAAGCAGAAAGAGGTAGAATCACGTCAGATTCCAACTTTTTCTTAATGAAAGTCTAAGAGGGGCATCACATGGCTGGGCACATACAACCCAATAAACTTGCGGTGAGGTATCTTGAGCCTAATAGCATTCATTTTTAATGCTTCACTTTTCGTTTCTTGTGTGTGACCGGTACATGCGTTCTGAATTAGAACTTGCTCCTGACATGCGTTTCGAGACCATATTGACAGGTGCCATACGTGGCATAGGTGCAATTAAATGACCTGGACATTTTTAGGAATAACCCCCTTTTCTCATATCTTTTCAAGCCAACCCTTTTCCGACACTATTAGTGTTGAAGATCCCCTAGAAAAACCCTGTTGAGCCTAAGCTGTGACACCCGACCAATTAGGGCTAGTGTTAGTTCCTAATCATTGTGCTAATACATGTAATTGGGGTGAATTATGTGTATCATTTTGTGTATTAATATATGTTATTATATTTGCACACATTTGCGATTTGTTTAAATCGTACATTTTATTATCGGATGGAGTCCGACACAGTTTAAATACGACGTTGGTGAAAACATTTCTATAAATAACTTTAATCTATTTTTAGAAGTTATTTATCATTATCTATTATTTTGCTAAAATAATACTCGAAAAACCTAGACGTTTCGGTTAAAACGTCTAAAACACAACGATAACGCGCGAATTTATTTCGACAACCAAACGAACGTCAATAATTATTTTGGCAACATAAATTAAGTATTTTGAATAATACTTCAATGGAAATTTATCCAAATTATATCGTTAATCTAAACGACTCAAAATAACGATACGCGATTTAACCTCCGTAGAACGTGCACGCAAATCGAGGCCAATAATTTAACGAAACATTTTTATAAGTGTTTCCAAGTACTATATTAAATATTTCAAGTAGAAATATCGAAACTCAAATCGTTAAATAAAAACGTCAACTAAACATTTAACGTACAAATAAACGTTTAAACAATCGGGTAAACGAACGAAAAACGCAACGATTTAAGCTAGAAATGGAAAATGACCAAAATGCCCTTGGTGGGACCACATGGGGGCCGGCCACCCCATGTGCCACCCCTCACTTCCTCCACTCTTGATCCATGCAAAGTGATCATCACCTTTGAACACTTACACCTCCATTCCTCTTCATGCATCTTTCATTTCCACTTAAACACTTCACCAAAAACTCTCTAACCTCTCTCTAGACATTTCCCTCTCACTCTAAAAATCTGGAACCTCAGCCCTAAACACCACCATAAACCACCATTAAACACCACATTCTTGAAGAGGAGATCAAGAAGATCAAGTCCAAGACAAGAGCATCATCTTCATCTACACTTGTTCTTCATCATTCCTTTGTGAGATTTATCAAAACCCTTCACTTATTTTACTTTTAATCTACTGATTATGATGTTACAATGTTCATCTAACATGTTTATGTCCAAGAATAAGCTTAAAAATCGTTTTTATACAACACATTTGAACATGCAAAATGTGACAGAATCTGTCTCCAGAAAATCAGTCCACAGAATCGGCCATAACTTGAGCTCTGTTAAGAGTTAGACAACGAATTTTTTTTTAAAAGTTGCGTATTGAAAAGAGCTACAACTTTCGTGTTTTGCACTTTTTCCAGATCCGTACTTATTTTTGTATATAATCTGATCTTTGCGACTGCCTGATATTTGTCGAAAACCGAGTACGGTTCTTTCGTAAGATTTATTATCTATCTAAATGGACATTATAGATCTTGGAAAAATCAGGTTATAAACTAGATACACTCATGAACATCTGGTAAAAATTTTGGAATCAAATTCAGACTAGAACATGTTAAAATCGAGTGCCGAAGTAAACCGACAAAAACCGAAAACATGAAAATCTTAAGTTTTGACATGCGTATTAAAAACCGACATCTCGAAACGACTACAATATGAAATAGTAACTTTTATAACCTTTATTTACTGGAATATGACTTGAGTAAAAAGTTCGGGTCAAACCGTCATAGTTGACCACGTTTTTGGACTTAGCAAAATCAAGACAGACATAAGTGACGCATGACCCCAGGAATTATAGCGACACTCCCATAGTGACGCCCTTACTTTTCTGAATATGAATTATAGCGACACTCCCATAGTGACGCCCTTACTTTTCTGAATATGATTTATAGCGACACTCCCATAGTGACGCCCTTACTTTTCTGAATATGATTTATAGCGACACTCGATAAGTGACGCCTTTGTTATTAAAACTTTATTAATACCGACACTACCTAAGTGACGCCTAAAGTGACTGAACTATTATATTAGCGGCACTTACCCTTAGTGCCGCCATGCCTTAGTGACGCCCGTACCCGACACTTCTTAAGTGACGCTATTTAAATCTGAAAACGCATATCATGCGGCACTTCCTAAGTGCCGCCCCTAACTAGCAAGTGACGCATGAAGTGTCGCATGAAACAGAATCTTTAAAAACTAGTTTTCTCACTAAGTGTTAAACTTCAAGCAACGTTAATACTTATACAATGCAACGTTATAACTCATGAAACATACTATACATATGAAAGTATAGCATCATTCTAATAATAATGTCTTAACGAATTATTATTACAAACTTTCACCAACGGGTCGTACACGTTTTTGATAAACAACATGAACAACTTATTTGGACATACTAGTTGGATGAACTAGCCTTAGGTGGACATTGACCCTCCACCTACATTGTGAATTAAGTGGACATTAACCCTCCACTTACATAGATGATCTTTCTAGACATCTACTCATACAACCTTATACGTTTAGGACGTTAGAAGGTTGCACTTTGGACCACACATTGCTTGCTAATTGATATTGCTTGCTTACATTTTGCTAGAACTCGGGTGAGTTTCATAGCCCCTCTTTTTACAGTTTTATAACTATTTTGGGGGAGAATACATACTACAACTGTTTTATACAATTGCTTTGCAACTGCTTTGTATACATTTGAATTACACAACTGTTTTCATGAACACAAGTACCATAAACAACGCTATACGGATTGCATGAGTTACACACTAATCCACAAAGGCCCTACACATCATAGTTTGTTAGTTTTGCTAAAGCGTGAATATTAGTAAATAGATCTATTTGGGACTGACAATCCCCGTCCGAGTTAGTCGCGCTAACCTGTCAAACGGACGTATTAATATTTGTTCATAACGAGTGTACCGGATTAGACACTTGCATTGGGGCACCCACGATCGTGTACTCGAAAGAGGCACGGCACACATTGTTAAGCTTCGGACTATGAGCTCATGGCAAATGGTATACATCTTTTTGCATTCGTGCAACTACATATTTACTTATCGTTTGTTAACGATACATCTTTTTGCATTCGTGCAACTACATATTTACTTATCGTTTGTTAACGATACATCTTTTTGCATTCGTGCAATTACATATTTACTTATCGTTTGTTAACGATACATTTATTCAACACATTTACTTATCGTTTGTTAACGATACATTTAATTATCATTGTTGAATGATACAACGATTAAAATCTTGTGTTTCATAACTCGTGTTTCATAACAATTGGTTTGATACCAACATTTAAACAACTCTATGAACTCACCAACTTTATGTTGACCTTTTAGTATGTATTTCTCAGGTAACCCGCCGCAGTAGGAAGCTTATGGAAAGCTTAGCTCGAGTCGCATTGTTTTCAAACATCAAGAGATTAGATTGCATTTATCTGTATTTGGTAAAATCAGTAATGTATTAGAAATCTCTTAACGGTTTATGCGAACTCCAGATATTTTGTAAACATTTAAACTTATGGAATGTAATGTTTTCAAACGTCTCATATAGAGGTCGTTTGCTTTAAATCTTTGGGTAATGATATTTGATTTGGTCGGCGCCCCCATGGCAACTCATGTTTCCGCTGCCACGTGTTTTGGGGGTGCGACAGATTGGTATCAGAGCCTAAGGTTATAGCGAACTAGGATTGCATTAGTGACCTAGACTATAACCGTTAGGTTAGTATTCCTCATTTGTTATGACTGGTTCAGCAATTGCATCATTTGAATTTAATTTAACATAGCTTGATCAACTATGTACAATTAAACAAGAATCGATGCAAGACCTGAAATGGTTATGATGGATGGGAATGCATTAGAAGGCTTTGACCGAGGATAGAACGGGACCAACCTTATACGTGCTTATGTGCTAGGTTATTGTATTTATATATAACCTTAACCTTACGTATACTAAAACTCCTTGCCACAGAAAATGGCAACCACTCCCACCGCTACGTCTCCCAACTCTGAGAACGAAGCCCAAACACGAACTGCTACTGAAGGAATCGTTACTATGTCTTCAGCACCAAACTCTCCTGAACGACTTTACTACATCACTGGCGAAGCCCGAGTGTTACGTACTCACCCAAGGGGTACCAGATCATCTCGAGCCAGCCCTTACTCAAACTCCACTGCTAATACCACCCGCCGTCCATCATACCCTCGTAGATGGGACTGGCTACCCACAACTCTAAATACTTGGAGGTCTGAGGAAAACATGGAGGTTTCCGATGATCCCATGGACATCTCTCCCTATACCCAAGAACCAACACACCACACTGTACCCGTGTTGACTGCCAGACTTCACCGCCACGAGGCAAGACTTGAAAGCCTGGAACGAGAACAATACATAGTGCAATTGTACTGGCTACGCCAATCACATGACCGCATTGCACAACTGTTTCAAGACCAAGAAAACATGACAAATACTCTAGAAATGATGCACCAACACGTCATTGACGACAGAGGCGCGGTTGATCTTCTTCAAGCAAGGTTAGAAGAATGTGAACAACGTTCACGGGAAGCTGAAGAGTACACCCGAGTACTAGAGCAACGACTAACCTTGGCTGAGGATAGCACCAGACAAGCTGGCAGACTTGCAGGAACCGTGGACCGACTTGTCACACTAATGGAACGAATAAACTTGCGTTAGAACTAGTTTGATCTTTATCTTGTAACCTATCGAGGCGGGATATGCCCGACTAATCTATCTTATGTGGTCTTTTGTAAACTCTTGAACTAAGACCGGACGTAGCACTGCCCGGCATGTTTTGTGAACTCTCAAGTATTGTAATCATTTGAACTCGCGCCTTTGTATGGTCATGAAATTTGCTTCCTTGTTTTTATTGAATATCTTGCTGTACATACTTGTTTTACCTTCTTGTGTACACCTGCAAAGACTTTAAGATCCTACTCACTGAAATCTTATGTGCCTCTTATTTTCTTTCTTTTAGAATCATGGCACCAAAACGTCAAATGAGCTCCGCTGACATTGAGCAACTCGTCAATCAGAGGGTCCAAGCAGCTCTAGAAGCGGCCAGAAACAATCCCAATCCGAACCAAGGAAACCCTGGAGGGACAGGCAACAACCCACCTGTGCCAAAGCCCTGCACCCACAAAGATTTCATGAATTGTAAACCTCTCCATTTCAAAGGAACCGAAGGAGCCGTCGGTCTCATGAGATGGATTGAGAAAATGGAGTCTGTTTTCCGAATAAGTAACTGCCAAGAAGAGAACAAGGTCAAATTCTCTACCTACACCCTAGCTGAGGGTGCACTCACTTTCTGGAACACATACGCCCAAACTCAAGGTATTGATGCTGCCTATCAAATATCTTGGGACGAACTCAAAAACTTGTTGAGGGAAGAATACTGTCCCCGCGAGCAACTCCAACAGCTCGAACATGAATTCTGGAACCTCACAGTTCAAGGAAATGATATTACTGGCTACACAACCAGATTTCACCAGCTTGCTCTTCTTTGTCCATCTATGGTGGACCCTGAAACCAAACGTGTCGAAAGATACATTTGGGGACTACCTGACTCCATCCAAGGCAATGTCATCTCTTCCAAACCCGGGACCATCCAGAGTGCCGTCCGAATGGCACACGAGCTTATGGCTCAAATTGTCCGCCGTGGGGCACCCACCGTGAAAACCCCAGGGGACAACAAAAGAAAATGGTCTGGGAACAACAGCAACCAACAACAACAAACCAACAAAAAGGCCGAGACTGTAAAGGCCTACACTTCTGGTTCAGGATCTGGGGATAAGAAAGCATACGTAGGAAAGAAACCTTACTGTTCCTCTTGCAATCGACACCACGATGGTCCGTGTGGTAACCAATGCGGTAACTGCAAACGCTACGGACATCTAACCAAAGATTGCCGAACTCCACCCACAAATGCCAACCCAAACAACCAACTCAACGCACCAAGGGCTTGTTTCGAGTGTGGCAGCACTGCCCATTTCAGGAATAATTGCCCGAAACGAAACAACAACAACAACAACAACAGGAACAACAATAACAACAACAACCCTCGCGGTCGAGCTTTTGTACTCAATGCCGGAGAAGCCCGTCAAGATCCCAACGTTGTTACGGGTATGTTTCTCCTCAACGATCTAACCGTTTCAGTTTTATTCGATACTGGTGCCGATAAAAGTTTCATATCTGATGAGTTTTGTCCATTACTCAACATAACTCCCACTGCCTTAGATGCTAAGTTCACAGTAGAATTAGCGAATGGAAAACTGATAGAGGCCGATAGTGTGATACCTAATTGCACTCTAAACCTAGCCAACGAAATCTTCCCCATAAACCTCATCCCTGTTGAAATCGGGAGCTTCGATGTCATCGTAGGCATGGACTGGTTGTCCAAGCATCATGCTGAAATTGTCTGTTTTGAAAAGATTGTGCGTATACCTCTCGCTACCGGTGGAACCTTGATCATACAGGGGGAGACTGGTGGGCGAAACTTAAACATCATCTCTTGTATGAAAACTCGAAAGTACCTAAGGAAAGGATACCCGGCAATCCTTGCCCATGTAACCGAAAAGAAGTTGGCTGAAAAGCGACTTGAAGATGTACCCGTTGTACGAGACTTTCCTGAAGTCTTTCCCGAAGACTTGCCAGGCCTTCCCCCGCCTAGACAAGTCGAATTCCAAATCGACCTTGTGCCCGGTGCTGCACCCGTGGCACGAGCCCCATACAGATTAGCCCCATCCGAGTTGCAGGAGTTATCCACCCAATTACAGGAACTCCTGGACAAGGGATTTATTCGACCAAGTTCCTCACCTTGGGGAGCTCCGGTCCTATTCGTTAAAAAGAAGGACGGATCCTTCAGAATGTGTATCGATTACCGTGAACTGAACAAACTTACCATCAAAAACCGATACCCACTTCCTAGAATCGATGACTTATTTGACCAACTTCAAGGTTCAAGCTTTTATTCAAAGATCGACCTTCGGTCTGGTTATCACCAACTTCGCGTTCGAGACGCCGACATCCCGAAAACCGCCTTCCGAACCCGCTACGGGCATTACGAATTCCAAGTGATGCCTTTTGGTTTAACCAACGCACCGGCTGTATTCATGGATCTTATGAATCGGGTGTGCAAACCTTACCTGGATAAGTTTGTCATCGTCTTCATTGACGACATTCTAATCTACTCTCGCAACGAAACAGAACATGGCCAACACCTGAAAACTATCTTGGAATTACTCAAACACGAGGAGCTATACGCCAAGTACTCCAAGTGTGAGTTCTGGATGCGAACAGTACAGTTCCTAGGGCATGTCGTTGACAGCCAAGGGATACGTGTTGATCCAGCAAAAATCGAGGCCATCAAGTGCTGGAAAGCACCAACTACTCCAACCGAGGTCCGACAATTCTTAGGTCTCGCTGGATATTACCGGCGATTCATAGAGAACTTTTCCCGAATTGCTCAACCATTAACCTCCTTGACTCAGAAAGATAAGAAATTCGACTGGACCGACAAACAGGAGTCGGCTTTTCAACTCCTTAAACAGAAACTCTGCAGTGCACCAATCCTGTCCTTACCCGAAGGCACAGATGATTTCGTAGTTTACTGCGACGCCTCACATCAAGGACTAGGTTGTGTGTTAATGCAACATGATAAAGTCATCGCTTATGCCTCTCGGCAACTGAAAATCCATGAGAAAAACTATACCACTCACGATCTCGAATTAGGAGCCGTTGTTTTTGCGCTCAAAATTTGGAGACACTACCTATATGGTACCAAGTGTACTATCTTTACCGACCACAAAAGCCTTCAACATATCTTTGATCAGAAGGACCTAAACATGAGACAACGTCGTTGGGTCGAGTTACTTAGTGACTACGACTGCGAAATCCGATACCACCCGGGTAAGGCTAACGTTGTTGCCGATGCCCTAAGCCGAAAAGAACGAGTGAAACCCCTTCGAGTTCGAGCCCTTGGTTTAACCATCCACAACGATCTTATTGCTCAAATTCATTCCACTCAACTCGAAGCACTCAACGAGAAAAACATCAAAAATGAGGCCTTGCGAGGCATAGAAAAACAATTTGAAACCAAATCCGATGGAACCCGATACTTCTCCAACCGAATTTGGTTACCTAACTTTGGGAACCTACGAGAATTGGTCATGGACGAAGCTCACAAATCCCGATACTCCATACATCCTGGTTCTGACAAGATGTATCATGACGTCAAACAACGATATTGGTGGCCCAACATGAAAGCTGACATAGCCACGTATGTTAGTAAGTGTCTAACCTGTGCCAAGGTTAAGGCCGAATACCAGAAACCTTCTGGGTTACTTCAACAACCTGAGATACCTCAATGGAAATGGAAAAACATAACCATGGACTTCATCAACAAGCTACCAAAAACACCGAGCGGTTGCGATACCATTTGGGTGATCGTAGATCGTCTCACAAAATCCGCCCATTTCCTAGCTATCAAAGAAACCGACAAGATGGAGCGCTTGGCTCGCATCTACATCAAAGAGGTTGTAGCACGACACGGCATACCCATCTCGATCATCTCCGATAGAGACAGCCGCTTCACCTCTCGATTTTGGCAAACACTTCAGAAAGCTCTCGGTACTCGCCTTGATTTGAGTACTGCTTATCATCCGCAAACCGATGGTCAGAGTGAACGGACCATTCAAACTCTCGAAGATATGCTTCGAGCATGTGTAATCGACTTTGGAAACACATGGGAAAACCACCTACCTTTGTGTGAGTTCTCCTACAACAACAGTTACCACACCAGCATTGATGCTGCACCTTTTGAGGCACTTTAGGGGAGAAAGTGCCGATCACCCATTTGTTGGACCGAAATCGGCGATAGCCAACTCACTGGTCCTGAAATCATCCATGAAACGACCGAGAAAATTGTGACCATTCAAAACCGGCTGAAAGCCGCACGTGATCGTCAGAAGAGTTACGCTGACGTAAGACGCAAACCACTCGAGTTCCAGGTTGGGGACCGAGTACTCTTGAAAGTATCACCTTGGAAAGGTGTCATTCGTTTTGGTAAACGCGGCAAACTAAACCCTAGGTACATCGGACCTTTTGAAATTCTTGAAAGAATTGGCCCGGTGGCATATCGACTGCAGCTACCACCACAACTCAGTAGCGTGCACAACACTTTTCACATTTCTAACCTAAAGAAATGTCTGTCTGATGAGACACTTGTTATTCCTCTCGACGAAATCCATATCGACGATAAACTCCACTTTGTAGAGGAACCGATAGAAATCATGGACCGTGAGGTCAAACGATTGAAACAGAGTCGTATTCCCATCGTTAAAGTCCGGTGGAATTCTAGGCGCGGTCCTGAATTCACTTGGGAACGGGAAGACCAAATGCGACTGAAATACCCACATCTATTCTTAGATGCCCCTCAGACCACGACAACAAGCTAATTTCGGGACGAAATTCTCCTAACAGGGGGAGAATGTGACACCCGACCAATTAGGGCTAGTGTTAGTTCCTAATCATTGTGCTAATACATGTAATTGGGGTGAATTATGTGTATCATTTTGTGTATTAATATATGTTATTATATTTGCACACATTTGCGATTTGTTTAAATCGTACATTTTATTATCGGATGGAGTCCGACACAGTTTAAATACGACGTTGGTGAAAACATTTCTATAAATAACTTTAATCTATTTTTAGAAGTTATTTATCATTATCTATTATTTTGCTAAAATAATACTCGAAAAACCTAGACGTTTCGGTTAAAACGTCTAAAACACAACGATAACGCGCGAATTTATTTCGACAACCAAACGAACGTCAATAATTATTTTGGCAACATAAATTAAGTATTTTGAATAATACTTCAATGGAAATTTATCCAAATTATATCGTTAATCTAAACGACTCAAAATAACGATACGCGATTTAACCTCCGTAGAACGTGCACGCAAATCGAGGCCAATAATTTAACGAAACATTTTTATAAGTGTTTCCAAGTACTATATTAAATATTTCAAGTAGAAATATCGAAACTCAAATCGTTAAATAAAAACGTCAACTAAACATTTAACGTACAAATAAACGTTTAAACAATCGGGTAAACGAACGAAAAACGCAACGATTTAAGCTAGAAATGGAAAATGACCAAAATGCCCTTGGTGGGACCACATGGGGGCCGGCCACCCCATGTGCCACCCCTCACTTCCTCCACTCTTGATCCATGCAAAGTGATCATCACCTTTGAACACTTACACCTCCATTCCTCTTCATGCATCTTTCATTTCCACTTAAACACTTCACCAAAAACTCTCTAACCTCTCTCTAGACATTTCCCTCTCACTCTAAAAATCTGGAACCTCAGCCCTAAACACCACCATAAACCACCATTAAACACCACATTCTTGAAGAGGAGATCAAGAAGATCAAGTCCAAGACAAGAGCATCATCTTCATCTACACTTGTTCTTCATCATTCCTTTGTGAGATTTATCAAAACCCTTCACTTATTTTACTTTTAATCTACTGATTATGATGTTACAATGTTCATCTAACATGTTTATGTCCAAGAATAAGCTTAAAAATCGTTTTTATACAACACATTTGAACATGCAAAATGTGACAGAATCTGTCTCCAGAAAATCAGTCCACAGAATCGGCCATAACTTGAGCTCTGTTAAGAGTTAGACAACGAATTTTTTTTTAAAAGTTGCGTATTGAAAAGAGCTACAACTTTCGTGTTTTGCACTTTTTCCAGATCCGTACTTATTTTTGTATATAATCTGATCTTTGCGACTGCCTGATATTTGTCGAAAACCGAGTACGGTTCTTTCGTAAGATTTATTATCTATCTAAATGGACATTATAGATCTTGGAAAAATCAGGTTATAAACTAGATACACTCATGAACATCTGGTAAAAATTTTGGAATCAAATTCAGACTAGAACATGTTAAAATCGAGTGCCGAAGTAAACCGACAAAAACCGAAAACATGAAAATCTTAAGTTTTGACATGCGTATTAAAAACCGACATCTCGAAACGACTACAATATGAAATAGTAACTTTTATAACCTTTATTTACTGGAATATGACTTGAGTAAAAAGTTCGGGTCAAACCGTCATAGTTGACCACGTTTTTGGACTTAGCAAAATCAAGACAGACATAAGTGACGCATGACCCCAGGAATTATAGCGACACTCCCATAGTGACGCCCTTACTTTTCTGAATATGAATTATAGCGACACTCCCATAGTGACGCCCTTACTTTTCTGAATATGAATTATAGCGACACTCCCATAGTGACGCCCTTACTTTTCTGAATATGATTTATAGCGACACTCCCATAGTGACGCCCTTACTTTTCTGAATATGATTTATAGCGACACTCGATAAGTGACGCCTTTGTTATTAAAACTTTATTAATACCGACACTACCTAAGTGACGCCTAAAGTGACTGAACTATTATATTAGCGGCACTTACCCTTAGTGCCGCCATGCCTTAGTGACGCCCGTACCCGACACTTCTTAAGTGACGCTATTTAAATCTGAAAACGCATATCATGCGGCACTTCCTAAGTGCCGCCCCTAACTAGCAAGTGACGCATGAAGTGTCGCATGAAACAGAATCTTTAAAAACTAGTTTTCTCACTAAGTGTTAAACTTCAAGCAACGTTAATACTTATACAATGCAACGTTATAACTCATGAAACATACTATACATATGAAAGTATAGCATCATTCTAATAATAATGTCTTAACGAATTATTATTACAAACTTTCACCAACGGGTCGTACACGTTTTTGATAAACAACATGAACAACTTATTTGGACATACTAGTTGGATGAACTAGCCTTAGGTGGACATTGACCCTCCACCTACATTGTGAATTAAGTGGACATTAACCCTCCACTTACATAGATGATCTTTCTAGACATCTACTCATACAACCTTATACGTTTAGGACGTTAGAAGGTTGCACTTTGGACCACACATTGCTTGCTAATTGATATTGCTTGCTTACATTTTGCTAGAACTCGGGTGAGTTTCATAGCCCCTCTTTTTACAGTTTTATAACTATTTTGGGGGAGAATACATACTACAACTGTTTTATACAATTGCTTTGCAACTGCTTTGTATACATTTGAATTACACAACTGTTTTCATGAACACAAGTACCATAAACAACGCTATACGGATTGCATGAGTTACACACTAATCCACAAAGGCCCTACACATCATAGTTTGTTAGTTTTGCTAAAGCGTGAATATTAGTAAATAGATCTATTTGGGACTGACAATCCCCGTCCGAGTTAGTCGCGCTAACCTGTCAAACGGACGTATTAATATTTGTTCATAACGAGTGTACCGGATTAGACACTTGCATTGGGGCACCCACGATCGTGTACTCGAAAGAGGCACGGCACACATTGTTAAGCTTCGGACTATGAGCTCATGGCAAATGGTATACATCTTTTTGCATTCGTGCAACTACATATTTACTTATCGTTTGTTAACGATACATCTTTTTGCATTCGTGCAACTACATATTTACTTATCGTTTGTTAACGATACATCTTTTTGCATTCGTGCAATTACATATTTACTTATCGTTTGTTAACGATACATTTATTCAACACATTTACTTATCGTTTGTTAACGATACATTTAATTATCATTGTTGAATGATACAACGATTAAAATCTTGTGTTTCATAACTCGTGTTTCATAACAATTGGTTTGATACCAACATTTAAACAACTCTATGAACTCACCAACTTTATGTTGACCTTTTAGTATGTATTTCTCAGGTAACCCGCCGCAGTAGGAAGCTTATGGAAAGCTTAGCTCGAGTCGCATTGTTTTCAAACATCAAGAGATTAGATTGCATTTATCTGTATTTGGTAAAATCAGTAATGTATTAGAAATCTCTTAACGGTTTATGCGAACTCCAGATATTTTGTAAACATTTAAACTTATGGAATGTAATGTTTTCAAACGTCTCATATAGAGGTCGTTTGCTTTAAATCTTTGGGTAATGATATTTGATTTGGTCGGCGCCCCCATGGCAACTCATGTTTCCGCTGCCACGTGTTTTGGGGGTACGACATAAGCCTTTTCGTTTCTTTCAAAACCCTAAAAAAAACCCACATTTTCACTCACCACCAAAACGTCTTGATAAAGGAAATTTCTGAGGAAGTGAGGAACAGCTATTTGGATGTCCTTACCCACTCGAGCAATTGCTCCCTCAAGTCATAAATTCCTGGTGACGGACTTCAAAAGAAGAATATCAAAAGAAATCACCCGAAGCTCCCAAAAGAATCATCCATGGAGCAGTGAAAATTATCTTGAAGAAATTGCAAAAGCGGAAAGAGGATGAGGCATCTAAAAAAGCAAAAGAAAAAGAAAAAGAAAATAGAAAAAAAGAAAATGCCTCAAGAAAATACAAAAAGAAAGAATAAAAGATCCAAGGAAGTTCAAGAATCATCCAAAAAGAAGAAATTCTCGGTGGATTCCCCTTTCTATAGGATTCAGTCAAATAAAGGTTTCTCACGACCTTAAGAGTTTCTGGAGTCAAGATCAGTCCTTCCTTCCATACCCTACCAACCTTTCTTTTTTCAAAATATTTCCCTTTTTCACCCTCAAAATACAACCCAATCAAATGTCCTGGGATAATTAGTGCCGTCCCTGTCTAAGTGGTGGAGATTCGATTCTCGATCAAGCCTATGACGATGAATGCTGCATGACTGGTATTATGAGCGATTTCGTTCGATCTAGATTATTAGGAAACCCGATACACTTGTGTGAATTGAGTGACCACCTGGTGAGGAATCGCCCAGTCATGTATATTCCAAGATCACGAGAATTGAAAGCATGCCTAAGATGATCATTCTGAAAAGTTGGATACGTCGTGTGCATATCTCCTATGTTACACCTGAGGGATTATTTGATTATTTTCGTACTTTTTACTTATATTTACGACTCCCGTAAAAACATTTTTTCAGAAAAAGTTTCTGGGTATAGTTGACAGGCGGAATTGCTTGAGGACAAGCAAAACTCTAAGTGTGGGATATTTGATGTAGCGTAAAAAGTCACGTTTTTACCTACATTATTGACCCCATATTTAGGCCTTTTATAACAAAAACATTCTTAAAACATCATTATTCATCATATTTTGTTATAAAGGTAAAAACTTGACGGACTTTCCAAAACTATACGAAAAGGGCTGAAAATACACTGAAATAGGCACCAAATTGAGCCTGACCCTAAATCTACTGTAAACTCCATACCAAGACCTCACATTTATCTTATTTTGTAGCTATGGAGATTACGAGAACGTGAATATAAGGATTGCTCAAAACGGATCAAAGACGAAAAAGTTATGCAAGTTACAGCGCAGCCGAAAGCTACAAACGTATTCTGGACACGCATGGGCCCCACACATCCAATTTCTACCAAATTGGCATCATTAGAAGCGTAACGGAATTACGAAGCCGTAGGCGAAAGAATCAAGTCAAACGGACGCGAAACGGAGAAGATACGGCCTTCCGAAGATGCGAGAAAAGTCAGAAAAATCACACGGCCTAGCACACGGCCACCCCAGGGCCGTACACGGCCTATACAGGGCCGTAGATGGCCTGTACAGAGCCGTACACGGCCTGTATAGGGCCGTACACGGCCTCTTTTGGTCACACACGGCCTCCGTCTTGCTTCGTTTGCTTGTCGTGTGCTTGTGTGCTTGTACTCTTGGATCCATGGCTTGCCTATAAATAGTGACCTCTCCATCCTCATTTCACACACCAATTCTTTCATAGAATTTTCACTTTCTCTCTCACACACTCTCTCTCTCTCTACTTTCTCTCTCTAGCACTACTCTTAGGAGTTAGAGTAGAAATAGAAAGAGCAGCTAGTTAGCGTAGCGGTAGTTGTAGCGTCTGTACGGAGTCACTCCGAGACTTTGGTCACGAAGATTTGTCTGTAATAAATATTCAGGTTATATTTATATCTCTTTTCTTTATTTCGTAAATATGATTTGCTTATATTATGTTTACGTTGTATTGATTGCTAGAGATGCCATGCTAGGCTAGACAAATCTGTGTTTGCTATGATAATGGTTATGCTTAAGTAGTTATGATTTAATATGCAATTGGGATGTCACCATTATGAAACAACGGAGGTAACGTTATACGGCTTTCATTTGTATAGCGCCGGAATCATCAGGAATGTGTGTAGTATGGAACGTGGAAGCTATGAAAGTCGTGGGCACAATCCGTTGTGGAAATAATGATCCCAATTGTAAACATACTGTTACTCTGTCTGTGTGAATATTAAACTGTATCTGAATTTATGAATTGAATCTCAATTGTTTACCTATCCAACTTATGCTGTGGTTAGAAACTTCCTGCTAAAACCTGGCCAGTTATTAGTGGTACGTAATCTACCTATTCTATGTATGATGAAGCATTTGAACTCGACATGGCTGTATTCTCTAGATTGAAACTACATCATAAGAGATACGGAGCATAGGATTAGAGATAGGTTAGATTCAAGTTCATATATTGAATATCTTTGAGAGACCTTTCGGGATATTTATGATCCAATTATCTGGTTATGTGATACAGTATGAAATAGGAATAGTTATCTGTGTGCCTTCCTATTGCATGTTCTTGTTTGATTGTTGCCTTAGGAATGCTGCATGCTAGAACTGAACCTCCGATTACTATATGTAACTGCATGATTAGGGTTTTCAGATATAAGTTGATGTTTATACAGTAGAGTGATGTGCATGTAATAGTTAAGGTGATTTATATGATTAATGATGAACAATTCAATTGACCGTTAGACAAGTTAATCCAACCTATTCCGTAGGGTAACTCCTGCTCACTTTATTGTTTATTCAACAATTCGTGCCATGATACCGACACACATTTGTCAGAGATTGGGGAATAGGATTAGAGAATAACTGTTGATTGAATTGATCAGTACATTTGGGAGAACTTCCGATGTATCTGACACTATATAATTGCTATCCATGTGACATATTATTTATCTGATTGTAGAGACCTTTACGTTAGATATTTGATAGGATCGTAATTATACATCATTGATAATATAGGGTATCCAATGAGCAAACTGGTAATTTGAATCAATGCTAAGGAAAAACCATAAAACGGCACAGTACTTCGTATAACGTTTAAATACGCGGGATAAGCTAAGGAACTGCCGTAGGTATAATACTTCGTGTTAATTTAAGTTCCGGTTACTCAACGGATTAATCATCATAACTAGTGGCTTTAACACCCATAACTACTATCCAAAGCATATACCAGCATCATAGTAAACACTCTCGTATCCACTGTTCTCTGAGCCTCCGTACAAACATCCTTTCCTTTTCTGCATTTATTTTTCCGTAGATTAGTCATAAAACCAAATCAAACAAACTCTTATTTTAAAACCTAGCTAGATTACAAAAGATAATTAGAACGCCTAAGATCCCATGCCCGTTGTAGTGTAAGAACGACACCTGAGTCAACATACCGCTTACTACCCTAGTAACCTAATTAGGGCTGAAAGTAGTATTAGCTTAGGATATCCCCAGCTCTATAAATTTAAAACACCCCACTGTTGTGCCCGCTTCGCGAACGACCGTTTCGGGCGTAACACAGATGAATATCAAAACCAATTTCCTTAACGGGAAACTGACAGAGGATGTGTTCAATGCACAACCGGAAGGTTTTGAAAAGCAAAGTATACTAATAGAATGTGTAGTCTTCATGGATTAGATAGGCTTTTCGTAGCTGGAATCTCTGCTTCCATGAGAAAGTCTAACAGTTTAGATTTCTAGAAGCAAAATGAGTCCAACATATGTGTCAAAGTCAGTGGGAGCATTGTAGTCTTCCTGGTATTATATGTGAAGAGATAATACTTATAGGAAATGTAATCCCAACATTACAAGGTGTAAAGAGTTGATTGGGGGAATATTTTGCTATGAAAGATTTGAAAGATACAATATATTCTTGGTACAAAGATTTATAGAGATATGTTGAATAAGTCTCAAATGATTTAACCAGGATGTGTACTTAGAATGAAATTTTGAAAAGTTTTAAAATGGAGAATTCTAAGAAAGGAAATTTACCTTTACATCATGGCATAAAGATTACTAAAAGAATAGTGTCCAAAAGACTGAGCAAGAATTGGACAAAATGAGTCGAGTCCCATAAGCTTTGGCTATAGGATCGATCAAGTATGCCATGACTTGTACAAGGCCTAATGTCACATTTGCTTGGAGCATAGTGAGTCGACATTAATAGAATTCTGGTAAAGATCATTGGACAGTTGTAAAGAACATTCTGAAGTATTTGAGAAATACTGAAGACAGATTCTTAGTGGAGAAAAGAAACTCAGAGTAACATGTCATAGTGACGCAAGGTTCCAAACAGATAGAGATGATAGTCGTTCACAATCTGGTTAGGGAATCTTACTGAATGCAGGAACAGAGACATGGAAATTCAAAACGTTTTGAATAGAAACACTATTTTGTTCGGAAAAGAACAAGTGGTTGTGAAGATCTAGAGGATAGTCCGGCTTATCCGTTCACAAAGACACTGACTAATTCCGAACACAAGAGAATGCTGGGAACATAAAAGGACAAGTGATTGTGAAGATCAGAGGATAGTCCGGTTGATCCGTTCACAAAGACACTGACTAAGTCCAGACACAAGAAAACCGCTAGGAGCATAAAGGATACGTGGTTGTGAAGATCGGAGGATAGTCCGGCTGATCAGTTCACAAGGTCATTGGTTGAGTCCAACTCAGTAAACATGCTAAGAGCATGAGTTTACGAGGTAACATAAAGTTTTAGTTGTTAGTTGATTTTGAAACATTACAAACAATGATGGAAACATGAATAGACTTGGTGATTAAATAATGGAGATTTATTTATTAGAAGGAGTTCTACCATTTACTATTGTTTGTTATTATGTTTCAAGTTTAGCATGTTTAGACACCACTTCGAGAGTAATATGATTTACTCAAACATCCTCAGTCGATCACACTATAGGAAGTATGTGGTGAATTAAGACTGTCATGGAGTGTTAGTAGATTGTCTATGGAGATTAGACATTGCATAGAGATTGTTGCAACACTTATGGGTACTTAATGGGGATTTAAGTATAGGAGAGACCCGCACTCATGGAAGTTACTTCATGGATTGAAATCATAAGTAACTCTGAGATGATAATATCTTATATTCTTAAAATAGAGATACATTGAGTTTCTAGTTTTTCAAGTCTGTTATACTTTAGTTTACTCAAACGCTGTGCGTAAATGCCAGTTATAAAGGGTATGCTAGGTATGACATGATGAGTTGACTAGTGCTATGTAGTCGAAATTTATTTGTTCCTTTTCGCCTAATGAGGAAAGCGATATCATGGGCCCTCTGATGATTAAATATTGACTAATGAAGCGCTTGGCCAAGCTAGGACTAAATTGATGTATACAATTTTGTAGTCCTATATAGTCAAATTGATCAGAAATCAGAAAACACAATTTTGAATCTGGAGATTGATTAAAATCCATGTCCCAGTTTCATACGATATCAGAAACAAAGGAATATATGATCACTTGTCTAAAGGGCTGTCTCTAGATATGAATCAGAGTTCAGCAGTTGCATTGGATGGCACTCTCTGCTTAGTTAATGGAGTAGGCTTAGACCAATAGTAGTTGATGACTTGTCCAAGTGGGAGACTGTTGGAATAGTGTCCAAGGTCATAACTAAATTGGTAAGACTATCGTTAAAAGTGGAGTCCTTTTTGGGTCGCCCTCAATGAACAGTAAGAGAAATAAATGAGAGATAATATTAATTGAAATTAATATTATATTTATTTTATTAATTGGATATTAATTAGAAACTAAAAGAAAAGGGGAATTCTTGAATCATCATCCATACGGCGGATGGATTATCCATACGCCGTATGGATGCTAGGGTTTTAGGGCGGTGGAAACTCCATCCATGCGCCGTATGGATGTCTGTCCCACATCGGCTGGATGACAAACCTCTAAGCTTCCTCCTCCCCTATAAATAGGGGCCTACCCCTTAGGTTTTCCTTGCACCTTTTGAATTGAATAGTTTTCAATTATAGTTCTCTCTTTCTTACTCCTTCTCCTTGTAAGAGTTTTGCGACTTTGAGTCGAGACCTTAGAAGACTTGGGAATTTCTCTTTGTTCGTGGGTGTGAGCCATTAGAGGTGTTCTACTTTGGGCACTCACCACCAAGCAAGAAGGTTCTGCTAGTTTGTCTACGCGTGAGAAATTATTTTCTCAAAGGTTAGTAATTTCCTATTTATCTTATTTGTTTATTTTATTGCTTTTATTTATTCAAGTTAAGATCCCTTAGGGTTTAGTTTCCTAATTGCCTTAGATTAATTTTGTTGTAATTCTGCTGCGTATATTAATCTAGTTAGGGAATAAAAAACCCAACAACAAGGAGTCATGTACCTTGATCAACCGGTCACTACCTATCTGTGTTTTCGAATCAAATAAACCAACTTGGTCTGAAATGTGTAGCTGTGGAAATACTGCTTAAACCTTTCGTATAGTACACCATGAATCAATCAGGGATTTATTGGGAATGTAGTGAGGGCTAGTTTATATCATAGATGGTAAAGCTTTAATACAAACTTAGTTAAACTAGTCCAGAATGACCGTAAAGTATGTAACCCCGGAAAGATCGTAAAACAGCACAGTACTCCATATAGCGTTGGAAACACCTCGAGTGGAGTACATATACGTGGAAGCTAAGGAACTGTCTTAGGTTGAAGACTGTGTCACATCCTGGTTGAATCACACAGCTTTGGACTAAACAATGGCTATTAATGTAAACTTTAGCAGTCACCAAACCCAGTCTTAATCTTAAATGCCTTACCAAGTCTATATCACCGTAGTGTTAAGAACGGTCAGAACTTTAGTGGGTCTGTTACTCTATCTCATGCGCCTAGGAATATTATTCCAAGAAGGGTCACTATTCCATCATATGGAAAGTGTTGAAGAATTGAGCAGCCTCCTCTGATCAGAATCACCGTAACCTAGCAACTCAGTGACATGTTGTCTGAGAAATCAGACAGTAGGGTGTTAGTGTTTACACTACGAACACTTAGGCAAAAGTAAGACAAAAATCTTAAAAAGAAATTTTCACACTTAAACCCTAAACATCACCCCATGCATAAGTTAACGAAATCATAGCAAGCACTACCCTCCATTTTACTTTTATGTTCTTTTAGTTTTAGTAGTTTAAATAGATAATAAAAACCAAAACAGCTTCCTATCAATCTACTCAACCCTAGCTTAATTACTGATTTGTCAGAACTAGCTCTATTTCAATTCTGCCATTGTGAGGAACGACCCTGGATCATCCTTACCGCATACTTGTATCAGGTATTCGTACCTAGTATTAATAGGTAGTACGGAGGATTAGGCTCCCCCCGACTTTTTATAATTTTAAAACCCACTGTTATTGTTGCGTAACGACAGCAGCCATAACAACAGACCTGGTTTTAACTGATATATTTTTCAAAAGGACATAGGTACGTAGTCTGTGTTAAGTTACGGATAAATATTACGGAACCGTGGTATTCTTGAATTTATAAGATTGTACACAAGTACATGAACATATTGCATACAAGAATTACCTAGTACTGGTTTGTGTTAAACTATGATACTCTGTTGTACGTTGTACAGACCTGAATCCTCTAGTTTAATTGTTCATACTGGTGTTTGTTCAACCCGAATCAATGTATATGTGACTCTGTTGTACGTTGTACAGACCTGTCACCGCTGGCTTGATTCTAAAGATATTACTATATTCTCACTCTTTACATGGAAAGTACTAACATGTTCTAATTTCAAATGTATATCATAATATGTTTTATATAGAGTAATATGCATACTAATAATAAGATCTAAGAACATTTAAAGGTTCCTGAACTTAAGTATCAAATGTTTAAGTGGACAACAATACCGATAATCATTTTGAACTAATTTTTGAAAAAACTGCATTAAATATGTTAAGTAAACTTAAAGTGGACAAATATACTGGTAATCGAAATAACACTTACTATTTCCTAATAAAAGCATGTCATTCTTATATGATCCCTAAGCAGACTTGAAACAATCATATCCCCAATTTATTTTATGATTGTTTTAGTTTTTCAATATTCTTTACTTTTCATTTATAAACAAAATACAAAAAGATTTTTTCTATGTTATTTTCTTCAATATCACATATCTTGTTAAAGTCAAATATTGAAGATGTAAATAATGTCTGTTATTCTCCAAAGACTTTGAAGATAAACTTTAATGGAGAAGCTGCTGATGAATGAAAAAAAAATGGTCACTGAATTTGAATATCTAACTGTATGTCAGTCACATGAAACTGAACATCAAGATTTTTGAAGACCAACTATCTCAATGGGGGAGCTTGTTGGTAAAGACTAATTGAAGACTTATATGACCAAGCTGATAACATGGGGGAGTTTATTGGTGCATAATGTGTGTCATTCATCTTGTCAAACAATTGTAATTGTCAAAGTCAATTAGTCTGCATTTGTATAGTGTTTAGTGTGTATATGCGAGTCTGTAAACGAATAGTGAAATAGAAAATATACACAAAATTAGTGTTCATGCGACACTAAGCAAGTGTCGCAATAGGGCAGTGAACTGCGACACTTAGCGAGTGTTGCAGGGTCGGCAGACCAGGTATAAATAGAGAGTTTGTATTTCGTTTTTGGGTTAATCAAACCCTAGAGAGTTAGAGAGAAAACGGCAGAGGTATAGAGGTGTTGAGTTAGAGAGTTTGTAACGTTCATTATCAAGTGTTAATATATACGAAAACGTTATAGAGATTCGTGTATTTGTGTTTACGTTTCAATTACTTGATTGATTGATTCCGCCTTTCAATTGAGTTAAACAACAAGTCTAGATCCAAGATAAGGGGAACCTACACGGGTGCTTTATAATTCATGAAATCTTTAAATGCTAACTTTTACTTTTCCTCTCAGTTGTTTACTAATGGCGCTTTCTCGTACACTACATTAATTCGAGGTAGTCTATTCTCTCTACATACACTTTCTCTACGTTGAATTTCTTCCGTAACTACCTATCTACTTATTTGTCATGATTCTACTTGTCTGAACCAGTGACTCTACTATACCTTTCTTTTCTGATTCTGCTCTACTTGCATTCTCTCTTGACATATTTAACCCTCTGATTCCTACTCAATCAAATACAGACAATTACAGGGTTAATATAGCTCAAAATCTCAACTACCTCTTACAAACTTACATGTATCATGTGATTATCTACTATAAGCATTACATTCATTACAGAAGACAATCCTACTACAACAATCACATTCCATACCGAATGTAATTCTACTACAATTGTCACATACGTCACCAATTGCAATTTAATAATTCTTAAACAAAACCGTTACTCACAATTAAGGTTTGTATTAACTTAATCCCTTAACATTATGTGACTTTCATAGCTCAATACAATATCATATGATAATTATTGCGTTGGCCAGACGTGATAATTATCTCATTACCTTGTACATTACTAGAGTTCTCACATTATGTCTTGATTCATAAGTGTTATACGATTTACTAACTACTTTACACATACAATTGCAAATAAGTACTTTACATCGTACGCTACTAACTAACTACTACAAATAATTACTTTAATATATGCTCTACTAACTGACTACTACAAATAATTATTTTAAATCATGCTCTACTAACAATCTACTAGGTCTAAGTCCAAGCATCCACTAACGGTGAATACCTGAATCCCTTAAACCATAGCTCTTATACCAACTTGTAACGCCCCGATTTTTTTTTTACAATATTCTTAACTCATACATACTGAAACGTGAAGTCCTTTCACTTAACAACATGCCAAATACTTAACAAACTTGAACGAAAGACAAATACTAAAAATTTTCTCAATCGCGTCGCGATGGCCTTTAAACGAATTGCGATCTCAGCCAATTGTGTCGCGATCCTTACAAATAGAGTCGCGATCTGGTTATGCGATCATGTGCCTTCACCGGATCGTGTATCAACGCTTAGATGATCTTGGGTGTCTTCTGTAACCAATTTACTCTTTACTAAGCGATTGCGTACCCTCTACGCGATCCTATACTGACTTTTCAAAAGAAACAATCGCGTCACAATTTAACCTGGTCGCGCCGCGAACCCTCACAATCGCGCCGCGATTTAGACCTGTACCAGTCCTGTACAACTCAGTTTTAAACATGAACTTTGGACGCACATAACTTTTGACTCGTTAACATTTAGACTACCAAAATTTGCAGACACCTCCACTATACCATAATAGAGGTTTCCCATTTTACACTTTTCCGAATTTCACGTTAACGAAGAATTCGGACGTCTAACCAATATATGACTATTTTGGACCATTTTAATAACAAGTCAAGTTTCAAATCATCTACATTCAGACTACCACTTTTTCCTAACATATTCTACCATGCACATTGACTCTAAATCAACACTTAGAGACAACATACTACCATTTTAACTCCTTTTAGCATTTTACCCATTTGGTGACCAATTTGGGCAGTGTTAATCATTTTCAAGACTCAAACCAAATTTCCATTTGGTTTACATACAAACTACACATCTTTATAACTCAAACCAAATGCCATTTGGTTTACTTTCAAACTACAACTCTTACAAATATTGACATAGTCCACAAGTTACTACAATTTACATTTGACCCGCCTCACAAATATACCTTTTACATCAACATTCTATAAACGGATCAAAACATACAAAACTACAATTTATACCCAAACCACTTTCATTTAACTCACACGGGGCTTTCCTAACCGTATGAAGAGCATGATTTCTATACAAGGAATTTTGACTTACTAACTTGTAGCAAATCCCAACACTAGTTGATCCTCGTCTCCAATGCCCAAATAGACACTTTACCTGCTTTCACCTATACAACAACAATCCAACTACAGGGTAAGCAAAACATGCTTAGTAAGTAGAGGAAAACAAAACTACAAACTACTAACTACTACAAGATGATCATAATTCATATAACCAACTTACTACCAATTATAGAACATACTTGTATGTTCTATCTACCATACTACTAGGTTATCATACTCGTATGAACAACCTACTACATAGATCATTCTCAATTGATCTATCTACTCATGAATAAGGATTCTTTACAACATTGTTTCTATTTACAAAATCAATCTTTACTACATTGTTCCAACTCAAAGAAACACTACAATGGAGTCAAGACTTGGACAATGCCATACTTGAACCTTCCATTTCTTACCTACACAAATAACATTACACTACATCTACAACAAACTACACAAATAACATACAAGATACTAAATCTACATCAACTACACAATTGACATACAATATATTACATCTACAACAACTACACAATTAACATACAATATACTACATCTATAACAACTACACAATTGACCTACAATATACTACATTTACAACAAACTACACAATTGACCTACAATATACTACATCTACAACAAACTACACAAATAACATACTGTAACACCCCCAAATTTGATGATTGGCGGAAGCACGATTTGGGTGTTACTAATCAATAACAAAGCACAAAGATATATAGTAAACGACTCTATATGCGTCGTTTTAACAAAATATATTAATATTGAAATGTTTACAACATTTAAAGCTTTACATAGCTCGAGTTTAAATAAAAGGAGATTTCAGTACATAAGTACTTGTACAAAATATACTAATGCAAGAAAATCTCAATCGTCTGTATGCTGACTCGAGCTAAAAGTCCTGAAGCAGAAGCAACCTACTGCTTGGTACCTGCGATACATGCTAAATGGGTCAGCTAAAGCTGGTGAGCTCACAGGTTTGAAATCAAGTAATATAGTATGAACCGCAAGATTTAATAATGATTTGCATCCAGCAAATAAAATGATAATAATCGTGTATACAGCCATGAGCACATAGTTGAGCTTAACTCGAGGGTCGGGTCCCCTATAGAGAATTCCGGGCGAGGTGCCTCCACGAATGCCTAATCAACATTCGTCTTCCCAAATATTAGTACGTCCGTTTACCCGGTTAGTGCTTGCTAACCCGAACGAGGAGGGTCAATCCTATATGGTACCATATACTAATATTCACGCTACAACGTATTAACAACTATGCTGACGGAGGACTTTAAATGATTAGTTGTGAAAAACTCATGTAGTATATGGAAATGTTTGTACTTGCGTTCACATGTTAAAAATGAGCAATATATCACACCCCTGAGTAAAATAGTAAAAAGAAGGGCTATGAGACTCACCTGAGTCTGTAAGCGTTTAAATAAATGTAAGTTGATTAGCCGAGTGATGAAGTCCAAAGACTTGTAACCTGAGGGTGTCCACGACACGCGATGGTTATAAACATGATTGGGTATCTCAAAAGATCACCCTTGTAGTTGTTACACAACTATATATATGTCCAAATTACTACGATTTGGTTGATTTGTTAAGTGTTTGAAAACGTGTACGGCCCGTTGGTGACAGGTTTATAGTATTAATCCCAACATTATTATCTTGTTTTTCAAAGTATCTTGCTTGTATCATATATATATACCAATGTATTTCCGAAGTCGTGTAGTTTAAAGTTTAACGAACGTTTTACTAGTCCAACACTTAGTGAAAAAATCTGAGTTTTCTGTGTTTTGCGACACAACGTGCGACACAAGGTTGGTCATGCGACACAAGGGTTATGTCGTGCGACACAAGGGTTATGTCGCATAAGGTATGCGACACAATATCTATACGACACAAAGGTTGTGTCGCATAGATTCGAGATGCTGATTCAACAGCGACATAAGGGCAGTGTCGCATGATGTTTGCGACATAAGGTACGACACAATATTGTGTCGCATAGGATACGACATAACTGGTTTCATACGACACAAGATACGACATAACAGGCAAAATACGACACAAGATACGACATAACAGGCAAAATACGACACAACATGCGACACAAGGCTTGTGTCGCATAGAAGAACATCAGCCCAGAAAGTTTCGACTGCCGAGATTTTTCCGGCCAAAACCCAATTTAAACTCGTTTTTAAGCTATAAAACCGTGTTCTACTCTTTGTAATGGACATATATAAGTTATATAAACAACTAACAAGTGAGAAATACTAAGAATCGAAAGGTTTCGGGATTTTGTCGGAAACTTACAAAGTGGCGAAATGGAAATCCGGAAAGATAGAAGTGTAGATCGTTGTGAAGTGGTCGTGAATCTCTAAAAATATTGATGATCCGAGTGCGTATACGGGTGTTATTTTGCGATTTTTGTGAATGTGGTGGGTTGGTGATGTTGGAGAAAAAGAAGAAAAAGAGAGTAAGAGAGAGAGAGAGATAAGAAAGAATGAGAAAAAGAGAAAGGAAAATGGGAGGTTAAGTCCCCCATTTCCAGTCTCCGTCTCAGTGCTCCGCGCGGTGTTCGTTTTCTCCGTCATTTAACGTTTTAATAAATATTTCGCGCTTTAATTATTCATTTTAAAAATACGAATTTTGTTTAATAATTTAATTAAATTGTTTTACCAATTATCTAATAATTTAAAGATTTAAAAGTGTGATTTAAATAATTTGCGTTTTTTGTTGTTAATTTGGTAAGTTTCAATTGTACGAAGCGGGACAACTTTGGGAATAAAATTTAAACAGTAGTTTGGACCCAGTAATGTTTTCAGATAATGTTTTATACTTAAATATAAATTGTGTCACCAACGTCCATATTTATGGAACCGAAATACATTCGATTTAAATTGCGTACGATTTAATCAAATCGCATTTTCGTATATATTCAACAATATATATTTCGATACATTAATTAGCCTAACACAGAACTAATTACATGTATTAACATATGATTAGGCACTAATTACTAGTCCTAATTTGGCGGGTGTTACACATACAATATACTACAACTACATCAGCTACACAATTGACATACTCGTATGCCATGTTTACAACAAACTACTCATCACTAACTAACACTTATTTGATCATCAACAAGGATTCACAAACAAGCTTAATTAATGAACTACAATCCCTACTACTTACCTTTGCCACATGTGTGAATGCTCATGATCAATGTTTAACTCAATACTTCTTCTTGTCACCTAATTATATAAGCATACAAAACAAGGTTATTCATTTCTTAAAGTAACAACCTTCTACATAATAATTTCTCACTTCTACCAGCTAATCAAACTCTTTTCTTTTATTCATACAAACTACACTTATGTTCATTCAAGAACATAATCTCAATATCTAGTTCAACTCATTCAACTACACAATCTATCAAGTATTGTTACTACATGATCACAACTAACCCATAACTACTAATCATCATCATCTCCATAATTCTTGATTTTAATCAAAATCATCAAAACTCAAGATTCTTGTTAAAATTCATCAACTAACATTTATTCATACTCTTTTACTTACTACAATCATCATTTAACATACCCACTTCCAATTACTCGACAATTCCATAAAAACCCATATTTAGCTTCATAAAGAACTAATCAAAACTTACAAATTGAAGTGGTTAGAGGATGATTCTTACCTTATTGATGATAGAAACGGGATTAGAAGCTCGAAAACACTAAGATTAAAGCTTCAATTTAATGAATTTGCTACTTGTTCTTCTCCCCCTTTCTGACCGACTCAAACACGCACACAAACACTCTGTAGAGTTTTCAAGAAAGGAGGTGGTTGAAATGATGATATTTTTGTTTCCTACCCTCGAGTTATCTTTCTTCTATTTTGGTCACAAACTAACTTATTAAATTTCAAAACTTCTACTTTGGCCACTACCAGTTTCTTACAAATGTTAACATAACATTTAAATTAAACTTTAACTTTAAAATACATACTTACGAAAATTGGAGTGTTACATGCTATGTTTGACTTTTAGTAAAATATCATGATATATTGACTTGTTTGAAATCTCATGATAACTTATCAAGATGATATGTATCTAATCTATTCTAATTAAAATATAGAAGTAATTTAAAAAAACCATAGGACTAATCAAACTTTCTAGATATTTTGTGTAACATTTTTCTAATTTCCAAAATATCATATTATCTATAATTACTTATAAACAATGTCCATTGTTGATACTTAAAAGTCTTAAAAAATTAATATTTCCAAAATGCCCCTACTACATTAATAAACAGCTACGACCTTTTATATAAAAAAAAAACAAACAAAAACAAAATCATATTCAATACAATTAATTACTATACTCTAATTTAGTAAATAGCTATCATAATTAATTATACACAACAGCTAACATTCATCATTTCAAAAATAAAATCACAGTTATCACAATTATATTTATGGAAACTATTCACAGTTATCATCTATAATCTATAAATCTATAAATACATATAAAGCATGTTCACATTGTTGAATTTTAATACTTAAATGATAATCAAAATTACTCATATATAATCGGTAAGAACATTCTATATTTATTTGTGACGCATTTGACATGTTATACAACTATTCAAATATGATACTCCGTATTTTATTTAACGAACTTACTATTCTACGCAACAAAAATAAAAAAAATAGTTGTTACCGCCGCATTGCGCGGGTAATATGCTAATTATATCACAACATGTAATTCAATTCGTAATACTTTTAAAAATTGCAAAACCTATAACATGTATCACACAATTTCACAATCACATGATATGTATAGATATTATCTCCAATAAAAATTAAATACAATAAATACAATTTTTTTAATTGATAAATTCACATATAAAACTACTACGTAAAGGTCATTTCCTAACCGAATTTTAACTATTATTACATTTTGTTACTTCTTTTAATTATTTATTCAAATTCAAATTCAAATTCAAATGGATATATGATTTAAGTTATTCCCATAGTCTATGCATATACTAAAATTAAAAGTGAATTATATTCGTGTATATAATAAAATTTGATAACCGATTCTTTGTAAATTGTGAATGATCTATATAATGTTATGATAATTTGTATTGTTGATAATCATACGTCATTCTTATCATTTTATGATGTTCCGGTATACCCCTCGTGTTGCGAGTGGCAAACAACACCTTGTTTATTTAATTTGAAATGCTTCTAGTGGCGTGGGCTGGTGTATGGCGATGGTTGTTTAAGGTATTTACCAGTATTAATGAATGAACTTTAATGTTAAAGCGTTTAATTGGAATTGGAATTGTAATATTATTATTATAAAAACTCTTTATTGTAAGTCTCTTATATACTTATAATATCACATTAATTGCCTTATATAATTTCAATGGTATTTCGTTTGGGTCTACTTTTCATCCGCTTGAGTCACAAATTAATCGACAAGTATGGCATCCTAATTAAATTTGATCCGCCCTTAAAAGTTCAGCAAACATCGCCAAAGTTAAGTTGCAATTTGTATATTTGCCCCAATTCATAATCCGTACGTAGTTGCTAAGCGATATGACATCATTTAATAGGGCCGCCCCGTTAGCTTTAAGTGCCCTGTGGCATAATTAAATAAAGGTCCATTTAAACACGTATATTAATTATTATTATTACTACGTATTATTATTATTATTATTATTATTATTAAATAATTCTTTTTTTCCACAAAAAAATGGTCTTCTTCCCCATAGTTGCCGACTCGTGACTCGTACCGTGTCTCGTTTTCTCCGATTTTTGACTCGTGTATCGTATTGTGACTCGACTCGTAAGAGTCACGAGCAAACATTTTTATGTATACAAATTTATGATATGTACGTAAAAAGATAATATTAGTTGATAATATAAGCACATTTTTACTATAATATTATAATTTTGCTAGTTTCGAGTCATAGACTAATAATTCAAGCACCACAAAGTAGCAAAAATGTGACTTTGAGATAAAAAAAAAAAAAAAGTATTATTTGGGTTTTTTTGTTTTTTAGATAAAAAGAATCGACTTTGAGATAAATCAAAACCCCAAAATTAATCTTCCTTTTTCCAAATTATCTTTTCCAAGTCCACTTTATTATTATTTAATTTGTTTAAGTTGATTTTTAGTAGTTTAGATGTGATTTAATTGATAGCTGAGTAAAAAAGTATACACATCACGAATCGTACGTGACACGATTCGAATCGACTCGATACGATACGGTGAATTTTTACGAGACAAAACACGAGTCAGAGTAATCTCCGAGACACATTACGCGTCGTATCTTTTTCCTTCCATTCTATCTCGACTCGTACGAGACTAACAACTATGTTCTTCCCTAAATCTCAACCGTACGAGACTAACAACATACGCTTCATAAAAACGCATACTTACATTCAATAATTATACCATATATAATTATATAAAATGTATTTTAACATCGTAAAACTCCTTTTAATGGGACTAAAATTTACGAAAATCAGCCCATGTACACCCTAAAGTTTCAGAATTTTGGCCCCAAGAAAAATGTAGGCCCGGGGCGTTACCTCGCTTTGCACACCCTCAAATCCGCCTATGTTAAGATGCATATGACTATTATCGCCACTGTGACGGTTACAATTTTCGTTGACATTCAATATGACGCCATTAGATTGTATTGACTAATCAAAGGACAAAAACCACGATTATCAAAAATTACTCGAATTGAAAGATCGATCTTCCATGGACACTTTAACTAAAAGAATTTGGATAAATGAATATAATCTCATCTCTTCAACTAAAAAATTCAGTTTAGTTACTTTATATGATATAAATTATTATATTATATTTAATTGTAACTCCATTAATATATTTTATAACATTAATATTAAGGGTAGGGTTCAGAGGAGCAGGGGCTCTATGAAGGGCAGGGAGAGCAGGATTTCAGCTAATCAAAAGCTGACAAGTGTCAGACACGGTCCCCACCTGTCAGGCCGTCAGGGACCATTTTGCAATTTTAAAAAAATTAAGGATCTGCTCGAATATAAAATGCAGTGCCAAAAAATAAAATGCAGTGCAAAAAATAAAATGCAGTTCGAATTTCACTTACACTTCATTGTTTCTTACAAAACAAACATCATATCGTAAACTTCTTAAATTCACTAACAAATCATTTTCATACATAAAAAAAAATACAAATTCTTTATTTTCAGCATGGTAACTGTCAGAAGATGATTTCTTCTCTTCAACTTCAAGCTTAACCTACTTCGATTTGGTCGTTTCTTAATTGCAATCTTCTTACCTGTTTTTATCTACAAAATGAACAACAACATAAGCCAACTTACAATAAAATGTAGTGAAAAACATAAAATGCAGTGAAAAAAAACATAAAATGCAGTAAACAAGTACATTGCAACCAAATGCTGAAAAATCGTAAAATGCGGTGGAAAAACATAAAATGCACTAAACTAAGTAAAATGCATAAAAATTTTGAAAAAGACGTAAAATGCGGTAAATGAAACATAAAATGCAGTAAATAAAGTAACGTGCATAAAGAAGCAAAACAAATGTAAAATGCAGTAGATGACACGTAAAATGCAGGCTCAGAACGTAAAATGCAGTATTTTTTCCAGATCTACTTAGTAGATCTAAAATGCAGTAACATATACGTAAAATGCAGTGACTTTTTTAGATGTAGTAATCAAGTTTTTGTATAAATCACATGAAGTGCAACTAAAATGCAGTAGAAAAAGCATAAAATGCAATAAAAACATAAAATGTAGTAGATGAAATATAAAATGCAGTGAATATTTTTCAAATCTATTTTTTAGATCTTAAAAGTAGATCTAATTTTTAGATATACTATTTAGATCTAGATCAACATTTCAGATATTCAACATAGATCTAGCATTTCATACACTTAATAACTACTCAAAAAATTATCAATCACTGTCAAATCAAACTTAGATTTATCATTTCAACAACAATATCACACAAATATACATATACATAGATCTATAAAACCTAACAGAAATAACTCAAAATCAGTTAAATTGTGTATTATCACGTCATGATATTTTTTAATGTGCCTATTATTCATAAAATAAAACACAAAAATAGATTTAACAATAACATAAATTATATGGAACTATACTAATTAAACAAAATCATCAGATCTAGATCTACGAAATATGTAAGGAAAAAAAACTTTCATTACAAGATATAAATACATACTCTAATACTTATACTTATGTATCACAAGATCATTGTGAAAAAAGTTTCAATTAAAGAAGAATATAAAGAGAATATAATTCTATTTTACCAAAACAAAATCAAAAAGTGCTAAAAAAATATCGGCAAAGTTATAGAGAGAGAAAAACACTGTGATTTTAGTATTTTAGAGAGAGAAAGTAGAAATACCATGAGATCATACATTATATAGAAAATATGAGTGATTTATCGCCGGAGTGTAACATTCCGATGTGTAACACCCCCAAATTTAACAGTTTGCGGAAGCGACGTTTTGGGTGTTACTAATCAATAATCACAAGCACAAAGGATACAGTGAACGACTCTAAATGAGACGTTCGAAAAGTTATTACCTTAATACATAAGTAGTTTCAAAATACAAGCTCGAGTTCAAGTAAATTCCTAGAGATTCTAATACATAACAGTAAGTACAAAAGTAATGTAATAAAATCTCCAAGCTTGTAAATGCATGTGACTCGAGCTAAGTAAGCTTATCCTGCTGGGCATCCCTACTGATGCTGTGTACCTGAGAAGCATTACTAAAACGGTCAACCAAAAAGGTTGGTGAATCTCACAGGTTTGTAAGTAAGTAAACAGTTGAACACACAAGTAGTATTTGTAAATCATAGCCAGCCAGTAAGTAACGATCACAGGTTATGCTCATCGTTTTCTTAAGTTTTAATAAGTGGGTGGTTGCAGGTTATGCTAACCGTTTGATACAATTGCCATGAGCCACCATAGTTGAAGCTTAACGTACAGTAAATATAGGTACCCCCTCATGAATGTAATCCAAAACATTCATACGGAACGAGTAAGAAACGCCCGTTTCTACAGGAACGGTTCGTGGTAGTGCTTGCTACCCCGGGCGGGGATTGTCAGTCCCATATGGATCCATATACTAAAACTCGCGCTTATCACATAACTAACAACTATGGTTCAGGAGGATTTCATTGGATTAGTCGTAAACTCATGCAGTTGGCGTATTCGTAATCTCATACAGTAAGTAAATCATGGCAGCAAGTAAGTTTTGTGTGTTCATGTAAAACAGTAATGCATCTCACCCCTGAGTAAAAACAGTAAAGTAGGGGCTGTAAGACTCACCTGAGTCTGGCAGACAATGTAGTAAGTAAGCAAGTAGTATCCCGAACTAGCAACCCTTAGCGTCCTAATACGCATAAGGTTTAGTAAGTAAATGGAATACTTGTAAAGTATCCATGCTAGTTGTTCCCAAACTAGTTAATGTCCATTAGTTTGTTTGTACGTTTGTATTCGTTTGTAGTTTGTAGAAAAGTTATACGGTCCGTTTGTTATCGGTGTATAATAATAATTCCATCCATTATTATTATGTATTCATAGTAGTTGTACTTTTGTAAAGCGTACGTGTATAACTGTTTGTTTGTATCACATCGTGTATCGTTTGCGTAAGTTCTTATGGGCTTAAACCCCAAAGGGTACGAGTGAAACCTCGTAAGTATTCGAGTGTATGTTCGTATCAGTTAACGTGTAATCCAGCACGTAACTAGTGAGTGAACTGGTAAGTTCGTATCGGATGCAATCCCGTGTAATGTACAAGTGTAAGTTCGTTGGAGTGTAATCTCCTAAGTATTTCGAGTGTAAACTCGTGTGCGTGTGTGAGTGAAATCTCACGTTAGTTTAGCATAGTCTTGTACGTATTCAAGTGTTGTTGTATACTTTCAAAAGTATAGTATTTTCAGGTATAAGTAGCATCGTATTTGATTTAGTAGTTGAAAAGTGATTCTAACACTTAGAGTATATTTTGTTTTCTGATCTGGGCTTTCTGCGACACAAGGCTTGTGTCGCAGATCGTATGCGACATAAGGTCTGTGTCGTATGGATTTGTTTCTGATTTAGTGTTTATGCGACACAATGGTTGTGTCGCAGACAGGGGTACGACACAACGATACGACATAGTCGTTGTGTCGCAATCAAGCGATAGGTAAACTTTGTGTCGTAGATGGTACGACATATAATGCGACATAAGCGTTGTGTCGCATACATTGCGACATAACGTGCGACATAACATGCGACATAGTGTTGTGTCGCATGAAATTTCGGTCCGATGCGACACAAGAGGTCTGTTCGGAAATTTAGTTTCCGAAAACGTATTTTCCGGTTTCCGTTGGGTCTAGAACTTTTATACTAGCTTTAATATGTTGTAATAAGTCCATAATAACTATTGGTAGTTGTTTTTAATGTTTGTGGTGTCGTTTTCTTTAAAATGACCAAAACCGACATTTTCGTAAAAGTGTTCAAAAACGAGTTTAGATTACATATTTGGACATTACTAAGTTAGGGAAACATTAATCTAGCAAAATAAAAAAATAATCGGAAAAGTTTCGGGTCGCCGGAAAACTTACAAAGTTGTCGAAACGAAAATCCGAAAAGATAGGATTGTAGCTCTCGTTCTCATGATCGCTTTTCTCCAAACGGGTATAGACCTTCGAGGTGTTTTAAGGGTAGTTTTTAGGTGTTTTTGGGTGGTGATTTAGAGAGAGAGAGAGAAACCGTAGAGAGAGAGAGAGAGAGAGAATGATTGAGAGTGGGTTGTGTTTGTGTTTGTGTGTGGATTTGATCAAAAGGGTGAGGGTGTGAGATCCCCTCACCTTGGCCGGTTTTGGTGGGGCCACCAAAGTGTGGTCTCACCAAACTTTGCTTCCTCCGTGTTTGCGCTCCGTGCGGTGTTCGTTTCCCCGGTCGTTTAAACGTAAAACTAATTTTATACGCGATTAAATATACGTTTGAAAATACGAAATAATACCCGATTATTAAGTTGAAGCATTTTATCAAAATACTAGTTTTCAAGTTATAAATCATAACTTAGTTTGTTTTGTCGGTTGGTCGAGTTTTCGGAGAGTTCGGTGACGTTTTAATTAAAACGTACGTTTTCCGTTATATTATAAACATAATATAAAGTAATAATCAAAGTAATTAAATAATTTCACATTATTTAATAGTTGTTTTATTAATGTACGCAAGTTGTACGATTGTTGTTTTATACGATCTGTACGAATCGTATACGCGTATATATATATATTCCATCCATATATATATAATAAGTAAATAACGCATATAATCCTATTTCATATTATATACAAGTAATAAACACGTAATTAGGAAAATTTTAAATTGGTCCTAATTTTGGGGTTGTTGCATTCTCCCCTTGTTAATAAAATTTCGTCCCGAAATTTGTTCGAAGTAGTAACCGGTAGTTCGATACTAGTCAGGTAGCTATAATGTGTACCAGTAGCCTACAGTAGTAGGGTAGGTCCTACAGTGTTCGTAGTAAGGTAATTGTCTAATAGTAACGTACCCTTAGTTTTGTTGTCTGAAGGTAGTGGACATTGGGCCTTAAGATGGCCAGCACTCCCGCAGTTGAAGCACAGCTTCGTCTTAGGGAAGTTAGTACTCTTAAGGTAGGACTTGCATCGACCGACGGGTATGGTACACGGTCCTTCATGATGCCGAGTGCATTGGGGACAGAAAGGTTTCTTTCCCAAGTAGTTTCCGGTGGGTTTGGAGGGAGTAATCTTCACTCTTTTTGTTGGAGGTGACGTACAGTCGGTGTCGGTATCCTCTTCAGTAGGAGTATCATGTGAAGTTGGTGGTGAAGTAGGGTTTTCTAAAGCTATTAAACGTAGCTCGTACTCACGCATACGTATGTCATTTTGGAAAGCAATTCGTCGTAGGTCATCAATGTCTTCCCGTGCTTCAGTAAGTTGTTTTTGCAGCGATTCAATAGTTTGGTTGAGGTGGCTGACTGATTCAGCAGTCAAGGTTTCATCAACTGATGCTTTTGCAGCAGTTAGAGCAGCAGGAGAAGCAGGTGCTGCTGCTGATTCAGCGGAGTGTTCTGTATCACACTCGAGTTCGAGGAGGTAAGGAAACATCTTCGGTTCCTCACTGAGCAGTTCATTTTGCAGTGTAGGGTTGTTGACGGAGTGAGTTGTCATTTCCTACGAAATAAGTGTTCTATTTAAGAATTTGCCTCAAGTAAGGGAAGTTATCTTAATTTATCTGTTTAAAGTAACGAATAGCATACGAGTTCCCGGTCTCAACCAGTGTGAGATAATTTGGGAAGGGAGTTTGGTTTACAGTATCTAAAGTGTAAGGCAAATTGTGTTGTCGGGATTTAAGTAGTCGGTCGTTTCCTAGTCCTATTGTGTACTTAGGATCAAAGAAAACACACAGAATAAAATACAGTTATACATAAATCATTAAGCGAGAGAGTTATGAGAAAACAGATTCGGGTAGTCAAAGAATAAGCGTACCCGGGTTGAGTAAATCACAGAGTCTCGGATTTGGGTCATCCTCCCTAGCATTGATTACATAAGCTCTACTCCTTGTATTGTTGATTCGGGGTTTCAGCTTAGGGCAATCCTTCCTGAAGTGCCCGGTACCGTTGCACTCATAGCAGGTTTTGGGTGCAGAAGTATCAGTACCAGTGGGGTTGGTTCGGCAGTCTTGGGCCAGGTGCCCGAATTTCTTGCACTTAGTGCAGGGACAGGAGCCGTTATGATGGCGGCTACATTTGGAGCAGTAAGGCTTGCTCCCCTTGTAAGCCTTTGAGTCATTGACGTTGACAATTGCAAGCTTTTTGTCAGAAGTCGGGTTGGATGAGTGGGGACTTACTTCCCATTTACGTTTGTTATTCGCAGACGGGGTTGAAGTCGAGCCACGGCGGACAGAATTGGCCGTTAGTTCATGAGCCATGCGAATGGCGCTCTGAATGGTTCCTGGTTTAGATGAAGTCACCAGATCTTGAAGTCGCTCAGGAAGTCCGTCGACGTATTTTTCGATCCTTTTGTACTCCGGATCAACCATGGTTGGGCAGAGAAGTGCCAGTTGGTGAAAGCGGTTGGTGTAGCCGGTGATGTCATCACCCTGCATCTTGTGATTCCAGAATTCTACTTCCAATTGTTTCAGCTCATCTCTTGGGCAGTACTCGCCCCTCAGCATAATCTTCAGTTCATCCCACTGTAGTTTGTAAGCCTCAGCAACGCTCACCGTCTGTGCATATGTGTTCCACCAGGTAAGAGCGGTGTCAGAAAAGGTACTGGTGGCGAACTTAACTTTATCCTCTTCCTTGCAGTTGCAGATGAGGAATACTGATTCGATTTTCTCGGTCCAGCGAATCAGACCGATCGCTCCTTCAGTACCTGCAAAGCTCAAGGGTTTGCAGTTTTGGAAGTCCTTGTAGGTGCAGGTTTTGGGTTGTGGTCCAGTATTAGCGGTATCTTCGCTACCAGGGGCTGAAGTCCGGGTAGCTAGAGCTTGAGCCACACTACGGGCGATTATACCCGCTACTTCGGCTTCAGTAAGAGTGATTTGTCGTCTAGGAGGCATGTTCCTTGAAACAATAAATAAAGAACATGTGAAGGTTTGAACAAGAATTATGATTGTGATGATTTTAGTAAGTTTAGAGAAAATATGCCAAAGTTTGAAGGTTGTTTAAAGTTGGGTACTATAAATAAGTTTATACGGTTTTGAAGTTTTTGAAAATTTTATAAAACATTTTTGTGAGAAATTTTGTAACAAGTTTGGTAAAATACATTTGTTATAAAATTTTGATAGTAAAAGTCGGTTGTATAATTTGAAGTCTACCGAAAACTTGAGTTAAAAATGGTTCGGTTGAGATTATGGTCGGTGACAAGGTTTTGAAATTTTTGTATAACAATAACTGTTTAAAACAGAAGTTATGAAAGTTCCAGGGTAAAAGCAGGTTAAAATTTGTTGAAGATGTTTTTCCATAGAATACATCTAACAGTGCAGTAATGTACGTTGTAGAATGTTATAAACGTAGAATTAGATAGGGATGGCAATTGAAAACAAGGTCTCGATCTTCATATCGAAGGATGTTGCAGTAGCTATGTTTGTCAGTTAAAATGGTGTGGGCGGTAAACAAGGTATCATCGGACAAGGCCTATTCCTATACCTTCAGTATATAATAGCCTAGAGAGTAGTAGATAGTCGAGGCCTTCGGAAGTATGTTGGTATTTGTGAATTCATAAAGGTTGAGTAAAAGTGAAACGACTAGAATCGAGTTGTCGTTTGTTTAATGTAAGTTGAAAAATGAAATTCGCAGCAGTCGAGAGAGAGTATCGTATCAGGGGAAAGAGGCCTATGTATATATATATATATATATCACATAACCGCCTAGTATGTGTCTAGCACAATCAAGTAAAAGTCCCGGTTCTCTCGAGGTCAGAGTCAGCTAATGCATTCCGGTTCAACATAACCCCTTTCAGAACTCACATCATCTTCATTTAATTGTACATAGTTGATCAGGCTATGTTAAATTAAACTTGTATGCTGTAATTCCTGAACCAGTTATACCTAATGAGGAATACTGCCTAACGGTCATAGTCTAGGCCCACTAAATGCAACCTAGTTCACTATAACCTTAGGCTTTGATACCAATCTGTAACACCCCCAAATTTAACAGTTTGCGGAAGCGACGTTTTGGGTGTTACTAATCAATAATCACAAGCACAAAGGATACAGTGAACGACTCTAAATGAGACGTTCGAAAAGTTATTACCTTAATACATAAGTAGTTTCAAAATACAAGCTCGAGTTCAAGTAAATTCCTAGAGATTCTAATACATAACAGTAAGTACAAAAGTAATGTAATAAAATCTCCAAGCTTGTAAATGCATGTGACTCGAGCTAAGTAAGCTTATCCTGCTGGGCATCCCTACTGATGCTGTGTACCTGAGAAGCATTACTAAAACGGTCAACCAAAAAGGTTGGTGAATCTCACAGGTTTGTAAGTAAGTAAACAGTTGAACACACAAGTAGTATTTGTAAATCATAGCCAGCCAGTAAGTAACGATCACAGGTTATGCTCATCGTTTTCTTAAGTTTTAATAAGTGGGTGGTTGCAGGTTATGCTAACCGTTTGATACAATTGCCATGAGCCACCATAGTTGAAGCTTAACGTACAGTAAATATAGGTACCCCCTCATGAATGTAATCCAAAACAATCATACGGAACGAGTAAGAAACGCCCGTTTCTACAGGAACGGTTCGTGGTAGTGCTTGCTACCCCGGGCGGGGATTGTCAGTCCCATATGGATCCATATACTAAAACTCGCGCTTATCACATAACTAACAACTATGGTTCAGGAGGATTTCATTGGATTAGTCGTAAACTCATGCAGTTGGCGTATTCGTAATCTCATACAGTAAGTAAATCATGGCAGCAAGTAAGTTTTGTGTGTTCATGTAAAACAGTAATGCATCTCACCCCTGAGTAAAAATAGTAAAGTAGGGGCTGTAAGACTCACCTGAGTCTGGCAGACAATGTAGTAAGTAAGCAAGTAGTATCCCGAACTAGCAACCCTTAGCGTCCTAATACGCATAAGGTTTAGTAAGTAAATGGAATACTTGTAAAGTATCCATGCTAGTTGTTCCCAAACTAGTTAATGTCCATTAGTTTGTTTGTACGTTTGTATTCGTTTAGTTTGTAGAAAAGTTATACGGTCCGTTTGTTATCGGTGTATAATAATAATTCCATCCATTATTATTATGTATTCATAGTAGTTGTACTTTTGTAAAGCGTACGTGTATAACTGTTTGTTTGTATCACATCGTGTATCGTTTGCGTAAGTTCTTATGGGCTTAAACCCCAAAGGGTACGAGTGAAACCTCGTAAGTATTCGAGTGTATGTTCGTATCAGTTAACGTGTAATCCAGCACGTAACTAGTGAGTGAACTGGTAAGTTCGTATCGGATGCAATCCCGTGTAATGTACAAGTGTAAGTTCGTTGGAGTGTAATCTCCTAAGTATTTCGAGTGTAAACTCGTGTGCGTGTGTGAGTGAAATCTCACGTTAGTTTAGCATAGTCTTGTACGTATTCAAGTGTTGTTGTATACTTTCAAAAGTATAGTATTTTCAGGTATAAGTAGCATCGTATTTGATTTAGTAGTTGAAAAGTGATTCTAACACTTAGAGTATATTTTGTTTTCTGATCTGGGCTTTCTGCAACACAAGGCTTGTGTCGCAGACCGTATGCGACATAAGGTCTGTGTCGTATGGATTTGTTTCTGATTTAGTGTTTATGCGACACAATGGTTGTGTCGCAGACAGGGGTACGACACAACGATACGACATAGTCATTGTGTCGCAATCAAGCGATAGGTAAACTTTGTGTCGTAGATGGTACGACATATAATGCGACATAAGCGTTGTGTCGCATACATTGCGACATAACGTGCGACATAAGATGCGACATAGTGTTGTGTCGCATGAAATTTCGGTCCGATGCGACACAAGAGGTCTGTTCGGAAATTTAGTTTCCGAAAACGTATTTTCCGGTTTCCGTTGGGTCTAGAACTTTTATACTAGCTTTAATATGTTGTAATAAGTCCATAATAACTATTGGTAGTTGTTTTTAATGTTTGTGGTGTCGTTTTCTTTAAAATGACCAAAACCGACATTTTCGTAAAAGTGTTCAAAAACGAGTTTAGATTACATATTTGGACATTACTAAGTTAGGGAAACATTAATCTAGCAAAATAAAAAATAATCGGAAAAGTTTCGGGTCGCCGGAAAACTTACAAAGTTGTCGAAACGAAAATCCGAAAAGATAGGATTGTAGCTCTCGTTCTCGTGATCGCTTTTCTCCAAACGGGTATAGACCTTCGAGGTGTTTTAAGGGTAGTTTTTAGGTGTTTTTGGGTGGTGATTTAGAGAGAGAGAGAGAAACCGTAGAGAGAGAGAGAGAGAGAGAATGATTGAGAGTGGGTTGTGTTTGTGTTTGTGTTTGTGTGTGGATTTGATCAAAAGGGTGAGGGTGTGAGATCCCCTCACCTTGGCCGGTTTTGGTGGGGCCACCAAAGTGTGGTCTCACCAAACTTTGCTTCCTCCGTGTTTGCGCTCCGTGCGGTGTTCGTTTCCCCGGTCGTTTAAACGTAAAACTAATTTTATACGCGATTAAATATACGTTTGAAAATACGAAATAATACCCGATTATTAAGTTGAAGCATTTTATCAAAATACTAGTTTTCAAGTTATAAATCATAACTTAGTTTGTTTTGTCGGTTGGTCGAGTTTTCGGAGAGTTCGGTGACGTTTTAATTAAAACGTACGTTTTCCGTTATATTATAAACATAATATAAAGTAATAATCAAAGTAATTAAATAATTTCACATTATTTAATAGTTGTTTTATTAATGTACGCAAGTTGTACGATTGTTGTTTTATACGATCTGTACGAATCGTATACGCGTATATATATATATTCCATCCATATATATATAATAAGTAAATAACGCATATAATCCTATTTCATATTATATACAAGTAATAAACACGTAATTAGGAAAATTTTAAATTGGTCCTAATTTTGGAGTTGTTACACGATGAAATAACATCCGGAGATTCGTCGGTTTTCGGTTTATACATCTGTTGTATCAGAGAAAGATTTAGGTGTTTTGACGTACTTTTCTTAGAAATTGATGTGTAATCGGTGTCGTTTTAGTTTGATTTCAGTGTTTAATCGGGTTTTAAAACACTGATTTTTAGTGTATGTGTGTTTTAATGTGTTATTGTGTGTGTGTGTTGAGAGAGTTTTGTGAGTATGTGAGTAGAAAGAGAAATGGAAGAGAGGTAAAAAGAGGTAAGAGATGAACTTCTACTATTTATGACTGATGGTGTCAAATCAACTTTACAAGATTAGTCCCTTAACCAAAATTAATTGCACACAGGTCCAGTTGTGGTGTCATAATCTAGGCCGTTTAAAATTAATGTACGATGGAGATGTAAGCTGCTCCTCCTTCTCCTCTATCTCCTCTGATCCTTTTCTTAATATTAATACGTTTATATTTATGTTATTATTATATTATATATAATATTATTTATCAATTCAAATTAGTTATATTATAAAATAAGAAGTTAAATTACATTCGGTGCCAACAAATAACGCACACGACATTTTTCGTTGCTTTATAATCACATTTGTTTGAATGATATTCCAATTCCATCAACTTTCAACTCCTTTGATAATTTTCATTTCATCAAAAATCATTATGTGAACCAAATGGTCCTTACAACTTAACATTCTAATGCGAATAGAAAACTATTTATTAATTCTTGAATTAATCATTTATGAACGTCAGTTGGAACATACACATTGATGGTGAACGCACGACCCGACGCCAGTACCCTTACAAAAATCATCGCAGTCACTGTCTTTGTTACAATGTCCGGTAGGAACTCGACGTTTATAAACATCGTAAAGATCATTCTCATTAGAAGATAACGTTTGCTCGCTCACTACCGATCCTTTGTCAGCAAAAACACATGACGTTTGCATACCTGCATATATGTACGCATGTAACAAATCTTTCATTAGTTATAAACTTAACTAATTAATTAAAAACATGTAAATGATTATAGAAATAAAACAAAGAGTTGTACGTACCATAGATGGTCAGCAATAATGTGACCAAAAACACCATCTTCAATGAAGTTTTCTCCATTTTTTAACAGAAATTAAAAATGTAATTATTTGCTAGCTGCTACTGTTTGTCTATTGTCAATACCACTTGTTATGCCTCTATGACTAACTAACTATATATAGATCTATTTCATAAATTAATCTTTAATATTAATAAATGCTCATATATAATATAATTCTTTAATTTAAAGAGCATTTATGTTTATATATAAATGGCTTTAAGAATAGAGGACGAATCTAAAGTCTAAACGAATCTCAAAAGTACACGTATGAGTAATTAATACTCCATGATTTTTTTTGTAAGGCAGCATTTGGATTACAGAAAGGCTTCTAGCTCACAGAAAAGATACACTTTGGGCTCCTATATTATACCATGTACAGAATTAGTCCTCTTATCTTTCACTTATTTACTGAGCAGTCCCTGTACTTTCACAATGTGAATATTTCAAATTTTATTCTGTTAATAATTCGTTAAATTACATTTTTAAGCGTTTGGGAATTTCATTACTCATTCAAGCATTTAAGCTAAGTTCCGGTGTGTGAGTCCTTGGATGATTAAGTACGAGAAAGAGATAATGCAAGGCGAAGTTCAAAAATGATCTGTTTTGTGTACGAGGGTGTAGTTATAATATGGGGTTGTCATTTTTGTAAGACTCTTACGAAAGATGTTTAAAGGTGCAAATTTTGAGATTTATGAATTTAATAAAGTCAATGATTCTTTTGACGGTTGACCATTGACCAATGACCATCTTGTACCTTTGACTATTCTTTTATTAATACTTCTGACCATAGTAAGTATTTCCAAATTTTATGTAATTTATGGTTTAGAAATGACAAACTGTAACAGAAGAGAATATATCTGACTTGGGGACTTAATATTATCTTCTCAATCGATTCTTTTAAAGGGGGTATATATTGGGCTTAACTTTTTTGATGGGCTCTTGGAGATGAATATAGGCGCTAAGAAATCATTTTTACTGTTGACTCAATCCAAACACTGGGCTAGGGTTAACTGCGACTATTAGGACGCGTTTAGTTACAGAAAAGTTTTTCCATTTTTCTAAAAAAAGTTAAGTGTATACTTCTCTAGAAAAGCATTGAAAATCTAGAAAACGTGTTTAGTTACAAGGGGTGGAATTTTTCTATTATAAGAAATAGTAGAGATGGAAAAATTAAAAAACCATCAAATGTAGTTTTCAATTTTGTAGTTATAAAAAGGAAAACAGAGATTTTCCTTTTCTTAGAAAAGTTTTTTGAAAACTCGAATTTGAACAAGTTTTCTAATTTTCTTGTTTTCTTAGAGAATTTTTTCTAGAAAAGTGGGGAGTTTTCTGTAAATAAACACACCCTTAAATTTCCCATATTTGATGATCCTCAGGTTCACATCTATGCATTTCATGTTTGAGTTTTGAAACAGTTATGCGAATATAAATGAAAAAAAAAAAAAAAAAAACTGTTAATGTGAATATGATTATAATGTAATAGTGTAATAGAGAGTATTATTTTACGCTTATAAATGTCAAGATTATTGTAAGAGTCAATTTTGTTGTTCAAGCAAAAGTGAATCTAATTATCGTGTTAAATTTCTGTTAATGTATACAACTATTCGTTGGATTCTCTAGTTCGTACACAACTATATTGACGAGAATATGTGCTTATATGAGATTATAGATGAACGTTTTCTTCAATATGTGTTTTCCATAAAGTGTGATGGCACATCTTAAATTATATATAAGAAACACCTTTATGATGTCATCATTCTAATTAAATTTTAATTTGTCAATTAATCCCTTTAATTTTAGTAAATTTTAAAATAAGATTTCTAACTTATTAAAAAAGAATTTTGTTTAATCAACTATCCACTTATGTATAAAAAGAAATTTGATTCATTGATTTAAACATTATCAAAATCGATATGTGATGTTTCTATTTTTTATTCACTGAGTAGGAATAAAATTACTTGAAAAGGTTAATATAAACTTAAAATGATAAAAAATTTCACTGGGTTTCAAAATCTTTTCAATTTTTAATCTTTGCCTTTTATAAATTCATATACATAAAGTAATATTATCATGAAACCAACAAAATGTTTAATATAAATATTAACTTACACACTTATAATTAGAAACAAGATACTAAATACGAAATTTCATATTAAAAATCAACGGTCCGTGTGTATACACGGGTTTAAAATCTAATATATAAGTATATAATGCAATTGATAATGGGTTGACGAAATCATAATATAATTGGTCAAAAGTAAACGGATGTATGATCAACGACACTCTAGAAAAATAGATAAATTCCCATAAGTGTGTTTCGTGTAATTAAAGAATCAAACGAACATCAAACTAAAGTATCTCATTCCATTTAATTTTATGTTAGAAAAAGGTGACAAGCCATTACTAATGAATGTTGCACTTTCACGATACACCATGTTTTTTCTTCAACCTTCGTTTTCGTTTTACCATTGGTTACTTTTATTTAATTAAAGACCGTACTTAATTTGTGGCCATAACTCACTAGCTAGTGTAACAAAACATTCAACCTTATCTCTCGGTTATAAGATTCATCCACTCTAGAAGAGTAGTGATATACAACTTTGTGGTACGGTATTAAACTCGGTAATTTTTAATTTTAACACGCGATTTAACATCAACCGTGAAAAAATGAGTTCACTTCCCATGCTTTTTAAATTTCCTCATCTCATTAAATATCATAACAACAAACAACGAAACCATATCACCTGGAAAGAGTTGTGGAGATTAATAAGTGTTTTATGTGTTATCGCACATGGCTTTAGGGGGCTCAAATTATAAAACGTTTGATATTGAAAAAGAAATATAGTATAAATTACTAACTCTCATAACCCAAAATCAAATAGAGCCCAATTGTGTTTACACTTCCTTGATAACAAGAGACTGTGTACTCGTGTTATAGTCATCTTGAAGACTTGTTTAAGAATAATAAAGATTTACTTAGAAAATTACCAGAGGGTATTGATTATAAAGTTTTCAACAATTTTAATTCGAAGAACAACATTCTTTAGTAAAACATGAAGTTTTTGTTTACCATTGTAGATTTGTTAGATAATATATAACTCCTTGCATTTGTATATGTATAACAGTTTTCGTAACATAGAAGTATTATATTCTTCTATGAATATACATACTATTGTGCAATGCGGCCTGTTTTTTAATATTTTCCCGGGCCTCTAAATTTCATTTGTCGCCCTATGAATAAAGATCAAGATTGAAGATGAGTACATACGATTATTGTATTAAACATGTCATATTCTTAGGAATATTTGACAACAAGAAGTTAAAAAAGGTGACCAGGGATGAAGATTTTAGAAAAGTTTTTTTTCCAAGAAAAATTAGTAGTTTATTTTTAGAGTATTGTTAAATATGTTTACTTACATAGACCTAAAAACAGACATAATTTTCTTATCGGTTGAATTTTTCTCTCTCTTAATCTCATTCAATAATTTTTTCAAATATAGCAATCACATCTTTATATCAATATTTAATCCTACAAATTTAGGCCTACCAATCATCTTCCTTATTTTTAAGTAAATTACTCTAGCTTTTTTTTCTTCATTCCAGCCAAGATAGTAAATTATTGTCCATTACAAAGAAAAATAAGTCAATATTTTCACAAAATTTTATGACTTGTTTGTTTACCTATGCTTTCATTTGAATGAAGTTTCTTAGTTATATACTTTGATAATCTTTTTCTTTCCGGAGCTTGACACTTGATAGTTTGTAGATGATTGTATAATTATGAGAGATATGACCGATCGATGATTATTTTATTTCATGGGAAGGTGCTTCTTGAGTCACTAACTTGTATAATTTATTAGAGAAATAGTTTGCGACATATGTATCTTTAACAATCCACATCAACTTACCCAAATACTTAAATGTACATGAATATTCCACAACTAGCATCAAAAAAGTTGTTTTCGATGAGGGCTGCATGGAATGTGATACGATTCAAATGCTTATTAGAAGATAATATTTAGTTTAATTATTAAATAGATTTATTAGGGATATTGTAGTTAGATAAGTTCTATTATTATTAGGAAAGTATTTTATAAAAATATTTAGTTAGGGATAGTCTTGGTGAATAAGTTAAGGATTATCTATATATACTCCTTTATGATGTAATTGGAATTAAGCTGAATATCATGAAATGATTTGGTTATCAATTAGGAGTGTTGGTTTACCTCGAAAGTAAACTGTGGGAGAGTTGATCGATCTATCGAATATCGATTATCTATCTTATTTATTATTTTATCATTGATTCTGGGCCGATCTTAAAAAAAAAAAAATTACTGTTCATCTTTGGTCGAATCACTGTTCATCCGAAGAAACAGGTGGAGAGAGGTCTAATCATGACTAACAACAAGATTGCAGATTTGGAAGCTAAAATCAGTCAATACCAAACTGAAGTCACAGACCGATTTTCTTCTTTGGACAAGAAGATGGTTCCTGGAGTTTCTATACCATTGCGCCTCGAGATCTTGATGTTCAAACAAGAATCCAATGCACAAATCCAATCTATGAAGGAGCGTCTGCAATTGGTAATTGTCGCACCCCCAAATTTACTGTGCAGCGGATATCGGGTCGGGGAGCGACTAATCAAGTATCATCACACAAAGTCATAATGAAGGACATCTACATGCGTCGTTTTGAAAATACATTGCTTGAAATAATTGTTTACAACAGTTACAATAATACAAAAGCTCGTACCCTGATCTAAGAGATTCTAAGGCATAACTAATTGTACAAAATGTAGTAATACAGAAAAATCTTTTGATGTTTGTATTGCATGCGACTCGAGCTACTGTTCCTGATTGAGCATGCCTACTGCTGATGTGAACCTGAGAATACACGCTAAAACGGTCAACTATAAAGTTGGTCAGCTCACAGGTTTAATGATTAAACAATTGTATGAACCACAAGATTTATATATGTTTGCAACCAAGCAAAATGATGAATACTATTGTCATGAGCTCATAGTTCGAGCTTAACAAATGTGTCAGGTCACTGTCAAGTGCCACGGTCGAGGGTGCCTCCTGCGAGTGCCTAATCAAATACTCGTATGAACAAATGCTAATGTGTCCGTTTGACCAGCAGTCGTGGTAGCGCGACTACCTCGGACAGGGATTGTCAGTCTCAAATAGTACTATTCACTAACATTCACGCTAAGATCCATACTAACGAACTACGATGTAGAGGGCTTTATGATTAGTCTGAAACTCATGCAATCCGTATATCGAGTTTTATGTACTTGTGTTCACATGTAAAAACAAAGCATGTATCCTCACCCCGAGGTAAAAACAGTAAAAAGCGGGGCTATGAGACTCATCTGAGTCTTGTGTGTGTTCCTAAAAATTATTGTTACGTTTTGTGGTTAGCCGGAAGTGTCGTTTTTAAACTTTGTGCCAAAACAGTCCCTAGAGTGAAGATTCCAGATTTTTAGTCGTTTTCAAGCCTCGTTTTAGCTAAGTAAAATTCTGAAATAAATTCCAAGAAAAATTACAGTTTTACACATATGTCTTAAATATTTTGTGTAATTTTTCCATGATTTTTAGGCATCGTTTAGTCGGTTAAATAAAATGACAAATCCCCTAAGGTCTAATATCGACCAATCCGGATACAAGTGTATAAACATAATTACTGAGCATAATCCGTGTATTTTCAGAAGATGTCAAAGAAGAACTCTTTCAAGTTAACATAATTTGTGAGATTTTGGCGAAAACCTCATGTATTTTAGACGTGTGTAGCTCGAGATATAGTCTCGAGAAGTTGGTGTAAATTTCTGTCAACCGAGACAGAAAGTATATGTCATTGGAGAAACGAGTTTTCGAGTAGTAAACGGAGTCGAAAAGTCATCAGACCAATTTTGTTGGAAAGCTAACTTCTTAAACTTCATTTTAGAGTTAAAATTCGTCCACTTTAGTAGAGAAATGATTTTTATAAAAATCATTGAAGTTGGCCCTTTTTCTGGACAGAAAACATGGCGAGTTTTCGTGTTTTAAACGTGCGTTTCGACTCGGTTTTTGGACATATTTTCGTTAAGTGGACAAATAAACATGTAAACATGTGAGTTTCAAGTAAAACTAAAGAAAAAAAGATGGAGTTCCTTACAAAGAAATGGTGATCCAACGGTACAGATGGAGTGAGGGTGCCACGAGCTTCAATTCCTTGCCTCTTCCTCTTGAAAATGATGGTGGATAATGGTGGTAGTGTGGTGAAGATGTGGTGGTGTTGTGGTGGTGAAAAGGGGGTTGAGGAAACCGGCTAGAGAGAGAGAGAGATGAGGGGTTTAACTGTTTGAGTGTGAAATGAGAAATGAGGAATGGAGGGAAGAAAGGGTGTGTTTGAGTGTAATGTGGTCAAAGGGGTATGGGAGGCCATACTCCCTCCCTTTGGCCGGTTCTAGTGTGGCCCACCCCATGTGGGTGTACCAAATTTTTGTTTCCAATGTTTACTTATTGTACGGTGCTCGTTTACCCGTTCGTTTCGCGATTCGTTTAAACGTTAAACGTTTAAATTGTTATATTTCGTTAACGATTTAAATCACAATATTTTTAATGAAAGTTTTATTCAAAATAATACATTTTATGTTATTAAAATATAGTTCGGGTTTCGTTCGACTGTCGAGCGCGATTTGCGCGTTTTCGTCGCGTACGGTTTGTTTTATACGATACGTGTAACGTTTTATATATTATCGTAATAATATAATGTATATAATGATTTTACTAAATAATTTCATATTATTAAATAACTGTTTTCACCAACGTCCGTATTTGAAATGTCGGAATCCATCCGATTCGAATTTGCACGATTTACATTAATCGCGTACGTGTATATATATAAATATACAAAATGTTACACATATTTAGCCTAATATAAAACTAAATACATGTAATTACACAATAGTTAGGCACAATTACAGAGATGGAAAGAGAGAAGGATAAAACGCAGAAAGTGCGTTCATCGGGGTTCCAACAAAAATCAAGATATTAGAAAAGAGGGGAGAAAGGCAACAAATTTTTGGAAAATGTTCGTGTTGGCATTAGGTCGAACCAAGAATGGAGACATAAAGGGGCACATACGTGAAACTGAGGTTGCAGTGCATGGAGCGAATAGAGGTATGCATAAACCATTTAGTATCCCCGTTTCTGGATAGTCCAAGACCCGGTTTCATGGTCAGAAAGTGCCTTTTGCTGCGTACGATTGGGGACCTCTTTATGAGAAGTCTATAAGTAGACAGTCTCAAAGGAAGATTTGGGATCCGGGAATCAAGTTCATCCAATACAACACCGTGAGGACAAGGTGTATTTCGGGAGCGGGAGTATTGATACGATTCATATTCCTATTAGAGGATAATATTTAGTTTAATTATTAAATAGATTTATTAGGGATATTATAGTTAGATAAGTTATATTGTTATTAGGAAAGTATTTTATAATAATATTTAATTAGGGATAGTCTTGGTGAATAAGTTAAGGATTATCTATATATACTCCTTTATGATGTAATTGGAATTATGCTGAATATTACGAATTGATTTAGTTATCAATTAGAAGTGTTGGTTTACCTCGAAAGTAAACTATGTGAGAGTTAATTGATCTCTCGAATATCGATTATCTATCTTATTGATACGAACCCAATTCTCGTATCGTGATTAAAGTTATTAAAATAATAAATAAGATAGATAATCGATATTCGAGAGATCGATCAACTCTCCCACAGTTTACTTTCGAGAGGTAAACCAACTCTCCTAATTGATATTCAAATCACCAATATTATTCGGCATAATTCCAATTACATCATAAAGGAGTATGTATAGATAATCATTAAGTTATTCACCAAGACTATCCCTAATTAAATATTATTATAAATTACTTTCCTAATAATAATAGAACTTATCTAACTATAATATCCCTAATAAATCTATTTAATAATTAAACTAAATATTATCTTCTAATAAGAATTTGAATCGTATCAGAATGTTTATTTTTTATATTTATTTATCTATTTCTATTTATAACTTTGGTTCCGTCTTTAGTTGCGTTTGAGTAATCGAATTGATAGGAATTTGATGGAATTGGAATTGAGGTTCCTTTCCTTAGCATGTTTGGTTGAGTTAGGGGTTGTTTACTTTTTTTACTATTAAGTGTTGTTTGCATGTGATGACTGTTTGGATAAACATATATGTTTATAACAAGTGATATTTAAGTAAATGTAATTTTTTTTACCACAAGATGAAGCTAAATGATATAAAGTTTAAACAAGAAAGGATGTGTTCAATTTCTATTGGAGAAAAAAATGGTGAAACAAATGTATATTTATCATTAAGTGACTTTTTTTGGTAAGGGCTTCATTTTTCTTCTTATTTCAGAAACAGACATTTCTTTCAGATTAAGTGAAAAAGAAACAGCAATTTATCTGTCTGGATTAAGAAGTATATGAAAACAGACTATCAAATTCCTATGGTTAAAGGAATTGAAATTCTATTTTCTTTGATGAATTTCAAATCCTTTGAAAATATTGTGCGAACCAAACACAATGTAAGTAATTTAAAATCATCAAATTGGTAGGGGCACCAGAGCAGGATAATTTAAATGGAGCGGGCAAAAAAAAATAAAAATTCTGCTCTATAGTTTTGAGGTGGCACCGTGGCAGAAATTATAAAATGCTATTAATACTTCGAAAAAAACTATTGTTTTATGTAAATTGATATTGAGTACTTGGTTCCTAGAGTATTTATTAAAAAAATTCGGTTTGAAATTTCTACTTCAAGTCTAAATCCATTTTACCCAATTAAACAACCTTGAGATTCCTACAATTTCCAAATAAAGAAATGTGATTTTAGTGATTTAGTCGTCTCATAAATTTGTACTTCTAACTTTATTTATATAAAGTATATAAATAATAAATAAATATTGAATTACTTTAGAAGTGTAAGTGACCAAAACTACTTTATCAATAACTTCATTTTTAATGTTTTGATTTTGGATCCAACCCTCATTGTATATATATATATGTGACTAATAAATAAAAAGTTTAGTCGTACAAAAGTCTTTTTACTTGTTAAAGCAATTTGTCTTGGTCATAACAAATCAAAATTTTTATTGTTTATTAAATTCTTTTTGAGTAATCATTCACGTTATTCCAACCTTTTCCACTATAAAACTCCCTTCTCATTCTTTCTTCTTCATAATTTTAAAATTGTTAATAATCATCTATACCACCAACTAAACTTCTTAATTTCTACTTAATTATCTTATAATAAATCATGAGTTCAGAAATGGTTCAATTACATTATTTGGCTCCTGCTGATCAAGACCTCTATACTACCAATCTCTTATCCATCCAAAACGACTCGATTTTGTTCCAAACCTCTACTTACCTTGCAAATGTGAAACTCGTTCACAAAACCACATATGAGTAAAGTGGATCTAGATCACTCAGTTTTTATTAATTTATTTTATGGTTTATACTCTTATATTGTATCGAGATTTATACGTTTTACTATAATATGCATCAAACTTTGAATACGTTTTACTATATATCTATTCAAATTTTAAAACAATATATTGTATGTATGTATAAAACCTAAAAAAAAGATCAATATATATAGCGAAAAATATACATTACACGATTTTAAAACTTGAATATATACAATAGAATGTTTTTCAAAGTTAGATGCATAAAAAAAATATTTATGAAGTTCATACACTCATAATCAATAAAAATTGCATTTTTTGTAATGGGCAAACTTTAGATATTCCTACTATAAATAATATAAATATTCGTTATACGCAGTGTAAACTAGTATTTAACCCGGACGTTGCCCAGATAAATGGATACCATAAAAAAACCTAAGTAATATTGTAAAGTTAATGTACATATATAACTTTATTTGCATGAAAGATGTTAACATATAACATATGTTTAACAATGCGTTTATGTGTAACAACACTGATGCTCATTTAAGTATTTAATTCTTTAACAATGCTGAAAAATACCACCACGATCACACAACATGTTGACAGTTGAATTATGTTTGGACCTTTATTACAATTACATTACAGATTGGACGTCCCTTATCAAAAACCCAATTTATTAGTTGTTCCCGTGAACTATAAATAGCTATAAACTTTGAATTTATGATAAAATTTTGAAAAAAATTAAAACATTACCATTAACATAATTACATGAGTACAAAATAATACGTGTAAACAGACCATTAAGCAATATATATCACAACTTAAAGCAGCTAAGTCAACCAAAAAAAGAATAGGGCTTTTAAGTCTCGAACTCCAGGCCTTCTGCATAATCTGGTCCATTCATTACGTTTGGTTAGCATGATGTTTCTTATTTACATATCATTCACACAATTAGGAAAGGTAAAAAAATCTCTTTCTCGAACTCAATACCTACTGAACATGTCGGTGCATTCCTGTTACTGGACTAACCGCCTACATATGCTGAATCTTATCTTTGCTATTCATAAAAGTGAAAACGTAACAATGCATTCACGATGTTACTATTCTTCCTTAATTGTGTCAACAACGCATTGACGACGTTACTCTTACTCCTTAATTGTTATTATTGATAATGGAGGTTTGAAAGTATGCAGACAGAATACAACCTAAAAAACGTACATGGGCATTAATATCAAAATGTACATTATATTCAAATAATGTTATTAACGTACTATTGTGTTTTTCGCTTTTAACTTTTCTTATATAACTTTTTGTATTAATCCAAGTATACCATTACGATCAGTTTATTGTTATCTACATTTTGATATAAAAAACTTGATTTTGAGGCAAAAAAAAATATATTCTATAAATATATATCATATGACGATAAAATTTATATCGAAATGTAGATAAAATTACATTGATTATAAATATATATCTAGAATTATTCCAAGCATTATATATATCAAAGAAAAATAAAATATTACGTAAATTAAATAAATAACATATAATATATTATTAAATACTACTCCGAAAAATAAGAATTTACTCCGTGTGTGCAGCGGTTGGGAGCGGTTGGGGAAGGGTCAAAAACTGTCACAAAAAAATGATAATGTAACACCCCCAAATTTAATGATTTGCGGAAGCACGATTTGGGTGTTACTAATCAATAACAAAGCACAAAGATATATAGTAAACGACTCTATATGCGTCGTTTTAACAAAATATATTAATATTGAAATGTTTACAACATTTATAGCTTTACATAGCTCGAGTTTAAATAAAAGGAGATTTCAGTACATAAGTACTTGTACAAAATATACTAATGCAAGAAAATCTCAAACGTCTGAATGCTGACTCGAGCTAAAAGTCCTGAAGCCGAAACAACCTACTGCTTGGTACCTGCGATACATGCTAAATGGGTCAGCTAAAGCTGGTGAGCTCACAGGTTTGAAATCAAGTAATGTAGTATGAACCGCAAGATTTAATAATGAATTAATTGCATCCAGCAATTGATAATGTATATGTATACAGCCATGAGCACATAGTTGAGCTTAACTCGAGGGCCGGGTCCCCTATAGAGAATTCCGGGCGAGGTGCCTCCACGAATGCCTAATCAACATTCGTCTTCCCAAATATTAGTACGTCTATTTACCCGGTTAGTGCTTGCTAACCCGAACGAGGAGGGTCAATCCTATATGGTACCATATACTAATATTCACGCTACAATGTATTAACAACTATGCTGACGGAGGACTTTAAATGATTAGTTGTGAAAAAAATCATGTAGTATATGGAAATGTTTGTACTTGCGTTCACATGTTAAAAATGAGCAATATATCACACCCCTGAGTAAAATAGTAAAAAGAGGGGCTATGAGACTCACCTGAGTCTGAAAGCGTTTAAATAAACGTAAGTTGATTAGCCGAGTGATGAAGTCCAAAGACTTGTAACCTGAGGGTGTCCACGACACGCGATGGTTATAAACATGATTGGGTATCTCAAAAGATCACCCTTGTAGTTGTTACACAACTATATATGTCCAAATTACTACGATTTGGTTGATTTGTTAAGTGTTTGAAAACGTGTACGGCCCGTTGGTGATGGATTTGAAATAATAACTTTAAGTATTATTATCATGTTATTGGTGTTTTGCACTTACGAATGTGTTCCAAAGTGTTTTATAAGTCGTATCGTATAAGTGTTTGAGGTTATATAGGTTCGACACTTAATGAAATTTTAGTTTGAAAACCTGCTGTTTTATGCGACACAATCATGCGACACAAAAGTTGTTATGCGACACAAGGGTTGTGTCGCATAGAAATGCGACACAATGTCTATGCGACACAAGGGTTGTGTCGCATAGATGCGAGATGCTGATTCAACAGCGACATAGTGATTGTGTCGTATGAAAAATACGACATAAGATGCGAAATACGACATAACGTGCGACACAACAGGTAAAATACGACACAACATGCGACACAAGGCTTGTGTCGCATCGAAGAACATCAGCCCAGAAAGTCCGACTGTCGAGATTTTTCCGGCCAAAAACCCAATTCAAACCCGTTTTTAAGCTATAAAATCGTGTTCTACACTTTGTAATGGACATATATATAAGTTATATAAACAACTAACAAGTGAAAAATACTAATAATCGAAAGGTTTCGGGATTTTGTCGGAAACTTACAAAGTGTCGGATTGAAAATCCGAAAAGATGAAAATGTAGATCGTGATGAGAGGAACGTTTTTCTCCAAACGAGTATGTTGATTCGCGTGCGTTTCGTGTTCCTTTTTAGCGATTTAGTGAATGGTGGTGATTTGGTGGTTTTGTAAAATGAGAGAAAAAGAAAGTAAGAGAGAGAGAGAGGTAAGGAAAAATGAAAAGAAAGAAAAGAAAATGGGAGGTTAAGTCCCCCATTTTCAGTCTCCGTCTCTGTGCTCCGTGTAGTGTTCGCTTTCTCCGTCATTTAACGTTTTAATAAATATTTCGCGCGTTAATTATTCATTTTAAAATACGAATTTTGTTTAATAATTTAATTAAATTGTTTTACTAATTATCTAATAATTTAGAGATATTAAAATATAATTTAAATAAAGTTGCGTATTTTGTTGTTAATTAGGTAAGTTTCAATTGTACGAAGCGGACAACTTTGGAAATAAAATTTAACAGTAGTTTGGACCCAGTAATGTTTTCCGATAATGTTTTATACTTAAATATAAATTATGTCACCAACGTCCGTATCTATGGAACCGAAATACATTCGATTTAAATTGCGTACGATTTAATCAAATCGCATTTTCGTATATATTCAACAATATATATAATTCGATACATTAATTAGCCTAACACAGAACTAATTACATGTATTGACATATGACTAGGCACTAATTACCAGTCCTAATTTGGCGGGTGTTACATTCTCCCCCTGTTAGAAGAATTTCGTCCCGAAATTTAGTTCGAAGTCGCGTTTGATGTAGAATCAGTGAAGAGTTGAGGATACTTGAGTCGCATTTGGTCTTCCCGTTCCCAGGTGAATTCCGGACCGCGCCGCGAATTCCATCTGACCTTGACGATGGGAATACGACTTTGTTTTAGTTGTTTGACCTCACGGTCCATAATTTCAGCGGGTTCCTCAACGAATTGAAGTTTATCGTCAACACGGATTTCATCGAGTGGGATAATAAGTGTCTCATCATACAGACATTTCTTCAAGTTAGAAATGTGAAAGGTGGGGTGCACGCTACTGAGTTCGGATGGCAGCTACAATTGATAAGCTACGGGGCCAATCCGTTCGAGGATCTCAAAAGGCCCGATGTACCTGGGATTTAACTTCCCGCGTTTGCCAAAACGGATGACGCCTTTCGAAGGCGATACTTTTAAGAGTACTCGATCCCCAACTTGGAACTCGAGGGGTTTGCGTCTCACGTCAGCATAACTTTTCTGACGATCACGTGCGGCTTTGAGTCGGTTTTGGATTTCCACAATTTTCTCAGTGGTGGCGTGAATGAGTTCAGGACCAGTGAGTTGACTATCTTCCACTTCAGTCCAACAGATCGGTGATCGGCACTTACGACCGTACAGTGCCTCAAAAGGTGCAGCCTTAATGCTGGCGTGATAGCTGTTATTGTACGAGAATTCGCACAACGGTAGATGTCTTTCCCAGTTTGTACCGAAATCAACTACGCAGGCGCGTAGCATATCTTCCAGTGTCTGAATGGTTCGTTCACTTTGGCCATCGGTTTGAGGATGGTATGCGGTACTCATATCGAGATGAGTACCCAATGCTTTTTGAAGTGACTGCCAAAAGTGAGAGGTGAAACGGGCATCTCTGTCGGAGATGATCGAGATTGGAACGCCGTGTTGAGAAATGATTTCTTTGATGTAGATTTGTGCAAGGCGTTCCATTTTATCATTTTCCTTGATTGCCAGGAAATGAGCAGATTTGGTGCGACGATCGACGATCACCCAAATGGTATCGCAACCGCTCGACGACTTTGGTAGTTTGGTTATGAAATCCATGGCAATTTGTTCCCATTTCCATTCAGGGATTTCAGGTTGTTGTAGAAAACCAGGAGGTTTCTGATGTTCAGTTTTGACTTTCGAGCAAGTAAGACACTTGTTGACATAAGTGGCGATTTCGGCTTTCATATTTGGCCACTGATGTGACGCAAAAAGTCATGTTTTCAAGGCCATTATTCCACACTTTTTGGGCACATCTTTAGTGAAAACATTCCAAAACAATCATTATTTACTAAAATTCACTAAAGTGCTCAGAAAATAGACGTTGCTACAAAAAATCAGTAAAAACATCCGAATAACGAACAAAACGGAGCAAATAAACAGCAACTAACTCTCGTACCCTCATTTATCCTATGATAAACACATTCTAACCTTATGATATGATGTAATAGGTAAAATCGAGACGAGAAAATCAAGAATCATGCAAATCGGACAAAGGACGGAAAAGACTGGACGGTTACAAACTCCTATAAAGTGATTTCGGCTATGCTAAAGTTGTACACATCTAATTTCAGTGAGATTGGCACCATTAGAAGCGTAACGGAATTACGAAGACACAGGCGAAAGAATCAGGTCAAACGGACGCATAACGAAGGAGATACGGACGTTTTAAGCAACGAACAAAATCAGACGGAGGCCGTATACGGCCTTGGCCACCGTATACGGCCCTTCATAGACCGTATACGGCCCATAACACACCGTATACGGCCCTATGAAGGCCGTATACGGCCCCATGACCCCCATATGCTGCTCGTTTGTGCTTCGTTTGCTTGTACGTGCGTGCTTCGCGAGTTGTTCGGCTGATTTCAAGCTTTGCCTATAAATAGGAGGCCACTCCTCCATCATTCTACACACTTCACCATTCCATTCATTTCTCCATTTCCACTTTCTCTCTCACACACTCTCTCTCTCTCTAAAACTCTCTTTCTTTCTTTCTCTCTCTAGAAATTATGGTTAGATCCAGTTAGTTCTCAGTTAATATTTAACTGAAACTAACGGAGGGACTACTTTTGTAATAGCGTAGGGAATAGTTCAGGGGCTTTTATTGTAATATTGTCAAGGATATTGCGGAAGTTCTGCTTGTACTCTCTCTCTAAACGCTTATTCAATCTACGCTTTATTAACGGTTACTTCTTTCCTTATCTGTTATAATGATAATTAATATTGTTATTATGCTAGATTTAGGATCTGTTATTATGCGTAGTGAGTAGTTTCCTTGTGTGTTTGTTATGATGTAGTTAGTTTATATATGTGTGGGGTGATGCTGCTTTAAACATATAATTGGATAACATTATGAAATAACGGAGGTAACGTTATACGGCTTTCATTTGTATAGCGCCGGAATCATCACTTATGTGTGTAGTACGGAACGTGGAAGCTATGAAAGTCGTGGGCACAATCCGTTGTGGAAATAATGTTTCCAGTTATATTATATAAATGAAAACCGGTGATCTATTAATCTTGTATTTATGAATTTCTAAACCAAATCGCCTTTCCTCCAATTAAACGTGGTTAGAACCTTTATGACAAGGAGTCGCGAACCTTGATCAAACGGTCACTACCTATGTATGTTTTCTGAAACTGTAAACATGGTCTGAATTGCGTAGCTGTGGAAATACTGTTTAAAACCTTTCGTATAGTACACCGTGAATCAATCAGGGATTTACTGGAAAATAGTGAGGGCTGGTTTATATCATAGATGGTTGGGCTTTAATACAAACGTAGTTTAAACTAGTCTAGAGTGACCATAAAGTATGTGACCCCGGAAAGACCACGATAAACGGCACTGTACTTCGTGTAACGTTGGAAACACCTTTGGTGAAGTACAAATACGTGGAGCTAAGGAAATGTCGGTGGTTGAAGACTGTGTCACATCCTGGTTTGACTTCAAAGTTGTGGAAATGTTTGATCGCACTGTACACCGTTAGTACACCTAAAGATCAGGAACACTGTGGAAATGCTTAGATGCACTGTACACCGTTAGTACATCTTAGGTCTGGAAAACTGTGGAAATGCATAGTCGCACTGTACACCGTGATGAAAGCTCTAGGTTAAAATATAACCATTAATATAAAGTTAATAGTCACCAAACCAAGTCTTAATCTTAAATGCCTTATTTGACTTCGTTGTCCCCATAGTGTTAAGAAAGGTCGGAACCTTAGTGGGTATGTTACTCTATCTCATGCACCCAGGAATTAACATTCCAAGAAGGGTCGTTACTCCATCTCTGGATAACGTTGAAGAGTTGAGCATCCTCCTCCGATCAGACTCAATTTGGCCTAGTATTCAGTGACATGCTGATTGGTTTCCCCAATCAGTAGGGTACTAGTGTTTACACTACGAACAATTAAGCTTAGATAAGACACAAACCTTTAAAAGACGTTTTCATATCAAAACCCTAGCATCACCCCTGCATAAGCTAACAAAATCATAACAGACACATATCCTCCATACTGATTTCATCCCTATTTCTATTTTCCATTTATTTACTTTTTATTTAAATTGCTTTAAAATACGGACCTAAGTAACAAAAACCCACTCAAACTCTGTTTTAAAAATCCCATCACTAAAATAAACGACTTGTCTTGATACTCCCGTTTCACAATACGATTAGCTTGAAGAACGACCCTAGGTCATACTGCTGCAATACAGCTGTAGTAAAACTTAGGTCCCCAGCTCTTATAAATTTAAAACTCCACTGCCGTGTCCTCTTTCCGTTGCGTTGACGACCGTGACTGATCGGGCGCACGACAAGTTTTTGGCGCCGCTGCCGGGGAGTTAATCGTAAGACTCTGAAGCATCCAGACGAGTTTTCTATTTAGTGATACTTCTTTCCCATTCTTATTTTCTTTTCCTTGTTCCAACCGACAATATCTTCCCATATCCCACAACGATATTCGACCAGATCATCCGGATCTGAATCTCTCATTTTCGTATCCGATCCTGAGTCGATTATCCGTACCATCCGCAAAGAAAGACGTTCCCGTTTTCCACAAATGGCCGCTCGTGTTACTCTCGCCGATAACACCAAACCATCCATCGAAGGACGAGGAGGACCGATTAGCTATCCAGTGATTGACGGAGCTTCTTTTGAGCTTAAACACCACATCGTACAACTCATAAAAGACAACTGCCAATTCCACGGTCTACTCCGTGATGATCCCAACGCTCATATCGACAAATTCATTCAGGTTTCAAACTCCTATAAGCAGAATGGGGTTGAGCAGGATATCATCCGCTTATACTTGTTCCCCTATTCTCTCGCTTTACATGCTTCTACCTGGTTTGAGGGACTTGAGACCGGCTCAATCACCTCATGGACCGACATGGGTAATAAGTTTCTCGCTAAATACTTTCCCCCGTCCAAACAAACTCAGGCAAAGAATGACATCGCAAACTTCCAACAAGCCCACGATGAATCTATCTACTCAGCATGGGAGCGATTCAAGAGTTTACTGAGAAAATGTCCAAACCACCAAATGACAAAGACTGACAAGGTGTGCACCTTCTACCGAGGTCTTGATCCTAACCATCGCATCAATCTTGACGCAGCAGCTCAAGGAAACTTCATGAAACTTACTGATGATGAAGCATGGAGCTTGATTGAGGATATGACGATTCATCACCACGATTGGAAGTCTGATGAGCAATCCTCATCCTTACCCCTCTCCGCAAACAACACCCGCCAAACTGAAGCCATTAAGTCTCTGAGCGATCAAATTGAGACTCTGACAAAACAAATAGCAGATCTGAAGAAACAACCACAGCAAATCCACCAAGTTCAGGCTTGCCAGAACTGTACCAACCATCCCGCTGAAGAATACGAGGTTGAGTACGAAGATCCTACTGACGGTTCAGTCTACTATGCCCAGTTTCCTGTCAGACCTCGAAATCCGCCCGGTTTCGCTAGAACTTCACCACCACGAACCCGAGGAAACCAATATCCTCCACGGAACAACCAACCCCCTTTCCAGCCCAGGTTTCAGCCACGATATCCGACGTACCCCCAACAACCACAACTTCCATACAATCAACCACTTCCATTAACCGCCACTGAGGATACCCAGCCTGCTGAGCCTGCAAAGACCATCATTCCAGTCACGAGTACTGATGACAACCTCAACAAATTCATCCAAGGTCAGACCGCTTTCAACCAAAAGACTACGGCTCGACAAGACCAAACTGATCTATTCCTTCGAAATCAACTCTCGGTCCTAAAAAGCCTTGAGAACCAGATCGGTCAGTTAGCACAACGTCTCGATACCCGACCGCAAGGGACCTTACCAAGCAATACTATTCAGAACCCCCACGTCGAGGAAGCCAAGACCTTAAACTCTGATAAACCAACTCCTTCTATGACTACTTCTCCAAGGGAACATTCTCCTGTCCCGCTAACAGTTGAGACCAAATCAATGCCCACGCCGAATCGTGAGGTTGAGATTCCTTTCCCTAACCGCCTGCACAAGAAGTACAATGCCAAGTCATTCAAACTTGATGGAAAATTCTTAGACACCGTGTCTAGAATCCCTTCTAGTACGAAGTACATCCGACGAATGCTGGCAACTAAGGACAAGATTCCTGCCACTCCTAAAGTCTCCCTGAACGCCGAGTGTTCAGCCGTCATCCAGAATGCCTTACCGGAAAAACTAGGAGACACGGGTCGATTCACCTTGCCCTGTTCCATCTATCACTCAGGCACAATACGCTCCTTGGCCGATCTTGGAGCTAGTATCAATCTGATGCCTTACTCGCTCTACTCCAGATTAGAATTAGGACCTCTCCATCCCACTAAAATGAGCGTCCAGCTTGCCGATCAATCAGTCCGATACCCGAAAGGCATTGCTGAGAACGTCATGGTAAAAGTTGACAGGTTTTATTTCCCCACTGACTTTGTAGTGATGGATATACAGGAAGACATTAACATACCCATTATCCTAGGTAGGCCATTCATGAATACTGCACGTGCTGTTATTGACGTATATTCTCAGGTTATCAGTCTGCGAGCACATGGACAGACAATATCATACAAAATTGATCAGAACGACTGTTCAATAATGGAGCATGCAGAGATATACGCAATATCCATGGGCAGAATTACTTCGGATGATGACACTTCTGATTCAGAGCCAGAACCATACAGGCCATACGAGCATACTTGTCTTATCTCAGCTACTGAAGAGTCAGAATCAGAAGACGAGGAAATGGAAGAATCTGAACCAGAGGAAGAAATAGAGGAGGAGGAAGATTCAGAGCAGGATGAAGAAGAAGAACAACCTGAAACAGAACCAGAGGAAGAAACGGAACCAGAAGAAATGGAAGAATCCGAGGAAGAACAGGAAGAATCAGAGCCCGAGGAAGTATATCAGTCCACACCACCTCATCAATACCTTCCTGACTCATATTTACCGACAGCAGAGATTATGCAGATCGAGAACCTCGAGAACTTCATCCCTCTGTCACAAGATGAATCAGATGAAGACACACCGACTGATTACTCTCACGATGCAGAATTTGGTCTCACCATGGAGAAACTCATTGCATCAGCTATTGATCCCACCAAACCTCTCGTGTCTCCCCGACTTGACGCTCTGCTGAATATTGAGAAGACTATATCTTTATCTGCACAGCACCCGGAGCTTCGAGACAAACTCTTGAGAAAGATTGCAGCATATAAAGCATCCCGACTTCCCCAAAGGATTCAAACCTTTGACACATCTGCACCTCGAAGTCAGTTCGAGAAGGGAAGTACTTCCGGATCTAGCCGTGATTCTGATTCTCAGGAGGAAAAAGACATCGAGATGGATTCCTCTCAGCCGATATCTCAGATTACTGATGACACCCTTCCACATTCCGATACTGTTGAGTTCCCTGATTTCCAGGCTAGGGATACTCCAGCTAAGGAAAGTGATGACAATGACATCATCTATACTGACGTTCCAATAGATATTCGGTCTGTCCGACTTCTTGCATCTTCGACTGTTCCCGCTTCTCCTCAAAATCCGACTATCTCCAACAATGAGGAAATGATAAGTGCTATTGAAGAATTCGAAAACGACATACCTATGATGACAAGCATTATCATTAACTCCACCAATGACTACACTCCACACCAAAGGAACCTGATTGAGGAAATCATAGCCGAATCTGAAGTCAACCAAGCCGAGAATTCCCAAGATTACAGATTCTTTCACAACCGCCTAAATGCCTTTGCCGAAGACCTCGCTGCTCAACTGCTACGAGAGCACCACATTGCTGGACCAACACCTGAGGAGCTAGAGTTCTTTGAAGACCAGAGACGCATGTACAGGAAGATCTATGACACGCTGTTCAGATCCGCATTTCCATATTCTGCTGAGCAACACGAGTTCTTAAATTCTTATCGCAGCAATATGCACAATGCTACTGGGAATCCTGACGCAGACATAGACATCCGGTTGATGAATGATCTTAGGGGACTCCTAGACTCTATGGCTAGGAATGATCATATTGATGAGACCTCTCCTCATCGGTTCTACATTGACTGCACCATCAAGTACCACACTCACAAGATTACCGAAGATCTCGAGTACGAGAGTTCTGACGAGAGGACGCGTGTCATCCCTTCTTCTATACCTGAAGGTTCGATGGTTAACATCGCGAACTTCCTCACTGATCGAATCAAGGAAATCTTCGCTGAAGTACCTGATGAAGAGCACAGTCAAATATTCAACTACGGATTACGTGAGGTTTACGACATGATGAACAATACCTTTAAGAACTCCGACCTCACGTTTTCCCACTACCAGACCAGTCTCATCCAGGGTATTCATGAATCTATCCGAGAACTTGGAGTAAACTCAAGTATTGCAGATCACGAGACTTTACACCTGCAGTTCTTTGGATTTATGGACTCACTCAGGCAATACCATCCTGAACGAGAGATGATTGAAGCTGATGGATTCTCTTTTGTAAATCCCCACGGAATTATCTCCAGCACAGTAAAGGAGATTACTTGGGACCTGCTGCACATAAAAAAGATTACAGAGCAGCATCTGCAGAGCTTCCCCATATTTTCATCTGAGATTCCAAACATCATCGACATCATCGCCCGCCATTTTCTGAGGATATACCCACGTAACCCCAGGATTCCACTTCTGCGCACTTCCGGTCCTGGTGGTTCCAGCACCAACTAAATCTGAAGGAAGGCAAAGTCGAGCTCTCGACTCTAAAAGCAGCGCTTCTCGGGAGGCAACCCGTGTAATAAGACATGTAGAGAGAACAGTGTCAATAAGTGAAGATATATCTCTGACTATCCTTCACACTTGGTCGTCACCAAAACACTTTTATGATATTACAACTCATTTGCAAATAAACCACTCGTCTCAGAAATAAGGAAATCAATTTGAAAAATGATAATTCATGTGTTTCGAGCATTTGAGGTACTTGCATAATACTTTTATGCATTATGCTCGAACTCGTTTAAAAACACATGTTTTATAAAAATGATTTGTAGTAGAAAATATCTTTTCAAGATTCTGAGACGTTGACTTATCTTTCATTTGCAAATACTTTGAGTTTGTAAACTGGTACGACCAACGTGTTCACACTTACGAGATTGATTCACAAATTGAATAATGGATGGAAAAGAAACCAAATAGCAAGACGCTTGAAGCTGTGCCGCTCTTCATGAATGCAGAAAAAGATCTTGGCAACACCTCTTTTCAGCAAATTCAGATTCTCAGCTTCTTTGTTGCTCGCTATCTGGGGAGTGTCTTAACCTTTACTCTCTTTTGATTATGATTCTGTATATTATTTGCTTTGTTAGTTTGTGAAAGTAGTCTATACTCTATCCTAAGCCTATCACTAAGTGTGGGATTCCAGCCCAAAACAAACACTTGAGAAACATTTTCTTACATGTTCAAACTCTAAGTGTGGGATTTTACTTCCAGTAAATCTCAACTAAAGAGAACATTAGGGACAATGTTCCTCTAAGTGTGGGATAGCAGGTATAGAATACCTTGGTTAGTTTTCTTTGATTTTTAATGTCCGAAATAGTAAACTCAGAAAATGTTCCTCAAATTTTTCAAAAATTTTTCAAGAAAATTAAAAGTATGAGCTAAATCTATTGATTTACTCTGCTAATTTTGAGCCAAAATATCTTTTGAGATGAGCTATTTTCAGATGTGGGTAATATATTCGGAGTCTAGGGAAAATAAGGTAGAAATTGCTTAAACAAGAAATAATAATCTGATGGAAGCATGACGAAGCACATACAACCCTATTTGCAGTGAGGTATCTTGAGCCTAATAGCATTCATCTTTAATGCTTCACTAATCATTTCTTGTGTGTGCCGATGCATGCATCTCTGAATTAGAACTTGCTCTTGACATACGCTTCAAGACCACATCGGTGTGTACCGTACGCGGTATAGGTGCAATTAGATGACCTTGACATTCCCTAGGATTTAAACCCCTTTTCACATATCTCTTCAAGCCCAAAACCCTTCCGATACTCACTTTTAGTATCGATGATCCGCCTAGTAAACCCTGTTGAGCCTAAACCTTTCGTTTCATAAACCCCCCAATAAACCCTACTTCCCAAAATACTCCCAAACTTATCTTAGAATTTCTGAGGTTAAGAAGAACATCTTTTATAATGTCTTATCCTACCCCTTTCGTGCTCTCAAAAAGATTGAAGAATCCTTGGTGTGAAAAATTGACACCGCGAAAAGACTCGAAACGTTCAAGATAAGGGATTTCTGAAAGAATCAAAGAAGAAAAATATCCTTGGAAATTCTCTGGCAAGGAAATTATGAAGAAGAAAAGAAAAATAGAAAAATACAAAAGAAGAAAAAGAAAATAAAAAGAAGAAAAAGAAAAGAAAGAAAAATAGTTCCGCAAGAATAAAGCTTAAAAGTCCTTTGAAGTATCATCAAGATTCTGATAGAAGACCAAAAGCTGCCTCTCTCTCCGTTCTGAAATAAAGTTGTTCATAATCTCAGTTGTTTTAAAGATAAGCAACCCTTACAACCAAAAAAAAAAAAAATACCACTATCCATACCCTTTACCCCTCACCAAACACTACAACCCTCATGAATGTCTTGGGATAATTAGCACCGTCCTCACCTAAGTGGTGGAGATCCGATTCTCGACCAAGCCTATGACGATGAGTGCTGCATGACTGGCTATTTGAGCGATTTCTTTTGTTTTAGACTGATAGGAAACCCGATACACTTTGAGTGAATTGAGTGACCACCTTTAGTTAGATCGCCTAGTCATGTGTACTCCAAGATCATGAGATTTGGATGTATGCCTAAGAGAATCTTTTCTTGTTTAAGGAAGGATCATCTTATCTTTCCCTATATTCCTGAAACTATCTTATTTGCATTTGACAGTGGTAACTCTTAAAAATGTTGAAGCTCGCTCTAAAAATTGTTTTAAAATGTTTTCAGAAACTGAGTGTTGCTTGAGGACAAGCAACGTCTAAGTGTGGGATAACTTGATGTGACGCAAAAAGTCATGTTTTCAAGGCCATTATTCCACACTTTTTGGGCACATCTTTAGTGAAAACATTCCAAAACAATCATTATTTACTAAAATTCACTAAAGTGCTCAGAAAATAGACGTTGCTACAAAAAATCAGTAAAAACATCCGAATAACGAACAAAACGGAGCAAATAAACAGCAACTAACTCTTGTACCCTCATTTATCCTATGATAAACACATTCTAACCTTATGATATGATGTAATAAATAAAATCGAGACGAGAAAATCAAGAATCATGCAAATCGGACAAAGGACGGAAAAGACTGGACGGTTACAAACTCCTATAAAGTGATTTCGGCTATGCTAAAGTTGTACACATCCAATTTCAGTGATATTGGCACCATTAGAAGCGTAACGGAATTACGAAGACACAGGCAAAAGAATCAGGTCAAACGGACGCATAACGAAGGAGATACGGACGTTTTAAGCAACGAACAAAATCAGACGGAGGCCGTATACGGCCTTGGCCACCGTATACGGCCCTTCATAGACCGTATACGGCCCATAACACACCGTATACGGCCCTATGAAGGCCGTATATGGCCCCATGACCCCCCATATGCTGCTCGTTTGTGCTTCGTTTGCTTGTACGTGCGTGCTTCGCGAGTTGTTCGGCTGATTTCAAGCTTTGCATATAAATAGGAGGTCACTCCTCCATCATTCTACACACTTCACCATTCCATTCATTTCTCCATTTCCACTTTCTCTCTCACACACTCTCTCTCTCTCTAAAACTCTCTTTCTTTCTTTCTCTCTCTAAAATTAGGGTTAGATCCAGTTATATTTAACTGAAACTAACGGAGGGACTACTTTTGTAATAGCGTAGGGAATAGTTCAGGGGCTTTTATTGTAATATTGTCAAGGATATTGCGGAAGTTCTGCTTGTACTCTCTCTCTAAACGCTTATTCAATCTACGCTTTATTAACGGTTACTTCTTTCCTTATCTGTTATAATGATAATTAATATTGTTATTATGCTAGATTTAGGATCTGTTATTATGCGTAGTGAGTAGTTTCCTTGTGTGTTTGTTATGATGTAGTTAGTTTATATATGTGTGGGGTGATGCTGCTTTAAACATATAATTGGATAACATTATGAAATAACGGAGGTAACGTTATACGGCTTTCATTTGTATAGCGCCGGAATCATCACTTATGTGTGTAGTACGGAACGTGGAAGCTATGAAAGTCATGGGCACAATCCGTTGTGGAAATAATGTTTCCAGTTATATTATATAAATGAAAACCGGTGATCTATTAATCTTGTATTTATGAATTTCTAAACCAAATCGCCTTTCCTCCAATTAAACGTGGTTAGAACCTTTATGACAAGGAGTCGCGAACTTTGATCAAACGGTCGCTACCTATCTATGTTTTCTGAAACTGTAAACATGGTCTGAATTGCGTAGCTGTGGAAATACTGTTTAAAACCTTTCGTATAGTACACCGTGAATCAATCAGGGATTTACTGGAAAATAGTGAGGGCTGGTTTATATCATAGATGGTTGGGCTTTAATACAAACGTAGTTTAAACTAGTCTAGAGTGACCATAAAGTATGTGACCCCGGAAAGACCACGATAAACGGCACTGTACTTCGTGTAACGTTGGAAACACCTTTGGTGAAGTACAAATACGTGGAGCTAAGGAAATGTCGGTGGTTGAAGACTGTGTCACATCCTGGTTTGACTTCAAAGTTGTGGAAATGTTTGATCGCACTGTACACCGTTAGTACACCTAAAGATCAGGAACACTGTGGAAATGCTTAGATGCACTGTACACCGTTAGTACATCTTAGGTCTGGAAAACTGTGGAAATGCATAGTCGCACTGTACACCGTGATGAAAGCTCTAGGTTAAAATATAACCATTAATATAAAGTTAATAGTCACCAAACCAAGTCTTAATCTTAAATGCCTTATTTGACTTCGTTGTCCCCATAGTGTTAAGAAAGGTCGGAACCTTAGTGGGTATGTTACTCTATCTCATGCACCCAGGAATTAACATTCCAAGAAGGGTCGTTACTCCATCTCTGGATAACGTTGAAGAGTTGAGCATCCTCCTCCGATCAGACTCAATTTGGCCTAGTATTCAGTGACATGCTGATTGGTTTCCCCAATCAGTAGGGTACTAGTGTTTACACTACGAACAATTAAGCTTAGATAAGACACAAACCTTTAAAAGACGTTTTCATATCAAAACCCTAGCATCACCCCTGCATAAGCTAACAAAATCATAACAGACACATATCCTCCATACTGATTTCATCCCTATTTCTATTTTCCATTTATTTACTTTTTATTTAAATTGCTTTAAAATACGGACCTAAGTAACAAAAACCCACTCAAACTCTGTTTTAAAAATCCCATCACTAAAATAAACGACTTGTCTTGATACTCCCGTTTCACAATACGATTAGCTTGAAGAACGACCCTAGGTCATACTGCTGCTATACAGCTGTAGTAAAACTTAGGTCCCCAGCTCTTATAAATTTAAAACTCCACTGCCGTGTCCTCTTTCCGTTGCGTTGACGACCATGACTGATCGGGCGCACGACAGCCACCAATAAAATTCCTTGATGCCGTGGTACATCTTATCGGATCCTGGATGGATAGAATAGTTGGACTTGTGAGCCTCATCCATCACCAAGTCTCGTAGGTTTCCAAAACTAGGCAACCAGATTCGGTTTGAGAAATACCTAATTCCGTTAGATTTGATTTCGAATTGTTTGTCGATACCCCGTAAGGCTTCATTTTTTATGTTTTCAGGTTTCAGGGCTTCGATCTGAGCGGTATGAATCTGAACGGTAAGATCGTTATGAATGGTCATACTGAGGGCTCGGACTCGAAGTGGTTTTGGTCGTTCCTTCCGACTAAGGGCATCGGCTACAACATTAGCCTTCCCTGGATGGTACTTGATCTCGCAATCATAATCGGTAAGCAACTCGACCCATCGACGTTGCCTCATATTGAGATCTTTTTGGTCAAAGATGTGTTGGAGACTTTTATGATCGGTAAAGATTGTGCACTTAGTGCCGTAGAGGTAATGTCTCCAGATTTTGAGAGCAAAAATGACAGCTCCAAGTTCGAGATCATGAGTGGTGTAGTTCTTTTCGTGAATTTTTAGCTGTCGTGAGGCATAGGCAATGACTTTGTCTCGTTGCATCAGCACGCAACCGAGACCTTGGTGAGAAGCATCAGTATACTACGAAGTCATCGGTGCCTTCGGGTAAGGATAGAATTGGAGCACTGCAAAGCTTTTGTTTCAGAAGTTGGAACGCTGACTCTTGTTTATCGGTCCAATCGAACCTTTTGTCCTTCTGAGTCAGTACCGTGAGTGGTTGAGCTATTTTGGAGAAATTTTCGATAAATCGCCGATAGTACCCAGCAAGACCCAAGAATTGTCGTACTTCAGTTGCAGAGGTGGGTGCTTGCCAGTCTTTGATAGCCTCGATTTTTGATGGGTCAACGTGAATTCCCTGACTGTCGATCACGTGACCAAGGAATTGGACGGTTTTTATCCAGAACTCACACTTAGAGAATTTATCATATAGCTCTTCGTGTCTAAGTATTTCTAGGATGGTTTTGAGGTGTTGCGCATGTTCTTGCTCGTTGCGCGAGTAAATGAGTATGTCGTCGATAAAGACAATGACAAACTTGTCTAGGTAAGGTTTACACACCCGGTTCATGAGGTCCATGAATACAGCCGGTGCGTTGGTTAGGCCAAAGGGCATCACTTGGAATTCGTAGTGCCCGTAACGAGTTCTGAAAGCAGTTTTTGGAATATCGGTGTCGCGAACCCGTAACTGATGATAGCCTGATCGCAGGTTGATTTTTGAGTAGAAACTTGAACCCTGAAGTTGGTCGAATAGATCATTAATGCGAGGAAGTGGGTATCGGTTTTTGACGGTCAATTTGTTCAACTCTCGGTAGTCGATGCACATTCGAAATGAACCGTCCTTCTTTTTAACAAATAAGACCGGAGCTCCCCAAGGTGAAGAACTCGGTCGAATGAATCCTCTATCCAGGAGTTCCTGTAACTGGGTGGACAACTCCTGAAGTTCGGATGGGGCTAAACGGTACGGTGCGCGGGCCACCGGTGCGGCACCCGGCACGAGATCGATTGAGAACTCAACCTGTCTAGATGGAGGTAAACCAGGTAGTTCTTCCGGAAAGACTTCGGGAAAATCTATAACAATTGGCACATCCTCAAGTCGCTTCTCCTCCGACTTCTTCTCTGTGATGTGTGCGAGTATTGCAGGGTAACCCTTTCTCAGAAATTTTCGGGTTTTTAAGCAAGAGATGATATTGAGTCTCGTCCCACCGGTCTCCCCCTGTATGATCAAGGTTCTACCGACGGTGAGTGGAATACGGACAATCTTATCTTAGCAAACTATTTCGGCTCGGTGTTTGGACAACCAGTCCATTCCAATGATGACGTCGAAACTTCCAATTTCAACGGGTACAAGATCAATTGAAAAGGTTTCGTCAGCTAGGTTTAAAGTGCAATTAGGTATCACACTATTGGTTTCTATAAGTTTCCCATTTGCTAGCTCTACAGTGTACTTAACATCTAAGGCAACAGAAGTGGTGTCAAGTAGTGGGCAAAAATCATCGGAGATAAAGCTTCTATCAGCACCATTATCAAATAGAACAGAAGCAGTTAAGTTGTTGAGGAGGAACATACCCAAGACCACATTCGGGTCTTGGCGGGCGTCCCCAGATTTGATGACGAAGGCTCTGCTTCGGGTGTTGTTGTTGTTGTTGTTGTTGTTGTTGTTGTTGTTGTTGTTGCGGTTGTTGTTATTGTTGTTATTCTTCAGCTTTGGGCACGTGTCCCTGAAGTGCCCGGGGTTCCCACACTCAAAGCAGACTTTGGGTGGCCTGGTGTTGTTGTTGGAATTGTTGTTGGCAGGAGAGTGGCAATCTTTGGTGAGGTGGCCGTACCTCTTGCAATTGTTGCAAAAGGGACCACAGGAACCTTCATGGTGACGACTGCACTTGGAACAGTAGGGTTTGCTCCCAGTGTAGCCCCTTGTGATGTCTGTGGTTGTGTTGTAAGCTTTGATGGTGTCGGATTTCTTGTTTTGTTGGTTTGGGTGGTTGTTGTGGTAGTCGGACCACTTTCTTTTGTTGTTGTGGGAGGATGAAGTGGGTGGTTCAGAATCTTGGCTCATTGACATCAGGTCTTGGGCCAGTAGGATTGCACCGTCAATGGTGGTTTGGTTTGAAGAGGCGACGTGCCCCCGAACAGGCTCAGGAAGACCAAGGATGTACTTCCTGATTTTATCAGGTTCTGTGCTCACCATGGCTGGGCGGAGGGCGGCGAGTTGCTGAAACCTGGTGGTATAACCATCGATATCCCCACCCTGAACCTTTAGGTTCCAGAACTCCTCGTCTAGCTTTTGGAGTTTGGCGATTGAGCAGTATTTGGCAGTGAGTTTTTGTCACACCCCCAAATCGGTAATCGTGTTTATTAATAGTTTAGCGGAAGCTTTTAGTTAATTAGCGGAAGCATTTTAGTAATAGTTAAGCATTGAGGGCGGACAGATTCGATAGTGCATTCACTGTATCAGAGTATATGATCATACAGAACATACATATATATTTAAGATGCCATAAGTTTAAAGTTATTACAAAAGATACGACTTACAAAGTCGTACATAAGCAGGGTTGTCAAAGACAACTTAAGTATTTGAAAATACATATTTATAAAAGAGGGATTTCATAAGTATAACCAATGGAATTGATAATACAAAGGAAATCCAAGTGTCCCAAAAGTGGCATCATAAATAGTCAGGTAGCCTACGTCCTTTATGCATGCAGATGTACCTGAGTCCTAATTCCCTGAAAAACATAGTAAACTGTCAACATTGAATGTTGAGTGAATTCACAGGTTTTAGTTTTGTATAAATCATTCATGTACTCAGACATAATATTTATATGTAAAGTAGGAAACACAAGTATTCTAATTACAGAAAACATTTCCTATAATTAGTAAGAATGTCATTCTTACTACAATAATAACTGTGTAGGAAACACAAGTTTTTACATAAACATTTCCTAATAAGTAGTTGCAGGATATACAGGTTTATCATTTAAGTAAACATATCCATTTCAATAGTTAAGGAAAATCAGGTTTAACAGTCAAGTAAACATTTTCCAACAGATAGTTAACAGGAACTCAAGTTTAGCAATAAGGTAAACATTCCAATAATAGTCATAGCAGAAAACACAGGTTTAACATTCAAGTAAACATTTCCTATGAATAGTTGTTTTTGTGGGAAACCAAGTTCAACCAATTAAGGTAAACGTTTCCTAAAATATAGTCTCTCAGAGGAACACCTGTCCTATTAGTCATCACAGGGAATACCCTTCCCAAACCAAGTTGTTGTTTAGTTGTTTAGTTGTGTAGTTGAATAGTTGAGTAGTTAAGTGGGAAATATAGACTATAATCCCTCCAAGGTGAGCTAAACCTTTAGAGTTAAAGTAACGACACTAGTACTATAACCAAACCACGACTAGTTGTTTTGTTGTTGCCTCAGTAACACCTTAAGTATACACTCCTCGTTACGACTATCGTCGATGTGGTTGGAATGACCAACGAGTAATATCCTGGGAGGGTTGTCAAATCGATAGTACTATCTGTATACTCAGTGGCTAGAGTCACCTAGCTAATGGTTATAGGTTGTAAGCACTGGGACTTATGTGCACTACAACTACCTCGCGTAAACCTAGGATCGTACCAAGATCTGCTGTCTTATTCCCAAAATGTTGTGAAAACGTTTCATATAATTAATTTAAGTTAATTCAATATGAAAACATTTTATAGAAACAGTTCCAGTTTGATAGCATGAAAGAAATCATGTCAATCAGTTTCACATAATAGCATGCAGTGTAATACATAAAGCATATAGCATGTTATATCACATTGTTCTATGTTTTCCACCCCTGGTTTTAAAAGCATTTAAAACAATAAAAGATGGGGGCTGTGAACTCACAATTTGCAAGTCTTCAGCGAAATAAAGCTAACCAAACAATCCAAGCGCGTCCTCAAATACCTAGACGCAAATAATAATACTTGTATAAGTACATGGATTATTTGTTAAGTTGTAAAGCTTATAATATTTCAGTTGTTGGTGAGGTTTGCGTTTCAATTAGTCGTTGAGTTCAAGTATGTATATTTATATACATATTAGTTGAATATATATATTCTAATATATATATTAGTTGTTGTCATTGTTAATATTCATATATACATAAATATGAATGTAATTGTCGTTGTTATCGATTATGTTTTTCAAAACATAATTATAATAGTTATAAAAATAACTTGTTTAAATCGAATATATATATAAATACACTTGAATAAGTTTTGTACTTATTTAAATATATAATTTGTCGCGAATGAAACTTTGTTGTCGTTTATAGTTTGTACTAGATAATTAAATCGTTCCATTTTATATGTCTCGTTATATATATTGTCCGTTCGTTTGTATATATATATGTTTTGTAATTGTCTCGAAGTTTTGTCGCGTTCTAAATGTCCGTATTAATTTATGTCGCGGATATAATTATGTCTCATAGTCGTCTCCATATTAATACGAGGTCTCGTTGTCGCAATATAGTCAAGTAATAAGTCTCGGTTCATATAACGATTTTTTAGTTTGTACATTATTTAAAAATGCAAAAGTCAAAAGCTGGACCAGTGGGGGAATCCGCCGTATTCTGGTGAATACGCCGGATTCGGGCCAAATAAGGGGAATACGCCGGATTCGTATGAATCCGCCGTATTCATTTCAAATGTGGGGAATCCGCCGGATTCACATGAATCCGCCGGATTCAAGTATGTCTTTTACTCGTTCATCGTTTTAGCCGAGGTTTGTGTGCGGTCGAAGGTGGGAATACGCCGTATTCTGGTGAATACGCCGTATTCAAAGTTTAAAAATTGGGAATCCGCCGTATTCCCGTGAATACGCCGGATTCATCTGAGTTTCGGCTGGGAATCCGCCGGATTCACTTGAATCCGCCGGATTCAAGGATTTTCCAGGTCCTGTTCGTTCTCTGTTATTTCAAATACATACGGGTTTTGATTTTAAATCCGTTTTTAACATGATCCATCATCATTATATGTTATATAAACTCATTGTAACATGTTTTTAAACATTTATAATAACAATCATCAACATATATCATAATTTAAGAAAATTATAAAAATTAAAAAGATGGAGAAATTTGATCCTCACAATGATTTAAGGAAGATGATGATGATTCTGTGATGTAGATGAAGATGATAACGAACGATGATAATGATAATGATCAAGAACCCATTTTGTTTGTGTTTGATTTTGTGAGTTTGAAAGGTTGAAGTTGATGAAGATGAAGGTGATTATGGTGTTGCTTATGCTGCTACTCCCTCTGTTGTTGTTGTTGTGAAGATCACAGAAACAAGAAAGAACCAGTGAAGTGTGTGTGTATTTTGAAGATCAAAATGTAGGTGGTTGTATTATTGGAGGTGAAATTTTCAAAGGCAGGTAAGGAGGGAGTATGGAGGGAGCGAAGTTTGTTCCCCAGATATTTTGTTTAGTGTTATATTGGTAGTTTTTAGCCCGTTAATTTCGTGTACGGGTATAAATTGTGGTACTTCGGTTAAAATAAAATTACGCGTTATGTTTCTCGATATCTCAGATTTAGGAATTTGTAATCATAAAAGTGAAATACTTTATCAAAAGTATAATGAAATTAGTTACAGTAAAAGTACTGTATAGTTAAAACGCGTGCCAGATTTCAGTCAAATTCAGAAATCATATTTTAAGGTAATGTTCTACACATTAAAACAGTAACTTACAAAATAATACTTTTATTATTTGGAACCTCTAGGCGCGTTTAAAATTGTTTCTGTTCGTATTACGTGTAACAAAAATCATCTAAATGTTTCGTTTTCTTTTCGTTATAATACTTTTATCTAATAATTTCAACTAAAAATTATTCAAAAGTATTTTCGAAGTTCATTTCGGAACTTTATTATTCGCGATTAATACGTTTATTATAAAACGTATAATTTATTATATTATTTCAATAATATAATTATATAATAGTTGTAATTAATAATTTTCGAATTATTAATTATTTTGTATCACCACATGTTATTGTGTTTAGTTTAGTCGAGTATAATACGTTTATTCGTACGTAATTATATATATACACATAATTACAATCAAATACATCACGTATCACATAGTAAGTTTAATCCAAAAACTTAACACATAAATTGTTTTGAATTCACTAATCAGGGAATTACTCTAGGTAATGAATGAAATTAGGTTAAGTAAATACCCTAATTGGAGGATTGTCACATTCTCCCCCTGTTAGCGAAATCTCGTCCCGAGATTTAATTTGTATTATTCGTGTCGGTCGTTTGTTCAAATAGGTGAGGGTACTTCTTTCTTATCTCATCCTCACGTTCCCAAGTAAACTCTGGGCCATGCTTCGAATTCCATCGAACTTTGACAAGTTTGATTCGTTTGTTTCGCAGTCTTTGTGTTTTCGTATCAGCTATTTCGATTGGTTCCTCCACAAAGTTAAGCTTTAAGTTTATGAAGACTTCGTCAGGAGGTAGGATAAGTGTTTCGTCGGACAGACACTTCTTCAAATTACACACATGAAAAGTGTCGTGAATACTACTAAGCTCTTGTGGTAGTTTGAGTTTATAAGCAACTGGACCAATCCTAGCAAGGATCTCAAAAGGTCCAACATATCGCGGGTTCAGTTTTCCTCGCTTGCCAAATCGTGCTATCCCTTTCCAAGGCGATACTTTGAGTAGAACCTTGTCTCCTACTTGAAACTCAAGAGGTTTACGGCGGTTATCGGCGTAACTCTTTTGTCTATCTCTCGCTGCTTTCAATCTGTTAAGCACTTGAGATATTTTGTCTGTGGTTTCTTGGACAAGTTCGGGTCCGGATAGTTGTCTATCATCCAACTCTGCCCAACAGAGTGGGGATCTGCACTTGCGTCCATACAACGCTTCAAACGGTGCCATCTGTATACTGGTATGATAACTATTGTTGTAAGAGAACTCAGCTAATGGTAGATGAGTATCCCAATTTCCTCCAAAGTCAATCACACATGCTCGCTGTGAAAACCTAATAACGATCTAGCTCTAGACTGTTTAGGTCTTGATCTAGGATATAATGATAACAAAGACAATAAATTATGCAGCGGAATAATAAACAAATCAATGTTATCACTAGAAGCCCCAATATTATTTGATCAGAATAACACGGTTACACGATTATAACAGGATCAAGAAACCTTGATCTTGAGGCTAAACAAAAACTCTTAGACGTCTACATTATGTGTGCACACAATTTCCTACGCCCCTATGTCTCTTTATATACTAGAGATCATTAGGGTTACAATAAAACCTAACTTGCATAGAAAGTAAACTTAATATTTCACATTAAGTCCTTGTAGTTTCATCATTCTTTATTTATGCATATTTTGTTTTGTAATCATCAAATCTTGAATCCTTACACTCGCAATAAATCTTCGAGCGTTTGAATCGTTCGTTCACTCTGGCCGTCTGTCTGCGGATGATAGGCCGTACTCATATCAAGTCGAGTACCTAAAGCCTGTTGTAGTGACTGCCAGAAACGAGATGTGAATCTGCTATCTCTATCAGATATAATCGATAGTGGCACACCGTGCCGAGAAACGACCTCTTTGATATAGATCTTTGCCAGTTTCTCGAGCTTGTCAGTCTCTTTGAAAGCAATGAAGTGGGCTGATTTCGTCAGTCTATCGACAATCACCCATATCGAATCAACTCCAGTTGATGTCTTTGGTAGTTTCGTGATGAAATCCATCGTTATGTGCTCCCATTTCCATTGTGGCATCACTGGTTGTTGCAAAAGTCCGGAAGGTTTTTGATACTCAACCTTGACCTTTGAACAAGTTAGACATTTGCAGACATAAGTAGCGATGTCTCTCTTCATATTAGGCCACCAATAGAAACCTTTCACATCTTGGTACATCTTATCTGCACCAGGATGAATCGAGTAGTTGGACTTGTGAGCTTCGTTCAAAATCAGCTTACGGAGTTCATCGTCGCAAGGTACCCAAATTCTATTCATGAAGTATAAAACTCCATTCTCCTTTGTTTCAAGCTGTTTCTCCATTCCCCTCAGGGATTCGTCTTTCATGCGTTCGGCGGTGATAGCTAATTGTTGCGCGTCGCGAATTTGAGTAATGAGCTTCGAGTGAATGGTTAACACTAAGGCTCGAACTCTGCGAGGCTTAACGTTCTCTTTACGACTCAGGGCATCTGCTACTACATTAGCCTTGCTCGGATGGTACTTAATCTCACAGTCGTAATCATTCAGCAATTCGACCCAACGTCTCTGTCTCATGTTGAGCTCTTTCTGGTCGAATATGTGTTGTAGGCTTTTGTGATCAGTGAAAATTGTACACTTTGTTCCATATAGGTAGTGTCTCCAAATTTTTAATGCAAAAACGACTGCTCCCAACTCTAAGTCATGAGTTGTATAGTTCTTCTCGTGAATCTTCAATTGACGAGATGCATAAGCAATAACTTTGTCATTTTGCATGAGAACACAACCTAATCCTTGATGTGAGGCGTCACAATAAACAATGAAATTCTCTGTTCCCTCAGGTAAGGATAGAATCGGTGCGGTGCTCAACTTTTGTTTCAACATTTGAAAGGCGTTCTCTTGTTTCTCTCCCCATTCGAATTTCTTATCCTTCTGAGTTAAGGTGGTGAGTGACTGGGCTATCTTTGAAAAGTTCTCTATAAATCGTCGATAATAGCCAGCCAAACCAAGAAATTATCGAATTTCTGTGGGAGTTTCCGGTGCTTTCCAGTTCTTAATCGCCTCTATTTTGGATGGGTCCACATGAATTCCCTTGTCGTTGATCACGTGACCTAGGAATTGAACCTCTCTAATCCAAAATTCGCATTTGGAGAACTTAGCATACAGCTTCTCGTTCTCAAGTAGTTGGAGGATAAGTTTCAAATGCTGTTCGTGATCCTCTTTCATCTTTGAGTAAATCAAAATATCGTCAATGAACACAATGACAAACTTATCTAAGTAAGGTTTGCACACTCGGTTCATGAGATCCATGAATACTGCCGGCGCGTTAGTCAATCCAAACGGCATGACTAGGAACTCATAATGACCATAACGAGTCCTAAACGCTGTCTTCGGCACATCCTCTTCTCGAACCTTCAGTTGATGGTAACCATAACGCAGATCGATCTTCGAATAGTAACTTGATCCTTGAAGCTGATCTAATAGATCGTCAATGCGAGGTAACGGATATCGGTTCTTAATAGTTACTTTATTCAATTCTCTGTTGTCAATGCACATGCGCATAGATCCATCCTTCTTCTTGACAAACAGAACCGGAGCTCCCCAAGGTGAAAAGCTCGGTCGGATGAATCCTAAATCTAAGAGCTCTTGCAACTGTGTAGACAGTTCTTGCATTTCTGATGGAGCTAGACGATAAGGTGAGCGAGCGATTGGTGCGGCTCCAGGCACCAGATCGATGCGAAACTCGACTTGTCGCGGAGGTGGTAATCCTGGAAGATCATCAGGAAACACTCCCGGATAGTCTCGTACTACAGGTATATCGTCTAAGCATCTCTCTACAGATTTCTTTTCCACAACATGCGCCAAAAATCCTGGATATCCCTTGCGTAGATATTTACAAGCTTTTAAGCAATTAATCGTTTTGACGGTGCTCGTTCTCTTATCTCCTTGTATTACCAAAGTTTCTCCAGTTGACAATGGTAAACGTACCATTTTATCAAAGCAAACAATCTCTGCACGATTTTTCGACAACCAGTCCATACCGACTACGATGTCAAAACTTCCCAACTCAACCGGTAGTAAGTCTATTTTGAAAAGATGACTCTCCAATGCTAGAGTACATCCTGGTACTATTTCTTCTGATCCAATCAACCTACCATCGGCTAGTTCTAAGGTGTACTTGTTGTCTAGCTTACGAGATCTAACGTCTAATAGTGGTCTAAAGTCCTTAGACACAAAACTCAAATCGGCGCCAGAATCAAATAATACGGATGCATAATGATCGTTAACTAGAAACGTACCAGTGACAGTGTTAGGGTCCTGGCGTGCCTCGTGCGCTCCAACGACAAATGCACGACCCCTAGCTGGCTGGTTGTTGACGTGTCCACGATTATTGTTGTTGTTCGGGTTTGCAGGGCGGTTCGGATTGATTTGGTTACCACGGTTCAGTTTAGGGCACTTGTTTCGGAAATGACCTTGCTCGCCACATTCGAAACATCCATTTGCTGGTCGATCCCTATTTGCTTGAGTGGTAGGGTTCGCTCTACAGTATTGGGCCAGATGCCCCCAGCGTTTGCAATTCCCACAGAAAGTACAGTCACCATCATGGTGACGTTCACACTTGCCACACTTGAGCTTACTCCCCATGTAAGTCTTTGGCTCAGTAGTAGTGGCAATGCAGGCTTTCATGGTACTAGCTTGCTTCTTATTCTTATGACCCTGACGGTCATTCCACTTGCGTTTTCCTTTCCCAGCGTCAGCATTGCTGGATTCAACCTTTTCAGTGACAGCTTTCTTAGTGAGATTCCCCATTCTTACTGCTTCATCAGTCAAACGCTGTGCTAGTTCCACAGCAATCTTAAAAGTAACAGGGTTAGCTGATGTTACCAAACTTCGAATTTGCGGCACTAAACCCCAGATATACCTTTCAGTGCGCTTGTACTCAGGAGTGACCATGTGAGGTACAAGGCGTGCCAGTTCTTGAAATCTGGTGGTATATCCTGTGATATCAGCACCAACCATAGCAATGTTCCAGAGCTCAGACTCAATCTTCTGCAGCTCACTGCGGGGACAAAACTCTTCCATGACCATTGTTTTCAAAGTTTCCCAAGTCAATGAATGAGCGGCTGGACGTCCCATTGCTTGCTTTTGGGCGTTCCACCAGGTCAAAGCTTTATCACTAAATGTGCACGTAGCATACATTACCATGTCTTCACGAGCACACTTGCTAATCTCTAGCACAGACTCCATTTTCTCTATCCAATGGATGATTCCAATGGCACCTTCAGTACCACGGAAATGACTCGGTTTACAAGCTAGGAATGTTTTATATGAACATCCCTTATGAGTGCTCTCAGGATTACTACCTGAAGCGTTTAGTTCGGTTTCTCTACTACCGCTACGGTTTCGGTCAGTATCATACTGAGCAAGGGCTTCAGAAATCCTTCGGTTAACCATTTGTTCAGTAGTCTCCTCAACAGCAGGAGGTGGTGTGGGGTTTCGTTGGCTGTTCCTGGTAATTCTACGTTTAGGCGGCATGATTCAGTCCTAATCACACACAAGAAACACTCGTAAGATATCTAATCAAGTCATCACTCATAAAGTAAGTGATAAATATAAATATAGTATGAAATCGATCACCAATTGATATCATTCATAATGGACACAGCGATGTAAATCAAACATAAGTTATATATATCATGATCATGGGTTAATTGTTGTTACATAAGTTTTGTACAAAGATGGGATTTACTACAAAATATACCCATCGGATCAAACATGATCTACAAAATGTGACGGATTTAACCTATACATCCATCTAGTCAAAAGTCAACCCAAATACATCATAACTATAGTCCTAATACATCATACATACGGTCTAAAAGAAATACGGTAGACTCCATCCCACAAGCATCCTAACAGCAACCATCAACACGCATAAACCAACTGCAGCACCTATAGTCTCCAAACGACGCTCTAGTCGGATCAGACGTGCTCTAGTAGCATCGGCAGACTCCCTGTCTACCTCGATGTGCAACTCAGAAGTCGCAAGGCGTCCATATATCGCCAGCACATCATCATCAAGACGAGAGGTGTCACTGCGCATCACCCTGATGGCAGACTGCGTACCAAAGTGAAATCCCAGCAAGGTACGAATAACGGCGACTACAGTAGGGACCGTAAGCTCCAGAGGCTCCTCGGTCAAATGTAGAGATGTCGGTGTGTGAGATGACTCCCCAGTCTCATAGGTGGAAGGAATCCTCTCAATGATCCTCCAGTGGAGTAGAATACGTGGCATCCAGTCCAGATGCGGAACTCTAGCTCTCGGTGTCTGCTGATCACAGCGGATCTCTCGCTCCTCAGTCATCGGTTCCTTGCCGCGAGATGATGAGAGTCCTATGGGAAAATCCCTGACACACGACAGCAGTGTCCTCCTAGGTGTAGACCGAAAATCAGGCTCTCCAATAAGATGGCGTCTAGACATAGACATAGATCCTAACATATGGGTAGCAGGATCAGTGGATGGCAATGGTGGAGTGGCTATCGAACCATCTGAAGTATCTCTAGGAAATGTAGGCGGGTAAACCTCCTCAGACACTGCTATAGGTATCCCGTCGTATGGCCCCTCCATGGGCTCCTCCTCAGTATCAGTATCAGTGAGGTAAATAGGTGCGTGTCTCGACATACCTTGTCAAAGAATCGTGTGTGACGTGTCAGACGTATGCAATAGTATGAATGCAGAAATGTGTTAGCCAAGGCTATAGTCTAGGTCTCTAAGGTTTTCAGTCACTTAAAGACTTCTAGTTCTCTATAACCTATAGCTCTGATACCAATCTCTGTCACACCCCCAAATCGGTAATCGTGTTTATTAATAGTTTAGCGGAAGCTTTTAGTTAATTAGCGGAAGCATTTTAGTAATAGTTAAGCATTGAGGGCGGACAGATTCGATAGTGCATTCACTGTATCAGAGTATATGATCATACAGAACATACATATATATTTAAGATGCCATAAGTTTAAAGTTATTACAAAAGATACGACTTACAAAGTCGTACATAAGCAGGGTTGTCAAAGACAACCTAAGTATTTGAAAATACATATTTATAAAAGAGGGATTTCATAAGTATAACCAATGGAATTGATAATACAAAGGAAATCCAAGTGTCCCAAAAGTGGCATCATAAATAGTCAGGTAGCATACGTCCTTTATGCATGCAGATGTACCTGAGTCCTAATTCCCTGAAAAACATAGTAAACTGTCAACATTGAATGTTGAGTGAATTCACAGGTTTTAGTTTTGTATAAATCATTCATGTACTCAGACATAATATTTATATGTAAAGTAGGAAACACAAGTATTCTAATTACAGAAAACATTTCCTATAATTAGTAAGAATGTCATTCTTACTACAATAATAACTGTGTAGGAAACACAAGTTTTTACATAAACATTTCCTAATAAGTAGTTGCAGGATATACAGGTTTATCATTTAAGTAAACATATCCATTTCAATAGTTAAGGAAAATCAGGTTTAACAGTCAAGTAAACATTTTCCAACAGATAGTTAACAGGAACTCAAGTTTAGCAATAAGGTAAACATTCCAATAATAGTCATAGCAGGAAACACAGGTTTAACATTTAAGTAAACATTTCCTATGAACAGTTGTTTTTGTGGGAAACCAAGTTCAACCAATTAAGGTAAACGTTTCCTAAAATATAGTCTCTCAGAGGAACACCTGTCCTATTAGTCATCACAGGGAATACCCTTCCCAAACCAAGTTGTTGTTTAGTTGTTTAGTTGTTTAGTTGAATAGTTGAGTAGTTAAGTGGGAAATATAGACTATAATCCCTCCAAGGTGAGCTAAACCTTTAGAGTTAAAGTAACGACACTAGTACTATAACCAAACCACGACTAGTTGTTTTGTTGTTGCCTCAGTAACACCTTAAGTATACACTCCTCGTTACGACTATCGTCGATGTGGTTGGAATGACCAACGAGTAATATCCTGGGAGGGTTGTCAAATCGATAGTACTATCTGTATACTCAGTGGCTAGAGTCACCTAGCTAATGGTTATAGGTTGTAAGCACTGGGACTTATGTGCACTACAACTACCTCGCGTAAACCTAGGATCGTACCAAGATCTGCTGTCTTATTCCCAAAATGTTGTGAAAACGTTTCATATAATTAATTTAAGTTAATTCAATATGAAAACATTTTATAGAAACAGTTCCAGTTTGATAGCATGAAAGAAATCATGTCAATCAGTTTCACATAATAGCATGCAGTGTAATACATAAAGCATATAGCATGTTATATCACATTGTTCTATGTTTTCCACCCCTGGTTTTAAAAGCATTTAAAACAATAAAAGATGGGGGCTGTGAACTCACAATTTGCAAGTCTTCAGCGAAATAAAGCTAACCAAACAATCCAAGCGCGTCCTCAAATACCTAGACGCAAATAATAATACTTGTATAAGTACATGGATTATTTGTTAAGTTGTAAAGCTTATAATATTTCAGTTGTTGGTGAGGTTTGCGTTTCAATTAGTCGTTGAGTTCAAGTATGTATATTTATATACATATTAGTTGAATATATATATTCTAATATATATATTAGTTGTTGTCATTGTTAATATTCATATATACATAAATATGAATGTAATTGTCGTTGTTATCGATTATGTTTTTCAAAACATAATTATAATAGTTATAAAAATAACTTGTTTAAATCGAATATATATATAAATACACTTGAATAAGTTTTGTACTTATTTAAATATATAATTTGTCGCGAATGAAACTTTGTTGTCGTTTATAGTTTGTACTAGATAATTAAATCGTTCCATTTTATATGTCTCGTTATATATATATTGTCCGTTCGTTTGTATATATATATGTTTTGTAATTGTCTCGAAGTTTTGTCGCGTTCTAAATGTCCGTATTAATTTATGTCGCGGATATAATTATGTCTCATAGTCGTCTCCATATTAATACGAGGTCTCGTTGTCGCAATATAGTCAAGTAATAAGTCTCGGTTCATATAACGATTTTTTAGTTTGTACATTATTTAAAAATGCAAAAGTCAAAAGCTGGACCAGTGGGGGAATCCGCCGTATTCTGGTGAATACGCCGGATTCGGGCCAAATAAGGGGAATACGCCGGATTCGTATGAATCCGCCGTATTCATTTCAAATGTGGGGAATCCGCCGGATTCACATGAATCCGCCGGATTCACATGAATCCGCCGGATTCAAGTATGTCTTTTACTCGTTCATCGTTTTAGCCGAGGTTTGTGTGCGGTCGAAGGTGGGAATACGCCGTATTCTGGTGAATACGCCGTATTCAAAGTTTAAAAATTGGGAATCCGCCGTATTCCCGTGAATACGCCGGATTCATCTGAGTTTCGGCTGGGAATCCGCCGGATTCACTTGAATCCGCCGGATTCAAGGATTTTCCAGGTCCTGTTTGTTCTCTGTTATTTCAAATACATACGGGTTTTGATTTTAAATCCGTTTTTAACATGATCCATCATCATTATATGTTATATAAACTCATTGTAACATGTTTTTAAACATTTATAATAACAATCATCAACATATATCATAATTTAAGAAAATTATAAAAATTAAAAAGATGGAGAAATTTGATCCTCACAATGATTTAAGGAAGATGATGATGATTCTGTGATGTAGATGAAGATGATAACGAACGATGATAATGATAATGATCAAGAACCCATTTTGTTTGTGTTTGATTTTGTGAGTTTGAAAGGTTGAAGTTGATGAAGATGAAGGTGATTGTATTATCCCTCCATACTCCCTCTGTTGTTGTTGTTGTTATGAAGATCACAGAAACAAGAAAGAACCAGTGAAGTGTGTGTGTATTTTGAAGATCAAAATGTAGGTGGTTGTATTATTGGAGGTGAAATTTTCAAAGGCAGGTAAGGAGGGAGTATGGAGGGAGCGAAGTTTGTTCCCCAGATATTTTGTTTAGTGTTATATTGGTAGTTTTTAGCCCGTTAATTTCGTGTACGGGTATAATTTGTGGTACTTCGGTTAAAATAAAATTACGCGTTATGTTTCTCGATATCTCAGATTTAGGAATTTGTAATCATAAAAGTGAAATACTTTATCAAAAGTATAATGAAATTAGTTACAGTAAAAGTACTGTATAGTTAAAACGCGTGCCAGATTTCAGTCAAATTCGGAAATCATATTTTAAGGTAATGTTCTACACATTAAAACAGTAACTTACGAAATAATACTTTTATTATTTGGAACCTCTAGGCGCGTTTTAAAATTGTTTCTGTTCGTATTACGTGTAACAAAAATCATCTAAATGTTTCGTTTTCTTTTCGTTATAATACTTTTATCTAATAATTTCAACTAAAAATTATTCAAAAGTATTTTCGAAGTTCATTTCGGAACTTTATTATTAGCGATTAATACGTTTATTATAAAACGTATAATTTATTATATTATTTCAATAATATAATTATATAATAGTTGTAATTAATAATTTTCGAATTATTAATTATTTTGTATCACCACATGTTATTGTGTTTAGTTTAGTCGAGTATAATACGTTTATTCGTACGTAATTATATATATACACATAATTACAATCAAATACATCACGTATCACATAGTAAGTTTAATCCAAAAACTTAACACATAAATTGTTTTGAATTAACTAATCAGGGAATTACTCTAGGTAATGCATGAAATTAGGTTAAGTAAATACCCTAATTGGAGGATTGTCACAGTTTTGCTTTCAATTCCTCCTAAGTTAGTTGGTAGGCAGTGTCAGCACCCACTGATTGGGTATATGAGTTCCACCAAGAGTGGGCATCATCTTCAAGAGAGCAGGTGGCGAAATTAACTTTGTCGCCTTCCGCGCATTTGCTGACGCGGAAAACAGTTTCCATTTTCTCGAACCATCTGATCAGTCCGATGGCTCCCTCAGTACCCCCGAAACTTGAAGGTTTGCAGCTCTGGAAGTCCTTGTAAGAACAAGGTTTAGAAGCGGGGGTTTCAGCGGCATCGCTGTTCCTCGTGGAATTCTGTGGAGTATTCCGAGCCAAGGCTTCAGTAACAGCCTGGGTTATAAGGGATGTAAGCTGAGCATCGGTGTATGGTCTTGTCTTTGGCGCATGATTCTTCAATAAAAGAAATGAAGATACATGAGATTTTGTATGAAAGTTGTATTTATCTCAGATGTACATGTATAAAGGCGGTAATACATAACATCAATATGAAAAAGAATTTTGGCAATTAATAAGAGTTGAAATAGCAAGGAATATTTGATAGATAATACGACATCAAAGGTCACATCCCATGGATGTATTACAAAAGGCGTCGGGAATTTTTACATTCCGACCGAATTATAGAGTAGCGCTTAGATAGTTATTAGACTACAAGATAGATTACAAGACAAGGACTACACTAGTCTTAACGTAGGTTAATCTGCTCCATCATTTCAATGAGACGATCCACTGTATTTGCAAGTCTGCTGGCCTGTCGGGCATTGTCTTCAGCCAAGGCCAGTCGTTGAACCAAACTGCCAATGTATTCATCTGATACCCGTGAGCGTTGTTCACACTTATCTAGTCTGTGTTTTAAAAGGGCGGTTTCCACGCTTATCTCCACCACTTTGTTGAAAAGAACGTCTACATTATTAACGGTGGTTTCGTGATCCTCAGAGACTTGTGCGATGCGTTCCAGGGATGTAAGTCTCCAGTTCTCGTTGGTTTCTTGCAACACGACATCCATGGTGCGAAGTCGCTGCTCGTGTTGGTTCACCCTAGCGGCTAAGGCCGGCAAGGTGAAGTGAGTGGGGTACGGGCCAGCTCGAGGCAACCTGGCGTTCCTCCTAGCTACCCTTGGGTTCTGCGACCCGGATTGAGAGCGCGATGAATTGGGTGGGATGTTTGCCATTTCTGAGACAAAGCGTTAGTAAGAGTGAGGCCTATATTCATATAGTTCCTATATAATATAGCCTATTGAGTGTCTAGCATATACATGTTTAAGTCTCGGTCCTCTCGAGGTCAGAGTCTTCTAGTGTACCCTGTTCAGCCATAACTACCTTCAGATCATACATCATCTTTGCTTAATTGTACATAGTTGATCAGGCTATGTTAAATTAAACTCGTATGATGTAATCACTGAACCAGTTATACCTAATAGGGAATACTGCCTAATGGTCATAGTCTAGGTCCACTAAATGCAACCTAGTTCACTATAACCTTAGGCTCTGATACCAATCTGTAACACCCCCAAATTTAATGATTTGCGGAAGCACGATTTGGGTGTTACTAATCAATAACAAAGCACTAAGATATATAGTAAACGACTCTATATGCGTCGTTTTAACAAAATATATTAATATTGAAATGTTTACAACATTTATAGCTTTACATAGCTCGAGTTTAAATAAAAGGAGATTTCAGTACATAAGTACTTGTACAAAATATACTAATGCAAGAAAATCTCAAACGTCTGAATGCTGACTCGAGCTAAAAGTCCTGAAGCCGAAACTGTAACACCCGCCAAATTAGGACTAGAGATTAGTGCCTAATCGAATGTTAATACATGTAATTAGTTCCTGGTTAGGCTAATTAATGTATCGAATTATATATATATTGTTGAATATATACGAATATGCAATTTGATTAAATCGTACGCAATTTAAATCGGATGTATTTCGATTCAAATTTAATATGGACGTTGGTGACAAATTTTATTAAATAACGTTGTTATGTCAAAAATATTATTATTATAATATTTCGTATTCGTTCGTATCATACAATCAGAAATTATACAATTTAAAATGTAAAACGCGCAAACTAAATAAACCAACTTACATTATTAACTCAAACGTAAACTTATTTGTAAAATAATTAAATAAAATATCACGTAATAATTTGTATTTAAAACGTACCATTTAATATTTAAAATAATTAATTAACGTTGAAACGACGGAGCAAACGAACACCGCACGGAGCGGGAACGCGGGGCGAAAAATGGGAGGATAACCTCCCATTTCCCACTCTCTTTTTCTCACTTTCTCATCTCTCTTTCTCTTTCTCCTTTCTTTTCTCTCAACTCCACCAACCACCCCCACCTTCAAAAATCTCACAAAAACGCAAAATAAACATATCAAACGACTTCGGATCTTCAAGATTTTTAGAGATTCACGACCACCGCGACACGATCTATCTTTCTATCTTTCCGAAATTTCATTTCGGCGATTTGTAAGTTTCCGACACCTCTCGTTTTTAAGTGTTTTTACTTGTTTGCGGTTTGTATCGACTTATAATGTTCAAATAAGGGTTGGGTAAAAGTTTTGGACCGAACGGAAACCGAAAAACTCGTTTTCGACCCATTTTCCGGCCAACAGACCGCTACGTCGCATTTAGCCCGGAATTTATGCGACGTCAGCCTCTACGTCGCAAAACACCTCGTGACGTCGCATAGTGCGACGTCAGTCACAACGTCGCATTAAATTGCGACGTCGCATATAGCGACGTCAGCCTTAACGTCGCCAATACCTCGCCACGTCGCACTTAGCGACGCAAGCCCCTGCGTCGCAGAAATCACCTACGTCGCATTAGCGACGTAGCACCCTACGTCGCATTAAATTGCGAAACGTCGCCTTTAGCGACGTCATGCTCTACGTCGCAATCCTACCTGCGACGTCGCACCCTACGTCGCACAAACCAGAACCTCAAAAACACAGATTTTTACTAAGTGTCGAGACTCGAAATTTATCACTCGATTTTACCCAAATTCTGATCCAGATGCGTTTTTCGTCAAAGCAATATAGTAGAAATAAAAATTTTCCAAGCTGACCTGGCAGCTCGACCCCAGCCAGGGGCTCTGCCCCTTGGACCCCGCCAGGGGCTGCCGCCCCTTGGACCCCGCTACCAGGGGCGCTGCCCCCGGACCCCCGTACTTAGATTTCGTAACGGCTTCTAAAACACAATCAAAACACATTTTTTCAAGTAAAACGCCACGAAATCAAAATAGTAATAATTGAGATTATTATTACAAATCCGTCACCAACGGGCCGTACACTTTTCAAACACTTAAACGTATCAACCAAATAGTGGAGATTTGGACATTATAGTTGGACGAACAACTACAAGGTAGTCTTATTAGATACCTTCACATATTATAACCATCGCGTGTCATGGACACCCTCAGGTTACAAGTCTTTGGACTTCGATTCTCGGCTAATCATCCTCAGTTTATTTTCATAAACTCAACGACTCAGGTGAGTCTCATAGCCCCTCTTTTACTGTTTTACTCAGGGGTGTGATATACTGCTCAACTTTTAACATGTGAACGCAAGTACCAACTTTTCATATACTACATGAGTTTTTCGAAACTAATCATTTTAAAGTCCTCCGTCAGCATAGTTGTTAATACGTTGTAGCGTGAATATTAGTATATGGTACCATATAGGATTGACCCTCCTCGTCCGGGTTAGCAAGCACTAACCGGGTAAACGGACGTACTAATATTTGGGAAGACGAATGTTGATTAGGCATTCGTGGAGGCACCTCGCCCGGAATTCTCTATAGGGGACCCGGCCCTCGAGTTAAGCTCAACTATGTGCTCATGGCTGTATACACGATGATTATCATTAAATTGCTGGATGCAATTCATTATTTAATTGCTGGATGCAATTCATTATTTAATTGCTGGATGCAATTCATTTTTAAATCTTGCGGTTCATACGATATTACTTGATTTCAAACCTGTGAGCTCACCAGCTTTATAGCTGACCTTTTAGCATATATCGCAGGTACCCAGCAGTAGGATGTTTCTGCTTCAGGATTTAGCTCGAGTCAGCATACAGACGATTGAGATTTTCTTGCATTAGTATATTTTGTACAAGTACTTATGTACTGAAATCTCATTTTATTTAAACTCGAGCTATGTAAAGCTATAAATGTTGTAAACATTTCAGTTATCAATATATTTTGTTAAAACGACGCATATAGAGTCGTTTACTATATATCTTTGTGCTTTGTTATTGATTAGTAACACCCAAATCAAGCTTCCGCAAATCATCAAAATTTGGGGGTGTTACAGATTGGTATCAGAGCCTAAGGTTATAGTGAACTAGGTTGCATTTAGTGAACCTAGACTATGACCATTAGGCAGTATTCCTTATTAGGTATGACTGGTTCAGGGATTACAGCATACGAGTTTAATTTAACATAGCCTGATCAACTATGTACAATTAAGCAAAGATGATGTAAGATCTGAAAGTAGTTATGGCTGAACAGGATACAATAGAAGACTCTGACCTCGAGAGAACCGAGACTTAAACATGTTTATGCTAGACACTCAATAGGCTATATTATATGGGAACTATATGAATATAGGCCTCAATCTTACTAACGCTTTGTCTCAGAAATGGCAAACACACCATCAAATTCATCTCGTTCTCAATCCGGGTCGCAGAACCCAAGGGTAGCAAGGAGGAACTCCAGGTTGCCTCGAGCTGGCCCGTACCTCACTCACTCCGCCCTGCCGGCCTTAGCCGCTAGGGTGAACCAACACGAGCAACGACTTCGCACCATGGATGTAGTGTTGCAGGAAACCAACGAAAACTGGAGACTTACATCCCTCGAACGCATAGAACAAGTCTCCGATGACCTTGAAACCACAAACAACAACATGGATGTCCTTCGCAACCAAATAATAGAAATAAGGGTGGAAAATGCCCTTCTGCAACAAAGGATGGATGAATGTGTGCAACGCTCACTTGAGGCAGAAGAATATGCGCGTGGACTAACACAACGACTAGCACTAGCAGAAGACAACGCCCGACAAGCTAGCAGGCTTGCAAACACTGTGGACCGTCTTGTCACGATGATGGAACAAATTAATCTACGTTAAGACTAGTGTAGTCTTAGTCTTGTAATCTACCCTGTAATCTAGTAACTATCTACGCGCTACTCTATAATTCGGTCGGATGTAACAATTCCCGACATCTTTTGTAATACATCTGTAGGATGTAACCTTTGAACTCGTATCATCCATTAAGTATTCCTTGCTGTTCTCGACTCATATTAATTGCCATTTTTCCTGTTGATGTTATGTATTGCTGCTTTTATACATGTACATCTGAGATAAATACAACTTTCTTGCAAAATCTCATGTATCTTCATTTCTTTTATTGAAGAATCATGCCGCCAAAGACCAGACCTTACACCGATGCACAGATTACCTCGCTCATAACCCAGGCTGTTACTGAAGCCTTGGCTCGGAATACCCCACCAAACTCCACAAGAAACAGCGATACCGCTGGAACCTCTGCCGTCAAACCTTGTTCTTACAAGGACTTCCAAAGCTGCAAACCCTCGAGTTTCAAGGGTTCTGAAGGAGCCATCGGACTAATCAGATGGTTCGAGAAAATGGAAACTGTTTTCCGTGTCAGCAAATGCGCGGAGAACGACAAAGTAAACTTCGCCACCTGCTCTCTTGAAGATGATGCCCACTCTTGGTGGAATTCATATACCCAATCAGTGGGTGCTGACATTGCCTACCAAATCACTTGGGAGGAATTGAAAGCCAAACTCACTGCCAAGTACTGCTCTATCGCCAAACTCCAGAAGCTAGATGAGGAGTTCTGGAACTTAAAGGTTCAGGGTGGTGACATCGATGGTTATACCACCAGGTTTCAACAACTAGCTGCTCTCCGCCCAGCTATGGTAAGCACTGAACCTGATAAAATCAGGAAGTACGCCCTTGGTCTCCCTGATTTTGTTCGGGGACACGTCATCTCTTCCAAACCAACCACCATTGACGGTGCAATCTCATTGGCCCAAGACCTGATGTCTATGAGCCAAGATTCTGAACCACCCACTTCATCCTCCCAAAACAACAAACGCAAGTGGTCTGACTACCACAACAACCACTCCAACCAACAAAACAAGAAATCCGACACCATCAAAGCCTACAACACCACCACTGACATCATCCGGGGTTACACAGGGAGCAAACCATATTGTCCCAAGTGCAGCCGTCACCATGAGGGTTCCTGTGGTCCCTTTTGCAACAACTGCAAGAGGTACGGCCACCTCACCAAAGATTGCCGCTCTCCTACCAACAACAACCCCAACAACACCAGACCACCCAAAGTATGCTTTGAGTGTGGGAAACCTGGGCATTTCAGGGACTCGTGCCCAAATCTGAAGAACAACAACAACAACAACCGCAACAACAACAACAACCGCAACAACAACAACAACAACAACACCCGCAGCAGAGCTTTCGTCATCAAATCTGGGGACGCCCGCCAAGACCCGAATGTGGTCTCGGGTATGTTCCTCCTCAACAACTTAACTGCTTCTGTTCTATTTGATACTGGTGCTGATAGAAGCTTTATCTCCGATGATTTTTGCCCATTACTTGACATCACTCCTGTTGACTTAGATGTTAAGTACACTGTAGAGCTAGCAAATGGAAAACTTGTAGAAACCACCAGTGTGATACCTAATTGCACTTTAAACCTAGCTGACGAAACCTTTTCGATCGACCTTATACCCATTAAAATCGGAAGTTTCGACGTCATTATTGGAATGGACTGGTTGTCCAAACATCGAGCTGAAATCGTTTGTCATGATAAAATAGTCCGTATCCCACTCGCCGTTGGGGGAACCTTGATCATACAGGGGGAGACCGGTGGGACGGGACTCAATATAATCTCCTGCTTAAAAACCCGAAAATTTCTGAGAAAGGGTTACCCTGCGATACTTGCACACATCACCGAGAAGAAGTCGGAGGAGAAGCGACTTGAGGATGTGCCGATTGTTAGAGACTTTCCCGAAGTCTTTCCGGAAGAACTACCTGGTCTACCTCCGCCTAGACAGGTTGAGTTCTCAATCGATCTCGTGCCGGGTGCCGCACCGGTGGCCCGCGCACCATACCGTTTAGACCCATCTGAACTTCAGGAGTTGTCCTCTCAGTTACAGGAACTTCTGGATCGAGGATTCATTAGACCAAGTTCGTCACCTTGGGGAGCTCCGGTCTTATTTGTCAAAAAGAAGGACGGTTCATTCCGAATGTGCATTGACTATCGAGAATTGAACAAATTGACCGTCAAGAACCGTTATCCACTTCCTCGCATTGATGATCTATTCGACCAACTTCAGGGTTCAAGTTTCTACTCAAAAATCGACCTGCGATCAGGTTATCATCAGTTACGAGTTCGCGACACCGATATTCCAAAAACTGCTTTCAGAACTCGTTACGGGCACTACGAATTCCAAGTGATGCCCTTTGGTCTAACCAACGCACCGGCTGTATTCATGGACCTCATGAACCGGGTGTGCAAACCTTACCTCGATAAGTTTGTCATTGTCTTTATCGATGACATACTCATTTACTCGCGCAACGAGCAAGAACATGCGCAACACCTTAAGACCATCCTTGAACTACTTAGACACGAGGAGCTTTATGCAAAATTTTCTAAGTGTGAGTTTTGGATTCAAACTGTTCAATTTCTTGGTCACGTGATCGACAGTCAGGGAATTCACGTGGACCCATCAAAGATCGAGGCTATCAAAGACTGGCAAGCACCCACCTCTGCAACTGAAGTACGACAATTCTTGGGTCTTGCTGGGTATTATCGACGATTTATCGAAAACTTCTCCAAAATAGCTCAATCACTCACGGTACTGACTCAGAAGGACAAAAGGTTCGATTGGACTGAGAAACAAGAGTCAGCGTTCCAACTTCTGAAACAAAAGCTTTGCAGTGCTCCAATTCTATCACTACCCGAAGGCACCGATGACTTCGTGGTATACTGCGATGCTTCTCACCAAGGTCTCGGTTGCGTGTTGATGCAACGAGACAAGGTCATTGCTTATGCCTCACGACAGCTAAAAATTCACGAAAAGAACTACACCACTCATGATCTCGAACTTGGAGCTGTCGTTTTTGCTCTCAAAATCTGGAGACATTACCTCTACGGCACTAAGTGCACTATCTTTACCGATCATAAAAGTCTCCAACATATCTTCGATCAGAAGGATCTCAATATGAGGCAACGTCGATGGGTCGAGTTGCTTACCGATTACGATTGTGAGATCAAGTACCATCCAGGGAAGGCTAATGTTGTAGCCGATGCCCTCAGTCGAAAGGAACGACCTAAACCACTTCGAGTCCGAGCCCTCAGTATGACCATTCATAACGATCTTACCATTCAAATTCATACAGCTCAGATCGAAGCCTTGAAAGCTGAAAACATAAAAAATGAAGCCTTGCGGGGCATTGACAAACAATTTGAAATCAAACCTAACGGGATTAGGTACTTCTCAAACCGAATCTGGTTGCCCAGTTTTGGGAACCTAAGAGACTTGGTGATGGACGAGGCTCACAAGTCTAAATATTCTATTCATCCCGGATCCGATAAGATGTACCACGGCATCAAGGAATTCTATTGGTGGCCAAACATGAAAGCCGAAATCGCCACTTATGTCAGCAAGTGTCTTACTTGCTCGAAAGTCAAAACCGAACATCAGAAACCTCCTGGTTTACTCCAACAACCTGAAATCCCTGAATGGAAATGGGATCAAATTGCCATGGACTTCATAACCAAACTACCAAAGTCGTCGAGCGGTTGCGATACCATTTGGGTGATCGTCGATCGTCTCACCAAATCTGCTCATTTCCTGGCAATCAAAGAAAACGATAAAATGGAACGCCTTACACAAATCTACATCAAGGAAATCATTTCTCATCACGGTGTTCCAACCTCAATCATCTCTGACAGAGATGCCCGTTTCACCTCTCACTTTTGGCAATCACTTCAGAAAGCATTGGGTACCCGTCTCGATATGAGTACCGCGTACCATCCTCAAACCGATGGCCAAAGTGAACGAACCATTCAAACACTGGAAGACATGCTACGAGCCTGCGTAGTTGATTTCGGTACAAACTGGGAAAAACATCTACCGTTGTGCGAGTTTTCGTACAATAACAGTTATCATGCCAGCATTAAGACTGCACCTTTTGAGGCACTGTACGGTCGTAAGTGCCGATCACCGATCTGTTGGACTGAGGTGGGAGATAGTCAACTCACCGGTCCTGAACTCATTCACGCCACCACTGAGAAAATTGTGGAAATCCAAAATAGACTCAAAGCCGCACGTGATCGTCAGAAAAGTTATGCTGACGTGAGACGCAAACCACTCGAGTTCCAAGTTGGGGATCGAGTTCTCTTAAAAGTATCGCCTTGGAAAGGCGTCATCCGTTTTGGCAAACGCGGGAAGTTGAATCCCCGGTACATCGGGCCTTTTGAGATCCTCGAACGGATTGGCCCCGTAGCTTATCGATTGCAGCTGCCATCCGAACTCAGCAGCGTGCACCCTACTTTTCATATTTCAAATCTGAAGAAGTGTCTGTCTGATGAGACACTTATCATTCCATTAGATGAAATTCGTGTTGACGATAAACTTCACTTCGTTGAGGAACCCGCTGAAATTATGGACCGTGAGGTCAAACAACTGAAACAAAGTCGTATTCCCATCGTCAAGGTCAGATGGAATTCGCGGCGTGGTCCGGAATTCACTTGGGAACGGGAAGACCAAATGCGACTCAAATATCCTCAACTTTTCACTGATTCCACATCAAACACGACTTTGAGCTAAATTTCGGGACGAAATTCTTCTAACAGGGGGAGAATGTAACACCCGCCAAATTAGGACTAGAGATTAGTGCCTAATCGAATGTTAATACATGTAATTAGTTCCTGGTTAGGCTAATTAATGTATCGAATTATATATATATTGTTGAATATATACGAATATGCAATTTGATTAAATCGTACGCAATTTAAATCGGATGTATTTCGATTCAAATTTAATATGGACGTTGGTGACAAATTTTATTAAATAACGTTGTTATGTCAAAAATATTATTATTATAATATTTCGTATTCGTTCGTATCATACAATCAGAAATTATACAATTTAAAATGTAAAACGCGCAAACTAAATAAACCAACTTACATTATTAACTCAAACGTAAACTTATTTGTAAAATAATTAAATAAAATATCACGTAATAATTTGTATTTAAAACGTACCATTTAATATTTAAAATAATTAATTAACGTTGAAACGATGGAGCAAACGAACACCGCACGGAGCGGGAACGCGGGGCGAAAAATGGGAGGATAACCTCCCATTTCCCACTCTCTTTTTCTCACTTTCTCATCTCTCTTTCTCTTTCTCCTTTCTTTTCTCTCAACTCCACCAACCACCCCCACCTTCAAAAATCTCACAAAAACGCAAAATAAACATATCAAACGACTTCGGATCTTCAAGATTTTTAGAGATTCACGACCACCGCGACACGATCTATCTTTCTATCTTTCCGAAATTTCATTTCGGCGATTTGTAAGTTTCCGACACCTCTCGTTTTTAAGTGTTTTTACTTGTTTGCGGTTTGTATCGACTTATAATGTTCAAATAAGGGTTGGGTAAAAGTTTTGGACCGAACGGAAACCGAAAAACTCGTTTTCGACCCATTTTCCGGCCAACAGACCGCTACGTCGCATTTAGCCCGGAATTTATGCGACGTCAGCCTCTACGTCGCAAAACACCTCGTGACGTCGCATAGTGCGACGTCAGTCACAACGTCGCATTAAATTGCGACGTCGCATATAGCGACGTCAGCCTTAACGTCGCCAATACCTCGCCACGTCGCACTTAGCGACGCAAGCCCCTGCGTCGCAGAAATCACCTACGTCGCATTAGCGACGTAGCACCCTACGTCGCATTAAATTGCGAAACGTCGCCTTTAGCGACGTCATGCTCTACGTCGCAATCCTACCTGCGACGTCGCACCCTACGTCGCACAAACCAGAACCTCAAAAACACAGATTTTTACTAAGTGTCGAGACTCGAAATTTATCACTCGATTTTACCCAAATTCTGATCCAGATGCGTTTTTCGTCAAAGCAATATAGTAGAAATAAAAATTTTCCAAGCTGACCTGGCAGCTCGACCCCAGCCAGGGGCTCTGCCCCTTGGACCCCGCCAGGGGCTGCCGCCCCTTGGACCCCGCTACCAGGGGCGCTGCCCCCGGACCCCCGTACTTAGATTTCGTAACGGCTTCTAAAACACAATCAAAACACATTTTTTCAAGTAAAACGCCACGAAATCAAAATAGTAATAATTGAGATTATTATTACAAATCCGTCACCAACGGGCCGTACACTTTTCAAACACTTAAACGTATCAACCAAATAGTGGAGATTTGGACATTATAGTTGGACGAACAACTACAAGGTAGTCTTATTAGATACCTTCACATATTATAACCATCGCGTGTCATGGACACCCTCAGGTTACAAGTCTTTGGACTTCGATTCTCGGCTAATCATCCTCAGTTTATTTTCATAAACTCAACGACTCAGGTGAGTCTCATAGCCCCTCTTTTACTGTTTTACTCAGGGGTGTGATATACTGCTCAACTTTTAACATGTGAACGCAAGTACCAACTTTTCATATACTACATGAGTTTTTCGAAACTAATCATTTTAAAGTCCTCCGTCAGCATAGTTGTTAATACGTTGTAGCGTGAATATTAGTATATGGTACCATATAGGATTGACCCTCCTCGTCCGGGTTAGCAAGCACTAACCGGGTAAACGGACGTACTAATATTTGGGAAGACGAATGTTGATTAGGCATTCGTGGAGGCACCTCGCCCGGAATTCTCTATAGGGGACCCGGCCCTCGAGTTAAGCTCAACTATGTGCTCATGGCTGTATACACGATGATTATCATTAAATTGCTGGATGCAATTCATTATTTAATTGCTAGATGCAATTCATTATTTAATTGCTGGATGCAATTCATTTTTAAATCTTGCGGTTCATACGATATTACTTGATTTCAAACCTGTGAGCTCACCAGCTTTATAGCTGACCTTTTAGCATATATCGCAGGTACCCAGCAGTAGGATGTTTCTGCTTCAGGATTTAGCTCGAGTCAGCATACAGACGATTGAGATTTTCTTGCATTAGTATATTTTGTACAAGTACTTATGTACTGAAATCTCATTTTATTTAAACTCGAGCTATGTAAAGCTATAAATGTTGTAAACATTTCAGTTATCAATATATTTTGTTAAAACGACGCATATAGAGTCGTTTACTATATATCTTTGTGCTTTGTTATTGATTAGTAACACCCAAATCAAGCTTCCGCAAATCATCAAAATTTGGGGGTGTTACAGATTTGGAAAATTTTTATTTCTACTATATTGCTTTGACGAAAAACGCATCTGGATCAGAATTTGGGTAAAATCGAGTGATAAATTTCGAGTCTCGACACTTAGTAAAAATCTGTGTTTTTGAGGTTCTGGTTTGTGCGACGTAGGGTGCGACGTCGCAGGTAGGATTGCGACGTAGAGCATGACGTCGCTAAAGGCGACGTTTCGCAATTTAATGCGACGTAGGGTGCTACGTCGCTAATGCGACGTAGGTGATTTCTGCGACGCAGGGGCTTGCGTCGCTAAGTGCGACGTGGCGAGGTATTGGCGACGTTAAGGCTGACGTCGCTATATGCGACGTCGCAATTTAATGCGACGTTGTGACTGACGTCGCACTATGCGACGTCACGAGGTGTTTTGCGACGTAGAGGCTGACGTCGCATAAATTCCGGGCTAAATGCGACGTAGCGGTCTGTTGGCCGGAAAATGGGTCGAAAACGAGTTTTTCGGTTTCCGTTCGGTCCAAAACTTTTACCCAACCCTTATTTGAACATTATAAGTCGATACAAACCGCAAACAAGTAAAAACACTTAAAAACGAGAGGTGTCGGAAACTTACAAATCGCCGAAATGAAATTTCGGAAAGATAGAAAGATAGATCGTGTCGCGGTGGTCGTGAATCTCTAAAAATCTTGAAGATCCGAAGTCGTTTGATATGTTTATTTTGCGTTTTTGTGAGATTTTTGAAGGTGGGGGTGGTTGGTGGAGTTGAGAGAAAAGAAAGGAGAAAGAGAAAGAGAGATGAGAAAGTGAGAAAAAGAGAGTGGGAAATGGGAGGTTATCCTCCCATTTTTCGCCCCGCGTTCCCGCTCCGTGCGGTGTTCGTTTGCTCCGTCGTTTCAACGTTAATTAATTATTTTAAATATTAAATGGTACGTTTTAAATACAAATTATTACGTGATATTTTATTTAATTATTTTACAAATAAGTTTACGTTTGAGTTAATAATGTAAGTTGGTTTATTTAGTTTGCGCGTTTTACATTTTAAATTGTATAATTTCTGATTGTATGATACGAACGAATACGAAATATTATAATAATAATATTTTTGACATAACAACGTTATTTAATAAAATTTGTCACCAACGTCCATATTAAATTTGAATCGAAATACATCCGATTTAAATTGCGTACGATTTAATCAAATTGCATATTCGTATATATTCAACAATATATATATAATTCGATACATTAATTAGCCTAACCAGGAACTAATTACATGTATTAACATTCGATTAGGCACTAATCTCTAGTCCTAATTTGGCGGGTGTTACAGAAACAACCTACTGCTTGGTACCTGCGATACATGCTAAATGGGTCAGCTAAAGCTGGTGAGCTCACAGGTTTGAAATCAAGTAATGTAGTATGAACCGCAAGATTTAATAATGAATGAATTGCATCCAGCAATTGATAATGTATATGTATACAGCCATGAGTACATAGTTGAGCTTAACTCGAGGGCCGGGTCCCCTATAGAGAATTCCGGGCGAGGTGCCTCCACGAATGCCTAATCAACATTCGTCTTCCCAAATATTAGTACGTCCGTTTACCCGGTTAGTGCTTGCTAACCCGAACGAGGAGGGTCAATCCTATATGGTACCATATACTAATATTCACGCTACAACGTATTAACAACTATGCTGACGGAGGACTTTAAATGATTAGTTGTGAAAAAAATCATGTAGTATATGGAAATGTTTGTACTTGCGTTCACATGTTAAAAATGAGCAATATATCACACCCCTGAGTAAAATAGTAAAAAGAGGGGCTATGAGACTCACCTGAGTCTGAAAGCGTTTAAATAAACGTAAGTTGATTAGCCGAGTGATGAAGTCCAAAGACTTGTAACCTGAGGGTGTCCACGACACGCGATGGTTATAAACATGATTGGGTATCTCAAAAGATCACCCTTGTAGTTGTTACACAACTATATATGTCCAAATTACTACGATTTGGTTGATTTGTTAAGTGTTTGAAAACGTGTACGGCCCGTTGGTGATGGATTTGAAATAATAACTTTAAGTATTATTATCATGTTATTGGTGTTTTGCACTTACGAATGTGTTCCAAAGTGTTTTATAAGTCGTATCGTATAAGTGTTTGAGGTTATATAGGTTCGACACTTAATGAAATTTTAGTTTGAAAACCTGCTGTTTTATGCGACACAATCATGCGACACAAAAGTTGTTATGCGACACAAGGGTTGTGTCGCATAGAAATGCGACACAATGTCTATGCGACACAAGGGTTGTGTCGCATAGATGTGAGATGCTGATTCAACAGCGACATAGTGATTTTGTCGTATGAAAAATACGACATAAGATGCGAAATACGACATAACGTGCGACACAACAGGTAAAATACGACACAACATGCGACACAAGGCTTGTGTCGCATCGAAGAACATCAGCCCAGAAAGTCCGACTGTCGAGATTTTTCCGGCCAAAAACCCAATTCAAACCCGTTTTTAAGCTATAAAATCGTGTTCTACACTTTGTAATGGACATATATAAGTTATATAAACAACTAACAAGTGAAAAATACTAATAATCGAAAGGTTTCGGGATTTTGTCGGAAACTTACAAAGTGTCGGATTGAAAATCCGAAAGATGAAAATGTAGATCGTGATGAGAGGAACGTTTTTCTCCAAACGAGTATGTTGATTCGCGTGCATTTCGTGTTCCTTTTTAGCGATTTAGTAAATGGTGGTGATTTGGTGGTTTTGTAAAATGAGAGAAAAAGAAAGTAAGAGAGAGAGAGAGGTAAGGAAAAATGAAAAGAAAGAAAAGAAAATGGGAGGTTAAGTCCCCCATTTTCAGTCTCCGTCTCTGTGCTCCGTGTAGTGTTCGCTTTCTCCGTCATTTAACGTTTTAATAAATATTTCGCGCGTTAATTATTCATTTTAAAATTCGAATTTTGTTTAATAATTTAATTAAATTGTTTTACTAATTATCTAATAATTTAGAGATATTAAAATATAATTTAAATAAAGTTGCGTATTTTGTTGTTAATTAGGTAAGTTTCAATTGTACGAAGCGGACAACTTTGGAAATAAAATTTAACAGTAGTTTGGACCCAGTAATGTTTTCCAATAATGTTTTATACTTAAATATAAATTGTGTCACCAACGTCTGTATTTATGGAACCGAAATACATTCGATTTAAATTGCGTACGATTTAATCAAATCGCATTTTCGTATATATTCAACAATATATATAATTCGATACATTAATTAGCCTAACACAGAACTAATTACATGTATTGACATATGACTAGGCACTAATTACCGGTCCTAATTTGGCGGGTGTTACAGATAACCAACAAATTGAAGTTGCAATGGTCCAGATTAAAAGTTGGCATGATCTAACGATCATAAGCGAAAGTCAACATGTAACCGCCCAGTCAACTCACCGGCAGCCATATATAAGGAAAATTTCATATAAAAATTACATTTTTTGTTGAATTTCTTCTTTATGCTACGAGTTAACAAAAATTTAGATATTCCTACTACTGGTCACCTCGATCGCCACTGTTTATTAGTGTAAGTGACCAAAACTACTTTATCAATAACTTCATTTTTAATGTTTTGATTTTGGATCCAACCCCTTATGTACATGACTAATAAATTAAAAAGGTTTAGTCGTACAAAAGTCTTTCTACTTGTAAAAGTAATTTGTCTTGGTCTTAGGTTCTTAAAAATCAATTTTATTATTAACTTTTTATTATTAAATTCTTTTTGAGTGATCATTCACGTTATTCCAACCTTTTCCACTATAAAACTCCATTCTCATTCTCTCTTCTTCATGATCCTGAATTTGTTAATAATCATCTATACCACCAACTTAACTTCTTAATTTCTTCTTAATTATCTTATAATAAATCATGAGTTCAGAAATGGTTCAATTACATTACTTGGCTCCTGATGATCAAGACCTCTATACTACCAATCTCTCATCCATCCAAAACGACTCGATTTTCTTCCAAACGAGAGATAACTTACCCTTCTTCCCAAACATCCATAATGTTTTCTCTCCACAAATCTCATCTACTAGCAACAATTCGACTACTTCTGATGAAGCGGAAGAGCATATGATCAACGAAAGGAAGCGAAGAAGAATGATTTCAAACAGGGAGTCTGCTCGAAGATCAAGGGTGAGGAAGCAAAGGCAAGTTGTCGAGCTTTTCTCGCAGATGAACCATTTTAGAGCCGATAATCAAGCTCTTCTTGAGAAGTTGAATAAGTTGGTCGAAAACCATAATATTGTTGTCAAGGAGAATGCACTTTTAATGAAAGAGATGCAGGATATTCGTAAAATGCTTGACGACGTTCAACTCGCTAATGCTACCTCAAATTTAATTGCTTGATTGATCAAGTTTAACCAAGTTTCATTATATGCATCTTTGCATAGTTATTCAGGTATACAGGGGTGACAAATGAATTTGAGAGTTCTGCGATACGACATATTAATCCCTATGTGCAAAACACTTCAAATATATCAAGAATAATTTAAAAGTCTTTTAAAACTTTGTAATAAATATATACTAGGTGAATACCCGCGACAACGCGGGCTATAACATTTTATTTTATAAATTTTTTATTTTTTGAGATAAAAAGATACGTTTGTTTCTTTGATTGTATGTGTTACGACTTTAATTAGAGTTTTAAAAGATAATTAGAATTTATTTATAAATCATCTAATTAATTAGATAGTAATATTAATTTATTATAAATATAACTGAATTAGGAGAGAATAGAATTGAAAGTTAGCCGAGAACCCATTGAAGGTTCGTGGGTTTTTTTATGGCATTTAACTAATAATAATTTAATGAATATTTAATTTTTATACAATTTGATGTAAATCTTATCATTATGTTTTGAAATTTTATTAAAATAGTATTATTTTTTTTTTAGAGGTGGTAAAGTGTTATATTATTGTTTTTAATTTAATTTAATTCTCCATCGTTGGATCAAATTCTAAAACCTCATTGAAGGGTCTAGATTTCTCCATGGGGTTTTGGTTTATTTATATTTAAGATAAATATATAATGGTACCATTTTATTAAATATTGAAAAATAACTCCCTTCGTCCTTCACTAAGAAGCATATCATTATTTGAAGAAATTTGCTAATCAAATTTTACTAACCATCAATACTCCATACTATAACATATAATTAGAGGCGTGTTTGTTAATCTTTTTTTTCTTCTAAGGTATAACGATAGTTTTTCCGACTTTGAAACCGTACTTATAACGAAATTATCCGCTCAGATGTATGTGTGTTAACATGCAATTTGTTGGAAATTTGTGGGTTTGGGTATGACGATAATCATGAATAACTTGGATAAGACTTTGAATCGTGTATGAATCACTTTCAGATTGTAGTATTTCGACCCACTATTGCCCCTGGTTACACGAAATCCACAATCGGATAAGACAAAGTCCACACTCTAGATTTTGGCAATCAAAAGTCTAGAAGAAAACATAGAAGCGGTTCATGTGTATTTGTTCTTGTAGTTATGTAAAACCAAATCTTGTTTCTATATAGATAAACCATGTGACTTTTGTTGAATACTCACACCCTTTGATGAATAGACATTCCCTCTTTGTAAATGATCATAATACCTTACAAGTACATATATACATTTTAGTGACAGTTTTCCTTAACTGTCAATTGCATCCCTTGAGGCTTGAGCATATGTATCTTTTCATTAGCGACAGTTAATTCTATCATTGATACGACTGTCACATCCTTTGAGCCATTATGACAGTTTAGCGACCGTAGAATTATGTCACTATAGCAAACAACCAAGAATCATATCCCTTGATCTACATTCACAATCTTTGCCATTCATTATAACTAAGAACAAGTTAGCTTATATGACTGTGCACTCCCACACCTCCGAACTCATATCATAACTTAACTTGAACTCCATTTGGTCCTCGTAAATCTCAATTACACTAAAATCACCAACACAGTTAGTATGCATGCAACTAAATTTAGCAAGTACATCAAGCAGTTATATGAAATGTGGAAATTTTATGTACTCCATATTCTTACAAAATTTCAATATTACATCAACAATTGTTGTTAAATTAGTTCTCTCAAATTTGTTTTCTTGTGATACAGTTGAGTTGCAAGGTATAAGATGCAATGTGACATCATCCTCACACGAAGATGCAGTGTGACATCATCCTCACACGATAGTACGTTAAGAATAGAACTTTGAGACAGTCGAGTATTTTAATTTACAAATTACAAATAGATTGGGTCGTTTAATTAAATTTAAATAATGAGAAATAAGAATAAGAAAGTATAATATAATGTGCAATTAAATCATCCCAAAAGTTAAGATACATGCACTACTTTAGAAAGAGTTTTAATATATTTGAGTATGCAAATTGTAAGTTATAAACCTCTTACTTACCTTGCAAATATGAAACTCGTTGACAAAACCACATACGAGTAAAGTGGACCTCCACTCAGTTTTTATTAATTTATTTTAGGGTTTATACTCTTATACTGTATCGAGCTTTATACGTTTTACTATAACATGCATCAAACTTCGAAACTTCACATTATATGTATTCAAATTTTAAAACAGTATATTATACGGAGTATGTTACTACTGTATGCATACATCTTAGCAATTGTATGTATAAAACCTAAAAAAAAAAAAGATCAATATACATAGCGAAAAATATACAATACACGATTTTAAAACTTAAATATATACAATAAAATGTTTCAAAGTTGGATGCATAAAATATAAAAATGTTTATGAAGTTCATACACTCATAATCAATAAACACTTTATATTATTTAGTGGTTTGAATAAGTTTTCTCATTCTTAAGTTTCTATGCATCAATTAACAAAATTAAATCGATTGCAAATTACGACATATTAATCATTTTTCATATTATTTCTTTTTTAGACACGAAAATAAAACTTGTTCACTTTAATCATTATACATATATAGACACACACGCCTTAATCAAGATAACATCGACTTCTTATAAGTACAAGTGTACAACACACATATGATGAGACCAAAACTCAACGGTCGTGATCCTTCATGTGTGTCTATATACTAAAAACCCATCATGTTTTGTGGGCAATGATGGAGAAACTAACATTTATTAATTAAGTAAGTAAGACACTTTTTGCCGAGGTTTCAAGATACGATAGGTACAAGCATTTTAACTTAACACATAATTTAGATTGGAATATTAAGTTTGTGGCTAGAAATTAATTGAAGAATAAAATAATGAATCCTCTATCTCATCTTTAAGGATCATTAAATTAAAAAACTATATAATATAAGACAAATTAGCACATGTAAACCTAATTATTCAATCCTCTTTGCTTTGTGATTGGTTTAATTAGTCCAATCAATTTAAAAAATGAGACAGGGTGGTTTTGTAGATTAGACTTTTTGCAAGCCGTGTGCATCCATTATCCATTATGATGTTTCATACTCACTCGGTTCATGTTTCATTTTCGGACTGTCCTAAATTTATTGTCCACTATCAAATATGGAAAGGCGAATTTGACTAAGTTTACCATTTTGTTCCAACTTGAAGTTAAATTACAAACAAAATAAGAAATCTTTAACTGGGACAGAGAGGGTTTGTAAAGAAACTAAAAAATTAACATTCAAAATTAGGAAAACCATGATTACAGCTAGATTAATTAAACCTACATGTATTCTATAATGGCAGATGATATTTCCACCAATAAAAGTGATAGTTCCACCAAAACTGTGCAATAAACAGTTGTACCATATACATAAACAGTTGTATTAAATGGTGGATCTATCATTTTTAATGTTGGAATATCAATGCCCTTCTATAATACATGTTCACTTTTTCATTTTAATCCCATAGTAAGTGTCTACATTCAATATATTAATTATATCTTTTGATCCATAATTTATATTTTCACAAAACTGATCCGTAGAAGAATGTGCAAAAAATTAAAGGTGACGTTGTCATCTTTCTCTTACTTATTCATTTTCTTAAACTTTATATAATTTGATTGTGTACATTTTTTTGTGAGACGGATGGAGTACTAAAGTGGAGTAACTGTTTTTTGAGATAATGGAATCAATAATGATATTATTATAATAAAAACAACAATAAAATTCCTCATTAAATTATTTTAATATAGCGTACAAGGTAACTAAGATCCATATCCTATTGCTTTTTGGGTAGGTCGCAAAGATAACAACTGAAAAACTCGACTCTTTTATGTCCTTGCATTTGACATGCCTTTAGTAATAATAAAATATATTTATGTGTTTTTAAGAGATTAATTTGTGGTTCTAAACAATCGAGGGTTACTATTCGTTACCTTTCCCTAAAATTCCACAAAACTTAGTAATTTGAAAGTTGCCTACTTATTATAATTTATCCAAAGGGTATTGCTTTTTAACTTTATCTTTAGCGAAATGATCCGTAGGAAGCACGGTTATGATTCCGATTACATGATGAATTTAACATTTTTAGCTAAACGTTTTAGATATACCTACTTTTGATTAACCAACTTATGTTAGTCCATATACTCCATACAATCGTTGAATCTCAAATATTGTAATATTTGTAAAAAAAAATCAATTTGCTTATGTTTATTCCAAACAAAATAAAGTAATGAATACTGTATAGAACAACACCAAATTCTTCATCGAATTATAATCTGATGAAGAATTTGTAGGTGTTGTCCTATACTTGTATGTTGTGGTTTTGCCCCAATATAGGCTCTGCATATTAGGGTGTGTTCGGATGAAGGGTTTTGGTGAGTGTAAATGATAATGAGAATACGAAGAAATGAAAAAATGTGTTTGCTTAACGATATGGGAATCAAACTACAGAATGAAGGTTCTTTCAAACCCCGAGTAATGTAATGGGTTTAGAAATGATTCTCATTCTCATATCATCCCACTTTCAGTTTCATACCCATAGTGATTCCCTTAGTAGCATCAAAACTGATAATATTATGAACATTGTTACAATTTAAGGAATAAAAAAGTTGAACATAGTTTTAGTAAGTTTAGATGATTTTGTTACTTGTTTTCACCAAAAAAATATATCAAATAGTATTGCAATTGTAAATGTCGCTACCTTTTTTTTAAATGTGGCAACCTTTTTTTTTAAAGTACTAATTTTAGTTTGTGGATAAACTATAATAGACTTTTGAGCTTTCGTATAGAGTAAGACCACTACATTTGCATTTTGCTTCATATTGAACGCTTTCATCGTCCTATAAAACCCCCCTCGATCATTCCATATATATTGGTTCTCCTCATATTTTAATCTTCAGGTGGCGTTTAATTTTAAGTAATTACAAAAAAGAAATATGCAAGAAACTTACTACATAGCTCAAAAATTCCATCCAAACTTCATTGCATTCCAATCCAACATTTCCTCTTGTATCGACTTCGAAACAAACACAATTCCGTATGATCATGATCATCAACCTCGAATATCAAACAATTCGAGTACTTCAGATGACGCTGATGAGGGCTACATGAGCATCATCAATGAGAGAAAGCATAGGAGGATGATATCAAACCGAGAGTCGGCTAGAAGGGCAAGAGTGAGGAAACAAAGACAGTTTGACGAGCTTTGCACCCAAGTGAAGCGACTCATGAACGAGAACCATGTGCTCATGGTTCAACTGAACCAGTTCTCGGAGTCCCATGAACAAGTTATTCAAGAAAATGATAAGTTAAAGAAACAAAGTTTGGAGCTAAAGATGTTGCTTAGTGAAGCTCAACTTCATAACACATTTACTACTTTAGGAGATCTTACTGGTCATCTCAGGGTTCAGTCATCCCATAAATTAGTCTAATCTTTGTTCTAAAACTAAAGATCGACTCGTCCACTTTGCTTCTTTAATTAATTCATCAATATATATGGATCGCATTTTATTACTATTGTAAAGAAGTTGGAGTACTAACTAAATTTCAAGAAAATGCATGATTTGTTACTTTTGTTGAGTAGTGCACCGATCTACTTGAAAAGTGAAAACCATATATATAGTGGATCAATTCATGAGGCATCTTGTAACTCAACAGCCAATACACATATGATCGACATATTTTAAGTTAAGCTTCTAGATTGTTTATCTTGACCTCAATTGAATTTGGTGTGGTTATAATTGACACATTAGTATGATAGTATCATTCCAATAAACCATAAGAATACCTCTTTATGTCTTCTAAGAGTGCTCCCAACGGAGCATCAGTTTTGACGTCGGTTGAGCGTCACTTTTGTGACATTGTTGGCACTCCTCCGTCACTTTGAGCGTCGGTTTGGTGGCGTCGCCAAATTGACGGACGTCACTTTTTTGTTTTTGTTTTTTGTTTATCTGTTTATTGTATAAATATAAAGGTATATTGGTAAATGTTGGTCCGGAAAAACTGAAGTGATGTTTATTGTTGGTATTTTTGTGTCAGTTTGAAAAGTGCTGACGTGACGCTGATTTGGCACAAATTGATGCATCAGTTTGTGTCACGGTTGGGAGGAGTCTAATCTTCTTGCAAAATACATCTCGGTGCAGTCTGTATTTTCTATAACGTAGCATACGATATTCATATTATTAATTTTTTAATTTTAATTCTAGCATTATACCTTCGCATAATGTCAAGGACGAATATTTAGTTATCAATTCACACATTTAATATCTTACATCCTAACTAGTGGCGATACAACATTAAAAATGCAGTTTCGAATTTTAAATCTTAGTGATGTATTAAAATAGTTTATATGTAATGTAATTTATAGTTGATCTTTGAAAAATAGTAGGGTTAATGGTGCAGATCGGCAACGAATTTTCCCTTTTTTGTCGAATTAGGGTATGAACCCAATTTATTATACAGGTCGGTAACGAACTTTCAAATTATGTTTCGAGTTAGGTAATGAACTTTTTTCGTATAATACGAAAAGTTCGTTACCTAAGTCGAAACATAATTTGAAAGTTTGTTACCTAACTCGAAACATAATTCGAAAGTTCGTGTCCAATTTATGTTTCGAGTTAGGTAACAAACTTTCGAATTATGTTTCGAGTTAGGTAACAAACTTCAAATTATGTTTCGAGTTAGGTAACAAAATTTTCGAGTTAGGTAAAAAAAAGTTCGTTACCTAACTCGAACTTTTTTTTGAAAGTTCGTTACCGACCTGTATAATAAATTGGGTTCATACCTTAACTCGACAAAAAAAGGAAAATTCGTTGCCGATCTGCGCCATTTACCCAAAATAGTATCAAAAAGCTAATCAAAACTATTAAACCTCCAAATAACTTTGGGCTTAGTACCTATGAATGCACTAAATTAGCTTGTGCCCGATATCGATTGTGTGTATCCTATTTACACTCGTCATTTTTAATGCATCAAACTTTCAAAAATGGTGTTTTAGTGTACTTTGGTGATGTTTTGATGGTTTGTCGAATTCTCATGATGCCACGTGGCACTTTAAACGAGCGACACATCGCCAAAATACATTAAAACACTCTTTTTTAAAGTTTGATACATTAAAAATGACGAGTGTAAGTATAAACACACAATTGATATCGGGCACAAGTTTAGTGTATTCCCAGACACTAAGCCCAATAGCTTTATATGATACTTATTATAGTAAGGGTAAGGTGGTAATTTCGATTGTTGAGGGAAATTGAAACTCTAAAACTATATACAAGATAGATTATATGTAGCTAGTATTAGACAGATTAGATGATCAATTTATTTAAGTTTAAATCAATTATTAATTAATTTGTAATATGTGTTTATTTTGTATTTCTATGTGCCTTATCTTAAGATGCAGTACGCTGAAATAAAAGGCCCACTTTAAAACCCAGTATTTTGAAAGGCGCTAAAAGCAACTACTTCTAAGTTCTAACAGATGGATGATTTTTGATATTTTATTTTTTGTTTTACAAGAGGTTTATAATTTCACTCATTTTATCCTTACACAGTTACACACTTGGAATTTAAACATGGCATCTTCTTCTGTATCTATAATATCACCATTTCCAATTAAATCTTTTAAGAATCCAATTACAGCCATGGCTAAAGAGATTCACTTCAATCATGATGGTCAAACCACAACCAAGCTACTGGTCAGTCATCAGTCCCATTAGTTTGTATGTTTCTTTATAATTTTGTTGTGTAATGAAGTTTGTGTATAGGCAGGGGTGAAGAAGGTAGCAGAAGTGATTGGAGTAACTTTAGGTCCAAAAGGTAGGAATGTGGTTTTGCAGAACAAGTATGGTCCTCCCAAGATTGTTAATGATGGTGAAACTGTTCTCAAAGAGGTACCTTTTCCCATCAATGCTTTATGTTTTCTGATTATTGGTTAGAGTTGTCTTACAAGTGTTTGTGGAAATGCCCCAATGAGGTTCGTATCATTATTTGAACTGACGATGCCAGTTTTGTTTTCTCGTTGTAAATATGTATTTTCCCCCCTTGTTGTGTATTATCTCCAACTGCCACTCTCTTTTTAGAGTTATAAACTTATAATAGAGTTAGTTAGAGTAGTTTTTAGGTTTGTTAGTAGATAGTCACATAGTATAAATATAGCTTACAATTGTACTTTGTAACTTATTACCGTACTCATGATATACTTTTACTTAATCTCTTAGATTAGTTTTCTCTTTGCACTTTCTCTATCTAGATTAGTCATTAGATCAGAGTTTATGGAAACTTTATACTCTAGTTGTGTTATTTCTGCTGATTCCGATTTATGCAAGTAGAAAGCAGTAAGTTAGTTAGTATTTCAATTCTTTGTTCAGATTCAACTAGAGGACCCTGTTGAGAACATTGGTGTGAAACTAGTGAGACAAGCAGGAGCTAAAACAAATGATCTAGCTGGTGACGGTTCCACCACATCTATTATACTTGCCCATGGCCTCATATCTGAAGGCGTGAAGGTAAGAAACAAAAAGTTATCAGCAGATTGTAGAAATGATGAGATTTAAATTTTAAACTAAACATTTGAATTTATCAAGGTTATTGCAGCAGGCATGAACCCTATACAGATATCACGAGGAATTCAAAAAACTGCAGATGCCTTGGTTTTAGAACTCAAGTTGATGTCTAGAGAGGTAATATTCAGTATGAAATATAAAATTTATAATATTTCTATACTCAACAAGAATTTATAGCTGAAATGCCTAAAAACTTGGCAGCCAAATTTCAAATGGATATTGTAGGTTGAAGATCATGAGTTGTCAGATGTTGCCACTATCAGTGCTGGTAACGATTTTGAAGTCGGAAGTATGATTTCTCAAGCTATGAAACGAGTAGGCCGGAACGGTTTTATCACTATTGAAAAAGGAAATTCTTCTGAGAACAATCTAGAAATTGTAGAGGGGATGCAATTTGATCGTGGTTACTTATCTAAATATTTTACTGACAGAAGAACTATGAAAGCAGAATTTCAGGAGTGCAAGGTAGATTTCTTGATTTTTACTCCCTCCATAATGAATATGCTGTATAATTTGACTTTTGAGATCACATGGACTAATGTTGACTTCCAAAAAGTCGGAAGTTGGTTTCATGGGTGAGAAATTTTGAATAAATAGTATATATTTATCTGACTATAAAAGTCGAATTTGAAGGTGTGGACTTTTGTTGATTACAGTTGCTATTGGTTGACAAAATAATTACGAATCCAAAGGAGATGTATGGAATATTGGACATTGCAGTTAAAGGGGACTTTCCAGTTGTGATAATTGCAGAGGGCATTGAGAAGGAAGCTCTGGCTCCAGTCATTCGGAACAAACTCAAGGGGGTACTGAAGGCAGCAGCTGTTAAAGCTCCTGCCTTTGGTGACCGCAAGAGCCACTGCTTAGATGACATTGCTATCTTGACTGGAGGTAATCAATTCAAATTCATTATAAGTAAAAGTTTTGTATTTATTTTGGAAGGTGGAACTGATTGTTCACATTGGGAATGTGGAAAAGGGAGAATTATAGCTTAATAATGTCAACTGCATATGTTGGCAAATTTTAGATGGTGTCTGAATTATTATTTTGAGCAATCATATGGTGTTGTAGGGACAGTGGTCAGGGATGATGCGGGGTTGACCCTCGAAAGGGTCCGTGAGGATATGCTTGGAAGTGCAAGTAAGGTGGTCATAACCAAAGACTCCACATTAATAGTTACTGATGGGAGCACTCAAGAAGCTGTCAAGAAAAGGGTCACTCAAATCCAAAGGCTTGTTGAGGTGCACACCACTTGTTCTGATATATAGCTCTTACTTAGAAGTTGCAAAAACAGGGAGGCTGGGTAACTGGGTAGTTTTGGATCGGGTAAAAACGAGTAAATTATGCATGGTCAAATATGGCATGGCTCAGCCAACACTTGTCCAAATTTTGTATTTTACACGGGTTTTTACCCATTTAACCCATCTATTTCATTTTTAGCTAACTTTATTTAGATAGGGCAAACCAACAACATATCCCACATGATAAAATAACCACGTTGACCCGCTATTAATTATAATTTTCCCAGGTTGACCCGTTTCCATTTATATGGGCTGAAATTTCCACCCTTATATTTGCTAAATGTTTCTAAAAATTCCTTGCAAGTTTTAAGAATCCTATCAACTTTGGAAGGAGACAGTAGTCAAGTTGACCTTAAAAGTCTGTCTACATATTTTTAACATCTTGGTAATTGCATGTTCTCTGAATTCTATAATGCTATGAACTCTGATCCATTTAGTTTGCAGAACACAGAAGAAAACTTTGAAAAGAAGATTCTTAATGAAAGAATTGCAAGGTTATCTGGAGGAATTGCCTTTATAAAGGTAAGCTTGACAATCCTGAAATTTGAAACAATTTTCTTGTATTTTGATTAATATAATGTTTGAATCCATGTTTAGGTTGGTGCTCAAACACAAGTTGAACTGAAGGACAAACAATTGAGAATGGAAGATGCTGTAAATGCAACCACGGTAGATTCACTCAGTCATGGTCAATTTGTTCACTTTATGTTACTGCGCTTAAACTACTACATTTTCTGTTATTCAAGGCTGCCATTGAGGAAGGAGTTGTTGTTGGTGGTGGCTGTTGTCTTTTGAGGCTATCATTGAAGATAAACGATATCAAAAAACTTATGGATAATGAAGAGCAGAAGGTAAAAACGAGTATCCTCAAATTTTCACATTCCATCATGTAATTCAAACTAATCATGATTTGTCACCAAACATTTTTTCTATGTGAAATTTAAGATAGGAGCAGATATATTCAAAAGAGCTTTGGAATATCCAGCAAGGCAGATAGCCAAAAATGCTGGCGTCAATGGCAGTGTTGTTATTAAAAAGGTATGTATATCTAATCGTAAACTAACTTAGTTACCATTACTTATGAGTAATATATTATGTCATATTTACATTCTTCTATTGTATTTAGGTTATGTGTAATGATAACTTGAGGTACGGTTACAATGCTGCAAGCAATCAATATGAAGACCTAATGGCTGCTGGTATTATAGACCCAACAAAGGTAGTGAGATGTTGCATAGAGCATGCAGCATCGGTTGCAAAGACATTCTTGACCTCTGATGCTGTTGTGATTGACATCGATGGACCAGTGCCTGAAGGAATGAGGCTGCCAAAGCAAACTCCACAGCCAAGACCAAATCCAATGCCAACGCCAACTTCAGGTAATGATTTAACTAACTCAATCCTCACACCTTCAAGTGTGAAGTCATCTGTGTTACTGTGTTTTCATTTATTAACATATGTTTGCGATCACACAGGAATTGGTCCGATGGGTTTCTAAGATTCGATTAAATGTATTCAACCGTTTCTTAAATCATTTCCAATTGTGGACATGAAGCTAGAGCTGATCAAGTGAATTTAGATTGCCCATGGGACTCGCACATGAAGTTACAAGGTGTGATGTGTTTCACTCAGTTATGATGGAAGCAAGAATGTAAATTTGAAAAGGGAATTCAAGTATGCACCAAAATGGGTGTTTATAATCTTCTTTTCAAGCATTTGATCCAGTTCTCTTGAGAGTCCAATCAGGGAAAACAATACCTTTCGGTATATATAAGGTATTCTGTAGTTTCTTTAACTATAAACATGACATTATAGAACTCATGCGTTATTTGTGTAGATGTTGTAATATGTTCCTCATTCGATCATCCAGATGAATAAAAAGATGAATTGAGCTCAGAGATAATTAGAATTATGTTAGAGCCAATGTTCAAGTTTAGAGTTCAGCAGATATTAAATAACAAAAAGAAGCTGTATTTGCTGGATCGAATCAAGAGTCTCGTATTACTTCATTTTCTGTAATGATCCTTACATTATCAAATTTGAGATGGTGTTGTTTCGGTAGGTTTACAAAAGACTGGTATGCACAGGATAGTTCCTAAAGACAGAAACCACTTGTATCACTTCAAGTGTAGTTTACTGAGTAGCATCTTCAAGTCAACTAATATTCCAAAAAAAATACTGTTAGTAACTGAACACAAACATCTTATATACAGTAGAATACGATCTACTAAGTCACAGTTCATGTTCAGAACCCATGATATCTGACCTGACCCTCTCAACCAAAACGATTATATTAGAGTTCATCCACCTCCTCAACTGAAATACATCCTGGTAAATATAATCCCACCTGCACATGTTATTACGCCAATTAAGAATGTTAACAGAAATCACGGCATGCCAAAACTAAAAGCTAATCAAGTGAATATTTTTTTAACCAATAAGTTTAATTTTGGTTCAGTAGTTTGGGTTATTTTCAGTTTTTACACATGTAGCCGAAATCTTGATCGAGATGACTGCCAACAGTTATAATTAGGTATAATAACATTGACGGGCATTTGGTATACAAGGTCTTGGATAAAAAGGTTAAGAAAGAATCTGGCCACTGACCAGCCCCACTCATTTTCCCACGTCTATTTTAATGGTTAATAAGCTGGATACAAGACATCCAAAATGACCCAAGACTCATTTCCCAAAATGGAATCACCATATGTGTCGGGAATACAAGTGCATCAAACTACACTAACCGAATGAATAACTTGATGGCCGAAAGATCCGCGAACTTTTGCAGGTTCTGCAGTATGCTATATTGCTATTGGTGTCGGTGTTGCTTTTCCTTTGGCTTGTCCCGGAACTTGTCCAGGAACTGGTTTGTGGCGTTAACCTGGCCCTGCAGGCGCTTTTGTAATTCAGCTATTACATCTTGATTCGTCTCCATGCATTGTCTTAAGTTGTTGACAGTAGCATCTAAATTGGCTATCTTAGTTTTTGATGGTTGTATATGCTGATTGCTGCTGTTGTCATGTTGTGCTTGAACCAAAACTGCTACGCCACCTGGATTGTTAGCTTGGTTCAGTCAAATGTTAGATAAGAGACAGTTCAGATATTGACGTCGAACTTGTGCATTTGGTTGTTACCTCAGGTGATTACGGACATGGAAAAATGGATAACGACGAACCAACATCCTGAAAAGGGTAGCCTCGGTAACATTTGGATATGGCTAGAATGCTCCGCCAAACAAGCAGCTATTTGGGCAGCTTTAGGTCCAGCTCATGGCAACCACCACATTTCAGATTGTTATTCATTATTGGGCATAGCTTAAGTGGTACCGCCACCGCAAACGCCTAGAGCCCACATGTGTGACCGACAAGTAGGGGTTCCAATCCGTGACTCGGCACATGTAGTTGATTTGTAGACTGGTGATTTGTCGAGCGTTGATGGGTACCCTCCAAATTACCTTTTATTGAATTCTTTTTTATACAATTCAACTGAAGAAAACATATATCAATTATAAAATTCCAATACAAACCTCCAGCCCTGGGGTGTTTGGTGTAGCTTTTATGATTTGCTTATTGCTTATAAGCAAATAAGCTAGAAATTTCTAGCTTATTTTGACTCCCTTCACAAAGAATCAAGAATAAGCAAATAAGCTTCACAAAATGAGCTTATCCAAATACTTATACTTGAGCTTATTAAGCAAATAAACAATCAAAATAAGCCCCCCAAACACCCTCGAAGTTAGCGACAAGCTACTAAACATTTGAAGGGAGGTGATAGATATAACACTAATTTTGTTCCATACATCACACTGTACAAGACTTAAAACCCACGGTACAAGTATACTATAGCATGACTTTAGTGTATGAATCAAATTATAAGTTATATTTATCAACTCCCCATTTGAAAATCAAGGCCACCATAAAATATATAATAAAAAACAAACAAGACAGGGAATAAAGTAGTTTATAAAATTCTTAACTATTACTGTAATTAATAGAATAAGGATAGAACTCATCAGCTAGCTTCTGCTTAGTCACTATATTTATTTATTTATACATTAACCAAGTAACAACTAAGAAAATATTATTTACATTTTTATCTTTCAACTTTTTTATATTTACACAAATAGTCACTCCATTGATACCAGCCGTACCTATTTAATTTATCCATACAATTCAACACCACTGATTATTTTCCCAACAACTGCAGCTGGCTTTGATTGTCAGCATTTTTTTTTTTTGGTTTGTTTATGCCCGTAGGTACGTACATGATGATGTTTGTTAGAGATATACCCACGGGCCACGGGTCCATGTTCATTTTAGCCTTGACCCGTATGTGAGCTGATTCTAATGTGAACAAAAAGTTAAATACATCGGTCGCTCCGATAACAGTAGAACGTTTCACTCCCGATTGCATGCTGCTGGTAACCGGAAAGCTTTGTACTTGATCATTATCTTGTACAGTAACACAATTCGCAATTTTTGAGTTAGTTTTCAAGTACTGAGGTAACACTATAACTTGCTACTTTCTTCTTTTTTTAATCTTCAGTCAAAGGATGATTAGGTTACGGTGTTCCCCTTTCTTAGATTATTGTTATTGCTATTGCTATGATCAGTAACATATATATGTGCCTATTGTTTTGGAATTTGATTGTTATTAGTTGATGTTGTGTCTTGTGTTTGGTTAACTGATTAAGGCTTTTATGATCCTTTCTATCACTGTGAGTCCATTTAATTTCATAAGTAAATCCTTCATATTAAAAAGTTTTTTTTTTTTCTTTTTTTTGTGTGTGTGTATGTGTTAATATGATTGATGAAGAAGCTTAGTTTAAGATCCAGTTTGTGTTATTACATTGATTTTAGGTAATTTTGTTTGATTTTAGATTCTGATATTAAAAATGGTCTGAATTTTGTAGCCACAAAATATAAGTCACTTAGTCACTTGTTTGTTTTAATTCAATCAGGAAATGGCAACCCGGTCAAGGATCGGGCTTGCAGGCCTTGCGGTCATGGGTCAAAATCTCGCACTCAACATAGCCGAGAAAGGGTTCCCGATTTCTGTTTACAACAGAACAACTTCTAAAGTCGATGAAACAGTACAACGGGCCAAGAATGAAGGAAACCTCCCATTATTTGGGTTCCATGACCCTGAATCCTTTATTAACTCACTCCAAAAGCCACGTGTCGTGATCATGCTTGTCAAAGCAGGTGCACCCGTGGATCAAACGATCCAGACGCTTTCAGTTTACTTAGAGAAAGGAGACTGTATTATTGATGGTGGTAATGAGTGGTATGAAAACACAGAAAGAAGACAAAAGGCGATGGCTGAAAAGGGCTTGCTTTATTTAGGAATGGGAGTTTCGGGTGGTGAAGAAGGTGCTAGAAACGGGCCCTCCATGATGCCCGGTGGATCGTTTGAGGCTTACAAGTACATAGAAGACATTTTATTGAAGGTGGCTGCTCAAGTTCCTGATAGTGGCCCTTGTGTTACATACATCGGCAAAGGCGGGTCTGGTAATTTCGTGAAAATGGTCCATAATGGGATCGAATATGGTGATATGCAACTGATTGCAGAGTCATATGATGTACTTAAGTCCGTTGGAAAACTATCTAATGAAGAATTGCATGAAGTTTTCTCGGAATGGAACAAAGGGGAACTTTTAAGTTTCTTGATTGAGATCACTGCCGATATATTTAAGATTAAAGATGATAAGGGAGATGGGCATTTGGTAGACAAGGTGTTGGATAAAACTGGTATGAAAGGAACGGGCAAATGGACTGTTCAACAAGCTGCTGAATTGTCAGTGGCGGCCCCAACTATAGCTGCTTCTTTGGACTCGAGATTCCTTAGTGGGTTGAAAGACGAGAGAGTTGAAGCTGCTAAGCTGTTCAAGGCAGGGGGCGTAGGTGACATTTTATCTGATCATATTGTTGATAAAAAGAGGCTAATTCATGATGTTCGACAAGCACTTTACGCCTCCAAAATATGTAGTTATGCACAAGGAATGAATTTGATTAGGGCCAAGAGTGAAGAACAAGGATGGGGCTTGAAACTTGGGGAACTTGCTAGGATATGGAAGGGTGGGTGTATTATTCGGGCTATATTTTTGGACCGCATCAAGAAGGCTTATGACAGGAACCCCGATCTTCCTAATCTTCTTGTGGATCCCGAGTTTGCTAATGAAATGATTGAGAGGCAGTCGGCTTGGAGAAGGGTCGTTTCTCTTGCTATTAACTCGGGTATCAGTACTCCTGGTATGTCTTCTAGTCTTGCCTATTTTGACACGTATAGGAGGGAGAGGTTGCCAGCTAATTTGGTTCAAGCACAACGAGATTATTTTGGTGCCCATACTTATGAGAGGACCGATATCCCTGGGTCATTTCATACTGAATGGTTCAAGCTTGCTAAAGCATCAAAATTATGATTTGTGTTGATTTGCTTAAACCCTTTAACTTTGGAAGTCCTTATGAGGTTCTGTTTGTAACATTATGGGTAGTTTATTACTCAGATTATAAGGATGTTGATCCTGTGGTCCTTTTGGTTGTTAAACCTCTTTTGGAATAAGATTATATTTGCACTTTGTCATGCTTATCATCTGTTCTATATATTGTAGTTTGGATTGACACTTTGCTAGGGAGAAAATGAATGAACTTGGTTTGTCGAGCTCCAACATGGTCAGGCTCGGGCTTAGCTCATGAAAACCTTAAGCATATGTCGATTCATAAACAATCGTATCACTTTGAGGCTTCTTCAGGTTGTGCAGAACTGCAGGACCGTTCTTGAAGAAAACCTTGTACAATCGCATCACTCGCACACCTTTAAAGAAAACCCGAGGTAGAGGTTGAGTTTCTTTAAGATAGTACCATTGGTTCTATAAGCCCATATGAAATAATTACCATTAAAAATAATTAAAATTGCTACTGAAAGAAAATAATTAAACCTCCCTCAGGCTAATCCTGGTGGATTAAAAGAACATTTTGTACAACTTTTGGGTAGGCATTAGGCTTCACTTAGTTCACTTAATGTGGATATTTAAGCTGCCTAGTACTAACAGCCAAAAACAGAGAAAGAAACAAATAATACATTGCGTAACTTGATTTAATAAATGACCAAGATTGTTCAACAACCCTATTTATAAATGATAATGAAAAATTGGAAATAATTGTACTACTATTTTCAAGTACGTGTGTGATTAAAGGTCATTACTTCATCACTGAGAGTGCTTTTTCTTTCCTATCTTCTGTAGAAATTATTTAAAAATAATAATGATTAATTATTAATGCCATAGTGAATATTAGGCTTGTTAAACAAATCTCAATTAATGATACTAACTAATATTTGCAACAACAATTAAACATGAGAATTGAAGTATAAACAAGGTTTGATTTGAAACTCACAATTGTGAGGGGTTGATTCTAAATTCTTGAGTTAATTGTTACTACATCTTGTTAACATAGAACTTCAAATTACTATAATGATTTTAGTTTGATAATGTTTGAAAAAATTTGGTAATAACTGCCTAGATGGAATATTTTTATACTATCATTTATACTCTTCTAAGAGCATCTCCAATATCTGCGCTATTATAGTGCAACAAATTGCATTATTTTAGTGAAAACAAATTTTTTTTTTAAGAATATGCTTACACTAAAAAAAAAGTTACTTCAATGTGTCGCACTAAATCTTTTTTAGTTGATTTAAAATACATAATTCAACCGTATAATAATATAATATTTATATAACCACTATATTCTTCTGAGAAATGTTATAACAATCATTGTATTTAGAAATTTTAAAAATATAAATACAAATTTTATAAAAATCGTAGAGTTTTTTTAATAAATATAATAGCAAACATTATATTTAGTAATAAAAAAATAATAATCACAAAATTTATAATAAGCACATCATATTAATGCATTTTATACATTATATATATATATATAGGCCTGTAAGCGAACTGAACGTTCGGCGAACTATTCGCGAACCGTTCAGCGGGAAGTTCGTTTATGTTCGTTCGTTTCGTTATATGAACGAACATGAACAAATTTTTACGTTCGTATAATTATATGAACGAACATGAACACAGGTCTCGTTCGTTCATTTACGTTCGTGAACGTTAGATAACATGTTCGTGAACGTTCAGTTAAATGTTCGTTTATTAACTAATAGTTTAATTAAATTAATACATATTTGAATATGTTATTTTGATAAAGCTAAATATCAAATAGAATATTATTAATATTTTGATATTTTCATTTGATAATATTAAACATCTAGATATTTTTACCTTATATTTATATATCACATTTCCCTCCACTCCAAAAACACATCCACACTCTCCCTCCACTAGTTCCAGATGTGCTGCTCTTTCCAACTAGCGGACCAAGAAATGAATTTATCTTCATATTGTGATCGTTTTGTAATGTTGAATATGCATTGCAAAGTTTTTAAGTTATATAATATATATGTGTAGATGTGTGTGTGTGTGTGAATATATATATGTTCGTTTTATGTTTGTTGAGGTTCGTTTAAGGTATTAATGAATAAATGCATTAAATTATGTGTTTGTTCGTGTACGTTCGTTTGTGTTCGTGAACAAACAAACTTTCTTAATGAACGAACATGAACAACAAAATTCGTTCGCCTATCCGTTCGTGTTCGTTCGTTTGTTCGCCAAAACCTTAATGAACGAACACGAACAGACTCCGTTCGTGTTCGTTCGGTTCGTTTACAGGCCTATATATATATATTAATAGAGTAGAGTTCAAATGAGTACATCAATTTTGAGTGAGAATATGGAAATCAATCTCAACAACTCATTTTCATCAAATACTCATTTCCCCCACATTTTTGAAACTCAAATATCTCACAAACGGTAAGTCGAAAAATCATGAAAATTGCACCATAAATTCAGCTTTTTCTCCTCTTCGATTTGCCGTCCCTCAAGGCATACTTTTGACAAAAATTTTTCTTCATTTTTTGGTGGGTTTTACAAATTAGTGACACATGTGTTAGTGATTGGTTGTACATTTGATTTGTGGATAGGGTTAGGGCTTAGGGCTAGGGTTTAGGATTTAGGATTTAGGGTTTAGCAGGGTTTAGGGTTAGGGTTTAGCAGGGTGGGGTTTAGGGTTTGGTATGATTTAGAGTTTAGAGTTTTGTAAAGCGTTTAGTGTTTAGGGGTTAGTGGTTAGGGTTTAGGGTTGGTGGTTTGGGGTTTTGGGACGAAACCCCAAACCATAAACCCTTAACCCTAACCCCTAAACCCCAAACCCTAAACGCAACACTTTAACACATGTGTTAGTAAATGTGAAACCCACCAAAAAAGATGAAAAAAAAACTTGTCGAAAGTATGCCTTAAGTGACGGCAAATCGAAGAGGAGAAAACGCTGAATTTAATTGTGCAATTTTCATAATTTTTCGATTTGTCGTTTGTGAGATAATTGATGTTGGGGTAAATGGGTTTTGTACATTTGGAACATTATCTTTGTACACATGGCACAAAATATCATTGGTTCCCTCGGTATCACACAAATTCCTATTCTCATTTGATACCCACCCATATATTATTATTTAATGTGAATAGTGTTTAGTGCTACACCAAATTTAGTGCTGCACTAAATACTATTTGCCTTTGCACTAAAATAGTGCATGTTTAGTGCTAACACTGAAGTGAGTTTTTCACACTTTTACACTATTTTAGTGCAAAAAGGTACATATAGTGACTACATTAGTAATTGCTAAATGATTAGACTTTATAGATATAGCAATTTTAAACTTAGTAGATATAAGAAAATGGGAAGCAAATACATAAATAACATTAAAGACAATACTAGGAGAAAATTACAAAAAGCGTCCTTATAATTTGACATGAATTGCACATTTAGTCCTTTAATTATTTTAATTACATAGATGATCATTTCTTTTGAAACTTGTTACGTAAATAGTCCTTTACACTAACGATTGTTAAATCTCCGTTAAAAAGGACCATGTATGTACAAAATTTAATTCTTTAGATTTTTTTTTATTAAAATATAGATAATAAAATCTAGCATATGTATATATACATTATATAGTGCACATAACATTATTTTTATTTCACTCATTTTATTCATTATCAAAGTTGATCATATTCTCCTCTATAACTAGGGCTGTTGACGAACCGAGTCAATTCGAATATCCTGATGCTCGACTCGACTCGTTTATAAAATAAGTATGTTCGAGTTCGACTCGAACTCGATTAACTTTTTAAAACCATATTCGAGTTCGGGCTCGGATAATAATTTAGTGTTCGAGCTCGAGCTCTATACTCGTTTAAGTTTATGAAATTTTACAAAAAGAAAAATAGTTATTTGAGCTCAAAATGTTTGTTTAAAAGCTCAAGCTTGATAAAATCGTTTATAAGCGTAAGCAAGCTCATTAAAAAGTGTCACACCCCGCCAAACGGTAATTACAATTACATAGAGTGGTTTGCGGAAGCTTAGTGACGTGGCGGGGGTGCGAGCAGTAATAACAACCAACATATACATACATACTCAGAGCATATGGTTATCGCAGAACGAAATAGATTACGATGCCATTAGTTAAAGTTTTACAAAAGATTACCACTTGAAAAGTAGTAACAGTAATAGTAGTGGTTGAAATCAGTATTTCATAAAATACATAATATCAAAAGTAGATTTCATAGGTATGACTGCAGTAGTTGCAGTTATACAGAGGAAATCCAAGTGTCCCAAAAGTAGTGGCATCCTAACAAGTCCAGGGTAGTCCGTCCTGATAATGCATGCAGATCTTACTTAGGCTGCTAATTCCCTGAAAAACATAGAGTAAATCGTCAACAAAATTGTTGAGTGAATTCACAAGTTTGTATGTAGTGTAGGAAACACAAGTTAATCATCTAAGAATAACATTTCCAAATAAGTGTTGTTTGTCAAGTAGGAAACACAAGTTATTAACAAATAACATTTCCCAAATCAGTTGTAGTTGTAATAGGAAACACAAGTTATTAATCAAATAACATTTCCTAAATCAGTTATCAGTAGGAAACACAAGTTAACCTAAATAACGATTAACATTTCCAAATCAATGTACGTAGGAAATCCTTTCCTAATCAATAGTTTAGTGGGAATATTTAGACGGTGATCCCTCGAAAGGTGAGCTAAACCTGTCGAGTAAAGTAACCCGATCTAACCCTATAACCAAACCACAACCCTAATCTGTTGTTGTTTGCCATGCTTGGACAATTAAGTATACGCTCCCAAAATCCGTAGGAGGGTCGTCACGGCGATAGTACTATCCGTATACTCAGTGGCTAGAGTCACCTAGCTAATGGTTATAGTCTGTAGCCATAAGGTCTTTTATGCACTACATCGTTCAGCCTAGATCTGTACCAAGATTCGTTGCCTAAATTCCCAAAATAGTTATGAAAACCTTTTATAAAACACAGTTCAAATAGTTGTGTGAAATACCCTTTCACAAACAGTTCAAATATGAAGTACCCCTTCCTAAACAGTTCAAGCAAATACATACCGTATTTAATCAATCATAGCATGAAATCGCATTTCATCAATAGTTTAAGTAAATACTTCAAGTATTTAAACAGTTGTCGCATGCAATTATACATACGATTTCTATGTTTTCCACCCCGAGGTTTTAAAACATTAAAACATTGAAAAGGGGTTTGTGAACTCACTGTGAGTGCTCGGATGTGAATGCTAGCGAGATATGATAGCGTAGCCCAAACGTAGTCAACCTATACACAATATTGTATTAACCATAAGTACATAGTTTACTTACGTTAATAATTCGTTTGTTTGAAGAAATTATCAATTTCTTAAGTTTGTGTAAGTCGTTGATGATTGTTGTTGAAAATAAATAATGTTTTTCCCAAGTTATGTTTGTTTGTCGAATCGTCCGGAATGTGTAAGCATATATGCTTATATAGTTGAATATATATATTATCGTATATATTAATTGTTTGTTGTTTAGGTTTCCAAAAACTCGCTTTCGTTCGTTTGTTTGTTTGTTTCCAAATTTTAATCTCGTTTTAATCCCATCGTACATCACATTCATTTGTCATAAGTCCGTGTATATATATATATATATATATATATATATATATATATATATATATGTATAGAAGTGGGTTACTCGTAATCATTTTTGTTTAATAAATAACTTCACACTTCTAAATTCGCCGTATACGTTTAATTAAATCATCGTTAATGATTTTAATTCGAGTTTTGACAATACCAATAAACGTATAAAGTTTTGTCGTCCATATATATATATATAAACGTCTGTAAGCCATGTTAAACATATATATTTATCGTACTCGTTCCAATACTCATTGCGTTTTATGGTTAATACGAAAGTGTCGTTTTGTATATATATATAGACATATATATATAATGTTAATGTTTTCAGATTTAGCTATGTTGCACCGTTTTGGCCATAACTCTCTCATACGGACTCGGATTTGGGCGATCAAGCTGACGAAATGACCGCGACTCAGAGAGCTACAACAAGAAGAAGTACGCGCCGTGTTCTTTAGTACGCGCCGCGTACTATAAATTTTACAAAGAACGCACCGCGTCCATAAGGACGCACCGTGTACAATATATATGCAAAGTACGCACCGCGTACTACCTATACGCGCCGTGTACTATATATATGCAAAGTACGCACCGCGTACAGCCGTGTACTATGAGTTTGCGATGTACACGCCGCGTGGTACATGGACACACCGCGTGGATCATAAGTTTGCAAAGGACACGCCGCGTAGTCTTAGGACACGCCGCGTCCTCGTGTTTTTCCAGGTTCTGTTCGAGTTGTTTGCATATGAATACGATGGTTTTTGGTTCCAAATCTTTTATATCTTATTACTAATCGTTTGTATCATCATTTTAGCAACTTGTTACACGGTTTTTACAAGTTTTCTTCCATAGATTTTCGAGTTTGCAATTCATAGTTTTTAAAACCATTTAAGTGTTCATCATCACAATCATCAATCTTTATGTTATATGTATGATTTATGTTTTGTATATACGATTTAAACACGTAATCAACAAGTAGAAATCAAAAGGAAAGAGTTTCCTTACAATGAGAAGAAACAGAAAATGATGAACGATGATGGTGATGAAGATGATAAAGCTTCTGGCCTTGTTCCACTTCCTGCTGATGGTTACTTCTGATCTTGTTAATTTATTTGTGAAGGAGAGAAAGAAAAATGATAGATGGTGAAAATGTTTGGCGTGTGTGTGTGTGTCGAAGATCACAGAAGAAATGGGGCGGGAGTATGGTTTTAAAATCAATCTGTCTCATGCATTATTGATGTTAGGTGCCATTTTTGGTACCTCAATTTCGAGTACGGGTATAATTATAGCAATATAAAATTTAACATTTTATATTTTTATTTTGTAGATGCTCTCCTGGTTCGTAATATATTTTCAGAATAATGAGATTATCATTATTTTTAGTAGTTGTACATTTTTGTACATTTTACTGCGCACTTCCATTTGAGCGCCAAATTTCAGTTGAGTTTTGATTTCATATTTTGAGGTAACGTTTTAAACACTTCCAAACGAATGAGAAAATTGGAATTTTTATGATTCGACATTTTATGCGCGTTTTAGAATTGTTTCTGTTCATTATATAATACGTTTTATGTTAAACGTATAATTGAACCATTTTATCTATATGTTATAGATATATAAATACTCGTAATTAATAATCGACTTATTAATTATTTCATGTTACCAAATCTGGTTAATTATTTTTGTCGGCTTCGTTCCGATACGTTCGTACGTAATTTATAAATAACTACGTATTATGTAACTCTTTTTGTATTATTGTTTAGGGCTCGCTAGACTGACATCACATCATAAGTTTAGTTTAAAACAATTGCAGGGAATTAGCGTAAGAAATGCATGTAATTAAGTATAATTATATACCTAATTTGGAGGAGTGTCACAAAAAGTGTATTAACTATTTTATGAAACTTGAAAATAAAGTTTATAAAAGACATTTACACTTAATTACACTTAAAATGTGTAAGCTTAAATAGTTATCATCAAACACTAATAATATTATGTAATTAGATTCTTGATATTAATATTTATAGTGTGCTCATCTCATCCTAACGAGTCGAGTTGAATTTATTGTTTTGAAGCTCGACTCGTGAAACTAATCGAACAGTCTTTTTATGTTCGAACTCGACTCGGGCTCGAAGAGTATTATGTTTGAATTCAAGATAAACGAGTTCGAACTCGAGTAGCTCGTTAAGTGTTCGGTTCGTTAACACCCCTATCTATATGATCAAATTTATATTCGACCACCATCTTTTCCTACATAAATATACATTTTTGACTTAATTAGTTCCCACTTTTCAACGTCGTCATTTACTTTAAAGCAAGGGTCATCGAAAATGATACAAAAAAGAAGAGATTGTGGCCACTAAAGTCATTACGAGATAAGAAGAATGGGTAATGGATTGTCCTTGAGTGGTGATAGACAAATGTGGAAGATGAACAATTTGACAATGAATTTGGTTAGTGAAATGTGAAAGCTGAAAATGATGTTGTGCACCTAATAATGTATATATATACATATTTTAAATTTTATAATTAATATCTACTCAAAAATTATAAAATTTAAAAGAATAAAAAAAACTACACACGTGGTCCTTTTTAACGGAGATTTAACAATCGTTAGTGTAAAGGACTATTTACGTAATAAGTTTCAAAAGAAAGAACCATCTATGTAATTAAATTAATTAAAGGACTGAATGTGCAATTCAGGTCAAACCATAAGGACAGTTTTTGTAATTTTCTCCAATACTAGAGGTCAAAGATACAAGTAAAAGTACAATGATAACAAAATCGCATCTTATAATTCATATTTTAATGATAAAACTAGATTATAACCCGCAAATTTTGCGGGCTACTTCATAATTTTGATATAAATGTTTATATTATAATGTATTTTAGTGTATAATGTCTAAATCGACATTTTTTTAGTGATGAGACAATAAACATATCTTAAATTAAAATATATATGTTTATTTATTGACAATAGCTTTGGATATCTCCATTATTAAAAATAATTAATTACATTAAATAATAAAATAGAAAACTAAACAACAAAATATATATTAACAGTTCTCCTACTTATTCTTGGCAGCTATCACAATCATTTACAAGTACATCCTGCGAATAGTTTATATATATATATATATATATATATATATATATATATATATATATATATATATACACCTCACAAATAGAAGTAAACAAAAAATAAGTCTTTCATAGTTGTAATAATCACTGTAAACTGTTCTTATACATTTTCACCAATATTATTAGTAGGATCAAAGTAGAGTATCAAATTGATTTTTCAAAGACCAAATAACTCGTTTGAAGTTCAAATGTGTATAATGTCATTGTAAATGAAAAATACAAGACCTTAAGCTGACACTTTCAACTAATTTAATTACTATTTAATCAAGTTGAATTGTATTTTATAAGAATTAAAAAAAATTCAGCTAAAAAGCATATGCATCCCCAAATTCTATAAGTTCACCACAACATCTCAAATCGTTTTTTAGATTATATAAAATTTTGATTTTTCAAAGACCAAATAACGTGTTAGTGGTTGAAGTATGCACAATACCGTTGCAAAAGGAAATATACAAGGACTTGAGATGACACTTCCAACCCATTTAATTACCAACTAATTAACTTGGATTATATTCATACGAATTTAAGAATTCAGCAGAGAAGACGACGATGCATCCCCATATTATTCAAAAGCCCACAACATCCCAAATTGTTTTTTGGAATTATTTAGACTTTTGATTATTCGAAGACCAACTAACTTGACTGTGGTTCAAATTTGCATAATACCATTGAAAATGAAAACATATAAGAGTTTGAGATGACATATTCAACCAGTTTAATTACGAATTAATCAAGTTGAATTATATTTATACAAATTTAAAAAGTTCGACTGAAAAGGTGATGCATCCCCAAATTATTTAAAAGCACACAACATCCCAAATCATTTTTTTGATATATATAAAATTTTGATCTGTCGAAGACGAAATAATCCGTTTGTAGTTCAAGTGTATACAATACCGTTGAAAATAAATACATATAGAAACTTAAGATGACACTTTCAACCCATTAATTACGAACTAATCAGCTTGGGTTATATATATACAAATTTAAAAAAATCGGCTGAAAGGCGATGCGTCCCCAAATTAACTAAAAGCCCACAACCTCCCAAATCATTTCCCGTATGTATACCGTTGAAAATGAAAAACATACAAGAGCTTGACATGACACTTTCAATCCATTTAATTACGAACAAATCAAGTTGGATTATATTTATACGGATTAGAAAACTTCAACTAAAAAGTCGATACGAATTATAAAGAATTTTGATTTGCTGAAGACCAAATAACCCGTATATAGTTCAAGTGTGCACAATACCGTTGAAAATGAAAACAAATAATAAATTGAGATGACACTTTCAACCCATTTAGTTACGAACTAATTAAATTGGATTATATTTATACAAATTTAAAATTCAACTGAAAAGGCGTTGCGTCACCAAATTCTTTAATAGACCACAACATTCTAAATCATTTATTTAATAATTATGTAGAATTTTATTTTTGTTTTGCTAAATATGTGTTGAATTATGCACATAAATGTAAATTAAATTTTTTGATGGGTTTTACGAATTACTATCACATGTAAAACCCTAAACGCTTTATTATCACCTAAACCCTCTGACATTAAACCCTACTAAACATTAAATCATAAACCCTAACTATAACCCTAATTCAAATATAGAATGAACGATAACATATGTATTGATAATTTGTAACCCACCAAAAAGTGAGGAAAAAAAAAACATTTTCGAAAGTATACCTTGAGAGATCTTAAAACGAAGAGGAAAGAACACTGAATTTTATGGTGCAATTTTTATAATTTTTCGACTTGCTGTTTGTGAGATAATTAATTTACAAAAAAAAAAGACTCTAATGTTAAATATTTCCTTTAATAAATCTTTATGAATTACTATCAAATGTAAAACCCTAAACGCTTTATTAAACCCTAAACCCTCTGACATTAAACCCTACTAAACATTAAATCATAAACCCTAACTGTAACCCTAAATCAAATATAGAATGAACGATAACACATGTGTTGATAATTTGTAACCCACCAAAAAGTGAAAAAAAAAACATTTTCGAAAGTATACCTTGAGAGATCTTAAAACGAAGAGGAAAGAACACTGAATTTTATGGTGCAATTTTTATAATTTTTCGACTTGCCGTTTGTGAGATAATTAGTTTACAAAAAAAAGACTTCAATGTTAAATATTTCTTTTAATAAATCACTAATCAATAAATAGTTACCAAATTAATTTCTTAAAAAGTCAAAACATGGTCATTTTAGTCTTTTTGTTATCTCCTCCCACTATTTAGGTAGTCATGTATTTTAAGCCTAAATCAATGGTTTATATTTATTTAGATAACTAATTTAAGGGGTGAGATTAGTTTGGACTACCTAATTAACACTCTATTTAAATATTTCCTTTAATAAATCTTTATGAATTACTATCAAATGTAAAACCCTAAACGCTTTATTAAACCCTAAACCCTCTGACATTAAACCCTACTAAACATTAAATCATAAACCCTAACTGTAACCCTAAATCAAATATAGAATGAACGATAACACATGTGTTGATAATTTGTAATCCACCAAAAAGTGAAAAAAAAAAACATTTTCGAAAGTATACCTTGAGAGATCTTAAAACGAAGAGGAAAGAACACTGAATTTTATGGTGCAATTTTTATAATTTTTCGACTTGCCGTTTGTGAGATAATTAGTTTACAAAAAAAAGACTTCAATGTTAAATATTTCTTTTAATAAATCACTAATCAATAAATAGTTACCAAATTAATTTCTTAAAAAGTCAAAACATGGTCATTTTAGTCTTTTTGTTATCTCCTCCCACTATTTAGGTAGTCATGTATTTTAAGCCTAAATCAATGGTTTATATTTATTTAGATAACTAATTTAAGGGGTGAGATTAGTTTGGACTACCTAATTAACACTCTATTATAATATATTAAAGAGATGGGTATAAGTAAGGGTGTGTTTGGATGACAAGCTTCTAAGAGGTTATTGGAGCTTAAGCTTACTTTTTTCATAAGCTCAAGTTACAAGCTTTGTTTGATAAATAAAAAGATTAGAGCTTATAGAAAAAATAAGCTTTTAAAAATTAAGTTACTCCGACTAGCTTTTAAAATAAGCTACAAGCTTATAAAATGTGAAATTACATAAGTACCCCCCTATATGTCTTTGGGTATGTTTGGTAAAGTAGCTGTAGGCTGTAGGCTGTAGCTGTAAGCTGTAGTTGTAAGTTAGAGCTGTAAGGATTTATTTAAATATAACCGTTTGGTAAATTAACTTTAGCTGTAACTTAGATGTGTAAAATGACAAAAAATGATATCAATATAAAAATATATAATTGGTAAACATTGCTAACAAATAAGTTCATATAAAGGGTAAATCACAAAAATGATCCGTTGACCGTATCCTATTTAACAAAATAATCCGTTGACCAAAGCTTTTAACAATATAATCCACCGATTGGCGCCAAAAGTGGCGCCCCGGCGCCCTTGACACAAGCAACCAATCAAAAAATGCCACGTGTACGCCAACAAAAAAAAAACCGATTCCCCATGATTTTTTTTTGGCGCCCCACCCTTTGTTTTCTTCCTTCTTGGCGCCCCTCATTTTTTAAATCCGGTGCCCCATGTTTTTTTTTCGCAATCCTCGTACACGTGGCATTTTTTGGTTGGTTGCTTGTGTCAGGGGCGCCGGGGCGCCACTTTTGGCGCCAATCGGTGGATTAGTTTGTTAAAAGCTTTGGTCAACGGATTATTTTGTTAAATAGGGTACGATCAACGGATCATTTTTGTGATTTACCCTCATATAAATGATCTGGTTTATTATATTTGGATGGAAAAATAAATGAATTAAATAATATCTTCCATATATGAAAATTTGAACTTTGAAATAAAATTAATATAAGAAGAGTTGCAAAAATGAATTGTGTTTTATATATTTTTGAATTTAGCAACGTTTTTTTTTTTTTAATAATAACAACCAGCAGTTTATGCCCACTTATTTTAAACCATGACAAAAGCAGTAAGTCGTTCTCATCACTGGACCCACGAAGGATGCTATACTATTAAGCTTGATCGGTGAAATATGGGAAAAAGAAAAGGACAAAAAAAGGAAGAAAAAGAGAGTAATTTGATTTATGTGTAATACCAAGGTAAGAAAGTAATTATTAGTTCAAAAAGCTACAGCTCATTTTGAACGCTACATGTAGTCATGTACCAGCGTTTCAAATTGAAGCTTTTTGTTCGGGTGGTGATAGATACAACAAATAAAGTTGATTCAAACAACATATGTACAATAATTATAGCACAAAATACAAGTATAACATAGCACAGTTTTGTTGTATGAAGTAATTTATGTGTTCTATATATCAATTCCCTTTTTGTTCAAATTAAAAGCTTCAAGCTGTTATATCCAAACCAGACTTTTCAATTGTTAGGAGCTTTTCCTCCGAAATGAAAAGCTAAAAGCTCCTTACCAAACAGACCCTTGTATTTTTCTTTTTGTCATTTCATGTCTATTCACATATTAAGCTCCAGCTCCTACCAAACACTTCTAAAAAAATATACAAGCTCCAGCTTCCAGCTCAATAAATAAGCTCCAGCTACAAGCTTCCAGCTCCAGCTACCAGCTAGTTACGCCAAACACACTCACTTAAATCTTGTCTTGAGGTATGTATATAAAAAGACCTATACACTTCAAATGACTACACATCATCACTTACACAACTATATTTTCTTTTAAGTTATACGGAGTATATAATTATTTTAAACAAAACTCAACAATTATCTTTTATGAATCAATCTAACTCATTAATTCAACTAATCTCTTTTAAAAAATAAAACACCATTCTCATTTGTTGTTTTCGTGCTCTATGGCGAGAGATGTGTTGTGAAAGATATTTCGCTGGTGGGATCTAGATTGGACAGAGATTCATTCGTATTACGAGTGGTTAGCATGGTTTAGTAACATCCGTATGTCTAAGCAACCGAAGACTGTTTTGGAAGGCGTTTTTTATGTGACATGGTGGCATCTTTGGAGATTTCGGAATCAACTTTTGGTCGGTACAGACACCCCTAGAAGATCGGTTATTTTTGATGATATAGTTTCTTCATCGTATACTTGGTGTTCTAATCGGTGTAAAAACAAGTTTAACTGGGTAACTTGGATGCAAAACCCAATGATTGCTAGTTTGTAATTTTTGTTCTTTTCTTTCTAGCTTCTTGGTAGATGGTGCTAATAAAATTTGATGTTCAAAAAAAAAAAAAAAAAAAAAAACCATTACTTAATCATTGTTATATTATAAAAAGATACATTAGCTAACACATAAGTTCCTCTAATATTAACATATAATCACCAATTTTCAACATTTAGAAAAGAATTAACGAAAAAAAGAACAAATGCCATTGGTCTACATATAAAGATCACTTACATGCCTTTAAATGGTGACATATAATCTCCTCTTAAATTGACATATCATTGACATTTATTTTTAAATTTTATATTTTAAATTTTATATTTTTATCATCATTTTTTTATTTAAATCGGACGTGGAACTACTTGGGGCAATTTAAACATGTTCAGTTCCTAATTTACATTAACATCACCAACATCACATAAATTAACCGCATCAATAATTTTCCCATTAAGTTAAATAGAGCCATATACTAATAGTAGTTATCGACACTAAAAACTTATGTAATATAATTAATAATATGTATGCACATAGCTCATCGATTGATATTATAAACAACACATGCCTTAAAGAAAAGAACATGGTCATATCTTAAAAATGTATACGTCGCGTTTCAATATCATTTTATCGTTTGTACTGGGAAAAGTACAATAAAAGGTACTATACTTATCACCTATTCTTATTTAAAGTACACAACTTTAAATTTTTTAATTTAAGGTAATGAACTTTAAATTTGTAATCAAGTTAAGGACGCGAATTTCACAAATGGCGAGTTATCACCAAATTTCTTTTTTATAAGTAACATATCTATTTAATCGATTAATATCCCTCGATCAATTTTAAAAAATATTGAGTGATGAGAAAGAAATTAACAAAAACTCATTACCACTTTCAGCTTTAATATCTCTCATTATACTCAATATTTTTTTAAAATTGATCGAGGATTATTAATCGATTAAATAGATATGTTACTTATAAAAAAGAAATTCGGTGACAACTCGTCATTTGTGAAAAATTCACGTCCCTAACTTGATTACAAATTGAAAGTTCTATACCTTAAATTAAAAAATTTAAAGTTGTGTACCTTAAATAGGAATAGGTGATAAGTATAGTACCTTTTATTAAACTTTTCCCTTTGTACTTCTCTTTACATTTTCATTTTCAAAATCTCTTTCTCTAACAAGGATCATTTAGAATATATATAAATTTTAATTTTATTTTGATTCAATTATTAAATTTAAAATAATGTATACATATATCATTGTAAAAATCAACATTAAACTTTTTGAACGTGAGCCGTATATCACACGGCCTAAAATTAACTAGTATGATAATAAATTGGAGTTTTACTTTATCATTTGATTATAAGGGATAATTATATGCAAGGTTGTCAAGATCGCGATCCTGATCGTAGGATCGTACGATTCTACCAAGGGAAAACGTGCAGGATGGGAATAGGATCGGTCAGGAGGTAGGATCGGAGTAGGATCGTAAGATCGATAGTAAGATCGTAGGATCGTTGAACGATTCGATCCTACAAATGGGCTAATTTTTTTTTTTTTTTTTTTTTACAATTGGACTTGTAAAGCCCATAAGTATTCCAAATCATATCTCAAAACTCACAATACATTTGTTTCCAAGTTCAATTTATCCATTTATTATCAAATTTACCTAAGAAAAAGTCTGGAACCTCTAAAACGACGATTAGGAATTTTTCATTTGTAATATGCTCTCAAACTTTGGTGCAATTGTACTATGCCGCTATTTTTTGTTTTAGTACGTTTATCGTTCGAGAAATATATGTTGACAAATTGTATCACTTCGGTAATATAAAAGTTTGAATGCTAGATTAATTTCTCTAATAGTAGTTTTCTACAAGAATCTAGATATATTTGTATAAAAAAACATATTTTGGTAGGATTTACGATCCCGATCTCGATCTTACGATCCCGATCTTGCAAGGAAAAAACGATCCTACGTAGGATCCGGATCTTGACAACCTTGATTATATGAGCAAAGTATGTAGTAGTCCAAGAAAATTAGGGTATATTTGGTAACAATTAGTTAGAGTTCGAAATTGTGGCTGAAGCTGGGGATTATTTTCCAAACTACTTAAAAAAGTTTCTTTAAAGGGAGATTATAGTGGATTCTTGAGGATTCTTTTTCAATAATCAGTTATATATTTTTGTTGCCAAACAAAGATGGGGATTGAGATTATTAAAAACTAGAATCTCAATCTACTAGAATTTCTTATAATCTTTTTGTCAATCACACCCTTAATCGACTGTTAGTTGTTTTACACTTAAAGCTTAATAATAATAATTAATAATGCTAAATAAAAAATACGATTTATTATGCAAAAAGATTTAGAATTTGTTTTTATTGAACCAAAAACTTTCTTTAATTTTCTCAATATTTAGTATCAAGTTTTTTTTTTACTAAATATTTTTCATTATACTCCTCTCATTTTGGTTTAATAACCTTTTTACATAAAAATTACAGTATTTTTAGAGTAGAATGACGTGGCACAGGAAAAAAAAAAAACCATAAAAGCTTTGAATGTTGGAATGCTTTTAGTAAGCGTCTTTAATTTTTCTTTTAACTACATATCATCTTAAAATTAAATTTCAACAAATCATGAAAATAGAGTATAAATTTGAATAGTTTGTTTTAGTTTTCAATGGGTGACAACTTTTTTTTTTGAAAGACAGAAATTTTATATATATAGAAGTCTACTAGCAAGAAACTAGAAAGACTTAGAAGTACAATTGTACATATACCAAGAATACATCCCATATACTGATACACCTTTAATCTAGAACTGAACTGAGAGAATACTAAAAGGGATGAAAAAAACCTGAACAGAGTCCAGGAAAAAAATCCCCGACAATAGGAGCCGCGCCACCGGTTTTCACCCTATGCCGATTTTGATAGTACCCCATATGGAACTAGACCGATATAATGTAAGCTACCAAAACAAACCAAATAACCGCCCTTACACGTACACATTACATGGGACATATGCTAAGCAATTATACAGATACACATTCCAGTTATTCCTCCTTATCAGATCACTTCAAGATGTTTGTGGGAATATTGAATTCAGTCCAATTCTTCCAAGACAGCTGCTGCCATCTAGCTCTACTCTTTATCCAAAAATAACTAACACTTTGAAGATCATCTTTTAACCGAGTACTCCACGCAATGGGTGACAACTTAATGTGCGTTATTAAAAACTAAATATGAGAGAAAATAAAGGAAAAAGTGATAGAATAGAGTAAAAGATGATGATAATGAATATGATAATGAATGAGATGAGATCTAATTTTCATATATGGAAAAAGGGAGAAATGAGAGAGAAAGTTGTACTTTTCAAGAAAAATTTAAGAGAAATTTACATATTAATCCATACCTTTAAAATATATAAGATTTTCATCTATATTTTACACATAGTTTTGAAATTTATTATTTAAATATATAAAAAGTCAACTAGAGTTAAAACCCGACTAGTCTCCAACTAGTCCCCGACTTGACCGACTAGTCCTTCCGAATCCCGACCTACTTGACCTCGACTAGCGACTTTTTCAACCTTGGAATTGTTAAAGGATCACAAATCGTTTTCACCAATTTATTATGTTGTAGCTAGGGGTGTAATCGAGTCGAGTCGAGCTCGAGCTTGACAAAGCTCGAGCTCGGTTCAAAAAATATAAGGTAGACTCGAGCTCGGCTCGATAGCTCGACGAGCTTTCATCACCAAGGCTTGGGCTCGGCTCGAGTAGGATTCGAATAATACTCGAGCTCGGCTCGAAAAGCTCGATTATACACATAAACTTTGTATCTAAAATAGCCAAAAATCATCATCAAATAAATATATTTTCATTAGTTGAATCAGATAAGTATATTTTAAGAATAATAAATTAAGAAATTTTAATGCAACTAACTAGTATACAAAAGGAACACAGAGACATGCATATCGTACGGATTCAAGATGCATGTTAACATTTATAAATAAAAGTTGTAGATAAATGTGCTTACCTCTTGAAACTAAAGCAATGTAAGAGTTAAAATTTCAAACTGCAAGAACAAAATGAATCACACATTTTTTTTTATCGTATGATTGAAAGAGCCAAGTAGTTAGTGTAGTCTAAGAGATAACCATCAAGAATACAAAAGGTTGGACTACAAAACGTGCGTCAGTATTGGGGACTGAAAAGTCCTTCTAGAGAGTATATAATTAACTATTATATTTAAAATTATTTATAATATATTAATATATGTAAATATATAGTAATATATAAAATATTAGTATACATATATAAAGGCTCGAAAAGCTCGATAAAAACTCGAGCCGAGCTTATAAGAGCTCGAGCTCGGCTCGTTATGTATTTCGAGCCGCGTTATTGGGCTCGGGCTCAAGCTCGAACTCGATAAAAGCTCGGCTCGATCGAGTCGAGTTCGAGCTCGAGCTCGAGTTGCTCGATAAAAGCTCGACTCGTTTGCAGCTCTAGTTGTAGCATAGATAAAATACTTTTTAGTTTTTACCTGTTAATTCCACCCGAAATATAAATACTAATTTTAGTATGTATTACGACAGGTAGGAAGTTTCATTAATTACTTAGATATAGATTTATACTGTCAGAAAGAGACTAACATGGCTTTTACAGATGGACAACAAAAAGTCATATTCATCAATTTTGGTTTATCTCAATTAATTAATTAATTGATTTATTGTTGTTAATTATATTAAATTAACTTTTTAAGTTGATTTTACATCCTTTTGAAACCATTTTGTTAACATATTTACTGGCTTAACAGCTAAATAAACAAAAAAAGTTGTACAAAACGACGGATCTATAAGGGGATAGTTGCCTTCGAGAAATTTAAAAATACGTATATTTATTTTTAAAATTTTATCCCCCGAAAACTAACGAAGAAAGCAAAATAGATTTATTTGTGACTCGCCTAAAATTTCCAGCTCTACCCGATTACACAAGACTTGTATTGTACCGGCAAAAACCAAACAAACAAGAGCAATGCTAGAATCACATAATTTTTACAAAAGGAAACTCACAAAATGATGTGGCATCTACCATGGACCAATCAAATCCACATCTTTTTTCTCTCTTATGATTCTCTCACTTCATCCCATCCCATTAGTACACATCATTTTGTGGGCAAAATTTTGTAAACTTTTTGTGATTTTATCATTTCTCAACAATAAATATACTTTAATAAATTCTCATTTAGCATCATTAAATGCAAAAGGCAAAAGTCCAGGGACCAATTTTAAAAATTCCATTGCCCCTTAGAATTCTACTCCGTATTATTCTATATCTCCTCCACTTGCAAAAACATAAAAAAAATTATTCATTCGTCTTCTCTGTGTGTAATATAAATCACACACATATAAAACTCAGCTCAAAATCTGTATCTATAGGTTTCGATAATGGAAATCATAGAAACAATTAAATCAATCGACTTTGAACAAGAATCGTTCCCAACTTATGGAGATTTCACTGTTCTTCCAATTTTTGCTATCTTCTTCCCAACTGTTAGGTTTTTTCTCGATAGATTCCTTTTTGAGGTAATTACGTTTTTCCTATCTTGATTAAGTTTTAATTTTATTTTTTTGATAATCTGTATAATTATATTTAAAATTAGTGATGAATTAGATCGAAATGATGTGTTTATTCAATGGAATTTCATGTAATTGGATCATGGAAAGTCAACATGTCAGTTAGTTTGACTTATTAGTTGTTTACTTTAGGTTATGGTATAAGTTTATAAGCATGTAAATTGTGCAGTAAAAGGTTATTGATTGAAGAAAAAATAAAAAGGTGGAAACTTTTAAATGTGCCTACATTGTTTAGGACTTGTGGAGTTGGTTATTGGATATAGAATGTTGTGTTTGATCCTTAGTTAAGATGCATACAGAATTGGGTAATAGGAATGGTATTGTGGTATATTTTGGTTGGTAATAGTAACTGCAACATATTTGTATTGTTGATTTTTTATCGAAAATTCGTTTGTCAATCTTGAATACTGGTTTGAGTAGCTTATGTTGTGCTAGTTGAGAAGAAAGGTGACAACTTTTTATTATAATTTTTTTATTGCTTAATCAGATTTGATTCTATCATTGAACAAGTCACGAGAATTAGCTTGTAGATTCATTTCCCAAACTCAAGCATGTTATGGTACCGGGTTTGACAAAAGTAGGAGCTTTGTTAGTTTATTACCTTGATGAAGTTAAACTAATTAGGGATGCCTGAATTCGTTGAAAAGAAATATTGAATGATGGATAGATGCACTCTTGACGGATTAGTAGTTTCTTACACGATTGACTGCATTTTAAATATCTTGAAATAATGATAATTATGATTAATGAAAAGAAAGTATTTGGTAATAATTGAGTCACTTGTCGCAGCATGTAGGTAGGTGGTTAATATTTGACAAGGGGCAGCAAAAGTTGGATGTTGAGACAGATGACAGGAATAAGAAGATACGGAAATTTAAAGAATCGGCATGGAAGTGCGTCTATTATCTTTCAGCAGAAATTCTAGCCCTGGCTGTAACCTATAACGAACCGTATTTCACAAACACCAACAATTTTTGGGTTGGTCCTGGTGATCAAAGATGGCCTGATCAGAAAATGAAGTAAGCTTTCATATTACTTTACAAAATTGATACTTAACGTTAGTAGGGGATTAATTTTTCATTAATGAATGTCCAGGTTAAAACTGAAAGGTCTCTACATGTATACGGGTGGATTCTACACGTATTCCATCTTTGCTTTGATTTTCTGGGAAACAAGGCGATCTGATTTTGGTGTGTCAATGGGCCATCATGTTGCAACTGCCATTCTTATTGCAATGTCCTATATATGCAGGTTTATTGTTGTTTTCTTTTATTTATTGAGAAATTAAGGGTGAATGTGTTTTGTAGAAGATACGGATGAATGTGTTTTTGTGTGTCTATTTCGTGTAGGTTTGCTCGTGCTGGTTCGATTATTTTGGCTCTTCATGATGCCAGTGACGTGTTTCTTGAAGTAGGAAAGATGTCTAAATACAGTGGTGCAGAAGCACTTGCAAGCTTTTCATTTATTCTGTTTGTATTGTCATGGGTGGTTCTTCGCCTAATTTATTACCCATTTTGGATCCTTTGGAGTACAAGGTTAGAATTGTATAATAATAAATTAGTATTGACTTGTATATACAAATGAGTTATGTAGTTAATGGTCTTAGCTATTACCATCCTTTTTGGTCAAATGTCACATCGCAACATGCATTTAATCAAATACTTTTCTTTTAAATTTGCAGTTATGAAGTAGTTATGACTTTGGATAAGGAGAAGCATATCAAGGAGGGGCCACTCTACTACTACGTCTTTAACACCCTTCTTTATTGCTTGCTTGTTCTTCACATATACTGGTGGGTGCTTATGTATCGTATGCTTGTTAAACAAATTCAAGATAGAGGGAAACTAAGTGACGATGTTCGTTCTGGTAAGTTAAATGATTTATCTATCATTATTATTATAATGTTTTTTTGGTACTAAATATTTTGTTAGATGAGTATGCCGTTTTCAATATTGTTCTATCTATGGTTCAAATCCAATTGACCTATAGCATGTCCTAATTCATTAAATGCATCTATATATAAATATATATATGGCTGTTAGTAAATTAAGAATGTGAGGTCTTCTTTCGTGCTCATTTTGTTTTCCTGTTTTGTCATGTTTGTAGATTCTGATGATAGTGATAAAGAACATGAGGATTGATCACCCATTCATTTTCGGCTGCTAGAGAAGTCGGTATAAGGTATTACAATATTTTATAGATTGCGATCCTTTAAATTGTTAAATAGTGTCACCCTGAGAATCTGATTATAAGTTTTGAAGCTTTTACCAGTTGTACATTTTTATTTGGATTAGAAGAAATGGCAGGCTTTAATCTTTCGTTCATTTGCAGGTGGGGGGGAGATGTTTTTCATATCAACCTTAAACTTGGTGTCAAAAATGAGAAATTAACAGACTTGCATACATAGACAGTCAAATAGATATACCAAGTCAACTTTCATCACTGCATGCTAGTTCACCGACAATCGCTGATTAGTTTTTGTTTTGCTGATAGTTTTCTTGCTTTTACCGTACTTCTTATCGCCAAGGAACCTTGGTGATATTTGTTGGATCAACTCCATTCATGTGTCATTATATTTTTCAGTTCAATAGATGCTGTAATTGATTTAAGATTATATCCTTTAACTTGTGGATCTGTTGTTACCTTCTGTTTATATTACTGGATTCTGGCTGTCTTCTTTTGCCCATTATAGTGTCATAGGTTTCAGCTTGTGTTCCCCTTCAAACTTTCTACTGGAGTATGTGAAGTTTTATATATATGTTTTATTTCAGTACTAGCTGGTAACCCGCACGATGTAGCAAAAACATTTGTGAAATCCGTGAAAAAACGTAGTGAAATAACCGCTGAAAAAATTGATTTGAAATGTATAGCTTAAATCAAACAAATAATAATTATATAAAGTAATATGATAAACAACACTTGTAGGTTATAGTATTGGAGCAGTTTCAAGAGTAACTTCAAAAAAAAAATTCAGCATCAAGGTGCACATTTATCATGTTGATTTTGGAATCCATTTGTCGGTCATAGTATTGACTACAGGGTGTGTTTTATAATATTGATGTAGTCAATTTAATCATAAAATACAAGAGTGTTTATATAGTCTTAGCTGGTTCCTTTTTTTTTTGTCTAGTGAATAGGTGGTATTTAATTATTATTATTATTATTTTTTGTCTAGTGATTTTGTATTGAATAGTGAAATCATTTCCAATTGTGAGTACTCCATTTGTTGTATTAATTTTATTATGTAATTGATTTTAGTTTATGGAATGAATTGATTTATTCACAATTTACTACATGAGTGTCACTCAGTAATATTTAATTAATTTTCTATAATACTTTCCATATTGCACAATGTTGACTTAAACACTTTATTGCACACGTTATTGATTTTAGCCTCTCTTTTTTTCTACTCTTTGTTTTTGCTATAGCTGTTAAATGAATGACATTAAATAAGTTATTTAAAGTTAGAGTTGACTTGAATTGTAGGAGTATATTGGGGATTTTCCATATGACATTTACTAAGTTTAAGGCAAAAAAGGATAAATGCTTAATAAAGGGTTATAGATTATAGATACATCAATATCATTATTTATACCGTACATGTTTATCTGTAGCAAGCATGCTGTTATGATTCACCAAGTACAAAAAATATTAAGTAAAAGAGTGAAATTTTTAGGCTTAGGGTTCAATATGGTTTTCATGTGGTTGTTTTACAATCAATGATGATCAAATACCTACATAGATTTCATTATTCTATATGTTTAAACTAAATCTCGATAAGACTACAGTAGTTGAATTTTTTTAAACCATCTAACAGAGAAACTGAATTGCAGTACACCGGTTCATTTCAAACAATAATCATTAGGAGTATATATGGTCCATATGGATGTTAGTAGCGAGTATGTCGTTATAGGTTATTCAATTTGATGGGTCCATCGATCTATATATGAAAGCTTAACATAAAAGTAGGATAGAGAAGTGCTATAAAGAAGTTTATCATATGTACATCGTTTTATACTGTCAACTGTCCTATTCCACCATCAAACCTCCGTAGACATTTTGAAATGAGTAATGCTATATAGAACTAATTATATAGACCTAAAAATAGACTTACTTTTCTGATTGGTTGAATTTTTACTCTCTCCTAATCTCATTCAATCAATTTTTCCCATCTACCAATTACAGTTTTAGATATATATTTAGGCTTACAGCTTTAGACCTAACAATCATTTTCTTTCGGAATATCATAAAAACAAAGGTGAGGGGCTGAATTTAAATAATTTAGAGTTACAAGGTACCTGAATGAATAATATGTATAGATGAAGGGCGTCTTAATCCCAAATACCTCAGGGACCAAAATTGTAACAAAAATTTTTATCATCATAAAATTAAAAAATGCACAGTGCCAAACAAAAAAGAAGATTAAAAATCGAAGAGGGAAAGCAGATTTCAGCAGCTAAATCAGATCTCCGGCCGACGCAAACTGACATCAACTTGATTATTCTCTATCGGTAAGCTTATAATCGGCATGTTTCTTTCAGTTTTAATGTATCTAACGCACAATTATGTGTTTCTTTCTGCTCAAGAAATATGTAAATGAACTGTTTTTTTGAAGTTTTTGTCTGGCTTTAGCAAGTACTTTATGAATCAATTGTAAATAGAGCAAGTAATTGAGGAATTAGGGTTCAGAGTATAAGTTTTTTTGAACTATCGTAACATATATGTATGATTTGTTCTGACTAAACCATTAGGGTTTAACAACTGTTTGATAATAGTTTACCTGAATATGTGATTTTACTTAATTAAGGTTGTGGCCTTTTCATTCAATAAATGTTTGATATTGCCTTACGTTGAATATCAATATATGTATATGTATATGAATATTGAGGGTAATATAAAAAAAATTGAAATCCGAATCATGTTAATAGACGAAATCTATGAAGTTGACATTCTTTATATCTTATATACACATAAATACATCGATGCATAAGTTGAAAATTTGTAGATGCACATATATGGATATACCTATATGTGCACACGGAATAGATGCAATGTGATGCTGTTGACCTTAATGCTTTAACATGTTAGTAAACACTTCATTAGTGATATAAAAGTGAAAACCAAATTAGATTCAACGAATTATATAATTCAGTCTTGAAAAATTTGAGTGTTTTACCATATTTTTGTTAGAAGTGCTGTGGCGTGATCCTTCCTCTGATAATTGAAGTCACGACCATATAAAAATATTGCTTTAAATTTATAGCTGCTACTTTAGTGTAATCATAATTCTAAACAAACTAGAAATCCCCCCTTATTTTTGCATTGGCAATGTACTAGCTTTTGCAGTTTGTTTATGCTTGTTACCGAGGTAAATTAGCCGGTGATTTGTATGGGGCTTGGAATTTTCAGTGCAGCTAATTAGAATTAATTGATTTATGCTTGTTGTGCTTGTAATTTGAAGGTCATAATCAAGAATAGAAATGGAAGATGTGTTAACCGAATTACCACCTCCGTCACGGTTTTTCCTAGAAGACCTCAACAACTTCACTCCACCCACACCTCCCCTCCCGTCACCATTCGTGTTACTCTCGCCTCCAAATTTAAAAACTCCACTTCGACCTTCTCTCCTCATCATTGCTATTTCTAGCCCGTCTCTATACTTACTACACCACTTGTCTTCAAAAACACTTATTGGAACCCTAATTCTACCAGAAATATCACCCTCTGGGAACTCCGTTGAGCCTTCTCTTAAAGACAAATCATGCAACCTCTATGCCATTGATCATCCTACTGAATCCTTAATTCTTGCTAACTTTCAATACTCGGTTTCTTCAGAGAGAACCAATTTGATTGCCAAAACTCTAATCGGTCAACAGATTATCCCCAATAGGGTTCTGATCCTTGATTCTATTCAAGCCCGTAACTTCCGTGCTAGGATCTCAACAGATGATACATTTGCAATGAAACTGGAAACCACAATTGAAAGAAAAGGTGTGCCATTGTTGAAAAGTTTGAACTATTTTCCATCAGGAAGTGTTATAGAAGGGTTGGGTGCTGCTCTGTTGGGTCGGTGCCAAATGAAGAACATGAAGGGAAGTTTGTGCGTCTCGTGGCCGGAAGTGGGTAGTTCCGTAACGTCGACGGTTAAAGATTTATTGCTCAAAGACGTGTTACCCGGCATGGAACTTAAGATTGATGCCAATGGTGAAGCTGAAGGCTTGAGGTTTGGTCTTAAAAATCACTACCTAGATTCTGAACTATATACCTGATTTCAAGTCCGAAATTTTGATTTGTTTTGAATACTGTAGAAACCAAGGAGCAGACATTGCATTTCATTCAGTTTTTGTAATATCTGTACTAATTAAAGGAGTTGGTACCTTTTGTGATCTCTTCTTCTTCTCTTAGTTGCATCATGCTCAGGGCTCAAAAGAAAACAAAATCTTGACTGACCCGCAACCCATTTTTTAGCATTGAATATAGTTTTGAATTGCTTCTTACAAAAAAGATATGGATATCTTTGTTTCTATCTATGTCATATTATTTTCATTCTCTTAAACCTGTGGTTGTGTCTTTTATGAGTTGGTACATGCATGGTGTACACAGATGTCTCTTTCCCGATTCTTCTATGGTGACTTGGATTAAGATGTGTGCAAGATAAGCCAAAATGCTTATTCTTATTAGCAAAACTAACACCAAGTGGGTGCGCCTAGCAATAAGGGCTTGCGATTCATTAAACTAGGTTTCAAGTTCGAATCTTTTAAGTTGCAAACCCTTGGGGCCGCCCGCCCCAACCTAAACATCCGAAATCGTGGAGTGTTGGTGTTTTCCCCTCCCCAGTTCCGTGGGTTTGTGGGGTGTCCATGGACCCCCCTGTTTGCGTGTCAAGTTAGCGAAGTTGGCTCGGGTAGGATTTTCCAGGTTACCTTAAACTTATTTTTTTATCTTGTTATTTGTTCATTAGTATTCTTTTTTCAAAAACTAAACAAATATATTTCTCTTCTGTAAGTTTGGTCTGCTGTAGTCGGTCAAGAATGGAAATGAAAGATTTTACAATGTGATGCATCTTTTGTTGAAAGTTGGTAATCAATTGATAAATAAAGTAAACGATTTATTTAGTTGATTTTGATTGTTAATTACAGAATCAAACACAATCCTTACCATATGATGCAACAATTTTTTTAATCTAAAAAAGTCGTACACACTGTATCATATTCTATTCAAAAATCTATATTGCATCATGGTGATTGCTTTAGTCAAGCCTAAACTTTTCTAGAACCCAAAACAGCAAATTAGACACTGCCTCATAACCATAAACGTGACCCATCTACGATAACTTATACTACAACATCATAGTGTACAATCGTTTCAATTAAGAATCTACAAAGTCACTATTACCACATTATCCGAGTGTTTCAAGAACATGTAACGTCTGGCTTCAGTTTAAAATTTGTGGGATGAACCAACGATAAACTTGGTTTGACCCGAAAGGCATGAAAAAAAGTTTTTTGCAGAAGTAATAAAAACAAAAGATTTAGAAAGTAGAAGGTAATGAGAGATTATAATTTGGTAACTTGCCTTGCCCAATTCTTCTTTTCTGACACACAAGTTGAATTTTTTAGATTAAAGAATGCCCACCAACTTACCCAAGAGTGGTTCCATCTTCTCTTGACTAAAAACACATTTTGACATAATAAAGCAACATATGTGCATGCAAATTTCTCTACTTATATAGCCTCAGTCCCAACCATTATATATCATTAAGTATCACCCAAGAAACCTATCAAAATCAAACAAACCAAATGGAAATCAAATCAAGCATCTTCACTCTTTCAGTTTTCACCCTCTGTTGCCTCAGATTCTTGCATGCAGCTGACCCTCCTTTAACTTTAGATTACTACAAATCAACTTGCCCAAATGCAGAAGCCATTGTTAGGAAAGAAATGGAGTGTGCTGTACAATCTGATCTTCGAAATGCCGCGTTGATCTTACGCTTACACTTCCATGACTGCTTCGTACAGGTGCATACACCAAATTGTTTCCTTGTTCAATTTTTGTTTTCTTGTGAAACTTTGTTATTTTATTTTTTTCTTAATTTGATGCAGGGGTGTGATGGATCGGTGTTGCTAGATGATACATTCACTCTACAAGGAGAAAAGAAAGCTCCCACTAACTTCAATGCTTTGAAAGGTTTCGAAATCATTGATAGGATAAAGAACAAGCTTGAATCAGAGTGTCCCAGCACCGTTTCTTGTGCTGATGCTCTTACTATTGCTGCAAGAGATGCAGTGGTGTTGGTAAGTCGGGGTTTTACTAATCTAGCAATAAAGATTGTCTTTTTAACACTTATAAATGTTATTATTGGGTACAGGTTGGTGGACCTTATTGGGATGTTCCAGTTGGGCGAAAAGACTCGAAGGCAGCAAGTTCTTCGCAGGTGGAATCAAACATTCCAGGTTCAAACGACGGGCTCCTTTCGATCATTTCAAAGTTTATGTACCAAAGTCTCTCCGTCACTGACATGGTTGCACTTTCTGGTAAGAAAGCTAGCTGCTTTATTATAAAAGTTTACAATATTGTGAGACAGATTACTTCTTTGCTGGTATCACACAAATTCGTAACATTTTCGTATGGCTAATGCACCACTTTGGGCAACATTGCAAATGATTAATTGATGTAACAGGTGCTCACACAATTGGGATGGCTCGTTGTACAAATTATCGAGCAAGAATCTATGGAGACTATCAAGCAACCGCTACTATGAGCACAATCGCGGAGTCAAATCTCAAAACTCTAAAGTCAACTTGCCCAGCTGCAGGAGGAGGAGAAAATAATGAAGCAACAATGGATTATATTTCACCTAATCTTTTCGACAACACGTATTATCACATTCTTCTTAGAGGAGAAGGTCTTCTTAATTCTGATCAAGAACTGTATTCCAGCGTTCTTGGAGTCGAAACCAGTAAGCTTGTGAAGAAATACGCAGAAGATCAAATAGCGTTTTTTGAACAGTTTTCTGAGTCTATGGTGAAACTGGGAAATATTACTAATCCTGAAACTTATGTTGATGGTGAGGTCAGGAAGAATTGCAGATTTGTGAACACATAAAAATGGTGGTTTGCACTGTTCATATTCATGCTTATCATTTAAATTTGTTTTGTTTCAATGATGTATAAGAAGTGAGAACACAGACTGTATTATTACATACAAGGTTTTGATTTTATTATATTCATGTTCAAGTTGTAATGTGGCCAGATTTTATATTTGTAACAATATTTTATTAACAATTATGCTGTCTTTTTCTTGAAATTTAGTGTCAATTTTAATACAACTGCAATCATTAAAATGTTTGTAGGGAAGGTGAATTTGGTGAGAAATTTCTATACCTATTTTTTAGGTACATGTAATTAATTGAAGTTTTAAAAAACATAAATTGATCAAAGACACATAATATGGGCCCCAATAGCCCAAAGCTATATACCCGAAAAAATCGGCCATAATCACAAACACTCCCACATCAATTAACCTGATTTTTTTTTTTTTTTGTTCTTTATTAATCAAAAAGTTTATATACTCTCCCCCCTGCAAACTATAAAAATCCTACAGAATTCCCATTTCCCAAGAAAATATCATAAAAATCACAACTTTTCTATTCTTAATCAACGAAGATTCTTGAAAAAGGAAACAAGAATTGAATACACACACTGACACACACACACATACACACACGAAACCTAAGAATGCCTCATTGCTGACTACTCTTGTACTCTCATTAATTGCTCAATAATCACACACAAACTGTGTGTAATTTTGTGCTATAATCATTGGGTTCACTTCTCATTTGATCAAGAATTGTTCTTTAGAAAAGGGTTTCTCCTCATTGGTAATCTTTTTACTGCTCTGTTCTTTGATTGTTCTTTTGGTAATTAATTGGTTGTTTTTAGATCCAATTTTAGTTCTTCAATTTTGTATTTTTTGGGTATTACTCCATGCTTAATTTTGGCATTATATTTAGGTGAAAGTGTGAAACATTGTATCTGTTTGGGTTTAGATGATGGTTCTTAGAAACAAGAATGTTGTGTGTTAAATGATTTTTGGATTTAAGTTTTGATCTTTATATGTGTTTATGAATTGAATTGGCAATAAATTCCCTCATTGTCCTTATGTTCTGTGTACTTTTGTGAAAATTCAGAATTGTGAAAGTTTAAACTTCAATACATGTTTTTGCCAAGAATCCATTAAGTGACCCCATCTTTTGTAGCAGTACTGATCTTGTTATATTCCCTGCAAATTTGTTTTACTTTTTTCAATAGTTCATCTTAGTTTGTTGCTACCTTTGTCTGTCCATAACCAGAAATAAGCTTGAATTTTGTGTATAGTAGGGCTCTTTTTAAGTCACTTACTGTAATTAGTTAATTACATATGATTTCGTGAGGCGAAAGGATTTTTGCCTGCATATATATCTGTCCCATGATAAGTGTAACAGCAAAATTGAAACTTTTTTCTGTTTTAGTAACTGTTTAACCGAAGATTAGTTTATTGTCAATGAGCAGACGTGATGGATCAAGATAACTTATTTGCTGAATCAACATCAAGAAAACAACGTCTGCTGAAAGATCAAGTTCGTTTAGTAAAAAGAAAAGATAATGCTCGATTTGAAATTGTTCAGATTAAAGATACTCTATCATTTGAAAAGGGTTTTTTTGTTGTTATTCGGGCATGCCAAATGTTGACTCAAAAAAATGATGGAATCATACTGATTGGGTTAGCTGGTCCTTCTGGTGCTGGAAAGACCGCATTTTCTGAGAAAATACTTAACTTCATGCCTAGTGTTGCAGTCATATCAATGGATAATTACAATGATGCCGCCCGAGTAATCGATGGTAACTTTGATGGTAAGACTTCTATACAGTATCATTTACAGACGTCGTTTTTTTATGTCAACATTTACAGAAACCAAATGTGAATTTTTTTTTCCACAGATCCTCGCTTGACAGACTATGATACGTTGCTAAAAAACATTCATGATCTTAAAGATGGAAAGACGATTGAAGTTCCAATTTACGATTTCAAGTCTAGTTTCCGCACAGGTTACAGGTTTGTATCTATAAGATTTACATATGATTACTTAGGGGGTGTTTGGATATGTGTGTTTAAACTAATTGTTTGGTATTAAATAATCATCTGTAGTAAATTATATGACATTTTACTTCATATTAATGCCTTTAACGGAAATTATGTGGTTGTATACTATTGGCAGGACACTTGAAGTCCCTACCTCGCGTATTGTGATAATTGAGGGGATCTATGCATTGAGTGAAAAATTGCGGCCCTTATTGGATCTTCGAGTATCTGTTACAGGTGGTGTTCATTTTGATCTTGTTAAACGTGTTTTAAGGGACATACATCGTGCTGGGCAGGAACCCGAAGAGATCATATACCAGATATCTGAAACGGTTCATTCTAATTTACTTAGAGATAGTTTTCAATTTACATATTATCTATATATTTGTTAATCACTTTCTGTGTGCAGGTTTATCCAATGTACAAGGCATTTATTGAACCTGACCTCCAAACCGCTCATATAAAGATTGTTAACAAGTTTAATCCCTTCACAGGATTCCAGAATCCCACTTATATTCTAAAGGTTCATTAATTCTTCCTTATATATGTTTACTAAATTAACATAAGTACCAATGGGGCTTTGCCTCAGTGGTACCGCCGCCGCAAATCTCCACGCCCCACCCGGGTTCAAGCCTCTGGGAGTACAAAAAATCCTATGCTCCGTGTGTGGGGTCACTGGGGCCAGGTGTTTAGCCGGACGGGTTGCCTCTTGCGGGTGGGGCTCCGTGGATCTACGGATCCGGGGTTAAAGGTTCCCTCCAATAACCTTTTTTTTTTTTTTTTAAATTAACATAAGTAACACTGATGAACTCATGAGATTATGAACATTTTAGTCATCAAGAAATGCGAGTGTTGAACAAGTGAAGTGTGCCATGTTGGAAGAACATACAGAAGCTTTGGAGCAAATCTATGATATATTTCTGTTGCCACCTGGTGAAGATCCAGAGACCTGCCAATCATATTTGAGGATGCGCAATAGGGAAGGAAAATACAATCTCATGTTTGAGGTTTGCTTTTCATCTATTTTCTCTTGAAAATTGATTATTTTTATATATATTACTCGCCTTTGTTTAAGACTCGTTGCTTTCTTACTTTTAGGAATGGGTCACTGATCCTCCATTTATAATATCCCCAAGAATTAGTTTTGAAGTTAGTGTTAGGCTTCTTGGTGGTCTAATGGCTTTAGGTTATACAATAGCATCCATCCTTAAAAGAAGCAGCCACGTGTTTAAAGATGACAGGGTGTGCGTGAAACTCGATTTTATGGAACAAGTTAATCGTCATTATGTTCAGGTACATCACACCATTGACTGCGACTGTGAATTTGACTTTGAAAGTCTTCATTTTAAGCTCAATTTTTTCTCATGAGAAGGTGCTAGGGAGAGACCGGCAAAGTGTAAGATGTGTTGCTGACCAGCTGGGATTAGAAGGCTCATACATTCCACGTACATATCTTGAACAAATGAAGCTTGAAAAGCTCTTGAATGAAGTCATGGTAAGATAACTTTCAAAACTAGAGGTGGCAAATGGGCGGTCAAGTGGGTTGGGTATCAATATGGATAACTTTTGGTGCATGTCAGGTTCAGTTCACTCCCAAACACTCTTTTCTTTAATTTCCAAAAATTATTATACAAGTAATCAATGAGTGTAATTTTATCAGAAAACCTAACTTATTACATGACCATAGTTTTCTTTAGTAAAGTGATCTAAGAGGTTTGCACATTAAGAGTACAATTTGGGTGACTTTGGATCCTTTCCACTTATAACCTTTTTTTTTTTTCTTTCTACTGTTATCCGTCTAAACCATTAGAGAAGCATAACCAAAATCAACCAGTTCATTACTAAATGGGTTGGAAAATGAAAATGGATTTAAAGTTGGTCCATTTTATATGTCACCTTCTGTAGGTACTACCCGAGGATTTAAAAACAAAACTAAGCATAGACGAGGAACTTCTATCAACTCCGAAAGATTCTGCTACGCTTGCTACGATGAGAAGGTACCGTTTTTTGACGACCCATAAAAAAATAAGATAGAATAAAATAAAACTGACCTCCATTAATTGTGTTGTGATGGTTGCGCACTGGTATTTTCATAGTGGGATGTCACATTCATACTCAACGGCTAGGGATAAAAGTCTGACCTCCATTAATACTCAAAGGTTTGACGAGCCAACTTCCACATTAGCAAGCCAGGTGATCTTATTTATTGTATCTATAAGTGAAATTAGTGTACCCAAACTTCTGAAGGTATATATATTTGACTTTTGGTCCTTCTCATCTTCTTAAGGGAGCAATTAGTCAACTCTCGGAACAGATATCGACTTTAAATGATCGTATGGATGAATTTACGTCTCGGATTGATGAACTTAATTCACAGCTCGGTAGAGGGTCTAATTATGGTAGTAAAAGTCAACAGAAAATCGACTCATCCAATGGATCTGGATCTGCATCAACTTCGTATTTCACATCAAATGGAACTACAGTGCGTCATTCATCATCTTCAACTCAGTTATCCAAGGACTCTAATTTGATTGACGAGGTAATTATTTTAGGACTTGTGCGTTTCCAAAATCTTTGACTTTTGGTTAGCGGTCAAATGTATCTAATTTTTGATCATGCTGAACAGATATCGGGAATTGCAAGAAGTCAAGTCAAAATCATGCATCAACTTGACATTCTCAACAATAGTCTCCATGATAAAATGGGAGAAAGATCTCGTCAGGAAAAGAGTGTCAAGAAAACTAAAGCGCTCGAGCTTGATACAGTTGTGGTCTCTCTACTATTAGCATTGGCTTGTGGTGGTGTTGGGATTTTTTTGTTTAAGGGTGGTTCACCTAGAAATTGATCTTTTCGATCTCAATTAATTTGATTTCTGGTACTTTTTTGTTCAAGAATTCGTACTCTTTTTGACAAGAAGTTGGAATGTTCATGGGTCAAATTGATCGATGTTTTTGCAGTCTCTAGATGTGAGTTAAGGCCCTCGGGTGCTTTTGACTTTATAAAAGAAAGATATCGTTTTAGCCTTGATGTCATAGTTCTTAATGGTTCTGTTATGTTGAAGTTGAAAAGATGTATATACCACCTATGCATAATGATGTTGAATTCAGGAACTATTGTACTTTCATAATTGAATTACAATTTAAGATACCATTTGAGAGAAGGAAAAAAAAGTCACTTTAATTTACAATGATGTATTCTTGATGATACACTATCTTGGAACGCTCAAAATCGAGTTTCATTGTTCGTTGTCCGGAAATAGGCTACATACATGTGCATCATAATCAATAGCATTCATCCATTTCTTCAAGTACCATGGAATTAACTCCAAAGTTGTGTGTTCTATGTTTGTATCTTAGGAATACTATTAGGAGAATGAGGTTCTCCTATTTCTTTTTAAGAAGATTAGAGTTTAACAACAGCTAGCTTCTGGTATTTTAATATAGCATAAATGATCTAATTTATTAAATAATATATATCAGCCCCAGACAGAAACCATTTTGAAGTCGCAGTCTAGCAGGTGTGTGCTCATGTGAAGCAATTGGTCAGAAAACAAGTTATGAGAAATAAATTCAACTGAAGACCTGTTTTTAGCGTTGGCTCGTGGTGGTGTTTGGATTTTCTTGTTCAAGGGTGATCCACCTATATTTATGTCTTTTTTTTTTTTTTTCTCTCTGAATAATTTGATTTCTGGAATATTATAGTCCTTAATGGTTCGTTCTATGATCCTGAAGTCGAAACGGTGTACTGTGTACATACCATTTAATGCATAATACTGTTGAACTCGGGAACTATTGTGTTTTCATATTTGAACATTTCTACATACCACTTGCACACACACAAAAAAAAAGGCACTTTACATATTGGTGTGTTCTTGATGATATACTCAAATTTGCAATGCTCAAGTTCAAGTTACATTGTTGGTTGTTCAGAAACAGGCTACATGTGCAGTGTAATCAATAACATTCATCCACTTAAATACTTCCAGTATCTTAGTTGCTGTGGGCATTTTCTATAGGCCCCTGTAAATCTTTCTGCTACATCTTTCTAATACTCGTCATGGCCCATGGGTAGTACTTAGGAAGGTTTAACTGAAATTCAATGAACAATGATCAGTTATTTAACACCAACAGTTAGTTACTTAATATTTACACAGTTAAAGAATCTGTAATAATTAAATTAAACAGAATAAACAGAAATTATATGATGTTTAGACAGATTTTAATAACCTTCTGCCGCATGCTAGCTGTCTAGCTGAGATAAAACTTATTTCTAGACAAAAATGTTCGTCTATTTGGTGTTGGCGGAAGACTCTACTTTTAAGACAGTCCGATTGGATGGTCAAACTTACATCCACGACCATAGTTGCAATGTCCCAAATTTTTTGTAGAGATTGCAAGTACTTTTTCCTGAAGACAAGACAATGAAGCAAATACCATCTTAGCTTCTTAATGTATTTTATGTTAAAACTATATCTTGTTCGCTAATGTAAAGCATAAATTTATACACTCTTCTTTTGATGGCATTCTACTAATTCTAGTATTCCATGGTAGTTGACAATCCCCACTATAACTTGATAAAAGACCCGAAGAAGAATGATAAGCGAAGGTTGGTAGAAGATTAGGAACACCAAGAAAGAAGATCAAAGTGAAAACACAAGCTTTTAAAAATCTTTGCTGACATCTTCTAATGTGTCTAACCAATCAGAGGTTGAAAAGGACAACGTCTGATTCTAAATTTATATCAAATGGACTAGGAATTGAAGTTATTGGGTATGGGTTGTTGAGCCAATTTTGAAGGAACCTTCGGATTCAGTTTCTTTAAAATGTTGAAAACATCGGTCAGTTACCTCTCCTTGTTTGAAAAAGACGAAAAAGAAGATAACTGTCAATCTTTTCGGGCTAACTAAGATAAAGAACCGTACAAAATGTGAAAGTTTATTCTATGAATGAAAAAAGCTTCTCTGGTCATAGGAAGCGCTCAAATTATTTCGTCAAATGACGTTATAATTTATATTATTTATGGAGTCATGGTGTGTTGGTGTTTTTAGTCCCTTTGAGGTCTATCTGGGTTGAAGGTGTTTTGTTTGGTCAAATTTAGTTCTTGTTTCTTGTATTTCCTAGCATCTTGCTAGTTTTTCTTAATATAATTATTTCCGTTCAAATAAAAAAATAAAAATCAAGCTTCATAATCAAAAAAATATAATTGCACATCAATTGATTATGATGACAACTGAAGGATCCAAGCATATGTGGAAACTCTAACAATCTGATACTAAGTAAATATAAAATGGATTACCAGCAAAGAGATGGATGTGAAAATTAGAATTAAATCTGAGTCTTTTGGATAGGTGTCTGCATTTTTGTGAGGATATGTTTTAAATAAAACCTCGTTATAAAGGATTTTTAGAAACCATGTTATTAAATAGATTGAAAACCAAATTGTAAAAGTAAAAAATGTTTTTAATTTGAAATGCTTAATTATATACAAATTATATATTACCGTGGACATAAACACAAGAATTAGTAAAGTACCTGTACGTTTACAGGAGCTTTGGTTCTGTAAAATGATCATGGATCTAAGCAGGTATTACCTCGAAAGACTAGCGTGCTCTCGGAATGGCTTGAACCCAAACACATTGGTCCATATCGGTAAAGCACCAAGCTCCCCGATGTCAAGAGAAGAAAGAACCTGTTATATAAGTCAGTTAGCATTTAGCACCATATATTATAAGTCTTTCATTATTACGGAGTAATAAAACTATGGGTTTAGCTTAATCACGAATGGAAGATAATTCAATTTAGACAACGGCTTAATCCGGAGTATGCATCTAGCTAAAAAAAATATTTAAATTCACTAGCTTACATATGCATTTTAATTAAGAATAAAATTGAGTTTGATTATAAAACTTCTAGAAGCAGGGCACCAACTAAAAAATGATGAACATATATGTCACTTAAAGTTGTGGATCCATACGGATTCAATCAAAATCAGAAGACGTCGACTCATTACTTGACGTCTATGCATCTGATGAGTGCCTGTATAATGCATTTTCCCAAGTTTCCACACATCAATCCTGTCATGGTTAAACATAAAAAATAAAAAAAAAGACTTCATGAGGATATAGTGTAATATGACACCTTGTTCTATTGAATCTATAAAACTTATGTTATAAGAGCTTTGGTGGCATACATATGATTGTATCTAAAACCAACATTATGTCTTCAAAGTTCAAAAACTTACTTGTAATGGAGTACAATGTTGTCGATCATATCTCTTCGAGATCTCTTGTCAACAAAGGGAATGAAACACTCGTCCTGATATCAACAGAATACATTATCATAACTAACTGAAACTTGTTATTCTTATTTAAATGATCGATCAATATGTTATAGACTTATTTTCTTTATGTTTTAAAGGTGTATATTGTACATTATTGTAAGGAGACTAGTTTACGATGATTCAAACAAACGTATATATGTGTGTACTCTAGAATATATAAGATCGAGGAAGATATTAAAAAGACGTACATGGTATCTTACTCTCTTGGTAATTGTCTCGACTCTCATATTTTGGTTTTGATTTAATTTTGACCTAAAAGAATAACGTACAATCAATCTAAGATTCAAAGCATATATGAGACCACTTGAATATATAATAAGATTAGCTTTGCTAAAAATAGAAAAATAAAATAAAATAAAAAATAACACTTTCAAGAACAAACACAAATAAATAAAATTATAATATAAAGGGGAAAAAAAGGACCAAATTAATGCTAAAATAATGAAAAAAAAGGAAAAGGAAAAAAAGGGAAACAAATAATATGAATAGAAATATTTATTAAATGCGTACCTATCACGTGTATCAACGTATTAATTCGGCGAGATGAAGTGTGAAGACCTTAAGACCCCGTGTCGCTATTTATAATGAAGCCTAAGGGATAAGTTGTTAATAGATGTTCGATGTGGGAACAATATATCAGTAAATTAGTATCTTTAGGGGCGAAAATGGTCATTTTGAGAGTTAAGTTTTATAGGTCAACTGGAGGCTACGAATAACAATCATTATAGGTTTGTATTCTACTAATTCAGAGGTTCAAAACGGTTTATAAGAAGCTCATAATGGATCAATCATGAAGAGAGGTTTATGCTAAAATTAAACGACTTGAAAACATTTTTGTTGATAAAAGTTATTAGAAAGGCAGCTAGGATAGTAGAACATGGAAACAACATCACCTTGTTTGGGGTTACAATTCAGGTTTTCTAAGGGTCTGTTTACTTTCCTCTTAATGATCTGTTTCCAAATACTTCTTAATCCAGATATATAAATTGTTGTTTCTTTTTAACTTAATCTGAAAGGAATACCTATTTTTGAAATAGGTAGAAAAATGAAGCATTTACCAAAAAGAGGCATTTACCTAAAAGAGGCACTTAATGATAAATATATATTTTTTTCACCATTTTTTCTCCAATAGAAATTGAACACGTCATTTCTTGTTCAAACTTTATATCATTTAACTCAATCTTTTTGGTCAAAAAAAAAATTACATTTACTTAAACAACACTTGTTATAAACAGATATGTTTATCCAAACAGACATCACATACAAACAACACTTAATAGTAAAAAAAGTAAACAACCCCTAAGTGACTTTAATTTTGAAGTAGTCATTATAACAACTCGTTACACATCGGTTTAAAATAAGAAAGTTTGAGTCCTTTATAAGTATAAACTTGTGACTAACTAATACCTTCTATTATGATTTTTAGCTGAAATATGAAATTATCCAATTAGTCCATTGCTTCCGACTTTATAAGTAGCTACACGTATTTTGAAAACTCAAAAGGATAAAGTTCATTCATTTTCATTTGGGCGTTACACATGTTTTGAAAACATGAAAAGAAAGAGTTCATTCATTTTCATTTGTTCATTGTTGACCTTTTGAAGTTGCATTTATAAAATCGAATAAAATATGTATGAATAAATGTTGAGTCACTGGTCGCTGATCATGACAAGTCACTGGTCGCTGACCAACTCAATAATACACTGCTCATGAAAGAAATGATCTAAGTCAAAGCTCCTGTTGCTGAAGTTGATAATCACCGATCGCTATTCATTATACTCAAGGATTTGATATGCTGATAAAGATTAAGACTCAACTCCGCGTGTCGCTGATTCAGAACCAAAAGCGAGAGTCTTATATCTTCAGAAGAAATAAAGGCAAAAGTCACTACCCAAATAATAGCTAGTCACTGAAGAACAATATTTCAAGCTATTCTACAAGATATTGTTAGCTCACAGTGAGTAAGGAGAATTAATGCATCTTCAGTGACTATTTATTAAAGTCTCTTAACAACAAGTACAAAAGTACCGTACTTATATACATCAGCAAGAGTTCCTCGTACTTGAAGAATGTCTAAAGAATTACGTGGCAGCAAGTGATTGGTTTTAAGGAAATGAGATATTTGCGGTAACAGAATTGGGACCCGCAGAATGTCGGTTCATCAGAGATCAAGCCAATCAAGCAGTGACATGTGTCATTCCAAGATCCTATTTTCTAGGAGATATTTTAGGAAATCTTGTAGTATTAATAGTTCTGCATATTGTACTTGTAGAGGTTAGCCGTGAATACGTATTATTCGCTTGTCTGTCAGTGAATATAGTTTGTCTAAATACGTATCAGCGAGCAGCGAGTAAGCAGTTTGCTTGTGTGTCAGCAACTGTTCTACTCTTATCTATAATAGTTTTAGCTAAGTGTTAGATTTGAATTAGGCTTGGCTAATTCATTCCGCAATCAACACTCTGTGACTTTATGATTAATAAAGATCATATTTCAGCTATTATTGCTCATTTACTTTAACTGACATATCTATCTGTTATATACTCTGTTTGTGTTAGAACAATTAAAAACTTGTTAAATAATCTGAATAAAATCAGAAAGAGTTTTTAATTGTATTCAACCACCCCTTCTACAATTAAACTTTACTTATTGTAATTCCATATCACTAAGTAATAGTGATTACGGGACTATCAATAAATCTACTATGTATACCTCTGATCTCTTTTGAATATAATTTTGAAGTTGGCAATACCATTTTTAATGTATGCTCTTCTAATTTCGATCATCTCTTTGATATACACGCGTGGTAAATTGGAGATGCTCCATTTTCTTCCTGATCAATGAATTGAAAGTTCCCTAAAATTAATTTTCACATACAGTGAGTAAGAAAATCTACGTTCTTTCCCATTTGTAGTATTAAGAATACTAGTACAAGAACCAGAGTCTCATATCTATTTTTCAATAACCTCAATTTTTAACTATTCCAGCCATTACCTATTTGAATATTATATGTAATCACACAAATCAAAAGAAGTGCTCTCGAAAGAAGACTATCTCGATCTCCAATGGACAATGGTGCATCGCACATTTACACAAAGAGTCGAGTCGTGTGTCTGCAAAAACAAAGAACTACGAGATAAAGTGGTGCACAACAACCTACGAAGTGGACCCAATTGTGTCAATCGTCATCACGGTCAGTTTTGGTATAGATAAATGATTTAGATACAAACAAAGTATACATATTGAGCTACATATTGAGGTGTCACCGATCAAATAAAGAGAGATTAATATGAGAGAGAGAAAAGGAAACACTATAATCATGTCTTTATTTTGTATAAGTTATTTATAAGAGCACCTCCAATCCATTGCACTCATTAGAGTTCAAAATTTTAAAACACATCACCTTTAAACTTTTCTTATACAAACATCTATAACCCATTAAACTCTTTATGCTATAAAGTTTTGCCACATCATTTATTTATCTTATATATAATAACCTATTATTTCTCCAATATATATTTATATGATTATACGATAAAATCAGTTATGTCAATAAAGTGCATACATATAATATACTAGGGTTAAACCCGTGCGATGCACGGCTAACACAGATAAATTTATATACACCGATCATGATCTAAAATGGTATATTAAATGTTCTAATGAATATATTAAATAATTTTGTGTTGTATACATTTTATACACATGTGATGGTTAGTACATCATCATTTTTTCTTTTACAACACTGTAAAACATATTTTGTGGTATATGGCTTAAAATGTGGTGTACAAATCACTTCCCTTTATACAATCTTTTTTTATAACATTTAAAATATAAAAATATTGAGTAAATATCGGGGGATGGATGACAGCTAGCCCCTTTCAAATCGTGTAAAAAAATAGTTTTTTTACCGATATTAATAATACCTTATAAGTTTTGACCCATTAAAATTTAAAATATGAACAACATTTTCCCCCTAAAAAATATTAATAAATTGAAAAGGTTAAAATGTAAAATGACATTTTCTAGATAAAAACAATTGTTTGGTCATAGTAACCTTTTTCATTGCTAAAGTTGCAATAGCCATGCGTATGTTCATAGTTTTAGCAAACATAAACAGCTGAACATTGCCTGAGGTGTAGTCCTTGAGGAAGGGTCGCATCGGATCCAAATGATACGATGTTAAGGTTGCCCGTTGAAACAACCTTTTGAAAATATAACTATTTAGACGTTTTATTGAACAACTAATGTGCATCCACATGTACAAAACAGAAATCATTCTACTTTGCGGTCAAATATATACAAATACATAAATAAGACATTATATAGATTTCAAAATTAATATAGAAATTATAAAATCACACTTCTCACCAGTCGCATACAAAATTAAACTTACTTTGTGAGTTTAATTAACCTTTTTTTTTTTTAAAAAAAAGAGAGACGGTGAATTTGATTTACCTATTCACGAAGATTGTATTTAGATTACAAAATAAACGAAATTGTGCTTCCTGAGTTTGCAAGATGATAAAAATATTGTCATATTGACAAAACTACGATGAAAGATATAATGATATCAAAAGTAAGTTATCGTGATATAATTTATAGAGTTAGAGAATGAACGGCGAAGATTAAGATGAAAAATAATAAAAAAATTATATAACTTCAAATTAGAGTGAAAAAATAGATACAAAAATTCATGATTTTCGGCTACAACTAAAAAATTATCTATTGCATTAGTCTAGATTAAATTGGCTATAATTTAATTATCTATTGCATTATTTATCATTAAAAAATAATGACACATTAAATTAAATTAATCATAATTTAATTTTTTTAATAAAATATTACCTTATTTACCTTTTAAGTGTAGGAGAATTGTGACACCCGTCAAATTAGGACTAGTAATTAATGCCTAATCAAGTTTTAATACATGTAATTAGTTCTGTGTTAGGCTAATTTGTGTATCAAGTAATATATATTGTTGAATATATACAAGTATGCGATTTGATTAAATCGTACAAGTTTCAAATCGAATTTAATTCGACTCAATTAATACGAAATAAAATACCATTATATAATAATGCTATTATATCCAAAATATTATTTTGATAATATTTCAATTCAAATTCGTATCGTACAAATAACGTCAACGCGATTAAAATATTAAACGCGCAAACAAATCTAAATTATGTGTTATAACACTATCATAAAGTATTTGATAAAATACTTCAATAGAAATATCGAATAAATACTCGTATTTTAAATCACGTATTTAAGCGCGTAAAATAATTATTTAATGTTTAAACGACCGGGAAAACGAACACCGCACGGAGCGCAAACACGGAGTTAAAAGTGGAGACCCACACTTCGGTGGGCCCCCACCGAAATTTGCCCAAAAATGGGGGAAAACCCTCCCCACTCCCCATTCTCACCTCTTTCTTCTCTTTCTTCCTCTCTTTTTCTCTCAAAAACTTCCACCACCATCATCACCTTCAATCACTCAAAAACACCATTAAATGCCATCAAATCGTCTAACTCATTTGGAGAAAAAGAACCACCACGTCGAGATCTACCTTTCCATCTTTTCGGTTTCTCCCGGCGTCAATTCGTAAGTTTCCGACAATTCTCGAAACTCTTCGATTTCCATTATTTTCGACTTGCGGTTGTTTGTATACACTTAAAATGTCCAAATATGGGTTGGGTAAAAGTCTCGGGCCAAACGAAAGTCGTCCGGCCCCGTTTCCGACCACCGGAATCCGATCAGACCGTAATGTCGCATTTGTCCTAGACATATTGCGACATTAACCACAACGTCGCAACACACCTCACGATGTCGCATGATGCGACATCAGTTTCAATGTCGCCTTAAATGGCTGACGTCGCACATAGCGACACAGACCGTTATGTCGCAAGAACCAACAATGTCGCATATAGCGACGCAACCCCCAACGTCGCATTAGATTGCGAATGTCGCACATAGCGACGCCATGACCAATGTCGCAGTCACGACCTGCGACACAACGCCTAATGTCGCATACAATGTCGCAGATGACAGAACCTAGAAAACCCAGATTTTACTAAGTGTCGAGGACTGAAATTTATCACTTGATTTTACCCAAATTCAAATCCTGGATGCGTTTTTCACTAAAGCAATATAGTAGAAATAAAAATTTTTCGAGCTGACTTGGCATCTCGACCCCAACCAGGGGCCAGCCCCTTGGACCCCGCCAGGGGTTGCCACCCCTGGAACCCCGCTACCCAGGGGCGTTGCCCCCGGACCCCCGTCACTTAGAGTTTGTAAATACATTTCACCAAGTGTCAAACTCGTATAACACTTCGACTTCATAATAATAATACTTTGAAATTATTATTACAAACCGTCACCAACGGGCCGTGCACGTTTTCAAAAACTCAAGTCAATAAACCAAATCGTAGTAATTTGGACAAGTCAAATCAATCAAATCGGGGTAATTTGGACAAACAACTACAAAGGTAGTCTTTTAAGATACCTATTCAATTAATAACCATCGCGCGTATTGAACGCCCTCAGGTTACTAGTCTTCGGACATCAATTAGCAAGGTAATCAATTCAAGTTTATTTTGATAAACACTCAGGGCTCAGGTGAGTCTCATGGCCCCTATTTCACTGCTTTTCAACCAGGGGTGTGATTACATTGCTCGTTTTATTTACATGTTGAACGCAAGTACAAAACAATCAAATACTACATGAGTTGTTTTCAACTAATCACTAAAGCTCTGCATAGCATAGTCTGGTAATACATCTGTAGCGTGAATGTTAGTATATGATATTATATAGGATTGACAATCCTCGTCCGGGTTAGCACGCACTAACTGGTCAAACGGACGTATTAGCATTTGGGAAGACGAGTGTAGATTAGGCACTTGTAGGAGGCACCTCAGTTGGGTTCCTTAATTGGACCTGACACTCAAGTTAAGCTCAGACTATGTGCTCATGGCTGTATAACTTTTATTTTGCTTAATTGCATTTTAAATTCAATTAAATCTTGCGGTTCATACAAATATGTGTTGACATACAAACCTGTGAGCTCACTAGCGTTTCGCTGACCCATTTTAGCATGTATCACAGGTACACAGTTGTAACATCCTCGAATTTGGCCTAGTAGTATTATAGTATTTCCCCAATTTTAAATTTAATTTTAATTGTTGGGGATAAAGTTATATTATTTATTTGAAAGATGTTAAATAGATTGGTCAAATAAATAATTGTGAACGATAAATTATTAATTGATTTAAATTAATAAAGTTGAAAGAAAAGTAAAAGTATTAGTTTTCGCAAAATGGTTTTAGGTTCCAGACAATGGGTTTGGAACGGGTAAAAAATTATAAACTAAAATGAGTCCGTTTGGGGATTAGCCGACCTGTTTCCTTCTAATGGGTTCTTGATTATTCATTCCCCTTTTCTTCTTTGAAAACCCACCACAAAAGAAACCTTATTAAAGAATTAAACAAATTGGGAAATCAAAGGAAGCTATAATTCTTGTTTCATATCATCATCATTATCGCCACCAACATCATACCTTTTTCCTATTAATTGTAAGTATTTTGTGCCTAGTGGTATTATTTACGCATATTGAAATTGAAGTTAGTTGCTAGAAACTATTAATTGCTATATATATATTCGATTGTAACCTGAGATTGTGTGTTAATTCGAAATTGATGGCTTGGGTTGGATATATATATATGTGCTGCCGCTGCTGCTATCTCGTGGACAGGGGAAACCCGGTGGGTTAACCCCCACCTGACGAGTGGTGGTGATGGTGATTCCCGGGTTTGAAGTTTTGAGCCAATTACTTTCTTATTCAGTCGCATAGTAACTCGTTTATAATCCTATGATATAAAGGTGATGATACCTTAGAATAACGATTTATGATTTTTGGATTCGAATGGAGATTTGAGTAATTAGTCATTCAAGTTAATAATGATTATTAAGATATGTTAAATCGAATAGTTGAAGAAATCTGACTTTAATAGATATTCATGTGATTAGAATTCTATGATAAAGTATAATGATTAACGAGAAATGAATTCGAGTGATGATTTAAAATAATGAGGTTAAGCTTATGTAATAAAGATTTATAGTTTCATAGAAGACATAGATTGATAATTATGATTAAATGACTAGAACGGTAAATGCTTAGATGATTTATAACCTGATTGTTATGATTAGTTGCAATTATGAGTAAAATGAATTATACCCTTGTGACTTATTACTCACCAAAGTTATTAGTAACTTAATATAGTTTGATCACGACTTAGATAATGATTGATTATGCGGCTTATGGCGAAATATATATACGATGACATATATATGATAAGTAAAGTAAACTCATCTAAGTTTTAGTACTTGAAACATATCAATCATATTAATAATTGAATATGGTGAATTGACTTATTTAATCATATTAATCAAGTTAAGTAATTGGAATGGGTAATCACCCATGTGATTAATATGAACAGTAATTATAGTTAATTAATGACTTAATGGCTTGAGATATGTTACTATGTATGCAAGTACTATTATATTGAGACGAGTGATTGACTTATGTTACTCTGTGATGTTTTCAGATAAACAAGAGGAACTCAGTAACATTAGACTACTGAGTGGGACGACTGAGGTAACGGTGAGTGGATCGATAACCTTCAGTCTGATTTAGTTGTAACAGATTTGGGTTACAATGAGTAACCGTATTACTACTATTGATTTAACTGCCATGATGATTATGGTTATTAGTAATAATAATGTTGATAAATTATTTAGCATGATTTGTTGATATGCTGATTAGCTGAATATGTGATCACTTGTTGTGTTGCCTTTGGGCATCGATTAGTCGGAGGCCAGCATGGGGCTGGGCTTGGGTTCGCTATTGTTTGGATAACACAGGGGCTTAGTACAAGTTTATTTGTCGTAGCCTGTGTTATTTGGGTTAATAGCACCAAGTAGTCGGTTAAATCTCTGTACGGGCATGTAGTTGGTTTTAAAGTGTTCTTTGAGAATGTGATACCTCAAGAACCGCGCCGGTCCTCTATGACACCAGTTTTTGTGTGATTAAAAGTTGTTAGCAGACTTGTTGATTAAATATGATTATTGGTTGGACACAAGTTTGTTATGCTGAATTAAACTGTCGTTTATTGATTATTCTCACTTAGCGTTGTGCTAATCCCCCACATCTCCCATTTCTTGCAGATTATGATTTAATAATTGATTGAGCAAGAAGATGTTGACCTGGAATGGAATGTTTGAAGAGCAAGTGTGTACTCTGATATCTGATTTGATTAAATTAGTAGTATTTGGATTTCTATAACACCTCGTTTTGTTAGTAAGTTACTATAATAGTTTTGAACTGTTGAATACCAGGTTTTGAAATGGAAAAAGTTTATGCGTATTTTTATATCTTATATGATTGAATGTCATTTGGGACTTGTACTTCCGAGTAAAATCATTATTATAATGATTTCAAAACGAGGGGTGTTATAAGCTGGTATCAGAGCATATGTTTGGGTGAATTGGACGTGGTAGGTGTTCAATCCCAAATCTATTTTTGTGTTAGTCAAACATTCCATGATGTGGGGTTTAGCTAAGTTGAGAAGTAGTTAGTTTATTGAGTACTAACGATTAACAAATTGCAAGTTTTTGTTGTTTTGAGTACAGATATGGCAGAACACGATCACCCGACCAGTACCCTTGACGGTTCCCCTAGATCGGATGCCCCTCATAGAGAGAACAGTTGTTCCTTTGCGACTTTTATGTCCTGTAAACCTTCAGAGTATTTTGGAAGCTTTGATTAAGCTGTTACACTTGATTGGTTGCGGGATACTGAGAGAAGATTTGAGATATGTCAGTGTGAGGAGAAATTTAAAGTTCCTTTTGCAGTTCAGCTTTTGAAAGGATATGCAATGTTTTGGTGGGATTCAGTTACAGCAAATCTGACATCACAACAGAAAGCATCTATTCAGTGGAGTGACTTTTATAATAAGGTATGTCTACAATATTGCTCTGAGTTTGATATGTCACGTGTTAGACAGGAATTTATGGGATTAAATTTAACTGATGGGATGACGATTGATGAGCTGATTACCCAGTTACAGAGAAATTAAGATTTGTACATCATTGGGTACCTAATGATAGAACAAAGATAGATCAATTTGTTGAAGCTTTACCACCTGAATATCGTACTACAGTGAGATTGGCAAATTCTCTGGCAGACGCTTTTGCTTTAGCTCGTTTAGTGGATAATGATTTACGAGTTCAGAATAAACAGAATAAAGAAAAGATGTTATATCCAGTTGAAAGTGAATCATCGTGTAAAAGTAACTATAAAAGACGAAATAGAAAGTCAAGGAGCCAGAGTATTATAAATGATCGATCTCCCTGGTGTAACGATTGTAAAACTAGACATACGGGAAAGTGTACGTCTCAAACTATCAGGTGCATTAAATGTGGATTGATTGGACATAAAGTCAGAAATTGTGATTATCCCGAGAAAGTGTGTTGGAATTGTCAACGAGAAGGTCATCACGCGGGGCGATGTCCAGAAAAGATAAGTCAGGGTTCGGGTTTGGTTGGTGCATCGTCTTCTTCTGGCCATAAGCGGAGGAATCTGCAGTCAGCAGCAGGCAGATTTTCTGATGACAGTTGATGATACTGTCGTAATAGATGACGCTATTACAGGTACACTTGTATTTACCTTGTACTAGCATTTATTTATTAGCATTAGAACTAGTTGTTCCTATATGCTTGTTTATATGTGATAAACTGAAAGTGACCCTAGTGATTCTAATTCTTTTAAAATAAAGATAGTTGATGATAAAATAATTTCTGTTACTGTGATTAGTAACTGAAATTAAGTGCTTAATTAAGGGTCATAGTATTTGATAAATTTTGTTAATGTCAACCCTTAGTTGATATAGGATTGACTTGAATTGGATAAATAAAAGTGATTATTAAAAGAAATTGATAAATATCCTTGTTGCATGAGTTGTGTGATTGGCTCGAAGTACTTGATGAAAAAGAGGTTAGGTTATGGAGTTCAGAAAGGCGGTGTGGATTTTATAAATCTGATGAATGGCATATGTTGACATTAGAAAAGAGTTATTCTCGTCTGATGAGATTGTCGGTATGATTATCAGTACTTGAAAGTTATTGATGAGACTATTAAATTAATCCGTTGATTGGTAGACAACTGGATTGATATGATTCCAGTGATTGATTTAAAAGAGGATATACCATGATTACTTAGTATATCGTGTATGATGATTATTATGACCTTTGATTATATAAATGGGATTAATAGATGATCGCGAGGTTAAAGGATTTAATAATCCGGATGCGGCAATTTGCTAGTTGACATTGTAATTGCTTGATGGAAGTTGACTGATTTAGTCTATGACTTGAATTGAAATATGAACCTGTGTTGGGAATGGTTTTTGGAAACTTTGAAAAGTGGATTATCTCTGTGATGGATTGTCAATGAGTTGAATTTGACTTTAAAAGATAGAAATTTTGAGATATATTAAAAGCAGAAATGAAATTAAAAGTGGATCATCTATGATTGAGATTATGATTTACTGAGAGTATAAATAAGTTTTCTTGGGTTAACCTTGAAATAACCAGCAGAAAATAATCTTGCGAGATTGAAACGTCTTTTGTGTTTGACATCATCATGTTGGAGGGATTTGATGATTTCATAAAGTAATATAATACAATTTATGAGATTAAATTGTGAATGTGGAGCAACGAGATTGGGTTGTTGTTATGTTTTATCGACTCAAGTCTTATGAAAAAGTTATTTTAACCATGATTTGAAATTTCAATTTTGGTGTTGCGACAAATCTAAAGGTATTAGTATATGCCTTGGGAAAGACTTGTGACATAATTTATTTTATGTTATGGAAGCACATTTAATCTAGTGGATTGATTGGTAGCTGTTTAGCTTGAAATCTTGATGGATTTAATAATTTTCAAAGAAATGTTATGGTAAACATCTTACTTGATAAAAGACTTATGACAGGATTTGTTATATTCGGAATCATTTCATTAGTGGATAAATCAAAAGTTGTTTAGTTGAAATTTGATAATCTAGTGGGTTGATCGAGAACTTATTGTTGACCAATGATAGAGGATTAAAGACTATTTTATCTTATGTTCAAGTTCTGTAGATATGAAAATCCTAAGATGTGATCGCAGTAGAAATTTATAATTGCATTATGATTGTTTAATCATAATGGAATATCAATTTGTGAAATGGGTTGAGATTGGTATATTGTTGATTTATCATGAGGACTAATATACCATTGATTATGAATTATGATGTATATGTTCTTGGGTTGAACTTGCGCCTAGAGAAATATAGATTACCGACTGAGTAATGATTTGAAATCCTTATGTTGAGAAATGAAACATATAAAAAGTCAGTGGATTCATATCTTTCGAAAGTGTGAAGTTGTGATGAGAGAGTTTTAATCTTGGTTGATTCTCCTTCGAGATTACTAGTGGACGAATCATGATTTGAAAACAGATTATTGATGAAGGATCTTGAACACAAATGAAATTTTGTGGTAGCTCATTGTCATATATGATTTGAGTAAGACTCGAGATCTGTAATATGATGGATTATTGAAATGCAAATGATGGAGTTACCTATATTTTTGTGGATGTCAACGGTTGATGACACCTAGAGGCAGAGTTTAAAATTTAATATCAAATATAAAGTGTGGCCTAGATAAATATAAGTTACCTTAGGTTATCGGGTAAGATTAGATTTCGAGGACGAAATCTCTTTAAGGGGAGAGATTTGTAACATCCTCGAATTTGGCCTAGTAGTATTATAGTATTTCCCCAATTTTAAATTAAATTTTAATTGTTGGGGATAAAGTTATATTATTTATTTGAAAGATGTTAAATAGATTGGTCAAATAAATAATTATGAACGATAAATTATTAATTGATTTAAATTAATAAAGTTGAAAGAAAAGTAAAAGTATTAGTTTTCGCAAAATGGTTTTAGGTTCCAGACAATGGGTTTGGAACGGGTAAAAAATTATAAACTATAATGAGTCGGTTTGGGGATTAGCCGACCTATTTCCTTTTAATGGGTTCTTGATTATTCATTCCCCTTTTTTTCTTTGAAAACCCACCACCAAAGAAACCTTATTAAAGAATTAAACAAATTGGGAAATCAAAGGAAGCTATAATTCTTGTTTCATATCATCATCATTATCGCCACCAACATCATACCTTTTTCCTATTAATTGTAAGTATTTTGTGCCTAGTGGTATTATTTACGCATATTGAAATTGAAGTTAGTTGCTAGAAACTATTAATTGCTATATATATATATTCGATTGTAACCTGAGATTGTGTGTTAATTCGAAATTGATGGCTTGGGTTGGATATATATATATGTGCTGCCGCTGCTGCTATCTCGTGGACAGGGGAAACCCGGTGGGTTAACCCCCACCTGACGAGTGGTGGTGATGGTGATTCCCGGGTTCGAAGTTTTGAGCCAGTTACTTTCTTATTCAGTCGCATAGTAACTCGTTTATAATCCTATGATATAAAGGTGATGATACCTTAGAATAACGATTTATGATTTTTGGATTTGAATGGAGATTTGAGTAATTAGTCATTCAAGTTAATAATGATTATTAAGATATGTTAAATCGAATAGTTGAAGAAATCTGACTTTAATAGATATTCATGTGATTAGAATTCTATGATAAAGTATAATGATTAACGAGAAATGAATTCGAGTGATGATTTAAAATAATGAGGTTAAGCTTATGTAATAAAGATTTATAGTTTCATAGAAGACATAGATTGATAATTATGATTAAATGACTAGAACGGTAAATGCTTAGATGATTTATAACCTGATTGTTATGATTAGTTGCAATTATGAGTAAAATGAATTATACCCTTGTGACTTATTACTCACCAAAGTTATTAGTAACTTAATATAGTTTGATCACGACTTAGATAATGATTGATTATGCGGCTTATGGCGAAATATATATACGATGACATATATATGATAAGTAAAGTAAACTCATCTAAGTTTTAGTACTTGAAACATATCAATCATATTAATAATTGAATATGGTGAATTGACTTATTTAATCATATTAATCAAGTTAAGTAATTGGAATGGGTAATCACCCATGTGATTAATATGAACAGTAATTATAGTTAATTAATGACTTAATGGCTTGAGATATGTTACTATGTATGCAAGTACTATTATATTGAGACGAGTGATTGACTTGTGTTACTCTGTGACGTTTTCAGATAAACAAGAGGAACTCAGTAACATTAGACTACTGAGTGGGACGACTGAGGTAACGGTGAGTGGATCGATAACCTTCAGTCTGATTTAGTTGTAACAGGTTTGGGTTACAACGAGTAACCGTATTATTACTATTGATTTAACTGCCATGATGATTATGGTTATTAGTAATAATAATGTTGATAAATTATTTAGCATGATTTTTTGATATGCTGATTAGCTGAATATGTGATCACTTGTTGTGTTGCCTTTGGGCATCGATTTGTCGGAGGCCAGCATGGGGCTGGGCTTGGGTTCGCTATTGTTTGGATAACACAGGGGCTTAGTACAAGTTTATTTGTCGTAGCCTGTGTTATTTGGGTTAATAGCACCAAGTAGTCGGTTAAATCTCTGTACGGGCCTGCAGTTGGTTTTAAAGTGTTCTTTGAGAAGGTGATACCTCAAGAACCGCCGGTCCTTTATGACACCAGTTTTTGTGTGATTAAAAGTTGTTAGCAGACTTGTTGATTAAATATGATTATTGGTTGGACACAAGTTTGTTATGCTGAATTAAACTGTCGTTTATTGATTATTCTCACTTAGCGTTGTGCTAATCCCCCACATCTCCCATTTCTTGCAGATTATGATTTAATAATTGATTGAGCAAGAAGATGTTGACCTGGAATGGAATGTTTGAAGAGCAAGTGTGTACTCTGATATCTGATTTGATTAAATCAGTAGTATTTGGATATCTATAACACCTCGTTTTGTTAGTAAGTTACTATAATAGTTTTGAACTGTTGAATACCAGGTTTTGAAATGGAAAAAGTTTATGCGTATTTTTATATCTTATATGATTGAATGTCATTTGGGACTTGTACTTCCGAGTAAAATCATTATTATAATGGTTTCAAAACGAGGGGTGTTATAACAGCAGTAGGTTGGACTGCCCAAGCAGGAATCATTAGCTCGAGTCAGCATTCATACAATCAGAGATTTAATTGCATTATTATATTTTGTATAAAGTAATTATGTGATGTAAATCTCTCAATTTCAAAAACTGAGCTAATGTAAACATTATTTTGATGTAAACTTTTGTTTTTATCAATACAAGTTCAAAACGACGCATATAGTGGTCGTTCATTATACCTTTGTGTTTGATATGTAATTAGTCGCACCCCGACCCGATTCGCTTTCGCAACCCGAAATTGGGGGTGCGACAAGAATCCACCTCATCAAATTGTTTAATATAATGATGACACATAGGATATAGATGATGTGGCATGGGTGAGGTAGTTTTCCATAAGGTTTCTTCCTGGAGGTGATGAGTTCGAGCCTTGTTGTGAAGGGGACTCCTGCGACGCTATACCCATCCAAGACATGGGAGAGCAACCCCTATAGTGCGTCGCCTTGGCTACGAACTCTGGGGCGGTTACTCGATTCCAGGGGAGTAGCCGCTTGTGGAGATGATCGGGTGGGCCAAGATGATCCGTCAGTGATTCCGCAACTGCCTTTCAAAAAAAAAATAGTTGACAAATAATTAGAGGTCTCCTCATTTAGTTATATAGATAGAGATAGATTCTATAGAATTAATTAATAAACCCTAAATTGTATTATTAAATATGTATCCAAACCATGAAAATCACTTACAAGTTACGATAATAGCATAAGTCCAAATATAATATCTTTACTAAGATTAATTAATAAAACTTGACAATCATTAGTTTAGATTTTACGTGTATACCAATGAGACATTTTATTGACTCGGGCTCAAATATAATATTGGGGTATTGAACAAACAATTCAAACGTATGAGCATCAGTAAGAATTTAAAGGGAAAATAAGTGCATGGGTCCCACCACTCCGTCCAAAACTGTTTGGACTATACTTTGTGCGCACAATAAAACCTACAGTGGGAAATTGCTACTTTGAGTGATGACATATAAAACTTTGAACCCTCCATGTAGGAGCATTGGAGATGCTCTAAACATAGGCGGTAGTTGTTACCGGTCGTGCTCACGTGTCAACTACTACGTTCGGTCATCTGTATAAGTGCTCTTACTTAATTGTGTTGTGTTTATTTGTTTGTGTATATATCGCCTATTATTCGATAATAATGGGTGGTGATTTGTACACCACCAAAAATTAGCCATACAACACTAAAGCTGCTTTTCAGTGTTGTACAGTATAACACAATGATGCATAAAAATTGTGTATGGCTAATTTTTGGTGGTGTACGAATCGCCACCCTATAATAATATACCATATCTCAAAAAATTTCATCCCATAACATAGTTTCGGATTAATTCAATTACAAACTTTTTATCCCATAAGTATGCATAAAAAAATTTAATCCTATAAATATAAGTACTAGAGAATCTAATGCATGAGTTACAAGCTTTGAAGTTTGAATCAATGGTTTACTATACTTTTGTAACCGTTCTTATTTGTTTTACAACAAAGTCTCTTTTAGAATAATAAGCCCATTAAGTTAAGTCTTCGTACCAAATTTATAATCCATAGACAAAAAATACGTAGTTTAAAAAAACATAATTAATAGCATTCATCCATTTTTTTCAAGTAAGTTACGAGGGCCAATCATGCAATCAACTCCAAATTGTGTGTACTATGTTTATATCTTAGAAATACTACAAGGAGAATGAGGTTCTCCTATTTCTTTTAAGAAGATAAGAATTTAACTACAGCTAGCTTCTGGTATTTTAATGAATTAATAATAATAATATAGTATAAATGATTTAATTTATTAAATCATATATAACAGCCCCAGACAGAAACCATTTTGAAGTTGCAGTCTAGCAGGTGTGTGCTCATGTGAAGCAATTGGTCAGAAAACAAGTTTTGAGAAGAAAATAAAAATCTGTTTTTAGCGTTGGCTCTTGGTGGTGTCGATATTTTCTTGTTCAAGGGTGGTTCACCTATAATATTTCTTTTTTTCTCTATGAATAATTTGATTTCTGAAAGATTATAGTCCGTAATGGTAAGTACTATGATCCTGAAGTCGAAACGTTGTACATACCATTTAATTTATAATAATGTTAAACTCAAGAACTATTGTGTTTTCATATTTGAATTACATTGTTGGTTGTCGGCCGGAAACAGGCTACATGTGCATTGTAATCAATAACATTCATCCACTTCAATTCTTCCAGTATCTTAGTTGCTGTGGGCATTTTTTATAGGCCCCTGTAAATCTTTCGGCTACATCTTTCTAATACTCATCACGGATTCACGGCCCATAGGTAGTACTCAGGAAATTTTATCTGAAATTCAATGACCAATGATCAATATTCACCGACTGCGCCACAAATTAACACCAAAAGTTAGCTACTGTATATTTTCCACACTTAAAGAATCTGTAATATTTAATGAAACGGAAATTATATGATGTTTAAACAGATTTTAAGAACCTTCTGCAGCATGCTAGCTGTCTAGCTGAGATAAAACTCATTTCTAGACAAACATGTTCGTCTATTTGGTGTTGACGGAAGATCGACTCTACTTTTTTTAAAGACAGTGCGATTGGATGGTCGAACTTGCATCCACGTTCGTACTTGCAATATCCAAATCTTTTGTAGACATTGCACTTTTTCCTGAAGACAAGAAATGAAGCAAATACTATCTTAGCTTCTTAATGTATTTTATGTTAAAACTATATCATGTTAGCTAACGCAAAGCAAAAATTTATACACGCTTCTTTTGATGGCATTCAAGTATTCCATGGTAGTTGACAATCCCCACAATGAGGGAATGCCCACGAATTAGTCATAAGATTTAAACTTGAAAAGACCCGGAGAAGAACGATGAGAAAAACTTGGTAGAAGATCAGGAACACCAAGATATTTGGTCAAAGTGAAAATATAAGCTTAAAAAATCTTTGTTGACATCCTTCAATATGTCTAACCAATCATAGGTTGTAAAGGACAACTCAATATCATTTTCCACATCCACTTTGATTCTAAATTTAAATCCAAAGGACAATCATGATACTAAATTAATTAAATAGATTATAAAACCAAAATGTAAAATAAACAAAAGTCCTGCTTTTGTACCTTTTTAATTTTAAATACTTATTACTAATTATAAATTACACTATGCCAAAAATGGGCTTTGGTCACACATGCTCGAAATCCAAATCGTCACACATGCTCGAAATCCAAATCGTCACACATTAGAATATTTATGTGACTGAAGATACAAAAATAAAATTCACGTCATTAGTTGGTCACACATGCACTCCAATCATGTGACCATTCTGAAATGTATTTGCCACACCATCGAACATTTATGTGGCTAAAGGGAACTGCTGTTTTTTTGATGATTATTTAGTCACATATGAAATTGGATCGCGTGACAAATGAAGAGTAAGTTTGAAGCATTAGTCACGTTACACACATAAAATGTGACAAAACTGTGCCACACACTTGAATAGTGTGACCAAATGCCACTATATGGTCACATGAAGTTATTGTTTATGTGACTAAATCATGAAGTCGAGTTTGTCACACATAATTTCAGTGTAGCCAAAAACAGGTACATAGGGTCACTATATGGTCAAACACTTGAACACTGTGACCAAATGCCACTATATGGTCACACACTTGAACACTGTGACCAAATTCCACTATATGGTCACATGAAGTAATTGTTTATGTGACTAAGTCATGAAGTCGAGTTTGTCACACATAATTTCAGTGTAGCCAAAAACAGGTACATATGGTCACTATATGGTCACACACTTGAACACTGTGACCAAATGCCACTATCTGGTCACATGAAGTAATTGTTTATGTGACTAAGTCATGAAGTCGAGTTTGTCACACATAATTTCAGTGTAGCCAAAAACAGGTGCATATGGTCACTATATGGTCACACACTTGAACACTGTGACCAAATGCCACTATATGGTCACACACTTGAACACTGTGACCAAATGCCACTATATGGTCACATGAAGTAATTGTTTATGTGACTAAGTCATGAAGTCGAGTTTGTCATACATAATTTCAGTGTAGCAAAAAATAGGTACATATGGTCACACACTTGAACACTATAACCAAATGCCACTATATGGTCACACACTTGAACACTGTGACCAAATGCTACTATATGGTCACATGAAGTAATTGTTTATGTGACTAAGTCTTGAAGTCGAGTTTGTCACACATAATTTCAGAGTAGCCAAAAACAGGTAGATATGGTAACTATATGGTCACACATTTGAACACTGTGACCAAATGCCACTATATGGTCACACACTTGAACACTGTGACCAAATGCCACTATATGGTCACATGAAGTAATTGTTTATGTGACTAAATCATGAAGTCGAGTTTGTCACACATAATTTCAGTGTAGTCAAAAACAGGTAGATATGGTCACATAAGTTAGTATGTGTGTCTAAAGTGCAGTGTGTGTTAGAGTGTGAAAAGCTAATCCGTATAGTCACATTAATTTGTAGCACGATCATGTGACTATATGGCTTTATAATAGCCACACCATTTCACAAATGTGTAGCTAAATGATGTTTATGGCCATATTTTAGGTGCTTATACGGGACGAATATATTCACAACAGTCACGTTGTGAAATATTCATGTGGCTATTCTTTAGGGGAAATATGGGAAAAAAACATTATCATTAAGTTTGATATTAGTTACATTATGTGTGTGTGTTATGGCCAAAAGCTAGTATTGATAGATATGTAATAAGTTGTTGGTTTCCAAGCAGAACTAACATTTAGCTCACTTGGTTAATAGGTTTCTTTATACCTGGATTGGTTGGGATCCAAGTTCGAATCCCACGCTCAGCTTGTTTTTGCATATTAAATTCATTAATGTAAAACTGTTGTTATATTTGACATTTAATTTATATATGCTAACTATTTATGTTATAATTTACAAGGTTAATGTACTACAATAAATGGCACTGTACTATAACTTACAAGGCTAATTTACAAGGCTAATGTATTACAATATAGGTTAGCGTTCCAGCATGACGGTGCGATCACTTGGATTTTGGTATAACAATACCTCCACAGTTGGTTCGATAGTAATCATCTCTTGATTCATTACCCAAGTCACGTGGATCCACACGTGGCAAAATGTTATCATTGTGCGGATGAATGACGGTACTAAATTCCTCATTGATGTCATCATATGTATCTCTGTAATTCTTGGGAGGTGTGTTGAAGACAATAGATAACTTTCTATTTAGCTGGTCTTCCACATAAAACACTTGTCGTGCTTGTGAGGCTAATATGAACAGATCATCCTTGTGGCCTAAACTATTCAGGTCAACCAGTGTATAACCAAGCGTAGTATCGCGTTTGACCGCACCATTCTGATGGTTAACATAATCACATTTGAAAAGAGGGAGTTGCCTGAAACGGTAATCTAGTACCCATATCTCTTGCAAAACCCCATAATACACTTTACGTCTTGTGGTTGCTACTCCTTTGGATATGTGCATATCTTCTGTCACAATACTAACCCCACTGTTTTGGTAAACGCTGCCATCACTACATTTAGTACGAAATGTATACCCATTGATGTTATATGCACTGTAGTTGACTATGGTGGCGCGTGGTCCATATGAAATCCACCTTACGGTTTCTGATACACTTTCTATGGAGATCGCTAATTCTCTCTCAACTTGAATCTCATTACAAGTATATATATGAGCTTCAAATTGAAGGAACAACAAACAAACAGTTACAAAAAATAAGTAATTACCTCTTCGCGTAACCAGGTAACAAAAGATATACTGTGCTCATTCTCCAGCCATGCTTTTCACTTACCCGGGTTTTGTGTTTCCAATACCTGATTGTGTTGTGATGTGTGCTAAGTATAGGCAATTATAATCACAAGTTTAAATTAAGGAAATACTAAATAATACTATCACACAATTCAGGCAAGATTGACCCGTTCATGTAATATAGCTTAATAAGTAAGTCCAAATTCGAACACAAGGAACACAAGAAACGTGATTCTTATTTATAACTAATTATCTATTTATTTCTAATTACAAATATTTACAATTATAATATAAATAAATAAAAGGATCCAATTTACAATAATCTACAAGATAAGGGGGACGTTTTAGTTTCGAACGAATATATTTATATTTATATTTTTGATACAGATTCTAATAGATAAGTTTTAGGAACAACTTAATAATACTCAGATGGATAGAAGATTATAATTATTCAAACTATTATTTATTAAACTTATTATATGTACTTATGTCTATTTGCTTTGTTGACTATTATTACTGGTGAATTACTAATGTAGAAGATCACATAGGGTTAAGTCAAATCCTCATCATAGCAACACAATCATAAGGTTACGCAAAGTGTTACTAATTAATAAGATCTATCATCAGTTTATTAATACAATTTCTATGGTTAGGCTTGAATCACAGTATTACTTTATATTAATGAATCATTCTTCGTCTATCGCATAAGGTTAAGATCAAGACATAAACACAATCACTTAATTTATATAAACTTAATATGGTCATCCTCGTTTAATATAAATCAGTCTAACTATGTCAAGAATAATCACTAATACATCATAATAAAGACAATTCTTGTATAAGAAACATTCAATAATATAGTTCCAACATAAACATACAATTCATTTAATAAACTCAATAAACATTCATTCAAACAATTATAATGAAAACCAAATTCACAATTAAATCAAATAAACAATATCATAAATAACTCAATAAGGTTATTAAAGTTACAAGGATAAAGAAATCGAACCAATTGACGAACTAGCTTTTCCTAGGGTTAAAAACCTTCAAACCCTAGCTCCTTAGCCTCCAAAATCGCACCTAAAGTCGACCTAAAATCCTAACTTTCGGTTTTAGTATTCTTGAATCGTATATGAAAAACCTAAACCTAAGCCTCTATTTATACTTTTTCTGGCTGACCTTCCAACCGCCGGTTGGGACCTCTAACCGCCGGTTGGGCTCTTTGAATCCTGGTCCAACTCCACGTGTCTCCACCGCCTTAGAAACCTAATATTCCAACCGCCGGTTGGGCTTTCCAACCGCCGGTTGGACCTTAATTCCAGAATATTCTAAAAACGGGTTTGGGCTTCAATTTTGGACTCTCTCTTTTCTTTAACGGATTTCAATCTCTTTCTTGGCCCAATTCTTCAATATTAACATTTTGGTCTTCATTTTTTCAAGGTTTAAGCCCTTTTTTCTTCATTTATTCATTTTCTTCAGTTTCTTTCAGTTTCGAATTCGTTCTTGTTCCTTTTTCTTCAATCTTCAATTAAAATACATCTATGCAAATATTAACAAAATAAGTATCTAAAATCATATAAATGCACTAAAATGTATATAAATATAGGGATAAATTACTATAAAATATACTATCTATTTGATGCTTATCAAATATCCCCACACTTAAGTTCTGCTTGTCCTCAAGTAGAATACTGAATGAAATTTAAAAATAAGCATCAAACTAATATTTAAGAATCAGAATACCAATACTAAAAATTTGTTTCATAAATTAAAAATTTAAACAATTTTATTAACATGGATAACTATAATGTATAAATAAAAATTATTATTATTTGTGTAATATATAGCTCATGAATGATTACTAATATATTTGTCCACTTTAAACAATCTATATTTACTTCTGAATACACTTTTATTGTTAGTATGTATATTACTTATGATTTCCACATATGATATACCTTTAAATTAATTATACAATTTACTTTTATATTCCAATTAAATATATGAAATACATTTTTAAGAATCAAGACATTGGTGACATGTCTGCATTTTCATGCAACAGAGCGACATAACTTGATTCAGGTTTAAGCAAAACCAGACATGGTCAAACCATTTTGGCGACCTCATTAGGTATCTTTTATTTTTATGACTTTTCAAGTACTTTTGACTTGTGTTTGCTTAATTTTAAGTATATATTAATAGAAACCAGGTCGATACTTTCGTATAACAGAGGAAACCATCAATATATACCCCCAAATGTATTCACATAAGTAAAAAGATATAAAATTATTGTTTAATAAATTTAAAAATTAAGACTTTTATGTCATACATCATATTATGTACCATAAAATAATAAACAAGTTATATTATTAATTTATTAAAATTCAGAAATCTTCATATAGCTTGCCTATTAGTACATCATATCATATAACTATATATTACTTCTTATTTAAGTAGCTTACGTTATATATACAAAACAATTAATCCACATTAAAGTTTAAACTTTTAAATACAAAACAAAACTTTTAACAAAAATATTCTAACTAATAAATACTTAGTTATTAACTTAAAATTTTAAATTTTAAAGAAAATTTAAGAACAATAGAAACTTAAATGATTAATTAAAGAAATTTTCTTACGAACCCTATCCCCACACTTAAATTATACAATGCCCTCATTGTATAAAAATTGATAAACAAAAGTGAGTAAGGGAAAGAAAAATAGAACAGAAAACTCCCCTGACTGAAATTACAAATTTCATCATCGGCTAAGAAAAATCTGCTTGGTTGGTTCCTTCATCTCTTGAAAAATAATATACAACATCCACACTTTTGTAGTTAATCACGATTGCATTTAGCATATGCAATAAGCCTTTAAACCCCTCGGTATCCCAAGTGGACGAGTTATAGTCTCGTGAGGGTTTCCAGTGAACATACCCACAAAGTTCAATCCTGAAAATAAAAACATAAAAGAAAAACATAACATATAAAAATAAACATGGGTTGTCTCCCAAGAAGCACTTTTGTTTAAGTGTCGGTAAGTTCGACATTATCTGATAACTTATTCTTCCAGAGTTATATCTGAAATATTTTCAATAACAGTATCTTCATAATATTTCTTCAAACGATGTCCATTAACTGTAAAAATAGCTCCATCGAAGGCTATCAAATCCACACTCCCATTTGTATGAACTTGGTGAATAACAAACGGTCCGCTCAATCTGGATTTCAATTTACCTGGAAATAACCGAATACGTGAATTGTATAAAAGCACACGTTCTCCAGCAACAAACTTTTTATCTCCCCGAAGTCTTGCATCGTGCCATTTCTTCGTCCTTTCTTTATAAAACCTTGAATTCTCATAAGCATTCCAACGAAGCTCATCTAACTCATGTAACTGTAAAAAGCGATGCTTACCAACTTCATCGATATCCATGTTGCATTCTCGAAGTGCCCAATATTCTTTGTGTTCTATTTCCACTGGTAAATGACAAGCTTTTCCATAAATTAATCTACACGGAGTACAACCTGTAGGTGTTTTAAATGCTGTCCTATATGCCCAAAGTGCATCGTCTAACTTTTCCGACCACTCTTTTCTGTTAGAACCAACAGAACATTCCAAAATACGTTTTAATGCACGATTGGTATTTTCAACCTGTCCACTAGTCTGTGGATGATAAGGTGTAGCAAATCGATGACTAACTCCATACCTTTTTAATACTTTTTCTAATTGAGTATTACAAAAATGAGTACCTCGATCACTAATCAAAGCTTTGGGAGTTCCAAATCTGGAGAATAATTGTTTAAGAAATTTCACCACAACTCTAGCATCATTTGTAGGTAATGCTTTTGCCTCAACCCATTTAGAAACATAATCCACAGCTACTAATATGTACTTATTACCGTGACTCATAGGAAATGGTCCCATAAAATCAATACCCCAGACATCAAAATTTTCACAAACCTGTATACTAGTCTGCAGCATTTCATCACGTTTAGAAATGTTCCCAGCTCTTTGGCAAGAATCACAATTCCTAACAAATGCATATGTATCCTTAAAAATAGTCGGCCAATAAAAACCTGCGTCAAATATTTTCTTTGCAGTGTAACTTGGTCCATTATGACCTCCTACTGGTCCTTTATGACAATGCTTTATAATCTGTTGAGCTTATTTACCATCTACACATCTTCTAATTATGTCATCTGCACAGTATCTGAAAAGAAATGGATCTTCCAAAAAATAATACTTTAAATCAGAAAAGAATTTCTTCCTCTTCTGGTAATCCATCCTCGGTAAAATTTTAGTAACCAAATAATTAGCATAATTCGCAAACCAAGGTATCTCTTTTATTTCTTGTACTGTCATAAGTTTTTCATCCGGAAATGAATCTTGAATTTCCTCTTCATCTAATGCTTCCAACTCTGGATTTTCTAACCTTGACAAATGATCAGCTGCGACATTTTCAGCTCCTTTCTTATCCATGATTTCAATATCAAATTCCTACAATAAAAGAATCCATCGCAATAAACGAGGGCGCGCATCCTGCTTATTAAACAAATACTTCAAAGCAGAATAATCAGTATAAACCACAGTTTTAGTTAAGACAAGATATGAACGAAATTTATCGAAAGCAAAAACCACTGCCAGAAGTTCTTTTTTTGTAGTTGTGTAATTTTCCTGAGCATCTGTTAATGTCTTACTGGCATAATAGATTGGCTTAAACTTTTTATCAATTCTCTGCCCTAAAACAGCTCCAACCGCATAATCACTAGCATCACACATTAATTCAAAAGGTAGATTCCAGTTTGGACCTGTCATAACTGGAGCAAATATTAACTTTTCTTTTAATGTATCAAACGATTGTTTGCATTTGTCTGTAAATTCGAACTTTGCATCTTTTTCCAACAAATGATTCAGCGGTCTTGCTATTTTTGAAAAATCTGGTATAAATCTCCGATAAAATCCAGCGTGTCCTAGAAAACTCCTTATTCCTTTTACATTTGTAGGATAAGGTAATTTTGAAATGGCTTCAATCTTTGCTTGATCTACCTCGATTCCTATTTTGAATATTTTATGACCTAAAACAATTCCTTCTCTAACCATAAAGTGACATTTTTCCCAGTTAAGAACTAAATTTGCCCCTTCACATCTTTGCAACATCTTCTGTAAATTCTTTAAACAAGAATCAAATGAATCACCAAATACCGAGAAATCGTCCATAAATACTTCCATGAAATCTTCTACCATATCATGAAATATTGCGATCATGCAACGCTGAAATGTAGCTGGTGCATTACACAAACCAAACGGCATCCTTCTATAAGCAAAAGTACCAAACGGACAAGTAAATGTTGTTTTATCTTGATCTTCGGCCGCAATCGGTATTTGAAAATATCCTGAAAATCCATCCAGAAAACAATAGAACTCTTTTCCTGCTAGCCTTTCTATCATTTGATCAATAAATGGTAATGGAAAATGATCTTTCCTAGTAGCATCATTTAATTTTCTATAATCAATACAAACTCTCCATCCCGTTACCGTCCTTGTTGGTATCAAATCATTCTTTTCATTTGGTATAACCGTTATTCCGCCTTTCTTTGGTACAACATGTACTGGACTTACCCATGGACTATTTGAAATAGGATAGATTAATCCTGAATCCAGCAATTTAATGATTTCTTTTCTGACAACGTCTTTAACATTCGGATTCAATCTTCTTAATGGTTATACGACTGGCTTAAAATCTTTTTCCATCAAGATTTTATGAGTACAGTATGTAGGACTGATTCCTTTAATATCCGTGATTTTCCATGCTATTGCTTGTTTATGCTGTTTAAGAACCTGAACTAATCGTTCTTTCTCTGCTTTTGATAATTTTGAAGATATTATAACTGGCAAGTCTGATGTGCCTTGTAAATAAGCATATTCCAAATGCGATGGTAACTCTTTAAGTTCCAACTGTGGTGGTTCTTCAATAGATGTCTTGATCTCAAATATCTCTTCTTTAAAACAAGGAATATTGTTAACAGAATATGGTATCAATTCTTGGTTAAGAATTTTAGCAACTGGGTGTATTGATTCCTCTGTAGGATGTTGTTGAATAATTACGGTGGCTTCTTCCAAATCTTCATCTTCCTCTAATAACTTATCAAATTCTACTAAATCCTTTGCAGTGTCAAACTCTTCAGTCCATCCATTAAAAATTCCTGTATCTGCTTGATCTTTTCCTAAAAAATCTTGAAAAGAAGGGTTATCCATATATTCATACGAATTTAAATAATAACAAGTATCATCCACATAATCAGGAAATTTCATGGAATTATTAACATCAAAAACAATTTTATCATTCCCTAACCTCATGGTAATTTTCCTATTAAAAACATCTATTAAGGCATGTGAAGTTGCTAAAAATGGTCTTCCTAATATAATAGGGACTTTAGGGTCTTCTACCATATCTAAGATTAAAAAATCACATGGAAAAACAAATTTATCAACTTTAATTTAAGACATTTTCAACTATTCCCCTAGGGTATTGCACACATCGGTCAGCTAATTCAATACACATATGAATAGGTTTTGGTTCTCCTAATCCTAATCGCATATAAAGAGTATATGACATTAATGAAATACTAGCACCTAAATCTGCCAATGCATTTTCAATAGTAATTTCACCAATTTTGCAAGGTATAGTGATGTGTGCTAAAGTATATGCAATTATAATAACAAGTTTAATTAAGGAAATACTAAATAATACTATCACATAATTCAGGCAAGATTGACCCGTTCATGTAATATAGCTTAATAAGTAAGTCCAAATTCGAACATAAGAAACACAGGAAAACGTTATTCTTATTTATAACTAATTATCTATTTATTCTAATTACAAATATTTACAATTATAATACAAATAAATAAAAGGATCCAATTTACAATAATCTACAAGATAAGGGGGACGTTTTAGTTCCGAACGGACATATTTATATTTATATTTTTGATACAGATTCTAATAGATAAGTTTTAGGAACAACTTAATAATACTCAGATGGATAGAAGATTATAATTATTCAAACTATTATTTATTAAACTTATTATATGTACTTATGTCTATTTGCTTTGTTGGCTATTATTACTGGTGAATTACTAATGTAGAAGATCACTTAGGGTTAAGTCAAATCCTCATCATAGCAACACAATCATAAGGTTACGCAAAGTGTTACTAATTAATAAGATCTATCATCAGTTTATTAATACAATTTCTATGGTTAGGCTTGAATCACAGTATTACTTTATATTAATGAATCATTCTTCGTCTATCGCATAAGGTTAAGATCAAGACATAAACACAATCACTTAATTTATATAAACTTAATATGGTCATCCTCGTTTAATATAAATCAGTCTAACTATGTCAAGAATAATCACTAATACATCATAATAAAGACAATTCTTGTATAATAAACATTCAATAATATAGTTCCAACATAAACATACAATTCATATAATAAACTCAATAAACATTCATTCAAACAATTATAATGAAAACCTAATTCACAATTAAATCAAATAAACAATATCATAAATAACTCAATAAGGTTATTAAAGTTACAAGGATAAAGAAATCGAACCAATTGACGAACTAGCTTTTCCTAGGGTTAAAAACCTTCAAACCCTAGCTCCTTAGCCTCCAAAATCGCAGCTAAAGTCGACCTAAAACCCTAAGGCCATGTTTGTTTCATAGAATTCCAAGGAATTCATAGGAATTGGAATTTGAATTCCATACTTAATTTGTTTGGTTAGTAAAATGAATGGAATTGAATTGTTTGAATTCCTTCAAATTCCTTTAAACATGGGAATTCAAGATTCCTTCAAATAATTGAAGGAAAGTTTAACAATCCGCAGGAATTCATACACTTTAACAAAAAAACCCTTCCAAATCAATTTAAGCAACTGTTATCCATTTCCACTCATGTCCCTTCTTCCTCAATTACCATCACCGTCGGCCAACTCGGTCACTTTCGCCGCCGGCCAACTCCGTCAATTCCACCGCCGTCAATCCGTCACCTCCATCGCTGGCAAAATCCGTCACCTCCACCGCTGGAAGACTCCGCACCTCTGCCGTAATCAGCCCACTCCTCCGTCAAATCGCCGCCGGTCTAGTTCATCATCTCCGGCGACTTTCTTCTACTCTATTTTTTCCTTTCCTTTCGTTCTTTGATGTGAGATTTCTAGCGTTTTTTGATTTTTTGAGATCTTTTAGATCTTCTATGTTTGATCTGTTAATTGATTATGTTGTTTATTTTTGTAGTTAAGATGTTGGATGATATAATAATTTAATTTTAATAATGTCTTATGGTGGTGGTTGGTGGGGGTAACGAAGCGTAATAGATGGCTTGACATCAAAAATTTTATGTTGTAATTTATGAAATTTTGTATGAGATGGAATTAAATCACTAGCAGGTTCAGAGCTAATTTTATTACATAGATTTAACAAAGTGTATTTTGCTAGCAGGTTTTGTAAAGCTATTTTTATAGAAAAGCAACTTATGAGAGATGGAGGGTTATTTTGCGAATTACTATTATAAACATTCCAATTCCTTTAAAAAAAATATTTCAACCAAACATACAACAAATTATGTAAATTCCAATTCCTTCGGATTCCAATTCCTTCAGATTCCAATTCCTTCAACAGATTCCAATTCCTTCCAAAACATTCTGTGAAACAAACGCACCCTAACTTTCGGTTTTAGTATTCTTGAATAGTATATGAAACACCTAAACCTAAGCCTCTATTTATACTTTTTCTGACCGACCTTCCAACCGCCGGTTGGGACCTCCAACCGCCGGTTGGGCTCTTTGAATCCTGGTCCAACTCCACGTGTCTCCACCGCCTTAGAAACCTAATATTTCAACCGCCGGTTGGGCTTTCCAACCGCCGGTTGGACCTTAATTCCAGAATACTCTAAAAACGGGTTTGGGCTACAATTTTGGACTCTCTATTTTCTTTAACGGATTTCAATCTCTTTCTTGGCCCAATTCTTCAATATTAACATTTTGGTCTTCATTTCTTCAAGGTTTAAGCTCATTTTTCTTCATTTCTTCATTTTCTTCAGTTTCTTTCAGTTTCGGACTCATTCTTGTTCCTTTTTCTTCAATCTTCAATTAAAATACATCTCTGCAAATATTAACAAAATAAGTATCTAAAATCATATAAATGCACTAAACTGTATATAAATATAGGGATAATTTACTATAAAATATACTATCTATTTGATGCTTATCATGTTGCCTGAAACAAGGTGTTTGGTTATTATGTTTGTCGCATCAGTTTAAGTAACGAAATAGACATGTGTTAGTAATACTTACTCGATATACGGTACAATTTCATCTGTATTCTGTATTACATACAAATGTGCTTTCCGAAGGAGTTCTGCAGAAACTTCACTTGATTTGCCGGCCGACAGTGGCTTGCCGTCCTTTTTTTTTTCATCAGTTTCATGTTTATCTCGTGGGATACCAATAGTTTTCATGGACTTTTTATATTCGCCGAAAAACTCTATTGTTTCTTCTGCAATAGTCTCCTCAGCAATGCATCCCTCTGGTTTATTTCTGTTTCGCACATGTCCTTTAATAACCTTCATACAGTGTTCGAAGGGATACATCCAATGAAAGCATACCAGACCACATAACTTTACCTCCCTAGTTAGGTGCACAGTCAAATGGACCATAATATCAAAAAATGAGGGAGGAAAGAACTTTTCGAGTAGGCAGAGTGTGACACAAAGTTCTTCTTGCATCTTATCTACTTCATCTAATACGATTTCCTTGCTACATATTGATTTAAAAAAAAAAACAAAACCTGATGATAGCATATCGTGTGGGTTGATGCATGATTGACCGTATTGCAATGGGCAAAAACTCTTGCATTAGCATGTGATAGTCATGTGATTTAAGCCCGATGAGCTTCCTATCTTTTAGGCTGACTAAACACGAGAAATTTGAACAGTATCCTTGAGGTACCCTGATGTTGTATAACGTTTGACAAAAGATGTCGTTTTCAGCATTCGTTAATGTGTAACCTGCTGGAGGTAGTACTGTTCTGTCTCCGTCTTTCCTAGCAAACAACTCTGGTTTATCTATCCCCAATTCTACCAAATCCAATTGCGCATTCTCTCCATCTTTCGTCCTTCCCGGAACATTTAGCAAAGTTCCGACTAGACTCTCACCAACATTCTTTTCTATATGCATGAAATCAATACAATGTTGAACTTCATTATGCCTCCAATACTTAAGCTTTCGATACCAAATGTTGAATTTCTTCCAGTACGTACCATCTTGTTCATTTACTTGACTGGAACTACCATCTTCATTTCCTCTTTTCCTTTTGTGCTTTTGGATCTTCCCACCTATACCTCTCGCATCTTTCTGGTTTTCTGATGCCTTTTTGTTAATTGGTCATTTTACCCTTCCCCACTTATTTTCTATATGTTTGACCTCATTGTATATTTCTTCCCCAGTCTTTGGAATTGGAGACGGGCGGAATTCTTGTTCTCCATTAAACGCCTTCTTTTGCTTCCTGAACGCGTGGGTATATGGTAGATATCTTCTGTGACCCACATAACTCTTCTTGGATGACGCAGGAAGTCTAACACAATCCGTATTTTTCCCATATACTACACAACCTTTGTATCCACTGGTTGGGCAGCCACATAAAGTACCAAGTGCAGGGTAATCATTTATTGTCCATAACACAACCGCCCATAGATTAAAGATTTGTTTTGTGAAAGCATCATATGTATCGACCCCTGTATCGAATAAGGTTTGCAGATCATCAACCAACGGTTCTAAAAAAACATCGATATCATTTCCCGGGTATCTAGGTATCAACACAGAAATCATTATAAACTTTCTTTTCATACACAACCATGGAGGAAGGTTGTAAACGACCGTTAAAACTGGCCATACACTGTGATGCCTATTTCCTCTCTTGACGTCAACACCATCAGCCGATATTCCTAACCTTAGATTTCTTGGATCGTTAGCAATTTTGGGGAATTTTGTATCTATGGTACGCCATGACTGTGAATCTGCGGGGTGGCGTAACACACCATCTGTTTTCCTCCTTGTCGCGTGCCATCTTAAATCTTCTGAAATACTTTCTATCCTAAAGAGACGTTGCATTCTTGGTATGATTGGAAAATACCACATTACCTTTGCTGGAATTTTATCATACACTTTATTCGTCTTCTTATCCAACTTCCATCTTGATGTCCCACAAGTTCGACACACAGTCGATTCCTCATCCTCCTTCCAATAAAGAAGGCAGTTGTTTATACATACATCTATTTTTTTGTATCCTGACCCCATCAATTTCTAAATTTTTTTTGTCAGATAAGTTTTTTCCGGCAGTTCGTTTCCATCAGGTAGCATCTTTTTCAACAAAACTAGTAATTCAGTAAAGAACTTATCAGAACAGCCATACTTACTCTTCAAGTTGAGTAGTTGAACAGTTGCTGACAACTTTGTGAAGTCAGGACATCCTTTGTAAAGTGGCTTATCTGCGTCTGATAGTAGTTCCAGAAACTTGGTGTGGTCATCCGGATCCTCATCATCAAAATTATCTTTTGCAACATTAACCATTTCCACTGTTTCTGGGCCATCTGTTGGAATGTCTGAATCAAAATCCGGCTGTGTGTCAACGAAATCTGTTGTTCCATTCTGATGTTCTACGACACTTAATGGTGGCTCATCCTTTTCTCCATGTTTAGTCCACTTTGTGTAGTTTAGATCAATGTCATGACTAAATAAATGGAAATGCACTTCCTCCACTTTACGCACTACATGGTTTAAACATTTGGTACATGGACATGGGATTTCAACATGTTGATTATTACCTTGTGGGTCGATGTTAGTCAACTTCTTCAAGTTGTCTCATGCATAATCAATAAATGCTGTTACTCCATCTCTATAATGTCTGTTCATCCTGTTTGTTCCCATCCAAGACTTGTCCATTGTAGGGTATGATTCTTTGATTAGTGGTGTACGGCGTGTTTTGCAGATAATTAGGGTTTGAAATTTAAAAGAACCGCTTAATTAAGTAAATTAGGGGAATTATATAAAGTAACCTTCATACAATTTAAAATGAATACGTTACAGAAAAATAAACAAAAACAGTTTGTGCTTGAGTGGTTTCCTTGAGTTGTGTAAAACAATATGGTGGCTACCAACTAACCCTGTGTTCGAATCTAGGCTATAATAGTTTTTTTTTCTTTTAATTTCATTAGCCTTCTATTTAAATAATGATATATATATATATATATATATATATATATATATATATATATATATATATATATATATATATGTATATAATTAACTTATAAAAACTTTAGATATAATACAACTTATCCTAAGTTTAATTATACAACTTATACTAAGTTTATAATACAACTTAGGATATAATGAATTCATCATTTAATTTGTAATGAAATGATTTAATTATGTCTCATAAGCCAATAACAAACTTAGGATATAATAATACAACTTATCTTAAGTTAAAGTATAGTAATTCGCTTCAAACTAAACGCCGTCATTTAATTATGTCACGAACGCCAATAAAAAACTTAGGATATAATTAAATCGTCATCTTTTGAATTATACAGCTTATCCTAAGTTTAAGTATAGTAGTTAGCTTCAAACTAAATGCCGTCATTTAATTGTGTCACATACGCCAATAACAAACTTAGGATATAATAATACAACTTATCCTAAGTTTAAGTATAGTAGTTCGCTTCAAACTAAACGCCGTCATTTAATTGTGTCACGAACGCCAATAACAAACTTAGGATATAATTAAATTGTCATCTTTTAAATTATACAGCTTATCCTAAGTTTAAGTATAGTAGTTCGCTTCAAACTAAATGTCGTCATTTAATTATGTCACATACGCCAATAAAAAACTTAGGATATAATTAAATCGTCATCTTTTGAATTATACACCATTTGTGGTACAGCCGTGAATATCTGTTTAGATGTAATGTTTGTTTGTGGGATGCTTGTTACCTTTGGTTTGTACGAATTTGGGATGTTTAGGTATAATTATTTAAGGATGTATGTTTGTTGGATACTTATGTACCTAGTTTTTTGATGCTGCTACTATATATATATACAACTTAACAACGTTTCAAATTTGTGCATTTGTTTGCGGGTATTTCGGTTTTCCATTTTTGTAGGTTAGAAATCAAATTATTAACCTTTTGTCATATAAGTTTATTATAATATCTTACATATTTTTAGTATACGGATAGGTTTTGAACCGATCCATCCATTTGATAGGGGTTAATAACAATATTCCATTAAAATATAACATGATCACTAAACAAAAAAAAAAAAAAAACAAACAAACAAAAAAGTAGGGTGCAAGACTTGAACACGCGACCAACCAGACCAACACCATCCACCACCTATACCACTAAGCTAATTGATGCGTTTTACTTATTTTTCATACACTTAATATATACATAAAACACGGCAGATGTCATCCATTTTTTTTTGAGCCAAATTTTGGCAGAATATTTTAAAATCTTAGAGCCAAAATTAGGTGAAAATTTTAAATTAGACGTGAACTTTTACATTCCTTAAAATTCGATGATTACAGTTAATGCCTCCAAACCAGTTGAAACACAATCATTAATCTGATTTTACACTTTTCTGCAGATCAAAAGTGACAACTAACAAAAAATTTAAATCTATTACAACTATCTCCTAAAAAGCTAAAGGATCATGGATAATGAAGCCGATAATCATCTTAATATTTACCATAATGGCGACAAAGATGATCATGGATATGAATCAGAGGAGTACGATGATTATGATGAAATTGCTGCCGATGGAAACGACAATTCAAATACAATCAAAATAGTTCCGCCGAGGGGCATAACAAGGTTATCTAAGTTTCGCAACCAATACAGCAAACCCGGTGCATTAAAGCTCAAGATAACCTTCGATACTATGGATAGGCTAATAGGAGATCATAGAGCAGTGTTTGCAAGTTTTCTAGGAGACATCGTTCGTGAGCACATAGGCTTGAAGATTCTGTCATGGAAGAAGGTCGATTCAGAAGCAAGAGCAAAACTATGGGAAGAAATCACGACAAGTTTTAACCACTGATCCCTTTTAATTCCTTTATTAAAAAATGCTAAGAATACATTATGCAATTATATTTTGTTAATGTTAAAAAACAACAGATTGCTATTAATCAGATTTGTGTATTTATGTTTATATTTGAAAATACATTATGAGGTTTTGTAATCTGTAAACACATTTGACATCAACTATTTATCATATTTGTGTATATTGTCATATAATACATGAATATATTATGCTAGCTAGTATAATTAATTGTTAATGTTACAACACTAGATTTCTGTTAAGCAGACTTGTGTAGCTCTGTGTATGTTGAGAATACATTATGCCGTTTTGTAGTCTGTAATCAGATTTGCAGTCTGTAATCAGATTTGAGCAAAAATCTGCAATTGACTATGCTAATTAATTTTGCAGCGATATTTTGATGTTGAGGACACATACAGAAATTTAATAATGAATCGTCTTGGTGAGCATCTAAGGAATTTCAGAAGGAAATTGAGGGAAAAATACATACTGCCCAACAAAGATACATCTTCAAAGCTAAATGCAGTCCCACTCAAGTATAGTGCAATTGTCACGGCCTCAGAATGGGGTGCTTTGGTACAGTATACGAGCACCAAAGATTACCAGGTATTGGTCATTTATATTAAGTCCATACATATATCTTTCATATATTATTCTGTTTGCAAATTTATGCCTTAACTATCTTTTTGTTCTGTAATTAAGAAAAAGTCAGATGCATCAAAAGAGGCGCGCTCCATGTCTGTTTATCCGCATACGATGGGACGAGGTGGATACGTACATGTGAAGAAGAAATTGGTAACTACATTTACATTTTGAATGATGTTTGTTTCTAATTACTACCTGTATAATTAGTCTTAAATGTAATTTGTTTCTGTTTTCTATTTTCTGAGTTTATATATTAATTGGTTTAACTTTACATGTGTATTTGATGATTATAAGTGTTGGGTTTTCTATTCCCTAACTAGATTAATATGCACAGCGGAATTATAACAAAATTAATCTAAGACAATTAGGAAACTAAACCCTAAGGGATCTTAACTTGAATAAATAAAAGCGATAAAATAACTAAGATAAATAAGAAATTACTAACCTTTGAGAAAACCAATTTCTCACGCGTAGACTACCTTGCAGAACCTTCTTAAGTTGGAGGCGAGTGCCCAAACCAGAACACCTCTAATGCTTCACACCCACAAACCAAGAGAAATTCCCAAGTCTCCTATGGTCACGACTCTTGGTCGTAAAACTCTTACAAGGAGCAGGAGTAAGAAAGAGAGAAGAAGAATTAAAAACTATTCAATTCAAAAGTGCAATGAAAACTAAGGGTTAGGCCCCTATTTATAGGGAAGGAGGAGACCAATGGTTTAGTCCCCCAGCCGATGTGGGACAAACTGTTTCTCCATCCATCCGGCGGTTGGACTTTCCAACCGGCGGATGGATGTGTTTCCAGAACTTTCTGACAACGCGCTCCACCGCCTTTACCCTTTTACACTCCATCCACCGATTGAACCTTCCAACCGGCGGTTGGATTCATTTTCAAGATTATCTTTTAGTTTCAATTAATATTCAATTAATAAACTAAATATAATATTAATTCCGATTAATATTATCCCTCTATTTATTTCTCTTACTGTTCATTGAGGGCGACCCAAAAAGGACTCTACTTTTAATGATAGTCTTACCAATTTAGTTATGACCTTGGACACTATTCCAACAGTCTCCCACTTGGACAAGTCATCAACTACGATTGGTCCAAGCCTATTTCATTAACTAAGCAGAGAGTGCCATCCAACGCAACTGCCGAACTCTGAATCTTATCTTAGAGTTAGCCCTTTAGATAAGTGATCAACTATTCCTTTGTTCTACTGATATCGTATGAATCGGGACATGGATTTTAATCAATCTCAAGATTCATAATTAGTTTTTCTGATTTCCGATTACATTGACTTTATGAGACTATTGAACCATCAACTTAGTCTCGGCCAGGCCTAGCACTTTAGAGTCAATCTTTAATCATCAGAGGGCCCAAGATATGGCTTTTCCCATTAGGCGCAAAGGAACAAATAAATTTTGACTACATAGCACTAGTCAACTCATCATGTCATACCTAGCATACCCTTTATAACTGGCCGTTACGCACAGCGTTTGAATAAACTAAAGTATAACAGACTTGAAAAACTAGAAACTCAATGAATTTCCATTTCAAGAATAGAGGATATTACCATCTTAAAATCACTCGTGATTTAATCCATGAAGTGATCTCTTTATGTACGGGTCTCTCCTATACTTAAATCCCCATTAAGTACCCATGAGTGTTGCAGCAATCTCCATGCAATGTCTAATCTCTATAGACAATCTACTAACACTCCATGACAGTCTTTATTCATCACTTACTTCTAGGAGTATGAACGACTGAGGAGTTTTGAGTAAAATTGTTTTACTCTGGAAGTGGTGTCTAAACAAGCAAAACTGAAACACAGTGACAAACAATAGTAAATGGCAGAACTCCTTCCAATAAATAAATCTCCATTATTTAATCACCAAGTCTATATCAATTTCCATCATTGTTTACAATGTTTTAAAATCAAGCTAACAACTAAAACTTTACATTATCTCTTAAGCCTATGCTCCCAGCATGCTCATCATGTTTGGACTTTCCAAGTGGCTTTGTGAACGGATCAGCCAGATTATCCTCTGATCTTATACTCTTCACAATCACGTGTCCTTCCACTTTCCTTCGAACAAAATGGTATTTTCTTTCAATGTGCTTTGACTTTCCGTGATCCTTGGGTTCTCTACTCAAGGCGACTGCACTTTCGTTATCACAGAATATTTCAATGGGGTCTTGAACCGTTGGAACAACTCCAAGATCTCCAATGAAATTCTTAATCCAGATAGCTTGCTTTGAAGCCTCGCAAGCAGCAATGTATTCAGACTCGCACGTGAAGTCTGCCACTGCATCTTGCTTGGAACTTTTCCATGTCACCGCTCCCCCATTCAGTAAGAATACCCAACCAGACTGTGAACGACTATCATCTCTAAGTGTTTGGTAACTTGCATCACTATAACCCGTTACTCTGAGTTCTTCTTCTCCACCATAAACCAAGAACCAGTCCATAGTATTTCTCAAATACTTAAGAATATTCTTTACAACTGTCCAATGACCTTCACCAGGATTCTGCTGATGTCGACTCACTAAGCTCAAAGCAAATGAGACATCAGGCCTCGTACATGTCATGGCATACACGATCGATCCTATAGCAGAAGCATAAGGGATTCGACTCATTCTGTCCGATTCTTCCTTAGATTTTGGACAAAGATCCTTACTAATCTTTATACCATGGTGTAAGGGTAGATTCCCTCTCTTAGAGTTCTCCATTTTGAATCTTTTCAAATTTTTATCTAAGTATGTGTCCTAGCTAAGTCCTATGAGATGCTTCGACCTATCTCTGTAAATCTTTATACCAAGAATATATGATGCATCTCCCAAGTCTTTCATAGCCAAACATTTTCCCAACCAGTCCTTTACACCTTGTTATGTTGGGATATCGTTTCCTATGAGTAGAATATCATCCACATATAATACTAGGAAGACTACAATACTCCCACTGAACTTGATATATATACAGGACTCATCTTCACTTCTAGAAAATCCAAACTCTGTGACTTTCTCATGGAAGCAGAGATTCCAGCTATGAGAGGCTTGTTTAAGTCCATAAATAGCCTTTTGAAGTTTACACACTCTATTAGGATACTTTGCATTTTCAAAACCCTCTGGCTGTGCTATAAACACATCCTCAGTAAGTTTTCCGTTGAGGAAAGCGGTTTTGACATCCATCTGCCAAATTTCATAATCATGAAACGCAGCTATCGCAAGCATTATCCTAATTGACTTTATCTTAGCTACTGGTGAGAAGGTTCCTCATAATCAATCCCATGAGTTTGAGTATAGCCCTTCGCTACCAACCTAGCTTTATAAGTGTGTACTTTCCCATCCATGTCTGTCTTTTTCTTGAATATCCACTTACAACCCACCGTCTTAAGACCGGGTGTGGTGTCAACCAAATTCCAAACTTAGTTGTCATTCATAGACTGAATTTCGCTTTTCATAGCTTCCTTCCACTTAGCAGCCTCAGGGCCTGCCATCGCTTCCTTGTAGTTAGCAGGTTCATCTAAGTCATTTAGTGTATTGTCACTAATTTTATCCTCTTCTTCTACATGGTAACCATAATAGAACTGAAGAGGCTTGCTAACTCTACTAGATCTGCGAACGGGTAAGGATATATCTTCAGGTTCAACAGGTGTTCCCACCTCTTGTTGAACGTCAGTGTTTACTGTAGGTTCTTTGTCGGTCGACTCTTGAATTTCTTCAAGATCAATCTTACTCCCACTGTCCTCTTTAGATATCATTTCTCTCTCAAGGAACACTCCTCTTCGAGCTACAAAGACCACATTATCCGTGGGTCTGTAGAATAGATATCCAAACGACTCCTGTGGATAACTAACAAAAAACACTTTTCAGATCTGGAGTCTAGTTTGTCCTAAGTTTCTCGTCTGACGAAAACTTCACAACCCCATATTTTGATGTGACCAAGAGAAGGACGTCTTCCCTTCCACATCTCATAAGGTGTCTTTGAAACCTTCTTGGTGGGTAAAAGATTTAAGATGCGAGCGGCTGTTTCTAATGCATAACCCCAAAAACTTATTGGAAGTGTAGCTCGACTCATCATAGACCGAACCATATCCAACAAGGTTCTATTTCTCCTCTCAGCAACACCATTAAGCCGTGGCGTTCTAGGAGGAGTTAACTGTGAAACTATTGCACAATCTCTAAGATGATCGAGAAACTCGATACTAAGGTATTCTCCTCCCCTATCGGATAGGAGAACCTTTATCTTTCTACCCAGTTGATTCTCTACTTTGCTCTTGTATCTTTTGAATACCTCAAATGTATCCGACTTATGCTTAATCAGATAGACATGTCCAAATCTACTGTATTTATTAGTAAATGTAACATAGTATCGATTTCCATCTTTTGTGGCGCATCGGAATGGTCCACAAACATGTCGCACCCCCAAATTTGTTAATTAAAGTTATCAGATTGTTTTGCGGAAGCATTTGATCGAGTGGGGGCGCCGACGTATACAAGGTGCATACATACATATCAGAGCATATGATTACAACAGAACATATATATTAAGATGCCAAGAGAAATAGTTATAAAGTTTACGATTCGTCGAATCGTATAAGTAGTTAAGTTGTACAAAAGTGGATTTCATAAGTATGACTAAAAGCAGCTTAGTTATACAAAAGAAATCCATATGTTTCAAAAAGTTAGCATCCTAAAAGCTTCGCGGGTCGCCTAGAGTTCCATACGTGCAAGCGGTTCTTACGTGCAGCTAATTCCCTGAAAAACATAGTAAAAGTCAACAACGAGGTTGAGTGAATTCACAGGTTTTATGTTTGCGTATAAAGTTTGATCAACCAATATGTTTCGTGGGGATGTCGCACAAAAGTAAAGTTAGAAAAGCTTATCCAAGAAGGAGGACCTTTCAATGTTTGCCCAAGTAGTAGGGACTAAAACGTTTGTCCAAGAAGTAGGACCTAACAGTGTCTGCCCAAGAAGTAGGGACTTTCTGTATGTGTTTGCCCAAGTCGTAGGGACTTTCTGCATATGTTTGCCCAAGTCGTAGGGACTTTCTGTGTATGTTTGCCCAAGTCGTAGGGACTTTCTGTGTATGTTTGCCCAAGTAGTAGGGACTTTCTGTGTATGTTTGCCCAAGTCATAGGGACTTTCTGTGTATGTTTATGAAAATACTGTTTCATAAAAGATAGTTAGCGAAAATGTGTAGCTGGTCATTCTCCAGCGAGTTCCAATTTAGTTTTCGTATGAAGTACCATTTCATAAACAAAAGTTGTAACAGTTTGACCGCATTGGGTATCTCTAATGCTTACAAACTCCCGTGGGAGGAGTTGAAGGAGATGTTGAGGGGCGAGTACTGCCCCAGGGATGAATTGAAACAGCTGGAATTGGAATTCTGGAACCACAAAATGCAGGGTGATGACATCATCGGGTACACCAACCGTTTCCACCAACTGGCACTCCTGTGCCCATCCATGGTCGATCCCGAGTACAAGAGGATCGAGAAATATGTCGATGGACTTCCTGACATACTACAAGACCTGGTGACATCATCCAAACCGGGTACTATCCAGAGCGCCATTTGTATGGCCCATGAACTGACGGCAAACTCTGTCCGCCGTGGCACAACATCAACCCCATCTGCAAACAACAAACGCAAATGGGAAGGAAACCCAAACTAATCCAACCAAATCACCAACAAAAAGCCCGAGTCTGTTAAGGCTTATTCATCGGGGACTACAGAAAAGAAAGGGTACGTCGGAAACAAACCCTACTGTCCCAAATGCAATCGTCACCACGACGGTTCCTGCCCTTGAACCAACGGCAAACGGTTCGGGCACCTAGCCAAGGATTGCCGAGAAATCATTCCTACCCCCAACACCAATGCACCAAAGACCTGCTTTGGGTGCGGAAATTCTGGGCATTTCAAGAACAACTGCCTCAAGCTGAACAACAACAACAACAACAACAACAACAACCGCAACAACAATGCCCGGAGCAGAGCCTTCGTGATCAACTCAGGGGACGCCCGTCAAGACCTTAATGTGGTCTCGGGTATGTTCTTCCTCAACAACTTATCTGCTACTATTCTATTTGATACTGGTGCTGATAGGAGCTATATTTCTGATGAGTTTTGCCCACTACTTGACATCACCCCCGTGGCCTTAGATGTTAAGTACACCGTAGAACTTGCAAATGGTAAACTCATAGAAACCGATAGTGTGATACCTAATTGCACTTTAAACCTAGCCGACGAAATTTTCGCAATCGATCTTATGCCTGTTGAACTAGGAAGTTTCGACGTCATCGTGGGTATGGACTGGTTATCCAAAAATCGGGCCGAAATTGTTTGTCATGATAAGATCGTCCGCATCCCTCTCGCCGTCGGTAGAACCTTGATCATACAGGGGGAGACCGGTGGGACGAGACTAAACATAATCTCCTGTTTGAAAACCCGAAAACTTCTAAGGAAAGGTTATCCAGCAATTCTCGCACACATCACGGAGAAAAAGTTGGATGAGAAGCGACTTGCAGATGTGCCAATCGTTATAGACTTTCCCGAAGTCTTTCTAGAAGAACTACCTGGTTTACCTCCACCTAGACAGGTCGAGTTCTCGATTGATCTCGTGCCGGGTGCCGCACCGGTGGCCCGAGCACCGTACCGCCTAGCCCCATCCGAATTTCAGGAGTCGTCTACTCAGTTACAGGAACTCCTGGATAGAGGATTCATCAGACCGAGTTCTTCACCTTGGGGAGCTCTGGTCTTGTTTGTCAAAAAGAAAGACGGTTCATTTCGAATGTGTATTGACTACCGAGAGTTGAACAAACTAACCGTCAAGAACCGATACCCACTCCCTCGAATCGATGATCTGTTCGATCAACTTCAAGGATCAAGCTGTTATTCAAAGATTGATCTTCGATCGGGTTATCATCAATTGCGTGTTCGCGATACCGACATCCCAAAAACCGCATTCAGAACCCGTTACGGGCATTACGAATTTCAAGTGATGCTATTCGGTCTAACCAACGCACCGGCTGTATTCATGGACCTTATGAATCGGGTGTGCAAGCCTTATCTCGACAAGTATGTCATTGTCTTCATCGATGACATCCTCATATACTCACAAAACGAACAAGAACACGCACAACACCTCAGAACCATCCTAGAACTGCTTAGACACGAGGAGCTTTACGCCAAATTCTCTAAGTGTGAGTTCTGGATGAAAACCGTTCAATTCCTTGGACACGTGATTGACAGCCAGGGAATTCATGTAGACCCATCAAAAATCGAGGCCATCAAGAACTGGCAAGCGCCAAGCACTCCAACCGAGGTACGCCAATTCTTGGGATTGGCCGGTTATTACCATCGGTTCATTGAAAACTTCTAAAAAATAGCACAACCACTCACGGTACTGACTCAGAAGGAAAAGAAATTCTATTGGACCGATAAATAAGAGTCAGCATTTCAGCTGTTGAAACTCAAGCTTTGCAGTGCACCTATTCTATCCCTACCCGAAGGCACCGATGACTTCGTGGTATACTGCGATGCTTCTCACCAAGGTCTCGGTTGCGTGTTGATACAACGGGACAAGGTCATTGCCTACACCTCACGACAACTCAAAATCCACGAAAAGAATTACACTACTCATGACCTCGAACTTGGAGCTGTCGTGTTTGCTCTCAAAATCTGGAGACATTATCTTTACGGCACTAAGTGCACAATCTTTACCGACCATAAAAGTCTCCAACACATATTCGATCAAAAGGATCTCAACATGAGGCAACGTCGATGGGTCGAGTTGCTTACCGATTACGATTGCGAAATCAAATACCATCCGGGTAAGGCAAACGTGGTTGCCGATGCTCTCAGTCGTAAGGAACGAACAAAACCACTTCGAGTCCGAGCCCTCAGTATGACCATTCACAACGATTTGAATATTCAGATTCTCACCGCTCAACTCGAAGCTCTCAAACCCGATAATGTCAAAAACGAGGCCTTACGAGGCATGGATAAAAAATTCGAAATCAGACCTAATGGAGTTAGGTACTTTTCTAACCGAATCTGGTTGCCTAGTTTCGGGAACCTGCGGGACTTGGTGATGGATGAAGCTCACAAGTCCAAATATTCTATCCACCCGGGATCCGATAAAATGTATCACGGGATCAAAGAGTTTTATTGGTGGCCGAACATGAAAGCTGAAATTGCCACGTACGTCAGCAAGTGTCTTACTTGTTCAAAAGTCAAAGCCGAATACCAGAAACCTTCCGGCTTACTCCAACAACCCGACATTCCTGAATGGAAATGGGAACAGATTGCCATGGATTTCATAACCAAACTCCCTAAATCGTCAAGCGGTTACGATACCATTTGGGTGATCGTCGATCGTCTCACCAAATCAGCTCATTTCTTGGCAATCAGAGAAACCGATAAAATGGAACGCCTCACACAAATCTACATCAAAGAAATCATTTGCCAACATGGTGTCCCTATCTCGATTATCTCTGACGGGGATGCTCGTTTCACATCTCGCTTATGGCAATCACTCCAAAAATCACTGCGTACCCGTCTCGATATGAGTACCGCGTACCACCCTCAGACCGATGGCCAGAGCGAACAAACTATTCAGACACTGGAAGATATGCTACGAGCCTGCGTAGTTGATTTCGGTACAAATTGGGAAAGACATCTACCATTGTGCGAGTTTTCCTACAATAACAGCTATCACGCCAGCATTAAGGCTGCACCTTTTGAGGCACTGTACGGTCGTAAGTGCCGGTCACCGATCTGTTGGACTGAAGTGGGAGATAGTCAACTCACTGGTCCTGAACTCATACACGAAACCACCAAGAAAATTGTTGAAATCCAAAACCGACTCAAAGCCGCACGTGATCGTCAGAAAAGTTACGCTGACATGAGACGCAAACCCCTCAAGTTCCAGGTTGGGGACCGAGTACTCCTGAAAGTATCGCCTTGGAAAGGCGTAATCCGATTTGGAAAACGCGGGAAATTAAATCCCAGATACGTTGGGCCTTTTGAAATCCTCGAACGGATTGGCCCCGTGGCATATCGACTGCAGCTGCCATCCGAACTCAGCAGCGTGCACTCTACCTTTCACATTTCTAACTTAAAGAAATGTCTGTCTGACGAGACACTTATCATACCACTTGACGAGATTCGCATCGAATAACAAACTTCACTTCGTTGAGGAACCCGCTGTAATTATGGACCGTGAAGTCAAACAACTGAAACAAAGTCGTATTCCCATCGTCAAAGTCAGGTGGAATTCGCGGTGTGGTCCGAAATTCACTTGGGAACGGGAGGACCAAATGCGACACAAGTATCCTCACTTATTCACTGACTCTACATCGAATGTGACTTCGACTTAAATTTCGGGACGAAATTCTTTTAACAGGGGGAGAATGTAACAACTGCCAAATTAGGGCTAGTAATTAGCGCCTAATCCTCTGTAAATATATGTAATTAGTTCTGTGTTAGGCTAATTAATGTAACGAAATATATAATTGTGAATATATACGAATACGCGATTGGATTTGATCGTACACAATCTTTAAATCGAATGTAATTCGATTCGGTAAATACGGACGTTGGTGAAACATTTCTTAAAAACACCATGACATTCAGAATAACATTTTAATAATACTCTCAAGTTGTCCTATTTCGCACAACTAAAATCTCGCGATTTAAAAACAAAATACATAATTTATTTAAAGATTTGACAAAATAATTCGACTAAATTATTTAACAAAGATTAATATTTTTAAACGAATAATTACACGAAAAATAAATATTAAACGCTTAAATAACGGAGAAAACGAACACCACACGAAGGCGTGGACTGAAAAGTCGAGGATAAACCTCCACCTCCCTTCCACTTTCTTTCATTCATCATCATCATCACCTCACTCCATTCTCTCTCTCTCTCTCTCTCTTTCTTTTCTTTCAAAGAAAACCACCACCACCATCCCACTAAATCTCAAAATAACAACATTAAACACACCCGGATCATAGCCTCCGTTTGGAAGAAAAGCATCACCTCGCAATGATCTACATTCCTATCTTTTCGGATTTTCAATCCGACACTTTGTAAGTTTCCGACAAATCCCGACATCTCTCGATTTTTAGCATTTTCACTAGTTTATGGTTTCTATAGGCTTATTATGTTCATATAAGGGTTGGGTAAAAGAATCGGACCAAACGGAAACCCGAAAACAAGTTTTTGGCTCAAAATCCGTCGACCAGACGTAAGTGACGCACTAATGAACCCAGATATGCGTCACTTCGTGCGACACTGACTAAGTGTCGCATAAGCCCTCTTTTCCCGTCACTACCTAAGTGACGCATTTTCAATATCCGTCACTACTAGCGTCACTTGCCTTAGTGACGCCTATGATCGAAATCTAATTTTATACGACAATCTTTCCCGACACTACTCTAGTGACGCCTAGAACCTTAAACCAACACTTGTTACCGTCACTGCCTAAGTGTCGCCACCTTATGCGTCACTTCCCTAACTGACGCCCTAAACTCATATTTCGCAAATTTATGCGACACTTCCTAAGTGTCGCCTAAACCTTAAGTGTCGCTATAAGTGACGCTAAAAACAGAAAGTTTCAAACCATTTTTACTAAGTATCGAGACCAAAAATTTATCACTTGATTTCACCCAAATTCAAGTCCAGATGCGTTTTTCACCATAACAATATGATAGAAATAAAAATTTTTCGAGCTGACCTGGCATCTCGACCCCAGCCAGGGGCCAGCCCCTTGGATCCCGCCAGGGGTTGCCACCCCTGGAACCCCGCTACCCAGGGTGCTGCCCCCGGACCCCCGTCACTAAAGGTTGTAAATACATTTCGCACCAAGTGTCGAACTTAAACAACTTCAAACCTTATTACGACACGACTTTATAAACAAATTGAGACATATTTTTCAAGAGTAACACTTTGGAATCACTAATACAAACCGTCACCAACGGGCCAACCATGTTTTCTAAGAACGAACGATAACGAACCAACATTGGACATAACGAGTTGTGTAGACAACTAGCCTAGATGGTCTTGCGGGACATCTACTTACTTAACTTTATATGTTTAGGCATTTAAAGGTTACGGGTTCGGAGAACCTACACACTACTCACTGTTTGCTACTGCTTACTACTCGACTCAGGTGAGTCTTACGGCCTCACTTTTACTGTTTTTCTTATTGAGGGAGATACATGCTACTGATTTTCCTTGAACACAAGTACTAAACTGCTTACTATACCAAACGGAATTGCATGAGTTATTTACTACTTACAGAAGTCTCTCCATCATATATCGTTAGTTATGGACTTAAGCGCGAACACTAGTTAATGGATCCATTAGGGAAATGACCCTCCCCGCCCGGGGTAGTAGCGCTACCACGAACCGTTCTGTAAAAACGGGCGACTATTATTCGTTACTTATGCTTGCTCAGTTACGAGCATGTCACGGGAGCAAATTATTACTTACGGGTTAAGCTTCGATTATGAGCCTCATGGCAACGGTATAACTTATTTACTTTACATTTGCTGGATTTGCAAATACTTGATTTACGCCTGCGGGCACAACTCATGAAATCTGGTGTTCAAAACTGATATTACTTACAAACCTGTGAGATTCACCAACATTCGTGTTGACCCCTTTTAGCATGTATTCTCAGGTACACAGACGGAGTAGGATTACTTCGGGACATTGCTAGAGTCGCATGATTTCAACTAAACTGCATTAACGGAGATTCTCAGCATTATCTTTTGTACATGTTGATTATGTAATAGAATCTCCCGCTATACGCGTGGACTCTAGGAAACTACATTTTGTATACGAAAACATTTAGTTTTCAAACATTTATTTCTGTGAAATCGTTTTACAACGTCTCATTTAGAGGTCGTTTACTGTATATCTTGTGCTTTGTATATTGATTAGTAACACCCAAGTATGCTATCGCAAATCATCAAATTTGGGGGTGTTACATATTGGTATCAGAGCCTAAGGTTATAGTGAACTAGGTTGTGTAACACCCCCGAAATTCACTGTTTTGCGGAAGCATAATTTGGGGTGTTACTAATCAAATATCACAGCACAAAGATAAAGCAAACGACATCTATATGCAACGTTTGTAAATTAGTTACATTCCATAGATATAATGTTTGAAAACTTAGTGTTTTCGTATACAAAATGTAGTTTCCCCTAGAGTCCACGCGTATAGCGGGAGATTCTATTACATAATCGTAATGTACAAAAGATAATGCTAAGAATCTCCGATAATGCAGTTGTGTTGAAATCATGCGACTCTAGCTAAAATCCTGGAGTAATCCTACTCCATCCGGGTACCTGAGAAAACATGCTAAAAAGTGTCAACCAAAAGGTTGGTGAATCTCACAGGTTTGTAAGTAATATCGGCTTTGAACACGAGATTTCATTAGTAATGCCCGTAGGCGTAAAAATCAGCCATTGCAATCCAGCAATCGTAAAATCAGTATTTGCAGTCCAGCAAATGTAAATAAGTAAGTTTATACCGTTGCCATGAGGCTCATAATCGAAGCTTAACCCGTAAGTAATAAGTTTGCTCCTGTGACATGCTCGTAGTTGAGCAAGCATCAGTAACGAATAAGTAGTCACCCGTTTCTACGTGTAAATCAGTACGTGGTAGCGCTACTGCCCCGGGTGGGGAGGGTCATTTCCCTAATGGATCCATTAACTAGTGTTCGCGCTTAAGTCCATAACTAACGATATATGATGGAGAGACTTCTGTTTGTAAGTAAACTCATGCAATTTCGTTTGGTATAGTAAACAGTTCTAGTACTTGTGTTCAAAGAAAAGCAGTTGCATGTTTCTCCCCCAATAAGATAAAACAGTAAAAGTGGGGCCGTAAGACTCACCTGAGTCTTGTAGTAATCAGTTGCAATTAGCAAGTAGTAAGTAAAGCAAGTAGGTTCTCTGAACCCGTAACCTTCAAATGCCTAATCATATGAAGTTATGTAAGTATGCGTCTCACGAGACGTTTCGTTTAGTTGTACACAACTAGTATATCCAGTGTTTATCCGTATGTTTGTAATTGTTTGTTTGTTGGAAAACATGTTTGGCCCGTTGGTGACGGTTTGTAGCAAAAATTCTAAAATGTTGACTTTGCTGCAGTAGATTTGCTACAGTACTGCTACAGTAAAATTTGACTTTTTTGTACAGTAACTTTGACTTTTTCTATAGTGAAAATCCTTTAAAATTTCCAAGTTTTCTGTTTTCTGCGACATAATATGCGACACAAGGGTTTATATGCGACACAAGTGTTGTGTCGCATGAAGGATGCGACACAAGATCTCTGCGACACAGTGGTTGTGTCGCAAAAGCTTGCGATGCTAATTCAATAGCGACATAAGGGTTGTGTCGTATAAAAATACGACATAATATGCGACACAATATTGTGTCGCAAAGGTTACGACACTAAAGGATTGTACGACACAAGGTGCGACACAAACGGGTTTATGCGACACAGCATGCGACACAAGGCTTGTGTCGCATGTATGAACACCAGCCCAGAAACTTTCGGGTTTCAAGAATTTTCGACCAAAAACGCAAACCTAACCCATTTTCGAGCTATAAAATCGTGTATTCTTCATGTATTAGGTTATATCTAAGTTGTGTACACATCAAAACATCAAAACATTACACCAAATTGAATAGATCTAAGATTTTAGAAATTTCTTACTTTTGCAAATCGAGCCAATTGGAGGATGGAACGATGAAAACGATCTTGATATTCTTGCTCCACTCGTGATGGTGATTCCAAATATGTAATTTTCGTGTGTCGGTTTGTATTCCGAAAATTTGGTGTGGATTTGGTTGAGAGTGTTTGGAAGATGTGTGTGTGTTTGAAATGGTGAAAATGAAAGAATGGGAGTTGGGTGGGGGTTGGGGTTGGCTGATCCAAGGGGCAAGGGAGGGGAAAGTGCTCCCTAAAACTCAGTGTTTACTCCGTGTCCTAATCGTTAAATCCTTTGTTTTTAGTATTTTTAACCAAACCGTTATATTTTAAAATGTAACTAGAGTATTTAAATAAAATGTCTTGAAATTAATAATAAAAACATTTGTCGCAATATTTAAATTATTAAGTCGCGTTTATTACGTTTTGTTGCGTTAGTTAAAATGTCGTCGCGATAATATATAAATAATGCTCGTTCGGTTGCGTATTTTATATAACAAAATACATTCTCATTATTTAAGTAAATTTATTGTCACCAACGTCCAAGTAAACTGTGTCGGACTCCGTCCGGTTAATTCGCACGATTTATCCAAATCGCGTAAGTACACACACATATATATAAATCACCTTATATATATATATACAAATAGAGCCTGTAATTAGTCCTATTACATACTAATTACAACTAGTTACAAACAATTAGGCATAATTAATTATCCTAATTATGCAGGTGTTACATTCTCCCCTTGTTAAAGAAATTTCGTCCCGAAATTAGCTTGGGTGCACGGACGGTGCGTTATCTGGGAAGAGATGTGGGTATTTCTGTCGTATTTGGTCTTCCCGTTCCCAGGTGAACTCAGGGCCGCGCCTAGAATTCCACCTGACCTTTACGATGGGAATACGACTCTGTTTCAATCGTTTGACCTCACGGTCCATGATTTCCATAGGTTCCTCGACAAAATGAAGTTTATCATCGATTTGAATTTCGTCGAGCGGTATAATCAGTGTCTCGTCAGACAGACATTTCTTCAAGTTAGAAATGTGGAATGTGTTGTGTACGCTGCTAAGTTCAGCAGGAAGTTGCAGGCGGTATGCCACTGGACCAATCCTTTCCAGGATTTCGAATGGTCCGATGTATCTAGGATTTAGTTTGCCTCGCTTTCCGAATCGAATGACACCCTTCCACGGTGCCACTTTGAGAAGTACCTTGTCCCCTACCTGGAACTCAAGGTGTTTGCGTCTCACGTCAGCATAGCTTTTCTGACGATCACGTGCGGCTTTCAGCAGGTTTTGAATACCGATGATTTTCTCAGTAGTTTCCTGAATGATTTCTGGACCCGTGAGTTGGGATTCTCCTAACTCAGTCCAACAGATAGGTGATCGGCACTTACGTCCGTAAAGTGCCTCGAAGGGTGCAGCCTTGATGCTGGTATGGTAACTGTTGTTTTACGAAAACTCGCACAACGGTAAGTGACTTTCCCAAGAAGTACCGAAGTCAACTACGCAGGCTCGTAGCATATCCTCCAGTGTTTGAATAGTTCGCTCGCTTTGGCCATCGGTTTGCGGGTGATAAGCAGTACTCATATCCAGACGAGTACCAAGAGATTTTTGTAGCGATTGCCAAAAGTTAGAAGTAAAATGGCTGTCCCTATCCGAGATGATCGAGATAGGTACACCGTGTCGCGAGATGATTTCTTTGACGTAGATGCGAGTCAGACGCTTCATCTTGTCGGTTTCCTTGATGGCCAGAAAATGAGCAGATTTCGTGAGACGGTCCACGATCACCCAAATGGTATCGCAACCACTCGAAGTTTTCGGTAGTTTGGTAATGAAGTCCATGGAAATCTGTTCCCATTTCCATTGAGGAATTTCAGGTTGTTGGAGCAACCCCGAGGGTCTTTGGTGTTCGGCCTTGACTTTGGAACAGGTTAGGCATTTACTGACGTACAAGGCAATGTCAGCTTTCATGTTAGGCCACCAATACAACCCTTTGACGTCGTGATACATCTTGTCAGAACCAGGATGTATAGAGTATCGAGATTTGTGAGCTTCAGCCATCACCAAATCTCGCAAGTTTCCGAATTTGGGTAACCACACCCGGTTAGAGAAGTATCGAGTTCCATCGGGTTTGATTTCGAATTGTTTATCCAAGCCTCGCAAGGCTTCATTTTTCAAGTTTTCGTCGTTGAGTGCTTCAAGTTGAGCGGTAAGGATTTGAGCAGGAAGCTCGTTATGAATTGTCATGGAAAGTGCTCGAACTCGAAGGGGTTTCACTCGTTCTTTTCGGCTTAAGGCATCGGCAACTACGTTAGCCTTGCCCGGATGGTATTTGATCTCGCAGTCGTAGTCACTAAGTAACTCAACCCAGCGACGTTGCCTCATGTTTAGATCTTTCTGATCGAATATGTGTTGGAGACTTTTGTGATCGGTAAATATAGTGCTTTTCGTGCCGTAGAGGTAATGTCTCCAGATTTTCAATGCAAAGACCACAGCACCTAACTCGAGGTCGTGGGTCGTATAGTTTTTCTCGTGGATTTTTAGTTGTCGTGAGGCATAGGCAATGACTTTTTCCCGTTGCATCAACACACAACCAAGTCCTTGGTGTGAGGCGTCGCAGTAAACTACGAAATCGTAGGTGCCCTCAGGTAAGGACAAGATCGGTGCACTGCAAAGTTTGTTTTTCAATAGTTGAAAAGCTGACTCTTGTTTATCAGTCCAATCGAACTTCTTGTCTTTCTGAGTCAGTGTGGTTAGGGGAACAGCTATTCTTGAAAAGTTTTCGATGAATCGGCGGTAATAACCAGCAAGACCTAAGAATTGTCTCACTTCGGTTGGAGTGGTCGGTGACTCCCAGCCCTTGATTGCTTCAATCTTGGCGGGATCAACATGAATTCCCTGGCTGTCAATCACGTGTCCGAGGAATTGAACAGTTCGAATCCAGAACTCACACTTAGAGAATTTGGCATATAACTCTTCGTGTTTAAGAAGTCCTAGAATGGTTTTCAGATGTTGAGCATGTTCCTGCTCGTTGCGAGAGTAAATCAGGATATCATCGACGAACACAATGACGAATTTGTCAAGATATGGTTTGCACACCCGATTCATAAGGTCCATGAATACGGCCGGTGCGTTGGTCAACCCGAATGGCATCACTTGGAATTCGTAATGCCCATAACGAGTTCGGAAAGCTGTCTTTGGGATATCATTGTCACGGACTCGGAGTTGATGATAACCCGACCGTAGATCAATCTTTGAGTAAACACTCGATCCCTGGAGTTGGTCAAATAGGTCATCGATTCTGGGAAGTGGATACCGATTCTTTATGGTTAGCTTATTCAGCTCTCGGTAATCGATACACATGCGGAAAGATCCATCTTTCTTTTTCACGAATAAGACCGGAGCTCCCCAAGGCGAGGAACTTGGTCGAATGAATCATCTGTCCAGGAGTTCCTGTAGTTGGTTAGACAACTCCTGCATTTCGGATGGTGCTAAACGGTAAGGGGCTCGTGCCACGGGTGCCGCTCCGGGCACAAGTTCGATTTGAAATTCAACTTGTCTAGGTGGCGGAAGTCCGGGCAAGTCTTCAGGAAAGACTTCCGGGAAATCCCGCACGATCGGAACATCCTCAAGTCGCTTCTCCTCCGACTTCTTCTCCGTTACATGTGCAAGGATGGCTTGATACCCTTTTCGTAGGTATTTTCTAGTTTTCAGACAGGAGACAATATTCAGATTTCGTCTGCCGGTCTCCCCTTGTAGGACTAAGGTTCCACCGGAGACAAGAGGTATGCGAACGAGTTTATCATGGCAGATGATTTCAGCTCGGTGCTTGGATAACCAATCCATACCGACAATAATGTCGAAGCTGCCGATCTCGACAGGGATTAAATCAATGGGAAACGTTTCGTTCGTGAGGTTAAGTGTACAGTTGGGTATGATGCTATCAGTCTCAATCAGTTTGCCGTTTGCTAATTCTACAATGTATTTAGCATCTAAGGCAGTGGGAGTTATATCAAGTAAAGGGCTAAATTTCTCAGAAATGAAGCTTCTATCGGCACCGGTATCAAATAATACAGAAGCAGTAAGGTCGTTGAGAAGGAACGTACCCGTCACGACATTCGGGTCTTGTCTGGCTTCCCCAGCCTTGATAACGAATGCTCTACCGCGAGCAGGGTTGTTGTTATTTTTCAGCTTTGGGCAATCTTTCTTGAAGTGCCCTGAATTTCCGCACCCAAAGCAGGCCTTTGGTGCATTGGTGTTGGGGGTAGAAATGTTGGTTCGGCAATCCTTGGCTAGATGCCCGAACCGTTTGCAGTTGGAGCAAGGGCAAGAACCGTCATGATGGCGGCTGCATTTGGAACAGTAAGGCTTGTTCCCGCTGTACCCTTTCTTTTCCGAAGTCCCCGAAGAATAAGCCTTAATGTACTCAGGCTTTTTGTTGGAGGTTTGGTTGGATGAGTTGGGGTTACCTTCCCACTTGCGTTTGTTGTTTGCAGATGGGGTTGAAGTTGTGCCACGGCGGACAGAATTTGCCGTTAGTTCATGGGCCATACGGATGGCGCTCTGAATAGTACCCGGTTTGGATGAAGTCACCAGGTCCTGTAGTCTCTCGGGAAGTCCATCAACGAATTTCTCGATCCTCTTGTACTCTGGATCGACCATGGTTGGGCACAGAAGTGCCAGTTGGTGGAAACGGTTTGTGTATCCGGTGATGTCATCTCCCTGCATCTTGTGGTTCCAAAATTCCATTTCCAGCTGTTTCAATTCATCCCTGGGGCAGTACTCGCCCCTCAACATCTCCTTCAACTCCTCCCACGGAAGTTTGTAAGCATTAGCAACACCCACAGTCTGGGCATAGGTGTTCCACCAGGTGAGTGCGGTGTCAGTAAAAGTACTAACGGAGAACTTAACTTTGTCTCCTTCCGCACAGTTGCAGATCAGAAATACGGATTCGACTTTCTCGATCCAGCGTACTAGACCGATAGCTCCCTCAGTACCTGCAAAGTTTAGAGGTTTGCAGTTCTGAAAGTCTTTGTATGAACAGGGTTTAGCAGTAGTGGTTTCAGCGGCATCGCTGTTCCTCGAGGAATTTGGTGGAGTATTCCGAGCCAAGGCTTCAGTAACAGCCTGGGTTATAAGGGAGGTAATCTGGGCATCGGTGTATGGTCTTGTCTTTGGCGGCATGATTCTTCAATAAAAGAAATGAAGATACATGAGATTTTGTAGGAACTTGTAATTGTCACAGATGTACATGTATAAAAGCAGTAATACATAACATCAACATGGAAAAATGACAATTATTATGAGTTGAAATATCAAGGAATATTTGATGGATAATGCGAGTTCAAAGGTTACATCCTACAGAGATATTACAAAAGGTGTCGGGAATTGTTACATCCGACTAGTTTATAGAGTAGCGCTAGATAGTCATTGGATTGCGAGACAAAGACTACACTAGTCTTAATGTAGATTAATCTGTTCCATCAGCGCGACAAGGCGGTCCACGGTTTCTGCCAGCCTGTTGGTTTGCCTGGCGTTGTCTTCAACTAAGGCCAGTCGTTGTGCTAGTACACGAGAGTGATCCTCAGTCTCCTGTGAACGTTGTTCACATTCCTCTAGTCGGTTTCTTACAAGTTCATCCGCACCTAATTCGGCGGTCATTGAATCCTGGATTATGCTTACAGAGAGGCCGGTATCTTCTTGTTCTCGCTGGAGTTGTGATATGTGGTCAAGAGCTTGACGAAGCAGGTAGGTCATTCGGTGTTGTTCCAGTTCAAGATTTTCGAGTCTTTGCTCCTGACGGCGGAATTGGGTAGCCAATACTGGCAACGTGAGATGTGTCGAGTTCTGAGAGTTATGTACAGGATAAGGGCTGTTTCGAGGCGACCTTGTGTTCCTCCTGGCTACTCGTGGGTTCCGTGACCCATGTGAGTGAGAGTGTGACGGATTAGGTGGTGTGTTTGCCATTCCTGTGGCAGAGTGTAAGTAAGACGAGGCTAATATATATACATATATCATATCCAGCCTAGTGTCTAGCACGTATCAAGTAATGGTCCGGTTCTCTCGTGGTCAGAGTCAACTAACGTATCCCCGTTCAACATATTCATTTCAGACCTTACATCATCTTTCCTTAATTGTACATAGTTGATCAGGCTATGTTAAATTAAAGTCGTATGCTGTAATTCCTGAACCAGTCATGTCTAATAAGAGAATACTGCCTAACGGTCATAGTCTAGGTCCACTAAATGCAACCTAGTTCACTATAACCTTAGGCTCTGATACCAATCTGTAACACCCCCGAAATTCACTGTTTTGCGGAAGCATAATTTGGGGTGTTACTAATCAAATATCACAGCACAAAGATAAAGCAAACGACATCTATATGCAACTTTTGTAAATTAGTTACATTCCATAGATATAATGTTTGAAAACTTAGTGTTTTCGTATACAAAATGTAGTTTCCCCTAGAGTCCACGCGTATAGCGGGAGATTCTATTACATAATCGTAATGTACAAAAGATAATGCTAAGAATCTCCGATAATGCAGTTGTGTTGAAATCATGCGACTCTAGCTAAAATCCTGGAGTAATCCTACTCCATCCGGGTACCTGAGAAAACATGCTAAAAAGTGTCAACCAAAAGGTTGGTGAATCTCACAGGTTTGTAAGTAATATCGGCTTTGAACACGAGATTTCATTAGTAATGCCCGTAGGCGTAAAAATCAGCCATTGCAATCCAGCAATCGTAAAATCAGTATTTGCAGTCCAGCAAATGTAAATAAGTAAGTTTATACCGTTGCCATGAGGCTCATAATCGAAGCTTAACCCGTAAGTAATAAGTTTGCTCCCGTGACATGCTCGTAGTTGAGCAAGCATCAGTAACGAATAAGTAGTCACCCGTTTCTACGTGTAAATCAGTACGTGGCAGCGCTACTGCCCCGGGTGGGGAGGGTCATTTCCCTAATGGATCCATTAACTAGTGTTCGCGCTTAAGTCCATAACTAACGATATATGATGGAGAGACTTCTGTTTGTAAGTAAACTCATGCAATTTCGTTTGGTATAGTAAACAGTTCTAGTACTTGTGTTCAAAGAAAAGCAGTTGCATGTTTCTCCCCCAATAAGATAAAACAGTAAAAGTGGGGCCGTAAGACTCACCTGAGTCTTGTAGTAATCAGTTGCAATTAGCAAGTAGTAAGTAAAGCAAGTAGGTTCTCTGAACCCGTAACCTTCAAATGCCTAATCATATGAAGTTATGTAAGTATGCGTCTCACGAGACGTTTCGTTTAGTTGTACACAACTAGTATATCCAGTGTTTGTCCGTATGTTTGTAATTGTTTGTTTGTTGGAAAACATGTTTGGCCCGTTGGTGACGGTTTGTAGCAAAAATTCTAAAATGTTGACTTTGCTGCAGTAGATTTGCTACAGTACTGCTACAGTAAAATTTGACTTTTTTGTACAGTAACTTTGACTTTTTCTATAGTGAAAATCCTTTAAAATTTCCAAGTTTTCTGTTTTCTGCGACATAATATGCGACACAAGGGTTTATATGCGACACAAGTGTTGTGTCGCATGAAGGATGCGACACAAGATCTCTGCGACACAGTGGTTGTGTCGCAAAAGCTTGCGATGCTAATTCAATAGCGACATAAGGGTTGTGTCGTATAAAAATACGACATAATATGCGACACAATATTGTGTCGCAAAGGTTACGACACTAAAGGATTGGTACGACACAAGGTGCGACACAAACGGGTTTATGCGACACAGCATGCGACACAAGGCTTGTGTCGCATGTATGAACACCAGCCCAGAAACTTTCGGGTTTCAAGAATTTTCGACCAAAAACGCAAACCTAACCCATTTTCGAGCTATAAAATCGTGTATTCTTCATGTATTAGGTTATATCTAAGTTGTGTACACATCAAAACATCAAAACATTACACCAAATTGAATAGATCTAAGATTTTAGAAATTTCTTACTTTTGCAAATCGAGCCAATTGGAGGATGGAACGATGAAAACGATCTTGATATTCTTGCTCCACTCGTGATGGTGATTCCAAATATGTAATTTTCGTGTGTCGGTTTGTATTCCGAAAATTTGGTGTGGATTTGGTTGAGAGTGTTTGGAAGATGTGTGTGTGTTTGAAATGGTGAAAATGAAAGAATGGGAGTTGGGTGGGGGTTGGGGTTGGCTGATCCAAGGGGCAAGGGAGGGGAAAGTGCTCCCTAAAACTCAGTGTTTACTCCGTGTCCTAATCGTTAAATCCTTTGTTTTTAGTATTTTTAACCAAACCGTTATATTTTAAAATGTAACTAGAGTATTTAAATAAAATGTCTTGAAATTAATAATAAAAACATTTGTCGCAATATTTAAATTATTAAGTCGCGTTTATTACGTTTTGTTGCGTTAGTTAAAATGTCGTCGCGATAATATATAAATAATGCTCGTTCGGTTGCGTATTTTATATAACAAAATACATTCTCATTATTTAAGTAAATTTATTGTCACCAACGTCCAAGTAAACTGTGTCGGACTCCGTCCGGTTAATTCGCACGATTTATCCAAATCGCGTAAGTACACACACATATATATAAATCACCTTATATATATATATACAAATAGAGCCTGTAATTAGTCCTATTACATACTAATTACAACTAGTTACAAACAATTAGGCATAATTAATTATCCTAATTATGCAGGTGTTACATTCTCCCCTTGTTAAAGAAATTTCGTCCCGAAATTAGCTTGGGTGCACGGACGGTGCGTTATCTGGGAAGAGATGTGGGTATTTCTGTCGTATTTGGTCTTCCCGTTCCCAGGTGAACTCAGGGCCGCGCCTAGAATTCCACCTGACCTTTACGATGGGAATACGACTCTGTTTCAATCGTTTGACCTCACGGTCCATGATTTCCATAGGTTCCTCGACAAAATGAAGTTTATCATCGATTTGAATTTCGTCGAGCGGTATAATCAGTGTCTCGTCAGACAGACATTTCTTCAAGTTAGAAATGTGGAATGTGTTGTGTACGCTGCTAAGTTCAGCAGGAAGTTGCAGGCGGTATGCCACTGGACCAATCCTTTCCAGGATTTCGAATGGTCCGATGTATCTAGGATTTAGTTTGCCTCGCTTTCCGAATCGAATGACACCCTTCCACGGTGCCACTTTGAGAAGTACCTTGTCCCCTACCTGGAACTCAAGGTGTTTGCGTCTCACGTCAGCATAGCTTTTCTGACGATCACGTGCGGCTTTCAGCAGGTTTTGAATACCGATGATTTTCTCAGTAGTTTCCTGAATGATTTCTGGACCCGTGAGTTGGGATTCTCCTAACTCAGTCCAACAGATAGGTGATCGGCACTTACGTCCGTAAAGTGCCTCGAAGGGTGCAGCCTTGATGCTGGTATGGTAACTGTTGTTTTACGAAAACTCGCACAACGGTAAGTGACTTTCCCAAGAAGTACCGAAGTCAACTACGCAGGCTCGTAGCATATCCTCCAGTGTTTGAATAGTTCGCTCGCTTTGGCCATCGGTTTGCGGGTGATAAGCAGTACTCATATCCAGACGAGTACCAAGAGATTTTTGTAGCGATTGCCAAAAGTTAGAAGTAATATGGCTGTCCCTATCCGAGATGATCGAGATAGGTACACCGTGTCGCGAGATGATTTCTTTGACGTAGATGCGAGTCAGACGCTTCATCTTGTCGGTTTCCTTGATGGCCAGAAAATGAGCAGATTTGGTGAGACGGTCCACGATCACCCAAATGGTATCGCAACCACTCGAAGTTTTCGGTAGTTTGGTAATGAAGTCCATGGAAATCTGTTCCCATTTCCATTGAGGAATTTCAGGTTGTTGGAGCAACCCCGAGGGTCTTTGGTGTTCGGCCTTGACTTTGGAACAGGTTAGGCATTTACTGACGTACAAGGCAATGTCAGCTTTCATGTTAGGCCACCAATACAACCCTTTGACGTCGTGATACATCTTGTCAGAACCAGGATGTATAGAGTATCGAGATTTGTGAGCTTCAGCCATCACCAAATCTCGCAAGTTTCCGAATTTGGGTAACCACACCCGGTTAGAGAAGTATCGAGTTCCATCGGGTTTGATTTCGAATTGTTTATCCAAGCCTCGCAAGGCTTCATTTTTCAAGTTTTCGTCGTTGAGTGCTTCAAGTTGAGCGGTAAGGATTTGAGCAGGAAGCTCGTTATGAATTGTCATGGAAAGTGCTCGAACTCGAAGGGGTTTCACTCGTTCTTTTCGGCTTAAGGCATCGGCAACTACGTTAGCCTTGCCCGGATGGTATTTGATCTCGCAGTCGTAGTCACTAAGTAACTCAACCCAGCGACGTTGCCTCATGTTTAGATCTTTCTGATCGAATATGTGTTGGAGACTTTTGTGATCGGTAAATATAGTGCTTTTCGTGCCGTAGAGGTAATGTCTCCAGATTTTCAATGCAAAGACCACAGCACCTAACTCGAGGTCGTGGGTCGTATAGTTTTTCTCGTGGATTTTTAGTTGTCGTGAGGCATAGGCAATGACTTTTTCCCGTTGCATCAACACACAACCAAGTCCTTGGTGTGAGGCGTCGCAGTAAACTACGAAATCGTAGGTGCCCTCAGGTAAGGACAAGATCGGTGCACTGCAAAGTTTGTTTTTCAATAGTTGAAAAGCTGACTCTTGTTTATCAGTCCAATCGAACTTCTTGTCTTTCTGAGTCAGTGTGGTTAGGGGAACAGCTATTCTTGAAAAGTTTTCGATGAATCGGCGGTAATAACCAGCAAGACCTAAGAATTGTCTCACTTCGGTTGGAGTGGTCGGTGACTCCCAGCCCTTGATTGCTTCAATCTTGGCGGGATCAACATGAATTCCCTGGCTGTCAATCACGTGTCCGAGGAATTGAACAGTTCGAATCCAGAACTCACACTTAGAGAATTTGGCATATAACTCTTCGTGTTTAAGAAGTCCTAGAATGGTTTTCAGATGTTGAGCATGTTCCTGCTCGTTGCGAGAGTAAATCAGGATATCATCGACGAACACAATGACGAATTTGTCAAGATATGGTTTGCACACCCGATTCATAAGGTCCATGAATACGGCCGGTGCGTTGGTCAACCCGAATGGCATCACTTGGAATTCGTAATGCCCATAACGAGTTCGGAAAGCTGTCTTTGGGATATCATTGTCACGGACTCGGAGTTGATGATAACCCGACCGTAGATCAATCTTTGAGTAAACACTCGATCCCTGGAGTTGGTCAAATAGGTCATCGATTCTGGGAAGTGGATACCGATTCTTTATGGTTAGCTTATTCAGCTCTCGGTAATCGATACACATGCGGAAAGATCCATCTTTCTTTTTCACGAATAAGACCGGAGCTCCCCAAGGCGAGGAACTTGGTCGAATGAATCATCTGTCCAGGAGTTCCTGTAGTTGGTTAGACAACTCCTGCATTTCGGATGGTGCTAAACGGTAAGGGGCTCGTGCCACGGGTGCCGCTCCGGGCACAAGTTCGATTTGAAATTCAACTTGTCTAGGTGGCGGAAGTCCGGGCAAGTCTTCAGGAAAGACTTCCGGGAAATCCCGCACGATCGGAACATCCTCAAGTCGCTTCTCCTCCGACTTCTTCTCCGTTACATGTGCAAGGATGGCTTGATACCCTTTTCGTAGGTATTTTCTAGTTTTCAGACAGGAGACAATATTCAGATTTCGTCTGCCGGTCTCCCCTTGTAGGACTAAGGTTCCACCGGAGACAAGAGGTATGCGAACGAGTTTATCATGGCAGATGATTTCAGCTCGGTGCTTGGATAACCAATCCATACCGACAATAATGTCGAAGCTGCCGATCTCGACAGGGATTAAATCAATGGGAAACGTTTCGTTCGTGAGGTTAAGTGTACAGTTGGGTATGATGCTATCAGTCTCAATCAGTTTGCCGTTTGCTAATTCTACAATGTATTTAGCATCTAAGGCAGTGGGAGTTATATCAAGTAAAGGGCTAAATTTCTCAGAAATGAAGCTTCTATCGGCACCGGTATCAAATAATACAGAAGCAGTAAGGTCGTTGAGAAGGAACGTACCCGTCACGACATTCGGGTCTTGTCTGGCTTCCCCAGCCTTGATAACGAATGCTCTACCGCGAGCAGGGTTGTTGTTATTTTTCAGCTTTGGGCAATCTTTCTTGAAGTGCCCTGAATTTCCGCACCCAAAGCAGGCCTTTGGTGCATTGGTGTTGGGGGTAGAAATGTTGGTTCGGCAATCCTTGGCTAGATGCCCGAACCGTTTGCAGTTGGAGCAAGGGCAAGAACCGTCATGATGGCGGCTGCATTTGGAACAGTAAGGCTTGTTCCCGCTGTACCCTTTCTTTTCCGAAGTCCCCGAAGAATAAGCCTTAATGTACTCAGGCTTTTTGTTGGAGGTTTGGTTGGATGAGTTGGGGTTACCTTCCCACTTGCGTTTGTTGTTTGCAGATGGGGTTGAAGTTGTGCCACGGCGGACAGAATTTGCCGTTAGTTCATGGGCCATACGGATGGCGCTCTGAATAGTACCCGGTTTGGATGAAGTCACCAGGTCCTGTAGTCTCTCGGGAAGTCCATCAACGAATTTCTCGATCCTCTTGTACTCTGGATCGACCATGGTTGGGCACAGAAGTGCCAGTTGGTGGAAACGGTTTGTGTATCCGGTGATGTCATCTCCCTGCATCTTGTGGTTCCAAAATTCCATTTCCAGCTGTTTCAATTCATCCCTGGGGCAGTACTCGCCCCTCAACATCTCCTTCAACTCCTCCCACGGAAGTTTGTAAGCATTAGCAACACCCACAGTCTGGGCATAGGTGTTCCACCAGGTGAGTGCGGTGTCAGTAAAAGTACTAACGGAGAACTTAACTTTGTCTCCTTCCGCACAGTTGCAGATCAGAAATACGGATTCGACTTTCTCGATCCAGCGTACTAGACCGATAGCTCCCTCAGTACCTGCAAAGTTTAGAGGTTTGCAGTTCTGAAAGTCTTTGTATGAACAGGGTTTAGCAGTAGTGGTTTCAGCGGCATCGCTGTTCCTCGAGGAATTTGGTGGAGTATTCCGAGCCAAGGCTTCAGTAACAGCCTGGGTTATAAGGGAGGTAATCTGGGCATCGGTGTATGGTCTTGTCTTTGGCGGCATGATTCTTCAATAAAAGAAATGAAGATACATGAGATTTTGTAGGAACTTGTAATTGTCACAGATGTACATGTATAAAAGCAGTAATACATAACATCAACATGGAAAAATGACAATTATTATGAGTTGAAATATCAAGGAATATTTGATGGATAATGCGAGTTCAAAGGTTACATCCTACAGAGATATTACAAAAGGTGTCGGGAATTGTTACATCCGACTAGTTTATAGAGTAGCGCTAGATAGTCATTGGATTGCGAGACAAAGACTACACTAGTCTTAATGTAGATTAATCTGTTCCATCAGCGCGACAAGGCGGTCCACGGTTTCTTCCAGCCTGTTGGTTTGCCTGGCGTTGTCTTCAACTAAGGCCAGTCGTTGTGCTAGTACACGAGAGTGATCCTCAGTCTCCTGTGAACGTTGTTCACATTCCTCTAGTCGGTTTCTTACAAGTTCATCCGCACCTAATTCGGCGGTCATTGAATCCTGGATTATGCTTACAGAGAGGCCGGTATCTTCTTGTTCTCGCTGGAGTTGTGATATGTGGTCAAGAGCTTGACGAAGCAGGTAGGTCATTCGGTGTTGTTCCAGTTCAAGATTTTCGAGTCTTTGCTCCTGACGGCGGAATTGGGTAGCCAATACTGGCAACGTGAGATGTGTCGAGTTCTGAGAGTTATGTACAGGATAAGGGCTGTTTCGAGGCGACCTTGTGTTCCTCCTGGCTACTCGTGGGTTCCGTGACCCATGTGAGTGAGAGTGTGACGGATTAGGTGGTGTGTTTGCCATTCCTGTGGCAGAGTGTAAGTAAGACGAGGCTAATATATATACATATATCATATCCAGCCTAGTGTCTAGCACGTATCAAGTAATGGTCCGGTTCTCTCGTGGTCAGAGTCAACTAACGTATCCCCGTTCAACATATTCATTTCAGACCTTACATCATCTTTCCTTAATTGTACATAGTTGATCAGGCTATGTTAAATTAAAGTCGTATGCTGTAATTCCTGAACCAGTCATGTCTAATAAGAGAATACTGCCTAACGGTCATAGTCTAGGTCCACTAAATGCAACCTAGTTCACTATAACCTTAGGCTCTGATACCAATCTGTAACACCCCCGAAATTCACTGTTTTGCGGAAGCATAATTTGGGGTGTTACTAATCAAATATCACAGCACAAAGATAAAGCAAACGACATCTATATGCAACTTTTGTAAATTAGTTACATTCCATAGATATAATGTTTGAAAACTTAGTGTTTTCGTATACAAAATGTAGTTTCCCCTAGAGTCCACGCGTATAGCGGGAGATTCTATTACATAATCGTAATGTACAAAAGATAATGCTAAGAATCTCCGATAATGCAGTTGTGTTGAAATCATGCGACTCTAGCTAAAATCCTGGAGTAATCCTACTCCATCCGGGTACCTGAGAAAACATGCTAAAAAGTGTCAACCAAAAGGTTGGTGAATCTCACAGGTTTGTAAGTAATATCGGCTTTGAACACGAGATTTCATTAGTAATGCCCGTAGGCGTAAAAATCAGCCATTGCAATCCAGCAATCGTAAAATCAGTATTTGCAGTCCAGCAAATGTAAATAAGTAAGTTTATACCGTTGCCATGAGGCTCATAATCGAAGCTTAACCCGTAAGTAATAAGTTTGCTCCCGTGACATGCTCGTAGTTGAGCAAGCATCAGTAACGAATAAGTAGTCACCCGTTTCTACGTGTAAATCAGTACGTGGCAGCGCTACTGCCCCGGGTGGGGAGGGTCATTTCCCTAATGGATCCATTAACTAGTGTTCGCGCTTAAGTCCATAACTAACGATATATGATGGAGAGACTTCTGTTTGTAAGTAAACTCATGCAATTTCGTTTGGTATAGTAAACAGTTCTAGTACTTGTGTTCAAAGAAAAGCAGTTGCATGTTTCTCCCCCAATAAGATAAAACAGTAAAAGTGGGGCCGTAAGACTCACCTGAGTCTTGTAGTAATCAGTTGCAATTAGCAAGTAGTAAGTAAAGCAAGTAGGTTCTCTGAACCCGTAACCTTCAAATGCCTAATCATATGAAGTTATGTAAGTATGCGTCTCACGAGACGTTTCGTTTAGTTGTACACAACTAGTATATCCAGTGTTTGTCCGTATGTTTGTAATTGTTTGTTTGTTGGAAAACATGTTTGGCCCGTTGGTGACGGTTTGTAGCAAAAATTCTAAAATGTTGACTTTGCTGCAGTAGATTTGCTACAGTACTGCTACAGTAAAATTTGACTTTTTTGTACAGTAACTTTGACTTTTTCTATAGTGAAAATCCTTTAAAATTTCCAAGTTTTCTGTTTTCTGCGACATAATATGCGACACAAGGGTTTATATGCGACACAAGTGTTGTGTCGCATGAAGGATGCGACACAAGATCTCTGCGACACAGTGGTTGTGTCGCAAAAGCTTGCGATGCTAATTCAATAGCGACATAAGGGTTGTGTCGTATAAAAATACGACATAATATGCGACACAATATTGTGTCGCAAAGGTTACGACACTAAAGGATTGGTACGACACAAGGTGCGACACAAACGGGTTTATGCGACACAGCATGCGACACAAGGCTTGTGTCGCATGTATGAACACCAGCCCAGAAACTTTCGGGTTTCAAGAATTTTCGACCAAAAACGCAAACCTAACCCATTTTCGAGCTATAAAATCGTGTATTCTTCATGTATTAGGTTATATCTAAGTTGTGTACACATCAAAACATCAAAACATTACACCAAATTGAATAGATCTAAGATTTTAGAAATTTCTTACTTTTGCAAATCGAGCCAATTGGAGGATGGAACGATGAAAACGATCTTGATATTCTTGCTCCACTCGTGATGGTGATTCCAAATATGTAATTTTCGTGTGTCGGTTTGTATTCCGAAAATTTGGTGTGGATTTGGTTGAGAGTGTTTGGAAGATGTGTGTGTGTTTGAAATGGTGAAAATGAAAGAATGGGAGTTGGGTGGGGGTTGGGGTTGGCTGATCCAAGGGGCAAGGGAGGGGAAAGTGCTCCCTAAAACTCAGTGTTTACTCCGTGTCCTAATCGTTAAATCCTTTGTTTTTAGTATTTTTAACCAAACCGTTATATTTTAAAATGTAACTAGAGTATTTAAATAAAATGTCTTGAAATTAATAATAAAAACATTTGTCGCAATATTTAAATTATTAAGTCGCGTTTATTACGTTTTGTTGCGTTAGTTAAAATGTCGTCGCGATAATATATAAATAATGCTCGTTCGGTTGCGTATTTTATATAACAAAATACATTCTCATTATTTAAGTAAATTTATTGTCACCAACGTCCAAGTAAACTGTGTCGAACTCCGTCCGGTTAATTCGCACGATTTATCCAAATCGCGTAAGTACACACACATATATATAAATCACCTTATATATATATATACAAATAGAGCCTGTAATTAGTCCTATTACATACTAATTACAACTAGTTACAAACAATTAGGCATAATTAATTATCCTAATTATGCAGGTGTTACAGGTTGCATTTAGTGGGCCTAGACTATGACAATTAGGCAGTATTTCCTTACTAGGCATAATTGGTTCAGGAATTACAGCATACGACTTTAATTTAACATAGCCTGATCAACTATGTACAATTAAGGAAAGATGATGTGAGGTCTGAAATGGTTATGTTGAACAGGAATACGTTAGTTGACTCTGACCACGAGAGAACCAGACCATTACATGATACGTGCTAGACACTAGGCTGGATATTATATACTTATATATATTAGCCTCGTCTTACTTACACTCTGCCACAGGAATGGAAAACACACCACCCAATCCGTCACACTCTCATTCACATGGATCACGAAACCCACGAGTAGCCAGGAGAAACACTGGGCCACCTCGGAGCAACCCCTATCATGTTCATAACTCTCGGAACTCGGCACACCTCGAACGGGAACAACACCGAATGACCTACCTACTCCGCCAAGCACTGGATCACATATCCCAACTCCAGCGAGAACAAGAAGATACCAGCCTTTCTGTAAGCATAATTCAGGATTCAATGACCGCCGAATTAGGTGCGGATGAACTCATAAGAAACCGACTAGAGGAATGTGAACAGCGTTCACAGGAGACTGAGGAGTACTCTCGAGCATTGGTACAACGACTGGCCTTGGTTGAAGACAACGCCAGGCAAGCCAACAGACTTGCAGAAACCATGGACTGCCTTGTCGCGCTGATGGAGCGGATTAATCTGCATCAAGATTAGATCAGTCTGTAACTTGTAACCCGTTAACTACTTAATTAGGACCTATGTAATTCGACCAGATGTAACAATTCCCGGCACTTTTGTACTACTATTGCTCAGTAATCTTTTGGAAAACTCGTTCCTTGTATCCAACTTGTTTATCTAAATGAAATGTGATTGTCACTTCGTACTGTTATCGTGTATCTCATCATTTACACTTGTGACATATCATAATTTCATGCAAATATCTTATTCCGCTTTCCTTGTTCTTTTCTTGTTCAGCATCATGCCTCCTCGCCGACAGGTCACCCTTAGTGAAGCCAAAATTGCGGGTCTGATTGCCCGTAGTGTGGCCCAAGCCCTAGCTACCCGAACATCAACTCCTGGTAGCGAAGATACAGCTAACAATGGGCCACAACCCAAACCCTGCTCGTATAAGGACTTCCAAAACTACAAACCTTTGAGCTTCTATGGTACTGAAGGAGCAATCGGTCTGGTACGCTGGATCGAGAAAATCGAATCTGTATTTCTTATCTGCAACTGTGCGGAAGGAGACAGGGTAAAGTTCTCCGCCAGTACTTTCTCAGACACCGCTCTCACCTGGTGGAACACCTATGCCCAGACTGTGGGTATCTCTAATGCTTACAAACTCCCGTGGGAGGAGTTGAAGGAGATGTTGAGGGGCGAGTACTGCCCCAGGGATGAATTGAAACAGCTGGAATTGGAATTCTGGAACCACAAAATGCAGGGTGATGACATCACCAGGTACACCAACCGTTTCCACCAACTGGCACTCCTGTGCCCATCCATGGTCGATCCCGAGTACAAGAGGATCGATAAATATGTCGATGGACTTCCTGACAGACTACAAGACCTGGTGACATCATCCAAACCGGGTACTATCCAGAGCGCCATTCGTATGGCCCATGAACTGACGGCAAACTATGTCCGCCGTGGCACAACATCAACCCCATCTGCAAACAACAAACGCAAATGGGAAGGAAACCCAAACTCATCCAACCAAATCACCAACAAAAAGCCCGAGTCTGTTAAGGCTTATTCATCGGGGACTACAGAAAAGAAAGGGTACGTCGGAAACAAACCCTACTGTCCCAAATGCAATCGTCACCACTACGGTTCCTGCCCTTGCACCAACTGCAAACGGTTCGGGCACCTAGCCAAGGATTGCCGAGCCATCATTCCTACCCCCAACACCAATGCACCAAAGACCTGCTTTGGGTGCGGAAATTCTGGGCATTTCAAGAACAACTGCCCCAAGCTGAAGAACAACAACAACAACAACAACAACCGCAACAACAACTCCCGGAGCAGAGCCTTCGTGATCAACTCAGGGGACGCCCGTCAAGACCCGAATGTGGTCTCGGGTATGTTCTTCCTCAACAACTTATCTGCTACTATTCTATTTGATACTGGTGCTGATAGGAGCTATATTTCTGATGAGTTTTGCCCACTACTTGACATCACCCCCGTGGCCTTAGATGTTAAGTACACCGTAGAACTTGCAAATGGTAAACTCATAGAAACCGATAGTGTGATACCTAATTGCACTTTAAACCTAGCCGACGAAATTTACACAATCGATCTTATGCCTGTTGTACTAGGAAGTTTCAACGTCATCGTGGGTATGGACTGGTTATCCGAAAATCGGGCCGAAATTGTTTGTCATGATAAGATCGTCCGCATCCCTCTCGCCGTCGGTAGAACCTTGATCATACAGGGGGAGACTGGTGGGACGAGACTAAACATAATCTCCTGTTTGAAAACCCGAAAAATTCTGAGGAAAGGTTATCCAGCAATTCTCGCACACATCACAGAGAAAAAGTCGGAGGAGAAGCGACTTGCAGATGTGCCAATCGTTAGAGACTTTCCCGAAGTCTTTCTAGAAGAACTACCAGGTTTACCTCCACCTAGACAGGTCGAGTTCTCGATTGATCTCGTGCCGGGTGCCGCACCGGTGGCCCGAGCACCGTACCGCCTAGCCCCATCCGAACTTCAGGAGTTGTCTACTCAGTTACAGGAACTCCTGGATAGAGGATTCATCAGACCGAGTTCTTCACCTTGGGGAGCTCTGGTCTTGTTTGTCAAAAAGAAAGACGGTTCATTTCGAATGTGTATTGACTACCGAGAGTTGAACAAACTAACCGTCAAGAACCGATACCCACTCCCTCGAATCGATGATCTGTTCGATCAACTTCAAGGATCAAGCTGTTATTCAAAGATTGATCTTCGATCGGGTTGTCATCAATTGCGTGTTCGCGATACCGACATCCCAAAAACCGCATTCAGAACCCGTTACGGGCATTACGAATTTCAAGTAATGCCATTCGGTCTAACCAACGCACCGGCTGTATTCATGGACCTTATGAATCGGGTGTGCAAGCCTTATCTCGACAAGTATGTCATTATCTTCATTGATGACATCCTCATATACTCACAAAACGAACAAGAACACGCACAACACCTCAGAACCATCCTAGAACTGCTTAGACACGAGGAGCTTTACGCCAAATTCTCTAAGTGTGAGTTCTGGATGAAAACCGTTCAATTCCTTGGACACGTGATTGACAGCCAGGGAATTCATGTAGACCCATCAAAAATCGAGGCCATCAAGAACTGGCAAGCGCCAAGCACTCCAACCGAGGTACGCCAATTCTTGGGATTGGCCGGTTATTACCATCGGTTCATTGAAAACTTCTAAAAAATAGCACAACCACTCACGGTACTGACTCAGAAGGAAAAGAAATTCTATTGGACCGATAAATAAGAGTCAGCATTTCAGCTGTTGAAACTCAAGCTTTGCAGTGCACCTATTCTATCCCTACCCGAAGGCACCGATGACTTCGTGGTATACTGCGATGCTTCTCACCAAGGTCTCGGTTGCGTGTTGATGCAACGGGACAAGGTCATTGCCTACGCCTCACGACAACTCAAAATCCACGAAAAGAATTACACTACTCATGACCTCGAACTTGGAGCTGTCGTGTTTGCTCTCAAAATCTGGAGACATTATCTTTACGGCACTAAGTGCACAATCTTTACCGACCATAAAAGTCTCCAACACATATTCGAGCAAAAGGATCTCAACATGAGGCAACGTCGATGGGTCGAGTTGCTTACCGATTACGATTGCGAAATCAAATACCATCCGGGTAAGGCAAACGTGGTTGCCGATGCTCTCAGTCGTAAGGAACGAACAAAACCACTTCGAGTCCGAGCCCTCAGTATGACCATTCACAACGATTTGAATATTCAGATTCTCACCGCTCAACTCGAAGCTCTCAAACCCGATAATGTCAAAAACGAGGCCTTACGAGGCATGGATAAACAATTCGAAATCAGACCTAATGGAGTTAGGTACTTTTCTAACCGAATCTGGTTGCCTAGTTTCGGGAACCTGCGGGACTTGGTGATGGATGAAGCTCACAAGTCCAAATATTCTATCCACCCGGGATCCGATAAAATGTATCACGGGATCAAAGAGTTTTATTGGTGGCCGAACATGAAAGCTGAAATTGCCACGTACGTCAGCAAGTGTCTTACTTGTTCAAAAGTCAAAGCCGAATACCAGAAACCTTCCGGCTTACTCCAACAACCCGACATTCCTGAATGGAAATGGGAACAGATTGCCATGGATTTCATAACCAAACTCCCTAAATCGTCAAGCGGTTACGATACCATTTGGGTGATCGTCGATCGTCTCACCAAATCAGCTCATTTCTTGGCAATCAGAGAAACCGATAAAATGGAATGCCTCACAAAAATCTACATCAAAGAAATCATTTGCCAACATGGTGTCCCTATCTCGATTATCTCTGACAGGGATGCTCGTTTCACATCTCGCTTATGGCAATCACTCCAAAAATCACTGGGTACCCATCTCGATATGAGTACCGCATACCACCCTCAGACCGATGGCCAGAGCGAACGAACTATTCAGACACTGGAAGATATGCTACGAGCCTGCGTAGTTGATTTCGGTTCAAATTGGGAAAGACATCTACCATTGAGCGAGTTTTCCTACAATAACAGCTATCACGCCAGCATTAAGGCTGCAACTTTTGAGGCACTGTACGGTCGTAAGTGCCGGTCACCGATCTGTTGGACTGAAGTGGGAGATAGTCAACTCACTAGTCCTGAACTCATACACGAAATCACCGAGAAAATTGTTGAAATCCAAAACCGACTCAAAGCCGCACGTGATCGTCAGAAAAGTTACGCTGACATGAGACGCAAACCCCTCAAGTTCCAGGTTGGGGACCGAGTACTCCTGAAAGTATCGCCTTGGAAAGGCGTAATCCGATTTGGCAAACGCGGGAAATTAAATCCCAGATACGTTGGGCCTTTTAAAATCCTCGAACGGATTGGCCCCGTGGCATATCCACTGCAGCTGCCATCCGAACTCAGCAGCGTGCACTCTACCTTTCACATTTCTAACTTAAAGAAATGTCTGTCTGACGAGACACTTATCATACCACTTGACGAGATTCGCATCGAATAACAAACTTCACTTCGTTGAGGAACCCGCTGAAATTATGGACCGTGAAGTCAAACAACTGAAACAAAGTCGTATTCCCATCGTCAAAGTCAGGTGGAATTCGCGGCGTGGTCCGAAATTCACTTGGGAACGGGAGGACCAAATGCGACACAAGTATCCTCACTTATTCACTGACTCTACATCGAATGTGACTTCGACTTAAATTTCGGGATGAAATTCTTTTAACAGGGGGAGAATGTAACAACTGCCAAATTAGGGCTAGTAATTAGCGCCTAATCCTCTGTAAATATATGTAATTAGTTCTGTGTTAGGCTAATTAATGTAACGAAATATATAATTGTGAATATATACGAATACGCGATTGGATTTGATCGTACACAATCTTTAAATCGAATGTAATTCGATTCGGTAAATACGGACGTTGGTGAAACATTTCTCAAAAACACCATGACATTCAGAATAACATTTTAATAATACTCTCAAGTTGTCCTATTTCGTACAACTAAAATCTCGCGATTTAAAAACAAAATACATAATTTATTTAAAGATTTGACAAAATAATTCGACTAAATTATTTAACAAAGATTAATATTTTTAAACGAATAATTACACGAAAAATAAATATTAAACGCTTAAATAACGGAGAAAACGAACACCACACGGAGGCGTGGACTGAAAGGTGGAGGATAAACCTCCACCTCCCTTCCACTTTCTTTCATTCATCATCATCATCACCTCACTCCATTCTCTCTCTCTCTCTCTTTCTTTTCTTTCAAAGAAAACCACCACCACCATCCCACTAAATCTCAAAATAACAACATTAAACACACCCGGATCATACCCTCCGTTTGGAAGAAAAGCATCACCTCGCAACGATCTACATTCCTATCTTTTCGGATTTTCAATCCGACACTTTGTAAGTTTCCGACAAATCCCGACATCTCTCGATTTTTAGCATTTTCACTAGTTTATGGTTTCTATAGGCTTATTATGTTCATATAAGGGTTGAGTAAAAGAATCGGACCAAACGGAAACCCGAAAACATGTTTTTGGCTCAAAATCCGTCGACCAGACGTAAATGACGCACTAATGAACCCAGATATGCGTCACTTCGTGCGACACTGACTAAGTGTCGCATAAGCCCTCTTTTCCTGTCACTACCTAAGTGACGCATTTTCAATATCCGTCACTACTAGCGTCACTTGCCTTAGTGACGCCTATGATCGAAATCTAATTTTATACGACACTCTTTCCCGACACTACTCTAGTGACGCCTAGAACCTTAAACCGACACTTGTTACCGTCACTGCCTAAGTGTCGCCACCTTATGCGTCACTTCCCTAAGTGACGCCCTAAACTCATATTTCGCAAATTTATGCGACACTTCCTAAGTGTCGCCTAAACCTTAAGTGTCGCTATAAGTGACGCTAAAAACAGAAAGTTTCAAACCATTTTTACTAAGTATCGAGACCAAAAATTTATCACTTGATTTCACCCAAATTCAAGTCCAGATGCGTTTTTCACCATAACAATATGATAGAAATAAAAAATTTTCAAGCTGACCTGGCATCTCGACCCCAGCCAAGGGCCAGCCCCTTGGATCCCGCCAGGGGTTGCCACCCCTGAAACCCCGCTACCCAGGGGCGCTGCCCCCGGACCCCCGTCACTAAAGGTTGTAAATACATTTCGCACCAAGTGTTGAACTTAAACAACTTCAAACCTTATTACGACACGACTTTATAAACAAATTGAGACATATTTTTCAAGAGTAACACTTTGGAATCACTAATACAAACCGTCACCAACGGGCCAACCATGTTTTCTAAGAACGAATGATAACAAACCAACATTGGACATAACGAGTTGTGTAGACAACTAGCCTAGATGGTCTTGCGGGACATCTACTTACTTAACTTTATATGTTTAGGCATTTAAAGGTTACGGGTTCGGAGAACCTACACACTACTCACTGTTTGCTACTGCTTACTACTCGACTCAGGTGAGTCTTACGGCCCCACTTTTACTGTTTTTCTTATTGGGGGAGATACATGCTACTGATTTTCCTTGAACACAAGTACTAAACTGCTTACTATACCAAACGGAATTGCATGAGTTATTTACTACTTACAGAAGTCTCTCCATCATATATCGTTAGTTATGGACTTAAGCGCGAACACTAGTTAATGGATCCATTAGGGAAATGACCCTCCCCGCCCGGGGTAGTAGCGCTACCACGAACCGTTCTGTAAAAACGGGCGACTATTATTCGTTACTTATGCTTGCTCAGTTACGAGCATGTCACGGGAGCAAATTATTACTTACGGGTTAAGCTTCGATTATGAGCCTCATGGCAACGGTATAACTTATTTACTTTACATTTGCTGGATTTGCAAATACTTGATTTACGCCTGCGGGCACAACTCATGAAATATGGTGTTCAAAACTGATATTACTTACAAACCTGTGAGATTCACCGACATTCGTGTTGACCCCTTTTAGCATGTATTCTCAGGTACACAGACGGAGTAGGATTACTTCGGGACATAGATAGAGTCGCATGATTTCAACTAAACTGCATTAACGGAGATTCTCAGCATTATCTTTTGTACATGTTGATTATGTAATAGAATCTCCCGCTATACGCGTGGACTCTAGGAAACTACATTTTGTATACGAAAACATTAAGTTTTCAAACATTTATATCTATGAAATCGTTTTACAACGTCTCATTTAGAGGTCGTTTACTGTATATCTTGTGCTTTGTATATTGATTAGTAACACCCAAGTATGCTTCCGCAAATCATCAAATTTGGGGGTGTTACACCAGTCGACCATCCATGCTAGTGTTCGTACAATCAAGTTATGTCCAAAGTTTTTGTCAAATGTTTATGTTTGAATTTCGTAGTTGTGAAAATGTATACGACTCGTTGGTGATAGTTTGAAATCAAAATTTCAATAATATAAGTCTGTTTGTGATGTTTGTATAGTTCGTGTATCGCATCGTATTTAAACATTCATTTTCGGTTAAGTCCAACACTTAGTGAAAAAGTGGGTTTAAACTTTCTCTTTTTAGCGTCACTTGAGGCGTCACTTAATGGTTTAGGGCGACACTCAGGAAGTGTCGCATAAAAATGTAAATTCAGTATTATTGATGTCACTTGAGGAAGTGACGCATAAGGTATGAGTGCCGGTGTAAGTGTCGGGTATGAGTGTCGGTATGATTGCAAATCGATTTTGGGGCGACACTTAAGCAAGTGTCGGGTACAAGTGCCGGGCATTGGATTCGCGACACTTAGGAAGTGGCGCAAAAAGAGGGTTTTTAGCGGCACTTAGGCAAGTGACGCAAGATTAGGGTTTTATGCGACACTTAGTGCGTCACTTAAGTGTCGCTACACTGTTTTTGGCCCCGATGCGTCACTTACAACTGTTCGTGAATGGTTTGTAAAAACGAGTTTTAAGCTTCGATTTGGACATAATCAGTTGGTAAAAACACTAAAACATGATGTATTAAGTATCTTAAACATGAAATATCAAAGAAAATAACGAAATCGGAGCGTTTTCGAGATTTGTCGGAAACTTACAAGTTGTCGCGAGAGAAATCCGAAAAGATGAAAATGTAGATCGTGACGAGGTGAACGTTTTTTCACCAAATGAGTCTTGGAATTTGAGGTCGTTTGGTAGTGCTTTTTGGTGGATTAAGGTGGTGGTGGTGGTTCTTTAAAGAGAAAAGAAAGAAAGAGAGAGAGTGTGATGGTGAGAAATGAGGAAGGAAAAAGGAGAGTGTGGGGGTTTTGGTGAAAGCCTCCCACTTTTCGTTCCCCGCAATCGCGCTCCGTGCGGTGTTCGTTTTCCCGATTGTTAAATGTTAAAATAATTTTAATTGGTAACTTTGTAGATACGTATTCGAATATATTTTTAGTTGAGATATTTTATAGAAATAATTTAGTTGGGTTATAAAATTTTAACTTTGTTTTATTTTAGTTTTTCGTATATGTTTCGAGTTATTTCAGTTTACGAAATAAATGTTATACGTTACAAAATACTTGGTAAATATTATCAACATAATATTTAATAAACGTTTATGTTATTTAATAAATTTCATTTTATTAAATAATTTTGTTCACCAACAGTCATATATTTTTGTCGTGTTTGTTCCAATGGTTTTGTACGTAATTATACAAGTCTCAAAATATGTAATACTACGCGTATTAACTAGTTGGGCTTTGCTAGACTTATCTCTAAAATTGTTGTGAATTCACTCAAAGTAGGGAATTAGCCTAAAATGCAAATGTTTAGTGTACGTAATCTCGTTTAAATTTGCGGGGTGTCACATTCTCCCCATGTTAGAGAAATCTCGTCCCGAGATTTAAAATCAAGTCGTATCGCCCGTTGCATATGTTTTCTGAAAAGACGTGTCGTCAACAATAGTAATAGTTTACGTGGCGCTTTAGGTTGCCATAAAGTTCTAGGAGCATAGGCTTAAGAGATAATGTAAAGTTTTAGTTGTTAGTTTGATTTTGAAACATTGTAAACAATGATGGAAATTGATATAGACTTGGTGATTAAATAATGGAGATTTATTTATTGGAAGGAGTTCTGCCATTTACTATTGTTTGTCATTATGTTTCAGTTTTGCATGTTTAGACACCACCTCCCGAATAAAACAGTTTTTATTCAAAACTCCTCAGTCGTTCACACTCCTGGAAGTAAGTGGTGAATCAAGACTGTCATGGAGTGTTAGTAGATTGTCTATGGAGATTAGACATGGCATAGAGAATGCTGCAACACTCATGGGTACTTAATGTGGATTTAAGTATAGGAGAGGCCCGCACTCATGGAAGTTACTTCATGGATTGAAATCACGAGTAACTCTGAGATGATAATATCCTCTATTCTTAAAATGGAGATACATTGAGTTTCTAGTTTTTCAAGTCTGTTATACTTTAGTCTATTCAAACGATATCTTGGGCCCTCTAATGATGAGTTGACTAGTACTATGTAGTCAAAATTTATTTGTTCCTTTTCACCTAATGGGAAAAGCGATATCTTGGACCCTCTAATGATTAAAGATTGACTCTAAAGTGCTAGGCCTGGCCGAGACTAAGTTGATGGTTCAATAGTCTCATAAAGTCAATGTAATCTGAAATCAGAAAACTAATTATGAATCTTGAGATTGATTAAAATCCATGTCTCGATTCATACGATATCAGTAGAACAAAGGAATAGTTGATCACTTATTTAAAGGGCTAACTCTAAGATAAGATTCAGAGTTTAGCAGTTGCGTTGGATGACACTCTCTACTTAGTTAATGGAATATGCTTAAACCAATAGTAGTTGATGACTTGTCCAAGTGGGAGACTGTTGGAATAGTGTCCAAGGTCATAACTAAATTGGTAAGACTATCGTTAAAAGTGGAGTCCTTTTTGGGTTGCCCTCAATGAACAGTAAGAGAAATAAATGAGAAATAATATTAATTGGAATTAATATTATATTTAGTTTATTAATTAGAAATTAATTAGAAACTAAAAGAAAAAAAGGAAATTCTGGAAAATTCATCCATACGCCGTATGGAACTTCCATACGCCGTATGGATGCTAGGGTTTGTAAGGCGGTGGACGGGTGTCAGAAAGTTCTGGAATCCTTCATCCATACGCCGTATGGAAGATCCATACGCCGTATGGATTCTGTCCCACATCGGCTGGAATATCAAAGCCATGTTTTCCTCCTCCCCTATAAATAGGGGCCTAACCCTTAGGTTTTCCTTGTACCTTTCTCTCTTTCTTACTCCTGCTCCTTGTAAGAGTTTTGCGACCTTGAGTCGTGACCTTAGGAGACTTGGGAATTTCTCTTTGTTCGTGGGTGTGAGCCATTAGAGATGTTCTAGTTTGGGCACTCGCCACCAAGCAAGAAGGTTCTGCTAGTTCGTCTACGCGTGAGAAATTGGTTTTCTCAAAGGTTAGTATTTTCCAATTTATCTATTTGTTTTATTGCTTTTATTTATTCAAGTTAAGATCCCTTAGGGTTTAGTTTCCTAATTGCCTTAGATTAATTTTGTTATAATTCCGCTGCGCATATTAATCTAGTTAGGGAATAGAAAACCCAACAGTGGTATCAGAGCCTTAGCTTAATAAATATAAGCATTTAATTATCTGCAATAGTATGTAGGTAAAGATAAATTGGAAATTGGCTTGTCTAAATTGGTAAAAATAATTTACACTTTAGACCCTATATTTTGAAATGTTTAAAATGTAACCCTAAATTTTAAAATGTTTTAAAATAGAACCGTAGACTTTAATAGGTTAAAGAGAGACCTTACATATATTATGAGCTATAAGTATATGTATCATTAAATACAAATACAACGTTAGTCAATTGATAAATCGGCTCACCCATAGTGAACAAACTATAAGAAAGGTATAAGGCGGGTCACTCAAGATTCAAAAACTTACTTGTAATGGAGTACAATGTTGTCGATCATATCGCTTAGAGATCTCTTGTCAACAAAGGGAATGAAACACTCGTCATGATATTAAAAGAATACATTATTATAACTAGCTATAAACATTCTAATCTTTTTAAATTAAATTAAACTAATCAATATGTGATTCACTTTATTAACCTACTTCGGCAAATTAAAACTTGACTAACGATTTAAATTTCTGTATATTTTTAGAGGTGTGTATTGTACATTTTTGTAAGGAGACTAGTTTACAATGATTAAAACAAGCGTATGCTATGTGTATACTATAGAATAAGAGGAGGATATTAAAACGAGAACATGGTATCTTACCCTGTTAGTAATTGTCTCGACTCTCATAATTTGATTTTGACCTAAAAGAATAACGGACATTCAATCAAAGCATATATATAAGATCACCTGAAAATTAATACTCCGTATAATAATTAGATTAGCTTTGCTAGAAATAGAAAAAAAAAATAACAATAGCAAGAACAAAGAGAAAAATCAATGAATCAATGAATTATAATACTCCGTATAAGGGGATAAAAAGTCCAAAATAATGCTAAATTAATGAAAAAAAGGAAAAAGGGAAAGGGGAAACAAATAATATTAACAGAAATTAAATATTTATTTAATGCGTACCTATCACGTGTATAGCGTATTAATTCCGCCCGATGAAGTGCGAAGTGTAACAACCGTCACCAAACCGTTATCGTAATTCAAGCCGTAAAAGTCATTTTTGTCAAAATTCTAATTTCAAGGATTTATTTATATCAAAGTGTTCGTTTTTGAAAAACGAATCCAACGCAAAAAGAATCAATGCAAACGGACGTGTAACGAAGAAGTTATGAAGCAAAACGTAAACGAAATTTGGGCTGAAAATAGAGACGCGATTTAGGGCTAATAGAGGCGCGATTTACCCTGTTTAGCGACGCGATTTACCCCTTTTAGCGACGCGATTCACCCCTAATCGTGACGCGATTCTAAAACAGCCCAGAACCGTATATAAAGGTATTTTAACCCTAAAAACGAGTTGTAAACTCTATTTTACGAATTTCAATCGTTCCTAAACCCCTTTCAGACGAAAATACGAAAGTAAAACCCCAAAAACTCAAGGGTTTGATCCATTCTTTCATTCTATCAATCGAAAACACTCGTTATCGCGTTCATTGGTAAGCTTTTGATTCTATAATTCATCTATACGTTTATTCTATTCTTAAAAACGAATTCTAAGGATTATAACCTCGTTATTTACAGATTCTAAGGAAGTTTCTTGTGCGATCATTCGATAGTTGGTATTATCCCTATCCAATTTCATTCATTAATACGTTATTTCGATTGTTTCATGGTTATCATTTCCTTTCATTTCGATCCATTGTATTCTGGGTGTATGAAATCATTAGATTAATTGTGAAATCAGTATATAAGTTGGTTGTGAGCGAAATATTCAATTGATTAAGCGTTTGGGTTGATTATTATAAAGATTTAGGTTTAAACTCATAAACCTTAATCTGTCCAGATTTTTGTTTCGGTTTAGGAAGCTTGTAACTTGGTCATATCATGATGATTTTTGATGAAACAGGAGTCTAAATATAAGTATTTTGAGTCTTCTTTCAAATGGCATCAGTTTCATGGTTAAAGGTGTAGTATAAGTTGGTCAAAACAATTTTACAAGATTGTATGTCATTTCTGAGTTATTCGGTTCCAGATTTCAGTTAAGTTGTCGATTTTTGAAACGTGCCTTAAACTAAGAATTAGGTCTTGGAATTTTTACTGAAGTGTTTTTAAAGTGTTAAGTATTTTCTGTAAAAATATGATAATCGTTTGAAATATCTAAGTATTTTAAATAAATTAAAACTTTTGTGAAGTCAGAAAGAGTTGACGGTTTAGAGCAGTTCATTTTGATGAATTTTTGAAAATAGTAAATCAACGTAATTGAATCTGGAAAAATTACTGAGTCTTCTAAAACATTAAAATGTCGTTGGTAAATATTATAGAGTCAAATGATTTCAATAAGTATTATCTAAAAATTTGTAAAGTGGAGTCAAACTTTCGGTCATAATCTGAGTTTTTCATTTGGGATAGTTCTTGTGATAATACATCAGTATGATTGTGAGAAAATGTAATAGAAGTGTTTTGGGCATGGAATACAATGGAATGACCTAGTTATGTCTAGGTTGTAACCCATATGCATTACGACATTGTAGATTGCGAGTGGCTTAGTGGATTACACTTAAGGGCGATACTTACATCTTTTCTTGAGGTGAGTTTTCGTGGCCCCATTTTCTTTACTTGTTTTACATTGGGGGAAAAGTATGCTCGTGTTTTATCAACTGTTTTCATGCTGTGATTACATTCATTTTCTTTTTGGACATATGCTTGAAATGTGCTACATTATGTGAGATTATGTGCATTATTTGAGATCATTGAGAACATTGAGAACATTTGTGGCTATTCGTCTTGCTCCATTGGGGGTATTGACAACACGCTATTTGGATACATTGACATCATTTAGGCTATTCGTCTTGCTCCTTTGGTGGTATTGACAACACACCGACGTATATGCTATTCGTCTTACTCTGCGGGAGTAATGACAACACGCATGGTGGTTTGTTGAGATTTATTCGATTACACTAATTTCATTTATATGTGCCTTTTCATTTGCATTGTCCTACTCAGTTATTTATCATAGGAAAACATTATTTTATGGTGTCTGGTTTCAAACCTACAAAACTCACCAACATTCGTGTTGACGTTTTTGAGCATATCTTTTCAGGTTATACTAGTGGACTTAAAGCAGTGGACAAGAGAACTTAGTGGACCTTTAGGGTTGCATTAAGAGTTATTCAAGACTTGTGGTACATCATTAAGGTTGTTTGTGAAGGCTTGTTTTGTCTTAACATTGTAGTGTACGTTCGATTATAAGATTTTGAATTCATTGTTGAAATGTATGCATGACATGAACCGTTATTCATGTTAATGGCATTATGACACATTGGATATTGTATTTCATATATAATTCTTTATAATGATGTGTTATGATCCTATCACCGTTATATCCCGTTGTTTCCGCTTTAGACGGGGTGTGACAGATTTGTATCAAAGCCATTGTTTACAGAGATTTAGGTGGATTGGCCTAGACTATAAATAAGGAACCCACATATAGAACATGTGTTAGGAAGTTATGTGTGCATACAATTCCGTGAAGCTAGTTGTAGCTAATGTCGATAATTCATCTTAACCATTTCAAGTAAGAAGGACGTTGTAAGCGTTTCTTCATCATCTTGCTACTCTTTATGTGATTCGTCTACATGTTACTTAGGATTTTATAACTATCCGATCTCTTTCCGTGAATACAAAGCTTATTGTGATACAAAGACTTGGAAGATAAGTATGGGTATGAAAGAATACTTTCACAATTACGGCTGCAGATGTAATTGACAAAGGTGTTCCGACGTATGTGTGCTTATCTGACCATATTTGCATGTCTCATGTGCTATCTTCGTGTCGTATGGTAATAAAATCCCAATTACTTTCCTTACCGAATCATTCTTATGTTTGTGAGTCTTGTGCATTTATGCCTAGACAAACTCCAAAGTATTCATTCTATTCTAAACTCATATGAATTCGAAATTATAGCAATCATACTACTAAGACACATTGCCCGTAAATTTTACTCATGGAGGAGAAACACTCGGTGGTGATCATACAAGTGATAGTGGTGATTGAACTGATGGTTGAACCGGAGGAATTTGTTGTATTGAAGGCAAGAACTCCAATGTTGTTGCGATCATTGCACGACGGAGGTGGGCCTTAATATTCAAAGTTGCCATGCAAGTTAGTATCAGCATATTGAAGCATGGTAGTGCTAACGACACCAAAGGCGGAAATGGAATTAACACTCGAGAATTCAAATGATGGGAGTGGTGATGGCGCGAAAAATAAATAAATAAATAAATAAATAAAAATAATAATATTAATAATAAAATATATAAATAAATAAATAAATAAAATAAATAAAGGCACTGTTTAAGGAGAATTATTCTTTCAATAACGAAATGAAGAAGTTAGTGAACAAGTTTTGAAATTTCTCTACGAGGAGAGTTAAGTATGCAACATATATCTGACAATTTCATGAGTTGGGCAAGATTATACCGCATCGCGTGGCACTCAAAGCTAAGTAAATTGAGAAATACACCAACAGCTTTGTTCTAGAAACTCGCGGGATGGTAAAAGTGACTGAGCCGGTAAAAGTGACTGAGCCTCCTACCATCCAAGGCGCAATACTAATGGGTGGATTGTTAATCAATGAGATCAATAAGGCAGGCACTGTAGAAACAATACGAAGAATGAGAGGGTATTCAAAAGACTGGTAGCTACTAACACATGAAGAGAGGGTTACACTAGTTCACATTCCTTATGTGTAAGGTGTAACTACTATCATCACACATCTGCATCATGTTGTGTTTATTCAAACTGCAACTTAAGAGGTCATTTTACAATTAAATGTTGGATGACAGCTCGTCAAGTGGCACCAATCAACACAGTAGGAAACTCGATGGCTTATTTTGAGTGGGAGACTTTGAAATAATTTTATTAATGAGTGCGTATAGAGACTAAAGGACGTTACATAAGGGTATACTCTAGTGCTAGAAGATTTCTCTTTTAGCATTGACTTGTTACCCTTCGGACTTGGAAGTTTTGGTGTAGTTGTGGGGATGGATTAGTTGACGAAATTTAGGTAGAAATTGTATGTTTGAGAAAGTATTTCGTATACCACTTAAGTGGTAGTGTAATACCTGAGATTTTCATAGAACACTTCAAAGACGAAAAGAAACAACTCATGAGCGTAAAGGCTAAAAAGTTAAAATTTCAAAACATTCCATTATCAACGATTTCCTCGAGGTCTTCTCGGAAGATTTAGAAGGATTATTTCCCTCTTTACTCGTAAGGTTTTGTATCGATCTTATTCTTGGAGCAACCCCAGTTGCAAAAACTCCAAATCATTTAATACTATTTGAAATGCGAGAACTATTTAATCCAATTTTAGATGCTTCAAGACAAGAGTTTTATTCGCCCTAGTCTTTTTCCTTTAGGAGCACCTGTCTTATTTGTCAAAAAGAAAGATGGTTCATTTCATTTGTGCATTGATTATTATGAACTTAATAAATTTACGGTCAATAATCGCTGTCCTCTTCCAAGGATAGTTGATTTGTTTGATCAACTTCAAGGTGTTCAGTGGTTTTCAAAAATCAATCTTTGTTCTGGTTATCATCAATTGATGATACATGAATCAGATATACCAAAGACTGCGTTTAGTACTCGCTACGAACATTTCAAATTTCTCGTTATGTCTCTCGATCTTACTAATGCGACTATAGCATTCCTATATTTAACGAACACGTATATAAGCCGCATCTCGAAGAATTTATCATACTTTTTCATTTGCGACGTTCTGAATTATTCTAAAACCAAGGAAGAGCATGAAGTCCCTTTGAGACTAATCCCGGAGTTTCTTTTGAAAGAAAAGGTCTATGCAATATATTCAGAGTTCGAAATTTTGCTACAAGAGGTTTGTTTTACTTGGGCATGTTGTGAACAAGGAAGTTATTCTGGTAAATTTTAGCAAAAATAGAAGCTGTAAAGGGATGGAAGGTCCCACAACTATCATGAAGGTTCGTAGAGCATTTGGGATTCACAGGTTATTATCGGCATTTTATCGAGAGTTCTTCAACGATCGCTCTACTGCTCAGAAAAGATATATATCTATATATATAAGTTTGTTTGTGGTAAGAACTTAGAAGAAGCTTTTCAAACAGTGAAGGATGACGGATCGGAGGATTTCGTTGTGTATTGTGATGCATCAGACCGAGGTCTGAGTTGTGTGTTAATTAAAGGGGAAATGTAATCGTATTCGTCTCTCGACAACTCAAGATACATAAGCATTACTATATTACCCACGATTTGGAACTTAGAGCGGTAGCATTCGTACATATGTGTTGAAGACACTACTTGTATGGAATGAAGGACGTTATGTATACTGATCATAAGAGCTTTTAACACCCCTATGTTCAAAAGAAGTTGAATATGAGGAAAATGAGGAAGCTCGAAATATTTAGTGGCTACGATTGTGAATTTTGATATCATCCGGGGAATACGGATGTCGTGGCAGATGTTTTGAGTAGGAAGGAAAGAGTAAGCCAATGTGAGTGCAAGTCAAATTTTGACGATACACTCTGGCATTAAGGATAAGATGTTCAAAATTCAAGATGAAGCATTAAGGATACTCATATACAAAACAAAAAGTTGCGCGGGTTAGACAAACAGTTGAAACATGAAGTGGATGCGCTGTTACATCTTATGAGAAGATTTTGGATTCTTTTACTAGGTGGTCTATAGACACTGGTATGAACAGAGTGCATAAGTCAAAAATATTCCATACATCGAGAGGTATCTTTATATTATGGATATATATTGGTGACTGGGAATGAAGAAGGACATCGTTAACTACATTAGTCAATTAGTCAATGCATGATCTGTTTGAAGTTCAAGGCTGAATACTCGAGACTCTCGGGTCTATTACAGCAACCAGATATTTTTGAATGGAAAGTGGGAAACATGACGATGGATTACGTTATGAAGTTTCTTATAACTAGTTGTGAGCATGGCTCGATCTAGGGATAGAATGACTAATTCAGCTTATTTCTTAGCTGTCCACGAGGATTACAAGATGGGGATTTTGGTAAGGCGTTACATCGACAAAGTAATAGCAAAGCTTGGAGTGTTTGTATCAATTATATCTGATTTTTGATGGTTACTCTACTTTACAATTTTGGCAAGTGTTACGGAAGGCTTTGAGAACGCGTTTTGATATGAGGATGAGTTATCATTTCCGTACTGATGGATGGAGTGAGCGAACCATTCAAATGTTGGAGAATATGCTTAGAGTTGTGTTACCGATTTTGGTAGAAGTTGTGATACTCACTTACCACTAGTTGAGTTCTCATACATCACAGTTATCATTCTAGTATTCAATGTGCACTAGTTCAAGCACTTCAAGAGAGAAGGAGTCGTTCATTGTAGCGTGGATTAAAGTTGGATTAAAGTCAGTGGATTGGATTGTAATAGTCCATGAAGCTATTGACAAGATCGTTCAAATCAATGAGAGGTTGGAAACAGTACGTGATAGGTAAATGAGTTATGAAACAAACATTGACATCAGTTAGAGTTTTGTGTTGGGAATCATATATTGTCTAAAGTGTTACTTTGGGAAAGTGTCGTGCATTTTGGGAAGTTTGAATTATTAGCATATGTGTTTGTTGGACCGTTCTAAATTGTTGAACGTATGGGTTCAATAATGTATCGATTGAAAGTTGTCACAAGAGTGAAGTGGTGTTCACGAAGTATTTCATGTGTAAAATATAAGAAAGTGTTGGCTAGGAAAGTCTTACACGTATTTCTAGAAGGAATTCAGGGAATCACAGATAACATTGTGTAGAGAAACTGGTAGAAACCATGGATTGAGGGGTCAAAATGTTGAAGCACGGAAAATTTTAATTTGTCATGGTCTGATAGAACACTTAGCGAGGATTCGAGTTTACTTAGGAAAGAAAAGTGTGACTAAAGCTTAAATATTTGTAGTTATTATGTGATCGTGTTGACAGTATTTCTCCGACTGAATTTCGGGACGAAATTCTCTCAACTGGGGGATACTGTAACAACCGTCACCAAACCGTTATCGTAATTCAAGCCGTAAAAGTCATTTTTGTCAAAATTATAATTTCAAGGATTTATTTATATCAAAGTCTTCGTTTTTGAAAAACGAATCCAACGCAAAAAGAATCAACGCAAACGGACGTGTAACGAAGAAGTTATGAAGCAAAACGTAAACGAAATTTGGGCTGAAAATAGAGACGCGATTTTGGGCTAATAGAGGCACGATTTACCCTGTTTAGCGACGCGATTTACCCCTTTTAGCGACGCGATTCACCCCTAATCGCTACACTATTCTAAAACTGCCCAGAACCGTATATAAAGGTATTTTAACCCTAAAAACGAGTTGTAAACTCTATTTTACGAATTTCAATCGTTCCTAAACCCCTTTCAGACGAAAATACGAAAGTAAAACCCCAAAAACTCAAGGGTTTGATCCATTCTTTCATTCTATCAATCGAAAACACTCGTTATCGCGTTCAATGGTAAGCTTTTGATTCTATAATTCATCTATACTTTTATTCTATTCTTAAAAACGAATTCTAAGGATTATAACCTCGTTATTTACAGATTCTAAGGAAGTTTCTTGTGCGATCATTCGATAATTGGTATTATCCCTATCCGATTTCATTCATTAATACGTTATTTAGATTGTTTCATGGTTATCATTTCCTTTCATTTCGATCCATTGTATTCTGGGTGTATGAAATCATTAGATTAATTGTGAAATCAGTATATAAGTTGGTTGTGAGCGAAATATTCAATTGATTAAGCGTTTGGGTTGATTATTATAAAGATTTAGGTTTAAACTCATAAACCTTAATCTGTCCAGATTTTTGTTTCGGTTTAGGAAGCTTGTAACTTGGTCATATCATGATGATTTTTGATGAAACAGGAGTCTAAATATAAGTATTTTGAGTCTTCTTTCAAATGGCATCAGTTTCATGGTTAAAGGTGTAGTATAAGTTGGTCAAAACAATTTTACAAGATTGTATGTCATTTCTGAGTTATTCGGTTCCAGATTTCAGTTAAGTTGTCGATTTTTGTAACGTGCCTTAAACTAAGAATTAGGTCTTGGAATTTTTACTGAAGTGTTTTTAAAGTGTTAAGTATTTTCTGTAAAAATATGATAATCGTTTGAAATTTCTAAATATTTTAAATAAATTAAACTTTTGTGAAGTCAGAAAGAATTGACGGTTTAGAGCAGTTCATTTTGATGAATTTTTGAAAATAGTAAATCAACGTAATTGAATCTGGAAAAATTACCGAGTCTTCTAAAACATTAAAATGTCATTGGTAAATATTATAGAGTCAAATGATTTCAATAAGTATTATTTAAAAATTTGTAAAGTGGAGTCAAACTTTCGGTCAGAATCTGAGTTTTTCATTTGGGATAGTTCTTGTGATAATACATCAGTAGGATTGTGAGAAAATGTAATAGAAGTGTTTTGGGCATGGAATACAATGGAATGACCTAGTTATGTCTAGGTTGTAACCCATATGCATTACGACATTGTAGATTGCGAGTGGCTTAGTGGATTACACTTAAGGGCGATACTTACATCTTTTCTTGAGGTGAGTTTTCGTGGCCCCATTTTCTTTACTTGTTTTACATTGGGGGAAAAGTATGCTCGTGTTTTATCAACTGTTTTCATGCTGTGATTACATTCATTTTCTTTTTGGACATATGCTTGAAATGTGCTACATTATGTGAGATTATGTGCATTATTTGAGATCATTGAGAACATTGAGAACATTTGTGACTATTCGTCTTGCTCCGTTGGGGGTATTGACAACACGCCGGTTGGATACATTGACATCATTTAGGCTATTCGTCTTGCTCTTTTGGGGGTATTGACAACTGATGTAAAGCAAAAAGTCACGTTTTTACCTGCATTATTTGTCCCATATTTAGCTCTTTTCTAACAAATACATCTTAAAATAATCATTAATCGTTAACTTTTGTTAGAAAGGTATAAACTTGCCGGTCCTGCGAAAATCATGCAAAAAGGTCAGAAAACTAACCGAAATAGGCACCGAATTGAGCCAAACCCTAAATCTACTGTAAACTCCATACCAAGACCTCAAAATTATCTTATTTTGTAGCTATGGAGATTACGAGAACGTGGATATAAGGATTGCTCAAAACGGATCAAGGATGAAAAAGTTATGCAAGTTACAGCGCAGCCGAAAGCTACAAAACGTATTCTGGACACGCCTGGGCCCCACACATCCAATTTCTACCAAATTGGCATCATTAGAAGCGTAACGGAATTACGAATCCGTAGGCAAAAGAATCAAGTCAAACGGACGCGAAACGAAGAAGATACGGCCTTCCGAAGTTGCGAGAAAAGCCGAAGAAATCACACGGCCTAGCACACGGCCACCATGAAGCCGTGTACGGCCCTGATATAGCCGTGTACGGCCCTAAACAGGCCGTGTACGGCCCTGTTTAGGCCGTGTACGGCCTCTTTTGCTCTCACACGGCCTCTTCCTTGCTTCGTTTGCTTGTACGTGTGCTTGTGAACTTGTACTCTTGGATCCAAGGCTTGCCTATAAATAGAGGCTTCATTCACCTCATTCCACACACCAATTCTTCATAGAATTCTCACTTTCTCTCTCACACACTCTTTCTTTCTCTTTCTAGTTTAGCTTTCTCTCTCTAGCACTACTCTTAGGAGTTAGAGGAGAAATAGTAGGGTTTTAGTTAGTTAGCTCTTGGTTAATATTTAACCAAGACTAACGGAGGGGCTACTCTTGTAATAGTGTTAGGGATATTTCGAGGGTCTTATTTGTAATATTGTCCAAGATATTGCAGAGGTTACGCTCGTGTATTCTTTCAACATTATTCAAACTACGCGTTACATTCGGTTATCTCTTTCCTTATCTTTCATAATGATGATTATTATTATTGTTGCTATGCTAGATTTAGGATTGTTTGTTATGCGTAGGGAGTAGTTACCTTGTGCTTGTTATGATGTAGTTAGTTTATGTATTGTGGGTGATGTTACTTTAAATATACAATTGGGATACTATCGTTATGAAACAACGGAGGGAACGTTATATGGCTTTCATTTGTATAGCGTCGGAAACATCACGAATGTGTGTAGTACGGAACGTGGAAGCTATGAAAGTCGTGGGCACAATCCGTTGTGGAATAATGTTCCCAAATGTTACATATTGAAAACCGGTGTACTGTTAACTTTGCATTTATGAATTTCTAAACCTAAAAGCCTTTCCTCCAATAAACGTGGTTAGAACCTGTATGACAAGGAGTCATGTACCTTGATCAACCGGTCACTACCTATCTGTGTTTTCAAATCAAATAAACCAACATGGTCTGAATTGTGTAGCTGTGGAAATACTGTTTAAACCTTTTGTATAGTACACCGTGAATCAATCATGGATTTATTGGGAATGTAGTGAGGGCTGGTTTATATCATAGATGGTTAAACGTTAATACAAACTTAGTTAAACTAGTCCAGAGTGACCATAAAGTATGTGGCACCGGAAAGACCGTAAAACGGCACAGTACTTCGTATAGCGTTTAAATACTTGGGAAAAGCTAAGGAACTGTCGTCGGTTGAAGACTGTGTCACATCCTGGTTGAACCACACAGCTCTGGACTAAACAAAGACCATTAATGTAGAGTTAGTAGTCGCCAAACCAAGTCTTAATCATAAATGCCTTGTCTAGTCTTAGCATCTTCACAGTGTTAAGAACGGTCAGAACATTAGCGGGTCTGTTACTCTATCTCATGCGCCCAGGAATACTATTCCAAGAAGGGTCACTTCTCCACCATATGGAAAGTGTTGAAGAGTTGAGCAGCCTCCTCTGATCAGAATCACCATAACCTAGCAACCCAGTGACATACTGTCTGAGAAATCAAACAGTAGGGTGTTAGTGTTTACACTGTGAATACTTAGACAAAAGCAAGACACAAATCTTTAAAAGACGTTTTCATACTTAAACCTTAAACATCACCCCATGCATAAACTAATGAAGTCATAGCAAGCACAACCCTCCATTTTTACTTTTCTGCTTTCTTAGTTTTAGTAGTTTAATTAGATAAATAGATAAAAAAACCAAAACAACCACCTTTCAATCTATCCAACCCTAGCTTAATTACTGATTTGTCAGAACTAGCTCTGTTTCAATTCTGCCGTTGTGAGGAACGACCCTGGATCATCCTTACCACATACTTATATCAGGTATTCGTACCTAGTATTAGTAGGTAGTTCGGAGGATTAGGCTCCCCCCGACTTTTATAAATTTAAAACTTACCACCCCAGTTGCGCCCGTTGCGTGAACGACCGTTTCGGGACGCATCAAGTTTTTGGCGCCGCTGCCGGGGACGGTAGTACGATTCAGAGCCTGTTTAGATAGATTAGTTTTTAAGCGATCCTTTTTGACTTGGATTCACCGTCCTTGTCAGAAGTTACTTTCTGCCCGTAGATGAGCATAGTTAGATTAAATTAGCTTAGATTAGCTTAGAATAACTTCCCACCATACAACAACTTTAATTCTGAAAACCTTCTTCTTGTGTTGTCTTCACTGATAACTTGGCAATGGCAACTTTACAACAACTAAAAGATCAAATTGATAGTCTTTTTAAAATAGTCCAAGATAGATATAGGAGTGATGCCGACTTAGAAAATGAATGGCAAAGGTGTAGGATGAATTATTCGGATAACATAGGGAACTTAGATCCTCAATTACAATATCAGTATAACCCTTATGCCTTCCAACAACACTACCATCCTGAACCATTCAGAGTCTATCCACAACCATCTTACCCTGTATACGAACCACAACCATACGAGAGTTCTAACTTGAGAGAAATGTCCATGACTAATCCCAACAGTAATGTCACTTTCTCACCCTCTTTCACCCCATACGAACAACAAATAGCCGACATGCTTAAAGGATATACTGATAAGCTGTCGAAAATGGAAGAAATAGTCCAAGAAAGTTGTGAGAGAATTAGGGATCAAGTTACAACCATCTATAGAGTACAGGAAGATGAGAGGCATCCACACACCACACCTACTTCACTTGGCATAGACTTTCAATCTCATGAGCCTGGTTGCAAAACTTCTTCAAATCCTACACCTACCCAATCTTCTAAATCCTCACTTCCACCTATTCTTAATCTATCTACATCCGAAACCGATGAGGAGTTCATTCTAGAGGAACTTTCCGAGTCATTGTAACTTGAAACTCTTGGCCGGAGTGACGAGGATGACGAGGTAGACGAAGAGATAGAATTAGAGAGCCCGGAGATGGAGATTTACACAGAAGACCCAGCTTCAGAAGGACCATAGGAATACGCACCAACTCTGAGTAGTGATCTCATCCCAATTCAAACTGACGTGGTTGATGCCATCCCACAACCAGTTGTGGTGGATGATATCCCACATATCTTTCTCGATGAATCACCCATTGATCTAGTTGAACCTGCTACCTTAGACCAACCAGTTGCCCAAGTAGTTGATGAGAATGTTGCTACAAGATTGGAGACGTCAACGGATACTGTCCCACCTCCATGCCCAGAGTACAACATTCTCACCAACTCAAAGACCATAAGAAGTAAGGTGGGTTTTGCATCATGGTTGTCTTACAAACCATCTCTCCACAACATAATGACGTATACGTCTTGGAGTGGTGAGGACACCTTTGACCAACCCATTTTGCCCACTGAGGTAATAAAAGTTGAGAGATTTGTTACGCCTCCGGTAGAACAATTCCCTCACTTTGAATTATTTCCTCATATTGGACATACCCTAGCCTTGAATTGCCTTAAACTCTTAGGTATGTACCAATATTACCACTTGTGTCTACTGATGGATGCAAGGAAGCCGCTAGGATCTCCTGATATATAGTGTTAGAGTCAAGCTAGAGACTCGAACAAAAACAAGCGCTTCTCGGGAGGCAACCCGTGTCTAACGTAGTTTTAATAGTAGTTAATTTAGGATAAGTAGTATGCTAACCTCAATAAGTAGAAAATGAAACCCTAAATTGCATGTTCAAAGTTTTCTTTATTTTTATGAACAAAAAGGATGGTTTGCGAAATTACTTCATTGTAAGTCAAATTTTTGTCAAAACCTTAAAACTTCCTACTCCCGTTTGTTTGAACCTCATGGTAACATCTATTTTAACCTTTATCTAAGATCTCGAGTTCTTACTATCCCTTACGAACATGGAAACCTACTAGAATGAGAATTAGGAACCGTAGTCATCTTATACAACCCATTCACATATTTTGAGCATTGGAGGTACTTACATATGTTTCTGTAAACATACATTTAAGATCTTTAAATGATTTATCTGAAAACCTGATTTGTATGTTAATATGTGTATTATGCTCAAACTCGTTTAAAAATGTGTGTTTTGGAAATCTTTATACTTGGTTGCCTGATTTAAATTACTCATGCTAGTATTCCCATATTTGTTGTTATAGGTAACTGACACCTTTTTGTGAGATCAAACTCTGAGTCATACACTGATTTGCTTCTTCAAAGTACTCACTTTGATAGTTCTTTAGCAAACCAGTGACATGTGATGTGGAGAATGATCACTTGTTTGTTAGATCATGCTTGTTTGTTCTATTAAACAGGGACTGACGCCTAGGGATAAAGAGCTTTTGAGTATAATGGAAAGAAGACTAGGGGAGCTTACAAGTTCATCAAATAATGAAACTTTTGATCATTGCTTTTCAGGAGAAGAGATGGCTCTTTCTGGCACGTAGATGGTCACATTCTAGTTGTCTATGACTAGGTCATCGAGTAGATCACATCAAATTTCACCGTCTGTTCCACATCCTAGAACCATACCTTACAATTTCCTTGGTTGATAGCATGGAATTACATGGAACCCGAAATCATCACCATCATCCATCACCATATCCACCCACATTCGCCATCCATCCACATTTATCATCACCATCCGGGATCATTTATTCGCCATGTAATCAGGGAATGAGTACATAGTATATGGGATGTAAGCTAGAGATCTCTGCCGATGAAAACAACATCAGATTTATTAGTTTGTCGGAGAAGATCTCAGATGTTATGGTCGTCGAATTCGGCACTTTCAAATCATCTAGAGCAGTTAGTCTACATCAGCAGCTCTTGATGCATAGGATCCTCATCCATTATCTCTACCCAACATATGGTGTATCTTGGTTGATTATGCATGTATCCGGAAGCAGACGTCACTTCAATTCATTTTCTACAATCTATCCTTTTGGTCTTAGTTATTTTCGTGGGAAAGTTAGTGAAAAGATTGGATGAAGATTATGCCATTATGAGCTCGAGTGCACTTCATGAAGACTGACTTTGATTGTAACACCCCCAAATTTACTGTTGGCGGAAGCATACTTTGGGGTGCTACTAATCAATACACGAAGCACATAAGATACATAATGAACGACCACTACATGCGTCGTTTTACAAATACATTGATTAACGTAGAAGTCTACATATGTTTTACAAAAGACGAGTTCGCATAGATATTTGAGAGATTCTAATACATATCTAATTTTAGCAAAATATAGAAATGCAGGGAAATCTCTTGATGTTTATATGATTGCATGCGACTCGAGCTACAGTATCCTGATGGGCAGTCCAACCTACTGCTGAGTACCTGAGATAACATGCTAAAAGGTCAGCTATAAAGCTGGTGAGCTCACAGGTTTGATATGATAATATATGATTTGTGAACCGCAAGATTTAATGATTTGATTTACAAAGCATGTAAATAAATGAGTAATGAGTATCACATGAATATTTGTAATTAAACAAATAAGTAAAGATTGATACAACTAACATGAGCACATAGTCTGAGCTTAACTGAGGGGTCAGGATCACAAAAAAGTGCCTGATCGAGGGTGCCTCTATGCGTATGCCTAATCAACATACGTTTGAACAAATGATAATGCGTCCGTTTGACAGGTTAGTGCTTGCTAACTCGGACGGGGATTGTCAATCCCATATGGTACCATACACTAACATTCACGCTAAATGATATTAACAGAACTATGCTTCAGAGGACTTTAATTGATTAGATGAAAACAACTCATGCAGCATACGTGATAATTTGATACTTGCGTTCACATGTAAAACAAAATGAGCATGTATCTCACCCCTAGGTAAAAGCATTTAAAAAGGGGCTATGAGACTCACCTGAGTCTGATGAATTGTTAGCCAACAATTATAATGATTCACAATGATTTGATGTCGTTACAACGACTGAACCTGCAGGGCGTCTTAGGCGCGCAAGGTTTTGATAATGATTAGATATTGAACCTGCCGGGCGTATTAAACGCACAAGGTTTTGATTGATTAGATGACTCTACGGACCATCTATGCTAGTTATCCCATTAACTAGTTATGACCAAACACTTTGGTTAGAGATTACGTTTGAGTTTGTGAAAATGTTTACAGCCCATTGGTGATTGATTGAAATAATAATTCTTCAATTATTATTACTACTTTCATTTGTTGTGAACTTATAAAAAGCATATTTGAAGTGTTTAAATGTTGTATCGTTTAAGTATGAAATATGTCGCGATGTCTGACACTTAGTGTAAACCTTTAGTTTTTAGTTTATGGAAAAACGGGGATCCGAAAACTAAAATATGCCATTTTCGACCCCTAGATGACTCCGGATGGCCTAAAACTGACTAGGCTAAGATACTTAGCCTTGACCATTGGGTTGTTTTTGAGTGACCAAGCGAATTTGAGCCCAATCCGTTACAATAAATTTTTCATCGAGAAGCTACCATGTTTTAACTTGTAAAATCATCGATGTTTTCAGAAATTTAATTGTTCCGTTTTAGCTAGAATTCGCCGGGCTAGTTTATTGATCCGTTGGATCATGAAATATAAAGGGGGAATCCGCCGGATTCCCTTGAATCCGCCGGATTGGTGGCATTTGATGGGAATACGCCGGATTCCCATAAATCCGACCGTATTCAAGACAAACGACGGGAATACGCCGGATTCCCATGAATCCGACCGTATTCATGACAATGTTGCGTGGATCATGTTTTCTGGGCAGGAATCCGCCGGATTCCCTTGAATCCGCCGGATTCATAGGTCCGGCTCAGGTCTGTTCGTTCCAAATCACACCCAAACCCAATTTAAAACCATTTTAGCCAACAATCATACATCCTAACCTTATTACATGTTAATATATGCTATTTAAAAACGAAATTACAAACTTTAAATCAACTATTTCTTACAATGATTTTTAGGACGAAAACGATGGTGATGCACGGATGATGATGATGATCCAACTTGACGATCACGATGAGGATGATGATTATGTTGTTGTTGATTGTTATTGTTGGTGTTTTTGGAGTGAATTCGAGAGAGAGAGCCGAGAGAGTGAGGATGAGAGTTTGAGAATGAAAAATAAAATGAACGGAGGGTGTGTTTGGTTTGTTCATCCGGCTCCAATAATTGGAGTCGGTTGGGCTCCCATTCGTAGTACAAAATACCCGTGTTTTTGTACCCGATCGAAAAGTAGTATAATGTTTTAAATATATAAATTTCTAAAAATGAATTCGTTTATACTTTTATTGGAAGTATTTTATAAAAATACCTTTGATGGGATATAATAATATATCTTTGTTTTACGTTTTAGAGACGGATACTATTCGAGTGGTTTCGTTGCGTTTGAGTAAAATGTTATAAAACGAAATATGTTTTATTTTATCTGATGTAAATAATAATTATAAATTTCAATAATAATTCATTGTTTATATATAGTTTTGTCGTGGACGTTTGATTTGTACGATACGAGATACTTGATATATTATCAAAATAATATATAATAATTATGAGGGTATTAAATAACAATTCCATATTACTTAATCACTTGATTTTTACCAACGCCGTATAATTGAATCGGAATTCGGTCGATTTGAAAATGAACGATTAAATATAATCGCGTACTGATATATATTCAACAATATATATATTGATACATACAATTAGCCTAATACATAGAACTAATTACACGTATTTCATAATGATTAGGAACTAATTTCTAGTCCTAATTTGACGGGTGTCACATTGATCCAGCAGATACTGGTGCCAACACAGTCTATTTTTCAGATCCTCAGCTCACCAATATGCCGGCAAACGTGTGAGGTTGCGAATGAAATATTGCACAAAGAGATGGCGGACGTTCATGAAGAAACCGCATTCTACAAGGAGCCAGCTAAAGAAATTCCAACCAATGCAGACTGCGGATTCTTTCTTCAAAACATCTCTTGCCTCTATCGTAGGGAAGTTCCTTTCTTTTCTGTTATGATTTTCTCCATTCCCATACATCCTTATATGCCTAAATTCTAAGTGTGGGATTTCATCCCACCATCTTTTGAAAAACACTTAAAAATTGTTCCACCGTTTCAAACCCTAAGTGTGGGATTTTTCCCGAAGAAAATCATATGTCTTAACAATGAACATTGAGTACAATGTTGTTTTAAGTGTGGGATACACGGTATAATATACCGCAAGTTTATATTTGCCTGTCCAAAGTAATACCTCCATTTTAATTCAATTTTTTTCAAAAATTTTCGCAAAACCAACCCAAAAGGTTGAGATTTTTAATCACCAAAACATTCGAAAACCCAACCTCGACGGTGTTCGACATCCATTCGGTTGATTTCGAATATTTTCAAAGGATTTTAGTCTTAGAATATTCTTTTAAAGGGATAAACCTTCTGTCAAAATAAATAAATTGCTTTGGAAAGTAAGATAAGGCAAAGATAAGAACGTATCTTAAGCTGAAATTGAGAAATCCTCTAGGCATCGCATGACTTGGTGCATATGACCCTTTGATTGTGAGGTACTTGAGCCTTTAAAAAGCATTCACTTTTAATGCTTCACTTTTGTTTCTGAGTGTGCGCCGATGCATGTGTCTTTGAATTAGAACTTGCTCCTGAATGCATTTCGAGACCATACCAATGAGTGCCGTACGCGGTATAGGTGCAAATAGATGATCTTGGCATTTATTAGGATTAACCCATTTCTTTCATATCTTTTCAAGCCAACCCTTCCAACTTTCTTTTTAAGATTGTTGATGATCCGACTAGAAAACCCTTTGCGCCTTAGCCTATTTCATTTCTCTAAACCCTAAAACACTTCCCCACAACACAAACACTATTCTCACCAAAACACCATTCCAGCTCGTGAATCTTCATAGATCATAAGTGAAGGACTGCTTGAGATATCTTTCTATTGGTGTCTCATCTTCAAACATCTCTCCGTACCTATCAAGAGTTTAAAGAAAGAAATCCAAAATGAAGATACGGTACAAAAGCGAAGTTATTACTCATCATGAAAAATATTATCCGCCAAAAGACGGTACGAAAAATTGGTACTTGTCAAAAGAGAAGTTAAAGATGTCTCACTATACGAAGGATCTCCAAGGTCATAAAAATAAGAAAAAGAAAAAAGAAAAAGAAAAGAAAAGCAGGCCTTGGAGAGCTCCTAGAAGAAGAAGACTACTCTCCAAAGAAGAAAAATCTATCAGAACTCAAAAGAAACATCAAGAAGAGATTATTCCTCTAGGAGATGAGTCTACTCTAGAAGTTATCTCAAGTGAAACTTGCTTTAATCTTTGAAAGCTCCGAGTCTGAAGTTCAAAAACCCTAAAACCATTTACCAACCTACCCCTATCCATACCCACTCTACCCTTACTCACACAACCCACTAAAATGCCCTGGGATAATTAGCACCGTTCTCAAAGGAGTGGTGGAGATTCGATTCTCGACCAAGCTTATGACGATAAGCACTGCATGACTGGCATTGAGCGATTTCGTTTCTATTAGATTATAGGTAACCCGATACACTTTGAGTGAATTGAGTGACCCACTTGTGAGAATCGCCCAGTCATGTTCATCTACGTTTCGAGAGTTGCAATGTATGCCAACCAGGGTTGATCAGTTTTATGTTTAAGTACAGTTAATTTTTGTTGATGCTTACTTTCTGAAAATATTTATCTGATTTGAAGAAAGTGACTTTCTGCAGAAGATACTCTAAGCATCCAAAATTATTTTTCAAAAAATTATTTTCCAAATGAGGTTTGCTTGAGGACAAGCAAAAGCTTAAGTGTGGGATATTTGATGTAGCGCAAAAAGTCACGTTTTTACCTGCATTATTTGTCCCATATTTAGCTATTTTCTAACAAATACATCTTAAACTAATCATTATTCGTTAACTTTTGTTAGAAAGGTATAAACTTGCCGGTCCTGTGAAAATCATGCAAAAAGGTCAGAAAACTAACCGAAATAGGCACCGAATTGAGCCAAACCCTAAATCTACTGTAAACTCCATACCAAGACCTCACAATTATCTTATTTTGTAGCTATGGAGATTACGAGAACGTGGATATAAGGATTGCTCAAAACGGATCAAGGATGAAAAAGTTATGCAAGTTACAGCGCAGCCGAAAGCTACAAAACGTATTCTGGACACGCCTGGGCCCCACACATCCAATTTCTACCAAATTGGCATCATTAGAAGCGTAACGGAATTACGAAGCCGTAGGCGAAAGAATCAAGTCAAACGGACGCGAAACGAAGAAGATACGGCCTTCCGAAGTTGCGAGAAAAGCCGAAGAAATCACACGGCCTAGCACACGGCCACCATGAAGCCGTGTACGGCCCTAAACAGGCCGTGTACGGCCCTGTTTAGGCCGTGTATGGCCTCTTTTGCTCTCACACGGCCTCTTCCTTGCTTCGTTTGCTTGTACGTGTGCTTGTGAACTTGTACTCTTGGATCCAAGGCTTGCCTATAAATAGAGGCTTCATTCACCTCATTCCACACACCAATTCTTCATAGAATTCTCACTTTCTCTCTCACACACTCTTTCTTTCTCTTTCTAGTTTAGCTTTCTCTCTCTAGCACTACTCTTAGGAGTTAGAGGTGAGATAGTAGGGTTTTAGTTAGTTAGCTCTTGGTTAATATTTAACCAAGACTAACGGAGGGGCTACTCTTGTAATAGTGTTAGGGATATTTCGAGGGTCTTATTTGTAATATTGTCCAAGATATTGCAGAGGTTACGCTCGTGTATTCTTTCAACATTATTCAAACTACGCGTTACATTCGGTTATCTCTTTCCTTATCTTTCATAATGATGATTATTATTATTGTTGCTATGCTAGATTTAGGATTGTTTGTTATGCGTAGGGAGTAGTTACCTTGTGCTTGTTATGATGTAGTTAGTTTATGTATTGTGGGTGATGTTACTTTAAATATACAATTGGGATACTATCGTTATGAAACAACGGAGGTAACGTTATATGGCTTTCATTTGTATAGCGCCGGAAACATCACGAATGTGTGTAGTACGGAACGTGGAAGCTATGAAAGTCGTGGGCACAATCCGTTGTGGAATAATGTTCCCAAATGTTACATATTGAAAACCGGTGTACTGTTAACTTTGCATTTATGAATTTCTAAACCTAAAAGCCTTTCCTCCAATAAACATGGTTAGAACCTGTATGACAAGGAGTCATGTACCTTGATCAACCGGTCACTACCTATCTGTGTTTTCAAATCAAATAAACCAACATGGTCTGAATTGTGTAGCTGTGAAAATACTGTTTAAACCTTTTGTATAGTACACCGTGAATCAATCAGGGATTTATTGGGAATGTAGTGAGGGCTGGTTTATATCATAGATGGTTAAACGTTAATACAAACTTAGTTAAACTAGTCCAGAGTGACCATAAAGTATGTGGCACCGGAAAGACCGTAAAACGGCACAGTACTTCGTATAGCGTTTAAATACGTGGGAAAAGCTAAGGAACTGTCGTCGGTTGAAGACTGTGTCACATCCTGGTTGAACCACACAGCTCTGGACTAAACAAAGACCATTAATGTAGAGTTAGTAGTTGCCAAACCAAGTCTTAATCATAAATGCCTTGTCTAGTCTTAGCATCTTCACAGTGTTAAGAACGGTCAGAACATTAGCGGGTCTGTTACTCTATCTCATGCGCCCAGGAATACTATTCCAAGAAGGGTCACTTCTCCACCATATGGAAAGTGTTGAAGAGTTGAGCAGCCTCCTCTGATCAGAATCACCATAACCTAGCAACCCAGTGACATACTGTCTGAGAAATCAAACAGTAGGGTGTTAGTGTTTACACTGTGAATACTTAGACAAAAGCAAGACACAAATCTTTAAAAGACGTTTTCATACTTTTACCTTAAACATCACCCCATGCATAAACTAATGAAGTCATAGCAAGCACAACCCTCCATTTTTACTTTTCTGCTTTCTTAGTTTTAGTAGTTTAATTAGATAAATAGATAAAAAAAACCAAAACAACCACCTTTCAATCTATCCAACCCTAGCTTAATTACTGATTTGTCAGAACTAGCTCTGTTTCAATTCTGCCGTTGTGAGGAACGACCCTGGATCATCCTTACCACATACTTATATCAGGTATTCGTACCTAGTATTAGTAGGTAGTTCGGAGGATTAGGCTCCCCCCGACTTTTATAAATTTAAAACTTACCACCCCAGTTGCGCCCGTTGCGTGAACGACCGTTTCGGGACGCATCAACGACACGCCGACGTATATGCTATTCGTCTTACTCTGCGGGAGTAATGACAACACGCATGGTGGTTTGTTGAGATTTATTCGATTACACTAATTTCATTTATATGTGCCTTTTCATTTGCATTGTCCTACTCAGTTATTTATCACAGCAAAACATTATTTTATGGTGTCTGGTTTCAAACCTACGAAACTCACCAACATTCGTGTTGACGTTTTTGAGCATATCTTTTCAGGTTATACTAGTGGACTTAAAGCAGTGGACAAGAGAACTTAGTGGACCTTTAGGGTTGCATTAAGAGTTATTCAAGACTTGTGGTACATCATTAAGGTTGTTTGTGAAGGCTTGTTTTGTCTTAACATTGTAGTGTACGTTTGATTATAAGATTTTGAATTTATTGTTGAAATGTATGCATGACATGAACCGTTATTCATGTTAATGACATTATGACACATTGGATATTGTATTTCATATATAATTCTTTATAATGATGTGTTATGATCCTATCACCGTTATATCCCGTTGTTTCCGCTTTAGACGGGGTGTGACACGAAGACCTTAAGACCCCGTGCCGCTATTTATAACGAAGCCCAAGGGATAACTTGTTAATTGATGTTCGATGTGGTGTTGGAGGAAACCGTGTAATAGGGTAGAGATTTCAATGGACCGGATATCCCTTTGAATCGTGTTATCACTTTCCAAAAACAACAATTCGACCCTATATGCCTTGGGTTACACGAATTTTGTTTTGGGATAATATAAAGAGTGATGTTCTTGATTTGAGGCAACAAACAAGAACCCTAGTTGCAGAAGAGTATTATATGTTCTAATTGTGTCCCATGTGAATCCATTGTTGGAGTTTATATATCTCCCAACAATCAATGGAATTAAATTGGTATTAAGTAACCATCATAAACTCCATTAAGCTATTGCAGTTATAGGCCTTTTAGTATTCATGGATCATTAATATATTAATGACCATAAAGTCCAGCAGGTAAACCAATGAAGAGTCACAGCTAAACGGGTCAGATTTGCCACCCGACCCGTTTGACAAAATCTGCACTTAGGCTTCAAAATCATCCATCAGGTATTATGAATCAGCAACAAGGCATTCATAATCTGCAATCAGGATTCCTGTCTGGAACTAGGTATCTGTCTGTGTTTAGGCCTTTGTCTAGACAGAGGCTTATCAGCACTCAGGTCTAGAAAATCAGCCACATGGTTATGAAAATCAACCATCAGGACTATAAAATCAGCAATCAGGTATTTTGTCTAGAAATAGGCCTTCGTCTTGGACTAGGCCAATTTCAATAATACCACCAATTTCCGCAATAGCTTTTAATCAGGGATGTTACCGACTTGATGGGCGTACACTCCGTACCTCCTAACCCATTTCCAAGTCTAATAACCATATCCCTCAATTACACCAAATTACTAACAATCCTTCCCAATTTAGTGTAATTCCTTTACATGAGATAAGCAAGCAAAACAAAACTTATGCATAAATGAAAATGTCTTGAAGATTGAATTTCCATCTTAGTACATTACACATTCCAAATATTCGAGAATCGGGGTGTTCTAAGAATTGAACCCTTCAACCCATTTGAATACCTGAATATAATATACACACAAGTTTTCAAATACTCTAAAGCGATCTTGACACTATACTAGCCATGTGTCCATATCCATTCATGAATGTTTCAAAGCTAAAAGTCCAAAGCTTCTTGAAGCGGCAAAACTTCACATTCATATAGGTAGTTCCTTTACTTCATGCACCTGCTTTTGCACTTTTTCAAAGGAGCTATTAAGAAGTAAACTTCAACCTAACCTCAGCAGGTCCGAGCACATACCCTTGGGATGACATGTATATAACAATGTGCTCCAATTTCTAAGTGTAAGCTTTCCACATTGAATTCAGCTCCTAATTCATATCAGGAGGGAATTGGGTGTCTTACCATTAGAAATTTATGTGGACTTTAAACCTATCCCTAATGCAGACTTATTAACCAAGTCTCTAGCTAATCCCTTCGTCAAGTGATCAGCTAAATTCTGTTGTGACCTCACAAACTCTACAGAAATCACCCCATTCATGATTAGTTCATGAATCATGCTATGTCTAACACGTAAGTGTCTAAACTTCCCATTGTACATTTGGCTATAAGCCTTTACCAATGTAGCAGCACTATCACAATGGATAGAAATGGGTGCTATAGGTTTAGGCCACAATGGAATCTCATAAATCAAGTTTCTTAGCCATTCCGCTTCTTTACCAGCAGCAGCTAATGCAACAAACTCATATTCCATTGTCGAGTTGGTAATACATGTTTGCTTCTTGGAAGCCCATGAAATGGCACCTCCCCCAAGCAAGAACACCCAACCACTTGTTAAAGAATGATCTTCAGCATTGGTTATCCAACTCGCATCAGAATAACCTTCTAAAACTGAAGGATATCCAACATAAGATAAACTATAATCCATAGTTTTCTTTAAATACTTTAGTACCCGCCTAATTGCTTGCCAATGATGAGCACTAGAATTACTTGTAAACCTACTCAATTTTCCCACAGCAAATGCAATATCCGGCCTTGTACTTGTCATGGCATACATTAAGCAACCAATCACCTTTGAATACTCAAGTTGTGACACAGCATCACCTTTATTAGGTAAAAGCTTCATGCTTGGATCCATTGGAGTACTCACAGGAGTACAATCAAAACAATTGAATTTCTTAAGTACCTTCTCAATGTAATGAGCTTGAGAAATTGAAATTCCTTTGTTTTCACGTTTAATCCTAATGCCAAGGATAACGTCAGCCTCCCCCATATCTTTCATGGAGAACTTTGATGACAAAAACTCCTTTGTTGAGTCAACTTGATCTTGATCAATCCTAAAGATCAACATGTCATCAACATATAGACAAATGATGACTCCTTTACCGAATTCGTCAAATTTGCTATATACACATTTGTCAGATTGGTTTAAATTATAACCACTTGACAAAACCATCAAACTTTTGATGCCATTGCTTAGGTGCTTGTTTCAATCCATATAAGGATTTAACAAGTTTACACACCTTGTTTTCATTGCCCGGCATGATGAAGCCTTCCGATTGTCTAATATAAACCTCCTCTTCCAAGTCACCATTCAAGAATGCAGGTTTCAAATCCATTTGGTGAATCACAAGATTGTGTATTGCAGTTAAGGCAATCAACAATCTAATAGTGGAGATACGAGCAACGAGAGCATAAGTGTCAAAATAGTCAATTCCGGGTTTTTGTCTAAAATCTTGAATGACTAATCTTGCCTTGAACTTTTCAATAGTTCCATCTACCTTCATCTTCTTTTTGAAGATCCATTTGCAACCTAATGGCTTGCAACCAGGTGGTAGATCGGACAACACCTAAGTGTTGTTGCCCATGATGGAATCCATCTCATCATTGATTGCTTCCTTCCAAAAGGCAACATCTTGAGACTTCATTGCTTCATCAAATGTTTTAGGATCATCCTCAAAATTAAAGCAATATGAATATTGGGTAGAAACCTCATCCCTTGAACCTTCAGTTAAGTATAGCTGAAAATCAGGCTCAAATGACTTAGGTTTCCTTTCTCTTTTGCTTTTCCTAAGTTCAAATGACTTATCTTGAGTCACATCCGAACTTACCTCCTTATTGGTTCCACTAGAGCTAAGGACCATATCCTTTTGTCGAGATATAGATGAGAAGCGATTCTCATCAAAGATTGCATCCCTTGATTCAACCACGGTGTTAACCGAAACAGAATCATTAGGTTCAATAACATAGAACCTATAGGCCTTGGAATGCTCGACATATCCAATAAATATGCAATCTATACCTCGTTCACTCAAACTTTTCTTCTTAGGATCAGGGAGTCTTACAACAGCCCTACAACCCCATACCCGAAGATAGTTCAAGTTCGGTTTTCATTTAAACCAAACTTCATAAGGAGTAATTTTGTTCCTTTTATTAGGAACTCTATTTAAGCAAATAAAACAACAGTCTCATGAATTATACCCACGGATTGGAAATAAGTTGGATTAATAATTTCACCTTCCCTATCCGTTCTTAACCTTTTGATTGATACATTTAGTAGTAAGTCAACTTCAGTTTTGTATGTTTTAAACTTATCTAAAGTTTCATCTTTAGTATGTAACAAGTAAACATAACAAAACCTACAAGCATCATCAATAAATGTAACAAAGTATTTTTTTATTATTATTACCCAATGATGGAGTCCCATACAAATCATACTCAAAATCAAAATCTCCCATGTTAAATATATAAGCACATTATAATTTTAACATATATACCTAACAACAAACATGCAATCACACTTAGTAAAGACACACCAAATAATCACTTGATAACATATGAACACAAATGATTATATCATACCAAGTCAATCATATGTTAAAGCATATATACATCATACCATTCAATCATGTGTTATAACCACATAATCACATATTAGGCCAGGTATTAATATGATTACATATACATATATGAGCATATCATGAGCATATCATACCAAAGAATAACATCTTAAAGCATATAACCATAACACGTAATCATATTTTATATTCTCATAAACAAATGATCCGCATATATATTAATATGATTATCACCTCAAGTGATACAAATGAATTTCAAATTTAAGAATAACATTTCATGCTCTTTATTCGATTTATACATTTTTTAGTCAAGCATGTTAAGCATATTAATCATCATTCGAAACATATCATACAAATACAATTATGCATAGTATAATCATATCATAGTTCAGCATAAACATACAAGATCAAAACGACAAACACACCGGATTTTGATAATAAATATATATCAAATCCCAAAACTGCATGTACCACAATTGTTAAACAAGACTTGTTCTTTAGATCTTTCGGTACACAAAACAATACTTGAAGTAATTGTTTTTCCATAAACAAATTTTCAACACCAAGGATAAAAGTGAATGATCATAATCATATGTGATTATAGCACATAATCATATATTATTATCATTACATAAGTATACCATGTAATAAGATCATCATTCATTTTACAATAATATCATCCTTTATTTGCGTTTGCTTTATTGTTATGTTTGGCTTAACCAACAACAAAACAATATTACATGAAATAATATTTCATTCCAAATTTTCAGCAAATAACCGCCATTGAAATCCTTGAGATTTCTCTCAATATCATGGCACATGTTTTTGTCTATGTCATCTTCAATCATAATCATAAAAGGTTTTTCAGCAATTTCATTGCTCATTGGTTTATCATTTCCATGTGTTTTAAGAGATTACTCTATACACAAATGATTTTCCAATTGTACCAAAGTTAACCCACTATTCTTATGTTTCAAGAAGGTGGTAACTTATCAATCATACCCCAAACCGAGAATGATTCAACCATGCAGTTTGTGTTATTTTAATTGCCCAAGAATTCTGTAAATCTTTGGCAAATCAACGTTTTTGATAAATGTCATATAAGGAGTTAGACATACCATTGAGGATTAACCTCGAGCAATGTAGCCAATGTTCCCCACTTGATCCTTCTTGGATCATCATCACCATCATCTTCATGAAAAGGAGTTCTCAACGCATAGCCGTCATACACTTCAAAGTAGCCGCCATTGAAATAACCAAAATTGTTATTTTCGATTGTTGGAGGAAACCGTGTAATAGGGTAGAGATTTCAATGGACCGGATATCCCTTTGAATCGTGTTATCACTTTCCGAAAACAACAAATCGACCCTATATGCCTTGGGTTACACGAATTTTGTTTTGGGATAATACAAAGAGTGATGTTCTTGATTTGAGGCAACAAACAAGAACCCTAGTTGCAGAAGAGTATTATATGTTCTAATTGTGTCCCATGTGAATCCATTGTTGGAGTTTATATATCTCCCAACAATCAATGGAATTAAATTGGTATTAAGTAACCATCATAAACTCCATTAAGCTATTGCAGTTATAGGCCTTTTAGTATTCATGGATCATTAATATATTAATGACCATAAAGTCCAGCAGGTAAGCCAATGAAGAGTCACAGCTAAACGGGTCAGATTTGCCACCCGACCCGTTTGAAAAAATCTGCACTTAGGCTTCAAAATCATCCATCAGGTATTATGAATCAGCAACAAGGCATTCATAATCTGCAATCAGGATTCCTGTCTGGAACTAGGTATCTGTCTATGTTTAGGCCTTTGTCTAGACAGAGGCTTATCAGCACTCAGGTCTAGAAAATCAGCCACATGGTTATGAAAATCAACCATCAGGACTATAAAATCAGCAATCAGGTATTTTGTCTAGAAATAGGCCTTCGTCTTGGACTAGGCCAATTTCAATAATACCACCAATTTCCGCAATAGCTTTTAATCAGGGATGTTACCGACTTGATGGGCGTACACTCCGTACCTCCTAACCCATTTCCAATTCTAATAACCATATCTCTCAATTACACCAAATTACTAACATGTGGGACAATAAGTTAACATATGTATTGGCGCAAATGGTCATTTTGAGGGTTATTTTTATAGGTCTAGTGAAGATTATGAATAATAATCGTTATAGGTTTGTATTCTACTCAATTGTAGGTTCAAAACGGTATATAAGAAGCTCATCATATATAGGTCAATTATGAAGAAAATTTATACTCAAATTAAACGACTTGAAAACACTTTTGTTGATCAAATTTAAAAAAACACAACTAGGAACTTATTGTAGAACATGGAAATAAAATCATCTTGTTTGGGGTTACAAGTCAAGCATTCTAAGTGACTTTAACTTTGAAGTTGTCAAAACTTGTTATAATAACTCTTCACTCATCTATTAGAAGTTTGAGTCCCTTCTAAATCTATAATTCTGTCTAACCAATACCTTACATCATAATTTCTAGTTGAAACATAAATGTATCAAATTAGTCCGTTACTTTCAACTTTAAAGGGAGTTACATATGCTTTAAAAACTCAAAAGGATGAAGTTCATTCATTTTCATTTAGGGTTACACATGTTTTGAAAACTCAAAAAGATAACATTCATTCATTTTCAATTGTTGGGTTTTTCAAGTTGCATTTATAGGACCGAATAAATTATTTATGATAAAATGCTATGACGATACTCAACAAAGTACAATTTTAAATATCAACATCTAATGTATTATTATTTTGTTTTTGAAGTGCAAAGAATTATATAGAACTGTTAGCCTAATTCAAGATAAACAATTAACCAGAGGATCCAAAAAGTCATTAAGCAAAACAAAGCTAAAAAAGAGCACAAAACTAAAAATGCTAATGCATGTTCACCCCAAACATTGCAATTAACCTTCATTCCACTGCAAATTAAGAATCACGATTATAACAAAATGCTATGACGATACATTACAAAGGAATGTTTAATAAACTTCAAAATGGTAGAGTAAAGTGTGTACACGATATCCTGTAGCTCAAACTCTAGTGACTTAGTTTTGTTCCGGTCCTCTCTTTTGATCTTCATAGGTTTGCTTGACACAAGGTGACCTAGAACGTCTACATACATAAAATTCGATTTGGGTAGCACAATTAAGAATTAGTTGATCAGTTAAGAATAAATGAATCGCATGTCTAAAGTGTATAAGTTAATGTATAGATTAATATGAACAAAGTCCAATCCTTTTAAATGTAAATGATGGGCCAACTAATAGGGCCAATAATATGTAATGGCTCGTTATAAATTAGATATTAATGTATATTATTCTTTGTTAACTTAAGGTGTTGGGCCCAATAAACTCATGTACCCTTTAACTTATTTGTGTCCAGTTTTTCGGTTTACATTTTTGAACGATTAATTTGAAAATAATATTATCTATACTCTTGCAAACCTTCACTATAACATTAATATCATTGAAAAAATTAAAACTACTTCAATATACTTTAAAACTTCTAAAATACTCGTTTATACCCAAATTAATACTTAAATCATTTTTAACATTTTAAGGTCTTATTTTTATATTGATAGACATGTTAAATCTCATGTTTACCCTTTTTCATACGAAGTATTACTTATCTATTTTTATTTAACTACGAATAGGACTAATTAAAATGGATGAATTATTATTTGATTAATTATTTGAACATGGATGAATAATTTAAAATTTTTAAAGGATATTGAAATAATTATATAATTTATAAGGTTATTGGTGTAAATATTAAAATTTTGTAAGAATATGAATGAAATTAACCATAAATATTAATAGTAAGGCTAATCAAGAATAATTAGGCTTAAAGTCTTTGGCTATTAAGGTCATTAGGCTTGGGTTGACTTTGCTATTTAGGTGGACATAATTAAAAGAAGAGATAAGGGCTCAAATTATTGCCTTTAATCATAGAAGGTCAAGATTATTTTAAAATGCTATTTGTAGTATGATGACTTATTTATGCTTTTCTTTTACTCCGTATATATTAAAAAAGATAAGTTATTTGTATGTATAGTGAAACGCCCCAATTGTTTTTTTTTTACATTACTCAACTCAAAAAATTGACTTTATAAATGTCCCATAACTCCATCATACATAAATAAGCCCACTATAATAATTTAAAGGATTAAATTTTGACTTAACAAAACATGGTCAAACCTGGAGGGTTACCCGCCGGGTAAGCTGGGTACCCTCCGGGTACACACAAAGTTTGACGGGGTACCCGCCGGGTAAGCTGGGTACCCTCCGGGTACACACAAAGTTTGACGGGGTACCCGCCGGGTAAGCGGGCTACTCGCTAGGTAATCATGCGAGCTCCACCCCTCCAACTTCTGTCCAAATTTACACATAGGCTACCCGTTTACCACCCCTTCACCCGCCGGATACCCGCCCGTGTAACCCCTCTACCCACCGGGTAGAAGTGGTACCCGCCGGGTACCCCTGCAGGATCACTCAGCACACCCAATGCAAAACTACGAACTTTGAGCTAGCATAATTTTTGACTCGGTAACATTCAGACTTTCAAATTTTGTGAGCACCATCATAATACCAAAATAAAGGTTTCCCTTTTTCACATTTTTCAATTTTCTCAAAAATCGCGAATTTGAGCGTATGACTAAAATCGGCCATTTTTGGACCATTTTCTTAACGGTCCAAATTACAAACCGTATACAATTTGGTCTAAACTTTTTGCCAGCATTTCCCACAACACAAAGGGAGTTTAAAACACTCGACATCTCGTCCATACCATGTAATCAACCCATTTTAACTTAATGCTCAAAAATGACTCATATGGACCCTCACGACCCATTTAACAAGAAACACCCTTTTCATTCATAAAAACCACATCAAATGCATTTAACAAGTACCATGAAAGGTTACAAATTGTCACTTACACAAAATACATCACCAACACGTTTTTAGACTTCAAATTCTCTTGAGACAATTTGGACACTTTCATGAGTAAATTATAAACTTAATGTATGTTTGAACCAACAAGTCAAGATCATACGCAAATGATCATTTACACCAAAAAAAAGGGGGCTTTCTACGTTATATCCTTAGCATGATTTATACAAAAAGGGATTTGCCACTTACTACCGAAATAGTAAGCTCCACCGCTACTCGTTCTTGGGTTCCTTGCCCAAACTTCCCCTTGTCCCGCTACTAGTACCTATCAACACAATGACATTAATGGAGGTAAGTTCACGACTTAGTAAGTAATGGATATACAAGTGAATATGAACTATACTCATAACAAAATGATAATTCGCCGCAATATTCACACTCAAGTGATTCATAAGCAAATTCTCTATATTGATTGATCATACGCAAAGGATCATTTCCACTCCACTCAAGGATCCTCAACAACTCAATATTTCACTTTCCTACTCAAAGGAATTCGTAACTCGTTATCATCATAAGGATGATGTTTTCTCTCTATCTCATGTTCACACTCGAAACACAAGGGTTCAACCAAGTTGTACACACTCACGTGTCCAACTTCTCGCAATTTAACCCTCTTAATCCCTTCCATTCCCATTACTTACCTTATACGAGTGTCGATAATAATTAGCTCAATCAAGTTCTCGGTTTCTCTTTGGAATCACCTAAACACAAGATCAACATATCATCAATCACCATTAATAGTGATTTTCTCATAATTAAGCTAGGGTTCTAATCTCTTAAGGTTCCAAGCATGTTTTTCTAAGGAGATACACCATGATAGCAACCATGACAACCCTAGAACACAAATTTCTAACCTAGTTCTTAACGAAAATCCTCATCAAGAGTTCATAACTCAATATTACTAAAAATCAAGATAAAAACGGTATATATTCACTTAATGGGGTTCACTTACACCCACTAATCATCTTAATTTGCTTCACTTCACAAGAATCATCATTTTTCATCAAAACCCAAAAAAATGGGGTTTATCTAAAATCACCAAATCGAGAAATTGAAAGTAGTAACATGTAGTGCTTACCTCGTAGATCACGATTATGTGAAAACCTAGTTAAAATCTCCAAGAATTGATCCTTGATTTGATGATCTTTCTCTTGTTTCTTGCTCCCTCTCTCACGGTTTTCTCTCTGTTTTTATTTCTCACATTCCAGACCAAAATGAACCACCATGCCTCTATTATTGGAGTTAGCTGTGGTATTGTTATACCAGTTTAGACTATTGGCACATTATATCCCTCTAGTCTCGGCACCACTTAATTTACATTGGAGGCTCGTTTTATTAAATCTAACTTTTTAGCTCAATGTGAAAGTAAATACTCATTATTAAATAATATTTATAATCTATCTCTTATAAATATTAAAATCGTAAACTTACAAAATTTGGGGTGTTACATATAGGCAGTAGTCATTAGTGATTACCAGTTGTGCTCACGTGTCAACCACTCGTGCACGACTTTCGGTCATCAGTAAGTGCTCTTACTTTGAGGTGGGTTCAAATAAGTATGACAAAAAAGTAGAAAATGAAAGAAATAATAGGATTGCTCCATTCCTCTACAAAACCCATTTTTTAATTTACCCCTAAAAGTAAATATCTTACGAACCGTATATCCATAAATTATACAAATTATATATTCGGAATCAACGTCTTTTTTCTCTTCGATTAGAGGTCTCACATAATATACTTTCGACATATTTTTTTTTTACTTTTTTTGTTGGGTTTTACAATATAATCACATGTGATTTAAAATAAAAAGTTATAATTTGTTTACGATTATTTATTCATGGTATATGTTAATTAACACATGATTACAACTTAATATTCATATATATTAATAACTACAAATAGAAATTTAAAATTTATATTTGTTTTTATTAAAAATCACAACTTAATATTCATATATATTAATAACTACCAATAGAAATTTAAAAGTTATATTTGTATTTATTAAAAATCACATGTGATTGCTAGTTTTACATTTAATCACATGTGATTTGTTATATAATCACATATGATTTTGTAATTTATTTAAAAATTGATATATGATTAGCAATTTACCGATATACAATAATTTATGTATGATTTCAACTTGATTTTTAATTATTTGTATGATTATAGTTAATGATTTGGAAATTCGTATTTGATTACCCTTTAATCACATGTGATTGATACTTTGATCTTCAATCGCATGTGATCATAACTTAGTTTTTCATGTTTAGATCTTTTTAAATCATTAACGATTTGAATATAAAGTTTAATTGGAGATATAAGCGTGTGTGATTAATTTTTAGTGTTAAATCACATGTGATTTCACATTACAAATTTTTAAAATCTAATTAAATATAAAAAAAACCTTTGTCGAAAGTATTGCTTGAAGGATCTATAATCGAAGAGAAAAAGACGCTGATTCCGAATATGTAATTTTCTATAATTTATAGATATACAGTTTGTGAGATATTTAGTTTTTTTTTAAAAGGTGGAAATTAGTTTGTGAAATGGAGCAATCATATTGGTTCTTCCATTCTTCATTTTTTTGTCATTCTTTTTTGAACTTTTTTCCTCTTACTTTTACTTAATTGTGTTATTTTTATTGGTTTATGTATATATGGCGTATTACTCAAAAAATTAAGGGAAAAAGTACATAAAAGTACTATACTTTTCACCTATTTCTATTTAAGGTACACAATTAATTTTTTTAATTTAATGTATCAAACGTTCATTCTGTAATCAAGTTAGGGACACGAATTGCACAAATGACGAGTTTTCACCGAATTTCTTATTTATATGTAACATATCTACTGAATCGATTAATATTCCCCGATCAATAAAAAAAATATTGAGTAGGGAGAGAGAATTTAATAAAAACTTATCACCACTTTAAACTTTAATATTTCTCTTTTTACTATATATTTTTTAAAATTGATTAGGGTTTATTAATCGATTAAGTAGATATGTTACTTATGAAGAAGGAATTCAGTGACAACTCGTCATTTGTGCAATCTCACGTAAAACACGTTCTTAACTTGACTACAAACTGAAAGTTCGATACCTTAAATTAAAAAATTTATGATTTTGTACCTTAAATTCAAATAAGTGAAAAGTATAGTACCTTTTTATGTATTTTTCCCAAAATTAATAATAACTTACCATATTTCGAAAAACATCATCCCATATGCATAGTTTCGAATTAACTTAAGTACAAACTTTTTATCCCATAAGTATGCATAAAAAAAACTTACTCCTGTAAATTTAAGTATACTAGAGAATCTAATGCATGAGTTACAAGCTTTGAAGTTTGAATCAGTGGTTTACTATACTATTCTCACACAGGGTGTGGTCACACTGTTTTTACGGTGGTCTCACGGAAATTTTATTGTTGAAAAAGTAGAGGTGTGAAGGATGTTGAGCTTACAGTGTTAACATTTTTTTGATTATATAATTGCTAAAATGTATTATTTATTTTTTTATTAGTTTCATATGCCTTATTTAATCAAATTGCTAACGTATCAACATGCCTATTCATTAAAATTGTGATTATGGATAAATAACGATGAGAGTTTGTAACAGTAACAATACTAACTATTGTTACTATAATAAAGGTAACTTGTATATGTTTTATATTAACTTTCATATGTTTTATAGAATAGAAAATATATCAATTTTTAGTTTATATTTTCTCAATTATAAATATACTAGTTAATTGACCCGCGACAGCGCGGGCTAATACATTTGAGTTTTAAAGTTTACAATTAAATCTAAAAGAAATATAATGTATAAAATGTTATATGAGAAAATAGAAATAGACTAATCGATGTAAAGAGACTTATTGTGGAACGTTAGATCTTCTCGTTGTTCACAATTAAACACATTTGATGAAAAATTTACACCTATAAAATAAAATAAAGAAATAATAGACATGATCTTTGACTTAAAAACATAAAATATTTTAGTTACGACTTTAACGTATTCATCATATATAAGGTTGTACGGCAATATGAACAACCAGTTTTTATTTTCATGCTTTTGATAAAAAAAAAAAAGTCATGTTGTTAATCAATATAGATAAATCTTTCAAATTTTAGGGTTTATTTATAAATTACCGGTTAAAACGTCATGGTACTTAAACTATAAGGACTTAGAAGAATTAGGGAAGTACTGAAAATGCTAATTCTCAATAGTTGTAGTACACTTTTTAAAACATGAAAATGGATGTAGGATTTAATTTTAGCAGTAAGATCTCTATGAATGGAACTCAATCTACGGTCTATATTGCTTCATGGAATTTTGATTTAATTATATAGATAGATAGATACATACAAATAAATAATCCATCCGCTCCACCCAAAGTGTCCTGTTTTAAGTTAGTTGTTTGTCGTACAAAAAAACTTTTTGAATTCCCGGTAGAAAGAGATTTCCCTAATGACAAAGCTTTTAACGCTGTCCAATATCCTTTCCTTTTCCAAATATTTTTACGAATACGCTTTTTTGATATCGAAGTACATTTGTTTGGAACTGCCATTTAAAAATGAAGAAGTTACTCATTGTTATAGTTGGATGTGTGCTCCCGCATTCTGATTGATCATGTGCAATGTTGTAATCCTGCTGTTCCTTTATCCCCCGCTCTGCAGCTGCTGGAGACTTAGTCATATTTTGAGCCTTTTGCGGTACTGATTGATGTTATGGGGTATGAGAATTATTTTTTTATTTGTTTAAATGGTGTGTGTGAGGGGGAAAAGAATAAAAGAAGAAGAAGAAAACACAAAAGCGGCGTTCGTTTGGAAATTTAGTGCAAGAACACCGTCGAGGACACTGCCATGGTGTGAGAGAACACTGTTAACAACGTTTTGCGTCAGAGATTTTGTTATTAGGAACGCAGTAAAAAAAACCCCATGTTGTGTGCTTTAACAGTTCTTATCCGTTTTACAACAAAGTCTCTTTTAGAATAATAAGCCCATGAAGTTAACTCTCCATACCAAATTTATTGTACACAGACAAGAAATACGCAGTTTTAAAAAACATAATTATTATATTGTAGTTTTGTGCATTATCGGAGTTTTACCCTTACCTTTTACCCACCTTTTTATGACATACATATATATATAAAGTATATATGAAACTTACTTAAGTATATTCTAATACTTATGAAAGTGGACAATTATTTTAAAACGTTAAATAAACGAAATTGTGTATTACAAATATGAGATGGACGGAGTATATTTATAATTATAGAAGTACAATAACTCCCAACACATTTGGTACAACCAATAATAATTGTGATATAAGAAACTGAGATTGTACGTACCTTGTGGGGACCTTAAATAGGACTCAAGACTCTTGTTGATTGCCTCACTCACTCTCTGTTCCAATCAGCCATGGCAGCAGCACTCACCTTCTCCAAGGTATCCACAACTTCTCTCTTTTTTTCTTTTTTTACATATTTTCGTATGTTTGTTACGCATATTTTCGTTTCATGGTTGTTTGATTCTTTAAATATCACATTAAAATTTATAGTTATGGAGGTCCAGAAACCATAGTGTACGTAGACCTATTTCTGACTTAAATTAGAGTTTTTGGACTAAATCCCGAAGGGTCAAGCCTTTATATTTCTGATCACACCTAGCACTTTTTAAACCAAATTGATGCTGATTTTGTTTGAATTTTATGATCATAATTTGTATCAATGATTATTTCAGAATATTCTTCCCACCTTACCTCAAAAGTCAAAGGTTATCTTGATGAGATAAATGCTTGATGAAGCCAATTCTATGATTTCTTGATGTGTTTTTGTGATACACATTAATTTAATTACTTGCTCAAACTGATATGTTCTCAATCTTCTCATCAACAAGTACTATTGAAATAGTATCACGTTAAAATGCTAGAGTTACTGCATTGTGCAAATTAATCATTTGTTTGGTGTTACTTGAAATGGGTTGGATTACTTACATACAGATTCGTTCTTGCGCAAGAAAAGTGCGACCCTTTTCCATCGTTAGATGGAACAGTACCAATGTTGCCATTGCTGATGATGAGGGGTATGCGATACATATTGCTTTCTGCATCAACAATTTACTAGTAATACTTTGTGTAATTTTTTTCTTATGTGATCATTGATACGGTTTGACAGATATAAAGGGCATGGTATGTTGGCACCTTTCACAGCTGGATGGCAGACTACCGGATCAAATCCATTGGTCATAGAAAAGTCTGAGGTATCCTATTAGTTTCGTTTGTTAAATGTGATGTTTCTCTGACTAAGATGTTAAAGCACATTTCAAGCACTTATTATGTAGGGATCGTATGTATATGATACAAATGGGAAGAAGTATCTTGATGCCCTTGCGGGTTTGTGGTGCAATCCTTTAGGTAAGTCTCATATGTCATCTTGACTTAAAATGGTCAACTAACTTACACATTGATCTTTTTAAAGAGACTTGAAATCGAAATACCATGCGAATGAGCAAATATATTAATCTTTTTAAAGAGACTTGAAACTGAAACACCATGTGAATGAGCAAATATAATTGCTATTTTGGATGAAATTTTTACCAATTAGTCTTTTTCCGAATTCTTGATTCGTTTGTATGTTAATTTGAATTCTTTTAGGTGGGAACGAGGCTCGGCTTGTTGCTGCTGCAACCAAGCAGCTGAACACTTTACCTTTTTATCATTCACACTGGAACCGTACCACAAAGCCCTCTTTGGTACAGTCAGATCCTTTATGAACCAAAGCGTTATGTTTATATTGAGTTAATGAGGTCCTTGTATTACGATACCTCTTTAATTTTTCTTATAGGATCTTGCAATGGAACTATTGGGAATGTTTACAGCAAATAAAATGGCAAAAGCCTTTTTCACAAACAGTGGATCAGATGCCAATGATACTCAGGTTTAGTAGCTATACGTTTGATTTAGTGGTTTAGTGTTCTTAAGAACGATCATGCCCTTTTTAAGGCAGTTTTGTCCTTTCAAGCTGAAGATAATGATCTTTTCATTGACTTTTATAGGTGAAGCTGGTATGGTACTACAACAATGCACTTGGAAGACCAAATAAGAAAAAAATTATCGCTAGGACAAAATCGTAAAACAATTTTACTGTTTGTTGTGGCCACTAATAACTCTAGTGTGTACTCTAAATTGTCACAGATACCATGGATCAACTCTCGTATCAGCTAGTCTTTCTGGGTATGGCTTTTATAGAATTGACTTATGAAGTCAACCTACCTAAAATATATTTTTTAGCTTAAAATCAATAGTTTTCATCTGAATGTTATGTTATAAATGTCAACATGCTTTTCAAAACAAAAACAAAACAAAACAAGAAATGAAAGGTAGGATTGGCTCCAATCTTGAAGTTAAGGATTACCCCCTTTGACCGTTAAGTCAACTGCTAGCTTATTTCATAATCTTTCAGTCTTCCCGCATTACATCAAAAATTTGATCTTCCAATTCCATTCGTATTGCATACCGATTGTCCCCATTATTGGCGCTTTCATCTTCCAGGTTCAGTTTATGTTTCTACCCTCTAACGAGCACTAAAAGTGACTAAAAGTCAAAACAATGTGATAAGCATACTGTATATTAGGTGAAACGGAAGAGGAGTTCTCAACTAGATTAGCTACTAATTTGGAAAACCTTATTCTCAAAGAAGGACCGGAAACGGTAAGGTCACTTTACACATAAGTTAATAGAAGATTGATAATGATAACTTTGGCAATTAATATTTTAAATTTTCTGTCTTTTTCTTTCTAGATAGCTGCATTTATTGCCGAACCCGTGATGGGAGCAGGAGGTGTCATACTCCCACCAAATACTTACTTTGAGAAGGTCGGGTTGACTATGAAGTTGAATGATGACTTTACCTGAAGTTTGGTTACTTGTTTTCATACTTTTGTCTTATGCAGATTCAAGCTGTGGTAAAAAAATATGACCTTTTGTTCGTTGCTGATGAGGTACTTAAATCTTCATTCTATTTGGGGTTTGTATTATTAGTTTCTCAAGTATGTGATGCACTTCTTTCTTATGTTTGCATTTTACGTATTATTCAGGTAATCTGCGGCTTTGGAAGGCTTGGAACCATGTTTGGTTGTGATAAGTACGATATTAAGCCTGATCTTGTGACCATAGCTAAGGTATAACTATGATACAATTCGAACAAAAAGTATGATAATATGGAGAAGTTATTGATTCGAAGAGGATAGATAATTAGATTACTTTTGTAATATTTACAGGCTCTGTCATCAGCATATATGCCAATTGGTGCAGTTCTTGTGAGCCCCAAGGTCTCAGATGTCATACATACTCAAAGCAATCAACTTGGTACAAACAACCTTTTAGACCATATTCACTGAATATCAAACACGTTTTTAGAATGTTTTTTTGCTATCATCATGTCAGGTTCATTTTCTCATGGATTCACGTATTCTGGACACCCTGTCGCATGTGCTGTTGCGCTAGAAACATTGAAGATTTACCAGTACGTTGTTAGAATTTGTATCCATAATAGAGTCATGTTTTCTTATCAAATTTCTTAGCAACTCTGAAGAATACAGCAAAGAAAGCCTTAAATCTTGAGTCTTCATTTGCGAAATATTTACAGAGAGCGAAATATTCTTGAGCAAGTAAACCGTATCTCCCCCATGTTTCAAGATGGTATAAAGGCCTTCTCTTCAAGTCCTATAATTGGAGAGGTACTTCTGAACTTGTTCATGTTAATTTTATCTGTAAACTCTATATTTATCACAAACAATTAAAAAATTTGCTTTCAAATGTGTAACAAATAGCCTTTGATTCTAAAAGTTCCCCGTTTTCCTTCTGTAGATTCGTGGAACTGGGTTGATTTCTGGGACTGAATTTACAGATAACAAGTCACCACACGAGTTGTTTCTACCTGAATGGGGTAAGAGTGTTAATGTCAGTTTCAGATTCACGAGCTTTTAACTATATGAATCATATGCTAACTATCAAACTTGTGATACTTATGGGCTTTTTGCATCCAACTGAACATTTTAATGATATCGGAACTCAGGAATAGGTGCTTACTTTGGAAAACAATGTGAGAAGCATGGAATGTTGGTTCGTGTTGCTGGTGACAGTATAATGATGTCTCCACCGTTCATTATGACATTAAATGAAGTTGATGAGGTTAGTTTATGCTAAAAATGCATAAACTTAACAGATCGTTGAAAATTTGTTCTAATGGTGATTTAGGTGGTTTAATCTTTTTTGTTCTTTTGTTATAGTTGGTGAGCAAATATGGGAAGGCATTGAAGGACACTGAAACAAAGGTGGAGGAGCTCAAATCTAAGATGAAGTAGGTACGGTTAGAGCCTTAAATTGTATGCATCTTGATAGCATGAAATGATGCAATTATCTGAGCACTACTACACCAGCCCAATTGAAATGTACAAAGAAGTATGTACAGCTTTGAGTGATGCAAATGTCAAACTCATGAAATCAATAAAGAATATGGTATGCATGTATGAAAAGCGTGTATCAGAAACATCGATGAAGTTTTTTCTTGCTTGTTAGTATTTGGAAGGCTTTTACGCCATCAAACTAATATTCCGGTCAGGGTCTAGAATTATGGGCAGTTCAAAGGCCATATTGAAATATTTGAACCAAATTTGCATATATGCTGTAAATGGAGGCTATGTATGTGGATGAAAGCATCCTCAGTATTTACATTAAAAAAATTATAAGCTGTATACATGACTACCAAAGTTAACTTGATTGTAACAATTCTTGAACATTCACTGAATAATAATACTACTATCTGTCCCATTAAAAGTGTCCTATTTTAACTTTTTGAAGTTTTTCTTTTTCAATTTTGACCTTAAATATTTTTGTTTGTTTTATATAATACTTGATGCAAAATATATGAATGGATTGGGTTTTAAATGTATTTTTCATTGGTATAATTTTCATCAAGTATTATATTACACAAACAAAAATATTTAAGGTCAAAATTAAAAAAGGAAAACTTTGAAAAGTCAAAACATGACAATTGTAATGGATGGGATGAAGGTAGTATTAACTGTACATATACTCATTTAACTAACCTTCAAAACCATTTTGTAACACATTAGTTTGCCCTTGACCAAATGTGCATCAACATCAAATTCTTTTAAGCCATAAATCACTAAAATTGGGGCAAAAAAATAATAATAATAATTCTTTAAAATCAAATACTCACATCTCTGGTTTGTACAATTGTACATTGCAACTTTCACTTTTAATGGCCCTGTTTGCATTAGCCATGAACAAAGTCGGGTTTTAGCCCAACCCGACCCGAACCGAAAACCCAAATCGGGTTTTAGCCAACGAGCCCAAATTGTTTTTTGACCAACCCGACCCGAAACCGACCCGGTTTGGACAGGGAAAAAACCCAACCCAGTTTGGAACCGGTTCGGGTTGAAAACCTGGTTTAAAACCGATTTTTCTATATAATTCAGTTTTTGTTTCGAGCGTTAAGCGTTTTAGGGAAAAACATCGTATTTGCAATTTATTTTCTTTAAGAGTCATATTTCACATCCAAATACAAATTATGAGCAAATTTGCCACTCAAAAAGTGTGAATATCGTATTTGCAATTTATTTTCTTTAAGAGTCATATTTCACATCCAAATACAAATTAGGAGCAAATTCGATTTTTTTTCAATAGAATGTTAGTACATTAGGAATGGAAACATAACTTAACACTAACTCAAAACAAAGTCTTCTAAATCTTCATAAAAATATTATTGAAAACAAAAAGTCTATATAATTCAATTATTTTCGAGCGTTAAGCGTTTTAGGGAAAAACAACGTATTCTTCGATTTTTTTTTCAATAGAATGTTAGTACATTAGGAATGGAAACATAACTTAACAATAACTCAAAACAAAGGCTTCTAAATCTTCATAAAAATATTATTGAAAACAAAAAGTCTATATAATTCAATCTTCTTCGAGCGTTAAGCGTTTTAAGGAAAAACATCGTAAACTTCAAATTTTTTTCAATAGAATACTAGTACATTAGGAATGGAAACATAACTTAACAATAACTTAAAACAAAGTCTTGTAAATCTTCATAAAAATATTTTTGAAACAAATAAGTCTTCATAATCTTCAAAATCTTCAACTTTTATTAATCTTCAATTTTCTAACATCTTCAAATGCGTAGTCTTCAAAGGTCGAAATCTTCTTCGGAGGTAGCCTCTCGCGAAGCTTCATCGACAGAAATTTCTTCATTGGAAAGTGATATTGCCATACCCGTTTCAACCTCGATATCGTTGTATATCTCTTTTGTATTCCATTTCACCTTCAAGACTTGAAATGTGTTGTATACGTTCCGCGACGTCTAAGTGATCTTTCAAGCAAATACACATCTCTAATGAGGCCTGTGTGAGTCTTGTTCTTCGTATAGATAATACACTGCCACTAAGAGAAAAAGTGGATTCCGAAGCTACCATAGAAGCTTGGACGGTTAGTAAATCTCGGGTCATGATGATTAGAACGGGAAATTGAGATTCCCTCCCTTTCCACCAAGCCAAAATATCGAATTGTGCGAATTCATCGGGTTGTATAGTGTTTAAAAACTCGGTTCTGGTATATCTTCTATATTCGCTAGTGGTCGTTTGGTTACCATCACCCCTTGCCCGTTTATGGTTTTCTTGTCTTAAACTATTATATAACTTAATCATTGGATTGCGGGAAGAAGATGAACCAAGCATTGTGGAAGCCGAACTAGAAGAAACATTTGTTGTTGAACCGTATTTTTGAAAATAATGACCAAATAAATCTTTAAAACATTTGTTAAAATAGTCTTTTGTATTTTGTGCAAAAAATGGGTCCTCGTCATTCAAATCCAAACCGTTACATATGTTATCGATAAGCAATTCCACCTCAGAAACGTTCAAACATGGGTTTAATGCGGCGGCATAACTAATTACCGGTGGCATTTCTTTAAAATATTTTCTTAGTTTTTCTTTCATGGGAGCCACCATTATTGCATATACATTACCACAAAATTAATATTCGCTTAGTTTCGAACACATTAAAAAATTTGGTTAAGTACCAAATGAATCGTGGGATAATAAACACCCGATAACAAAATAGTTGCGGTTTTAAAAAATTTGAGCAATTCGGTTATCTTTTGAATAACCTCCCAATATTCGGTGGGAAATTCGTTAGCAAGACCCCTTTGGACAAGTTGATAATGAAAAGCGTTTAAAGTGTCGTGTTGGCATAAACCATATACAAACATGTTGTAAGTCGAATTCCATCTTACGGGCATGTCCCAATTAGGGGTTAAAAAAATGGAATCCGTTTCCTAACACAATTTCATATAATGTTTGTATCTACCCTACGCGTCTTTTACTACACTTATTTGTGGAATCGTTAATCCGTCTTGCACAACCAAGTTAATGATGTGTGCAACACATCTACTATGGTAGAAAATGTCTTTCAAAGGTGGGTTGTATTTTAGTATTAATCTTTTAACGGCGTTTGTAATATTACTCGCGTTATCAAACGAGATTGAAAAAACCTTTTGTTATATTTTAAACATTTTCATTACATCTCGTAACATGTAAACTAAATTTTGATCCGTGTGAGTATAGTGAAAGTTTTCAAAAGCAATGGGACGTTTCATCATTTGCCAAGTTGCGGGATCAACCCAATGCGCGGTAACACAAAGGTACGAACCGGGCAAACCATGAGGAGCCGACCAAACATCGGTTGTTAATGATACACTTGTATATAAGTTTTCAAAACCGGTTATTAGTTGACTTTTAGCATTTTTCCACAATTTAAGTGCATCACGTCTAAGAGTAAGACGACTTACATGATTATATTGCGGTTGTAGAGTGTTTTGAATGACCCTAGTATGCCGAGGGTTTTCGAAGTGGTTGAACGGCAAAGCTTTTTGAATCACAAAGCCGTCAAATGCTTCTCGACACTGCTCCGCTTCGTATGTAAAAATACCCCCGTGAAATGGTTGCTTGACCCTCCTCCGGATTACTTTTGGTTGCATCACAATAGATCTCAAAGTTGTGTTATAGTCAGCTTTCAAAAATTTCCCGCAACTTTTACAATATGCCTTAGTCGAACCATCCGACAACAACACTTTGTTGTAATTACACCAAACCTTCGGATTTCGTTTGGTTTGCAAAACTTGAACAATAGTTAGTGCATTTGAGGAACCAACACCGTCGGTAGTTTAAGAAGATTGAGTTGCCATTTTGAGAGCGTTTTGAGAGTGTTAGAGAAATGTTTTGAGAGTTTCGTACGCAAATCGTAAACGTTTTGAGTGTTTTAAGACTAGAATGAGTGTGTTTAAGTGTTGTAACTAAACCAAACCCAAGGTATCTATTTATACTAATTTTAGGATGGCAAAATGGTAAAAAAAAAAAAAAAAAAGCACAAAAAAATGGTCAAAAACGGCTAGAAAAAGGATATATTCGTTCAGCTCGAAAAACCGGTTTCAAACAGGTCCGGTTCAAACGGTTGGATTTCCAACCCGGGTCCAACCTGTCGGGTATTCGAAAACCCGAACTGATTTTAAAAAAAAAACCTGTTTGTATCGGGTTTGGTTTCGGGTTTTTTTCGGTTTCGATTTCTTTGTTCACGCCTAGTTTGCATTATCACATTTTATTTCATAGAGGCCTTTTTTAGCCCATGTATCATTTATTTATGATTGTTCAACAATGGCCCATATCATTTCAAAAACTAGAACATAAAATATAAATAAATAAATAAATTGTGGAACAGCGGTATAATTTAGCATCATTTGATGCCTTCCTCCTTCATTTCCTTCACTTCCCTCTCATATCAGAAACCGTGGAGGATCATCAGTCTCAATCTTATTAGGTACGAATTCCCACCCTTTCACATCTAATTCTTTCAGCAACAAAAAAATGTATTTTTTTCCACAACCCATAAAAACCTCTTTTTTGTTTTTTCTGTTATCTTATACCCTTTTCTCCAAATGGGTTTGATCATTTCTCTTTATCCTTATCTGGGTTTTTAAAAAGCTTGAAAATTGTTGCGATTTGATGCAAAAAGATTTGATTTTTACAAGCAGTCATGTTTGATCAATAAAGGAATTTAACCAATTTAATTCCATATTAATTATAAAGTTTTCATTTTTTGTTGGAGTTTCATTTATCAATTCTCAAATAGGTGTGGGATTTCTGGAAATAGTGTTGTAATGTTGTATTCTTTTGTTGCTATGTTTAAGTTTTGATTGCACTTGAAAGTATGTGCATTGTTGATTGTTTTTGATACATTGCGTATAAATAAACCCTAATGTCTTGCCTTACAAATATTCCTTACATCCAGGAGTTAAAGTTTGGCTTTTTAGGTCAAATAGAGTAACTGAGGGTGTCTAAGTTATTTGATCAAAACATATGATAAGCAGATAAACCAATATAACTTGTATATCAGAGGGAAAATTTGGAGTTGAATTTCTAAAAATATATAAATAAATTTGAATTTTTTAAAGGAATTAGCTATGCATAGTGCAACTTCTCTGTTAATTTGTGTTTGGGGGATATGAAAGGAATTATTGTTAAAATGTAGTTAATTATTTTGTAGGGCACAAGGGACAAAATGCATACAGAACTTCCCATTAAGGAAGACTATATAAGTGATCTCCCTCAAAGTATTATTGAAATCATACTCACAAAGCTACCATTAAGAGATGCTGTAAGAACAAGTATATTATCTAGTAAATGGAGGTACAAATGGGCTACCCTTACACAACTTGACTTTGATGATAAATGTGTGTCGGGTACACACGATAGATCACTTGCAGAGATCAATCTTGCTAAATTTGTCACTCGGTTCCTTTTTCTTCATGATAGCCCTATTAATAGATTCACTCTATCTACTGCTTATTTGCAAAGCTCCCCTGATGTAGATCAATGGCTGCTTTTTTTATCAAGAAAAAATGTCAAAGAATTGGCTCTTGAGTTAGGGTGAGTGGTTTAGAGCACCTTCTTGTCTTTTCTTGTGTAAAACACTGGTTCGTTTGGAGCTTGTTAGATGTGAGTTAGACCCGCCACTATCCTTTAAAGGGTTTTTATATTTAAAACATCTTAATCTTCAACAAGTTTTGATTGCTCCTGATGCTGTTGAAAACCTTATTTCAAGCTGCCCTCTTCTCGAGAGTTTGACTTTGTCATATTTTGATAGTTTAGAACTCACGATTCGTGCCCTAAACCTTGAGTATTTAATTTTGGAAGGTGAATTTAAAGATATATGTCTCGAGAATACCCCTTTGTTAGTTGCTCTATCTGTTGCTATGTACATGACTGATGATATTGCTGAACATTTCGGCCAAAGTTCAAGTTGCAATTTTGATAAGTTTCTTGGTGGTGTACCATCCCTTCAAAGACTCATCGGGCATATTTATTTTACAAAGGTAAGATTTTTTGTTATTTTGACGTTGGTGTGTGTTGACTGATTCATTAACTATTCGTTCTTTTACAGTATATGAGTATAGGTAACACCTTAGGGAAAACACAGATAACATATCGACAGTTAAAGGTTATTGAACCCTATCAAGTAAGCTTTGAAGACATGAAAGAAATAATGGTGGTACTCCGTTTGATTTTGAATGCCCCTAATCTTCAAGAACTTCAAATTTCGGTGAGTTTAATCAATCAACTTTAGGCTTCTTTTTAAAATGATACTGTATGGTAGTATACTTTGACTTTTGAGGTCAAAGTTCTTGCTTTTCTAGTATATAAGCTTAACTAGTTCTGTTATAAACTCATGCCGACGACGTGTGGTATGTTGTATACCTTATTAATGGGGTGTTTGGATATACATTTGGAACTGATTAAATAACAATAGTTTATTTGTTTACTTCTATTATAACCTGACTTGTTTGTTAGTGACCAGTTTTGTTGCAGCTTCGTTTCATTCATATTTGTAACTTAGAATTATTGTTTATTTGTTTATCTGTTCATTGAGCGTTCGGCTCAACCGCATTTTCTTACTCCGCGGCAGATATACAGGTAATACGTGATGAAATATAAGAGAGTTCTTAGGATGAGATTTGTTGTGGAAGGCTATTAGAGACCGAGTGAAGACTACCCTACAATATTAGGTACATATGCTTTGTATCAGTTGTGACATTCTGTCGCTTTAAGAACGGGGTGTTACAAGGGGTCCATCGGATCATCGTCTTTTGTACGAGTGTTGTCTTTTAAATACAAAATGGGTCTAGGAGTGTCGTTCTCTTAATCTTGCCGAGTTGCTTCATCTGAAGCTGCTCTTCTATATAGTTCCATGTATTGTTCATCTCCGTTTAGCTATTTCCACAAACTAGCAATTCAAAACCAAGCAACGCCCAAATTTGTAATCTTGCAAAATGTTAAAACCAAACAATCGAAACTTGAAATCCTGTTTCAACCGTAAACATCAATCTTCACGATATAAATAAAAAAGTGTTACAATTGATTAGGACTTAACTCAAATGAGTGGGCACAAAGAACTTTATGTTGGAACTTGCTTATTATTGTGGCAATTTTGATCCCACATAGAAGCAAGGAAAATCTTTGTGTCTCTTTATATACCCAATTACCAACTAAATATCAATTTGGACTAAAGCCTATACATGGGTTTGAATTGGATTGTGTGGGTTGGTTTTTGTTAATTTGCTAGATAAATACATATATACTAGCAGAGACCCTATGCAGCGGATATTATGAAATTTATCAAGAAAAATTGTGATTTGCAGTTATGAAATTTATCAAGAAAAATTGTGATTTGCAGTTAGATAATCTTTTTTATATAAAAAAAACAAGCAGAAATAATTCACTCCTAATTAATTAATACTCTATTAGTCAACATTAGTAGGAAACATTTGACTAAGTGTATTATTTCCAAAATTCATAATGTTTATATATGGACAGTAGTACATACCATTTGATAAGGATATTTATGTCTTTTCTAATCTTTAAAATTATAAGTTTGTGAAGAAAAGTCCTAAACTCTTTATAAGGGTGTATGATATATATTAGATGGTCAAAAGATGGGTTTGAGGCTCTTGGGATTAAAATTTGGAAGGTCATAATTCTTTTTACTAATCCTTTTTAGTTAAAGGGTACTAATCCTTTTTAGTTAAAGGGTTGTGAATGTTCGCTAGTCACACCTGGAGAACAAACACAATGATTCATGAAGGATTGCAACGTTTTAGAAAACGCATATATATATATATAGGAGTAGGATTCATGGAGAAAAGAAATTTGTGAGAGAATAAGAGAAACGGTCTTGAACGGCTAATTTTTTGATCAACGATCCAAAACATTTCATGGCATAATTGTAATTTTAGGGGTCAATATTTTAGGAAAGAGGGTTATAATGGTCCATTTACGATACAAGTTTAGAAACCAATTCAAAATGTCTGGAACATTCATTTTCGTTTCAATTCCCACTCATTTCGGCACTAGTGGCAACAAATTTGGAGAATTTGAATATTTGATTTAACATTCTCATTTTCATTTTTTATTGGACTTCTTATACTCTTTTTTGATTGTGGATTTTTTTTCTTCTATATTCTATTATGAATCACAAAAGCTTTTTTGCATCATTCACTTAATAATTTTAGAGCCTGAACTTTTATTGTTGAATCAATCATATGATAAAGTTTTCTTTTATGAATCGTATTGTTGCCAAAAACGGATTATTGGTGAAAAAATGTTTTTAAAAGCTTGATGTTAAGTTGCTACTATATAATCGTAGTACAATACTTCCTTTTAAGAATCGTACAAGTGTTTCAAATATTCGTTTTGTGAATCGGGTATGTATTAGAAACAAATAATGATTCAAAGATTTGATTCTTATATTTTCTATATTTAGATAATAAAAAGTTTGTTATAATATAGTGAATCAACGTTGTGTATCTTGAAATCAATGGTAAAGTAACAATTGAAAATGGTGAATCGGTTGTTTCATATGTTACAATCTATATTATATGAACATTGAGCAACAGTGGTGAATCATTATAATAAACATTGAATCATCTGTATTAAATTATCAATGTGGTAAAATTTAAGAAACAATAAGATAAAAATTGTGAATCATTGTTATAATGTTTTGATTTAATTTTGAAAATTTATGAATCACATCAAACATATATGTGAATCATACCTATAACATATTGAATCGTCACAGTATTTAACTGAATCAAGGACAAAAAAATCTTTTGAATCATAATGATAAATAAACTACTGAATAATAGGTACTTCTAATGCATTGAAGTGTTTAATATTGACTTGTCATTACATTTTTTTTAATCACCCAAGTCTCGCATGAATGAAATATCAGATCACATAGATACACATTTTAATAATAAGAGTTGTAAGATAGTACGTGAATTTATTTCTTGCATTTGATTTTAATCATCATACATATTTGTAAAAAAATTATAATAAGCAAAGGAGAAATTGCAAGTAAGGTTTATATAAAATATAACGATAAATCCAGACTAGTACCTTAATATTCCGATCGAAACAAATGAAATTCACTACAAAACAAGATGAAGCGTCCATGAGCAAGATTTTGATGGAAAAATATGAATTGGGATAAAAGCTGTTAATTGAGCTAATTAATTATCAATCATAGCCTTTTGATCATCTGTACCCATTTTTGTTTGCTAGATGTCGTGTATAGTTATATTGATATCTAAACTCTCTTCCACAAGTCACGTATTAACTAACTCATCCATACATTTTGCCAAAATTAAGTGGTATCAATTAAATAGAGATTGGGATGATAGATTAATTAATTAATTAATTAAAATCAAATTTACTATGATGCCTGATGCGGGCCCGGCGGTCGGTTTAGGAATAGCATCCTGTCGTTGTGAACTTTCCGCTGGGCACGGCGTTCAGTGGGTTTTATATTTTATATTTGTTGTGCCTAAGTAAACTAAAGCTATGGGTGAGTACAACGATAAGTATGACCTAGGGTCGTTCTTCAAATTACAACGGGCATGGGATTAAGGATTTCAGTTATCTTTTGTAATTTAGCTGGTTTTCAAGAGTTGATGGGGGTTTTGTTTTGTTTTCTAAACTAACTAATCTAAAAAGTAAAGTAAAGGTGATGAGGTGGTGAGGTGGCTACGAGTACTACCGGTTAAACGCGTGTGTTTACTATAACAATCATATATGCTATTTAGGGCTAGTTATTTTAGTTAAGGTATTAGTTATGATGACGGGTACAGGATTCAACAGACGAACTTGGAATATTCAATGATTTCACAAAGTAATCTACCTACAACCTTTCCATGGCTTCCACGTGTTTGTACTACACCAAGGGTGTTTCCAACGCTATACCAGATACTTGGCTGTTTTATGGTATTTCCGTTGCGTCATTAAAGATTTCTCATTGTCTATCCTGGACTGGTTATATATTTCCTAATGAGCCACATCTCCTAGCCTATTATCTATCTAACGTAGAGTTGTCCGCAATCAGATAATAACATGTCACATGGATAACAGCTATGGAAAGTACACTACACCGGAAGTTGTGCCAAATGTAGTGACCAATTTAACCAACAACCATCCTCGAGTCTTGTTCCCCAATCTCGGACATTTGAGATATCCGAATCATGGCATGAATTGTTGAATAAACAAAAACATGAACAGGGTTTCCCACCGGAACAAGTTGGGATGGTCTGGTCTAACGGCTAGTTAAATTGTTCATCATTATTTCATATAAATCATCATAACTATTCTATGCATGTTAAACTGGTGTATGCAATTAATCTATAGCAGAAAACCTAATCATATATCCAATAGCACAAGTGATATTAGCATGCAAACCCTAAAGCAACAATCAAACAAGAACATGCAGTAGAGCAGCATAACAGGGATAAGTTTATTTCATGCAGAGTGTCTGGATAATTGGTTAAGTCACAAATGTTCCGAAAGTTCTCTCTAAAACATTTTTTTATATGAAGTGAATCTAATATATCTCTAATCCTACGCTCTGTGTTTCCCTCCGGTATATTTCAACCAGGAGAACACCGGCCATGTCGAGTTCAACGATCATCAGACACAGAATAATAAGCGGCATACTACTAGCAATTGGCCAAGTCTAGCAGTAGGTTTGAAAGTGCCCTTTGGGTCAGATCTAAGTGATTGATTGCAGTGATTGTAAGGCGGAATCAAACAATCACACGAAACAATAATAAACTCAAACCGAAACGAATGATTAATCAAACAAAACGAGTTTATTAGCTTAACGAATGTATTGGAACGTGTTTACAGATTGCTTAGTCGACAAATGGTGCTAGGGTTTCGTCAACCCTAGCCGAAAACCAGTAGGTTTCAATTTATACTAAAACTAAATCGGCAGACATGCGTCACTTGGGAAGTGTCGCATGTCGCCGCCCTCATGCGTCACTTACTTAAGTGATGCTATGCGACACTAAGGCAAGTGTCACCTAATACTGAACTTAAGTGTCGCATATACAGAAAATGTCTTTTCTATTAAAACTAACTAACGACACTTACAACTCGATAGAACAAATGACAGACACACTAATATGCATCAACAAACTCCCCCGTGTCTTCAGCTTGGTCTTCAAAAACATCTTCAGTCAAACCCAACCTGGTGGAAATACTCCACCAGCATGAATACCAACTCTTACACAAATCTCGACCACCTTTTCAAACTTTGAAGCCTCTTCTTGATCAAATTGATGATACTCCATTTTACTTTTGTGAAGAGCTTTCAAATCTTTCTTTGTCAGATTGATAATGCTGATCGGATCAAAAACACGAAGAGTCTTTCCATACTTCACCGGTAAATTCCACTTACCCTTTTCGATCACCGGATCTTCATCAGAAAGATATTCAATAACAACAAAATCAAACCACCAATATCGTAATCTCTTGAGAAAATCAAGTGGTAGAGACTGTAGTGGCACAGTTTTCTGACTAGCAGCTGGAGGATAATGATATTTGACGATCGGTTCCTGAGTTCTCGGATCCAACTTTTTCTTGTAGGAATAACGAACTCCCAGCTCTTGTCTAATCCACAAGTACTTCTTGCTGTAGATATCTCTTCTAAGAATCTTCTGAAACATGTTACCACGAAAGTCATCGGTATGATTAACCATGTTCAGCTGAGCAAGATGATTCAACTCTTCCTTCGGTAGTGTACTGATGTAGTTGAATCTCGGCCTGAAGTACTGTACCCCATCTCTTCGTTTGATAAGAATCAGAAAGTTGTCAGCATCAAATTTCCAACTTCTGATCAAACCATTTAATTCACCTTTAACCTGATAAGTTTTACAAATCTTCAATTCAGGTTTAAGCTTTCGAAACATTGGAAGACCTGAAGACGTAGATGGTTGTGCTTGTTCAGGAACAGTTTCAGCAGCTGGTTGTTCCTGAGTAGTATCTGTTGGAGGTTCTTGGTCATCATCAGAATCATCGGACTCAATGATTGGTGCATCGAAATCATATGGTTGAGCCGGTTGTTTCTAAACAGGTTCCGGTTCTTGCTCAGGCGCCTGTTCCTGATTCGGATTATCCAAATACTCTTCATCCGGCCTTGGAACCTCTGCATTCATCTCAATATCATCCGGATCAATTGATCTGTCTTCTTCATCAACCGGATTTATCAAACTCTGAAGATACGTGAGATTAACGTTTGAATAATCAACCGAAATTGATCTCGGCTGTCCTGGAACATCAACAAAATAATCCAAAGCAATATTTTCATTAATCGGATCTAGAATTACATTTTCAGGTTCTGGGGGAGGAGTTACATTTGTTTCCAAGGTTCTCTGACCTTCCTCCCCCGAAACAACAGTAACCGACTCCAGGTTTAGCAACCTAGACTCAAGATTTGTCACTTGGAGCTTTAAATCATTAACCTAAGCCACCTGTAATCGAAGAGAATCAACCTCTGCAGCTTTAACTTCCAGATCTTTGATCTGTGCAGCTTGAGCTTCAACCACTGCAGCCTGATCATCAAAACGTTTATTCAACTCAGCCATCTGAGCTAGAAACTGCTGAAGCATTGCAGGCGTAGATGCTTGTTGTTGTTGACGTTGCTGACCAGATTCCTGAATATGAACACCTGTTCTCTGGCGTCTTCTCAATGGTAAGTCAGCATAAGACGGAGAAGACCCAGCTGGTCGCTTGCCAAGATTTGGCGGTACATGAACACGCCCCTCAGAAATCCTTCTCAGAATACGCTTAAAGCGTCTAGGTACTGCCAAATGAATGCCATCCAACGCATTCTGAGGTGGCACATCACCTGGAGAGTCAGGTGGTGTGGGACCACCGTCAGATTCTTCTGCCGCAACTTCCTCAACCTGCTCAACATCTTCTAAGTCCTAAGCAACCGCAGCATCAACCAAGTCATCCTCATTCACCGGAGGCACAACAATATCCTCATATCCATCCCCAGGCGGCGCAACATAGTTTTCGTTCACTATGTGCCCGAACAGCTCGCGATCAGGTAAAACTGCAGAATCTTTCGGGGGTAGCTTGCAGTCGTTGAAAACCCTCAAAATCATCGGCATCGGAAGTAGTAACGACCTATGATCCGGAGCTATTCCCAAATCTAAATCATTCAATAACAACTGAACAAACCGCGGATATAACAACCATTTATCCTTTCCCGCTCGAACGTTCTCCACCATATTTCAAATGACATAACCGCTGAAGTTATACGGCTTGTTGTAGACTAATGCCAACATCAAAGAAAGAGTCGTATGACTCGCAGCATCGTAACCTCCTTTCCTAGAAGATAAACAAACAATAACGATATGACACAGATATCGCCAGACCCTGCATAGATACTGTTTCCAGAAATCCGTAAGCTGATCCTCAGGATAACCCATTCTCTGAAGACCCCCGTAGATGAACGTGGTCTCAAATGCAGTCGGCATTTCGTGCGTGTCATTAAACTGTAAAACACGACGTATAGAATCCTCCGTAATCTCAATCTCACGGCCAAACATAGTTGATACAATCCTCGGGGTATCATTCTCTGTTCTAATAAACGCTTGATCGTAGAATTCCTCGATCTGATTCATGTAAACCGGAGTAGACGCGGAAATAGCATGTTGAATCCTAGATCTGCGAAGAAACAAAATCATTGGCCTGAACGGAAGCGAGTTCTTGTGCGTCGGATCCAAAAACGCAACAATATTATGTCGAGAGTTGGTGCGGTGATAATAATCCTGAAGATTTTCCATATGTAACTAAAAAACATAAAAGAACACGAGGAAAATTGTTACAGAATAAGCTCAAACATAAAATGAAATAATTCTGATTTTTTAGCATCACTAAGCAAGTGACGCACCATGCAGTACCGACACTCAAGGAGTGCCGCAATAAAATCAGAAATTAAGTGATGCGTCACTTGAGGTAAGTGACTGGTAAAGATAGCGTCACTCAAAGAAGTGACGATATGAGTGAAAATATAGACCTAGGCGTCACTAAGGGAGTAACGTATAAGAGTGACGCATAAAGGCGTCACTCATCAAGTGACGATATAAGTGACGTTTAACCTATCAAATTACCATTTAGCGTCACTTATGGAAGTGACGCTTGAAGTGACGCAACGATGAAGATCATCGTGTCACTGTTCAAACCCAGAAATCACGAAGAACACAATTTGGGGTTTTTGCAAACGGAGTTAACAAAAAGGTGCACAACATAGAGACGAGTAAAACACACCGTTTATTAACACAAAACATTAACAAATCGATCCCCAATTTTCGCGATTTCGGCAAACCCTAAAAACCGTAACCCTAAATTAAGATTAAAGCATGAATACTCAATGATAGAAGGTAAAAATTATACCTAATGACGCGTAATGATGAGGGGAACAAGTTCACGGAAGCCGATTGCACGCAAAACGCTTGAAAATCGACAGATTGATCGAAAACGGCTAACAGTCGAAGTGACGCAACGACGGGAGAAGTGACGCTGGAGCAGTGGAAGTGACGCGTAATAAATAGGGTTGGTGGTGATAATGAGTGCCGGTTAAGGAACTATTTATACCAAAACCCTAATCTGCGTCACTTATCACGTCTCTTTGTGCGTCACTTATAGCGTCACTAAGTGAGTGACGCATATAGACAGTTAGTGAAAAATTTTTGAAATTTTGTCGATCTTTTGCATAGTACTCAATTTGAAAGTAAATGTGACTTGGGTAAGACTAAAGTAGAAAATAAATTAACACAAAATTAATACAAAAATACAAATATAAACCAAACTTAATACATTCTTTCTTGGTGACGGAGTTGATTGAGTCTGGTTAGGGATCATGTCGGAATAACATGCAATTATTAGGAATAGTAAGTGTTATTTCGATCATCAGTATATTTGTCCACTTTAAATTTACTTGGCACATTTAAAAAACCTTTTATAATAGTTATTTCAAGACGATTATTGGTATTGTTTGTCCACCTAAACATGTTACATCCGTGTCTGTGAGTTAACCTTTTTATTGTTAATATGAATATTTCACCGTGGTCCCTACCATAGATATACCCCTGTAACTCAGACATGAACATAGTTTCCAAATTTAGAAAGAATATAAGAGAATCAATTTTAAGAATCAAGCCAACGGTGACAGGTCTGTACTTGCGTACAACAGAGCAACATACACTTGATTCAGGTTTAAGCAAAACCGATCGCAGTCAAACCAAACTTGTTTTACTCAATTGGCGACCTTGATCAGTATCTTAGTATTTAAGACTTTGCAAGTACATTGACTCACGTTTGCTTAGTTTTGAGAGTAAGCTGAATTGAGATCAGGTCTGCACTTACGTACAACAGAGAAAACAATCAGCATACTCCCCCGAAAGATCTCAGATATACGATCCAAAAATAGAAGTACGTCAAGCTACGCTAAGGAATTAAGACTTAGAGTCGTACATCACAAGGTGTTTACCACAGGATCATAGACATGTATTTAAGTTACTTCTTAATAACTCAAAGATCGGTGTGTATCATGCCTACCAATACATCGTATGATGAAGCTAACTTTTATAAAAACTGTTTTAAATATGTCAGATAAACCTACTGACACATCCAAGATAAACCTTAAAATTCCATTTTGTGCATGTCACCCGATGTACTATCATATCCCAAGTTGTTTACAGACACAACTCAACGTCTATTTAAAAATGTAGCAACCGTGCATTTCTTTTATACTAAAGAGTATAAAGAGTAGCTGTTGCAATTTTTTTTTTTTAACACACATAAAAGCAAAAATATACAAAAGCTAAATTTCCAAGTCACAAATTACTTTTTAGACACAAAGAACCTTAAACCGATCATATTGACCAGTTCATCAAATCGAGCACGCGAAAAGGCTTTGGTGAATAGGTCGGCACTTTGCTTAAGGGTGTCTATATGGACCAGGTCTATCAAGTGTTTTTCATAGCAATCCCGTATGAAATGGAACCTAAGTTCTATGTGTTTAGTCTTAGAGTGCTGTACGGGATTGCGTGTGATAGATATGGCAGCAGTGTTATCTATGTGAATAGGAGTCATAGTAAGAAGTAACCCGTAATCGCGTAGTTGGTGCTGAATCCAAAGAACTTGGACACAGCAGCTTGCAGCAGCAACATACTCAGCCTCTGCTGTAGAAAGAGAAACCGTAGTCTGCTTCTTGCACTGCCAAGAGACCAAACGCGATCCCAGAAATTGACATCCACCAGTTGTTGACTTCTTATCTATACTGCAACCGCCATGATCCGAATCCGAATAGGCCGTAAGAGCGAAAGTCTTCTCATTTGAATACCATAGACCAAGAGTAGGTCTAGCTCTGAGATAGGCAAAAATTCGCTTTACTGCCTTCATATGAGACACCTTTGGTTTAGCCTGATAGCGTGAGCAGATTGACACGGTAAATACGATGTCCGGCCTAGAGGCAGTCAAATACATAAGAGAACATATCATTGAACGATAGTCCCTCTCTTTGCAATCTTCGTCTTCCTCAGCAAGTCTAAGATTGTGATTAAGCTCGATAGGAGTCCCATAGGTTTTACAATTGAGCAGATCATACCTAGTCAACATGTCATTGACATATTTTGACTAATGTATATAAATACCTTTAGCAAGCTGCTCAACTTGTACACCTAAAAAGAATGTGAGCTCCACCATCGCGCTCATCTCAAACTCAGACTTCATGATTTTCTCAAAGTTCTTGCACATTGCCTTATTTGTAGAATCAAAGATAATATCGTCCACGTAAACCTGCACAAATAACATATCTTCCCTATCCCCAGACTGTTCTCGAAGAATGAATAGCGTGCTATCAATGTTGACCCTCACAAAACCATGCTTAATCAGATGTGTAGTTAGCCTCTCATACCAAAGCCTCGGAGCTTGGTGAAGACCATACAACGCCTTGTTCAATTTACAGACGTATTCAGGATGCGCAGGGTCTTCAAAACCAGGAGGTTGCTTAACATACACATCGGTATCTACCTGTCCATACAGAAACGCACTTTTCACATCAAGTAGATTGACGCGAAATTCCTTGAAGGACGCGTATGCCAGAAAGATGCGAATGGATTCCAATCGAGCAACAGGGGCAAATACATCATCATAGTCCAGGCCTTCAATTTGACTGAAGCCTTCAACTACTAGACGTGCTTTATTACGAATCACAACGCCCCGATCATCCATCTTATTACGATATACCCAACGAGTGCCAGTCAAGTGGGCACCCTTGGGTAATCGAACTACTTCCCAGACTTGCAACTTTTCAAATTTCAACAGTTCCTCTTGCATGGCCTCGACCCAGGATGGATCTTTTAAGGCCTCTTCAAACTTCTTGGGTTCGATTTGCGATAGATGACATGAATTGATATTAGCCACAAGACCCAAAAGTTGCTGAGTATCAGTTTGCTTCACTTGATGTCACGTTTGAACTGGAGCTTGAGGATCATCAAGAATATTGTTAATTGGGTGATCCTTATGTATCCGAGTCACTGGAATTGGATCCGGCACAAGATTCAGTTCCAAGTTGTTCAAATCTCCTTCAGTTGCAGGAGTGTTCGGTGAAGCCTCATCATCTTCATCTCCTTGAGTATGATAATGAGAATAGGTCGTCTTTTCTGCTTCCTCTTCCTCATCCTCTTCCTCCCCTTCTTCCTCTAATGAAGGCATGTGTGGATCATAGGGAAGCTCCATCGTATAGATAGACTTAGAAGTAGAAGTAGAAGGAACATTTGACGAAGGTGTAGCGGGAGATGGTTCAGTGGGTGTAGGTGACGGAGTGGATGTAGATGCGGATGCTGATGTTGGAGTAGGTGTTGTGGCAGGTGCGGGAGTGGGTGTTGGAGTAGGTTTTGAGGTGGATGTTTGATTGGATGCCGATTCAGGGTTTGGGTTAGATGGTCTTAAGGGAGAATCGGGTGTCTCTTGAGAGAGACTAATTCCATGGAGTAGGGTGACTAACTCTTCTTCTTGGTCTACTTCAGGTAAGTTAAAAGAATTAAAGATACCTTCGTAGTTGAAAAACCAATCCGGACCCGTTCCTTGAGGAGGATCCGTATAACGCAAACATTTTACCTCAAAGTGCTCCTCAATCTGACTTGTTGTTTTGTTATAAACTCTCTTGTTCGGAGAGTTCACTGAATAACCAAGAAAAATCCCTTCAACTGCTTTATCATCAAACTTTGAGATTTTGTCTTTAGTAATCATAATTAAACAAGGACACCCAAATGGCTCCAGAAACTGCATATCTGGCTTACGGTTATTAAAAAGTTCATAACATGTTTTGTTCTTCTTCTTAACCGTGAGCACCCGATTCAGAACATAACAAGCAGTATTAACTGCCTCAGCCCAGAAGATTATAGGTAACTTAGAATCAGCTAGCATGGTCCGAGCTGTCTTGATGATAGTCCTATTTTTACGTTCTGCAACCCCATTCTGTTGTGGAGTTCTTGGAGCACTGAATTGATGTTCAATGCCTCTTGCAGCACAGAATAACTCGAGAGTAGAATTCTTGAACTCGGTACCATTATCACTACGCAGTCTCTTCACCTTTAAGTTGCACAGATTTGCCAACTTATCCAACAGATAAACCAAAATGTCCACCGTCTCACCCTTTGAAGCTAGAAAGTAAACCCACGAAAATCTTGAGTAGTCATCCGTAACTACCAAGCAATAAGATCTGCCACCAATACTCTTTGTAGAAATTGGACCAAACAGATCCATATGTAAAAGCTCCAATGGTGCAGCAATAGAATTCACTATCTTAGACTTATGGGACTTTTTGTGGAGTTTGCCCTTGTGGCAAGAAATACAGTCATCCTTTAAAGAAAAAGACTGTTTTGGAACTCCATTCACCAAATCATTCTTTATGAGGAAATTCATTTTACGGAAATGAATATGTCCCATCCGTCTGTGCCAAAGAAGTGATTCTTTCTCAGAAGCCTTTGAAAGGAGACAAGTGTACTCGGTAGTTGTCTCAACAGTTTGCATATTCTAAACAAAGGTGTCATCTTTCCTCGGTGCTCGCATTAGCACCCATTCCTCAGGAATGACAAAACCCGGCTTCAGTATAACACATTCAGTCCTTGTGAATGCAGTGGTATAATCCTTATCACAAACTTGTGAGACACTCAGCAAGTTGTGATTGAGTTGTGCCACATAATTCACATTCTTAAAGCTAACGTTCCCATTTGTTAGCGTTCCACGACCTGAAATCGTTCCTCCTGTATCTCCAGCAAAGGCAACATATCCTCCTGCAAATGGTTTAATATCCACAAAAAGAGACACATCGCCAGTCATGTGTCGCGAGCAGCCACTGTCTAAATACCATTTACTATCTCTCACACGTTCAGACTGCTGCAACACACAAAAGTAAGGAGATTAGTGAGAAACGGTGACCCAAGCCTTTACAGACTTAGGTACATCGGAGTCATCAACAATAATCACATCAGACATAATTTTATTTTTTAACAAATCAAAATTTTCATCTGATGGGTTATTGTTGACGACTTTAGAGTCAACAGAAGACTCTTTTCGTTTCCAAACTGTAGATGGTTCGGAAATAGGTTTAGGAGTAATGTCAGGCTTTTGTTTTGGCAAAGGTTTTTGCTCAACATTACTTTGCTTCTTAACCGGCTTAGGAGAGTTAGAATAACGCCTAGGTGGGGATTGTGAAAACGAATTCTTATAAAAAGAAGTTCTAGGCATTTCTCTCCCATAACGCTGGTTAGAGAGCTTGGGACAATCACGAATTAAATGTCCCTATTTCTTGCAATAGAAACAGGAACGCATCTCAACAAATGGTTTAGGTTGAGGATATACCGGAGGAGATGAAGAAGCATTCCTTAAACATGCACAATGTGTACACGTTTTAAGTGGTGCTTTCTCAGGTTTATTGGTTGAAGTAGAAGGTTTGTTATGAGAAACTTTATCATTATTAACATTTAAACTTCGTTTCAAAATCTTTACAGGTGTCTGTAAAGTTTGAATGTTCTCATTTAAAACCTTTTCTTTTTCCTTTTGAACCTTAACTGGTTCAGTTTGCAAAATTTCAGGTTTAACTTCAACCTTCTTAACCTTCGGATACTCCTGTTCGGTAATATCCTCAATCTCAACGACCTCCTCTAAACTAACTGGAGGTGTACTCTCAGACTTAACAAAAGTAGGCAAGGGATACTCTGGCCGTTTAGTTTTCTCATTTGCCTGCCTTTTGGAATTGGATTTAACTTCTTTAGACTTTGCAGCTGGCCATGATGAATAGTCAGCCACAAGTTCTTCGGTGCCTTCCTTAACAGGCAGAGGATAGTGATTGGTAGGAGGTGGGACTGAGTTATAGCCTAGTCCTGCCTTACTACTTGTATTTGTCCTCTGCTTGTTAACGATTTCATCGAAAACATCACGAGACTCTGAGAAACTTGAGATTTTTCTATTGAAACTCACAGACTGAGACTTTAATTCAGAAAGTTCTTTATTCAACAAATCGATTTCTGTTAAATAGCTTTTAATTGCATCTTGTTGACTAAAAACTTTTGCTTTAAACGTTTGAGTATCTAACTTATAAGCTTCAATTTGCTTATCATAAAGTCTTTCATTACCTTTTAAAAACTTATTAGACTCAGTAAGTTTCTCGACCTTTTCTCTCAAGCTTACATTCTCTATTTGAAAACATTTTAAAGAAGTTTCCAATTTATTACACGATATACAGGTAACAGGTTCTTCAGGTTCATTATGTACCTCAGATGTGATGTGAGCCATTAGACATTGTTGATACTGCTGAGCTTGAGCGCTCCAATCCAGACTAGTAGGCTCGATCACAATCAACACATCAGAAGTTCCAGTCTTCGGTACATCTTTCTCAGGAGTCTTGGGAGGAGATGGTTTAGTGAGACCTGATGGTGGCATCTTTGGTTTCTCACATTCTCGGGTAAAGTGTCCCAAGTTCTGGCAGTTGTAGCAACGAACCTTGCTCTTATCAAATCCAAAGCCAGATTTACCAGCTCCTTCCAAACTCTTGCGTCCAGTTCTTTGCAAGAATTTCTGTACCCTTCTCGTGATCATGGCGATATTCCAGTTTAAATCCATCTGTTCAAGATCATCATCATCCAGCTGGCCGTAGTCCTCCTTTGTCAATTCCAGAGTTGTATTTGGTTGTGACACCGAATCTTTGTAAGAACTAAGAAAAGCTGTATAAATAGCAGCGTGTTCTTCAATGGCTGGTGAAATAGGAGTCTGTGCACCTTGTGAAGTGCCAGCAGAATAGACTGATGAATAACCCCCAGTGGAGCTCGGTTGAGTAGTGATATCAGACACAAACGCCAATCCACCGGGAGTATTTCCAGAATTAACTTTACCCCCATATAAAGATGGATTTTGTACAAAACCACCACTCTTAAATTCTTTCTTCTTCAACTCCATAGCATGTGCTTGGAGTATCCTAACTAACTCATCCAACTTCCATGTAGCCAATTCTTGATTTTCCTTTAGCATCTGAACCTTTATATCCCAAGCTTTAGGTAGTGCATCCAAAAGCTTCTTATTAATCTCCAGTTCTGTAAAGGTATAACCACCTTCAAGCAAATCACCCACCAGCTGGGTGTATCTAGTGAACAAACTGGCTGTGGTCTCATTAGGCATAATATCAAAGAGATCATATTGTTTCTTGATCAACTCTAACTTTGCCTCTTTGTGTTTCTCATTACCACCACAACGAACCTCAATTGCCTTCCAAAGATCATAAGTAATGTCATGTTGTTTAAACATACGTAGAACATCCGGAGTTAAGGCCATCTTTATTGCTGAAAGGGCTTTACGTTCAATGTCATACTCCTTACGTTCCTCAGGAGTCATAGCCTTATAAGTTTTGGCTGGAGGAACGCCACGGTAATTTTTCTCAGCTAACGGTTTTTCATATCGTTCATTGAGTGGACCCCACAATTCTGGACAATGGAAGTCAATATACTGCTCAAAACGTGATCTTCAGTATGCATAGTCCAAATCAGCAGTAAAAACTGGAGGTTTACTACTGCTTCCAACATCATTATTCTGTTTAATCATTTCCCTAATGCTTACAAGAGTATCCTTATCTTGAGACATTGTAGTGCACCTGTAAAATCAACTAAAAACAAGACTAGAAAGCTGATTAGTAACAAAGGCGTCACTAGGTAAGTGACGCACCAAAGTGTCACAAAGAGTAGCGGCACTGGGTAAGTGACGCTATCAAGTGACGAATACACAAACAGAACGACACTAAAGATTAGTGTCGTATAACCAATCAAGTGACGCACTCAAGTGACGGACTTGAGTGACGCTCAGCAATAACAGGCGTCACTAAGATAAGTGACGCAATTAAGTGACTCACAGAATTAAACACGTCACTGGTAGAAAGTGACGGATGACACACAAGTGTCGTCCGAAGTGACGCAATTAAGTGTCGGAAAGTACAGTAGACGTCACTAGAGTAAGTGACGTGTAATCTTCAAGTGACGTTACTGAGTGATGCACTTGAGTGTCGTTATAACCCTAATTGAACCTTACACAAGTGTCGCTCGAAGTTCCGCAAGAAGTGACGCGACGAGTGACGCAAAAACGGCTATGAACGCCCAAAAACCCTAAAAATCGAATTTTCGTAAACCTAACGAAAATTCTTTGATCCCAATCGAACGAAACCTGTATGTATGAAGCAATAACACCTGTTTTGCACCAAATCAATACCAATAACTCCAATATGATTTATTTTCTTCACTAAACGAACCGAAAACGCTCAAAATTCACGATCAATACGTCAATCAAATCACCTCGAGGCTCTGATACCAGTTGAAAGTGCCCTTTGGGTCGGATCTAAGTGACTGATTGCAGTGATTGTAAGGCGGAATCAAACAATCACACGAAACAATAATAAACTCAAACCGAAACTAATGATTAATCAAACAAAACGAGTTTATTAGCTTAACGAATGTATTGGAACGTGTTTACAGATTGCTTAGTCGACAAATGGTGCTAGGGTTTCGTCAACCCTAGCCGAAAACCCGTAGGTTTCAATTTATACTAAAACTAAATCGGCAGACATGCGTCACTTGGGAAGTGTCGCATGTCGCCGCCCTCATGCGTCACTTACTTAAGTGACGCTATGCGACACTAAGGCAAGTGTCGCCTAATACTGAACTTAAGTGTCGCATATACAGAAAATGTTCTTTTCTATTAAAACTAACTAACGACACTTACAACTCGATAGACCAACTAACAGACACACTAATATGCATCAACAAGGTTACAAACCACAGCATAAGTTGGATAGATAAACATTTGAGATTCAATTCATAAATTCTAATATATATTAACAGCATACAGACAGAGTAACCGCATGATTAAAGCATAACTACCCTAGCATAACAACTATTATAGCAAACACAGATTTGTTTAGCTTAGCATGGAAGTGAATCTAGCAAGCATTTCTAAATAAGCATGGCAATAGCACAACATATTTAAAAATAACAAGAGAGATTATAATAAAACCTGACGAAGCGTAAATACAAATCTTGCATAACCGCAGTCTCGGAGCACCTCCGTTACAAACAAGATCGAAGCTTCTAATCTACTAGCTTAACTATACTAAACTAACTAATTTATTCTAGAGAGAGTAGAGGGAGAAATGAAAGAAAGAATGAGAAAACATGTATGAAAATGGTGAGGAGGTGATTGTATTTACAGGAGACGCACAGTCGTATTCTTCAACCGTATTCCAACCCCCAAATGCTCAACCGTATTGCACAACCATATAAAAATGTCATTTTTATTGCCTGAACGCTCGATACGATTGGTTTTGGCCGTATATGGCTGAACTGGAGCAAATACGGGTGAGCACCAACCGTATACGGTTGGTTTTCAGCCGTATACGGCTGGCACAGGAAGTATAGTGTCTGTGTAGGCCGTATACGATCTGTGTCCATCCGTATATGGCTTGGGCCAACCGTATACGGTCTGGTTCAGCCGTATTTCGGTTCTTCGGTTCTTCGTTTATTCGTTTAAGCGCAATTTCTTCATCGTTTATCCGTTTTGAGTGACTCTTGCGCCCAAGGTTTCGTAATTTCCTAACGAAGAAAATGTCATAAGTTAGAGGTCATAATTCTAAGTGTAGCTCAAAAAGTGTTGAAACGAGTGAACGAGAATGCTTATGATCGCTTTCGTTGGATTTATCATGTTTTTCGACCATTTTAGTTGATTTTTGCAATGTTGTTTATATTTTAGCCCAAGTGATGAGTTTAAGTAATAAATCGTTCATTTAGGATATTTTCACCATAAATTGGGCTAAAAAGGTGAGAATAATGCACGCAAAAACTTGACTTTTTGTGTGTCATCAATGCCCTTTGACCCTAATTTTGAATGAGTGGTCTAGAATGCTTCTCTCTCTTCTCCACCAAAATTTCATTCTTTTTTGATCCTCCAACTATATATATATTCGTATTTGAAGAGACATAGGAATCGTCATTCATATATATTCATCATGTTTATTAATTAGATTCGTCAGATTCAAGTTTCATACTTGATTCGATTGTTGTATCCTCTAGACAGTGCATACAGGCGAAATTTCTGTCTTAGAACACTGCAAACGTAAACCTCAATCCTGTTTCTGGAATCGTCAATCACTGAATCAAAGTCAGTTTTCTTCGAAATATTGATTTTGTAATACATATATGTACCGATATGTTATATATTTATATTCATATTTGTTGTTAGTTCATGTTTATATTATTATTTGCAATTGTTGTTCATCTATTTATTTAACACTTGATTGGGCACAAAGAAGTCATGGAAATAAGTTATGTCACGTTAATTCAGCGAAGCTAGTATGGAGCACTTGAAGTAGCTATCATATCCTTGAATAAAAAGATCAACATGTGTGCAAGTAGGTCTTCACCACCTTGAATATTCATCACAGATTAAAATAGATAACATCATAAAGAAAATTAACTTCTTTTTTGCAATGCCCTGGTGAATATTTATGATCATATCAAATCAAGAAGATTTAAATCTATGATCTTTACCTCCAATCCCTTTTTCGAAAATATAATTTTGAACTTGGCAAGACCCTTTTTGCACGCATGTATGTTCTTTTGATTTCATCACCTTGACTTTGTCTATGCATTAAGTTTTGTTTGGATTGCAGATGCAAAAAATGAAATACATGGACTAGATTCGTTATTGTGTGTAAACCATGAGTACCAATCATTTGATTAACTCAATATTGTATGTACACTCATTGTAATTTAGTGATACTATTAGGAGAATGAGATTCTCCAATTTCTTTTTAAGAACATCAAATCATAACAACTGACTTCTGGTATTTAACAAGTTCTGGTGTCAGGTTTTTCTTATTCAAATGTGGTTCACGTAAAAATTATATCTTTTCTCGAGTAATTTGATTCCTTAAAGTTTATATAGTCCTTAACGGTACCTTCTATGATCTTCAAGTTGAAACGGTATACATACAGTCTAATAATGCAAAATAATGTTTAATTCAGAAACTATATATTGAGTTTTCATATTTGAGTTACAACTTTCATACCGATTCAAAAAAAAGGGGGGGGGGGGGGGGGGGGGGGTCCCTTTACATATTAATTTATTCTTGATGATATACTAAATTGCAATGCTCAAATTCAAGTTACATTGTTGTTTGTTTTTCGAAACAGGCTACATGTGCGTTGTAATCAATTGCTTTCATCTACTTCTTCAAGTATCTACATTTCTATGAGCATTGTTTTTATAGGCCCCTGTAAATCATTCTGCTACATCTTGTTAATATTCGTCATGGGTAGTACTAATGAAGGTTTAATTGAAATTTAATGAACAATTATCGGTTGTCACCAACTGCGCCATAATTAAGATAAAAAGTTATTGTATATTTTCCACAGTAAAGAATATGTAATAATTAATGAAACTGAAATTATATGATGTTTAGACATATTTTAAGAACCTTCTGCAGCATGCTAGTTGTTTAGCTGAGATAAAACTCATTTCTAGACAAACATGTTCTTCGATTTGGTGTTGGCGGAAGATCGACTCTACTTTTTTTGAAGACAGTGCAATTGGATGGTCGAACTTGCATCCACGTCCATAGTTGCAATATCCAAATCTTTTGTAGACATTGCACTTTTTCCTGAAGACAAGAAATGAAGCAAATACTATCTTAGCTTCTTAATGTAGTTTATGTTAAAACTATATCTTGTTAGCTAATGTAAAGCATAAATTTATACACGCTTCTTTTGATGGCATTCTAGTATTCCATGGTAGCTGACAATCCCCACAATGAGGGAATGCCAACGAATTAGTCTTAAGATTTAAACTTGATAAAAGACCCGGAGAAGAACGATGAGCAAAACTTGGTAGAAGATCAGGAACACCAAGAAATTTGGTCAAAGTGAAAATACAAGCTTAAAAAAGTCTTTGTTGACATCCTCCAGTGTGTCTAACCAATCATAGGTTGTAAAAACCAACTCAATATCATTTTCCACATCCACTCTGATTCTAAATTTAAATCTGAAGGACTATCATGATTATTAAATTAATTAAATAGATTATAAAACCAAAATGTAAAAGTAAACAAAAGTCCTGCTTTTGTACTTTTTTAATTTGAAATACTTATTTACTAATTATATATTACCGTGGACATAAACAGTTTAAATACAAGAATTAGTAAAGTACCAAACTACCTGTACGTTTACGGGAGCTTTGGTTCTTTGTTTTAAGGACCATGCTTCTAAGCACGTATTGCCTTGAAAGACTAGCATGCTCTCGGAATGGCTTGAAACCAAACACATTGGTCCATATCGGTAAAGCACTAAACTCCCGATGTCAAGAGAAGAAAGAACCTATTATATAAGTCAGTTAGCAGTTAGCACCATTATAAGTCCTTCATTTTTACGGAGTAATAAAACTGTGGGTTTAGCTTAATCACAAATGTATTTTATGTTAAAATTATACCTTGTTAGCGAATAACATATGCATTTTAATTAAGAATTACATTCAGTTTGATTAAAAACCCTTAGATGCAGGGCACCAACTAAAAAAATGATAAACATATATGTCACTTAAAGTTATGTAAACATACGGATTCAATTAGAATCAGAGGACGTAGACTCGTTACTTGACATCTATGCATCTGATGAGTGCCTGTATAATGCATTTTCCCAAGTTTCCACAAATCAATCCTGTCATGGTTAAACATAAAAATAGACTTTATGAGGATATAGCTTAATTGACAACTTCTTCTAATGAATCTATAAAACTTATGTTATAAGAGCTTGGTGGCATATATATGCTCGTATTTAAAACAAAATTATGTCATCAAAATTCAAAAACTTACCTGTAATGGAGTACAATGTTGTCGATCATATCGCTTCGAGATCTCTTGTCAACAAAGGGAATGAAACACTCGTCCTGATATTAAAAGAATACATTATTATAACTAGCTATAAACATGTTAATCTTTTTAAATTAAATTAAACTAATCAATATGTGATTCACTTTATTAACCTACTTCGGCAAATTAAAACTTGACTAAAGATTTGAATTTCTGTATATTTTTAGAGGTGTGTATTGTACATTTTTTTAAGGAGACTAGTCTACAATGATTCAAACAAGTATATGCTATGTGTATACTACAGAATAAGAGGAGGATATTAAAACGAGTACATGGTATCTTACCCTGTTAGTAATTGTCTCGATTCTCATAATTTGATTTTGACCTAAAAGAATAACGGACATTCAATCAAAGCATATATAAATATAAGATCACCTGAAAGTTTATACTCTGTATAATAATTAGATTAGCTTATAGATTGGTATCAGAGCCTAAGGTTATAGTGAACTAGGTTGCATTTAGTGGGCCTAGACTATGACCGTTAGGCAGTATTCCTCATTAGGTATAACTGGTTCAGGAATTACAGCATACAAGTTTAATTTAACATAGCCTGATCAACTATGTACAATTAAATGAAGATGATGTGAGTTCTGAAAGGGGTTATGTTGAACAGGAATACAATAGCTGACTCTGACCTCGAGAGAACCGGGACTTTTACTTGATTGTGCTAGACACACACTAGGCGGTTATGTGATATATATATATATATATATATATATATACACACACATAGGCCTCTTTCCCCGATATGATACTCTCTCCCGACTACTGCGAAATTCATTTTTCAACTTACATCAAACGAACGACAACTCGATTCTCGTCGTTCCATCCTTACTCAACTTTTATGAATTCACAAATACCGACATACTTCCGAAGGCCTCGACTACATACTGCTCTCTAGGCTATTATATACTGAAGGTATAGGGATAGGCCTTGTCCGATGATATTTTGTTTACCACCCACACCATTATAACTGACAAACATAGCTACTCCAACATCTTCCGATATGAAGATCGGGACTTTGTTTTCATTCGCTACTCCTACCTAATTCTACATTTATAACATTCTACAACGTACACTACTGTACCGTTAGGTGTATCCTAGGAAAAACATTTCCAACAAATTTCAACATGCTTTTACCCTGGAACTTTTCATAACTTTTGTTTTTGAACAGTTTTTGTTAAACAAAAATTCCAAAACTTTGTCGCTGACCATAATTTCAACCGAACCATTTTCAACTCAAGTTTTCATCAGACTTCAAATTTTTCAACCGACTTTCACCATCAAAATTTTCTAACAAATGTATTTCTATCAAACATGTTACAAAATTTCTTACGAAATGTTTTATAAAATTCTCAAAATTTCAAAACCGTGTAAACTTACTTATAGTACACAACTTTAAACAAATTTTAAACTCTGAATAGTCAACAAAATTACACAGTATACAATGACCTCCTTGTTTTATAAGAACAAAACCTATCAAGACCCGAATGCGAACTAGGGTATGTTCATTCTTAGACAATCTGAATTACTTCGATTTATTTCTTAAAATTTCTCATCAAATAACTTTTATCTGATTGTCTCATATCTCATGTACACCCTCTTAGATCCTAAGTACCCAATAGGATTAGAGAACGACCGACTACTTGAAATCCCGACAGCGTAACTTACAATGCACTTTAAATACAGCAACCAAATTTCCTTCCCAATTATTTCACACTGGTTGAGACCGGGAACTCGCCTACTATTCATTATTTTAAACAGGCCATCCAATAGAACTTCACTTACTTGAGACAATTCTTAAATAGAACTCTTATTTCGTAGGAAATGACAACTCACTCCGTCAACAACCCTACATTGGATGATGAACTGCTCAGTGAGGAACCAACGATGTTTCCTTACCTCCCCGAACTCGAGAGTGATACAGAACATTCCGCTGAATCAGCAACAACACTTACCTCTCCTGCTGCTCCAACTGTTGCCAAAACACCCATCACTGTGGACCAGAATACAGAATTGGTCAGTCGCCTCAATGATACTCTCAACTCGGTGCGAAAACAACTAAACGAAGCACGAGAAGACATCAAGGACCTACAACGAAATGTCTTCTAGAATGACGCACGTATACGTGAGTACGAACTACGTTTGATAGCCTTAGAAAACCCTACTTCACCACCAACTTCACATGATACTTCTACTGGAGAAGATATCGACACTGACTGTACACCGCCTCCAGCAAAAAGGGTGAAAATCTCTCCGACCAAACCTACAGGAAGCTACTTGGGAAAGAAACCTTACTGTTCCAGATGTAATCGGCATCATAAAGGACCGTGTGCCATACCCATCGGTCGATGCAAATCCTACCCTAAAAGTACGAACCCTCCTAAGGCGAAGCTGTGCTTCAACTGTGGGAGTGCTGGCCATCTCAAGGCCCAATGCCCACTACCTCCAGGCAACAAAACTAAGGGTACGTTACTACCTGACAACTACCTTACTACGAACACTGTAGGACCTACCCTACTACTGTAGGCTACTAGTACACATTGTAGCTACCTAACGAATATCGAACTACCGACTACTACTTCAAACAAATTTCGGGACGAAATTCTCCTAACAAGGGGAGAATGTAACAACCCCAAAATTTGGGCCAATTTAAAATTTCCCTAATTACGTGTTTACTACTTGTATTTAATATGAAATAGGATTAAATACATTATTTACTTATTATTATATATATATGTGATATATATATACACGTATACGATTCGTTCAAATCGTATAAAACTACAATTGTACAAACATACGGACGTTGGTAAAACAATTATTAAATAATGTGAAATTATTTAATTATTTCAACTACTACTTTATATTATGTTTATAATATAACGAAAACGTACGTTTTTAATCAAAACGTCACCGAACTCTCCAAAAACTCGACCAACCGACAAAACAAAACAAAGTTATATTTTATAACTTAACAACAAGTATTTTGGTAAAATATTTCAACTAAATCATCGAATAATATTTCGTATTTTAAAACGTATAATTAAACGCGTATAAAATTATTTTAACGTTTAAACGACCGGGGAAACGAACACCGCACGGAGCGCAAACGCGAGGGGACAACATTTGGTGAGATCCACACATGGTGGACCCCACCATGGGCCGGCCAAGACATGGGGCACCACCCCCATGCCCTTTTCTCTTTTCCCTCACACAAACACAACCACATTCACACTCAACTCTCTCTCTAATCTCTAGTCTCTCTCTATCTCGGCTCACTCTCTCTCTCTAGAAAACACCCACTAAACTTGCTTGAATCACAAAACGGAAAGGAGCAACAACGATCACCGCAACGAGGGCTACGATCCTATCTTTTCGGTTTCTCGATCCGACGACTTTGTAAGTTTTCCGGCGACTTTCGAATTTTTCCGATTTCAATTATTTTGCTAGATTATTGTTCCCCTAGCTAAATGATGTCCAAATATATAATTAAAACTTGTTTTTGAAAACATTATCGAAAATGTCGGTTTTGGTCACTTTTAAGAAAACGACACCTCAAACACTACAAACGTCAACTAATAATTTTTATGAACTCATTATAACATACTAGAACTTGTGTAAAAGTTTCGGGTCAAACCGAGGTCGTTTGACCCAAAAATCGAGCCCAAAAACGTAAACAGCCCTTGTGTTGCATCAGACCAAGAATCTATGAGACACAAGGCTTGTGTCGCATAATCAATAAGACACAAGCGTTGTGTCGCATAATCCATAAGACACAAGCGTTGTGTCGCATAATCCATAAGACACAAGCGTTGTGTCGCATAAACCATAAGACACAAGGATTGTGTCGCATAATCCATAAGACACAAGGACTGTGTCGCATTTTGTGTCGCATTAAGTTGCGTATTATAAGACGCAAGCCTTGTATTGCGGAACACAAGCGTTGTGTCGCATAAATCATAAGACACAAGCACTGTGTCGCATTTAGTGTCGCAAAAACCCAAAAACAGAAACTAAAAACATTCTAAGTGTTTAAAAATCACTTTTCAACAACCAAATCAAATACGATACGATTATACATGAAAATACTATACTTTTGGAAGTATACACAAATACTCGAATACGTACAAGATTATACTTAACTGAACGTGAGATTTCACTCACACACACGAGACTGCACTCGAAAATACTTAGGAGATTACACTCCAACGAACTTAAACTTGTACAACTACACGGGATTGCACCCGATGCGAACTTATGAGTTCACTCCAAATACTTACGTGTGGGATTACACGCTAACTGATACGAACTTACACTCGAACACATACGAGATTTCACTCATACACTCTAGGGTTACTCCCACTTGGATTTACATTCACTTGAACGTTACACGTTACAATACAAACGTACTTGACAACTATACGATTACAACAACTGCATAATAATAATAGATGAGATTATTATTACACGCCGATACCAACGGGCCGTACAACTTTTCTACAAACTACAATTTACAAACAATTACAAACATACAAACAACTTATGGACATTAACTAGTTTGGGAACAGTTAGCATGGATACTTTACAAGTATCCCATTTACTTACTGAACCTTATGCGTATTAGGACGCTAAGGGTTGCTAGTTGGATACTACTTTGCTCGCTTACTGCATTGTCTGCTAGACTCAGGTGAGTCTTACAGCCCCTATTTTACTGTTTTACACTCAGGGGTGAGATGCATTACTTGTTTTACATGAACACACCTATTTACTTGCTTACTGGCCATTACTTACTTACTTACGGATTTACGGATACGCCAATTGCATGAGTTTCAATTAATCCAATGAAAGCCTCCGAATCATAGTTGTTAGTTATGGGATAAGCGCGAGTTTTAGTATATGGATCCATATGGGACTGACAATCCCCGCCCGGGGTAGCTCGCACAACCACAAACGGTTACTGTAGAAACGGGCGTTTCTTACTCGTTTCATATGAATGTTTTTGGATTAACATTCACGGGGGTACTATTATTTACTGTACGTTAAGCTTCAACTATGGTGGCTCATGGCAAGGGTATCAAACGATTAGCATGACCTGCAATCAAAACTTAAGTGAACGATTAACATGACCTGTGATCGTTACTTACTGGCTGGCTGATGATTTACAAATACTACTTGTGTGTTCAAACTATTTACTTACTTACAAACCTGTGAGATTCACCAACCTTTTGGTTGACCGTTTTAGTAATGCTTCTCAGGTACACAGCATCAGTAGGGATGCCCAGCAGGATATACTTATTAGCTCGAGTCGCATGCATTTACAAGCTTGGAGATTTTTATACATTACTTTTGTACTAGTTGTTATGTATCAGAATCTCTAGGAATTTACTCGAAACTCGAGCTTGTATTTTGAACTATTTATGTATTAATGTAATAACTTTTCGAACGTCTCATTTATAGTCGTTCACTGTATCCTTTGTGCTCGTGATTATTGATTAGTAACACCCAAAACATCGCTTCCGCAAAGTGTTAAATTTGGGGGTGTTACAGCAACTCACAAAAGAGGGGAATGTTGTGGGGTACCGTTGAAGAAAAGTTTATGTCCAACAATTATGGTTGGGTTCGCGACGCCGACCAACTATCATCCAAGTGGCGTGTTATTAATACTATGTGCAAAAACTTCAACGGTTGTTATGAGTCGCAATCCCGAGCTTGGGGAAGCGGTCGAGATGACGGAATGGTGTATGATCTAGCCGGCAGAATACTACAACACCTATTTGAAGACATTCACCATGAAGGAGTCTTGGTTGGCGGTCAAAGATCATCTGAAATGGAAAGCACCACCGCCAGTTGGTGGAACCGGATTACGCGACCAGGAAGATGATTAAATTAGTCAATCTGTTGATCTCTCTGCCGACCACCATACATCACAATCAAACGAGCTATTTGGGCCCGACCCGCTTTCAAGGCCCATGGGCCGAAACAAAGCCCAAAAAGCGGCTAGAAGTTCCGGTTCTTTCGATGCGGCGACATCATTCCGAACATCCACCCCGAACGAAAAGGTGGATGAGGCGATAGAGAATATGGCCAAATACAAGGCCGAAATGTTAGCCGCAAGAAAAGCATCGATTGAGGCGATCACCTGTCAAGAACGACTTCGAACTGCTATGCAAGGTGTTCAATTTCTCCAACTCAACACCGCCGACATCAGGGATCCAAGTGACCGCGCAGCAGTTTCGAGAATGAAGAAAACGTATCGAAATGAGTTTTGGGAGTTCTACGATGCCGAAGATGAAAACCAGGATGACGACGAGTAGTTTTTATTTGTTGCTTATATTTTTCTATTTCTAGGACTTAATCACAATCTTTAATTTATTGTATTTATATTTTTAGGATTGTAACGTTTTTATTTTTAGGATTGTCACGTTTAATTTTTATGAAGTAATCGCAAATTTTAATTTTCGTACTTTTTTATTTTTACTATCGTAATCTATTTTAATTTACCTCTATTTATATAACTATTGTATTGTATTTTAATTGAATTGTATTTGTTTTGTTAAATAAATGAAAATTAAATTTACTTAGTGGGTGGGTCCCATAGGGGGGAAAAGGGGCGTTCTGGTGTTATGGGTTAGGAAGGTAAAAGGGGCGTTCTGGTATTATGCTGACGTGACGCCTGAAAAATGGGCGTTCTGATGTTACGAGTACGAATGGTCTTATCAGTCACTATTTCTTCTTTCTTTTATTAAGAAATTCCACATGTATAAAAGAAATTCCAAATAAGCAATAACACAAAAATAGAAATGGCAAATAATACATGTTACCGGTTGTTCCGGCTAAGATATGATGACATCGAGACAGAATTTGAAAGTATGTTGTCAACCTCGGTAATAAAATAAGTATGTTGGTGACATTAGAACAAAAATGAAAGTATGTTGGTTATCCGGTCCATAAACCCAAATTTTAAAGGATATTGAAATAATTATAAAATTTATAAAGATATTGGTATAAATATTAAAATTTTGTAAGAATATGAATGAAATTAACCGTAAATATTAATAGTAAGGCTAATCAAGAATAATTAGGCTTAAAGTCTTTGGCCATTAAGGTCATTTAGCTTGGGTTGACTTTGCTATTTAGGTGGACATGATTAAGAGAAGAGATCAAGGGCTCAAATTATTGCCTTTAATCATAGAAGGTCAAGATTAGTTTAAAATGCTATTTGTAGTATGATAACTTATTTATGCTTTTCTTTTACTCCATATATATTAAAAAAGATAAGTTGTTTGTATGTATAGGCGGTAGTCATTAGTCATTACCATTTGTGCTCACATGTCAACCACTCGTGCACGACTTTCGATCATCAGTAAGTGCTGTTAGTTTTACTTAATTGTGTTATGTTTATTGGTTTATGTATATATGGCGTATTACTCAAAAAATTAAGGGAAAAGTACAGAAAAAGTACTATACCTTTCACCTATTTCTATTTAAGGTACACAATTAATTTTTAAATTTAAGGTATCAAACTTTCATTCTGTAATCAAGTTAAGGACACAAATTGCACAAATGACGAGTTTTCACCGAATATCTTATTTATATGTAACATATCTACAGAATCGATTAATATTCCTCGATCAATAAAAAAAATATTGAGTGGGGAGAGAGAATTTAATAAAAACTTATCACCACTTTCAACTTATATATCTCTCTTTTTACTCTATATTTTTTAAAATTGATCGAAGGTTATTAATCGATTAAGTAGATATGTTACTTATGAAGAAGGAATTCGGTGACAACTCGTCCTTTGTGCAATTTCACGTAAAACACGTTCTTAACTTGACTACAAACTGAAAGTTCGATACCTTAAATTAAAAAATTTATGGTTGTTTACCTTAAATTCAAATAAGTGAAAAGTATAGTACCTTTTTATGTATTTTTCCCAAAATTAATGATAACTTACCATATTTCGAATTACTTCTTCCCATATGCATAGTTTCGAATTAACTTAAGTACAAACGTTTTATCCCATAAGTATGCATAAAAAAAACTTACTCCTATAAATTTGAGTATACTAGAGAATCTAATGCATGAGTTGCAAGCTTTGAAGTTTGAATCAGTGGTTTACTATACTTTTTTAACACGGGGTGTGGTCACACTGTTTTTACGGTAGTCTCACGGAAATTTTATTGTTGAAAAAGTGGAGGTGTGAAGGATGTTGAGTTACAGTGTTAACATTTTTTTCAATTATATAATTGCTAAAATTAATTGTTTATTTTTTTATTAGTTTCATATGCCTTATATCAAATTGCCAACGTATCAACATGCCTATTCATTAAAAATTGTGATTATGGATAAATAACGATGAGATTTTGTAACAGTAACAATACTAACCATTGTTACTATAATAAAGGTAACTTATATATGTTTTATATTATCTTTCATATGTTTTAAAGAATAGAAAATGATATTGGTTCTTCAACGGAAGAGACAATTTGAACGCAAGTGGAGGAAGCAATATGATGCTGCCATGTGTCTTCTCCATTTCTCCACCTCCTTCATTTCTCCACCTTTTTTTATTTCTCTAACCTTATCATTTCTCCTTCAATTTTTTTTCTTAAATTTTTTAGTGTTTTATTTTTTTACATTAATTTTGTTTCTTATTATTATTTTTTTTTTCTATTTTTTGTTTTTTTTTTTTCATTTAACCCTTTTCACGGCTTGTTTATCATTGTTTTTGTTTTTTTTTTCGCGTTTTCAACCTTTTTTTCTGTTGTTGTTTTACCTCCCGTTGTTATATGTAAATACAATTTTATATATAGTATTACAAGAAAAAAAAAATTTATGTGATGCATCATATTCATACCTTGAATAAAATAAATTTTGATATAACAAAGTTATAACTTCAATGCATTGTAAAATTAAAATTATGATGCACCATATTTTATAACTATGATGCACTAAGATTTATACACTAATGATGTTTATCGTATATCTAAAAGTCGGAGCGTCATATTTATAACTATGATGCACCATATCTTATAACTATGATGCGCCACCTTTTATTCAATAACGATGTTTTATAGTATATTTTTAAAGTCGATGCATGCTATTTTAAACACTCGATGCACCATGGTTTAAAACTATGATGAACCATGTTTTTCTAAATATGATGCACTATGTTTTAATTCAATAACGATGTTTTATAGTATATTTTGAAAGTCGATGCATGATATTTTAAACACTCGATACACCATGTTTTATAACTATGATGCACCACTTTTTAATTCAATAATTATGTTTTATAGTATATTTTGAAAGTCGATGCATGATATTTAAACACTCGATGCATCATATTCAGAGAAAATTAGTGCATCATAGTTTATTATGTTAGTAAACACAATAATAATTTACTTTTATTGCATCTTATTTTTTATATTCATTTGCATTTTAATATATAATATCTTGTGCATCACAAATGTGAAAACAATATAAAAAAGAAAAAATTAAACGGTAAATTTTTTTTTTAATAATGTTAAAAACTATTTTTTTATTTGTTAAAAATGAAAAAATTTTGTAAAAAAATGTTAACAAATTTTATTTAATTATATTTTTGATAAAATTGTTATAGAAGTTCGTACAAGTTAAAAAAAAATTAAAAATGATTTTTTTTTTTATAAAAATAATATTTTTTAATAAAAGTTTTTAGAAAAAAAGGGAAATAGAAAAAAAGAAATAAAGAAAGAAAGATGAGATAAATGGATAAAAAGGTGGAGAAATGAGAAAGATGGAGGAAATGAATAAAAAAGGTAGAGAAATGAAGAGGACACTTGTCAACTCCTCATTAGCTTCCCTCCCTTCCCTCACTTTTACCTCTTCTCTCAAGAACCTCACCCATAGAAAATATATCAATTTTAAGTTTATATTTTCTCAATTATAAATATACTAGTTTATTGACTCGCGATGGCGCGGGCTAATACATTTGAGTTTTAAAAGTTTACAATTAAATCTAAAAGAAATATAACGTACAAAATGTTATATGATAAAAAGGAAATAGACTAATCGATGTAAAGAGTCTTATTGTGGACGTTAGATCTTCGCGTTGTTCACTATTAAACATATTTGATGAAAAATTTACACCTATAAAATAAAATAAAGAAATAATAGACATGATCTTTGGGTACGGTTCACAGGAGCACAAGGAAAGAAAGGAGGGACCTTTTGCAATTTTGACAAATTTATGAAAAGAAGGAGGGACATTTTTGCAATTTTGACAAGGTTATGGATCCACTTATAAAATTTCATGAAAAAAATTCCTAAAAATTATCAAAAAAATTGTTCAATCATAAACCTATTTAATATGCAAGATTCAGTCAAAAATAATAAAAAAAAAAAAAAAAGTAAGATGCAGTGATAAATATATAAGATGTAGTAACAAATATAAAAAAGACACAGTAACAATAAAATACATGATGCAGTAACAAAATATACAAGATGCAGTAACAAATATACAAAAGACGTAGTAACAAAAAAATACAAGATGCAGTAACAAATATACAAAGATGCAGTAACAAAATATATATAAGATGTTGTAAATAGAGTAATACTAATATTTTAAATTCAAGAATAAAATCAAAGATTTACAAACACATCAAAATGCTAAAATATACATAAGATGCAGTAATAATATACAAAAGATGCAGTAATAAGTACTCACAGTTTTTTATAGATCTAAAAAGTACGATGCAGTTAAAAAAATGTAAGATGCAGTCAAAGAAATATATGCATCATAGATTATGTTAAAAACTAGTTTTCTAAGAAAGTTAAGTTAACAAAAAATATACAACATAAAAACACACCCCATCCACTCACCCCGTATGTCAACAAACTACGGGAATACACATACACCAAAAGCCCACCTAAAACCCCATAAGACAACAGCAACGACAAAGAAACTGATCTCATTCCTTTCACTAAATAGGCGCTTCTCATCAAAGGCGAAAATCCCCATTTCGATTCAACAACAACAACCACAGAAGCTAATGACCAATTCACATGGTAATATATCACAATTGCGAATAAACCCGCACCTACGAATGCTGAAAACCACATGAAGTAAATCGAATTGTAATCGATTACAAATACAAACCCTAGGGTATGTAAAAGCATAAGACCTAATCCAATTAACATAAGGTAAGTGTCGCACCCCCAAATATACTGTGCGGAAGCGGTTCGGGTCGGGGCGCGACTAATCAATAATCAAGCACAAAAGTATAGCAAACAACCTCTAAATGAGACGTTTGAAAAATAATTATTACATTTCCAAAATAAAATGTTTAAAATGTTGCGAGTTCGTAAATAATTCCATTTCATAGATTTAAGTACAAAAGTAATTTAATGAAATCCCAATTGTTTGAAAATATGCGACTCGAGCTAGCATATCTTGTAGTAATCCTAATCCTGCTGGGCAGTCCAACCTACTGCTGAGTACCTGTGATACATGCTAAAATGGGTCAGCGAAACGCTGGTGAGCTCACAGGTTTGTATGTCAACACATATTTGTATGAACCGCAAGATTTAATTGAATTTAAAATGCAATTAAGCAAAATAAAAGTTATACAGCCATGAGCACATAGTATGAGCTTAACTTGATTTATCAAGCCCAATTAAGGAAACCTAACTTGAAGTGCCTCCTATGAGTGCCTAATCCACACTCGTCTACCCAAATGCTAATACGTCCATTTAACCAGTTAGTGCGTGCTAACCCGGACGAGGATTGTCAATCCTATATGATATCATATACTAACATTCACGCTAAAATATTAACAGAACTATGCTTCCGGAGGGCTTTTGAAATGATTAGTTGAAAACAACTCATGCAGTATCCGATTGATTGTACTTGCGTTCAACATGTTAAAAATGAGCAATAATATCACACCCCGATTGTAAAACAGTAAAATAGGGGCCATGAGACTCACCTGAGTCTAATGTGTTTGCAAAGCAAGCAATTATGATGTTGTACCAAATGATGTGTCCGGAGACTGTAACCTGTCGGGTATCCTAAACGCGCATGGTTATATGAGTGAGTAGATGTCTCAATAGACCATCTATGTTAATTGTCCATCAACTAGTTATGTCCAAATGTTTGATTGTTTGTTTGAGTATTTAAAACATGTACGGTCCGTTGGTAATGTTTTTGTAATGTATGAATGTAAGTTTTGTATAAGGTTTGATTATTGTAGGTGTTGAATACTTAGTGTAGTAAGTATTTTTCAAGCTTCTTTTATTGTATTTGGAAGTACACGTATACATTTATATCCGAACGTTGTGGTCAAATATGTTGTTTTCTGAAAGTCAACTTTGTCAAACTGGTCAAACTAGTCAACTGGTCAAATCTGGTCAAACTAGCTCGGTTTGACCCGAAACTTTTGCACAACCTTTATCAATGTTCTATTACTCGTAAAAAGTAAGTTTTAACCATTTTTAACAACTTAAAAGTGTCGATATTTAATTGTGTCCAAAACAGTCCCCGAATTTGTTTCACAGATTTTATACGTTTTTGTTGGTATTTTTAAAAAATATCTCTAGTCCAAAATAACGTCCAATAAAAATACCAGTGGTTCCTGCATATGTTAAATACTTTCTGTAATTTTTCCAAGGTACATAGACATCATCTAGTCTGTCAATTAAATTGGTAAATCCCATGACGTCCAGAATTTGACGAATCCGGATACAGTGGTGATAATCTAACTATTGAGCAAAATACGTGGATTTTCAGGAAATGCTATAGAATAACTTTTTTGTAGTTCATAGGAAAAAGCCTCATACGTTTTTGATGTGTGTAGCTCAAGTTATGGTCTCAAACATTTTGTCCAGAATCTGCCATCCGAAGACAGCCTTGCTATGTCGTTGGAGAAAAATATTTTCAAGTAGTAAACGAAGTTGAAACTTTACGAGACTAATTTTGTTGGAAATATAACTTCTTAAACTTCATTTTAGAGCTAAGATTAATGTATTTTTGTTAAGAAATGATTTTTATAAAAATCATTGAAGTAGTTGTATTTTCTGGACAGAAAGTGAAAACATAAGTTTTAGTGTTTTAAAACGCATTCCGACATATATTTCGGACATAATCTTGTTAAGTGAACTTATAAACATGTTATATAAGTAAAATGAATATGAAAGAGTCCTTACAAAGGTGTTCTAGATGAATAAAAGGCTAAGATGACGATGAGAAGCTTGTAGGCTTGATTTCCTTGCAAAAACTTGAAGTTTTGTAGTGGTGGTTGTGTGGCGGTTTATGGTGGTCAAAGGTAGGTCAATGATGGTCAATGGTGGTGGTGTGGTGGTGTTCTTTACTGAGTTTAGATAGAGAGGGAGAGGGATTGTAGAGAGAGGTTGGAGAAAATGATTGAAGAAAGAGAGAAAGTGGAGAGAAAGTGGAGATTGATTGGAATGAGATAGTGGGATTGGAGGTGGATGGAATCCAAGTGAGTGGATTTGGCCAGCCATTTGGGGGGCCCCACAAAGGGTAAATTAGTCAATTTTTGTGTTCCCTAAGTATTTTGGTATTTAACCCGTATATACGCATAGTAGTTTATACGTATACGTGTATTTAACACGTTTTGTTAACGATAATTATACGTAAATTTTTAAATGTAAGTATTATTTTCAAATACTTTATTTAACATTTTCAAAATGTCTCGTTGGGTTGTCGGTTTTAATTTGTGCATTTTATTTACCTTTGTACGTTTTATATAAAACGTATATTGTTTCGCGTATTATTATACAATAATAATATAATGTAAATAACTACTATTTAACTACAAAATAGACTTATGTTATTTATGAAAAAGTTTCACCAACATCCGTATTTGCATGATCGGATTCCGCCCGATTCGTTATTGCGCGATTTAAACCAATCGCGTATGTGTATATATAAATATACAAAATGTTACTATAATTAGCCCTATTTCAAACTAAATACACGTAATAATACTCTAGTTTAAGGTAATTAATACGCTTAAGTACCAGTTGTCACATTCTTCCACCGTTAAGAAAATTTCGTCCCGAAATTTTGATTGTAGTCGTGGTTATGTGAGACCCAGGGAGAAGGGTGTGTATAAGAAGTTTGTTGCAAGTACGTCTTGCATTATGATTTAGTAGAAACTAATTCGTATAACATCAAATAATAGTACTAATATATCTTTAGTAAGGTACTAGTATGTCACCAAGCATAAGATATTGCTCTACCACAATATTGTAGATATAGTTCATGAGAACTAAAAGAGTATTTAGTTTAGTACTGTATCAATTTTTGTATTGATTTACCGCAATATTGTTTTGTATCACTCAACCGTGATATTTTATTTATTTATTATTATTATTTATTTATTATTTTTTTTTTTTATGAAATCATGTATGCCTATGTGTATCAGTAGCAACATGGCATGCCCGAATAGTGTATCGTATCATCATGTATGCATAGGTTTAACGGAAGTGGTACAGGTACTCAATTTGTACCTACGGTTGTCACGTATTACTCAGAAGTAGTATAATGTATCTAAATATGTACAGTCATCACTTAGATATCGGGTGTATTGTAATGTGTCTAAGTATGTATAATCATCACTTAGTTGTCTGGGAGTAGAATAACGTACTCAACTAATGTATGCTACCATCGTATACTCATAATTTCAAGTTTTAACTAGTATGTTGGTTCCTCTAGTCGGTGTTCTCTCATGTACTAGTCTAGCTTAGTAATCATAGAACCATGGTGTGGAGAGGCTTTTAATCCCTAGAAAGTTATACCTGTAACAATTCCAGGTGTTTTATAGCTCTAGTACACTTAACACACTTGAAGTATATTGGAGAAACACATTGATGTTAAAGTCTAACATGTTTATTGATTGATGAAGTTGAGTACATTTAGGTTAACATGTTAAAGATACATGTCGCCACTAAGCTTAACTTCTATTATTTTGATAAAGTGCTGAAATATAAAAATTACATAAAGTTACACCCAAAATTTGAATAATTCGATCCATAAAACTACAACTAATAAAGGACCACCAAAACCAAAGTACACAATTATCCATGGAATCATTTCTTCAAATTCTTCGATAGAGGCATTAGTTATTGTTAAGATCATAACAATAATAATCAAAAGAACCAAGTACTTTAACAGATTAAACATCTTTGATTGGGATGAATATATGGCTAAGAGATCAAAGGAAAGTAATTTGAATGTGAAGATATTGTGTGGGATATTGATTATGAAAGAGAGTATGTTGAATGAGAAGTATTATGGTGTATATAAAGGGATTGGTTTGGTGTAAAGTAGCCGTTGGCTACGGTATACTAGCCGTTGGCACCGTATACTAGTCGTTGGCTACGGTATACTAGCCGTTGGCACCGTATACTAGTTGTTGGCTATGGTATACTAGCCGTTGGCACCGTATACTAGTCGTTGGCTACCTTATACTAACCGTTAAAATGTGTATAGTACAATTTAGTCGTCAACTGTCCTATGTAAAATACCGTGGACCGTATAATACAGTCACCTGCTCATATAATACGTTGTTGGAATAGTAACTGAGATCTAAAAGAGATTTATTATTTAAGAGTAAACAACCAAAATAAAATTTATTGCTGTAGTAATTTCATACTTTATTTAATTATATATCTTAATACAGATTATCCCCTTCAAGGGTTAGGGGGTTGTTGATTAACACTATATGGATTTTGAGTGTTGGGAGGTTGTTCATTGACATTAGGTTGGGGATGATTAGCTGCTATTATTGCTTGTAGACGTGTATTCTTTCTTCGTTCCTCATTTAGGAGAAAGCTTGTGCCAAGCCATTGAATATGAATTTCATTTTGTCGACGCACAACTATTTCCATGTCCTGCCTCAACGTTCTCAACTCAGTGTTCTGCCTCTCTACTTGGGCATGGAGTTCTATGAATCCATCTTTATATTTTATGAGGTCATTTACCAAACTATCGTATACCTCACGATTATGGATTACTGGTTCTGGAGTGACTTCACATATTGAGGTTACTGGTTGGACCTCTTGCTCATGCAGTGATTGAGACCTTGGATCTTTTGAACTAGGTACTTCATTTAGATCGATATTTTTCATTAGACAGTTTATCTTGTTGACTAGCTAGTGGTTCTTCTTGGTTGTAATTTGGGTGTACTAAAGAGATATGATTATTTTGAAAGAAGTCTTGAACTGATATAATGGTATAGAAGGGTATGTTATGAAGATGGATTACACTAAATTTATAGTGGTAAGGATAACTGTGGTAACACTGACTGTTGGTTTATTTAAGGAGTAGGATCGTTTGTGTATTTTCTGTGAAGAAGATGAGAGTTATAGAAGAATATTTTGGTGGAGTTGTTTTTGCATGGAAGAGAGAATATAATACTTTTAAGCTGAAAGGTGGCGGTTCAATATTATTGCATACAATAGAGACATACTTAAATAGGGATAAGAAAACAATAAAAAGATCGTGGAGACATCAAAGATTTTCTCCGTAAATCATTCAGCATACAAATCTCCGAATTAATGTGCAAAGACTTTTTATTATTTAGTGGTTGCTAGGCCTTGTAGGGTAAACTGTAATTTGTCAATATAGGTTGCTGATAGATCCAGTTTACATTTACACTAACAGCTAATGTTTGTGACTGTTGTAAATCATGATCATTGTATAAGTCTAACGATGAAACGATAAAAGTGTGAGAAGTTCACGTGTATGTTTTAAAGAAAAGTCTAAATCGTGTTTGACATTTGAAGATTTTATTTCTGACTTTTCGGCTCAGAGTTTGAAAAAAAAATATATAGATGCCAGGCTGTGTAAAGTGATAGTGACCCATTTATTTGTCGTTCTAATACGAATTACGTTACAAAAGAGTGATAGACAATTTAAGTAGGGGAGAAAGCTGTAAATTAGTGAAGTATAATGTATTGACAGAGTAGTAATTTATCTAAATGCAATCTAGTGTGAGTGACTGGTAGTGAGTTAATAATAGTGAAGAGTAATCTTGATACATTGAATGTTTGCAATGTTTCTGTAAATGAGTGGAATTTAACATTTTCATGTGCATGGGTTTTGTATGTGGGTGGCTACAAGAATCAAAATCATGGATAAGAACAGTAGTCACTCTGTATGTGCATGAAAATGGGTCAGCGCAGGATATGAAATAGTTGATCAAGTAAGCATAATATGGAACAATTGGTAGCTTGATTGAAATCCATGTTCCCACGTAGTGCATGTGAGACAAATAACTTTTGAATGAATGAGAATAAGTTGTTTTTTTTGTTTTGTTTTTTTTTTTAAAAACAGACGTGAACTGTAACCTAGCGGCTATGAATAGTAATCTAACGGCTATATTTTGTATATAAATAGGTGATTAAAACTTCTCATAATTTCACACACAATTTCCTTATTTTCTTCTCTATATACTTCACCTTACATCCAAAGGTTTCAACGATGCTTCATTCCGTCATAGTTTTTGCTATTGTTTTAACGGTTGCGTCCATTGTCTGTTTAATGTTTATGTCGCTCGAAGAAATTACTTCGCCCATACTAATGTTTCTATTGATTGCCCTAGCATTTTTATGGGTCACAATAAATATTGACATCTAGGGTATTTGATATATTTTGTATTTTGTTGTTTTAGTGAATAAAGAAAATTTGATTTTCTATCGTATCAAGTCTTAACCTTGATCTTTGTATCCTTAGTATTGTTTATCATTCCAATTGTAACTCTCTCTTATGGAGACTTGTTCTTTTTCTTAGGCTTCTATATATTTTTGGTTTTTCCACTCATCTGTATTGTTTTAACATTTGATGTATTTTTCTAGGTTGATTGTTGTATACACAATGAAATAAATTATTCAACTCATACTTATTTATATATAGCATATAAATCTTAATATGTATAGCACATATAAGTTTGATCCCGTTTATATCTTAGTCAGATTTCACTAATGCATTCCCGTTTGCCATAACCATTTCAGATCTGGCACCGCTTCTCTTTTAATTGTACATAGTTGATCAGGCTATGTTAAATTAAATTCGAATGATGCAATTCATGAACCAGTCATAACTAATAAGGAAATACTAACTAAACAGTTATAGTCTAGGCCCACTAATGCAACCTAGTTCACTATAACTTTTAGCTCTGATACCAATCTGTCGCACCCCCAAATTTACTGTGCGGAAGCGGTTCGGGTCGGGGCGCGACTAATCAATAATCAAGCACAAAAGTATATCAAACAACCTCTAAATGAGACGTTTGAAAAATAATTATTACATTTCCAAAATAAAATGTTTAAAATGTTGCGAGTTCGTAAATAATTCCATTTCATAGATTTAAGTACAAAAGTAATTTAATGAAATCCCAATTGTTTGAAAATATGCGACTCGAGCTAGCATATCTTGAGGTAATCCTAATCCTGCTGGGCAGTCCAACCTACTGTTGAGTACCTGTGATACATGCTAAAATGGGTCAGCGAAACGCTGGTGAGCTCACAGGTTTGTATGTCAACACATATTTGTATGAACCGCAAGATTTAATTGAATTTAAAATGCAATTAAGCAAAATAAAAGTTATACAGCAATGAGCACATAGTATGAGCTTAACTTGATTTGTCAGGCCCAATTAAGGAAACCTAACTTGAAGTGCCTCCTACGAGTGCCTAATCCACACTCATCTACCCAAATGCTAATACGTCCGTTTGACCAGTTAGTGCGTGCTAACCCGGACGAGGATTGTCAATCCTATATGATATCATATACTAACATTCACGCTAAAATATTAACATAACTATGCTTCCGGAGGGCTTTTGAAATGATTAGTTGAAAACAACTCATGCAGTATCCGATTGATTGTACTTGCGTTCAACATGTTAAAAATGAGCAATAATATCACACCCCGATTGTAAAACAGTAAAATAGAGGCCATGAGACTCACCTGAGTCTAATGTGTTTGCAAAGCAAGCAATTATGATGTTGTACCAAATGATGTGTCCGGAGACTGTAACCTGTCGGGTATCCTAAACGCGCATGGTTATATGAGTGAGTAGATGTCTCAATAGACCATCTATGTTAATTGTCCATCAACTAGTTATGTCCAAATGTTTGATTGTTTGTTTGAGTATTTAAAACATGTACGGTCCGTTGGTAATGTTTTGTAATGTATGAATGTAAGTTTTGTATAAGGTTTGATTATTGTAGGTGTTGAATACTTAGTGTAGTAAGTATTTTTCAAGCTTCTTTTATTGTATTTGGAAGTACACGTATACATTTATATCCGAACGTTGTGGTCAAATATGTTGTTTTCTGAAAGTCAACTTTGTCAAACTGGTCAAACTAGTCAACTGGTCAAATCTGGTCAAACTAGCTCGGTTTGACCCGAAACTTTTACACAACCTTTATCAATGTTCTATTACTCGTAAAAAGTAAGTTTTATCCATTTTTAACAACTTAAAAGTGTCGATATTTAATTGTGTCCAAAACAGTCCCCGGATTCGTTTCACAGATTTTATACGTTTTTGTTGGTATTTTTAAAAAATATCTCTAGTCCAAAATAACATCCAATAAAAATACCAGTGGTTCTGCATATGTTAAATACTTTCTGTAATTTTTCCAAGGTACATAGACATCATCTAGTCTGTCAATTAAATTGGTAAATCCCATGACGTCCAGAATTTGACGAATCCGGATACATTGGTGATAATCTAACTATTGAGCAAAATACGTGTATTTTCAGGAAATGCTATAGAAGAGCTTTTTATAGTCAACACATTTTGTAGTTCATAGGAAAAAGCCTCATACGTTTTTGATGTGTGTAGCTCAAGTTATGGTCTCAAACATTTTGTCCAGAATCTGCCATCCGAAGTCAGTCTTGCTATGTCGTTGGAGAAAATATTTTCAAGTAGTAAACGAAGTTGAAACTTTACGAGACTAATTTTGTTGGAAATATAACTTCTTAAACTTCATTTTAGAGCTAAGATTAATGTATTTTTGTTAAGAAATGATTTTTATAAAAATCGTTGAAGTAGTTGTATTTTCTGGACAGAAAGTGAAAACATAAGTTTTAGTGTTTTAAAACGCATTCCGACATATATTTCGGACATAATCTTGTTAAGTGAACTTATAAACATGTTATATAAGTAAAATGAATATGAAAGAGTCCTTACAAAGGTGTTCTAGATGAATAAAAGGCTAAGATGACGATGAGAAGCTTGTAGGCTTGATTTCCTTGCAAAAACTTGAAGTTTTGTAGTGGTGGTTGTGTGGCGGTTTATGGTGGTCAAAGGTAGGTCAATGATGGTCAATGGTGGTGGTGTGGTGGTGTTCTTTACTGATTTTAGATAGAGAGGGAGAGGGATTGTAGAGAGAGGTTGGAGAAAATGATTGAAGAAAGAGAGAGATTGGAGAGAAAGTGGAGATTGATTGGAATGAGATAGTGGGATTGGAGGTGGATGGAATCCAAGTGAGTGGATTTGGCCAGCCATTTGGGGGGCCTCACAAAGGGTAAATTAGTCAATTTTTGTGTTCTCTAAGTATTTTGGTATTTAACCCGTATATACGTATAGTAGTTTATACGTATACGTGTATTTAACACGTTTTGTTAACGATAATTATACGTAAATTTTTAAATGTAAGTATTATTTTCAAATACTTTAGTTAACATTTTCAAAATGTCTCGTTGGGTTGTCGGTTTTAATTTATGCATTTTATTTACCTTTGTACATTTTATATAAAACGTATATTGTTTCGCGTATTATTATACAATAATAATATAATGTAAATAACTACTATTTATGAAAAAGTTTCACCAACATCCGTATTTGCATGATCGGATTCCGGCCGATTCGTTATTGCGCGATTTAAACCAATCGCGTATGTGTATATATAAATATACAAAATGTTACTATAATTAGCCCTATTTCAAACTAAATACACGTAATAATACTCTAGTTTAAGGTAATTAATACGCTTAAGTACCAGTTGTCACAGTAAGTAAATAACATTAAAAATAGTAAAGTATTAGCTACAATTGCAGTCGCAATGAGTGGGAAGAACGATACGATCAACGATTTGATCGAGGTGACGAGATCGATTGGATTATTGAAGAAACCGTGGTGTGTGCTGTAAGTGATTGTGGCTGTAGCGGTTTGGGCGAGAGTGGAAATGGTTAGGATGTAGATGAAGTGTTTAATTGCAGTTTTTTGGTGGTATTGGCGACGGTCAGGTCACTCGATGACGGTGGTCAGCCGGGTTGGTGGCGGTAGTCAGATCGGTTTGAAGGCCATTAGTAGGTAGGATGGTAGTAGTGGTGGTTGTTTGGATGATAACGGTGGTGGGTGGATCTGCTGTGGTGGAGAGCCGGTGACGGAGGTGGTGGATGGTGGTGGTGGTGGTGATGTGTTTGTGTATGTTTTGTAAAGAGAGGGAGAGATAGATGAGAGTACGGTGTGTTTTGAGTTTGGTAAGAAATGATAGTGTCTGAGTTTTCTCCTATTGCTATTTTGAGAAATTGCAAAATAGTCCTTTGCCCTCCTTGCCCTCCAAAATGGCCATTCCTCTCTGATCCAAAATCATGATCTTTTACTTAAAAACATAAAATATTTTAGTTATGACTTTAACGTATTCATCATATATAAGGTTGTACGGCAATATGAACAACCAGTTTTTATTGTCATGCTTTTGATAAAAAAAAAAGTAATGTTATTAATCAATATAGATAAATCTTTCAAATTTTAGGGTTTATTAATAAATTACCGGTTAAAACGTCATGGTACTTAAACTATAAGGAGTTAGAAGAATTAAGGAAGTACTGAAAGTGCTAATTCTCAATAGTTGTGGTACACTTTTTAAAATATGAAAATGAATATAGGAAATAATTTTAGCTGTAGGATCTCTATGAATGGAACTCAATCTACGGTCTATATTGCTTCATGGAATTTTGATTTAATTATATAGATAGATAGATACATACAAATAAATATTCCATCCGCTCCACCCTAAGTGTCCTGTTTTGAGTTAGTTGTTTGTCGTACAAAAAACTTTCTGAATTCCCGGTAGAAAGAGATTTCCCTGATGACAAAGCTTTTAACGCTGCCCAATATCCTTTCCTTTTCCAAATATTTTTACGAATACGCTTTTTTGATATCGAAGTACGCTTTTTTGGAACTGCCATTTAAAAATGAAGAAGTTACTCATTGTTATAGTTGGATGTATGCTCCCGCATTCTGATTGATCATGTGCAATGTTGTAGTCCTGCTGTTCCTTTATCCCCCGCTCCGCAGCTGCTGGTGACTTAGTCATATTTTGAGCATTTTGCGGTACTGATTGATGTTATGGGGTATGCGAATTATTTTTTTATTTGTTTAAATGGTGTATTGGTGTCTGTGAGGGGGAAAAGAATAAAAGAAGAAGAAAAAAACACAAAAGCGGCGTTCGTTTGAAAATTTTTATGCAAGAACACCTTCGAGGACACTGCCATGGTGTGGGAGAACACTGTTAACAACGTTTTGGGATAGAGATTTTGTTAGGAACACTGTAAAAAAAGCCCCATGCTATGTGTTCTAATAGTTCTTATATGTTTTACAACGAAGTCTCTTTTAGAATAATAAGCCCATGAAGTTAACTCTCCGTACCAAATTTATTGTACACAGACAAGAAATACGCAGTTTTAAAAAACATAATTATTATATTGTAGTTTTGTGCATTATTGGAGTTTTACCCTTACTTTTTACCCACCTTTTTATGACATACATATACATAAAGTATATATGAAATTTAGTTGAGTATATCCTAATACTTATGAAAGTGGACAATTATTTTAAAACGTTAAATAAAGGAAATTGTGTATTACAAATACGGGATGGAGGGGAGTATATTTATAACTATAGAAGTACAATAACTCCAAGACATTTGGTACAACCAATAATAATTGTGCTATAAGAAACTGATATCGTACGTACCTTGTGGGGACCTTAAATAGGACTCAAGACTCTTGTTGATTGCCTCACTCACTCTCTGTTCCAATCAGCCATGGCAGCAGCACTCACCTTCTCCAAGGTATCCACAACTTCTCTCTTTTTTTCTTTTTTTACATAGGGAATGTCTATATATACCATTAAAATTTACTTTCCATACCAATTTTTGATTAAAAAAATAGAAAAAGTACGAAAAAGTACAGAAAAGTACAGAATGTAAGAAATAATGATTTAAAAAAGGTACAGAAAAAGTACAGAAGAGTGAATTTAAAAATAAATAAATGGTATAGAAAGTAGGACCCCAAATTTTCGTATGTTTGTTACGCATATTTTCGTTTCATGGTTGTTTGATTCTTTAAATATCACATTAAAATTTATAGTTATGGAGGTCCAGAAACCATAGTGTACCTAGACCTATTTCTGACTTAAATTAGTGTTTTTGGACTAAAGCCCGAGAGGTCAAGCCTTTATATTTCTGATCACACCTAGCACTTTTTAAACCAAATTGATGCTGATTTTGTTTGAATTTTATGATCATAATTTGTATATCTAATGATTATTTCAGAATATTCTTCCCACCCTACCTTCAAAGTCAACGGTTATTTTGATGAGATAAATGCTTGATTCACGAGCCAATTCTATGATTTCTTGATGTGTTTTTGTGATACACATTAATTTACTTGCTCAAACTGATATGTTCTCAATCTTCTCATCAACAAGTACTATTGAAATAGTATCACGTTAAAATGCTAGAGTTACTGCATTGTGCAAATTAATCATTTGTTTGGTGTTACTTGAAATGTATTGGATTACTTACATACAGATTCGTTCATGCGCAAGAAATGTGCGACCCTTTTCCATCGTTAGATGGAACAGTACCAATGTTGCCATTGCTGATGATGAGGGGTATGTGATACATATTGCTTTCTGTATCAACAATTTACTAGTAATTCTTTGTGTAATTTTTTTCTTATGTGATCATTGATACGGTTTGACAGGTATAAGGGGCATGGTATGTTGGCACCTTTCACAGCTGGATGGCAGACTACCGAATCAAATCCATTGGTCATAGAAAAGTCTGAGGTATTCTATAACTTTCGTTTGTTACATGTGATATTTCTCTGACTAAGATGTTAAAGCACATTTCAAGCGCTTATTTTGTAGGGATCGTATGTATATGATACAAATGGGAAGAAGTATCTTGATGCCCTTGCGGGTTTGTGGTGCAATCCTTTAGGTAAGTCTCATATGTCATCTTGACTTAGGATGGTCAACAAACTGACATATTAGTCTTTTTAAAGAGACTTGAAATTGGAACACCATGCGAATTGAATGAGCAAATATATTCATCTTTTCAAAGAGACGGGAAATCGAAACACCATGCGAATGACTAAATATAATTGCTAGCTATTATATTTGATATTTTGGACTACATTTTTTCAAATTAGTCTTTTTCCAAATTCTTGATTCGTTTGTGTGTTAATTTGAATTATTTTAGGTGGGAACGAGGCTCGACTCGTTGCTGCTGCAACTAAGCAGCTGAACACTTTACCTTTTTATCATTCATTCTGGAACCGCACCACAAAGCCCTCATTGGTACAATGAAATGATTTATGAACCAAAGCGTTATGTTTATATCGAGTTAATGAGCTCCTTGTATTACGATACCTCTATAATTTTTCTTATAGGATCTTGCAAATGAACTATTGGGAATGTTTACTGCAAATAAAATGGCAAAAGCCTTTTTCACAAACAGTGGATCAGATGCCAATGATACTCAGGTTGATTCAATATACGTTTGATTTAGTGGTTTAATGCTCTTAAAAACGACCATGCCCTTTTTAAGGCAGTGTTATCCTTTCAAGCTGAAAATAATCATCTTTTCATTGGCTTTTTATAGGTGAAGCTGGTATGGTACTACAACAATGCACTTGGAAGACCAAATAAGAAGAAAATTATCGCTAGGACAAAATCGTAATTTCATTTCTTGCCAAATACTTTTACTGTTTGTTGTGGCCACTAATAACTCTAGTGTGTACTCTATGTTGTCACAGATACCATGGATCAACTCTTGTATCAGCTAGTCTTTCTGGGTATGGCTTTTATAAAATTGGCTTGTGAAGTCAACCTACCTAAATCTTTTTTTAGCTTAAAATCAATAATTTCCATCTGAATGTTATGTTATAAATGTCAACATGCTTCTCAAAACAAAACAAAAACAAAAACAAAACAAAACAAGAAATGAAAGGTAGGATTGGCTCCAATCTTGAAGTTAGGAATTTCCCCCTTTGACCCTTAAGTCAAACTGCTAGCTTATTTGTGTGATTTCATATTCTTTCAGCCTTCCAGCTTTACATCAAAAATTTGATCTGCCAACTCCATTTGTATTGCACACCGATTGTCCCCATTATTGGCGGTTTCATCTTCCAGGTTCAATTTATGTGTCTGTCCTCTAACAAGCACTAAAGTGATCAAAAGCCAAACAATGTAATAAGCATTGTGTATATTAGGTGAAACGGAAGAGGAGTTCTCAACTAGATTAGCTACCAATTTGGAAAACCTTATTCTCAAAGAAGGACCGGAAACGGTAAGGTCACTTTACACATAAGTTAATAGAAGATTAATAATAATAATTTTAGCAATTACTATTTTAATTTTTCTGCCTTTTTGTTTCTAGATAGCTGCATTTATTGCCGAACCCGTGATGGGAGCAGGAGGTGTCATACTCCCACCAAAAACTTACTTTGAGAAGGTCAAGTTGACTATTAAGTTGAACAATGACTTTACCCGAAATTTAGTTACTTGTTTTTTTATATCTTAGTACTTTTGTCTTATGCAGATTCAAGCTGTTGTAAAAAAATATGACATTTTATTCATTGCTGATGAGGTACTTAAATCTTCATTCTATTTGTCTTCTGTAGTTTTAGTTTATCAAGTATGTGATACACTGCATTCTTATGTTTGCATTTTACGTATTTTTCAGGTAATCTGCGGCTTCGGAAGGCTTGGAACCATGTTTGGTTGTGATAAGTACGATATTAAGCCTGATCTTGTGACCATAGCTAAGGTATAACTGTGATACATTTCGAACAAGAAGTATGATATATGGAGAAGTTATTTATTCGAAGAAGATAGATAATTAGATTACTTTTGTAATGTTTACAGGCTCTATCATCAGCATATATGCCAATCGGTGCAGTTCTTGTGAGCCCCAAGGTCTCAGATGTCATACATACTCAAAGCAATGAACTTGGTACTATCACAACCTTGTAGACCATATTCACAGAATTTCCAACATGTTTTTAAAATGAATTTTTCTATCATTGTGTTAGGTTCATTTTCTCATGGATTCACGTATTCTGGACACCCTGTCGCGTGTGCTGTTGCGCTAGAAACACTCAAGATTTACCAGTACGTTATTACAATTTGTGTTAATTATAAATACGTCTTTTCTTATTAAATTTCTTAGCAACTTTGAAGAATACGACAAAGAAAGTCATTAATCTTGGGTCTTCATTTGCGAAATATTTACAGAGAGCGAAATATTCTTGAGCAAGTAAACCGTATCTCCCCAATGTTTCAAGATGGTATAAAGGCCTTCTCCTCAAGTCCCATAATTGGAGAGGTACTTCTGAACTTGTTCTTGTTAATTTTATCTGTTAATCTATATCAATATCACAAACATATAAGAAATTTTGCTTTGTAACAAATAGCTTTTGATTCTAAAAGTTCCGCGTTTTCCTTCTGTAGATTCGTGGAACTGGGTTGATTTCTGGGACTGAATTTACAGATAACAAGTCACCACACGAATTGTTTCCACCTGAATGGGGTAAGAGAGTTAATGTCTGTTTCAGATTCACGAGCTTTTAACTATATGAATTATATGCTAACTATCAAACTTGTTATCCTTTTGGGCTTTTTGCATTCAACTGAACATTTTAATGATATTGGAACTCAGGAATAGGTGCTTACTTTGGAAGACAATGTGAGAAGCACGGAATGTTGGTTCGTGTTGCTGGTGACAGTATAATGATGTCTCCACCGTTCATTATGACATCAAATGAAGTTGATGAGGTTAATTTTAGCTAAATTCGCATAAACTTAAACAGATCGTTGAAAATTTGTTTTAAAGGTGATTTAGGTGGTTTAATCTTTTTTGTTTCTTTTGTTATAGTTGGTGAGCAAATATGGAAAAGCATTGAAGGACACTGAAACAAAGGTGGAGGAGCTCAAATCTAAGATGAAGTAGGTATATGGTTAGAGCCTTAAATTGTATGCATCTTGATAGCATGAAATGATGCAATTATCCCAAAGAAGTATGTACAGCTTTGAGCAATGCAAGTGTCAAACTCATGAAATCAATAAAGAATATCGTATTCATGTATGAGGCGTGTATCAGAATTCAGAAACATCGATGAAGTTTTTTCTTGCTTGTTAGTATTTGGAAGGCTTATAGTCCATCAAACTAAAGGGTCTTGAATAATGGGCCATATGCCCATATATTGATATATTCGAACCATATTTGCATATATGCTGTAAATGGAGATGTATGTTGATGAACGCATTCCGGGTATTTACATTAAAAACTTCTAAGTTGTATACACGACTAACAAAGTAAAAAAATACTAGTATTACTATTAAACAGTAAGTTCACTCAATTAACAAACCATCAAAACCATATTTTAACACACTAATTTGTCTTCACCAAATATACATCAACTTCACTTAAAGATTTGTCAAATTCTTTTTAGCCTAAGTCACATAATTTGTGGAAAAAAAAATAATAATAATAATTCTTCAAAGAGTAAATTGCATTAACGGTCCTTATGGTTTACACACATTTTCACCGTTAGTCTTCATGCTTTGTTTGTTGCATGAACAGTTCAAAAACTTAAAGGTTATTGCGCACTTAGTCCCTCATCTACCTAAAATAACTAAAATACCCTCATCTGACCAAGCGAAATAAATATTATCTTGGCCAGATTAGAGTATTTTAGTCATTTTAGGTAGAGGAGAGCCTAAGTTTGCAGCAACTTTTGAGTTTTTGAAGTGTCAATACAACAAACAAATTACATAAACCAACGGTGAGAATGTATGTAAATATAATTCATCCAATTAACTCTACTTCAAAAGTCAGATACCTACATCTCTAGTTTGTAAAAAGAAATTAATCAAAATGCCACTTTTTTGGAACGTATTTTTCGTTTTGCCACTTCTAAAAAAAATTTGCCGATTTGCCCTACCCGATCGCAGGTCGCATCATGCGACCTGCAACCTGACCAATGCGACCCGCGACCAAAGTGGTTACCGAGTAAAAGACAAGCTAAGCCGCAACACGACCCGTTCACCGATCGCAGGTCGCATCATGCGACCTGCGACCCTATCACGGCGACCTGCGACCCGTTTACGATGAACGAGTAACGATTAACGATGAGACACTAGTCGTAACTCTTGTTCACTGGTCGTAAGTCTTGGTCACTAGTCGTAAATTACCATTTTCTGAATTTTTCAAAATAAGATTTTTTAGATTTTTCAGATAAGCTTTTATGACATTTTTAAAATTTTCTGGATTTTGTTTACTTTTTGGATAACGATCTGGATAACTTATTATCTTTTTGAGATAAGGTATCTTATCTTTTTGGATAAAATTTTCCTTGATTTCCATGATTTCCTTATCTATTTATTTATAAATAGTGTAACTGTAAGATAGAATTATCAACACTTCACATTCTCACCACATTCTCAACCTTTTCATATATCTTCGTCATTAGTTTTCTGAAGATGGTTTTGAATGAACATTTTTGGTATTTTCGGTCTCCAAATGAAGAACCATCAACTGAGAAAATATACGCAGAAGTACCCTGGATGTTTAGTGTTGCTTTCCGTCACGCCGGACATTTTCAGGGCGCTTACAGAATGTACACTCAAGGTTTGTTGACGTTTATTGACTGCGTTGAGGCCGATGAATTTTCAATTAAACTTTTGGAAACGGCTTTGAACGAGCTCGGTTACTTGCCTCCACCGAAGTGGTATTTTTACTTTAAAGAGCATGAAAAAGACCTAGATAATGGTTTACAATTGATAACAGATGATGTCGAGCAACTCAAGCAGATTACTGACTATGCCAAAATACATAGAGAAATTAAGGTGTATGTTACACGCAATGATCTGTCACATTTCTCGAATTCTGATCCAACAATGCCGTTTGCAATGTCTAAGGTTATTACCGGCTCTTCTGCCGCTAGGCGTTTATTCGATTAGTTATTAGTTAAATCTTGTAATTCGTATCTTTCTTTCAATAAATTGGATAGTTGGCCAATTATGTACGTTGTGTTGTTAATGTAATTTTATGATTTTTAATCCTTATGTAATGATAGGTTTAGTAATGTTCAAACAAAGTAAGTTAATCAAATACACCACAATAATGCAAACATAGATAACATTGCTAACAAGTACATAACATAGTTTTTTCATCACAAAAATTCCAAATGTGACTCAAGGTTGACTCAAATGTACACTCGGATAAGTTTGAGTCGCCTGGGATGGCTCTCCTTCATCCTCCTCGAACTGGCTTTTCGTTGATTTTGTGGACGTCTGCTGCAAGTCAAATAATGACGATTGTATTAATAATACAATGTAAATTTTCTGTGTTAATATGAATAAATTTAATAACTTACTTTCTTCGATCTTGATTTGGACCTTGAGTTTGATTTTGCGGTGGTTCTTGATCGGGTTGGCTCATCGGTTCTATCGTAAGGAGCCGTACAATTAACTCGACTATGACCGCGTTCCTTGCACCAACTACATTGATTTTTGTATTCCCGTTTCTCCTCTCCTTTCGAAGGAATACGAGCACGGCCAGGTGGGCGGCCAGATTGCCTCTTCACAAGTACCGGCGGTAAGCAAATCTGCAGATTACCCGGATCTTCCCATTATGAAGGATGAGGTGTTGGATTTATAGCCTCCTTGTAGGCTGCCCGATATGTTTCCGTGGTGAAATACCTCTCCGCAAAGCAGCTCACATTGTACATTTAAAGTGACGTGTCACTGCCGCTACGTGTCCGCAAGGTAAACCAGACAGTTGCCATTGCTTACAAGTGCATGTTCTTGCTTCCAAGTTGACTGTTCCATTCTTTTTCCGATCCACCACCTCACATATCATGTTTGTGGATAGGTTGACCTTCCAGCTGAGTGATTTGCCAACCCTCTTACCAATTTTGTGTTCGGCATACGGCGTGACAGGTGTTTTAATGGCCGCGGCAGTGTTTCGATGTTTGAAATACCATTGTTGTACTGAAGATCTAAAAAACTCCAATAACATTGTCACCGGGAGTTTTCTTGCATGCTTGGTCATGGCGTTAATGGACTCTGCACTATTAGTTGTGAGGTAAGCATATCGTGTCTTTGTTGAATGATGCCTTAACCATCTTTCTTTCCCCACCTCTCTAGGAACATTAGCTGAAGTTGGTAAATGTCTAGAAATGACATCAAAATGTTCATCGAAATCCGAATTTCATTAAGCCTTACACATTTTCCAGTAATGTCATTCAAAGTGCTTGACTTTTGCAGATTTGCTTTTCAGGTTCATCAACAAACGATAGCTACAGAGGGCATGAAATGCCTCTGGAAATACATCTGAAATACCGGCTGCAATTGCTGGAGCCCTATCAGAGATGAATATGAGGTTGTCAATCCCACCAGCAGATTCAAGTGCGTCACATAAGTTTCCCAAGAACCAGGTCCACACGTTGGTCGTCTCTCCCGCACCAATGCCATAAGCCAGTGGCAAGATGCCATTATTACCGTCCATCGCCACAGCAATTAAGTTAGTACCCACCCTTCAAATGTGCCCCATCTACGATTATTATTGGGCGTGTATGGTTGACAAATGAACGTATCTGCAAATTCAGAAAAAAATATATGTAAATTATATAATAATGTACGTATGTCTTTGACTAATAGTAATTACTTACAGCTGCTCCGATGGACATGTAACACATTACAAATTTATCCTCATCGTCTGTACGGAGATTCGTAGTGCTCCCCGGGTTATGTAGTTTTAGGTTGTGCAGGTAAATGGGAAGCTTCTTAAACGATTCAACGGGACTACCTCTCAACAGCTCTATAGCATAACACTTTGCTTTCCATGCTTGGTTGTATGTAAGGCTGATTTTAAAGCGTTCAGTCATATCAAGTTTGATCTCTTTGCCTCTGTATACACGACCTTCCAAAGTCATCGCCTCCTTCAATAGGTTACCAAGCACTTTCTTGATTGCATGACGACTATTTGCCAAGATTTTAGTGCGAGAACATGTGTGAGCGTCACGTAACTTCCTTACTTGGAAGTTGTCACAATATTAGATACACGCTACGCTTATCTTCCAATCACAATCAGGCAAAATACATTTTGTTGTGTACCTCTTTTTATCTGACTTTATTGGTTTAATCTAAAAACTTTCTTCTAGACACTTGGTCTGCAATTGAAGTAGAAATTCCTCTTTACTTACGAATGTTTGGCCCTCTCGAATCCGACAAGATTTCTCATACATTGTAACTGGTCGTTTAGGAACTTCTTTTTCTTCCTCTCCTAACGGCTCCAGAATATATCAGGTTCGGCTGATTTTACTGGTATGGGTTTGTCGTACATATCTCTTGGATCAGGCTCATCCTCCTCATCATCCTCATCATCTTCAACAATGTGATTACAAAATGGATGGTCATGATCCTTTGGTGGATTGACATTTTCCTCATCATAATGATCATAATCATGAGGATATGGGTCTGGATCTGGCTCCTCCACATAGTAATTTGAATGAGATTGATCATATAGAACATCCGAATCAAATTTAGAATTATCTTCGGTCTCTTCAACTACCCTAAATGAAGGGTTCATCGGGTGTTCTGTTGGATGGAAAACTGTATTTTGTGGAGGAGCATGATAATGAAATTGATATTGTGGTTGATAAGGAAATGGAAATTGTTGAACGGGCTGTTCAAATGAATGATATTGAGGTTGTTGAAATGACTGATATTGTGGTTGTTGAAAGGGTTGTTGAAATGATTGATATTGAGCTTGTTGGTAATATTCAGTACTCTGTTGTTGGTGAAACTGTGGTTGAAAACCAGAACTACTACTACTAGGTTGATTGCTACCCTTACCAGAAACATTTCATGCAATATCAACAATGTAAATTTCTATCGGAGCATTGTTAATTGCATGGCACAGAAAATCACCAAAATCATCAATATGATCATTTATATCAACAACATATTGTTAGTACATGTTTAGTGTCTGTCAGTTGGTCTAGCTCGTAGTTTGTATTTAGATTAGCATTTCTGACTCCTGCGACGTAGCGCACTACGTCGCAGGTGCGACGTCAGGTATTGGGCCTGCGACGTAGCAGACGTCGCATGGGCTTGGGCCTGCGACGTAGCGTGCTACGTCGCAGGTGCCAGTTTTTGTATAAAAACGATTTGTGTTTTCTGTTTTAGGGTTGACGAAACCCTAAACGCAATTTGTCGAAATTCTCTGTAATCTGATCGACTATAAGCAATAATATTACGTTCGTTTGATATTGATTGCGTATTGATTGTTCGTGTGATTATTCGTGATCTAATTGTTATTTCCGCTAGCAATTAGAGTGACTCGGTTCGTTCTAGATCCAAAGTAAGGGACAAACAACTGGTATCAGAGCAGTGAGGCTCGTTTTTGGCGATTCGGATCGAGTTTGGGATTTAAAAGAACGTGATATTCGTGAGTTTTCGTGTTTATTACGTTTGTTTTGTGTTTTTACAGGTTTTCGATCAGCATTATTGGGATTCTTGAAGGTTTCAGTCGTTCGACATTCGTGGTTTTGGTTTTAGGGTTAAAAAATTCGTTTTTAGGGTTTTTGGCCGCTGTTCATCGCGTTTTGCGACGTACCACTGCGACGTAAGCTGCGACGTCGCTAGCGACGTAGTGATTTGGACTTTAATTAGTCCGTGCGACGTCCTCTGCGACGTCATCTGCGACGTACCTCTCTACGTCGCATAGTGTGGTTCTGCGACGTCCTCTGCGACGTCATCTGCGACGTACCTTTCAACGTCGCATTTTCTGATTCTTAATTGAATTCTTTGCTTTTTGCGACGTACCTTTCTACGTCGCATTAACTTTGTGCGACGTACCTCTCTACGTCGCTAAGATCAGAAGTTTGATTTTTCGTTTAAGTATTTACAATGGCAGCTGATAAAGAGGATATTAGAGGACTTAGGGAGATGATTAAACAAAGTAATGATATAGGTTCAAGTAATAAACCTCCACTATTTACTGTGGACATGGATTACGTATACTGGAGAGACCGAGTTGAGCAATATATTGACTTTCATTGTCCAGAATTATGGGGACCATTACGTGAGCGTTATGTAGCTCCTTTAGCTGATGGGGAATACCGTAATATTCGTCCTGCTAAGACCTATAAAGCTATGTCTCCCGAAGAGAAGAAAGATTTTGATACTGAAAGAAAGACTTTTTCAATGATCAAAATGTGTCTAACCAAGGATGTTCTATGGCTGTTCAGAACCCATGAAACAGCCTTTGATTTGTGGAAAGCAATTGAAACTCGTTGTGGAGGAAATGACAAGTATAAGGAAGTCAAGCTCGAACTGATTAAGAAACAGTACGATATCTTTGACATCCTTCCTAATGAAGACATGACTTCTTTATTCACAAGGTACTCACGGTTAGTTGGTGAGCTGTTTGAAGGAGGTTATACTTTTCCTTCAATTGAAGTAAATAAGAAGCTGCTGGATGTGTTGCCGAGTTCTTGGGATGTTAAAGTTCAATTTTTAAAGGAAAATGAAGAACTTGGAAACATGTCTTTGGATACGCTGATAGGAGATCTTCAAGCTCACGCTATGGAGATTAAGAAGAAAGAAACTAGGTCTGGTTCTGCTGTTCAGAATCCTAGTGTGTATGGTGTTCAGATCAACTCTGGAAAGACTTATGGATCTGGAGTTGCCTTTGTATCAAATACAAATGCTTCATCGAATTCTTCTTCTTCTGATGGGATTCATTCGGTTTTTATGACTGGACCTTCTTCAAATCAACAACAGGTTCAAGTCTCACCTGCTATTCAGGAGCAAGCTGCCATCTACACAGCTTTCTTAAGCTCTTACAAGGATTTGGTTACTCAACCGAATCTAACTTTGGAGTTGACTAAGGAGGACTATGCTCAGCTTGATGAAGACGATCTGGAGCAAATGGATTTGACTTGGAATGTGGCAATGATCACCCGCAGAATTCAGAAGTTTTTGCAGAGGACAGGGCGTAAAAGCTTGGAGGGTGATGGAAAGACTGGCTTTGGATTTGACAAGAGTAAGGTCCGATGTTACAATTGTCAAAATTTGGGTCACTTCGCCAGGGAGTGCGAGAAACCCAAAATGCCAGCATCGGGATTTACAACACCGTCTACTCCTCCAAAGGCCAAAGAAACGGAAGTTACCAAGAGAGGGATTGCTGATAATGCCCTGATTGCTTTTGAGCCTACAAGTCAAGATTGGACGCCTGTCTCCCAGCATTACCAACAGTGTCTGATGGCTCACATTGTGAATGAGGTACATGATGAACCGTTAAATTGTATTTCATGCATAAAGTTAACTGAATCTTTAAAGGCATATCAGACAGAGACAGCTGAATTGAGGAAAAAGAATGAAAAACTAACCGACTCAAATAATTTTTTAAAAGCTAATGAGAAACTTTATGAAAATCATCTTGAGGCTCATCGGTTAGATACTCAGAAATATAAATCTAAGGTTTTTAGTCAAGAAGATGCCATTAAAAGCTATCTTGTTGAAATTGAACTTTTAAATAAAGAACTTACAGATTTAAAAGCTGAGTATGAGAATTATAAGAGTAAAATCTTAGGTTCAAATTCCTCAACAGTTGTCTTCAATGAAATCCTTAGCAAGCATGGTACTAAAGGGAAAAAGAATGAGGGATTGGGATACAACTCAGTTCCTCCTCCTACTACTTGTTGTCCCCTGCCTGTTAAGGAAGGCTTTGAAGAGATTCCAGTTGACTGGTCCAAGCTCTATGGTTTAAAAGCTAAAGATGCTAAAGAGACCAACCATAACAAACCGGCAAAGGAGAAAACCATGCGGCCAGAGTACCCCTTGCCAAAGTTTGTTAAGTCTGTGCATGAATCTCCGGTTAGTGTTAAGGAGAATGTTGAAGTAAAGAATGAATCTCCTGTTAGTGTTGAGGAGATTGTTGAGATTGAGGACATTACGGATCAGGAGTATCCAGAGGTTAAGAAGGTTGCATTTAAACCTGAAAAAGTGATTTCAAAGGTTGAACCTGAAATTAAGGTTCAACCAAATAAAGGAAAAGCAAAGGTTTTAAACTCGAAACAACAAACTTTACAGTCACCTGTAAAGATTTTGCAAAGAAAATCAGTAAATGAAAATGTTTCGTATGATAAACCTTCAACTTCAACCTCTCATCCAAAACAAACATCTTCTAAAACGTGTACTCAATGTTCATGTTCTAGAAATGTTTCTCCACATCCTGTGGTAATTCCTCAGCCTCAACCGTTTATTGAGACTCGTTCTTGTTTCTACTGCAAGAAACAAGGACATTTAATCCGTGAATGTCCAAAGCTGTCAAATCAGCGATATGGGAGAGAGATGCCTAGGACATCTGTTTATAGAAACTCTTTTTCTAAATCTCCACCTAGGCGTTACTCAAACTCTCCCAAGCCTGTTTCGAAACCAAGTAATGTTGAGCAAAAACCTTTGCCAATTCAAAAGCCCAACATTACTTCTATTACCATTTCCGAATCTTCAAAAGTTTGGAAACGTAAAGAGTCTGATGTTGACTCTTTAGTCGTCAACAATAACACATCAGATAAAAATTCTAATTTGTTTAAAGATAAAATCCTATCTGACGTGATTATTGTTGATGCCCACGGTCGACCTAAGTCTGTAAAGGCTTGGGTCACCGTTTCTCACTAATCTCCTTTGTTTGTGTGTTGCAGCAGTCAGAACGCGTTAAAGATAGCGAATGGTATTTGGATAGCGGCTGCTCGCGACATATGACGGGCGATGTATCTCTTCTTGTGGATATTAAACCACATGCAGGAGGTTATGTTGCCTTTGCTGGAGATTCTGGGGGAACTATTTCTGGAAGAGGAACGTTAACTAACGGCAATGTTAGTTTTGAAAATGTGAACTATGTGGAACAGCTTACGCACAACTTGCTAAGTGTTTCACAGGTCTGTGATAAGGATTATACAACTGCGTTCACAAAGACTGAGTGTGTGATACTGAAGCCTGGGTATGTCATTCCGGAAGAATGGGTGTTACTGAGAGCACCAAGAAAGGATGACACCTACATTTTGAATATGAGAACTGTTGAGACATCGAACGAGTATACGTGTCTCTTGTCTAAGGCTTCTGAAAAGGATTCACTGCTTTGGCACAGACGAATGGGACACATTCATTTCCGAAAAATGAATTTCTTGACTAAAAATGACCTAGTGCTAGGAGTTCCAAAACAGTCATTTGCTCTAACGGATGACTGTATCTCCTGCCAAAAAGGAAAGTTACGTAAGAAGTCCCATAAGTCTAAGCAGGTGAATTCCATAAATGCTCCATTGGAACTACTGCATATGGATCTTTTCGGTCCAGTTTCTACAAAGAGCATTGGTGGTCGGTCTTACTGCTTGGTAGTTACTGATGACTACTCAAGGTTTTCGTGGGTTTATTTTTTGACCACGAAAGGGGAAACTCCTGAGATTCTGGTGTACTTGTTGGACAAGTTGGCAAATCTGTGCAACTTGAAGGTGAAAAGGATAAGAAGCGACAATGGAACTGAATTCAAGAACTCAACTCTCGAATTGTTTTGCGCTACAAGAGGTATTGAGCATCAATTTAGTGCTCCGATGACTCCACAACAGAATGGAGTTGCAGAAAGGAAGAACAGGACAATAATCGAGACAGCTCGGACTATGTTAGCTGACTCCAAGTTACCAATCATATTCTGGGCTGAGGCAGTTAATACTGCCTGTTATGTTCTCAACAGAGTACTCACGGTTAAGAAAAGGAACAAAACGTGTTATGAACTTTTTAATAACCGTAAGCCAAATCTACAGTTCCTAGAACCATTTGGGTGTCCATGTCTGATCATGATAACGAAAGATAAGGTTTCTAAGTTTGGTGATAAAGCTGTTGAAGGGATTTTTCTTGGATATGCAGTCAACTCTCCGAACAAAAGAGTCTTTAACAAATCAACGAATCAGATCGAGGAGCATTTTGAAGTGAAATGTTTAAGGTATACGGAACCTCCTCAAGGAACGGGTCCGGATTGGTTTTTCAACTATGGAAACCTCTTCAACTCTTTCAATATTCCGGAAGAAGATGAAACGGAAGAGTTGGTTTCTATACTGCATGAGCTTGATATTTCTCAAGATACACCCGTTACTAATAAACCATCCGACCCATCTCCTAATGCAACACCCGCACCTCCACCGACTAATCCTACACCTCCACAACCTACACCTACTCCTTCACCAACACCCACACAACCGAAAACAACTACCAAATCACCACCATCAACACCATCTCCTACTCCACCATCTTCGGCAGCTCCTTCTAAAACAGTTTACAACTATACAAAGGAGCTTCCATATGATCCAAATATGCCTCCTTTAGAGGAACCTCAAGAAGAAGATGAAGTGGAAGAAACAATGAACTACTCTCACTTATTTTCTCATGAAGATGAAGGAGAAGAAGAAGAGATAGTCATTCCTGAGTCTGCTGCTACTCCTGAAACTGAGGGAGATTTGAACAATTTGGGTGTGGATCTTGTGCCAGGTGCCATACCAGAAACACGTATACATAAGGATCACCCCATTGATGATATCATTGGTGATCCTCATGCATCTGTTCAAACACGACAGCAAACAAAGCAGACTTCAGCTCAGCAGCTTTTGGGACTTATTGCTCATATTGATTCATGTCATTTGTCTCAAATTGAACCGAAAAAGGTTGATCAAGCCTTAAAGGATCCATCTTGGGTCGAGGCTATGCAGGAGGAACTACAGCAAATAAACAAGATGAATGTTTGGGAAATTGTTCCTCTACCCAAGGGTGCTCACTTGACGGGTACTCGTTGGGTTTTCCGTAACAAAATGGATGATCGTGGGGCTGTTATTCGAAACAAAGCCCGTCTGGTAGTTCAAGGATATAGTCAACTAGAGGGTATTGACTATGATGAAGTTTTCGCTCCTGTTGCTCATTTGGAATCAATTCGGATCTTTCTAGCTTATGCTTCTTTCAAAGGATTCCGAGTGTATCAACTTGACGTGAAGTGTGCTTTTCTATATGGAGATGTTGACGCAGTGATCTATGTGTGTCAGCCTCCCGGTTTTGAAGACCCAAAGCATCCTAATCATGTTTGCAAGCTGAAGAAAGCTTTGTATGGTCTTCATCAATCTCCTCGACTTTGGTATGAGCGACTTGCCACGTACTTACTGAAGAATGGTTTTGATAGAGGACAGATTGATAGCACGCTTTTCATCAAAAGGGAAGGAACGGATTTGTTACTTGTGCAGGTCTATGTAGACGACATAATCTTTGGATCAACTAATGATCAGTTGTGCAAGGATTTTGAAAGATTGATGAAATCTGAGTTTGAAATGAGTGCTATGGGGGAACTCACGTTCTTTCTGGGACTACAGGTTGAGCAATCTGACAATGGAATTTATATCCATCAGTCAAAATATGTCATTGACATGTTAAAACGGTATGAATTGCTCAACTGTAAACACTATGGCACTCCAATTGAAGCAAGACACAATCTTGGACCTAATGAGGACGATGAAGACTGCAAGGAGAAAGACTATCGATCAATGATAGGCTCTCTCATGTACCTGACTGCCTCAAGACCAGATATCGTGTTTGCTGTTTCTCTCTGCTCACGATTTCAAGCAAATCCGAAGGTGTCTCATATGAAGGCAGTAAAACGCATTTTTGGATATCTCGCTTTTAGGCCATCTCTGGGTCTATGGTATTCAAACGAGAAAAACTTCGAGTTAACTGCCTATTCGGATTCGGATCTTGGTGGCTGCAAGATAGATATGAAGTCAACTACTGGAGGATGTCAGTTCCTTGGATCGCGCTTAGTTTCTTGGCAGTGCAAAAAGCAGACTGCGGTTGCTATTTCCACAGCTGAAGCCGAGTATGTTGCTGCTGCAAGTTGCTGTTCTCAAGTTCTCTGGATTCAGCATCAGCTGCGTGATTACGGGTTCAATCTCTCTATGACTCCTATTTATATAGATAATACAGCTGCTATATCTATAACTCACAATCCCGTACAGCACTCTAAGACCAAACATATTGAACTTAGGTTCCACTTCATACGGGATTGCTTTGAGAAACACCTTATAGATGTCATACATATAGAGACCCTTAAGCAGTGTGCGGACCTTTTCACAAAAGCCTTTTTGCGATCACGTTTCATTGAACTGGTCAATCTAATAGGTTTAAGGTTCTTTCAGTCAAAGAAATGATTTGTGACTTGGATTTTTTTTTAGATTTTTAAATTCAATTTAAAAAAAAAAAATAAAAAAAAAATAAATAAATAAATAAAAATTCGCAACAGCCACTCTTTATGCTCTTTAGTATTAAAGAAAACGCAAGGTTGCTACAATTTTAAAATAGACGTTGAAGTTGTGTCTGTAAACAACTTGGGATATGATAGTACATCGGGTGACATGCACAAAATGGAATTTTAGGGTTTATCTTGGATGTGTCAGTAGGTTTATCTGACACACTTAAAACAGTTTTTATTTAAATTATCTTCATCATACGATGTATTGGTAGGCATGCTACACACCGGTTTGTGAGTGAGTAAGAAGTAATGATAAAACTTGTCTATTACTTTGTGAAAAATGTTATATGATGTATGACATAAGTCTTAATTGATAAATGGAAGTACTATCATACACTGTCATACTTATGTCAATGTAAAATGGGCATATAGTAATAATATGATTATTCGCCTAACTAATGGTGACTATTGTTGTACTCACGTACAGACCTGAATCCATTAGTTACGCAAATAGTCTCAAACTTGTTATGTTCATACTAAGGGACCCTCTGTTGTACTAAGTACAGATCTGGGGCCACTAGTATCTTCATAATCAGTTTGATGTATGCCTACATATAAATATCAAGTGTATATTACGAGATAACCGAGATAAACTTGGTCTTGTAATCTCTACCTTGTGTGAATATGCAGTGTTTGTTTTACTAAAGTTTATCCGTATATCATATAATAGGTTTCACAAAATTAATATTCATTCTAACAATAAAGGTTAGCTCACAAATACGGATGTAACATGTTTAGGTGGACAAACAATACCAATAATTGTCTTGAAATAATTTTTATAAAAGGTGTTTTAAATGTGCCAAGTAAATTTAAAGTGGACAAATATACTGATGATCGAAATAACACTTACTATTCCTAATAAATGCATGTTATTCCGATATGATCCCTAAGCAGACAAAAACAACTCCGTCACCAAAAATAGAGTGTTAGTTATTTCTATTTTTTGTAAAATTAAAGAAAATACCAAAAAGATTTTTTAGTTTAGTTATTTTATTTTATTTTATTTTTATTCTATGTTATTTTCCCAAGTCACGAGTTATTTGGAAATTATTTGCTAAAATAACGAGTAAACGGTTTGCAAATTTCGAAATTGGATCACAACTGTTTTATGCGACGTCCGGCTCTACGTCGCCTGCGACGTCCCAGCCTACGTCGCACATAGGGTTAGACTTTAAATAGTATCCACTGCGACGTAACTCGTCACACTATTCACTATTCAAGTGCGACGTAGCCTGCGACGTACCAACCGGCGATTTGCGACGTAGCAATTCTTCGAGTTTTTTCGTGATTTGTAGCTGTTTTCGTTCCGATTCACTCACGTAGTTTTCATATACTCGTTATTCCGCACACTTAGGTACCATATTTACCTGTTTTCACCATGTATTTTATTTTTAATCGCTATATATGTGTTACGGGTTAATAGGGTTTTGGTTTTGGTTTGAATTCGATGGTCAATTGGATGTTAAAATGGTTATAACTTATGTTTTCGCCATCACCATCGTAGGGCGCACCTTATTGTGTGATCAATTTTGAAAACCCCTAAATTCGACAATTAGGTTTTCTGGGTTGGGGATGAATGTTCGTTAGTGCGACGTACGATGCGACGTAGTCGCCTACGTCGCTCTAATTCGCAATTAATTAATTCCTACGTCGCCCTTCCCTACGTCGCCTTTTATGCGACGTCCGATGCGACGTAGCACTCTACGTCGCTATTTTAATTAATGTGATTAAATTCACAATAAATTGCAAAATGCGACGTCCCCCTTTACGTCGCTCGACTTTTATGCGACGTACGGGCTTACGTCGCTTTTCAATTTATTTTGATTTTAGGCGACGTACAGTTCTACGTCGCTCTGTGTTATGCGACGTACGGTGCTACGTCGCTAGTTCCAGGAATTTTGATAAAGGTTTTTCAAAAAAAAATGTAAAATTTTTGCTAACCCTTTTCGAGTTGCAATCTGTTTCTGTTTTTGCAGATATGGCTTTGACTTTTGAAGCTCGTCACAATACGGCTGCTTATCTGGTTGACACTTCTGATAAAGCTGCACCGTATCGTCAGATGATTGCATTTTTGAGACGTTCTAGGGTATCTCACGCCATTTCCGATACCACGGTGGTTTTTGGAAATCTGATCAACCCATTTTGGAGGAACGCAACTGTCGTTACTGAAAACGAAGTTAGACGATTGGTCTCTACCGTTCTGGGTACGGAGATCATTATTACAGAACAGAGCATTCGGGAACTTTTACAGCTCAACGATCAGCCGGATATGCCTATCGGTTTTGATCATATTTTTGTTACTGGAGCTATGCAACGAATAGGATATCCAGGAATTCCCTCTGATCAGTACAGGAAATCGAATCTCACGCGTGTTTGGAGATATCTGATGCACGTGATTATCGTTTGTTTGGGGAATAGGAAAGGTGGAACGGATGGTATGAGCCAAAGTCTGGCTTCTGCTATGTTAGCATTGGTATACAACAAGCCGTTCAACTTCTCAGGATTTATCTTCAAGGCTATGGTTGATAATGCGAACGCTGGGGATCAGAAATGGATTTTATATCCACGTTTTGTTCAGTTGCACATTAATCGTCATCATCCAGATCTTCAGGCACAGGGTGATCCCGATCAGCTATTAAAGATTTCACCGATGATGAGTCGGATTTTCACTATTTGTGCAAGTTTTGAGAAAGGGGTTGCGGCAGCAACGGATGTTCCCTTATTCGGTGCTATTATTGATGAAAATTATGTTCCGCCCCCAGATCCTCAGTATATGGATGTTCTAGCACCTCAGCAACCGCAGCAACCGTTTGTGAACATTCCAGTTCAAGCTGCGGGGGAGAACGTGGATGCTCTTTTGGAGAACATTGAGCAGTTCGGGCATGTGGATTCGGACAATCCAGCATCGCATGATACGGTCGAGAGTTCTGATTCTGAAGAACCGGCCAATGCAGGTCCTCAGGATGGGGGTCCGACGCCTGAGCATTCTGATGGTACTGTTCCGCATCCCTCTGAGATGGAACGTATCAGGCTTTCAGATTCATTCAGATTTCTGCGAATTCAGCGTCGGATCAGACAAGGACGCAAGTATGTGCCTCCACGGGATACGGGAAAACGTACACGCGACGGTGATGATCCTGCTGATGAGACTTATCAACCGAGACGTCGTGTTCGTCGTTCTTCGTCTACACGCGCTCCAGTCAATCCACAGCAGCAGGATACTTTTGAGATTCAACCGACTCCAGCTTTCATGCAAAAGATAATGGAAGATATGCAGCTGATGAAGCAAAAGCTGGAGGCTCAGGATGAGAAGATTGCTGAGCAAGCTGCGTTGATCGAGGTTCAATCGAAGGAGCTCGAGGAAACGAAGAATAGGGTTAATATTTTGGAAGGCAGGTTACTTGCCTCGGGGGAGTCTGGGTCTGGGATACCTACTTTAGAGTCAAGTGAACCTGCGTCTGTAAATCCCAACCCTGTAATTGAAAATATTAATGAAAATATTTCTCTTTTGGATTATTTCTCTGTTGATGATATTCCAGGTCAACCAAGACTGCTGGCAGTTGATTACTCATTCGCTGACTTATCATTTATTCAGAGGATGGCCAGTGGAGTTGGCTCTGAGGAAGAAACAGAAAATGTGTTTGAGATGAACGAGGATGTCTCGATTGAAGAGGAACAGTTGGATGCAGATGAAACGTATGATGATGCACAATCTGGGGAAACTTATGATGATGCACCAATTATTGAATCTGATTCAAGTGAAGACGAGAGTCCTGATAAAGCGCGACATGGAGAATCTAGTTCTGCTGCAACTCCAGCTCCAGAGACACAGGCACCGGACTCAGCAGCAAAGAAACTAACTGCTGAAGAAAAGAGAGAGAGAAACAAGAAATGGTGGCCTAAGGGACGAAATCCAGTTCCTATTCCAGTGAAATGTCAAGTGTACCGGGTTAGTCGGAATTATACCGGTGTTATTAAAAGCTGGAAGTGTCAAAGGAATCTGTTTATGATAAAGAGAGAAGATGGAGTTCAGTATTTTAGGATGCGTTTTGATAGATTGAGCACGTTGCCAAAAGGAGAGATTAATCGATTAGCTCAGCTTAAGTTGATTAATCCTTTCGAGAATGATTATGCTGAGTTCATTCAAAGATGTCTACGTCGGGAAGTATTATCGAAGACTTATTCGAAATTGAAGCCGACGTTGGGAACTCGGTATACATGGAAGAAAAAGATTGATCCAGTCACCAGGAAGCCTTTGGTTAAAGTTCACTATTCGCCGGCTAAATGTTTGACTGAGATACCTCTGGAATCAGTTCCTTATTATTTTCTGAGAAGACTTGTGAAATGGGAACTTGATCCGCAGACTGGCGAAGCGGTTATTACTTTCGTTCCAGATTCTGAACCGTGGCCAGAAGTTGGAGGTATATGGAATTTGAAGCAAGCAACGTTTAGGCTGTATGATCCGATGAGTTTAATTAATTTTCATGAAAAAGATTTAAGAAAACTCTATGATAATCGGATTCGAGTTGGTCAGAAGAATGAATTCAACAGACGATTAGCACAACAGTTTTACAATGTTGTTACTGTTTGCGTAGCTAATGGAATTCATGCCGACGGCCAGTTTCCTGCGGGCTGGGTTTAAAGAAGATTTTTGAAGACCAAGCTGAAGACACGGGGGAGTTTGTTAGTACATGTTTAGTGTCTGTCAGTTGGTCTAGCTCGTAGTTTGTATTTAGATTAGCATTTCTGACTCCTGCGACGTAGCGCACTACGTCGCAGGTGCGACGTCAGGTATTGGGCCTGCGACGTAGCAGACGTCGCATGGGCTTGGGCCTGCGACGTAGCGTGCTACGTCGCAGGTGCCAGTTTTTGTATAAAAACGATTTGTGTTTTCTGTTTTAGGGTTGACGAAACCCTAAACGCAATTTGTCGAAATTCTCTGTAATCTGATCGACTATAAGCAATAATATTACGTTCGTTTGATATTGATTGCGTATTGATTGTTCGTGTGATTATTCGTGATCTAATTGTTATTTCCGTTAGCAATTAGAGTGACTCGGTTCGTTCTAGATCCAAAGTAAGGGACAAACACATATTGACCGAGCTTATATTTTAGACAAACCGGTGAATCAAGTGGTAGACCTAACTTTTTTAAAACGTTTTTCAACAGAACTTTGCACGTCATGGGCTTTTCTGGTGCCACTATAAGTTTTAAAGGCACTCTACTACATTCTATTGGCAAATGCATTGGTATGTTGTTAACATATTCAAAACGACCCCGATAACAGATAAAAAGTTTAAACTTATCCATCACAAAACGCAACACTAACTGAGTGGGTGAAAAATGTTACCTGGAGAATGATATGTTAAACGGATGATGAGAGGAGTGCAGAATTTGTGAGTGATTTCGGAGATGGATGTTAAAATGGAAATTATTGGAACTACAAGAATCTGATATTGTTAAAAAGGAAGTTATCCAGATTGTTATCCAAAAAGTACAAAAAATCTAGAAAATCTTAAATATGTCAGAAAATCTTATCTAAAAAATCTGAAAAATCATATCCAAAAACACATTTGGAAATCAAGGAAAATCTTATCCAAAAAGATAAGATATCTTATCTCAAAAAGATAATAAGTTATCCAGATCGTTATCCAAAAAGTACAAAAAAATCCAGAAAATCTTAAAAATGTCATAAAAGCTTATCTGAAAAATCTAAAAAATCTTATTTTGAAAAATCTGAAAATGGTAATTTACGACTAGTGACCAAGACTTACGAATAGTGAACAAGGGTTACGACTAGTGAACATGAGTTGCGACTAGTTACTCGTTAATCGTTAATCGTTAATCGTTACTCGTTCATCGTAAACGGGTCGCAGGTCGCCGTGATAGGGTCGCAGGTTGCATCATGCGACCTGCGATCGGTGAACGGGTCATGTTGCGGCTTGGCTTGTCTTTTACTCGGTAACCACTTTGGTCGCGGGTCGCATTGGTCGGGTCGCAGGTCGCATGATGCGACCTGCGATCGGGTAGGGCAAATCGGCAATTTTTTTTTAGAAGTGGCAAAACGAAAAATGCGTTCCAAAAAAGTGGCATTTTGATTAATTTCCCGTTTGTAAATTGCAACTTTCACTTTTAATGGCCTTGTTTGCATTATGACATTTTATTTCATAGAAGCCCTTTTTTAGCCCATATATCATTTATATGATTGTGTCAATAATGGCCCGTATCATTGAAAAAACTGGAACATAAAATATAAAAAAAAAAAAAAAAAAAAATTTGTGAAACAGCGGTATAATTTGGCATCATTTGATGCCTTCTTCCTTCCTTCACTTCCCTCTCATATCAGAAACCGTGGAGGATCATCAGTCTCAATCTTATTAGGTACGAATTTCCACCCTTTCACATCTAATTCTTTCAGCAACAAAAAAATGCATTTTTTTCCACAACCCGTAAAAACCTCTTTTTTGTTTTTCCTGTTATGATATACCCTTTTCTCCAAATGGGTTTGATCATTTCTCTTTATCCTTATCTGGGTTTTTAAAAAGCTTGAAAATTGTTGCGATTTGATGCAAAAAGATTTGATTTTTACCAGCAGTCATGTTTGATCAATAAAGGAATTTAACCAATTTAATTCCATGTTAATTATAAAGTTTTCATTTTTTGTTGGAGTTTCATTTATCAATTCTCAAATAGGTGTGGGATTTCTGGAAATAGTGGTGTTGTAATGTTGTATTCTTTTGTTGCTATGTTTAAGTTTTGATTGCACTTGAAAGTATGTGCATTGTTGATTGTTTTTGATACATTGCGTATAAACCCTAATGTCTTGCCTTACAAATATTCCTTACATCCAGGAGTTAAAGTTTGACTTTTTAGGTCAAATGGAGTAACTTTGAATTTGAACATGAGGGTGTTTAAGTTATTTGATCAAAAATATGATAAGCAGATAAACCGATATAACTTGTATATCAGAGGGAAAATCTGGAGTTGAATTTCTAACAATATTTATATAAATTTTGAATTTTTAAAGGAATGTGTTATGCATAGTGCACCTTCCCTTTTACTGTAATATTTGTTTGGGGGATATGAAAGGAATTATTGTTAAAATGTAGTAGTTACTTATTTTGTAGGGCACAAGGGACAAAATGCATACAGAACTTCCCATTAGGGAAGACTATATAAGTGATCTCCCTCAAAGTATTATTGAAATCATAGTCACAAAGCTACCGTTAAGAGATGCTGTAAGAACAAGTATATTATCTAGTAAATGGAGGTACAAATGGGCTACCCTTACACAACTTGACTTTGATGATAAATGTGTGTCGGGTACACACGAAAGATCACTTGCGGAGATCAATCTTGCTAAATTTGTCACTCGGTTCCTTTTTCTTCATGATGGTCCTATTAATAGATTCACTCTATCTACTGCTTATTTGCAAAGCTCCCCTGATGTAGATCAATGGCTGCTTTTTTTATCAAGAAAAAATGTCAAAGAATTGGCTCTTGAGTTAGGTGAGGGCGAGTGGTTTAGAGCACCTTCTTGTCTTTTCTTGTGTAAAACACTGGTTCGTTTGGAGCTTGTTAGATGTGAGTTAGACCCGCCGCTATCCTTTAAAGGGTTTTTATATTTAAAACATCTTAATCTTCAACAAGTTTTGATTGCTCCTGATGCTGTTGAAAACCTTATTTCAAGCTGCCCTCTTCTCGAGAGTTTGACTTTGTCATATTTTGATAGTTTAGAACTCACCATTCGTGCCCCGAACCTTAAGTATTTAATTTTGGAAGGTGAATTTAAAGATATATGTCTCGAGAATACCCCTTTGTTAGTTGCTCTATCTGTTGCTATGTACATGACTGATGATATTGCTGAACATTTCGGCCAAAGTTCAAGTTGCAATTTTGATAAGTTTCTTGGTGGTGTACCGTCCCTTCAAAGACTCATCGGGCATATTTATTTTACAAAGGTAAGATTTTTTGTTATTTTGACATTGGTGTGTGTTCACTGTATCATTAATTATTCGTTCTTTTACAGTATATGAGTATAGGTAACACCTTAGGGAAAACACAGATAACATATCGACAGTTAAAGGTTATTGAACTCTATCAAGTAAGCTTTGAAGACATGAAAGAAATAATGGTGGTACTCCGTTTGATTTTGAATGCCCCTAATCTTCAAGAACTTCAAATTTCGGTGAGTTTAATCAATCAACTTTAGGCTTCTTTTTAAAATGATACTATATGGTGGTATACTTTGACTTTTGAGGTCAAAGTTCTTGCTTTTCTAGTATATAAGCTTAACTAGTTCTGTTATAAACACATGCCGACGTTGTGTGGTATGTTGTGTACCTTATTAATGGGGTGTTTGGATATACATTTGGAACTGATTAAATAACAATAGTATCTCATGTTTGCATAGTACATATTACTTATATAGTACACCTTGGGTCAAATAATCATTTTGAAGAATGAGTTTTAATACCAGCTGCACTAAAACTGATTTTTGGCAAACTAAAAGTACTTGTTCAACCCTTAATAACTAATTTCTTTATTTTTTAACTTTACTCCCTTATAACCAAAAGCTCTAACGTCGTTTTTGGTCCTTTTATCTATAACTTTCTTAAATAGTATTATTTGTCAACCACTCCACCTCTGAGTATCTTACTATTGCAACAATATTGAATTTGTAATTTATATTTTTTGTGAAGGGTTCATCAAATTCATCATCTGCAACAACAGAAGCTCCTGATGTGGATTTTTGGGAAAATGAATGCCCTTGTGACTGCACATTCAAGCGGCTTAAGATAGTAAAGATGACAGAGATGTCAGGGGCCCCACATGAGATGGGATTCATAGAGTTCTTGCTTGGAAATTCGACGGTTCTTGAGATAATGAGCATTACTCCTAGCGTGTACGTGACTGAGGGAAGTATAAACTTGTTGATCAAGTTACTGAGGTTTAAACGAGCATCAGCGGAAGCTAAAATAATATTTGTTCAAGATCAGGTGTAAAAATGATACATTTATATGAATTTCTCTCATGTCGTATCACTTTTGTTCTTTACTGCATGAAGTTTATATAGTAACTGTCGATATGGTTCCTGGTCTTTAAATGAAAACCAACGATTTATACAACATTCGGTCTTGCAAGATCAACATTCGCAACAAACCCCAAAATCATATAAACTAAACAGGCACTTCTGAATTGTAATTCGGTCTCTATACAGTGACATATCCACCCCTTATCAACTAATTTATTGATCGTCATGACGTATCAACGTGGTCCTGATAGCTCCATTGCCTGTGCAAGCAACGAAGAGTCATCTGTAAGATCAGAATATCGTTCAGAAGATAAGAACTCGTTAGCCCGTCCTCGGTTAGATTGTTGAGACGCCTCCCATTTCTCGGCTAGCCCGTCACCTTCTAGCATTCGGGCCACTTCAGACATTTTGGGCCGTTGGTTAGGTTGATACTGTGTGCACAGCAACGCCACTTGAACCATCTCCTCAAGCTCTATTCTATCGTAGTTAGTTTTTAAATCCTTATCAACCAACATATCAAGCTTACTCTCGTGATGAAGCTTTTTAACCCAATCGAGCATTGCACCTTTCTGGTTGGCGGATTTGCCAAACTCTAAAGCTCTCTGGCCTGTTATCAGTTCAAGTAGAAGAATACCGAACCCAAAAACATCTGTTTTCTCAGAGGATTGACCCGTTGAAAGGCACTCAGGGGCTATATGGCCCACGGTTCCTCGAACAGCGGTTGTAACATGTGAATCATGGTGGTCTAGAAGCTTAGCCAAGCCGAAATCACCCACCACAGCTTCACAGTAATCATCCAGTAATATGTTTGCAGCCTTCACGTCTCTATGTATTATTTTCGGGTCACATTGCTCGTGCAAATATAACAAACCCCGTGCAGCTCCCAATGCAATTCTCTTCCTTGTGGTCCAATCTAGAGCCGGTTTGGCTGCAACAAAAAATGATAATGATTAGAGGTGGCAAATTTGGTGGGATCAGGTTGAACGAGTCAAAAGCGGTTCCTTTGAGACGAGTTGGGTGCAAATGTGCATTTATTCTAGGATGAAAACAAGTGAAAAAACGCACCTTTAAGACGAGAAGCAACGCTTCCGTTGGACATATAAGGGTATACTAGGAGCCGTTCGGATGACGTCATACAAAAACCGTACAATCTAAGTAGGTTCCTGTGAACCGCTAAGCTGATCATCTCAACTTCGGTTTGGAACTGTATCTCACCACCAACCGCATTACCATCTTTGAGCCGCTTAACGGCTACAACGGTTCCATCCGAGAGTAAACCTTTGTACACAATCCCAAAACCACCTTTTCCAAGTATGTTCTTGCTCGTGAAGTTTTTCGTCGCAACTTGAAGTTCCCGAAACTGGAATCTCCTCAAGTTCCCCATACAAACTTCCTCTCGATATTGTTCTAAACATGAAATTTAAGTCTACCATATGATCAAGACTTGCCAAAAATATATATTTAATTCACAGTCATGGCTTAATAATATAACTTGAAAGCTAACCGTTGATATCAAAGAATACTTGCTGATTGTATCGTCTCCTCCACCAAAAAACAACAAAACCGAAAAACAGCAAGCAGAAGCACCCAAGGCTTGTCCCCATAGCTAAAGCCATTTTGTTGGTTTTTGGCGTGACGGATGGTTGTGACTCTAAGTATAAAAAATAAGGCCGTGACAATGTGATGTTAGATTGTTAGATAAATGTTCATTGTTTGCTCGATGTATCGACAATTGTATTGTATTATAATAAACAACACATGAAACAAGGGATACAAAGGCTTACTTTGTTGAGTTGTGAGGGGGAGTGACATTGGCATGGGTGTTGTTCCATTGCAATCTTGTTCCATCCCAGTGGCACATATAATTGGATTTCCCATAATACTGTTTATTGATGATTATATCAGTTAAATCAGTAATATATAGGTTTGACTTTTGAGGTCAAACAGATACAATTTCTGAGCCTAATTGGAATATTTTTCAAGTTCTGTTATACAGTTAAGCAAAGTATTACAGAAACAATATAGTTGGTGTTCAACTGGTAATTCCAATCATATATCTTGTCCTTCTTATTAGTTCAAATATAAAAAGTTTGACCTTATAGTTGTAAAAGGACATGTAACTTACTTGAATGTTTTAGCCTTAAACTTTGGAACAGGACCACTTAAATTATTAAAGGACAAGTCCCTGCAAAATAAAAATAATAATAACTTAATAATAATCATATTCAACACAAATGATATTTCAGTCAATTTGTCCCAAAAGAAAAAGGTATTTCAGTAAAAAATTTGAATTTTGGAAAATAAAGTCACTGATTAAAGGTAACCTACAAAAATGTGAGTTGGGTCATGTTTGCTAAAGGCTGAGGAACTGGTCCAGTGAGACTGTTGTTATTTAGCCGCCTGTTACAATTCAAAATCCAAAAGATTATGAAACATAAAACCAAATCATTACTTTTTGAACATGATCATTAAAAACGCAAAAATGAAGGGTAAATCAGTAATTTCAACATGCTTACAAGTATTGGAGGGACTTGATATTGGCTAGAGAAGATGGGATTTCACCAGTGAACATGTTATTAGAAAGATCAAGTGTTTGAAGCTTAGGTAACCTTCCAAGCTCAAATGGAAGTGGCCCAAAGAATCTATTATTCTGTAGCAGTCTGCATGACACACTTGTACCATTAGCATCTCAACTTGTACATCGAAGCGTTTAGTTTTATACATTATGCTGTACTACTTACACTGTCTGGAGATTTGTCAAGTTACCGATACTTGGCGAAAGGAAACCTGAAAGATATTGGCTTGGACTTCCCCTACAATCCAATTTAACAGATTTTCAAGATTCTAATTAGACAATTAACACTACTTTATTATCTTTTACTGTAATCTTTATCAGTTGAAAACTTGAAACGGTTCAATATTACTAGACTGATTAAACTATACCTATAAGAAAAGTAACAATATGAAATATTGGGTGCTTACAAGCCAATAACAAGTTTATCAGGAGAACAAGTGACCATAGTCCAACTACATGGATCAACAGCATCTGCATCCCAATTTAACGCACTATGTGGATCCTCTAAGCCAATTTTTATGTTCATCAAAGCTTGCACTGAAAATTCACAAATCATCAAATATGTCATTGATGATTGATCTATACACTATTAGTGTGACAAATCTACAAAAATTTGCATGAATCATGAAGTTTACCTTCAAAGTTGACACCTTTAGGAGAAAGCAAAGAATTTGCAAAAGAAGGCCATGAAGTAAACAAGAAAGCCAAACAGCAGAAAACAATATCAAGTTTCATTGGTTCAAATGGGATGAATCAAAGAAGGTGGTAAATTATATATTTTTATTGTATGAAATGGAAGAAAAAAGTGAGTAAGATGTTGGTTTAGAATAACCAAAAAAACACCAAAATGTTGAAATGGGATAGTTTTCTTTTGTTATAAATCACACATCACATGCTTTCCATATTCAACTGAATATCTTAGCTCAAGGGATTGTGTCAGCAACTAAACCCAAGAAAAAGAAAGACACAGAGAGAGTGGTATGGGGATGGTATTAATTTGGACTATTGGTGCTAAAGTGAAACTGTGAGTGAGAGTAAGAATGGAGGGAATTAAAGAACATGCTTCCCACTTATTTCAGCAAAGAATATATATATATATATATATATATATATATATATATATATATATATGTGTGTATGTATATAAGTAATGTATTTAACTAGCGGGATGCGTTAACGGATATAAAAAGTTTTAAAAAAATCACAAATCACGTCTTTTGGCGAAAGGTTTTTAACAAGATCATCCATTAAGGAATTTAACGAAACACTCTACCCATCAGCTAACAACGCTAATTCATTAGCTTTGTAACGCCCATCATTTGACCAATATTCAAGGTATAGTAGGATATTTTTAAAGTTAACCTGTTAGTGTCATTAGCTCCCGAATGGGCGCCAATGGCCGGACGAAACGTGTGATTTCTCAAAAGATTATCCATCGAGTAAATTCAACTCATGTATATGAAAATCGCTCATTTGTGTCTGACTCGCATTTTACTTGTAACATATTAACAAGTTAGACAAGTAAAATAAAAGAATTGAGTTAAAGCTGAACCTGCTTTAACATGTAAAACATAAATGTGCGTAAAAGTCACCTAAACTATACTAAAATGTTTATCAAATTGCCAAAATATCGAAGTAATTCACATATAAGACAAGGATTACAGTGTATAAAATGTATGCTGACTGCAAATTGACGCACATGTGCCAAATCTAGTAGGTCTATTTTTAATCATCATTAAGGGTAACTATAGTTTAATAAGCCTGTTTTTATGCTATCAATAAAATAATGCAGTAGACCATATTTGTTTGATTACATAAGATAATTGTTGTATACGTAAGTTTCATCACAACCACATTTTGAACTTGTGGAGTGACTGCGTTACGGTGAAAAGTACAAATATAAATTGTGCTTCCTGCAGTTGCTATTGAAAAATAAATAAAAGAAGGTTTAACTTTCAGAAATGAGCTTTCAATACTCAACTTCGGCCTTTAACTTTGGCGAGAATAGGTTAACCCAAGTTCCCGGCGTTAAAGTCCAAAAACGCTGAAAATAATGTATCGACCCTAAGTGTGTACATAAATGGTCCGGAACCGCCGGAACGGATAAACTGAACCGGAACCGGACCAGAACCGAACCAACCCGAAGCACAACGGTCCGGTTCTCGGTTCCATTTTTTAGCCTTAATGGTTCGCAGTTCGGTCCGGTTCTAGAACCGGTAAAAACGGTTCAAACCGCCAGAACCGGTTCTAGAGGAAAAGAGAAGTGTATACTTAATATGCATATCTTTTAACATCGATATATATTGAGTTATATTAAAAGATTTATTAAAATTGTAATATTAATTATAAATATATACGTTTCTTTCGGTTTTTATTTTTTACACTCAATTCAATCAAAAAATTCAACTTACAGTTTATTTCTCTCTTTCATTGTCCACACACAAGTTACCATTTTATTTCTTTTGCACACTTCCCAGATCATGATTTTGATCAATTGTTAAGGCTTGATCCATTTAATAATTCTTTTGGGAACTTGATTTACGATATTCTTTCATGTTCTACATATATGCAAGCTTTGTTTGAAAAAAATTAGATGCATCCATCTCATGTTTGAATTGCAAGAACGTTTGGTTTTTGATTATTAGTCGATTTTAAGTTTTTTCTGATTCCTTCAGTCCAACATTTAATTACATACTTTTATATTTAATTTGATAACTACATGCTTTTACACATATTATTTTTTGTAACACATATGCGCATATATTATTTGGTTCGCGGTTTTGAACCAAAACCGCAAGAACCGAACCAGTTCCAGACCGGACCAGAACCGAATTACATGGTGCGGTTCATGGTTCTTGATTTTCCGTTTAGTAGTTCACGGTCCAGTTCAGTTCTAATCCAGTTCGGTGCGGTTTTTGAATCACGTACACCCCTAATTGACTCCTCGCTCCTGATACTCTTAGCTTTAAGTTTATAAAATGAATATTTATTTATGCAATCTCAACTCGATCTTAATCAGTTTTAACTGATACAAGGTCGAATAATAATAATAACTCAATTAAAAGGTGACTTCTATAATTTTAATGCTCCAAACTATGAATTGTGATTACAGATATAATAATAATAAATAATTAAATAAGGGGGGTAAAAATGGAAAAAATAAAGCATGTACACACAAAATGAACATCAACTTTTTTTTTTTCTTTTTTTTTTTCACAGGCCGGGACTATCCACCATTCCACCCTATCAGTTCAACTTTTTTTTTTATCTCCACACTTTTTACTTTTTCCATTGCTTTTATTCATTTAAAAAAAAAAGAAAAGAAAACTATTGTATTAACTTTAATTTTGCATATAATGTATAGCGTGAGATTCAAATGAGAATGAAACTTTTTTTAGAATTGAGGAACCAACCAGAACGCGTCATGTATTACCAAATTCACTTTCTCCACGTTTTTTAAACTTAAATATCTTCTAAACTGTAAGTCGAAAAATCATAAAAGTTGCACCATAAAAATCAACATTTTTTTTCTACTTTGATTTGCCATCTCACAAGGTATACTTTCGTCAAATTATTTTTTTTATGTTTTACAAATTGTACAAAATTAGTAACACATGTGTTACCAGCTTCTAACACATGTGTTACTCATTTTCAGGACCCGCCGAAAAACGGTAAAAAAAAGTTCGTCAAAAGTATACCTTGTCACATCTCTAATCGAAGGGAATAAAACGCTGATTTTTATAGTTCAACATTTGTGATTTTTCGACTTACCGTTTGGAAGATATTTAGTTTTTTAAAATGTGAGAGAAAGTGAGTTTAGTGAAACATGGCACATTCATATTGATTCTTTTACTCATTTGAACCTTACTCAAAATGTATAGAGTATTATAAAATTTTTACTCTAAAGTTGATTTGTTAGAGTAATGTTAAAATCGATAAATAGTTACATGGTGTTATCCATATAAAGGATTAAAAGTTATTGAGTACCATGAATGACTTCATGTGTCATATATATTCCCTCCGTCCCATTTTTATTGTTCACATGAGATAAAAAAAAACCCAAGATTTAATAAATCATAATCATTTCACTGTACTTTTTATAAGATAACATCTTAATCAGGGGTGAAGTCATGTAAAAGGTAGAGGTAGCAGTTGCTACAGATCCTTTCGCTATATGTAGTGTAACTAGGGATGACAATGTTCACCCGATCCAGTGGATATCCACCCGATCCATCCACTTAATGATGGATATGAACGATCTAAATGGATGAATAGTGGATATGGATATGGATGTGGATGAATAGTGGATCGGATATGGATGACAAGTTATCACCCATGGATTTATCCATTAACCCGAAATACATATACAATATACATATACATATACATATACATAAGTATATACACATATAAGTTTACATATCCACATACATATAAACCAAAAACTATTAATGTGTTATTGAATGTATAAACTCTGTAAATTTTAAAAATTGAATGTATATTTGAAGGGTTTTTTTGTATTATTGATTTATAAAGCAAATCGAAATGCAAAAATCTATCGCGCTGAGCCAAATATTACTTCCGACCATATAGTGAAGTCACAATCCACGATAGATGACCATCAAAACATGTGTGATTAACCGATAAACATAGAGATATATTTGTTAAAATATATGTTTATATGCTTACTTATAATTGTAACCAATTATGCTTCACTGAAGACAATTGTAACACGCTCTTGTGAATAGATTTCAGTATGTTACGTTATATTTATTTTTTTGTTACAATATTTGTTGGTTTCATTTCATATTAGGAAATTTTTTAACGTTTTTTTGAATATCCAACGGACATCCATTAACCCGCTTAATCCATCGGATATGGATATGGATGGATGTATTGAAATTAAATGAATATGGATATGGATATGGACGAAAATATTTAAATGGATATGGATGTGGATATTGCATCACCCGATCCATATCCGATCCATTGCCATATCTGAGTGTAACTTTCATATAAAAATTGCATTTTTTATTGCATTTCTTCTTTATGCTACGGGTCACAAAAATTTGGATACTCCTGCAATTGATCACTCTAAATCCTGAATCCGCCACTGATCTTAATCCTTTACAATTTATATTTCCAACACTAGGAATTATTACAAATAAATATGTTACATATAGTTTGAAATGAAATGTAATACAAATATCTTATGGAAGCCTGACATTCTTTCGTTCTACCCCCAAAAAGGCCAAAATAGAACGAAAACAATACAAATATATGCATCTATATATATTATTTGATTTGATGATAAAAATATAAATAAAAACAATAGTAACGTACTAACGCTCTTATATCTACCTCAAAAACTTCAAAATGAAATATCAAAAGTGTGGGTCATATTTTACCCGGGAAAACTATAATAGTAGCACACATAGTGACATTATAGATACACGTGCATTGTATAAATATTAAAAACATAATCATAGCATTGACCAAAAGTATACCCATATTATCTAGTGTCACTTACCTATCATAATCAACACTTGATACCTCATAGTGCAATTACAACAATGTCTGAGTAATGCAAGTTTGTCGGGTTTGATTGATTAAGGTTATTTTAGGTATGTTTTCGGATAATATTGATTACTAGCTAGTAAAACACACGAATCCGCCTAATCCTCTTTCAACTAGGGTGTAATCGAGTCGAGTCGAGTCGACACAGTGCCAAGCTCGAGCTGGACTCGATTAGAAAACTCGAAGCTCGAAACTTGACTCGAGCTCGATCGAGTTTGTAATTTCAAGCTCGAACTTGACTCGACTAATGAACTGATACTTTCGAGCTCGGCTCGACTCGGTTATCAACATTAAAATATTCATATTAAATAATTTAGGATTTTAATATTAATCAACTCGATAATTTTAAGCTTGACTCGACTCGAAGTTTATTATATAATACGGTAAATATTTTAATATACATATATATGGAGGGTAAAATTGTAAAATTATGCAAGCTTGATTAGGCTCGCGAGCCTCTCGAGCCGAGTATTTTGATACTCGAGCTTGACTCGAAACTCTGCTCGAATAGCTCGAACTCGACTTGTACCGATTCGATTTCAAGTATTTCTCGAGTCGATCTTGGGTAGCTCACGAGTTGTCTCGTCTCATTTACACCCCTACTTTCAACACGAATTACAAGATTAGAATAAAAGTTGTATGTATGCGTGAGATCATTCACAAGATTGAGGATTGCAGCGAAACAACTATAGTCAGTGATCAAGAGTACTTCATCTTAAGTACGTGTTGTCGACAACAATACGTTGGGTACCCCAACTTGGGTGTTAGAAGACAAATGGTAAGACATCCCAAGTAAAGAAATCAATTATTCAATACTCATTGTCGTCATTGGGGTACCACCCACTAAGTGCATATCTTCTACTAAGATTTAAGACTAAAATTCTAACCCCACTTCTTTTGACTCCACTACTTATAATCAAAGAGATGGCATATTTATATTTTATATAAAAAGTTCACATGATGGGGAGATGGATGTAAACCTTAAAGTTAATTGACAATAAATTATAAAGGCCAATCTCTTTGCCAAATGCCATGAGTTGTAAGAATCCAAGCTATTGAAATAAACTTGCTTGTTGATATGATGTTGGGGGGGGGGGGGGGGGGGGGGGGGGGGGGGGGGGGAGGGTGGGTATGTATAGAGCTATTGCCTTGTTATTAGCTAGCCTACATTAAAACTTGTACATTTACATATATACAAAACAGTTTATCTTGATGAAGGCCACTAGGGGAACACGCTTCAATCATTCTGTCATCACCATGTAGCTAGGTAATTAGCTAGCCCTTCTTTTACAAAGAATCTTGGACCGAGCTCCAACATAGAAATGAAAAATCAATTCTTTCCCACACAATGGCCTAATTTGAATGAGTACCTCGTGAAATTTCGATGAGACTGGCATTTTATCCGCGCAAGTTAGTGGTGGTGTTATTTGATGTTGATTCATATATGACGATGTACGTCGGATCGAGTTTTCTTGTGATTCTAGGATCAATATGATAGTTTTAGTGGTGATTTAAACTTGTGTGTATTGATATGTTGGGTTGGGTCATTGGGTGTATCATATTATTCTTATAAACATTTAGTTATATAGTTTAAATTGAAACTTGAAAGGACTCAACAAATTTAAAACTACTCCCTCAAAATCAAAAGTGCAAAACATGATATTATTTACCCGGCCCTTGTCATTGATTAAACATGCATGGTCGTCATGATTTGCGTACGTCAATAATTGTTGTGGCACTATATGACATCCTTCAAAGTTCAATCACAACTTTACTCCATCAACTTTCATATAATCACATCGATCACTTTCTTGCTACACGTACGTTTTACTTTGTACCCATAACTCTTGTCATGCTTCTTACTAAATGAGTATATATTTCACGGGCCGTAAATTTGTATATTACGAGTACTTATTCCAACCGTACTGTTGGAATTATACAACCATTGAACTATTTCCGCGATTACTATAGGAGTATAATTAAGGTCTCTTAATGGTGCTTAATTAGGCTAAAGTACGTCATGAAATTAAAGTAGATTGACAACACATACTATATATCTAGTACATATGAAACCTAATTTAACGTTCATATCGAGATATGCTTCAATTTTCTTGGTGTAACCTTTTTAGCGTAAATTAATATTTTAGCATAATACCACTACAAGAAAACAGTCAAATGCCCACGGTCAAATCCGTGAGAAATTTGTGGGTAAACGTGATTACCCAAGGATTTCCCACAAATTTAGTTCGAAGCTAATATGAGCCTGGGTAATTTCACTTCCGTGAGAAGTTCATGGGAAATAATTTTCACCTACGGAAATGATCCGTAGAAAATTCGTGGGAAAATTAATTTACATCTTGAAAAAATTCCGTGGGTAATTTGAGTATTCCCCACGGATTTCTCAAGGATACTTTCCCACAGGTTTCCCACGAACTTGCCACCGTCATATTTATTAAACGTATATATTTTAAAAGCTGCATTTTTAATTAAAAAAATGCATTTAAAGATTATAAAAGCCACACAAAAGCAACAATGACTACAAGTGCCGAATTTCATTCATCAAATCAAATCTGTACAGAAGTCTTATTCGGGGTATATGGCTACAAAGAATAAATCATCAAACATATCAAATACTTCAACTTTACAACGGGTTGAAAGTTGCCCTAGGATCTTGTCTTCATAGTTATTTATCAGCTATATGGTTTTCCACTTGAGCTATGGATCAAGTCAAATGTTGAAAAATTGTAAGTCATGACTCTGTCTTTAAACATTCATGCTGAGAAGTATCCTTGTATGGTATCACAATGTGCTGCACAATGATGCTGCACAATGATGACATAGAACCAAAATGTAGGCATGAATACAAGAGTAATTAAGACATTAAAATGTAAAGTAGCACGGCAACAACGGTGAAGGTTAAATATTTTACAAGTATGTCAAGACTTGAGAGTTATAACCTTATAGTTTGAAGCGTAACTGATGTCCATCTCCCACTACTTTCTTACAAAAGTAAATGCTATCAATACCTGTTGTGATGAAAGAACTATAAAGAATTAGTTTGGATATAGTTTTGTTTTAGAAATCATAATTTTGTGGGTCAAAACAAACATGAAATTACCCTTCATTTATTGAGAATGGAGATGTCACCAAGAAAAGGGCTTTTAGACCAAAAAAATCGTTTGCTACAAATCCCCGAGGCTTGCTGCCTGGCAAAACAAAATCAATTATCATCAAAACAAGTTAAGCTTCTATTGGTAATAGCCTAATAGGTATCAAAATAAATGAGCAAATTCAAAATAAAAAGAAACACTAAAATAAATAAGCATACTTGCCTTAAATCACCTATCTTGCTCGCTGAGTTATTAAGATGTTCAAGAATCAAAAAGAACATATATAAGTCACTCACTTTGTTAACAAATCATATAAGTTACATAAAACATCAAATACTCAAACAACTACACAAAATACTTAACAGAGATATTTCTATACTTCAAATAAAATAAATTTTACAAGAAAGGAACTTTACATCATGTATCAAGCTCATGAACTTCATCGAAAAGTTAACGAGCTCTTTTTTCGCATATCATGAAAAAGAAAACTGAAATATTAAGCACACATTTACGAGATCTGGTATCTACACAAAAGGAAAATATAATTCAAGAACAAACACATTCCATTCGAAGTTTTAACAAAAGATTAAAGAAAAACTCACCAAATCAGCACTCGAGACTTGCTGTAGCAACGATGACCGTGGTTTTTATCTAATCTATGGTCCGGGGTTGGTGTTAGTAGTGTGGTCATCGTCATCAGCGGTGGTGGGCTGGTGGCTTGCAGACATTACGAAGAGAGCAGAAGGAAAAAGAGATACCGATTTTGAAATTTTTGGGGTGAACAATAAAGGGTTCTAACTTTGGGATTTAGGGGGAATAATGAAAGGGTTTCAATTTTGGGGGAAAAAACAAAGGCGCCAACGGGACATGAAAAAATTTGAGAGGAAATAACAAAATAAAATATTTTGGGGGATAGTATATTACGGAGTACTAAAAGTTTGGAGTATATTTAAATTTGGTTTAAACTCAAAAACTTTAAACTTATTAATGTAAAAATTTATGATAATAAATTATTTAAAAAACAAAAATATATCAAATCGATATGTATAAAACGTCAATCTTAATAAATATATTATAAATTTCCAAAAAAAAAAGGTATAAAAGAGATCTCTTATTATTAATAAATAAATATCTATAATCAATATTATAGTTCTATAATCAATCTAACTCAAAAAGTCCAAGTATGTGGTATAGTAACTAGCATAGTGACCACGCAAAGCAGCGGGTGCACTTTCTTTCTTGACATAATCGATAATAATCATATAAAAATTGATATGTATATATACGTCTATATGTTAATCCGACGGGTTGTTCTCTGGTTAAAATGGATATGTATAATAGTGTTTCGTTATTAAGAGATGGATATGTAATGTTATGTCATGTGTATATGTATATACATATATATTAAAAAGGTTGTGTTAAACTATGGTCGGTACATTGTTGCGGGTTGTTCTATGATTGATCGGTAATATGAATTGATTGCACGTATGTTGATATTTATGACTGAACTGTTACAGCCATTAAAATAGAGTTATGAAAGTAATTGATTCTAGGATGGATAAAAAAGGGTGAAAATATACGGACCTTCTAGGAAATGATGAAACTTGATTTTAAACCATAAACTATCTACAAGCAAATGACTAATACTCGACTCTACCAACAAAAATAAGCTTGCCATGCTACTATGACGAGTTAGCAACGAGTTTGATCTAGTTATACGCACCATATCCACACCGAATCCACATTACCCAAATACGGTTGCGTACATTTTTCCATGTGGTAAAATAGCGGTTGGAGATTTGACGGTCAACTACTGAAAATAAAAGCTACTAAAATTCTGCATCTTGGTTTCGAAACCTAATTCGTTTTATCAATTTCTATTGCGTCAGATCTTGAACTAAGTGGTGGCAGTGGTTCATTAAGGCGGCGGTGGTGGTGGTTCAGAAAACCGAGGGTGGTGGAGTTTAGACAAGGCGGCGGAATCGTCGTCGGAAAAACTTTAACGAATAATTTAAAAAAGGCACTGTGGCGTGGAGCTTTAATAAGCTTGACATGCTACTTTAAATGGTAAACTTTAAGCAAGTGGTCATTTTATATGATTTAACAGAAAAAGTTAACAAATTTTGGACAGACACATGCAGCAAGCTTGAACAACTACTAGGATAAAAAATGTGAGAAATAAGTATTAGGACAAAATCGGCAAAAGTATCGGACCACAAGAACAAAAATTGCAGTTTTCCATTGATATATTTATATACGTATATATGTGAATGTATGTAACGTATTGGTATATATATTTATACATATGGCTATATATTACTAAGTTCTTATACATGGAGGTACATATATACAGGTATATACGTATATTAATATATGTATGTATATGTATGCATGCATTTATAATGTGTGACTAATAATAACATAATATATATATATATATATATATATATATATATATATATATATATATATATATATATATATATATATGTAATCTTGTATTGGTAGACGTGTTTATGTGAATATCGAATTTCCCACAATTTTTCACGAAATCCCTCAAAGAGAAGAACACTAATTATTAAGGCCTAATCATTAAAACTTGTGGGCAACGTGTGGGTAATCCGTGTGGAAGTTTAAACATTCCTTTAGATTTTCCCCAGATTTTTCACACATATTGTTCATCCTTTACTAAGCCCTAACCCCTAAAATTTGTGGGTATTTCGTGGGTAATGTTTCCACGGATTACCGACGAAAGGAAATCCGTGGGAAATATACTACATTCCCCACAAAATTTCCACGGATTACCAACGAATCAACTTTCCCATGGATTTCCTACAAGTTTACTACAGATTATAGTGTTGTGGGTAATCCGTGGGGAATCTCTGAGTAATGACTAAATGAAGTATTAAAAGATCAATTGCGGGGAATCTATGGGAAATCCGTGGGAAATTACCCACAGATTAGTTCCGTGGGAAATTTCCGTGGGTAATCAGCAATTTTCTAGTAGTGCTCTATCCATACAAAATTTATTGTACATATACAAAATATACGCAGTTTTAAAAAAAAAATAAAGTACTTTTGTGTAAATTGACATATATACCCTTACTTTTTCCCGCATAGATCACATACATACAAAGTACGAGCAATATAAGAATTTTTGATTAATTATAGATATCTAATTTTAAAAGTGAACAATTAATACGTGAAATTAAAATATAAATATGACACGGATGAAGTATTTGCTTGGCTTATGAACACCCGTCAAAAAGCTAGCTCTTTAATTAATTCCCGTTGATGTGAATTTTCCGGGGACGTTTGCTAAGGCCATTATAATAATGATTGACAATGACAATGACAATGACTAGGAGAAGACATTGTACAACATAATTAATTTATTCTATTTGCATGAACATTCCTTCACGAAGTAATTTCTCATATTAACGTACTTTAGCCTTATATCATATTACTAGCTTTTAAACTCGAGTATTACCCGATTTGATTAGGTTAAGTAGTTCACATATTGAAAATAGATGTATTTTGAAATTATGAAAGTTTAGGATCGATTTATAAGATCTTTTCCACGCACGTATCTCTTATTTTACGGTCGATATTTTGTTTATACTAAACATACACTTAATTACACGTATATTCTTGTCATACAAGTGAAAAGTAACCCAACTTGTGTGATGCCTATGTGGTCTCGGAAGAGAAGGGCAATATGATGAACAAAATCTTTACGACCCCCCACCCACCCACTAACCAAATACTCCATCCGTCCCAAATCTATTGTCCCCTTGTTGACTTTGGAGTCTTTCTCTTCCAACTTTGATATTCAATATTTTTGTTTGTGTTATATAATACTTGATGCAAATTATATCAATGAAAATACATTCAAAATTCAATCAATTCACATATTTTGCATCAAATATTATATAACACAAACAAAAATATTGAAGGTCAAAGTTGGAAGAAAAAGACTCCAAAGTCAACAAGGGGACAATAGATTTGGGACGGAGGGAGTATGATTTATTGTTTCGTATATATGTATTAAACTGTACATTATTTTGTAAGTCATGATTTCTTTTGTCCTATTGTATGTATTGAACTTGTAAATATTATCTATTATATGTAAATATTTTCTTTTTAGGTAAGGTTAAAAAGGAAAAGTTTACATACAATAAACAATATTTACAAGTTTAATACATACAGTAGAACAAATGAAAAATATGTCTGATAGTAAAAGACGTAGAGTTCAATACATATATACAAAATAGTAAACCCAATCAAATATTAAAAAGAGAAACTCGGGACAAAAAGTAAAGAGCAAAATGGTTATCAATCGAATAACTTTTGATAAAGAAAAGGTAAAAAAAATTATAAAAAATAAAAAGACAAATAGCTTGTTAATTTGGCAGCTATATATTGTTTCTTTTAGCCTCTTTAGGTAAAGAAAGAATATGTTCTTATTGTAGCGAGTGTAGTGAATTCCCATGTTCAACTTTGGATGCTTCTTCATTCTCTACGTATGCTTTTTACTCTCTCTCTTTTTTATGTAAAGTAGGGGTTGAATTGCTCTTTGAAAATATTAAGCATATTTAATACTAGTAAACGCTTAGGTATCTTTTTTTACATTTTAAAACAATGGTGTTAATACATTACGCTACAAATATATTGGTTCAGTGTTAAATTTAAAGTTATGTTCAGTATTGTAAAAAAAAATTTAGAACGGCAAATCTACGTCTAACATACAATTATGTACAACCACCACGAATATTTACAACTCACGACCTCAAATGAGGCTTGAAGCCCCAACCTCTAGGTTGAAAGGTAATGATATACAATATCAACATCTATGTGGGAACGGAAAATACTCCCTCTAAGCGAAGTCATTCTTTTGCGGGATCGGCAGAAACTCCGTGCCCACGCCGATCTCGAACCACGGACATGGACCTGGAAACGGAACAAGCTCCACAGGTCGAGGGCATTCTCTTCCGGAGTCGGCTGCTATGTATTCCGGGCCGGCCCCAAGAACAACCCCGGGGACACGTCGCAACGCTGATAATAATACCTATTGCTCATGGTAATCAGCGCCAGGAGCAGGTAGCCGAATCATGCTGATCAATCATCGCGCATGCAAAGAAAGTCAAATACACTGTTGCTCATGGTAATCAGTGCCGGAGCAGTTGCCTTAACCACGCCACCCAGTCATCACAGTGCACACAATATCTGACCATATCTTTCCTCACAAAGAGTTGGTCGAGCAAATCGTACGGATATCACCAGATGACGCCGCGTGGCTACTTGGTTCATCAAACTGATCTCAACATCAATATAAATACCTCTAGGGCTTCATCAACAACAACAGGCACCCCATAAATTCAACAAAAGGATCTAAGCTCTCTACCACCCTCGATTGACTTTGTCTCGAACTGGGTTTGCACGTTAATCGGAGTGTAGAAGCTTAATCCCTCATAAACCTCATTAAATCTCATCCTCATTGCACTCAGGCGAAACAACGCTTGATCAATTGGCGTCATCCGAGTTTCTTTATAAGAAAACGACCACTTTACCACCTGGCGCTGCTGACGATGGTTTCACCACCTTCCGACGGTAAGGACGATGTTCCACCATCACTACCACTTTCAAAGCAAGACCCCTCGTCGTGCGCTACAGTCGTACAGAGGGTTAAACCACAGCAGCTGGACTCCGATCAAGACAAAGCCCAACAAGCGTTGGCAAAAATTGGCATCATCCGTAAGATCCAGTCGGGGGTAACCCTAAAAAGAAAAGCCATGGGGCTTGCCGACTGGCAAACGGCGCCGATCTCGTTCCCACCGCTTAAATACGCTATGACCCAGGAGCCCGTGATCATCACGGCTCGAATAGCTAATTGCCAAGTCTCCAGGGTATATACCGACACCGGTAGTGCAGTTGACGTCATGTATGAACACTGTTTTTTCAGCTACCGGCGCACGTACAAAGCCGAATGCAAGAGCCGGTCACACCACTATCCAGTTACACGAATGACTGCCCGTGGCCGGTAGGTCGCATCACTATGACGGTCACGTTGGGAGAATACCCCCAATGTAGAACTGAGGAGCGGGAGTTCGTGATCGTGCAGGCACCATCCCGCTTCAATGCCTTGCTGGGTCACACAGCTTTATGCAAATTTGGGGCCATTACATCGACGATTCATTGCTCCATGAAATTCCCAACTCCGACCGGGGTCACCACTTTGTGTACCTCCAGGACGGAATTATCGCTGTGCGCTCAAATATTTAAACCACCGCCCCGTCCGCTGGTCATTACAAGTGATGGAATGGTAGCCATCAACTCGTTATTTCCACAGTAAAAGGTGAAGGTGGGCCTCACCCTGAGTGCGCCTTCAAGATTGAAGTTGTGCGAACTCTTGGTAGCAAACGTTGACGTTTTTGCTTAGCAGGACTACGAAATGACAGGGGTACAGTCGTACCCCCCAAATTTAAGATGCGGAAGCGGTTCGGGTCGGGGCGCGACTAATCAAATATCAAAGCACACAAGATATAGCAAACGACTCTATATGCGTCGTTTTAACAAAATATATTAATATAAGAAATGTTTACTACGTTTGAAGCTATACATAGCTCGTGTTCTGAAAATGAGAGATTCCAATACATAAATACTTTTATAAAATATATTAATGCAAGGAAATCTCTAATGTCTGCATGCTGACTCGAGCTATAGTGATCCCGAGGGCAGTCCAATCCTACTGCTGAGTACCTGTGATACATGCTAAAATGGGTCAGCGAAACGCTGGTGAGCTCACAGGTTTGTATATCAAATAATATCGTATGAACCGCAAGATTTAAATACAGATTTGCAACCCAGCAAATGATAATGTATACAGCCATGAGCACATAATTTGAGCCTTAATCGAGGTGGTAAGGATCCGCATTCAAGGACCTGATCGAGGGTGCCTCCCCACGAGTGCCTAATCTACACTCGCAACTTCAAATATTAGTACGTCCGTTTACCCAGTTAGTGCTTGCTAACCCGGATGAGGAGGGTCAATCCTATATGGTACCATATACTAATATTCGCGCTACCGAAGTATTACCAAACTATGCTGTGGAGGTCTTAAAATGATTAGTTGTGAAAAACTCATGTAGTATATGAAAAGTTTGTACTCGCGTTCACATGCTAAAACAAGGAATGGATCACACCCCTGAGAAAACAGTAAAAGAGGGGCCATGAGACTCACCTGAGTCTGAGTGCGTTTATCTCTATAAACGAGAGTTTGCTTAACCAAGCAGAGACGTCCGAAGACTGTAACCTGAGGGTGTCCACGACACACGATGATTATTAATATGAGTAGGTAGGTACTGAGACTACCTTTGTAGTTGTTCGTTCAACTAGAATGCCCAAATTACTACGATTTGGTTGATTGATTTGAGTTTAGAAAACGTCTACGGCCCATTGGTGATTGTTTGTAAGGATAATCTCGATATTATCATTATGTTTTTGAAGTGTTATATTCAAAAGTGTATTCCAAAGTGATTTTAGAAGTCGTATCGTATAAGTGTTTGAGGTTAGACAAGCTCGACACTTAGTATAAAAATGAGTTACAAATATTCTGTTTTCTGCGACACTTGAAGCGACACTTAATAGTTTTCGGCGACACTCAATCAGTGTCGCATAAAAATGTGAATTCTGTATTAATGGCGACACTTGGTTGCGGCACAGGAGCTAGGTGTCGCATATCATGTTCGATTGATTTTAGCGTCACTAAGGGTAAGTGTCGTATGGATTGTAATTGATTATAGGCGACACTTAGACAATTGTCGCTAGTGTACTGTTACAAAAATAGGCGTCACTTCGATGAAGTGTCGCCGGGAAGTGTCGGGTATTGAATTTGCGACACTTAGGCAAGTGTTGCGAAAAGAGGGTTTTCACGCGTCACTTAGGCAAGTGACGCAGAATTAGGGCTTTTACGGTACACTAAGTGCGACACTTAAGGAAGTGTCGCACAACTGCTGCGACGCGTGCGATACTTGAATCTGATGGCCGGATTTTGAGTCGAAAATGAGTTTTCCGGTCGCCGTTTGGTCCAAATCTTTTACCCAACCCATATATGGACATTTTAAGCTTATATGAACAACCACAAGTCTAAAATAATCAAAATCGAAGAGTTGCGGGATTTGTCGAAAAACTTACGAGTTAACGTCGTGAAAATCCGGAAAGATAGGAATGTAGATCGTGATGCCGGGGACCTTTTTCGCCAAACGAGCGGAATGATTTGAGGTGTTTTGGTGGTTTAATGAAGGTGGTGATGGTGGTTGTTTTTGAAAGAAAATGAGAGAGAGAGAGAGAGAGAGAGAGAGAGAGAGTGTGTGTTGAAAGATGATGGTGATGATGAAATGAGGAAGGGTGGGATCCCCCCCCCCCCCCCCCCCATTTTGGCTGATTTTCGGTGGGGGCCCATCGAGGTGTAGGTCTCCATATTTAATTCCGTGTTTTCGCTCCATGTGGTGTTCGTTTTCCCGATTGTTTGAACGTTTAAATAATTTTACGTACGTTTAATTATAAGTTTTAAAATACAAATCATTACTCGACATTTTTGTTGAGGTATTTCATAAAATACTTCATGTTTGTCGTTATAAAATATAACTTAGTTTTGTTTGCGCGTTTAGTAATCTAATCGTGTAGGCACTATTTGTACGATACGATTTGCGTACGAAATATTATAAAAATAATATTTTGGATATAATAGCGTTATTAAATAATGTTATATTATTTAATAAAATTGTTCACCAACGTCCGTATTTAATTGAATCGAAATCCATTCGATTTGAGATGCGTACGATTTTATCAAATCACATAATTGTATATATTCAACAATATATATTTCGATACATTAATTAGCCTAACGTAGAATTAATTTACATGTATTTACAGTTGATTAGGTACAAATTACAAGTCCTAATTTGACGGTGTCACAGGTACCTAGACACATTGCGAAGCATAGGCTAAACGCCAACCCGAATATAACCCCTGTCCGGCAGAAAAAGGGGGCATGGCCCCAGATCGTAGTCGCTTCGTATGCGAAGAAGTGAACAAATTGATCCGCGCCAGCATCATGCGCGAGGTACACTACCAGACTTGGGTGGCTAATTCCGTTCTGGTCAAAAAAATCTGACGGCTCATGGCGTATGTGCGTCGATTTCAAAGATATCTACAAGGTCTGCCCCAAAGATAACTACCCACTTCCTGAAATCGATTGGAAGGTAGAATCTCTATGCGGGTTCAGGTTCAAGTGCTTCCAGGACGCCTTCAAAGGCTACCATTAGATCTCCATGGCCAATATACTAAGGCTAGGCAAGGCATATAAGATTAAGACTTGGTTTGGTGACTGCTAACTTTGTATTAATAGTCTTTGTTTAGTCCAGAGCTGTGTGGTTCAACCAGGATGTGACACAGTCTTCAACCAACGGCAGTTCCTTAGCTTATCCCACGTACTTAAACGTTATACGAAGTACTGTGCCGATTTATGATCTTTCCGGTGTGATTTGACTCAAAATGACATGTTTTTATGCATCATTTCAAGCCCATTTTGGCTCAAATCTTTGAATAAACATCGAATAATCAATGTTTTATGCTAAAAATATAAAATGAGCCAAAGCTTAGACTTCCTTTCCAAAAATCACTTAAAATGCTCAAATAACGAACAAATCAAAGCGAAAACGATCCACTTGCGATTCTGACGTATAATTAAGCAAAACTGGCCTAATTTATGTCATATTGATCTTCAGGAAAATACAAAACTGTGGCCGCAAGAATCGTTCAAATCTGACAAGAAACGAAGAAGATAGAGCCAAACGAAGATCACAAGAACTACGACTAGTGCACGAGACTTACGATCCAGCGCACAAGACCACGAGCCAGGGCACACCACCCCTCTAGGGGCCGTATACCACCCTTAGAGGGCCGTATACGCCCCTTTAGAGGCCGTATACCCCGTCTAAGGGGTGGTATACCCTCTCTTTGGTGCTGGATTCGCCCTATTTCGTGCCGGATACGCCCTATTTGCTACCGAATACGCCCCTTTTGGTGTCGAATTCTATAGCTCAGGGGGGTGTTTTGGAAATAATTGGATGCGAGGGTGCTGAATGTAAATTTTGTAATTTGAAGCCTATAAATAAAGGCTTAACCTCCTCATTTTCAACACACCATTCCACCTTCATTTTCACACACTTCTCACTAGAATAGTTAGTAACTTTCTCTCTATAGCACTACTCTTAGGAGTTAGAGGAGAAATAGTAGGTAGCTAGCTTACGAGCTTTGTACGGAGTCGCTCCGAGACTACGGTTGCGCAGATTTATTGTAACGTCTATAAGGTTTTATTATATTATCCTTTCTTGTTATTTTTAAATATGTTGTGATGTTGTCATAATTATTTAAGAATGCATGCCATGATAATTGCTATGATAGGCTAGATAAATCTGTGTTTGCTATGATAAACGTTATGCTAGGGTAGTTATGCTTTAAACCATGCTGTTACTCTGCTCGCATGTAATTAGGATATGTTTGAATTTATGAATTAGTTCTTAAAATGTTTTATTTATCCAACTTATGTTGTGGTTTGAAACCTATTGATATAATCCGTCCAATTGTAGAAATAGGTCCCTCAACTATTCTTTGTCTGAATGATTCGATAAACTCGGCATGGCCGTTGTTCTCCAGATTGAAATACATCATAGGAGACACGGAGCATAGGATTAGAGATAAATTAGAATTGATTTCATATATCGAATGCTTTTGAGAGAACTTTCGGAGCATTCGTGACTTAACCATTAATCCAGAAACTCTGCGTGAAACAAACTGAATACTATCCATGTTACACTACTGCATGTTCTTGTTTGATTGTTGCTTTAGGGTTTGCATGCTAGTATCTATTTGTCTATTGCGGTTGTTGGATTCATGATTAGGTTTTCAAACATAGAATAATTACATACAACAGTTTAACATGCTAGAATAATTGCAGTAATCTATATGAAATAATGTCGAACAATTTAAACGATCGTTAGACAGACTTTCCCAACTTATTCCGCGGGGTTACTCCTGTTCACTTTATTGTTCATTCAACAATTCGTGCCACGATACGGACGTCTCTGACGACCGAGACTGGGGAATAGGATTCGAGGTTAGTTGTCGGTTAAATTGGTACTACATTTGGGAGAACTTACGGTGTAGCTTACACTCCATATCTGTTATCCATGTGACATGTTATTTATTTGATTGTGGACAACTCTACGTTATATAAGTAATAGGATAGGAGCTATGGCCCATTAGGACATATACAGTAATGATACGGGATCTCTGGGCGAGGCATCGAAAAAACCGTAAAACGGCTTAGTACTTGGTATAGCGCTGGAACCACCTATGGTGAAGTACAAATGCGTGGAAGCCACGAAAAGACCGTAGGTACAATACTATGTTGAACATCGTTCAGAGACCCCAAGTCAGCACTGCTAGGATTCATTGTAATTAGAGCCTCAATCCTCATAACTACCCCTAAATAGCATACACCGATGTCATAGCAAACACTCGCGTAATCCATAGTTCTCTCAGCGACTTCACTCCTTATTTACTTTACTGTCTTTTAATTTACCTAGAATAGAAAACAAAACCCCTCAAAAAAGTTTTAAAACCCTAGCTGAATTACCAAAGATAATTAATCCTCCTAAGATCCCATGCCCGTTGTGGTTTGAAGAACGACACCTGAGTCATACCTGCCGCTTACTATACAAGTAGTAGTATAACTTAGGCTTCCCTGCACTATAAATCTAAAACCACCCCTCCGATCGCCCACTCTGACTGGAAGGCCCGCAACGACCAGGAAGCAATTCTTGAACCGACCGTTGGAGCTTGATCAGGTTTTTGGCGCCGCTGCCGGGGACTACAACGACCGATTTTAGGAAATTAGTTATCTTAGTTATTTAGCGATCCTTTCGGAAGATCAATATCCTCCGGAAGTTCCTTTTCTGTCCTTAGGTTAATTTTATCTTTAGATTAGAATAGTTTAACCCTTCCTTTCCAAAATCCTACTTTCTACCAGCAAGTTATGTCAAATCGTATCACTCTCGCCTCATCAATTAAGCCACTGCTAGAGGGACGAGGAGGACCGATCGTAGCACCAACAGACGAAACCCTTGAAATTAAGCCTCACTACATTAAAATGATTAAATCTGAGAGTCAGTTTCATGGTCTTTCGGTTGAAAATCCAAACGCCCATCTTAACAAATTCATCAACCTTTCCGAATCTTTCGAACAAATAGGAACTAATAGAAACCTTGTCCGTCTCCATCTGTTTCCTTATTCTTTATCTTCTCGAGCCTTAACATGGTTTTATGATTTCGAACCCAATTCGATTCATACATGGGAGGAGATGGCTACTAAGTTTCTAGCTAAGTACTTCCCTCCTTCCCTACAAACCAAGCTTAAAAACGACATCATTAACTTCCATCAAGGAACTAATGAATCATTAGGCAAGGCCTGGGAACGATTTAAGAATCTGATCGAAAGATGTCAGAATCGTTAGTTGTCTGAAACGGATCTGGTCTTCACATTCTATAAAAGCTTAAATCCTCAATACAAACAAACCCTCGATGCCGCTTCATCCGGAAATTTCATGCTACATACTTCAGACGAAGCTTGGAAATTGATTGAGACGATAACGATGCATCAACATGACTTGGAGTCAGATGAATCTACTTCAGAAGGAAGGAGTACTTCAAATCAAACCTTAGACAATCTAAAAACTCAACTCGAATCCATCACTCAAATTGTCAAGGATTTGCAAGAATCTTCAAACCCTAAGCCAGAGAAGAAACCTCAAAAGTTCCTCTCAAGCCGAAGGGCCAATGAAGAAATTCTTACAACTAGTGGAAACCCTAATCACACTTCTTATTCCAAACCTTTTATTCAGCGGTTTACCACACAACCCACTTCCCGATCTTTAGTTTTCTCTACTCCTTCCCCATTGACTTCTCGTCTAAACAACGAAACTTTCAAAACCTTCATTGTTGAGCAAAATAATACCAATAAAAAGATTGTTGATTTTCAAAACCAAATTGATTATTTGATTAGAATTTCAAACGATTTAATTAAAAACATGGAGGATAATGTTAAGCGGTTGTTTTTAAAAGTTGAGGAGAAGCAAAGGGAGGAAGCGATCTACAACTCCGTCTATCACTCATCCTATGAGCATGATGACATCCTTGTGGTCACTAGAGGAGGAAAAGAGACTAAAAACGAGAAATCCATAGATATTCCCACAAATGAACCTTCTACTTCTCTACCTCCTGATTCAGTACAAGTTGACACCCCTGTCACTTCTCCTGAACCAGAACCCTCTAAAGCCCCATAAAGTATTAAACCTACACGTATACCTTTCCCTGGTAGGCTTAAGAAAGAGAAACAAGAAGCTCAATTTGGAAAATATCTAGAAATGTTCAAAAGCTTACACTTAAATGTTAAACTTTTAGATGCTTTAGTAGAAATGCCTAGCTGTGCCAAATTCTTTAAGGAACTCTTATCCAACAAAGAAAAACTTAGACAAATAGTTAACTTGCCCTTAGATGCAGAATGCTCTTTAATTATGCAACAAGGACTACCCCCAAAGCTAGGAGACACTGGCCGTTTCACTATTCCTTGTTATCTTCAGGATGTTCAAATAAGTAATGCCTTAGCTGACTTAGGAGCTAGTGTAAACCTTATGCCATACTCGCTTTTTAGGAAACTAGGATTAAACGAACTTTTGCCAACCCGAATGACCATCCAATTAGCCGATAGATCAGTTAAACTCCCTCGTGGAATTGCTGAAGATATTATGGTCCGTGTTGATAAATTCGTCTTTCCTATTGATTTTGTTATTATGGATATTGAAGAGGATACCCAAGTTCCACTCATCCTTGGCAGACCTTTCCTGAACACTGCCAAGGCCGTCATCGATGTTAATGAAAAATCTTTAAAACTTCGAGTTGGAACTGAGGAGGTCACCTTCAATGTCGATAAACTAATGAAACATCCTATGGGAGAAGACCTTGGTCTTGTAGATTCTGTGCAGGAAATAATTGAAGAAAATTTGGAAGAAATTCTCGCAGTAAGCAGCATCAACCCCAACACTATCATCACAACAAGGAAACTATGTGAAGAAAGCACGGGATTATGCTCTGCTCTCTCAAATTCTTCCACCGCATCAAGAGAAGTTCTAATTCCTTTAAAGAATTCCAGCTCGCAGTTCAAAACTATTATGACTGCTCCGCTTGGACATGGCACGCCAGTCACTCTTCTAAGAAGGAACCCGACTCCTGAAGTATACGATTCATCTCTCTCAAGGGAAGAAATTCGAAGGACGCTCAAGGAAATGGAATTAATGTTTTCACCACCTGATTCACAGCTATCTGAAAGCTGTGAACCACAAAGTTCAAATCCAGAAATTACCATAAGCACTTCTTCATCAGCTCAAGCTCAGAAGTTTGCACTTACTAAAGACAACGATATCATCATTACTGAAGAAAATGCAACTTCTACATCATCCACTGTCAAATACGAGCTGAGGAAGGATGCATTCTCTGATAAAGCAGAATGGGTTGAAATAGCTTCAGCCAATACATCAGAATCACCTCTTGAAGAATCAGACTTCCAAACAGAGTTTGATGAACTCAAGAGAGATGAAATTGCAAGAATGAAGCCTTCTACTGAAGAACCACCAGAATTGGAACTAAAGGAACTAACCTCTCATCTGGAGTACGCTTTTCTCGAAGGAACTTCACACTTAACAGTTATCATTTCCAAAGATCTGAAGCCTGAGGAAAAAGCCAGACTCATTCAGGTTCTAAAGTCACATAAAAAAGCAATTGCTTGGAAAATCTCTGACATACAAGGGATCAGTCCAAACTACTGCACGCACAAGATCTTAATGGAAAACGACTTCAAGCCATCAGTTCAGAGACAGAGGAGAGTCAACCCGAAGAATCAAGACGTGGTCAAGAAGGAGGTCATCAAACTTCTTGATGCTGGCCTGATATATCCTATTTCAGATTCTCCATGGGTCAGTCCAGTACAGGTTGTTCCGAAGAAAGGAGGAATGACGGTGATTACGAACGAACATAATGAACTCATCCCAACAAGAACCGTCACCGGTTGGAGGGTTTGCATCGACTATCGCAAGCTAAACGAAGCCACTCGCAAAGATCACTTCCCTCTGCCATTCATTGATCAGATGCTCGAAAGATTGTCAGGAAATGAGTTCTATTGTTTCCTCGATGGTTTCTCTGGCTATTTTCAAATCCCTCTCGATCCGAAGGACCAGGAGACGATGACATTCACATGTCCATACGGAACATTCGCCTACCGACGTATGCCTTTTGGGCTATGCAATGCACCTGCTACTTTTCAGAGGTGCATGGTGGCGATCTTCCATGACATAATTGAACAGTGTATGGAGGTTTTCATGGACGATTTCTCTGTCTTTGGAGACTCCTTCACATCTTGTCTTTCCAACCTAGAAATGATGCTCACTCGTTGCGAAGAATCAAACCTCGTTCTGAATTGGGAGAAATGTCATTTTATGGTGAAAGAAGGAATAGTGTTAGGACATCGGATATCTAAAGCAGGAATCGAAGTAGACAAAGCTAAAGTTGATACTATTTCAAAACTTCCACCACCTACTTCTGTGAAAGCCATCCGAAGTTTTCTAGGTCACGCCGGATTCTACCGTCGCTTTATTAAGGATTTCTCTAAGATTTCTCGACCTATGACTCATCTTCTCGAAAAAGATACTCCATTTGACTTTACAGATGACTGTCTTAAAGCTTTTAACTACTTAAAGGAACAGCTCGTGCATGCACCGATCATGGTAGCCCCCTATTGGAGTTTACCATTTGAAATCATGTGCGACGCCAGTGATTTTGCAGTTGGAGCTGTACTAGGACAACGGAAGGAGAAACACTTTCAACCAATTTACTACGCCAGCAAAACTCTTACGGACGCTCAAGAGAACTATACAACCACTGAGAAGGAGTTACTAGCGGTAGTATTTGCTTTTGATAAATTTCGTTCCTATCTTATTTTGTCCAAAACTATTGTCTATACAGATCATTCAGCTCTTAAGTATCTCTTTAAAAAATAAAACGCTAAGCCAAGACTGTTGCGCTGGATTCTGCTTTTACAAGAATTCGACATAGAAATTAAAGATAAAAAGGGAGCAGAAAACGTTGCAGCAGATCACCTCAGCCGATTGAAAAATCCAGCAATGGAAAAGCTTGAAGAAGGAGATATTCAAGACCAGTTCCCAGATGAACAACTCATGAACATCGGAAAGCACCATCAGGGACCTAGTTCATCATACGATCCCTGGTATGCTGATTTTGCCAACTACCTGGTGGGAGGAATAGTCCAGAAAGGAATGTCAACTTCTCGAAGACGAAAGTTCTTCCGCGACGTACATAATTACTTTTGGGACGATCCTTTCCTTTTTAAGGTCTGTCCCGATCATATCATCAGAAGATGCGTCGACGGGAAAGAAGCCGAACATATCCTCTACCAAAGCCACCATGGACCAACTGGAGGCCACCATGGAGCTAACAAAATCGCACGGAAAGTATACGACGCCGGCTTCTATTGGCCAACCATTTTTCAAGATTCTTACGACTTGGTAAAATGTTGTGATGCTTGCCAAAGGTTTGGAAGTATCTCACAGAGGAGTGAAATGCCACTTACTAACATCCAAGCTTGTGAAGTCTTCGACATTTGTGGATTAGATTTTATGGGACCATTCCCTAAATCTAACGGAAAAGAATACATTCTGGTTGCAGTTGATTACATGTCCAGGTGGGCCGAAGCACAAGCTTTCCCAACAAACGATGCCAAGGTCGTCACTAAGTTTCTCAAACAACTATTTTGTCGATTTGGAACTCCGAGAGCCATAATCAGTGATCGTGGCACCCACTTCTGCAATACTCACCTAATGAGAACATTGCAACAGTACGGAGTAACTCACAAAACTTCATCAGCTTATCACCCACAAACCAATGGGCAAGCCGAAGTGACAAATAGGGCATTGAAGCGAATCTTAGAGCGAACAGTGTTGAACCATGGGGAAAAGTAGTCCGATAAATTATATGATGTGTTGTGGGCATTCAGAACAGCATACAAGACGCCGTTAGGAACCACACCATATCGTCTGGTTTATGGTAAGGCATGTCATCTACCGATAGAGTTGGAATATAAGGCATACTGGGCGCTGAAGAAATGTAACTTAGACATCCCCACCATAAGATCCCATCGGAGAATGCAGCTTAACGAACTGGCTGAGTTAAGAGATAAGGCATACGATACCTCCCTGAAATATAAAGAAAGAACCAAGATGTTCCATGATGCAAGAATCAAGCTATCAAAGTTTAAACCAGGGGATAAAGTACTTCTCTTCAACTCACGCTTCAGGAAGTTCTCTGGAAAATTCAAAGTCAGGTTGAGCGGACCATTTATAGTCTCAAAGGTATTTTCCTTCGGAGCTGTTGAACTCGAAGCCCCGGAAGGTAACTTTAAAGTTAATGGTCAACGCTTGAAACATTATATTGAGGATTTCCCCATTAATGAGGAAGTCTTTATTTTCGAGCCACCTTGAACTATGCTCAGGTATCAAGAGTCAAGCTAGTGACTCTCTCATAAACAAGCGCTCTTGGGAGGCACCCCAAGCCTATCCTAGAATAATTTGTCTTTTTATTCTTAGTTTAAATATTATCTAGTTTTATCATTCCTAACTAAATTATGCAGGATAGCTACTTATCTGACAACCTTTGAAATTTACAGATCTGAGATAAGTCTTCGTTATTTATGCAAATGCAGAAGTCCTGATGACGCTTTCAAATTAAAATATTTTACAAACAATCATCAGTTCTTTTCGCATTTGTATATTTTTATAAACCTTAAATGTTACCTGTATTGTTTATGTTTTTCAGGATGAATCCCTCAGCGGAAAGCAGTCAGAAGAACAGGAAGCGAACCCGCAGAGGTAAGAAGAAGAAGAAGACTGCTGTTCAGGATGAGAGTATGACTGATATACCAACTTCTCCCGGGAAGCATTCGAGACCTGCTGCACCACAGTTTGCCCCAGTATCTGGGTCTATTCCAACCTTTGATTATGGGATCACTACTGCAGATCCAGTAGCTACTTGAGCGCTTTTTCAGACATTGTCCATTCACCAAGAGGCAATATCTGATACCCGCGAGGCGGTCGGGCTACCGAGACTTCAGGATCACCCTTACAAACTAGGGTCTGGTCCTAGAGCTTCTCGCCCACCATGGTCATTCTTCCCTCCTGCACCAGCACTACTGATGCTCCAGCACAAGATCCGGGTCCTTCGAGTTCACACGTTGATCCTGCCGTGATGCTCGCAGCTGCTAGCAGACTTGATATGCCATCACCTTCTTCTATCCTCCATGATGCTGCTCTTTACCAAGCTGCTGTTGCTGAGTTCGATCCTGATATGGATGATCTTCTAGATGATTAGTTTATCTTTATTTTATTATGTTTATGTCTTAGACTTCTTTATTTTATGTTTTTAGATTTATCGTACTACTATTCTGTGAGACTTGGTTATTGTGACTCGATTTATGGCTATTTGCAGAACTCAGTATTCGTAGGAATGGATGATCTTTAAAGAAGTCTGGTCCAATCAAACTCCAGCAAATCACTTGCACCACTCCTTCACGAATCTGGTCCTCCATCCAGTGCTCAAAGAAAAGTGTAGGGAAGTATCACTCTAGTTCTTATGATCTATCTTATGATAATGCTCGCACCCACTTAAAACTCTAAAGTGTGGGATTAATACCCCATAACTGGAAAACTTGAAATTTATATTTGACTTAATGCAAAACCCTAAGTGTGGGATTCTCCCTGCTTAGTGCAGAAACATTGAGGACAATGTTTATTTCTAAGTGTGGGATAGCAGTATACTCTTCGCTCACTTGTTATGATCAAAATTTTTTCGAAATTGTCCTCAGTAAATAAACAAATCCTTATTTTGCCGAAAATTTAAAAATTTTTCCACTACAAAAACAGTCTTGCTTCGACAGTAGTTTTGCTACTCATTCAGCAGACTGACTTTTCCAAAAGTTTTTGAGTCAATAAATTAAGAAGGAGTATAGAATTTTTTTGCAAGTATTCAAAAGACGGTAAAAAGAGGTAGGAACATGTCAGACTCCAAATGATTTTAAAATGAAAGTCTAAGAGGGGCATCGCGTGACTGGGTACATACAACCTATATTTGCAGTGAGGTACTTGAGCCTATATTAAGCATTCATTTTTAATGCTTCACTTTCATTTGTTGTGTGTGACCGGTGCATGCATTCAGAATTAGAACTTGCTCCTGGTATGCATTTCGAGACCATATTGACAGGTGCCATACGTGGCATAGGTGCAATTAGATGACCTGGACATTTACTTAGGATAAACCCCATTTTTATCATATCTCTTCAAGCCTAACCCTACCGATACTCATTTTTAGTATTGATGATCCGCCTAGAAAACCATGTTGAGCCTTAACCTTTTCGTTTCTCAAAAAACCTATATTTTTAAACCCACTTACTTCCATACCCACCAAAATCTTATCTTGGAATTTTTAAATTTATTGAAAAATGCTATTTAGATATTCTTTTTGCTTTCCCTCAAAATTCACAAATTTCGTGTGTAACATCCTCGATTTGGGCCTAGTAGAAATACGGTATTTCCCCTACTTTAATCGTATTTAAATTGTATTTAGAAATGTTTTGGTTTTATTGAGAAACTGAAAATTTATAAGTCAAATGATCAAAAGACCTATAGTGATAAATAAATTATTAATTGTTTTACATTAATTTAGTTGAAGGTATAATAAAATTTATTTTCTCGCAAATTGGTTTTAGGTTCCAGACAATAGAATTAGAAAGGGGTATGATTTACACTGCTTTAATTGGGTTAAATGTGTTGGTCGATCTTTATTTCTTTCATCTCCTGACTTTGGTTCCAAAACCACCAAGAACACACACACTTACTTAGAAATCAAAATAGAAGTCAAGTGAAATCATCAAACGACTTGTGGCTGTGATTTTGACCCCAACTTGTTCTTCTTCTTCAACATATCATCATCATCTAAAGTGGTAAGTGAAAAATACCCATTTTTCATGTTTATACCTGAATTGTTTGAATTAGGTTAGATTAATGATGCATGTATAGAAATTGGTACTTGATGATGGTTGTTTGTTGATATGCTACGTTATATGATGATACTTGAAGTCGATTGTGTGTTAAAATCGTGTATAACAACTGAGTTTAGTGATTTAGGGTTTTTGGTTCGGGCTGTAAGTGTTTCAGGTTTGGGTGTAGTTACTGAAAAAGTTACAAACGCGATCCCAGCCCTTATGCCGGATCGCGTTCCTTAGTATTAATTTGGGTCAGTCGGATTTCCTTCTTATGAACGTGATCCCAACCCTCCTCTCCAGATCGTGTTAACTAGTGTATTTTGGTCACGGTAGAATTTGGACTTGTGAACGCGATCCTGACCATGTTCCCGGATCGCGTTCCACAGTGTTAATCGGTTACAGAAAGTTTTTAAACTGAGTAATGTGATCCAGCTCACCTCAACCCGGATCGCGTTTGCATGTTTTAAATTGACGAATTTGATAACTTGTGACTTGTATACTTGTAATATTTAAATGGTATTAAATGTATTTCATATACACTTGTTTGATTTATATACTTGCATAGAACCTAACAAATCATGATTTAGAGACTAACTCGGTTTTGGTTATGTTCTCAGATAAAGCGAAGACTCAGAAGGATTAGATCTCTGAGTGGAGATTGTAATAGTAAGGGTGAGTGGATCCTTGGCTTCAGTCTAAGTTGGTTGTAACAATCTGGTTACAACTGGTAACTTGGTGTAATTGTGTATTGTTTAATTAACATGTTGCCATGATGATTATGGATTATATGAATTGTTCAGAGGTCGATTGCATCGGGTTTGGGTATTATTACTTGGATAACATTAGAGCTTTGTACATGTGTTGTTCATTGACTTAATGTTGGAAGCGGTAATAGTACTAAACTATTGGTTAGATCACTGATTTGGCCGTCAGTGATTGCAAGCGTTGCTTGGGGGCCTCCGCGGCTTTTGGGTGCCTCAAGGACCACCAATCCTCTTTGAAGCTAGTTGATGACTGCTTAGTTGTAGGCAATTGTTAGCTAATTTAGATTGTTGGGTAATGATCTGTTTACTTAGCTTTGTGCTAATCCCCCTCATTACTCTTGCAGGATATCTTTGGTTATGTGGGTGAGCAAGATGATGGGAATGGGATGTTTGATACTGCTCGCTCTGTTTTGGTCTAACTAATTAATGATTTATCATCATATGTGAATTGAATTACACTAAGGCGTACCATTCCAAGTTGTATTGAATTATGATGGAATGATACCTTGTGGATTGCATTCTGGTTGTTATATGCAATCTATGTGGTATCATTTAAATGTAACCTTGGCAATGATATTTATATTTATAATCTAAATTGTATATGTCTAATACGCTTCCGAATAAAAAAAAATATAGCCTTGGTGAATTTTGAGTGTGTTATATCGTGTTTACTTAAAAATTCTCGTGTGCATTTCCTTAATAAAATCAAAAACTCAAAGATCGAGAGTCATGCGGTGCGAAAAATTGGCACCAAGTAAATTCGAAGTTGTCAAAGGGTTAGAAAAATGAAAGGGTCTCAAAAGGGCAGTAAGAAAAAGAAAATCCCTTAGAAATTCCTTGGCAAAGAAATTCTAAGCCAAAAATATAGAAAAAGAAATGAATATGAAATAAAGCTAAGTGCTTCAAATCTCTCGAAAACTCCAAATTCCTAAAAATATAAATGTTCCGTGTGTTTTCAAAGATAGAAGTCAAAATAGCTATCTTTCTCCCTTATCGTTATCCTTTTCCGTTTTCATTAAAAAGAATGTCTAAGTAAAGTTTTTCGTAAGTTTAAAAGATCCTAAGATAAGCAAAACCCCTTTTCCTTAAATTACCACCAACCATACCCTTTTTAAACCCTCACATTACAACCCTCACAAATGTCTGGTGATAATTAGTGTCGTCCCTGTCTAAGTGGTGGAGATTTGATTCTCGATCAAGCCTATGACGATGAATGCTGCATGACTGGTATTTGAGCGATTTCGTTTGTACTAGAATGATAGGAAACCCGATACACTTTGAGTGAATTGAGTGACCACCTGGTGAGATCGCCCAGTCATGTATATTCCAAGATCGCGAGAATTGAAAGCATGCCTAAGACGATCATTTTATAAATCTTTTGGATACGTCATGTGAACATCTCTCTTCTCAGTACCGGAACAATACTTGTTTCAATTCTGTACCTTTTTCTTCATTTAAAGATTCACCCATAAAAATGATTTTTCGCAAAATTAAAGTTTTTGGCATAAAATGATTTGGAGTTTGCTTGAGGACAAGCAAAAGTCTAAGTGTGGGATATTTGATTTGACTCAAAACGACATGTTTTTATGCATCATTTCAAGCCCATTTTGGCTCAAATCTTTGAATAAACATCGAATAATCAATGTTTTATGCTAAAAATGTAAAATGAGCCAAAGCTTAGACTTCCTTTCCAAAAATCACTTAAAATGCTCAAATAACGAACAAATCAAAGCGAAAACGATCCACTTGCGATTCTGACGTATAATAAAGCAAAACTGGCCTAATTGATGTCATATTGATCTTCAGGAAAATACAAAACTGTGGCCGCAAGAATCGTTCAAATCTGACAAGTAACGAAGAAGATAGAGCCAAACGAAAATCACAAGAACTACGACCAGTGCACGAGACTTACGATCCAGCGCACAAGACCACGAGCCAGGGCACACCACCCCTCTAGGGGCCGTATACCACCCTTAGAGGGCCGTATACGCCCCTTTAGAGGCCGTATACCCCCTCTAAGGAGTGGTATACCCCCTCTTTGGTGTTGGATTCGCCCTACTTCGTGCCGGATACGCCCTATTTGCTACCGAATACGCCCTATTTGCTACCGAATACGCCCCTTTTGGTGTCGAATTCTATAGCTCAGGGGGGTGTTTTGGAAATAATTGGATGCGAGGGTGCTGAATGTAAATTTTGTAATTTGAAGCCCATAAATAGAGGCTTAACCTCCTCATTTTCAACACACCATTCCACCTTCATTTTCATACACTTCTCACTAGAATAGTTAGTAACTTTCTCTCTATAGCACTACTCTTAGGAGTTAGAGGAGAAATAGTAGGTAGCTAGCTTACGAGCTTTGTACGGAGTCGCTCCGAGACTACGGTTGCGCAAATTTATTGTAACGTCTATCAGGTTTTATTATATTATCCTTTCTTGTTATTTTTAAATAGGTTGTGCTGTTGTCATAATTATTTAAGAATGCATGCCATGATAATTGCTATGATAGGCTACATAAATATGTGTTTGCTATGATAAACGTTATGCTAGGGTAGTTATGCTTTAAACCATGCTGTTACTCTGCTCGCATGTAATTAGGATATGTTTGAATTTATGAATTAGTTCTTAAAATGTTTTATTTATCCAGCTTATGCTGTGGTTTGAAACCTATTGATATAATCCGGCCAATTGTAGAAATAGGTCCCTCAACTATTCTTTGTCTGAATGATTCGATGAACTCGGCATGGCCGTTGTTCTCCAGATTGAAATACATCATAGGAGACACGGAGCATAGGATTAGAGATAAATTAGAATTGATTTCATATATCGAATGCTTTTGAGAGAACTTTCGGAACATTCGTGACTTAACCATTAATCCAGAAACTCTGCGTGAAACAAACTGAATACTATCCATGTTACACTACTGCATGTTCTTGTTTGATTGTTGCTTTAGGGTTTGCATGCTAGTATCTATTTGTCTATTACGGTTGTTGGATTCATGATTAGGTTTTCAAACATAGAATAATTACATACAATAGTTTAACATGCTAGAATAATTGCAGTAATCTATATGAAATAATGTCGAACAATTTAAACGATCGTTAGACAGACTTTCCCAACTTATTCCGCGGGGTTACTCCTGTTCACTTTATTGTTCATTCAACAATTCGTGCCACGATACGGACGTCTCTGACGACCGAGACTGGGGAATAGGATTCGAGGTTAGTTGTCGGTTAAATTGGTACTACATTTGGGAGAACTTCCGGTGTAGCTTACACTCCATATCTGTTATCCATGTGACATGTTATTTATGTGATTGTGGACAACTCTACGTTATATAAGTAATAGGATAGGAGCTATGGCCCATTAGGACATATACAGTAATGATACGGGATCTCTGGGCGAGGCATCGGAAAAACCGTAAAACGGCTTAGTACTTGGTATAGCGCTGGAACCACCTATGGTGAAGTACAAATGCGTGGAAGCCACGAAAAGGCCGTAGGTACAATACTATGTTGAACATCGTTCAGAGACCCCAAGTCAGCACTGCTAGGATTCATTGTAATTAGAGCCTCAATCCTCATAACTACCCCTAAATAGCATACACCGATGTCATAACAAACACTCGCGTAATCCATAGTTCTCTCAGCGACTTCACTCCTTATTTACTTTACTGTCTTTTAATTTACCTAGAATAGAAAACAAAACCCCTCAAAAAAGTTTTAAAACCCTAGCTGAATTACCAAAGATAATTAATCCTCCTAAGATCCCATGCCCGTTGTGGTTTGAAGAACGACACTTGAGTCATACATGCCGCTTACTATACAAGTAGTAGTATAACATAGGCTTCCCTGCACTATAAATATAAAACCACCCCTCCGATCGCCCGCTCTGACTGGAAGGCCCGCAACGACCAGGAAGCAATTCCTGAACCGACCGTTGGAGCGCGATCACGGTGCCACATACTTTACGGTCACTAGACGAAAAAAAACAGCATTTCATACTAATCAAGGCATCTTTTGTTACACCAAAATGCCATTTGGACTAAAAAATGCTGGAGCCACTTACCAAAGGGTCGTTGACAACGCGTTTAAGCCGTAAATCGGGAGAAATCTGGAAGGCTACGTCGACGACATTGTCATCAAAAGCAACGTGGAATCTCAACTCCTCGCTAATGTCGCCGAAACGTTTGCTTCGCTTCGCAAGGTAAACATAAAGCTTAACCCAGCTAAGTGCTCCTTTGGCATGGAGGAGGGAAAGTTCCTCGGCTACATAGTAACACCCGAGGGCATCAAAACAAACCCTAAAAAGATACAGGCAATTGTGTGACACCCGCCAAATTAGGACTAGTTATTAGTTCCTAATCACTTAGTTTATACATGTAATTAGTGCTATGTTAGGCTAATTGTATGTATCCTTTTGTATATTATTATATATACACATACACGGTTTGATTAAATCGTGTCATTTTATATCGACCGAATTCCGACTCATTAATACGGACGTTGGTAAACTCAAGTATTAAGTAATATGGAATTATTTAATAAACTAATTATTTATTATATATTATGTTGATAATATATATATAAAGTATTTCGTATCGTATAAAACAAAATGTTCGTGACAAACTTTTATAAATAATATATTATTATTTAAAATAAACATTATTTACTCGGACAATATCAAAGCTATTAAAACATAATTCGTTTTATTTAAAATATACTCTACGTGACGAAACCACCCGAAACATATCCGACAAAACAAATTAAAACAAAGTTATATTTTATAACTCAAATAAAGTAATTAAAAAAAAATACGTCGATTAAAAATATTTCGAATATGTGTTAACAAAATTTATGAATTAAAAATATTAAATTATTTAACGATCGGATAGATAAACACGGGCTTTATATTACGAATTGGGGACAAACCGTACCCATTATTGAAAATTAGCCAGCCAAGATCCACAAATTGTGGATCTTGCCTATGACTACCTAGCCGATCAAACACACCCTTACCCCATTTCCATTTCATTTTTCATCTATCTCTTTCTCTTCTCTTTTTCTCTAGGTTTCATTCTTCACCAAAAATCAACAACAACAATCGGCAACAGCAACAACACCAGATCATCACCACCATCATCATCATAGTCGTGCGACATCATCATCTCCACCCTCGGCTCTCCATTTTCATCCTTATGAACACTCCTCTTTTCTTTAATTTATTGTGTTTAGAAATACTTATATCATCATATGCTAGTATTCTATCAACTTATTATGTCCGAAAAACTGAATCAAAAACTTGTTTATACTGAAAATCGCACGAACAGACCTGAAAAACGCACCTCACCCGATCGGGTGGTTAACCTCACCTGATCGCGTATATAGGACTTACCCGATCGGGTAGATAACCTCACCCGATTGCGTAATAGATAACATCACCCGATCGCATATCAATCCTCACCCGAACGGGTAAGCAACCTTCACCCGAACGGGTATGCATCTTCACCCGGTCGCGTGTTAACTTCAAATGGCACAAATTTTATTAAGTATCTGAACTAAGATTTTGCCACCTGATTTTACTCCGAATTCGAATTTCAAATGCGTTTTTACTAAAGCAATATAGTATAAATAAAAATTTTCCAAGCTGACCTGGCAGCTCGACCCCAGCCAGGGGCTCTGCCCCTTGGACCCCACTACCAGGGGCGCTACCCCCGGACCCCCGTCATTCAAGGGCTTCACCCTTACCCTAGTGTCTCAAATAGCGGATTCACAACTAGTCTTTCACACTAAATGTTAAACTTGCGTGACATAAATATTTGTACGATACGAATCAGAAACATACTTTACAAGTGTAACGTAACAACATTATAATAATAATACTTTGAAACTATTATTATGTAAATTCACCAACGGGCCGTACATGTTTCAAAACACAAACAAACAACCAAAGTATTTGGACATAACTAGTTGAGTGAACAATTAGTATAGATGATCTGTTGAGACATCTAATCATTATAACCTTGCGCGTTTAGGACGCCCGGCAGGTTATAGTTGTTTGACCGACATCATTACTTTGTGCTCCATCATTAATTGCTTGATAGTAATTCATCAGACTCAGGTGAGTCTCATAGCCCCTCTTTTACTGTTTTTAACCCAGGGGTGGGAATACATGCTTCTTTTGTTTTACATGTGAACGCAAGTATCAAAATATCACTATATACTGCATGAGTTGTTTTCTCTAATCATTTTGTAATGTTAGTGTATGGTACCATATGGAATTGACAATCCCCGTCCGGGTTGGAAGCCCCAACTGGTCAAACGAACGCATTATCATTTGTTCATACGAGTGTAGATTAGGCACTCGCAGAGAGGCACCCTCGATCAGGCACTTAATTGTGATCCTGACACCTCAGTTAAGCTCAGAATATGTGCTCATGGCAGTGATATACACTCATTTATTTATTTGTTTGGTTGCAAATCATTATACTTAAAATCTTGCGGTTCATACCTTATATTTGATCATTATATAAACTTGTGAGCTCACCAGCTTTAGCTGACCATTTTACCATGTATTCTCAGATTCTCAGCAGCAGTAGGTCTGCTCTATCAGGATACTTAGCTCGAGTTGCATACAGACATCAGGAGATTCCCCTGCATTTCTAAATTTTGTAAAATTAGATATGCCTTAGAATCCCACACATTTGGCTTACGAGCTTTTGTAACTACTTATATATTGTAAACTTTAATACAATCAATGTATTTGTAAACGACGCATATAGAGTCGTTCATTATATATCTTATGTGCTGTGATTACCTTGTTTAGTCACACCCGATGTATGCTTCCGCTAATCATGAATTTGGGGGTGCTACAAATTGCGGACATGGGATCGCCGCAGAGCAAGAAAGAGGTTCAAAGCTTAAATGGAAAGCTCGCTGCCATGACACGTTTTTTGTCAAAAGCCGCCGAGCGGTCGTTACCATTCTTCGACACATTGAAAGGATGCATTAACAAAAAGGATTTCGCCTGGACAACGGAGGCCGAAAAAGCCTTTCAGGAAATGAAAGCATTCTTAACCGAGCTGCCTACTCTGACGGCGCCGATCTCCGGAGAAATGTTAACACTCTACCTTGCAGCGTCGCAAAATGCGGTTAGCTCAGTTTTGATCGCTGTGCGTGCAAAAACCCAAATGCCAGTATACTTCGTCAGCAGAGCTCTACAACTGGGTGAACTAAATTACTCAGCAATCGAAAAGTTAGTTATTGCTCTTGTTCACTCCGCTCGCCGGCTTCGCAGATACTTCCAAGGCCACCCGATCACTGTTCTCACTGATCAACCGATCAAGCAAGTCCTTGCAAGACCCGAGATCTCGGGACGGATAGCTAAATGGGCAATTGAGCTTGGCGAGCATGAAATCACATTCTGTCCCCGGACCACAGTAAAAGGGCAGGTCCTCGCCGACTTTTTTGCCGAAATTCTGGGAGAAGTCGAGGGGAGTGTTGTTGCAACCGCTCCCAATAAGGAGCCGGAAGTTTGGGAGCTGTTCCTGGACGGCGCATCCAGTTCAGAAGGCGCCGGAGCCGGACTCATACTCATAAGTCCAGACGGGGAGAAGCATACGTATGCTCTCCGTTTCAACTTTCCTGCCTCCAACAACGAGGCCGAATATGAGGCTCTTCTATCCGGAATCCAGATCGCGGGAGAATTTGGAATTAAGAACCTTCGAGCCTACGTTGATTCACAGTTGGTGGCAAACCAGTTCAACGGCGCCTTCGAGGTGAAGGACCCAAGCATGAAACAGTACGTGCTGCTAGCTCAAAAACTCACAAAGCAATTTGAGTCCTTTGAAATACAGCAGGTCCCAAGGAACAAAAACAAAAAGGCAGACGCCCTGAGAAAGTTGGCATCGCTAACTTTCGCTCACCTCACCAAAAAGGTACTAGTTGAGATCCTCGAACAGAAATCAATAGACCCTGTGCATGAGGTCGTGCAAGTGGAAGAAGAAGGGGATAACTGGATGACCCCGATTGTGGCATACCTACTCACGGGCACACTACCCTCGGACCCAATTGAGGCCCGAAAAATTCGAATGAAAGCACCAATGTACATCATTGAGAAGGGCCAGCTCCTCAAAATATCTTACTTGGGACCAAACCTAAGATGCCTGGGCCGAAACAATCTGAGAACATTATTCGGGAGGTGCACGAGGGGTCCTGCGCCCTACACTCGGGGTCACAAAACGGTGGTGGCTAAAATCATGCGCATGGGCTATTTCTGGCCATCCATATACTAGGACGCAGCTGAAATAACAAAGCACTGCACCTCGTGTCAAATACATGCGCCCATCGCCAGATCCCCAAGGCATGACTTGATCCCAATCACCTCTGCCTCGCCATTCTTCAAATGGGACATCGACATTGTGGGACCAATCCCGGCTGGCCACGGCAATGTGAAATTTTTAATTGTAGCCATTGATTACTTCACCAAATGGGTCGAGGCAAAGCCGCTGAGGTCAATCAGTGGGAAGTAGGTCCGCAATTTTTTTTGGGACAACATAGTATGTCGATTCGGCATACCACATGAGATCGTGACTGATAACGGAAAGCAATTCGCTGAACATCCATTCAAAGGTTGGTGTGCTGAGTTGGATATAAAACAAACTCTGACTTCCGTATACCACCACCAAGCTAACGGGCAAGTAGAAGTCACGAATAGGGACCTCGTTGCCGGCATCAAAGCACGGATCGGTGAATGCCGCACAAGATGGGTTGACGATTTGCCCAATGTAATGTGGGCCCATCAAACCACCCCAAAGAAAAGCACCAGCGAGACGCCTTTCAGCCTGGTCTACGGCTGCGAAGCCGTCATCCCGGCCGAAATTAGTGTCCCGAAGGAGCGAGTCATCAATTTTACAGAAGAGGCAAGCGTGGTTGCGCATCAATCAAGCCTCCACGCACTAGATGAGCGGAGGGAATTAGCCGCCATGCGCGAAGCCTCCAACAAGCAAAAAATGGCTCACTATTACAATAAACATGTAAAGGCATTATCTTTCCAAGTCGGAGACTTTGTCTGGCGCAACAACGAGGCCAGGAAGTCGCAGGATATTGGCAAGTTGGGACAACGTTGGGAGGGTCCATACCAAATCATGGAGGCAAACAAAAATGGTTCATACATTTTAGCCACTATGGACGGAAAGCCCGTGCCACGTACATGGCACGTGATGTGACCCAAAAAGTCATATTTTTAAGTACTTATTTTCGCATTTTTTGGACTATTCTTTGGTGAAAACATTTCAAAACAATTATTTATCATCATAAATCACCAAGGTAGTCTAAATACGGGCGTTGCTACAAAAATCAGTAAAAACATCCATTTTGCACGCAAACCGAGGCAAAAACAATCACCTTAAAATTCCATTCTTGATTATCCTATAAAAGTAAATCTTAATGCATATTTTATGATTCAATAGGAAAATCCAAGATCGGTGGTGAAAGAATCAAGAGAAACGGGTGAGGAACGAAGAAGATGTGCAGTCTAGAAGCCCGTCGATCGTCATCCGGAACACGCAAAAGTCAAACACTTCCAAATTTGGCAAATTTAGTGTCATTAGAAGCTTAACGGAAAAACGAAGCCAACGGCGCAAGAATCAAGCAAATCGGAGCCCAAACGAAGAAGATACGGATGAACCAAGCAACCGAGAAACAAGCGAAGGCCAAACCAAGCACCAACCCCCCCCCCCCCCCCCCCTTGGCCCTAGGTACCGTATACGGTACCCTAGGTGCCGTATATAGGGTCTGGTGGCTTGTGAGGTGCCGTTTTCCCCCTTGGTCCGATGGTCCCATATGCAGCTTGGATGCTTGTATTTCATGCTTCAAGACTTGTACCAAGATCAACTAGCTTCTCCTATAAATACCTCATTCATTCCACCATTTCAAAACACACCTTACACCTCTCATTTCACATACTTCTCTTTCTCTCTCTAAAATTCTCTCTCTAGCACTACTCTTAGGAGTTAGAGGAGAATTATTCTTGTATTTAGTTCTCTCTCTAGTTTCTCTCTCTAACACTACTCTTAGGAGTTAGAGGAGAACTAGAGAGATATAAGTTAGCAGTTAGAGCTAGAGGAAAGTTGTAATTGGGTAATCAAGCTGTAGCAAGGTTATTCAAGTCAGACTGTTGTAATCCTCAGTATTACTTGAAAGTCCCGTACACTTCGAAGATCTGATCGGATCGTTTGATTGATTGCTATTGCGGAATGATAAACAATCAATATAATGAATCACGAACACACACGATTCTATAACGTTTTCTGTATATTAACAGTTGAAGTATAAACGTTACAATCACCAATACAAACTTTCGTTTCTCTCCTTTCTGCTCTCACACATTCGGCTCTCTCTCACTATCTCGTCTCACACACACACACAAATGAACGAACTCTTACAAATGAAGCCCTAATTGACTATTTATACGTTGGACCATTGGACCCTGCGACATTGGGCTCAATGTCGCAGGCCCAAGCCCATTGGGACATTGACAGTGTCGCAGGCCCAAACACGTATAATTTCAATTACAAATTCAAGCTAAATATTCTATACAAGATATTGACAAACCATGTTGATTTTGCATCAACAAACTCCCCCTTGGCAATAGCTTGGATATGTCTTCAAATCTTCAACTTTAGCTTGAGTATCTGCTAGCACTTATCCTCTCTCTGATCAACAACTTCTCATTCGTAGACTAATTGACTTTGACAATTACAATAGTTTGACCAACTGACTGACACACTAAATGCACCAACAAACTCCCCCTTGTCAGCAGCTTGGTCAAATAAGTCTTCAATTAGTCTTCATCAACAAACTCTTTCATGTCTTTGACATTCAGAAACTCCCCCTTTGAGATAGCATGGTCTTCCAAGAAATCTTGATGTCCAAATTCATGTGACTGACACAAATTTATCATACAATAAGATCTTCAAACTCAGTGACCATCTCTCAATCATCTGCAGCTTCTCCGATAGAATTATCTTCACAATCTTTGGAGAATAGCTGACATCCTTTGCATCTTCAATATTTGACTTTAACAAGATATGTGATATTGAAGAAAATAACATAGAAATAAAATCTTTTTGTATTTTTCTTTATAAATGAAAAACAAAGAACGAAGATTAAAATAAATTGGGGATAGGATTGTTTTAAGTCTGCTTAGGGATCATATCAGGCCAACATGCAATTATTAGCAAATAGTAAGTGTTATTTCGATCATCAGTATATTTGTCCACTTTAAATTTACTTGACATATTTAAAGCACCTTTTATAAAAATTAGTTCAAGACGATCGTCGGTATTGTTTGTCCACTTAAACATGTTACATCCGTATCTGTGAGCTAACCTTTATTGTTAGTATGAAGATTAATTTTGAGAAACCTATTATATGATATACTGATAAACTTCAGTAAAACAAACACTGCATATTCACACAAGGTAGAGATTACAAGACCAAGTTTATCTCGGTTTTCTCGTAACATACACTTGATATTTATATTTAGGCATACATCAAACCGACTGTGAAGATACTAGTGGCCCCAGATCTGTACTTAGTACAACAGAGGGTCCCTTAGTATGAACATAACAAGTTTGAGACTATTTGCATAACTAATGGATTCAGGTCTGTACGAGAGTACAACAATAGTCACCATTAGTTAGGCGAATAACCATATTAACACTATATGCCCATTTTACATTTACATAATTATGACAGTGTATGATAGTACTTCCATTTATCAATTAAGACTTATGTCATACATCATATAACATTTTTCACAAAGTAATAGACACGTTTTATTATTACTTCTTACTCACTCACAAACCGGTGTGTAGCATGCCTACCAATACATCGTATAATGAAGCCAATGTTTATAGAAGATGTGTTAAATATACCAGATAAACCTACTGACACATCAAACATAAACCTTAAAATTTCCATTTTTATGCATATCACCCGATGTACTATCATATCCCAAGTTGTTTTACAAACACACAATCCAACATCTTTTCAAGAATTAAGAATCTTGCTATTCACATTTCTGAATTAAATAATCAGAATTTTTAATATTCAGAATTACTCCCCCTGAACAGCAAATTCTTATATCCAATCCAAAAAATACTCCCCTTAAACATTAAACATATTTTTGTATTTTTTAATTGAATAAATTTCGCAACATTGCATTTCTTTAATACTAAAAAGTATAAAGAATGGCTGTTGCACTATAACAAATAAAAAATAGAAAATTATCAAAATCACATATCAAGTCAAATCAAATGTCTGTTATCACTTTTACCACCTCATAACATCGAAAATCTCATCCAATCACAATTCATCATCACATTCTTCCAACAATATTCACATCCTTGCAGTCACTAAAAATATTAGCTATTAAAACCTGACTGCACCACCACAAACAATTAAACGTTAGTACTTATGGGACACCCAAGCCTTGATAGACTTGGGTTGTCCATGGTCATCCATAATCATCACATCAATGAGTTTATGATATTTTAAAAACTCAGAAGATTTCATTGATGCATTGTCTGTGGATTTAGGTTTCCAAACCTTTGTAGGTTCAGATGAGTTGTTTTCAACAATGTTGTGCTGTTGAACTTGAGGTTTACTAGGCACAACTTTGTTTACTCTAGCCACGGGTTTTGGAGAAGAGGATGCATATCTTGATATAGGCGAATACGAAGCACGCCTAGAAAACGATTTTGAATAAGAATTCCTAAAGGAGGAAGTTCTTGGCATCCCTCTACCAAACCTATCTAGGGATAATAACCGACAATCCCTAATTATATGTCCTTGTTGTCCACAATGGAAACAAGAACGTCTCTCAACATAAGATTGATTCCAATGAGTTCCCTCAAATCGTTTCGGTGGAGGACAATACACAGAAGGTCTATGACCAGGAACATTTGTTGAACATGCTCTCTTAGGAGAACATGTTGAAGTAGATGTTCCTGAGGTTGAGTTAGTTGATTTTGAAGGTTTATTCTTTTCAGATTTATCAACTACAACTTTTGAGGATTCATTGTCAACCTTAGCTTTGCCTTTGCATTTAAAACGATCATCATTTTCAGTTGTAATGATGAAATTTTCAGGTTTGACATTTATTTTCTCAACCTTAATGGTAGACTCTTCAGGTATATCTTCTACCTCAACGACCTCCTCAACACGAACTGGAGGTGAATTATCAGACTTAACAAAAGTGGGCAAAGGATACTCTGTCCGATTGGTTTTCTCCTTTCCCTGCCTCTTAGGCTTAGCTTCTTTATCTTTGGTAGCTGACCAAGACGAGTAGTCAGCTACTACCTCTTCGATCCCTTCCTTAACAGGCTTAGGATAATAGTTAGTGGGAGGTGGATACCCAAGTCCCGCTTTACTTTTATCTGTCCTCATCTTGTCAACCATTTCATCGAAGAGTTTATGAGAATTTGAGTAATTCGTGATCCCCTTTTTAAAATTGTCAGACTCAGACTTTAGCTCAGAAAGTTCTTTATTCAAAAGTTCAATTTCTTTAAGATAGCTATTAATAGCATCTTGTTGACTGAAAACTTTAGCTTTATATTTCTCAGTGTCAAACTTATGAGCCTCAACTTCCTTTTCATAAAGAAATTCATTAGCTTTCAAAAACTTGTTTGACTCGGTGAGTTTAACAACTTTTTCTCGCAACTCTAAATTGTCATATTGATAATTCTTAAGAGATTCAGTCAATGTTAAACAAGAAACACAGTTTATGGGTACCTTAGGTTCATCATGTACCGCATGTATCTTTACCAAAAGCGCACTGTGTTGAACCTCTCCTTCAAGTGCACTAAAATCAAACACTCCCTGAGAATACACCGTCATAGCCTGTGATGTTGTATTCTTCTCTGGAGTCGTTGGAGTTGTAGGAGTAGTGAATCCAGATGAAGGATATTTGACTTTCTCACACTCCTTAGCAAAGTGTCCATGAATCTGACAGATTTTGCATTTCACTTTGCTTTTATTAAAACCAAGACCTGTATCACCATCATCATCCAGGTCTTTTCTACCCGTTCTTTGAAGAAACTTCTTGGTTCTTTGGGTTATCATGGCCATGCTCCATTTGATGTCCATTTGCTCGAGATCATCAGAGTCGATCTGTTCAAAGTCTTCCTCAGTGAGCTGCAGAGTACTAGCCTTCTTGGAAAGAAAATTCTCATACGAATCGAGGAAAGCTGCAAAGATTGTAGCATGATCCTCAGTAGCCTGTGAAGGAGCTGTTTGAGAAGTATAGGAAGCATATGAAGTGCTACCAGAAGGAGATGTAGCTGACTTGGAATTAAATCTGGAAGTTTCATTGAGACTAGGATTTTGAGTGGAAGCCGCTGACATCTTTTCTTTCTTCTTCATGTCAAGAGCATCAGCCTGTAACTTTCTGATGAGTTCTTCCAAATCCATGATTTCAATTTCTGGATCTTGTTCCAAAATCTCCACATTGGTAGCCCAGTCCTTAGGTAATGCCCGTAATAGCTTCTTATTTACCTCTCCATTATTAAGTACTATTCCTCCATCAGCCACTTCATCTACGAGTTGGGAATATCTTTTGAAGAGTGCTTCTAAAGATTCATTTGATAGTAAATCAAATGTGTCAAACTGTTTCTTGACAAGTTCCACTCTATTTCTCCTATATTTTTCATATCCACCACATCGTGTTTCAATTGCATGCCAGAGGTCGTATGCAATAACATAATGTTTAAACATTTGTTGAACTTCCTTTGATAAGCATTTGACAATTGTTGAATAAGTTCTCCTTTCGGTATCGAATGCTTTTCTTTCCTCTAGTGTCATGCCAATGTAAGACTTTTGTGGTGATACTCTTAAATACTTTGTTCCAACTACTGGTCTTTCATATCTTTCAACCAATGAGTTCCACATATCTGGATCATTTTCAGACATAAAGGCTTCGAACTCAAATCTCCATGTAGCATAATCAGTATCATCTGTAAGCATGGGGGGTTCAATCTCACTAACAGCTCCACTATAGCAACGCATATGAGCTTTAGAAGACATTTTCAAACCAGAAAGGTATTTGGCCTCTTGCGACTTTTCCCTCCAATACTGAATTCGAATAATTTTGACGACTACCCGAGTATAGCGAAACTTTTCCGACACTAAAATGAAGCAATTCTAAGCCAAAAAACAAAATGTGAAACTACAAAATTTTTCGCGTTTTTCCCGCCAAAATTTCGTCCGAAAACGTCAAAAACTGGCCGGGTAAAATGAAACTTTTTCCAGACTAAAATTGAACACTTTTAAGCCTATGGAAAAAATTTGAAAACGCAAAATTTTTTCCGAGATTCCCGCCAAAAAACTTTTTTTTTTTTTTTTTTTTTTTTTTTTTTTTTTTTTTTTTTTTTTTTTTTTACGAATCTAGAACGAGGTTAATGTCGGAGAAAAATAGCAACGTCGCAGAAGTCCGATGACTCAATTAAGAATCGAAAATGCGACGTAGCTTCCTACGTCGCAGTCCAACGTCGCAGAGCCTAGCGACGTCGCAGCCTACGTCGCAAAGACTAATTAAAGTCAAAATAGCGACGTCGCGGATGACGTCGCAACGGTACGTCGCACGGACTAATTAAAGTCCAAATCACTACGTCGCACGCGACGTCGCAGCTGACGTCGCAGGCTACGTCGCACAGTCGGGCTGCAGCGGCCAAAACCCCAAAAATCGAAAATTTTCGAAACCCTAACGAATTTCGAAAACCGAACGACGAACAAACCCAGAAAAACTCTTCAGAAAACGGAATCTTCAAGCCAAACAACCCAGAAACGAAGATTAAACAATAAAACCTTCGCGAATCAAACCGAAAACGTTCTAAAGCACGATCCGAAACCGACGAATCCTTGATTCTACGGCTCTGATACCAGTTGAAAGTCCCGTACACTTCGAAGATCTGATCGGATCGTTTGATTGATTGCTATTGCGGAATGATAAACAATCAATATAATGAATCACGAACACACACGATTCTATAACGTTTTCTGTATATTAACAGTTGAAGTATAAACGTTACAATCACCAATACAAACTTTCGTTTCTCTCCTTTCTGCTCTCACACATTCGGCTCTCTCTCACTATCTCGTCTCACACACACACACAAATGAACGAACTCTTACAAATGAAGCCCTAATTGACTATTTATACGTTGGACCATTGGACCCTGCGACATTGGGCTCAATGTCGCAGGCCCAAGCCCATTGGGACATTGACAGTGTCGCAGGCCCAAACACGTATAATTTCAATTACAAATTCAAGCTAAATATTCTATACAAGATATTGACAAACCATGTTGATTTTGCATCAACATTACTCTTCTAATCCGGTGATATTATCTTACTTTCTTACTGTTATAATGTTTACTTTGCATATTATTTCAGTACGATTTATGATTGTTGCCATGCTGATTAACTAGATTAATATGTGATTGTTGAAATGTAGATGTTAGGATTAGGGATGATGTTTAATTAATATAACTTATATACGATCGGTAGTTGTTATGCTGCATACATGTTTAGACTTATCCTGGATGTAGACTTAATTAATCACCCTTTCAGGTCTCTCACGTGACTGTTGCCGTAGGATAGGATCTGATCAACCTTAACTACGAATACACAGTTATCTCCTGTTTGTATGAAACTATGAGATCGCCATAACACGTCAGAATACTTGGTATAGCGTTGGAAATACCGCTGGTAGAGTACAAACACGTGGAAGCCAAGGAAATGCCGGTGGACTATCTCACCGTGGATTAGAGATGAGCAAAACAGTCTAAGACTGAAACTGGTTATGAACCGGACTGGGACTGGTCCTAGAAAAACTGGACTGGAAAAAAGACTGGACTGGTCCTAGGACTGCCTGCCAGTCCTAATTCAGTCCTACTTTTCAGGCAGAAGACTGGTTAAAAACTGGACTGAAATCAGTTTAAACTGGTTAAAGACTGAAACTGGTTTAAAACTGGCAAAAAGACTGAAATGAATTATAAGCTATTTATGTTTATTTATTGTTTTTAAACTTTTTTCTCTCCTTATAAAATTTAAATTTAGGTCAAATTGTATTTGATACATTTTTATTTCTTTATTTATAAACTTTTATTTATTTTCACATCAACAATTTCAATTGTATACATTTTTATTTAATCATACTTCACATTTATTGATTTTTTCTATTGGTTTTAAAATTTTGCACCATGAACTATGAATTTATATTATTCGTCAAAAGTTTTTCGTTAAAAATTATCAATAAAATCTCGATAGAAAATAAATAATAGTTCAAATTGTAACTATTGACCAAATTATCGACCATGAAAAAAAAGACTGAAAATGACTGAAACTGGACTGGGACTGAACTGAAATTCTAAGAAAAATTGACAAAACTGGCAAAAAACTGGACTGAAACTGGACCAGTCCTAGAAAAAACTGGTTTTTAATTTTCTGTTAAAAAACTGGACTGTTTTGAACTGGACTGGAAACCAGTTTTATCTAGTCCTTGCTCATCTCTACCGTGGATTACCTGGAAGCAACCCTTCCAGACACGGGTCTAGGTCTTGTTAAGCCGTGAAAATGCTATAGTACACCGTTAAACTACCTCTGGTTATAAAGCTGTGTAAAGATACATTAGGTCTTTAAAACACCGTAGATATACCTAAGGTTAGAGTACTGTGGAAAATAAGGTCACTATACACTGTACGCATACCTAGGGATGAACGACATCCATGACGGAAGTATTAGAACTAAAACAGATAAAACATGAGTTAGGAAATGAAAACAAGGATGCCGGCTGTGTTCCCAGATGCTTAAAACCCCTAAACTCTACTTAACCGATAGTTTAACTTATTCAGCATACAACCAGTATTACTCTGTTAAAATTGGATAGACATAGGTGTTAAGAAAAGTCAGTGTTGTGGACTGTCGCCTTATTCCTTAACCCCATTCAGAGGGTCGCTTGGTCTCCGAAAGAGACGGTGAGGTGGGTCTGAAGACAGTCCCATCTGACCAGAATCAGGATAGCCTAGGATTCAGTGACATATGCTTTAGGGTTACACCTAGATGTAGGGTCCTAGTGTTTACACCGACTGTTTAGAAAATTCTTAACCAGAGTAATCACCTATCATCAATATAATATCATCCCGGAACCCTAATCGTCGAAGTTTCAGCAATCACTCTCTACCTGCTGCTTATATTCTCGTTTACTTTTCTGCACTTTAATTTCTGTCTTTAGGTTAGATTAGATAAAACCAAAACCCATACCTACCTTGTTTTAAACCCATCCTATTGTCAAGTTATCTTTGGTAGGTTCCAATTCAATTCAATTCGTTCCGATTTTGGACGACACTCGAGTTATACTTGCCACCTTACCCACAAGGTAGGTAGCTTGCATAGTTTGAGCCCAGCAAATATAAATTTTTAAAACTTTCAACCGCTAGCGCGTCTCGGTAGCCGTCGGTGCAACGACTCGGATTCTAAAACCCGACTGACCGCTGGGACCGCGACAAGTTTTTGGCGCCGCTGCCGGGGATCGGTTTTGTCAAGAATTGAATTCTGCCTTAGATAATTAACTTTAGGAGATCCTTCTCTAAGATTATCATTACTTAGGAAGTTAATTGCTTTATTAGTTAGATAACTTAGTTCTTAAACCCTAGAAAATACATAAAAATTAAAAAATGATTAAAAACCCTAATTCTCCTTCAAACCCCATCTCTTCTCTCAATCAAATGATGACAGATGAGATGACGGCTTTGGTAGATGCAGAACTCTTTGACTGTCCAGAGTATGAGTCAAACTCCTCTGACGTTAGAGAAATCTATGTTAACCATGAAGTTGAGAACCCAAAAATATCGAGCTTAGACTTAGGTTTTGATGAATCTCAGCAGAAGATTCCAGCTTCTGTTACTATTGCTTTAAGTGGTCAACCCACACTTGACCCTGAGATTCTGTCAATCTTTTCTAGGTATCCACACTATATTAGACCTGCTACTTTACCTGATGATGAACCATTTGGAATCGAAGTGTTCTTCTATCCACTCATGCCTTGGATGGATTTGAATGAACGTCTTCATTTTTTAGATGAATACTTTGAGTACGATCTCCCAGATATTTTGCGAGCCCACCCCACTACACTTTATTCAAGTTTTGTTGAGGAAGAGTGTCTCCAATATCAGGTTGAGAATGAACTTAGGATAGAAACACCAACCCGATTAAACACTGAATCTAGGAATCATCTACCCGAATCAGAAACAGACCATCACTTAGGAAATTCTCTCAAACCCAATAGGAGGATAGATATCCATGCCAACTTTCTGAAATATCTTAAGATATCTGATTTTCCATTTACATTTGAGCAGAGAAAGACCTTTGTTGAGATTGATAGGATAATTAGACTTCTTCGTGCTAAACATAGTAGAAAAGACAAGCTATTGTTAAAATCAGAATTAGATATTTTAATGGATTTACTTGCCAGCACCGATTATCCCTCTGATTCACAACCTAGGATTAATCGTTATGTTGCGTTCCTGATTGACGAGCTTGAATTTTGGATAGAAAGAAGCCATATCAAGTCCGACATGATTCTTGCAGATATTCCATTCTTTGTTGATCCTGCTACTTATTTAATTAATGAGCTTAGAGCTATTTTTCCCGAATCAACTGAGGAAGCTATGGACGCTGCTTTCTTTGCAAAAAGGAAACAGATCCATATCCAGCTAATCCAGTTATTCCAAAAAACCAAATTCCCGTTCACTAACCAACAGAAGATTTATATCGAAGAGCTTTCGCAAGCAGTTCACACTACTTACGGAAATCCCGATTCTTCTGAGGAAACGGAATTTGTGGATTTACTTTCAAAACTGCTCTATGATCAGTCTTATCTAGATACAGGATTTAGGGATGGCATTTCAAACCAGAAAAAGGTGAAACGGGAATTTAATCGTTTTGTCGATGCATTGTTACAACTCAGTCAGGAAGAACGAGAATTCTTAACAGAATTTGAACGGTATTTCATAAATCCTGCTAATTTAGTTTACTATGTCATCCGAGCTCTCCGAGGTACGTTTATTTCCCGCTATACCTTGTCTCTATCCAAAGCATCAACTGTACCTAACAGTGTCATCTCGGACACTATCCGGTAAAACAGTAAGTCTGGTATGGACATGCTTTCGTCTTTAACAAAGCGCTCTTGGGAGGCACCCCAAGCCTATCTAGGTTAATTAATATTACTTAGTATTAATTTTAGTTTAAATTAATTTTTCATTTTAAAGCTTTCGTTTAAAAATCAAGAAAACGTCCTTTAAACTTTAAACTCGCGCAATTTGCGTAAGTTCAAACTTTTCAGAAAAAATTAACAAAGTTTTAATTTTAAAATTTTGGTAAATTAATTATGATTTGTTTTAAAGTTTAAAGCACACAAAAATATCGTTTCGTTTTTAAATAAACTCGTTTCTGTTTAAACGCAAAGAACTTTTCGCACGCAATTTAAAATACAATTTTAATTTGCGAAAACTTTTTATAAAGATTCGTATTTACTTTTGGTTACTTTATTAAAAATCTTAAAACCTTTCGAAAACCAATCGTACGTATCGTATCTTTCGCGTTCTAAATCGAAACGTATTTAAACCAAGAGGAAGGGATTCACTACAAACAAAAAGTCAAAAAGTCAAAATTTTCTCTCCTTCCTCTTCCCCAAAACCGTCGGCCTCCATCTCCATCTCCAAAACCCTCATTTTTCCACCATTTTTGATGATTTAAAGCTTCAAGTTCTTCATTTTATCATCTCTCTTGCTGTTGGTACATGTTTAGTGTCTGTCAGTTGGTCTAGCTCGTAGTTTGTAATTGGATTAAGTTTCCTGACTCCTGCGACGTAGCGCGTAACGTCGCAGGTGCGACGTCAGGTTTTGGGCCTGCGACGTAGTCAACGTCGCATGGGCTTGGGCCTGCGACGTCGTGTGCGACGTCGCAGGTGCCAGATTTTGTATAAATTCGTATTTTCGTTTTCTGTTTAGGGTTGACGAAACCCTAAACGCTATTTGTCGAAATCCCTGTAATCTGATCGATTATAATACAATATAATACGTTTCGTTTGATATTCATTGAGTATTTGATTATTCGTGTGATTGTTAGTGATCTAATTGTTATTTCCGCTAGCGATTAAATTGACTCGGTGCCGTATAGATCCAAGGTTAGGGACAAACAACTGGTATCAGAGCAGAAAGTGCTCGTTTTGGCGATTCGGATCGAGTTTGGTATTTAAAAGGACGTGATATTCGTGAGTTTTCGTGTTTATCACGTTTGTTTTGTGTTTTTACAGGTTTTCGATCATTATTACTGGGATTATTGAAGGTTTCTGTCGTTCGACATTCGTGGTTTTGGTTTTAGGGTTAAAAATTCGTTTTTAGGGTTTTTGGCCGCAGGTTTTCGCGTTTTGCGACGTTACCTGCGACGTCAGCTGCGACGTCGCGTGCGACGTAGTGTTTTGGACTTTAATTAGTCTGTGCGACGTACTGTTGCGACGTCATCTGCGACGTCGCTATTTTGACTTTAATTAGTCTTCTGCGACGCTGTGTTGCGACGTCTTGTTGCGACGTAGTGTGTTTCTGCGACGTCCTCTGCGACGTCATCTGCAACGTAACTCTCAACGTCGCATATTTCTGATTCTTAATTGAATCCTTTGCTTTTTGCGACGTACATATCGCCGTCGCATAATCTTTGTGCGACGTACTCACCTACGTCGCTAAGATCAGAAGCTTGTTTTTTTCGATTAAGTAATTACAATGGCAGCTGATAAAGAGGATATTAGAGGTCTGAGAGAAATGATTAAACAAAGTAATGACATAGGTTCGAGTAATAAACCTCCACTATTTACTGCGGACATGGATTACGTGTACTGGAGAGACCGAGTTAAGCAATATATTGACTTTCACTGTCCAGAATTATGGGGACCATTACGTGAGCGTTATGTACCTCCATTAGCTGAAGGGGAATACCGTGGTATTCGTCCTGCTAAGACCTATAAAGCTATGTCTCCCGAGGAGAAGAAAGATTTTGATACTGAGAGAAAGTCATTTTCAATGATTAAAATGTGTTTAACTAAGGATGTTCTATGGCTTTTCAGAACTCATGAAACAGCCTTTGATTTATGGAAGGCAATTGAAACTCGTTGTGGAGGAAATGATAAGTACAAGGAAGCCAAGCTTGAACTAATTAAGGAACAGTACGATATCTTTGACATCCTTCCTGATGAAGACTCAACTTCTTTATTCACTAGGTACTCACGGTTAGTAGGTGAGTTGTTTGAAGGGGGTTATACTTTTCCTGCAATTGAAGTCAATAAGAAGCTACTGGATGTGTTGCCGAGTTCTTGGGATGTTAAAGTCCAATTTTTAAAAGAAAATGAAGAACTTGCAAACATGTCTTTGGATACTTTGATAGGGGATCTTCAAGCTCACGCGATGGAGATTAAGAAGAAAGAAACTAGGTCTGGTGCTGCTGTTCAGAATCCTAGTGTCTATGGTGTTCAGCTTAACTCTAGAAAGACTTATGGATCTGGAGTCGCCTTTGTAACAAATACAAATGCTTCATCGACTTCTTCTTCTTCTGATGGGATTCATTCTGTTTTCATGTCTGGACCTTCTTCAAATCAACAACAGGTTCAAGTCTCACCTGCTATTCAGGAGCAAGCTGCAATTTATACAGCTTTCTTAAGCTCATACAAGGATTTGGTTACTCAACCGAATCTTACTTTGGAATTGACTAAGGAAGACTATGCTCAGCTTGATGAAGATGATCTGGAACAAATGGATCTAACTTGGAATGTGGCAATGATCACCCGAAGAATTCAAAAGTTCTTGCAGAGGACAGGGCGTAAAAGCTTGGAAGGTGATGGAAAAACTGGCTTCGGATTTGACAAGAGTAAGGTCCGATGTTACAATTGTCAAAACTTGGGTCACTTCGCCAGGGAATGCGAGAAACCCAAAATGCCAGCATCAGGATTCACAACACCTTCTACTCCTCAAAAGACCAAAGAAAAGGAAGTTTCTAAGAAAGGGCCTGCTGATAATGCCCTGATTGTTTTCGAGCCCACAAGTCAGGATTGGACGGCTGTCTCCCAGCATTACCAACAGTGTCTGATGGCTCACATTGTGAATGAGGTACCTGATGAACCGTTAAATTGTATTTCATGCATTAAGTTAACTGAATCTCTAAAGGCATATCAGACAGACACCGCTGAGTTGAGGAAAAAGAATGAAAAACTAACCGAATCAAATAATTTCTTAAAAGCTAATGAGAAACTTTATGAAAAACATCTTGAGGCTCATCGGTTAGATACTCAGAAATATAAATCTAAGGTTTTTAGTCAAGAAGATGCCATTAAAAGCTATCTTGTTGAAATTGAGCTGCTAAAGAAAGAACTTACAGATTTAAAAAATGAGTATGAGAATTATAAGAGTAAAATCTTAGGTTCAAATTCCTTAACGGTTGTCTTTAATGAAATTCTTAGCAAGCATGGTACAAGTGGGAAAAAGCATGAGGGATTGGGATACCACTCAGTCCCTCCCCCTACTACTCACTGTCCCCTGCCTGTTAAGGAAGGCTTTGAAGAGATTCCAGTTGATTGGTCAAAGCTTTATGGTATAAAAGCCAAAGATGCTAAAGAGACCAAACATAACAAACCGGCAAAGGAGAAAACCAAGCGGCCAGAGTACCCCTTGCCAACGTTTGTTAAGTCTGTGCATGAATCTCCTGTTAGTGTTAAGGAGAGTGTTGAGTTAAAGAATGAATCTCCTGTAAGTATTGAGGAGATTATTGAGATTGAGGACATTACGGATCAGGAGTATCCTGAGGTTAAGAAGGTTGCAGTTAAACCTGAAAAAGTGATTTCAAAGGTTGAACCTGAAATTAAGGTTCAACCAAATAAGGGAAAAGCCAAGGTTTTAAACTCGAAACAACAAACTTTACAGTCACCTGTAAAGATTTTGCAAAGAAAATTATTAAATGAAAATGTTTCGTATGATAAACCATCAACTTCAACCTCTCAACCAAAACAAACATCTTCTAAGACGTGTACTCAATGTTCATGCTCTAGAAATGTTTCTCCACCTCCTGTGGTAATTCCTCAGCCTCAACCGTTTGTTGAGACTCGTTCTTGTTTCTACTGCAAGAAACAAGGACATTTAATCCGTGAATGCCCAAAGCTGTCAAATCAGCGCTATGGGAGAGAGATGCCTAGGACATCTGTTTATAGAAAATTTTTTTCAAAATCTCCACCTAGGCGTCACTCAAACTCTCCCAAGCCTGTTTTAAAGCCAAGTAATGTTGAGCAAAAATCTTTGCCAATTCAAAAGCCCAACATTACTTCTAATATCAATTCCGAACCTTCTAAAGTTTGGAAACGAAAAGAGTCTGATGTTGACTCTTCAGTCGTCAACAATAACACATCAGATAAAAATTCTAATTTGTTTAAAGATAAAATCCTATCTGACGTGCTTATTGTTGATGACCACGGTCGACCTAAGTCTGTAAAGGCTTGGGTCACCGTTTCTCACTAATCTCCTTCGTTTGTGTGTTGCAGCAGTCAGAACGTGTTAAAGATAGTGAATGGTATTTAGATAGCGGCTGCTCGCGACATATGACAGGCGATGTATCTCTTCTTGTGGATATTAAACCATACGCAGGAGGATATGTTGCCTTTGCTGGAGATACTGGGGGAACCATTTCTGGAAGAGGAACGCTAACTAACGGCAATGTTAGTTTTGAAAATGTGAACTACGTGGAACAGCTTACGCACAACTTGCTAAGTGTTTCACAGGTCTGTGATAAAGATTATACCACTGCGTTCACAAAGACAGAGTGTGTGATACTGAAGCCTGGGTATGTCATTCCAGAAGAATGGGTGTTACTGAGAGCACCAAGAAAGAATGAAACATACATTCTGAACATGAGAACTGTTGAGACATCGAACGAGTATACGTGTCTCTTGTCTAAGGCTTCTGAAAAGGATTCACTGCTTTGGCACAGACGAATGGGACATATTCATTTCCGAAAAATGAATTTCTTGACCAAAAATGATCTAGTGCTAGGAGTTCCGAAACAGTCATTTGCTCTAAAGGATGACTGTATCTCCTGCCAAAAAGGAAAGCTATGTAAGAAGTCCCATAAGTCTAAGCAGGTGAATTCCATAAATGCTCCATTGGAACTACTGCATATGGATCTTTTCGGTCCAGTCTCTACAAAGAGCATTGGTGGTCGGTCTTACTGCTTGGTAGTTACTGATGACTACTCAAGGTTTTCGTGGGTTTACTTTTTGACCACAAAAGGGGAAACTCCTGAGATTCTGGTGTATTTGTTGGACAAGTTGGCAAATCTGTGTAACTTGAAGGTGAAAAGGTTACGAAGTGACAATGGAACTGAATTCAAGAACTCAACTCTCGAATTGTTTTGTGCTACAAGAGGTATTGAGCATCAATTTAGTGCTCCGAGAACTCCACAACAGAATGGAGTTGCAGAAAGGAAGAACAGGACAATCATCGAGACAGCTCGGACTATGTTAGCTGACTCCAAGTTACCAATCATCTTCTGGGCTGAGGCAGTTAATACTGCCTGTTATGTTCTCAACAGAGTACTCACGGTTAAGAAAAAGAACAAAACGTGTTATGAACTTTTCAATAACCGTAAGCCAAATCTGCAGTTCCTAGAACCATTTGGGTGTCCATGCCTGATCATGATTACAAAAGATAAGGTCTCTAAGTTTGGTGATAAAGCTGTTGAAGGGATTTTTCTTGGATATTCAGTCAACTCTCCGAACAAAAGAGTCTTTAACAAATCAACGAATCAGATTGAGGAACATTTTGAAGTGAAATGTTTAAGGTATACGGAACCTCCTCAAGGAACGGGTCCGGATTGGTTTTTCAACTATGGAAACCTCTTCAACTCTTTCAATATTCCGGAAGAGGATGATACGGAAGAATTGGTTTCTATACTTCATGAACTTGATCTTACTCAAGATACCCCTGTTAATAATAAACCATTCGACCCATCTCCCAATGCAACACCCGCACCTCCACCGACTAATCCTACACCTCCACAAACTACACCTACACCTTCACAAACAACACCCACACAACCACAACCAACAACCAAACCACCACCAACTACACCATCTCCTACTCCACCATCTTCGGCTGCTCCTTCTAAAACAGTTTATAACTACACAAAGGAGCTTCCAAATGATCCAAACATGCCTCCTTTAGAGGAACCTCAAGAAGAAGATGAAATGGAAGAAACAATGACCTACTCTCACTTATTTTCTCCTGAAGATGAAGGAGAAGAAGAAGAGTTAGCCATTCCTGAGTCTGCTGCTACTCCTGAAACTGAGGGAGATTTGAACAATCTAGGTGTGGATGTTGTGCCAACTGCCATACCAGAAACTTGTATACATAAGGATCACCCCATTGATAATATCATTGGTGATCCTCATGCATCTGTTCAAACACGACAGCAAGCAAAGCAGACTTCAGCTCAGCAACTTTTGGGACTTATAGCTCATATCGATTCATGTCATTTGTCTCAAATTGAACCTAAAAAGGTTGAACAAGCCTTAAAGGATCCATCTTGGGTCGAGGCTATGCAGGAGGAACTACAGCAAATAAACAAGATGAATGTTTGGGAAATTGTTCCTCTACCCAAGGGTGCTCACTTGACGGGTACTCGTTGGGTTTACCGTAACAAAATGGATGATCGTGGGGCGGTTATTCGAAATAAAGCCCGTCTGGTAGTTCAAGGATATAGTCAACTAGAAGGTATTGACTATGATGAAGTTTTCGCTCCTGTCGCTCGTTTGGAATCAATTCGGATTTTTCTAGCCTATGCTTCTTTTAAAGGATTCCGCGTGTATCAACTTGACGTGAAGTGTGCCTTTCTATATGGAGATGTCGATGCAGTGATTTATGTGTGTCAGCCTCCTGGTTTTGAAGACCCAAAGCATCCTAATCATGTTTGCAAGCTGAAGAAAGCTTTGTATGGTCTTCATCAATCTCCTCGACTTTGGTATGAGCGACTTGCCAAGTACTTGCTGAAGAATGGTTTTGACAGAGGACAGATTGATAGCACGCTTTTCATCAAACGGGAAGGAGCGGATTTGTTACTTGTGCAGGTCTATGTGGACGACATAATTTTTGGATCAACTAATGATCAGTTGTGCAAGGATTTTGAAAGACTGATGAAATCTGAGTTTGAAATGAGTGCTATGGGGGAACTCACGTTTTTTCTGGGACTACAGGTTGAGCAATCTGACAATGGAATTTATATCCACCAGTCAAAATATGTCACTGACATGTTAAAGCGATATGAATTGCTCAACTGTAAATACTACGGCACTCCAATTGAAGCAAGACACAATCTTGGACCTAATGAGGACGATGAAGATTGCAAGGAGAAAGACTATCGCTCAATGATAGGCTCTCTCATGTACCTGACTGCCTCAAGACCAGATATAGTGTTTGCTGTTTCTCTCTGCTCACGATTTCAAGCAAATCCGAAGGTGTCTCATATGAAGGCAGTAAAACGCATTTTTGGATATCTCGCTTTTAGGCCATCTATGGGTCTATGGTATTCAAACGAGAAAAACTTCGAGTTAACTGCCTATTCGGATTCGGATCTTGGTGGCTGCAAGATAGATATGAAGTCAACTACTGGAGGATGTCAGTTCCTTGGATCGCGCTTAGTTTCTTGGCAGTGCAAAAAGCAGACTGCGGTTGCTATTTCCACAGCTAAAGCCGAGTATGTTGCTGCTGCAAGTTGCTGTTCTCAAGTTCTCTGGATTCAGCATCAGCTGCGTGATTACGGGTTCAATATCTCCATGACTCCTATTTACATTGATAATACAGCTGCTATATCTATAACACACAATCCCGTACAGCACTCTAAGACCAAACATATTGAACTTAGGTTTCACTTCATACGGGATTGCTTTGAGAAACACCTTATAGATGTCGTACATATAGAGACCCTTAAGCAGTGTGCGAACCTTTTCACAAAAGCCTTTTTGCGATCACGTTTTATTGAACTGGTCAATCTGATAGGTTTAAGGTTCTTTCAGTCAAAGAAATGATTTGTGACTTGGATTTTTAAGTTTTTAAATTCAATTTAAAAAAAAAAAAAAAAAAAATTTGGCAACAGCCACTCTTTATACTCTTTAGTATTAAAGAAAACGCGAGGTTGCAACATTTTTAAAATAGACGTTGAAGTTGTGTCTGTAAACAACTTGGGATATGATAGTACATCGGGTGACATGCACAAAATGGAATTTTAAGGTTTATCTTGGATGTGTCAGTAGGTTTATCTGACACACTTAAAACAGTTTCTATCTAAATTATCTTCATCACACGATGTATTGGTAGGCATGATACACACCGGTTTGTGAGTGAGTAAGAAGTAATAATACAACTTGTCTATTACTTTGTGAAAAATGTTATATGATGTATGACATATGTCTTACTTGATAAATGGAAGTACTGACATACACTGTCATAATTATGAAATGTAAAATTGGCATATAGTAATAATATGATTATTCGTCTAACTAATGGTGACTATTGTTGTACTAACGTACAGACCTGAATCCATTAGTTATGCAAATAGTCTCAAACTTGTTATGTTCATACTAAGGGATCCTCTGTTGTACTATGTACAGAACTGGAGCCACTAGTATCTTCATAGTCGGTTTGATGTATGCCTAAATTTAAATATCAAGTGTATGTTACGAGAAAGCCGAGAAAAACTTGGTCTGGTAATTCTACCTTGTGTGAATATGCAGTGTTTTGTTTTACTAAAGTTTATCAGTATATCATATAATAGGTTTCTCAAAATTAATATTCAAACTAACAATAAAAGTTAGCTCACAAATACGAATGTAATATGTTTAGGTGGATAAACAATACCAATAATCGTCTTGAAATAATTTTTATAAAAGGTGTTTTAAATGTGCCACGTAAATTTAAAGTGGACAAAATATACTGATGATCGAAATAACACTTACTATCCTAATAATTGCATGTTATTCCGATATGATCCCTAATCAGACAAAACAACTCCGTCACCAAAAATAGAGTGTTAGTAATTTTATTTTGTTATACTTTTACTTTTTGTGATATTAAAGAAAATACCAAAAAGATTTTTTAGTTTACTTATTTCATTTTATGCTTTATTTTATTCTAAGTTATTTTTCCCAAGTCATAAGTCATTTGGATAATCATTGCTAAAATAACGAGTAAACGGTTCTTAAAATTCGAAATCGACTCAAATCGCATCCTAACTGCTTTATGCGACGTCCCACTCAACGTCGCCTGCGACGTCCCAGACTACGTCGCACATAGGGTTAGACTATATATAGTCTCAACCGCGACGTAACACGTCACACTATTCAACATACACCTGCGACGTAGCCTGCGACGTACCATTTGGCGATTTGCAACGTAGCAATTCTTCGAGCATTTTCGTGATTTGTAGCCGTTTTCACTCCGATTCACTCTCGTAGTTTTCTTCTACTCGTTATTCCGCACACTTAGGTACCACTCTTACCCTTTTTCACCGTGTATTTTAGCTTTAATCGTTAAATGTATATTGCGGGTTTTAGGGTTCTCGGTTTGGGTTGATTTAGTTGTGTAATCGTGATCTAAACATCGTATAATTTATGTTTTCGTGATCACCGTTTAAAGCCGCACCTTGTGGTGTGTTTTGTTTTGAAAACCCCTAAATTCGAAAGTTAGGTTTCTGGGTTGGGGAAGACTGTTCGTCAGTGCGACGTACGCTGCGACGTCGTGGCCTACGTCGCTCTAATTAGTTATTCTTACTTGCCTACGTCGCCCTTCCCTACGTCGCCTTTACCGCGACGTCCTACGCGACGTCCCGCTCTACGTCGCTACTTTTATTACTGTGATTAAATTCACAATAAATAGCAAAATGCGACGTCCCCTTTAACGTCGCTCGAATTTTGTGCGACGTCACGATCTACGTCGCTATTGTTATTATTCTGATTTTCTGCGACGTCCTTTTCTACGTCGCTATTTGAAATGCGACGTCATCACCTACGTCGCTTATTACAGAAAAATGACATTTTTTGTTAACAATCAAATGTTACGTTTTTCTGACTTTTTAATTCTGTCCAGCAATGGCGAGTGATTTCTTTCAGTTCCTAGCTGAACGACAAAGATAGTGCTTACTGCTTCAGCCCAAAAGAGTGTCACTACTCGCCCGTCCGTGGCTAGAAGGATCTTCTTCCGGTCGTGGATTCTTTTGCGCTTTCTGGTGGTCCAGCACCTTAAAGTTTTTATCTGGTCACTTAGATATGACCATTTTTGTCTCAGTTGGCTAATGATCCGGTGGAATTCTCTCTTTGTCCTGAATCTTGGTTTTCTGGTCTGGAGGAATCCCTTTACCGTTATGTGGAATTCTCTCTTTGTCCTGAATCTTGGTTTTATGGTCTGGAGGAATTCCTTTATTATCCTGGATTTCGGCCTTCTGGTCTGGTGGGATACCATCCCTGTCTTGGATTTTAGCCTGACCTTGTCTTGGATTTTGGCTGTATTCGTTTAACCAGGATCTTCGGTCTAGGTTTAGGTTTAGGGTTTAGGGTTTAGGATTTGATATGTGTGTTTGTAACTTTGTACTTATTTAACATATCAATGAAACCTTTCGTTTGTGATAAGTTTGGAATACTTTGTTTGTTCTAACGCTTTTCGAGAATATCTTGTATGTTTTTGTTTTTCAGATATGGCTCTTGTTTTCGAAGCGCGTCATAATACTGCTGCTTACCTTGATGATACTTCTGATAAAGCTGCACCGTATCGTCAGATGATTGCGTTTTTGAGGCGTTCAAGGGTATTCCACGCCATTTCAGATAACACTGTGGCTTTTGGAAATCTGATTAACCCTTTCTGGAGAAACGCAAATGTTGTTACTGATAACGACGTTCGAAGACTGGTTTCAACGGTTTCTGGTACGGAAGTCACTATTACAGAACAGAGTATTCGAGAACTGTTACAGCTGAACGATCAACCGAATATGCCAGTCGGTTTTGATCATGTTTTCGTTTCGGGAGCTATGCAAAGGATTGGATATCCCGGGATTCCCACTGATCAGTACAGGAAAGCGAACCTCATACGTGTTTGGAGATATTTGATGCATGTGATTATCGTTTGTTTGGGAAATAGAAAAGGTGGAACGGATGGTATGAGCCGAAGTTTGGCTTCTGCTATGTTAGCATTAGTGTACAACAAGCCGTTCAACTTCTCGGGTTTTATATTCAAGGCTATGGTCGACAATGCAAATGCCGGGGATCAGAAATGGATCTTGTATCCGAGGTTTATTCAGCTGCACATCAATCGCTATCATCCAGATCTTCAGGCACAGGGTGATATTGATCAACAATTAAAGATTTCACCGATGATGAGTCGGATCTTTACCATTTGTGCAGGTTTTGAGAAAGGGGTTCAGGCGGCAAGGGATGTTCCCTTATTTGGTGCTATTGTGGATGAGAACTATGTACCGCCACCGGAACCTCAGTATATGGACATTCCGGCACCCCAACAACCGCAGCAACCATTTGTGAACGTTCTTGTTCAAGCTGCGGGGGAGAATGTAGATGCTCTTTTGGAGAATATTGAGCAATTCGGGCACGTGACAATCCAGCATCTCATGACACGGTTGAAAGTTCTGATTCTGAAGAAAATCCTGTTCAACAACCTGATGATGGCGGGCCAACGCCTTCGGATTCTGATGGTGCGGTCCCGCACCCATCTCAGATGGAAACAATTCGACGTCAGTTTTCTCAGAGGTACAAAAGAATTCAGCGTCGTTTGAAACAGGGGCGTGTGTATGTTCCAAAGAATACTGGCAAACGTATTCGAGACGGTGATGATCCTAAGGATGTAGACTTTGAGCCTCGTCGTCGTGTTCGTCGTTCCTCGTCTGCAAGAACTTCAGTCAACCCATCGCCGCAAGCTGATTTTGAGATTCAACCGACTCCAGCATTCATGCAAAAGATTATGGATGATATGCAGAAGATGAAGCAAAAGCTGGAGGCTCAAGACGAAAAGATTGTTGAACAAGCTGCGCTGATCGAGGTTCAATCTAAGGAGCTTGAGGAAACGAAGATTAGGGTTAATGTTTTGGAAGGCAGGTTACTTGCCTCGGGGGAGTCTGGGTCTGGGATACCCACTTTAGAGTCAAGTGAACCTGCGTCTGTAAATCTCAACCCTGTACTTGAAACTGTTAATGAAAATATTTCTGTTTTGGATTACTTTTGTGTTGATGATATTCCAGGGCAACCGAGACCGCTGGCTGTTGACTATTCATTTGCGGACTTATCGTTTATTCAAAGAATGGCTAGTGGAGTTGGCTCTGAGGAAGAAACGGATAATGATTTTCAGATGAATGAGGATGTTTCGATTGAAGAGGAACAGTTGAATTCAGATGAAACGTATGATGATGCACATTCTGGGGAAGCTTATGATGGTGCACCGATTATAGAGTCTGATTCAAGTGAAGATGAGAGACTTGCTAAAGCTCAACATGGAGAATCTAGTTCTGCTGCAACTCCAGCTCCAGAGACACAGGCACCGGACTCAGCAGTTCCTGAAACTGAATCTTCTAATATTCCTAAGAAGAAATTAACTGCTGAAGAAAAGAGAGAAAGAAATAAGAAATGGTGGCCTAAGGGACGAAATCCAGTTCCTATTCCAGTTAAATGTCAAGTGTACCGGGTTAGTCGAAATTATACCGGAGTTATTAAAAGCTGGAAGTGTCAGAGGAATCTTTTTATGATTAAGAGAGAAGATGGAGTTCAGTACTTCAGAATGCGTTTTGATAGATTGAGCACGTTGCCAAAAGGAGAGATTAATCGATTAGCTCAGCTTAAATTGATTAATCCGTTCGAAAATGATTATGCTGAGTTCATTCAGAGAAATTTACGTCGGGAAGTGTTATCGAAGACATATTCTAAATTGAAACCGACGTTGGGAACTCGGTATACATGGAAAAGGAAGATTGATCCAGTCACTAGGAAGCCTATGGTTAAAGTTCATTATCCGCCTGCTAACTGTTTGACTGAGATACCTCTGGAACCAGTTCCTTATTATTTTCTGAGAAGACTTGTAAAATGGGAACTTGATTCACAGACTGGTGAAGCGGTTATTACTTTTGTACCAGATTCAGAACCGTGGCCAGAAGTGGAGGTATATGGAATTTGAAGCAAGCAACGTTTAGACTGTATGATCCGATGAGTTTGATTAATTTTCATGAAAAAGATTTAAGAAAACTCTATGATGATCGGATTCGTGTTGGTCAGAAGAATGAGTTCAACAGATGTTTAGCCGAGCAGTTTTACAATGTTGTTACTGTTTGTGTGGCTAATGGAATTCATGCTGACGGCCAATTTCCTGCGGGCTGGGTTTAAAGAAGATTTTTGAAGACCAAGCTGAAGACACGGGGGAGTTTGTTGGTACATGTTTAGTGTCTGTCAGTTGGTCTAGCTCGTAGTTTGTAATTGGATTGAGTTTCCTGACTCCTGCGACGTAGCGCGTAACGTCGCAGGTGCGACGTCAGGTATTGGGCCTGCGACGTAGTCAACGTCGCATGGGCTTGGGCCTGCGACGTCGTGTGCGACGTCGCAGGTGCCAGATTTTGTATAAATTCGTATTTTCGTTTTCTGTTTAGGGTTGATGAAACCCTAAACGCTATTTGTCGAAATCCCTGTAATCTTATCGATTATAATACAATATAATACGTTTCGTTTGATATTCATTGAGTATTTGATTATTCGTGTGATTGTTAGTGATCTAATTGTTATTTCCGCTAGCGATTAGATTGACTCGGTGCCGTATAGATCCAAGGTTAGGGACAAACACTTGCATACATAACATCATTTCATCACTTGCAAGGTAATTCCTAACTCAAATCTTTAAATTTCATTAACTTTTTAAAAGTTAGGGTTTCAACTTTTGATCTATGAAATCCATGGTGAAAACTTGTGGTTTATGGTTCAAAAGTGTTCTTGCATAGTTGCTTAACATGATTACATGCTTGATTGAGTAGATTACTTGATAATTTGTTACTTTGATCTTCAAGTGTTGACTTTAAGTTGTCAAAGTTGCTAAATTTGTTGACTTTTGGTAACTAGTAGTTTATTTTGACTTGTTTTCATTAATTCATGCTTAGTATGGTTTGATAAACATGTTTACATGATTGCTAGTTTATTTTGAATGATCTTTAGGATTATTGAAGGTTAAAGTAAGCACGTTGTGATTAAAAATTAACCAAGTATCATACTTTATTTTAAATATTCAATTTTTAAAATGGTACTTGTGTTAATTAAATCATGGCAAGTTTCTTAGATTTTCAATAAATCCTTAGTTAGCTTTTGGTCCTTGAATATTTTAATTATTCACCACCTTAATTAATAAAGTGTTGAATATTTTTAATATGACCATCACACGTAAGCTACCGTCATTCATGTATCAAAATCTTTAAATCTTGCAAAGTTATTAACCGAACAAGTTAACACGTGTCTTTTAACCATATGGTATTTGCATAAATAAATTAGTTTATGCTCTTTTTGGTTCACTTGATATATTTGAGATAATTACATGGTTAAGCTCACTTAGATTAAGTTGCCATGAATGAAAGTAAAAATATTTGCTAGTTGTTTGAAATGACGAGCTTACTTGGATTAAACACTAGTATTATTGTTGCTTTAATACCCTTGGAATAGGTTAGACACTTATGGTTGCGAAAATTGCGGATTGAGGATTGGTTAGGCTTAGGTTTAGTTTAAAATAAATTGCGGATTTATTTATATTTTAAAGCCTACATTTCCAATTTTTGTTTAAAATTTGGAAATTAACTTAGCAATTTGTTATTACTTATGCATCTCATTTCCTTGTCAACAGATGGATCTATCAAACCCTTCGTTGAGGAAGCTTGCTTCATCCCCCGAGAATATGGACGATATTGAGAAATGGATGGGACGATACTTAGGGTCAAACAGAGTCATCATGTGGCCGGATATGAGACGCTTGGGTATTAGGGATGAGTTGGAAGATTTGATTAAGTATGATAAAGATGGCGAGGAACATGCTGCATTTTTCCATCTTTTCTCCATTGATGAGGCTATATACCGAGAGGTCGTCACTGAGTTTATGATGACTTACGAGTTCCGAGAGAGATTGGAGATCACTGATAAGAAGAAGATCACTTTTCGGTATCGTGGGAAGAAATATCATATGCCAGTTGGAGATTTCGGAGTATACCTTGGCCTTTACATATACCTTGGCCTTTACACACAGTCTCAGGCCAGTTCTGATTGGTTCACCAGCAGTTTCCAGTCTATCTCCAGTTTACCGTCATGGGATCACAAGGAGATATGGAGAGGATTGACAGGGACAACCTTCAGGAGTGGAGTGAAAGCTTCACTCATGACCCGACCAGTTCATCACATTCTTCACAAGCTCCTGTGTTGTACTATCTTTGGGAAGAGAGATGCTGGACCTGCTACATCAGAGGAGCTTAAGTTCATGGATGCGATCATAAAGAAGCAGAACCTGAATGTCGCATACATCATCGCGGATAGATTGTGGAAGGAGAAGAGAGAGGATAGACGCCACGTATTCATGGGAGCCATCATCACGAGATTGTTAGTCGGCATGGGGATTCTCACTGACCGTCACCGTGAGGATTACACCCATCACGCTAGCTCGCAGCCGTTTGATCTAGAGTATTGTAAGTTGATCAGGATCATTGATGAGGGACCTGAGAGACAGTGCTTATGGTATCAGACTCGGCAGCCCATTCCTGGATGCTTCATGACCAGGAAGCGCGTGACTACCGAGGATAGAGATGTTGGTCCCCAGCCACAGAGACCAGTTGCAGCAGAGATACCTGAGACATCAAGAGGAGCAGACACATCAGTACTGCCTACACAGGCCGTTGTGCATCACACGGATCCGGTCACTCCTCTTACTCAGTACTATCTATTAAATGCTTTACAGGTTATCCGTGATCAGCAGGTTCTGACAGCTAGGACACATGGTACTCCTGAGCCTGATCACTTCTTATACAGATGTGGACCACCACCTCCACCCACTACCCATACCACCACTCACCCATACACCACCACTCGCCCATACACCACTTTTCCTCCACCACATCCACATACCTCCACTCAGCCACCACATCCATATAGACGCCCACGCACACCTACCACCTACACCGCACCATTACCCACTCACAGATCCACATCTGATATAGCCAGAGTCTACTCAGTACACATACCATCACCAGCCCGTCATCAGGCATCATTGCCTCATCCGACTGTACCCATTCCGACCCATGATCAGCATCCAGAGGCTAGCACATCATACAGACCAGATCTGCTCTACATTGGTACCGATGCATTGTTCACTGGTAGCATCGGCCCTTACTTGGATTTGGGCCCCATCTTCTCAGATCAGGTTCCTACTGAGAGCACTCTCAGGCAGCTCTACCTTGATATGTTACAGACGGCAGGTGTTACCACTGCGGACATGCTCGCACAGGGTTATGATGATATGATGGCACTTCCAGCGATGACTCTCAGGCAGATATTGATTCAGAGAGGACTACTACCTCCAGATGAGCAGAGAGTATCTAGCGGACAGCAGTCAGTTGCAGGACCTCCAGCTCAGCCTGATGACATACCAGCAGAGGATCCTCCATTCTAGACTACTTATCTTATTATTCATATTTCATATCACTGACTTTTGTATTATATTGATTACAGTGATCTCTATCTTGCACTTGGTTAAACTTTTGGGATATTTTTCGACCTTTATGGTTGAAACTTTATATTTCGTTTATCGTAGTTACTTATTATGTTTGTTTCTTTATTTTAGAATAAGTGATTGAATGTGTGATGAATGAGAAATGAGCCCGCACGAGATGACGGGCGTTCAAAAAAAAGAACCGTGATATCAAAAGGCAGACAACCAAGGAATTCACAACTGCAGACAACGGAACTTACACATCTCAGGAGAGGAGCTTTGGTCTATCTTCTTCTGAAACTCGCACATGCACCGCAGACTCTTCAAAGATCTAAGTGTGGAATCTCAACCCACACTCCAAGACATCTTAGCCAGAATCGTCTCCAAATCTTAAATCACAAAAGTGTGAAATTCACTAATAAAAATTTCCACTTACATTATGGGTCGACTCTTAGCCAAGCATGAATGAGAAGCGCTGTGCACCAGAATAGGACATGCGGAGCTGAATCACTCTTAATGAAGATCTTCGAATCCTCAGCTTTCGCCTCTAAACGTCTAATCGTCATCTGGGGAGTTTCTTACCTTTCACCTCGTTTACATTGATTCATTTTGTTAGCTTAGGAATGCAAAGTAATCTATACTCTATCCTAAACTTATCACTAAGTGTGGGATTCCAGCCCAAACCAAACACTTGAGAAACATTTTCTATATGTTCAAACTCTAAGTGTGAGATTATATTTTCAAATATAATCTCAACTCAAGAGAACATTAGGGACAATGTTCCTCCAAGTGTGGGATAGCGGGTATAGAATACCTTGAATTAGATGTTTCACTGATTCTAATGTCCAAATAGCTTTACTCAGAAAATGTTCCTCAAAATTTCAAAATTTTCAAAACTTTTTAAACAAAAATAATAAAGTATAAGCTGAATAGTCCGATTAGCTCTACTATTTTTGAGTTACGATATCTTTCGAAGAGAAACCAGTTCCAATATGAGTTAGTTATTCAAGAATATTAGGAAAATTAAGGTAGAAATTTCTTAAATAAGTATTAACAATCTAAGGAGCATGGCTAGGCACATACAAACCCAAATTTGCAGTGAGGTTTTGAGCCTTAAAAGCATTCATTTTAAATGCTACATTGTTTCTTGTGTGTGCCGATGCTAGTATCTCTAAATTAGAACTTGTTCCTGACATACGTTTCGAGACCACATTGGAGAGTACCGTACGCGGTATAGGTGCAATTAAATGATCTCGACATTCCTTAGGATTTAACCCATTCTTACATACCTTTTCAAGCCCAAAACCCTTCCGATACACATTTTTAGTATCGATGATCCGCCTAGAAAAACCCTTTGAGCCTAAACCTTTCGTTTCTTCAAAACCCTATATCTTTAACCACTTTTCCCAAATTCCCAACAACTTATCTTGGAATTTCTAAGGTTATGAAAAACATCTTGAAGAATCTCTTTCTGAATTGATCTACTCCTCCGTGATCACCAAAATCATAAAATCAAGAGTGCGAAAAATTGGCACCAGAAGAAAAGACTCGAAGAAGTCCGTGATAAGAAAGAAGAGATTTCCGAAAGAAAATCAAAAATATCCTTGGAAGTTCTCTGGCAAACAAGCTCTAAAGAAAGAAAAGAAAATAAAAAGCAGAAAAAGAAAGAAAAGAAAAAGAAAAGAAAAAGAAAAGAAAATAAAGCTAAAGTGCTTCAGAGTATCAATCTTTCAAAGAACGATTCAATGAAATATGAGTAGCTATCTTCTCCGTTCTACAATAAGTTTTTCATGATTCTTAGAATGCCCATGATAAGCAACCCCTTATAACCAAAAATCACCATTATCCATACCCCTCAACCCTCACAAACACTACAACCCCTCGAATGTCTTGGGATAATTAGCGCCGTCCTCTTCCTAAGTGGTGGAGATCCGATTCTCGACCAAGCTTATGATGATGAGTGTTGCATGACTGGCTATTTGAGCGATTTCGATTGTGCTAGATTGATAGGACACCCGATACACTCTGAGAGAATTGAGTGACCACCTTTAGTGATATCGCCTAGTCATGTATACTCCAAGATCAAGAGATTTGGAAAGTATGCCTGGAAAGTCAATACTTATTTTTGAAAGGATCATCTTAGCTTTCCCTATGTTCTCTAAATAATTTTCTCATATGACAAAGTGGTAACTTTTTGGAGGTGCTCTAACTCACCTAAAATCTATAAAATGTTTTCACAGGGACACAACTGAGTGTTGCTTGAGGACAAGCAACGCTTAAGTGTGGGATACTTGATGTGACCCAAAAAGTCATGTTTTTAAGTACTTATTTTTGCACTTTTTGGACTATTCTTTGGTGAAAACATTTCAAAAAAATCATTTATCATCATAAATCACCAAGGTAGTCTAAATACGGGCGTTGCTACAAAAATCAGTAAAAACATCCATTTTGCACGCAAACCGAGGCAAAAACAATCACCTTAAAATTCCATTCTTGATTATCCTATCAAAGTAGATCTTAATGCATATTTTATGATTCAATAGGAAAATCCAAGATCGGTGGTGAAAGAATCAAGAGAAACGGGTGAAGAACGAAGAAGATGTGCAGTCTAGAAGCCCGTCGATCGTCATCCGGAACACGCAAAAGTCAAACACTTCCAAATTTGTCAAACTCAGTGTCATTAGAAGCGTAACAGAAAAACGAAGCCAACGGCGCAAGAATCAAGCAAATCGGAGCCCAAACGAAGAAGATACGGACGAACCAAGCAACCGAGAAACAAGCGGAGGCCAAACCAAGCACCAACCCCCCTGGCCCTAGGTACCGTATACGGTACCCTAGGTGCCATATACGGCCCTTGGGGTGCCGTATACGGGGTCTGGTGGCTTGTGAGGTGCCGTTTGCCCCCCCCCCCCCCCCCCCCCCCCCCCTCCTTGGTCCGATGGTCCCATATGCAGCTTGGATGCTTGTATTTCAAGCTTCAAGACTTGTACCAAGTACAACTAGTTTCTCCTATAAATACCTCATTCATTCCACCATTTCAAAACACACCTTACACCTCTCATTTCACATACTTCTCTTTCTCTCTCTAAAATTCTCTCTCTAGCACTACTCTTAGGAGTTAGAGGAGAATTATTCTTGTAGTTAGTTCTCTCTCTAGTTTCTCTCTCTAACACTACTCTTAGGAGTTAGAGGAGAACTAGAGAGATATAAGTTAGTAGTTAGAGCTAGAGGAAAGTTGTAATTGGGTAATCAAGCTGTAGCAAGGTTATTCAAGTCAGACTGTTGTAATCCTCAGTATTACTCTTCTAATCCGGTGATATTATCTTACTTTCTTACTGTTATAATGTTTACTTTGCATATTATTTCAGTACGATTTATGATTATTGCCATGCTGATTAGCTAGATTAATATGTGATTGTTGAAATGTAGATGTTAGGATTAGGGATGATGTTTAATTAATATCTTATATACGATCGGTAGTTGTTATGCTGCATACATGTTTAGACTTATCCTGGATGTAGACTTAATTAATCACCCTTTCTGGTCTCTCACGTGACTATTGCTTTAGGATAGGATCTGATCAACCCTAACTACGAATACACAGTTATCTCCTGTTTGTCTGAAACTGTGAGATCGCCATAACACGTCAGAATACTTGGTATAGCGTTGGAAATACCGCTGGTAGAGTACAAATACGTGGAAGCCAAGGAAATGCCGGTGGACTATCTCACCGTGGATTACCTGGAAGCAACCCTTCCAGACACGGGTCTAGGTCTTGTTAAGCCGTGAAAATGCTATAGTACACCGTTAAACTACCTCTGGTTATAAAGCTGTGTAAAGATACATTAGGTCTTTAAAACACCGTAGATATACCTAAGGTTAGAGTACTGTGGAAAATAAGGTCACTATACACTGTACGCATACCTAGGGATGAACGACCGATGGCAAAGGAGGGTCTAATCCATGACGGAAGTATTAGAACTAAAACAGATAAAACATGAGTTAGGAAATGAAAGCAAGGATACCGGCTGTGTTCCCAGATGCTTAAAACCCCTAAACTCTACTTAACTGATAGTTTAACTTATTCAGCATACAACCAGTATTACTCTGTTAAAATTGGATAGACATAGGTGTTAAGAAAAGTCAGTGTTGTGGACTGTCGCCTTATTCCTTAACCCCATTCAGAGGGTCGCTTGGTCTCCGAAAGAGACGGTGAGGTGGGTCTGAAGACAGTCCCATCTGACCAGAATCAGGATAGCCTAGGATTCAGTGACATATGCTTTAGGGTTACACCTAGACGTAGGGTCCTAGTGTTTACACCGACTGTTTAGAAAATTCTTAACCAGAGTAATCACCTATCATCAATATAATATCATCCCGAAACCCTAATCGTCGAAGTTTCAGCAATCACTCTCTACCTGCTGCTTATATTCTCGTTTACTTTTCTGCACTTTAATTTATGTCTTTAGGTTAGATTAGATAAAACCAAAACCCATACCTACCTTGTTTTAAACCCATCCTATTGTCAAGTTATCTTTGGTAGGTTCCAATTCAATTCAATTCGTTCCGATTTTGAACGACACTCGAGTTATACTTGCCGCCTTACCCACAAGGTAGGTAGCTTGCATAGTTTGAGCCCAGCAAATATAAATTTTTAAAACTTTCAACCGCTCGTGCGTCTCGGTAGCCGTCGGTGAAACGACTCGGATTCTAAAACCCGACTGACCGCTGGGACCGCGACAGCACGTAACCAACCTGAAGAAATGTTACATATGATCAAACTGTATGAAAACGCAAGCCGGGCTGATCTCCCGGGCTTGTAAGCATATATATTTAATGAAAGTTTGCGGTAGCATTCTTCTGCGTTGTGCAAATTCATAGCTTGTTTATCAACGATATACCTGTTTCAAACTTATAAAAATAAAACAGAAAATCAAAACCGCCTTCGGCGTCGTCGCACCGTGTAATGGCATATGATTCCTTATGCAATCAGTTATGACCAAGGCGCGTTGCGAGCCTGCCCCCATAAGGGAATGCCTTCTAGCTTCCGCTGGCAGAGGTCCACCAAATTATCATTTGGAAGAGACCGGAATATTGGTCGGGCCGAGGTCAAACCTCCGCCACACACTAACTCATAATTTAGTCTAGAAATCTACAACTAAGTCATGACAACGCAAATGGTTCGAACTAACAAAACGCGTGCAATTACGAAACGAACGTTGTATTGATAATTACAAAATTACAAGTACGGGGATGCCGGCCTTACAAGTTTGCTAGCTGTCTACGGCCGCATCCCCAAAATTTCATTTACAGAGAGTTTTTCATTGTCTATCCTCTCTACAAAAGGTATAACCAGAGACTTCAGCGCTTGGCGAGCCTATTGTGATCTCTGATGGCAGTCCGGGTTAAGCCGGGCCAGCACAGCATCCGGAAGCGGGTTCGGGAGTGTGGGAACATGTTCCACCATAAGATTTATCATCTCCATAACCTCCAACTACTGAACCGCAGTCACAAACTCCTTAAAGGGGCCGGTTATGCTTTCAGAAGTGAGAGCAAGCTTAACGATCCCCGGCACCCCCTCCGCAAACGCTCCAGATCCTCGGACAATGATAAATTTTCAAACTCTTCATCACGCAGATCCTTTACAGTTGAGGATAGCGTGGTCTCAAGTTCCGAGATCAGCTTCATCGTGTTCTCAAGATCGGTGGTGTGCAGATTGAAGCTCTCTTGAAGTTTCTGGTCTTTTTCCACCACCGCGGCATGATCTGCCCCCAAAAATGAAACACGCTTCTTTAGGGGCACAAGGGCAGCATCCGATTGCTCCCTCCTGCGCCGTTCTGTCTTCAAGCCAGCCTCAGCTTTTGTTTTAGCTTCATTGGCTAGCCGTAGCTCCTCCACCTGGGCTCGCAGCTTCTCCCAGAGGGCGGCCACCTCTTCCTCCTGCTTGCGGCCGACGTCAGCAGTTAAGCTGAGCTGCTCCGTTACTCTCTCAGTACAAATTTGTTCGTTGCACTGGAGAGCGTAGTTCCAGAAGGACAGCATCGAGCGAGCCCGCTTTGCCTCATCGGCCGACAAATTCTGAGTTCTCTCGGAAACGGTAGGAGGCACGACGTGCCCAACAAAATCCCGCAGCAATTGGGCATCCCGAGCCAGATTGTCAACTTTGAACCCCCACCCGGGCACAAAAGTAGGGGCATCGGTACCAACATATCCTGACAATGGCACCTTTAAAAAATGGTCCAAGTCAGCAAGCCCGGAGGGGAGATGGCTATAATGGGGCCGCGAGCAGCGCCCTTGGGTGGCAGTGAAGACTGAGGAGGCCTGAAACCCTCAGCCGACGCAGTGCCTTTTACAGCCCTTTTGCCGGACACATGCGGCGGACGGCGGACACGTCGCGGCTCATCATCGTCCGTATCTTCATCGATCAGCTGACAAAGAGGGATCTTTATGCCCGGATCAGCTGCAAAATAAACCAAAATTTTAGAGAAAAAGCTAATAATAACTAAGCAAATGATGTCGAGGATACGCACCATTCTCAGGAATGTAATAATCCCCACCTGTACTCAGAGCTCCCGAAAGTTTGGCCAGATTCATATCCGCCACCTAGGCCACCGTCATCTTCTTACGCGGTTGGGCGGCAACGACTTTCTTCGGAGCAGGTGTGGACCCGCTAACCGGCAAGGTAGCCTTCCGCTTGACGGGAGCGGTATTATCCCCGCTCAACTTAATCACCAGGGGGTTGCCTGCGGTTTGCCCGACGGGACGGTGCGAGGCTGAGGGGGGCCAGACGAGGTAACAGCCTTCTCGGGCTCACCAGTCGAAGTGCCTTTTGCTACCACCGGAGGGGGGACATCCTCCTTGGTCGAAGAATTTCCGACCTCAGCCATAGCACTGGCTGCATCTTTCTTCTCCGCCTCTACGGGGCGGCGAAAGTATATAAGGCGATCCACGTTCTGTGCCTTCAAAACCGTATTTAAGTCCATTTCTGCAAAAAAATAAATAAGCATGAGCACACGGAAGTATGTTTCTAAAGCAAAGCATAATTTGCATCCCAACCCGTACCATGGCCGTCTAGTTCGACGTACGGAACTTGGCCCCGATAGGGCCAAAAAGAGCAAATAACACCCATCACCAACACATATCTGCGGTACGACCGCATCTCCAACCTAGCCTCCTTGCAAACATCAAGGAGATGCTGCTCTGCCACCGTCAATTTGGGCATGACACCGACGTTTTTGGGCCGTTCGTGTTGCCACACGCGCTCCTCCGCGTAATCACGAGGCACGACGGACTCATCCACAAAAAAGAACGAATCCCGCCAGTCGTCCAATTTCGACTCCTGGCCCCCAAAAAAATTGTTCTTCTTGGAAAAGGTATACCACCCAACCCCGGAAGTGGCCATGCGAAAGCATGCATGAAAAACATTGACGGAGGGCGGCAAGTTCAGAGATCGAAAGAACATCTCAAAAATTGTAACTTTCTGCACTGCAAAGGGATGTAGTTGGCAGAAGCCAACTTTGTAGTGCCTCAGGACCTCCAAGAAAAATAAAGTTGGAGGCACCCGAAGGTTTCCCTTATCCATAGTTCTCCAGTAAATTGCCACCTTCCCTTCTGGTGGCCCATTGGCCCGCTGCTCAAACGTCGGTACTACTGGATTGTACTTAGCAAGACATCGGTACTCGTCGACCACTAAGGCTAGGGTCTCATCGTTCACCGCGATGGCCTCGTTGGCCACGTTGGCCGGGCCCTTGCGAGATGCCGTGTCATCGCGGTCAGCCATGGCAAAATATAAAAGTGGAGAGAGGAAGGAACGGACCTGACAAAACTTGAAGATCGATCGGAAACTGCAAAGCACTTGAAGGATTGATCGGAAAGTGAGTCGATCGCCAGAACTTCAAAGGTTTTTCAATTTTACTAATGAAGTGAATGAAAGCATAAACCGTAAAAGTAAAAAGCCGTGTATTTATAGCATGCAGCGAGCGGGTCGGGCCATAATGGGCCTCATCCATGGTCGTACACGTGTCGCAGGATCTCACGATCCGAAAGGAATTGACGTGTGTCGAAAGATCTCACGATCACACAATTACAGTTGTAAATGCTGACGCAAGACCATTAAAAGCATGCCTCATGCGTCCCATCGTTGCCAGGCGCGGGGCTCGAGGCTACAGGTACTTGGTAAAAATAAAAGGCGTGTGTTTAATAATTCAAATAAAACAAAGGCACGGCGTCGGGAGAGACTAAAGTCCGCCATCAAATTTCCGTGCGCAAATTTCATAACGGACTTGGGGGACTTAATGACATCCAATGTCAACATCTATGTGGGAACGCAAAATACTCCCTCTGAGCGAAGTCATTCATTTGCGGGATCGGCAGAAACTCCGTGCCCACACCGATCTCGGACCACGAACATGGACCCGGAAACGGAACAAGCTCCACGGATCGAGGGCATTCTCTTCCGGAGTCGGCCGCTATGTATTCCAGGCCGGCCCCAAGAACAACCCCGGGTACACATCGCAACGCTGATAATAATACATGTTGCTCATGGTAATCTGCGCCAGGAGCAGGTAGCCGAATCATGCTGATCAATCATCGCACATGCAAAGAAAGTCAAATACACTGTTGCTCATGGTAATCAGTGTTGGAGCAGTTGCCTGAACCACGCCACCCAGTCATCACAGTATCTGACCATATCTTTCCTCACAAAGAGTTGGTCGAGCAAATCGTACGGATATCACCAGATGACGTCGTGTGGCTACTTGGTTCATCAAACTGATCTCAACATCAATATAAATACCTCTAGTGCTTCATCAACAACAACAAGCACCCCATAAATTCAACAAAAGGATCTAAGCTCTATACCACCCTCGATTGACTTTGTCTCGAACTGGGTTTGTACGTTAATTGGAGTGTAGAAGCTTAATCCCTCATAAACCTCATTAAACCTCATCCTCATTGCACTCAGACGAAACAACGCTTGATCAAAAAGTCCCTCTCATACCGATAGGCTAAGAGCCCTCTTGTGTTAGCATTGTAGATTAGATTGCGACAATCCATTTCATACATATTTATCTATTAACAATTGCAGAATGTATTAGAAATAAATAAAAATGTCGACAAGGTAGTATAAGATAATAAGTCTAGCGAGTAGATCCCTATAGGCTATAGATAAATGACAGAACAATCTATGAATTTCAAAACAAATATTAATATGGGTTCATGGTTCGACCCTATTAATTAATACGAGTATGTAATTAAACCTAGCTGTATAGATTGTGAATTATATGTTCATTGAAGGTTTGGAGGTGGTTCTATTTAATTAACTTTAGGCTGTTGACTTAGTGGGCAAACTACGAAATTAAATTTTGGTTTTAAATTATGTATGACTACTATTATGGGCTGGAAGGTTTAAAATTTGTGTGATTTATCATATCTGTAAAGTTCAGCTTCAATGGATGTAATAAAATGATTAACATCATAAAAGCTAGTTAATTGTATGGGCTAGGGGCTAGGGGCAGAGCCACGTTGAAGTAGAAGATACAGATAGTTGTAACTACGGGTTCATTATCTATGTTTGCTATAAAAAAAAACTCGTTTTTTGTTGTATTCTTTGTTTTTGCAAGGGGTTACGCAAATTGAGATACGGATATTACGTGTCACCTCAAATTCTGAATCTGCCACTGAACGAGCTTTCAGGTAATTCTTGTATTAATTTATATAGATATTTTTGAAAGTGTTGATGACCAATAACTAGCCAAATCTAAGCTCGATCTATGCATTTTAATGTATATAGCCCAAGTTTGTAATCATTAGAAATCTTCAATTAGGACCTTAAGATAACAAAAATCTTTCTTTTTTTTTACCTTTTCTTTACAACTTTAAAAACTTTAACATTGTTGATCCTATATACTTAATCATTGACAGCTTATATTGTTAAACTTATACAAAATCCAAACCCTTAACATGGAAGTTACACGTTTTCAGGAAAGAATTTATATGTATGATTAATCCGCATTTTGGGGTGAATAAAGACGCATGTTTTAGGCTCTCCCATATTATTATACTCATAGCAAATAACAAAACAATATACATTTAAGAAAAAGAAAAAAAAAAAGACTTGGCAATATGAAAGATGATGTGATAATTGGTGTAATAGGACAACATGCAGATGAGAAGACATTAGTGAGAAGATTATTTTGGGTAGTAATTCGTACATCACATATTTTTAGCCATACACCATCAAACGTGTTTTATCACTACAACACACTAAAGCATATTTAGTACTGCATGTCTATAATATGTGGTGTACGAATCACCACCAGGGATGATTTTTGTTGGGTTGCATAGAGTTGAGTGTGAGAGAGTTTAGATGCATGGCTGACACTTTACAGAACAAGTTTCTGAGCTCAAGTAAACCATTTGAGGTGATACACACTTTTTGTTGCTAGTGCTCAATTGGTTCAGATCCCAACCATACTTTCTGTCACAACTATTGTACGATTACTGTTGCAAGTGCTATGCCTAGAACAAAGTATATTGTGGCATTTTGCTTATTTAGAGTCATGTCATTTTCTGGACATGAATTTTGGAGTAGGCGTGAACATAGTCGGGTTTCGGGCATACCCGACCCGGTTACCTGAACCGGGTATTGGTCAACGAGAAAGAAACCGGTTTGTTGACCAACCCGACCCGGGTATTTGACCGGGTTTTTGACCGATTTCGGGGTTTTTCCGGGTTTTCAACCGGGTTTTTGACCGGGTTTCCAACTCGACCCGGTTTGAACCCGGGTTCAACCCGGTTTTGAAAGCAAAAAACCCTACCCGGGTCCCTACCCGCCGGGTACTCAAAAAACCCAAACCGGGTAGGGTCAAACCGGGTTTGACCAGATCGGGTTTTCGGGTTTGACTTCGGGTAGGGTATAAACCCGGTTTTTTTGAACACCACTATTTTGGAGTATGATATTTAGAATCATGTCATCGAATAGGCCCAATATCTAATAGATGGACCCTATGGGCCTTACGACTATTAAGTTATGGATCACTAGGTTAAGCCCATTGCTATGGAGGTTTGATTCAAAAATAAAGAATACAAGGTTTTAATGTTACAAAAGGTTGTATGGTCGATTTAGATCAGCGACAGAGCAACATAGAAGGTAAGGATCCATTCGTTATATGTAGTGTAAATTTTTTATGAAAAATTATATTTTAGCTACATTTTTATTTGTGATACGGGTTCACAAAAATTGGGATATCAATGCTACGTGTTACTCTAAATCAAGGTTTTGTCGCTACTAGATATTTTCTTTGTACATTATATCCTTGAAGTCGCATTAGATTGTGGATTCGATGTTTGATCTAAGAGCCAACTTGTAACAGAGCCTAGGTGATTTGGAACCAAACCATATTAACAAGTACGTGCTTAAGCTTAATAATTTGACAAGTCTTACAGGTAGTAGAACTTAAGCTTTAATAATTAGAATCGAGCGTCCAACAAAACATATCCAAGGTGGTTGTTTAAACCGTGTCTATTTGTTAACGTCTCTTTAATCTAAAAAAAACTATTATTCTACAATAGATAATACAGTATAATACATAATTACCCATTCATAACTAGTCTTTATCACTAATGAGGAAACTAATGAAATAATTATCGCAAAATCATTGTAAATAGATAATTGCATATTTTAATAACGTAAACATAGTTTATGATATATGCGTATTGTAGAACCTACTTTCACAAACTTGGTTAATGTGGCGTAGTGATGTGCTAAAATCAACGTTATAAAAATAAAATAGAAAATACCAAAGATTCAGACTAAAATACAATTAAGCAAATGTACCTAATCGCACAATAGTATAGATATGGTAAGATCCTAGTAAATCGTCTCCACAAGGAAGAGTATGTGAAATTAAATAATTAATTAACTACTAATTAAGCTAAAGAAAAGCAAGTAAATATTGGGGCTTTGTATGTTTTAACGACAGACAATCGAAAAGAAGTTTAATTGAAAAGTAAATAAAAGAAAGCAATTAAAAGATAAATCAATATCAGATGGATGAAATATGTTTGCTTAGACCGTTTAACCTCTAGTTATTGGATAGATGGATTAAGTACTGGATCGGGATTAGTCAACCTAGAAGACACAATTTGAACTTATTAGTTATCACGTCAAAGTCACATAATTAAGATTATACAACCCAAGTGTCATTGAAGTTTAAAACCTCGTAATTATAAATTGTGCAATTAATGAAATCACAAGTTAATCTGTGACCTTACTTTCTCACAAATCATCAATCATGCAAGATGTCTCTAAACATGATCCACCCATGTTATTTATCAATTAATTCAATTCAACTCTTTCAATTTGGTCTAATCAAAATTCGCAATCAATAAATCAGTTGACAAGAGCAAACAAAAACATGTAAAAGTTGTCATTAATTACAATCAATCAAGTTTACTAATTGAATGAATTAAATCACCAAAAACATTAATTGTTCGGTGACAACCGTGAAATCAAAGCATATAATTACAATCACGAATTTATCCAACAACTAGAGTAATTAAGTCTAAACAAAAAATAAAAACTTAGCCCATGGTGATGGGTTCAATCAAACAAGAAATCAAAGACAAAGTCATGTTCAAAATCGAATAGAAATCAAGCAAACCAATGTTTTCAATGTTTTGTTATGATGTAGAATCGATCCTTTTTTTTATTGCAAAAAAAATGTAGTATCGATCCTCTCGCATAAGATGGATGAAAAGATTTGTTCTTGACTTAGGATTTCTCTAAAAGTCGCCTCCTAGCTCTCCAATTCGACTGGAATAAAGGTTAACCCCAAAAATAGGGTTTAAAATCATATTTATAGTGAACAGATGCGGGCTGATTTCACCTGACGAAATTCTTCATCGCGTGGCGAAGTGAATTTTATGAATATTGTTACTAGATTTCGCTAGGCGAAACTATTCATCACCTGGCGAAATTTTCTTTTCTCAGCTTTTCTTCAATTTGCTATAAAAGTTTCGTTTTCTTTTGCATTCCTTTTCATTTCTATCTGTATCAACCTAAAATGAATTCCAAGCAAAATAAGTATCAGAAGTTCATATAGTTATCTAAATAAATAACAAATAGGAACCGATATAGCTATAGAAAAGATGTATAAAACGAGCCATATCATATACCCAAATGTTGATCAACTTTAAACACCAATATTTTGTCCAAGTATTTGAAAACGATGTCTCAGTTTAAAAATCAAAAACTTGACTTGTCCAATCACATCATACCAATGACACTTATGATATTGCTAATATAATTCGAAAAGATATTGTTTTTTTTTTAGTAACACATAAGCAAATCAAGAAGCGAAAAACGTATTTGAAGTTAACGTCCTATACATTTAAATTGCCTCCCCATAACTTAAAGTGTCGGATGTCTTCCTCATTCAAGTATGCTCTCTAGCTACCTTTGTATACAGGTATAATAGTATAACTATCTATAATGTAAAGGACACAACAATAATAACATCTAATTCCGTAGAGGGTTGGTATGTATTCTCTCTAGCTACCTATGTAGAGGTATAATAGTATGACTGCCCGCTCTCGACGGAATTAGATGTTATCGTTGTTGTGTCCTCTACATTTAAATTGTATAAAGAAGGTTATAGAAACATCATTTTATTATCTTAACAAAGTAATACTCTATAATTCAAGAATGTCAAGAATGTCTAATACTCTAACGTTTATGTTTTTTTTTATGTTATAAAATACTCCATTTATTACTAACCAAGTGGATGCTGAGCTGGTTTCACATCTTTCATTGACTGGACGACAATCGGCCCTAAATGCCAAACTTTAACCTGCTTTCGGCCTCATTTCCGCTTTTGTCTTTTACGCTACTAACTTTTTCCTACATTCTATGAAGGCCGACTAAAAATACTTTTATATTTGTAAATCCTGTTTAATCATATGATAATGATAATAAATACGGAGTACATTATCTAGTTGTACTGGAATACAACAGTACAGAAGTCCGTCAATATCATATTAATATCCTGTAACTCAAAAAAATAATGATATTACTATTACTAGTGTAATTTTGGTTCGATGCACGTCTTCGTATTTTCGTAAGATGTACGTAGTAATATATTGATAGAAAACGAGTATATTTTGCCCATGCGTTACAACGGTGTGACAACTCTCCAAATTAGGTATTAATTAACATTTAAGCATGTGCATTCTTAAGCTAATTTCCTGATTAAGTTTTAACAAAACTTTTTGATGTGATGTAAGCCTAGCAAGCCCGGTACTTTTAAACAAAAAGTAATACGTAATAAGTAAGTATTAAAAGTTACGTACAAATATATCGGAACGAACCCGACAAAAATAAATAACAAAAGTTTCGTGACACAAAAATAATTAATAATATAATTATTAATTACGAGTAATTATGTATCTATAACAAATAGATAAAATGGTCTAAATATACGTTTAACATAAAACGTATTATAAACGAACAGAAACAATTCTAAAACGCACATAAAAGGTCGAATCATAAAAATTGCAAATTTTCTCATTCGTTTGGAAGTAATTAGAACATTACCTCAAAATATGAAATCCTAAATTAACTGAAATTTGGCGCTCAATTACGTACGCGCAGTAAAATGTACAAAATTGTACATCTATTTAAAATAATGATAACATCATTATACTGATTATAAATAACGAACCAGGAGAACACCTACAAAATAAAAATATAAAATGTTTATTTTTATATTGCTATAATTATACCCGTACTCGAAATTGATGTACCAAAATCGGCCACCAAACCTCAATAATTGAGGAGACCGTCTCTGTAAATAGCCATACTCGTTTAAATTATATTACTCCCTCCGTTTCCTTCTCCTGATCATTCACAAACATCACCAATAATTCATCTATCTTCTTCCCCTCTTAAAAACTTACAAGATCAGTAGCAACAAGTAGTAGCAGAAGTAGAACAACAAGATCAGGAGCAGCATCATCATCATCATCCGTTCATCATTTCATACCTCTCTCTCTTTGTAAGAACATCTTTAATTCTTTGAATTTCTAACTTAAATTCGTTTATATATAGTGATAACATATCAAAATCTATACATATAACATATATGCTTGATTATTATGATGATGAACATGAAAATGGTTTTATAAAACCCAAAACAACAAAACTAAAATCTATACATTAAAATTTGTTAAAATGGTGCAATAACGTGTAAAAACGACACGAAACACTTGTTGTGAACATTTGGAACTTATGTATTAAAGATTAGAACCAAAAACCATCGGGTATATTTATTAACAGACACGAACAGGGACTGAAAACGAGTCAAGATCCGGCGGATCACCCAAGGATCCGGCGGATCCACACCTGGAAAACATATGAATCCGGCGGATTCAAGGGAATCCGGCGGATTCCCGTGTCCGACCCGCACACCGCGATCGTTTAAACTTCGATGAACGAGTAAAAGACAAGCACGATCCGGCGGATCCACATAGGATCCGGCGGATCCTAAAGAAAGACACGGACGAATCCAGCGTATTCACATGAATACGGCGGATTCCCGAACCTTCACACGACCAGCCTTGTGAACACAAACGAATACGGCGGATTCATCAGAATCCGGCGTATTCCCAAACAAAAACGAAACCTGATGAAAATTATGATGAATACGGCGGATTCACCCGAATCCGGCGTATTCCGACTTTAACTTGAATCCGGCGGATTCATTTAAATCCGGCGGATTCCCGGGTCTGGTCAACACTTGACTTTTATTTAAAAAAAAAAACATAAACGCTTCCGTTAACGATTTCAATTATATGATACATTTACGAAACATTGTAAACTATTAATAATACATTAATGAGATATATCCGAGACACGGACTTTGGACTTATTTAATTAGTACGAACAAACGATATATGACATATATATATATATATGAACTTTGTAAATTATACGATTTGGATACGATTATACAATCGGGACATTTAAACTTTTTAACATTTATTAAACAAACGTAAGGATAGTAAAAACAAATAATATTTATTTTATAAACGGAATAAATATATTATCGAGTTTTATAACAAATAAAACTTACAACCTTTTTAAAATACGAAGCAACGTATTTCAATATGTATATAAATATATACGAGAACACACGATATATATATAGACACAAACGTATACGTTTTCTTAAACAAATGAAAACTTTTATATATTTTGATATACGTAAACAATGTATTGATTAAACATATATACATACGACATTAAAGAATATATATTCACAAATATATATATACAATGATATTGGAATAACGTTTGAATTATACGTACAACTATATACAAAGTATACATGCAAAAGACAACAAAACGACCTTCCGTTATATATAGACAATTAAATAATTGTTTGTACACTTAACAAGTATACGATTTGAGAAATAATAACAATTTTTCAAAACAATATCACAACTAAATTCAACAACTTATATTCTTAAGAAATTAACCATTTCTTCAAAACAAACAAACAATTAACATAAGTGATTAAAACAAATCAAATGTACTTATGTTAATATATTTATTGTATATAGGTTAACATACTTTGGGCAATTATCTGTTTGGCTGCTAGCTTTCATACCGAGCAAACTACAGTGAGTTCACAGCCCCTACTTTACGAATGTTTTATGCTTTTAAACATAGGGGTGTAAACATAGAAACTGCATGCAAACACATGCAGCAAATTATATAAATGCTTTATTGCTTTATACAACTGTTTGATATGAAATATTATTTCACAACTGTTTTGGGAATTAGACAACAAATCCTAGTACGGACCAGACTTGAGATGTGTGCATGAAAGACCTTATGTCATGCAGACTATAACCATTAGCTAGGTGACTCTAGCCACTGAGTATATGAATAGTACTATTGTCGTGACGACCCTCCTGTGGATGGAGCGTATACTTAATTGTCCTTCAGGCAAACAACATAAGTTTTGGTTGTGGTTTGGTTATAGGGTTAGGTCGCGTTACTTTAACCTGCGAGGTTTAGCTCACCTTTCAGGGGATTATAGTCTAAACATTCCCACTTATTATTTAGGATGAACTTATCCTACAATTGTTTTATTTCAGTATACTTACTGATTATATTTATATACTGGTGAACCACCAGACATACATTTTGGGTAACAACCCACATAAAACTATATTTTAGGGTAACAATCCCTACAAACTTATATTTTGCAAAACATGCAAACCTTTATTTACTGAATAACATTTCAACAATATAAACATAAATGGTTTATCATACCATATACTCATACAAAACCTGTGAATTCACTCAACATATTTGTTGACGACTTTCTTTCTATGTTTTACAGGAAATTAGCTATGTAAGTAAGGATTGCATGCATTCAGGATGGACAACCCTGGACTACTTAGGATGCCATATATTTTGGGACAGCTTTTGAGGATTTCCTCTGTATTACTGCAGACATTGCAGTTATACTTATGAAATCTTATGTTAACATATGTATTGTAAAACTTAAATGTTTTAAACTTTATTACTACTATACGACTTACATAGTCGTATTATTTTTGTAATAACTATTTTAAACTGGCATCCTTTATATATTATGTTCTGTATGATCATATGCTCTGATACGATGAATGAACAATTGTAACGTCATCACCCCCGTTGTTAAACTGTTTACACATAATGCTTCCGTTAATCATAACTTGCTTCCGCTAAACATTAAATAAACACAATTATGGATTTTGGGGGTGTGACAAACGGCGGGATCAAAAGTGTTCTATTTATTTTTCGTATTCGATTTCGTTGGTGTTTCCTCACATACTAATAAACCGTATTTTAACGTTTTTTAGTTACACCAATATTTGATATAACAAATTATTGCTTTTCATAAACATTTAAATATGCTTTAGAATGTCTTCGATCTTATAAATTGATTTACAAATAAAATACTAATAACAACAAAGACAGCTTATAATAATAAGTAATATAAAAATAAAAATAAAAATATTAAATAATAAAGTCTCATTTAATGATAATATAATAATAAATAATAACTGTAGTAATAATATAACAAAAATGATAAGCAAGACGGAAAAAAATAATTAAACATTATATTTGACCGAAAGAAGGCTCGAACCTGTGTGACTGCGTCTCCTACAAGGAGGGATGGAGCAACAACCACTCATCTTAAAGTTAAAATTGTATTACTCCGGTTGAAATATATTAGACGAATTTGATAAATCATATTACACACACCGATGTGATCTTTTGAATATGAGATATTGAAGAACTTGATACCAATATGTTTTTTAATTTTTAATATTATTATTATTAAATATTAGATAACTCATTAACTGTGTTTTTTTGTGTTATTATGTATATAGAACATGTAAATTTAGATGAATTCTAATACAATAATGTTTTTTTTATCATGATGTATCTATAATTTATAACTAACGAATAATGTATTTATACCTTAAAATAAAGGTCTTGATTTTATAAGAATAAATTACTATATTATTGTTGATTCCGTAATACGCACGATTCGTTCATACCTCTCTTTTTTCTCTCTTTTTTTTTTATTATCAATATACATACCAAAAAAAAAAATTAAAAAATGAATCAATAGGAATATGTCAACTACTTATTAACTGAACCAATATCTCAATAAACGGATTATAACAATTCGAACGGAGTTACCATCATAATGAATATTGGAGAACAAATATGATGTAGTAAATATAGATAATTTGATTGAAATAGATTAAACTATAGCAAATGTAATAGCATTATTTAATGTCAATTTCGTACGAAAGATCTTATTTTAATGTGGATATAAATATTTTATTTGATATAAATAATAATATAATATTAAAATTGACAAACTCATCTTACATGACATATCTAACTTTTAAGAATTCATTAAATGATGCCACATTGTAGTCTATAAGCCCCGACCCTTAAGCGATCACGAAATTGTGAAACTACCAAGGTTCATGATGAAGCAAATAGCTTATTTCGGCTCAATCCGGTATCGAAATTAAATTCGTCAAAAATAAGAAGGAATTAATTGTTGATGATGTGATGACTAACGGGAATGGAGTTACACACGACTTGGAAGACTTAGAGTCATTTAAGAGTCGAGGTCATCCGAGTCATCTAGTTTTTGGATTTCTTACTCGACTCGTGACTTGTAAGAGCCTGACAACTATACTAGTATCAACACCACGTGGACTCTTGGAGGGTATATGGGTTTAGCTTTTTAAAAGAGTTTTTTAGCTTGTGAGAAGTATTAGACTATAGATGATAGATTAGGTTAAGATAGAATGTTCAGACCATACTATATTAACCTAATCTATACTCTAATAAAAAACACTTTTTTTTTTCTTTTCCAAAAACCTTGTTGACTAAATAGCTTTTCAAAGTAAATAAAAATAATAATATATTAGAAGTAAAAAGAAATGTTTTCAAGAAGCTAAGGGGTTGGATCTTGTAGAGTTTGAGCTTTTTAATTAAAAAGCTATAAGCTCCGATTAAGAAGCTAAGCCAAACACCCTTGTGAATTCTTCAAATTAAAGTATATTCTTTTTGCTCATTTTGTTACAAAGAAGGAGCATTAAAGTATCGTGTTGTTCAATTTTACTTTTAAATCAAAGAAAAAAGGTGATTATTTACAAAAATAATGGTTTAATTTAACTACAGCTTTTAGGGTTGTCGTTTAATGCTTGGATATACATAAAATGACTATGTTTGAATCATTTTTAAGTGAGTAAACTACTAAATTTGAAAATAATATTGAGTTTGTTATGATCTAAGTATAAGTATCGAAAGAAAAAATAAAAATAAAATCCGTATGACAGATTTAAAACTAGGTTTGAGATCAGAGGGGAACACAAGTTAATGAAGGCAAGGAGGGCAAGGTGATCTAGACCATCCATTCTCTTCATCTATGGTCCAGATCAAGACAAGTCACACGAGGGCCATTTTGCAAATATTTTGGGCGGACGGACCATTATTGTAATTTCTGAAATATGAGATGAGGGGGTCAAATTTAGGGCACAATTTTGGGCAGCCACATTTTCATCTCTTTCTCTCACAAAAACACACACAACTCTCTAATTCTCTCTCTCTTTCTACAAAACACACAAACACTAACTAACCACCACCACCACCGTTCACCAACGCTGCTGCCGCCACCACCACCGTTCATCGACGTCGCCGCCACCACCGTTCAGCATCGTCGTCGCCGCCGCCACCATTCGTCGTCGTCACCGCTCATCCACCATCACCGTTTTCGTCTTTGTGATCGGAGAAACGATGGCGTTTTTTATGGCCGGAGAGTTTGAGGTGCGAACCACCACCGTTGGTGAACCGGCCTCCACCGGACGTAACCAACCGTGATGTTTCGCCATCTTCTTCCGCCGCTCCACGCCACCACCGCCTTCGTCATCATCTTGACAAAACCATTACTTTATGAAAACACTTAGATCTAAGAGGATCTAGATCTGAAAGTTCGTAGATCTAGATGTAAAAAGTAGATCTGAAAAGTAGATCTACTTTTTAGATCTAAAAAAATTTCGACAGCATCATGCATTTTTTTACTGCATCTTGCATTACTAAGATAAGATCTATTTTTAGATCTGAAAAAATCGACCGCATCTTGCATTTTTCTACTGCATCTTGCGTTACTAAGACAAGATCTACCTTTTAGATCTGAAAAAAATCGACTGCATCTTGCATTTTTCTACTGCATATTACGTTCAATTAATGTATATTTGTATTAGTACTTATTTACTGCATCTTATATTTGTTTAGAACTTTTATGTGTTTGTAAATTTTGATTTTATTTTTAAATTTTTAAAGTTCGTATTACTTTGTTTACTGCATGTTGTATATTATTTCTTGCATCTTACAATTTTTAGCAATTTTAAGTTTATTTTTATATTGATAAATTGTTAATATTTTTTCTTACTGCATATTGTATTTGTTACTGTATCTTATGTTGTTTTTAGCTTTTAATGTGTTGAAATCAAAGAACTACTTAAATCTAAAAAATTAATATTATATATTTACTGCATCTTTGTATATTGTTGCTGCATCTTATGTTGTTTTGGTATTTTATGTGTTCAAATAAAAAAACTACTTATACTTATTTTACTGCATCTTATCTATATATTGGTTTTATTCTTGAATTTAAAAAATCAATATTACAGTTTTACTGCATCTTGTATATTTTTTGCCGCATCTTATATTTTTTAACATTTTTGACAGAATCTTTAATGTTAGAATTTTTTTGATTGATTTTTTTTTTTGATAATTTTTGAATGATTTTTCGGGTAGTTTTTCGGTCAGGTCCAAAACTTTGTTATATTTACAAAATAGTCCCTGCCCTCCCTTCCCCCTACCCTTTTTTGTTCTCCTCGGAACCATTCCCTTAAAACTATCCCTATCATTTTCCTAAAAATAATAAACTAGAAACGGGTCACACCTAAGAAGACAAGAAAAAACAGATTTATGTTGATTGCAAAACAAGGAAAGCAGATTTATGTGGATTGCTCCAATGTCCAATCTTATTCTTAGTCAGCGCAACGTAGATACATTGGATATCTTTAATTAAAGAAGAAAATATTCGCATATATTGTAACTTTCTATTTTCCAATTTTTTAAAAGCAATTTCTTTTTTATGATAATTGATTAGAGCACAGGGTGTGGTATCGGTGTTCTGGGACAGTGTTCTGAAGAATGTTGAAAGTGGGGATTTTGTGGTGTGATGAAACTAAATTCTCAGTGTTCTGGACAGTGTTCTGAAATTCTTTATTATTTGTTTTATTTGAAAAAACAATAAAAAAATCAAACAAAAACACTTGAACGTCGAACTCGCCAAAGTCTAGATTGGGACGGTGAAAGAAGAACTTCGGAAGAACACTGAGAAGAACACCGGCTAGGTGTGGAAGAACACCGAAGCCCGGTGTTCTCGTCCTAAAACGTCGATGACACGTATACGCGTACCTCGTGCTCTTATAGTCTTAATACACAATTATTATGGTTTTTTATTTTGTTTCGTTAGAAAAAATCAAACACTTAAATGAATAATATTGTGATTAAATTTACGGAAAGTTTAATCAAAGAACAACTAGTTGAGTAAAGTAAAGATGCAAAGAATGTTCCCTGGCTCTTATCATGTTTAATTCTCTAAATTAAAAATTTATAATAATTAAATAAATTACACGGATCATCCTTGTCGTTTACGTTCAATATCACTTTTCGTCATTTGTTTTTCGAGTGATATAGTATGTAAATCTCGGGATGATCCGTGTAATTTACTTTTAGTTATATATTTTTTATTCCACCAAGACTAGATCTCAAAAGTAAGTTCCCAATAATTGATGACTTGATGCTTTATATGTTTTTTGCACTTTCATTCTTGACCACCTACTTGATTGGTTATTTAACCCATTTACTTTGAATCATTAATTTATTAATTTCAATATCACTTCTAACAAAATAAACCATATACTTTAGTCATGAAAAACCAGTTGACTAGAGGTATGGGGTTCAATCCTGCTCTGTGCCAGGGGAGTTGCTCGAAGTCATCTTTGTAGGGTGGACAATGACTGTGTAACACCCTCAAAATTCGGTTTGCGGAAGCGATCGGGTCGGGTGTTACCAAAATTAATATCACAGCATAAGATACATAATGAACGACTCTAAATGAGACGTTTGAAAATAATTATACATTTCTCAAAATAGAACGTTTACAACGTTATGAGTTTGACAGTAAATTCCAAATACATAATTTGAAAATACAAAAGTAAATGCAGAGTTGTCCCAAATGTTTGAAATCATGCGACTCGAGCTAGCATAATCTTGTAGTAATCCTAATCCTGCTGGGCACCTGAGAACGCATGCTAAAACAGGTCAGCTATAAAGCTGGTGAGTTCATAGGTTTGTTAGTTGAATACATAAAGTATAAATCTTGTATGTTTTGAGAAATTGTTCAGAATCCACGATTCTGATTTGTAGCAAATTGTAGTTGTAATTACCAATGTGTAATTCGAAAGTTTAGGTATCTAATACCTAAGCAATTGTAGTCCGTACCTAAGTACATAATAATTGAGGTATACCAAGCCTGAATACCTATCTGGTATAAGTAAGTGTATATCGGGAGGCAATACCTGCCTATGTTGTAACCAAATAACTATATGACCACGTCATATGATAGTAAGTAACTGTAGTCCCGCAGAACTATGATTTAATATATGAGGTGTTGCATCCAGCAACAAGTGATTGTAGATCCGCAGATCTATGTTTGAATGTTTAGCGTGTCCGTTTACCCGATTAGCATAAGCTAACCCGGACCTGAATTGAGCTAACGGCCTCGCGTGGCAGCACCACCGATCCGTTAACTTATTGTGAATCCCGAGTATAACTCGCTGATCCATTGATTGAAGTTTCGTCCACTGCAATACCGTGGTTTCGTTTTGTGCCCACTTTACCGTGGCATCGTTTGGTGCCCGCTGCAATACCGCGGCATCGTTTTTGAAGTTGCTCGCAAGCAATTTGTAATTGAGCCGGCAGTACAACGACATGCCCGACTAAGTTGTTTGAGAGCCAGCAGTACTCGACATGCCTGACTAAGTAGATCGTATAATAGTATGTGGATATTCATCAGGTGACACCCCCACGGTTGGATTACATCCTGGGCCGGGGGACCATCCCTGGTTGGATTACATCCTGAGCCAGAGTCGTCACCAGTTGTGTCGTTTTAATATAAGGAGTCTGTACTAACTTGTGATAATATTGTATACTCCTAGCCTAAAGCCTAGCAAGTATATATATAACGGAGTCTTGGGAAAATGTTCACTTAAGTTCAGTTCCCATTCTAATGATAATGGAGTGTGTCGACAGTTTTAGGTCTTAATGAATAACTAAACTTGTAACAGTATAGATGTTGTTCAGTATAGGTAGAACTAACTAGTTCTAATGTATTCAATGATATTGTCCCGTGACAATATGGCCAAAAGATTGTGATAACTAAATCAAGTTATGTGTTGGTAATCGTTTTCCAACGACCTAACCGGGTACGATTGTAACCTATCTAGGTTAAGTATTGATATTGTTCTAAAACAATATTGCGGGTGTAATTCCTAAGTATTACACATTTCGTATTACATACAGTAATATAAATAGTTGTAAATTATAAACGATTGTTAATATGATTTGAAAACAGCAATTGAGCATGTGTTTCACCCCGAAAATAGTAAAACAGTTGAAAGAGTGGGGCTATGAAACTCACCTGTGAGTTGTTAGCGATACGATGATATGCGCGTCGTCCGAATGGTAACCTTCTAGTGTCCTAAACACGTGAGGTTGTATAAGTACGAGATCAAATAGTCTGACCAAGTAAGTCGTTCGAATGTTTGTTTGTCGCTTGGTTTTAAAGACCGTGTACGGGGGTTCGGGGGCAGCGCCCCTGGTAGCGGGGTCCAAGGGGTGGCAACCCCTGGCGGGGTCCAAGGGGCAGAGCCCCTGGCTGGGGTCGAGCTGCCAGGTCAGCTTGGAAAATTTTTATTTCTACTATATTGCTTTAATGAAAACGCTTTCGAAATCCAAATTCGGGTAAAATCGAGTGGTAAAATTTTGTTGTCAATACTTAGTGAAAAATATAGGTTTTTAAGGTTCTGCGACGTCAGATGCGACGTCAGATGCGACGTAGGGTGTTACGTCGCTATGTGCGACGTTCGCAATCTAATGCGATGTTGTGTCCTGCGTCGCAATGTGCGACGTAGAATTTGATGGCGACGCAGGGGCTTACGTCGCATTATGCGACGTCGGGATGTTTTTGCGACGTTGGCTGCGACGTCGGCTGCGACGTCGCAGCACTGTTTTTGGTCCCTGCGACGTAGCGGACTGTTCGCCGGAGTTTGAGTCGGAAACGAGTTTTCCGGCTCCCGTTGAGTCCGATTCTTTTACCCAACCCATATTTAAGTATTTTACACTTATCTAAACCGCAAACAAGTAAAATAACAAAGTTTTGAGAGATTTCGAGAATTGTCGGAAACTTACAAATCCGCGCGAGGAGAATCCGAAAAGATAGGATTGTAGATCGTTGCGTGGTGATCGTTTTTCCCTAAAGGAGCTTCGAGATTGGAGGTCGTTTGACGGTGGTTTTTGGCGGATTATGGTGGTGGTGGTGTGGTGTTAGAGAGAGAGAGATGAGAGAAAAGTTAGAGAAGAGAGAGAAAGTGAAATGTGGTGAATGAGAAAGAATGAGGAGGGATTTGGGTTTTTATTTGAACTCAGATCCCTGACTCGTGTACTGTGGTCTCCAACCACAGTACAAAATATCCGTGATTTTATACCTGGTTAAAATGTAAGTTTATTACTTTAAATCTATAATTTTGTTTAAGTTGTTTTGTAAATATTTTTAATAAAAATATTTCACTTGAACTATAAAATGTAATTATTCAAAGTTTAAAATTGGCGCGAAATTTGACTTTTTGACCGGGTGTTACATTCTCCCCCTGTTAAGAAAATTTCGTCCCGAAATTTAAAGTGACGTCAGGGTTGCGCATGGTCTGGGGAGCAATGCACGTACGAGGTATTTATCGAATAGATTGCAGACACATGATGTCTATAACGAGGTTGAATAGCAGTCACTCCATGACCGCATCATGTTTAATCGTTGTAGTCACATTCTGACCGTATTATTTGTTTGGTGTATGATTATTTTGTGGTTATTCGGTAACCGTTTACGTCGTAGTCCATTCGGGATTAGATGGTTGTCACATAGTGACCGTTTTGTAATTGGTTATATCAGGGCTGAGCGATTTATCGTCCAGTCGATTAGTCTACTGAAAGTAAACATTGAGTTTGGTTGGTGAGTGTTCTATTGATTGGTCTGCTGAAAGCAAACTCTGGGTTTTATGTGGGCCTAGGTCAACTAGCCCTAAGATGTGATCGACATTTAGTCGTTAAAATGATGGTGGTGACAATAAGTGCACGTTTAGCGAATCTATAATTGAAGAGTTATGTTTTCGAGGAGAAATTGTACTTACATTTTCGTTGGAGATTTATTTGATTTACTCGGAGTCGATTAAGTGAATTTTGCGTCTTTTTGGGCAGTCCTTCTTGTAATGACCGGGTTCCTTACATTTGAAGCACATCCTTCGAGAGTCGGGATTGGCGGGAACTCTGCAGTCCCGGATTACGTGACCGTATCGTTGGCATCTTTCGCAGGGTAATCCGCATAATCCGTCATGATGACGTTTACAGCCGTGACAAAATGGTTTGTTACCCGCATAGCCTTGTCTTTCGTTGGGTTCGACAGCATGGTACCTCAAGGGTTCAGGTTGATTGGTTGGATTGTGACTAGTGATGGAATTCCCATCCCAATTTGTTAGGTTGTTTTCAGTTGCAGTTGTTTCGCGTCGTTCCCTCTGTGCCATAAGTCTGTGGGCCATACGAATGGCCTCTTCAATAGTAGTGGGTTTAGAGGCGGTGACCATCCCCTCAATTAGTAGCGGAAGTCCACCGGTGTACCTTGCGATTTGTTGACTCTCAGGGTTTACTATGGTTGGGCACAAGTGTGCTAGTTGTTGGAAACGAGTGGTATATGTTACGATATCGTTGTCTTTTACGGTGAGGTGCCAAAGTTCGTCCTCAAGTTTGTGAAGTACTTCGATGGGACAATACTTGTCCTTCATGATTCGTTTCAGGTCTTCCCACGGAAGTTTGTGAGCAGTGTCAATTCCTACAGTTCGAGCGTGAAAATTCCACCAGGTAGAAGCATCATCCTGGAGGGTGTATGTGGCGTACAAGACTTTGCAGTCGTCGGGGCAGTTGCAAACGTGAAATATAGACTCCATTCTCTCGAACCATCGAATCAATCCGATAGCTCCTTCAGTCCCGACGAAGTTTGGTGGTTCGCACCTCAGGAAATCCTTAAAAGTGCAAGGCTTTACTTGTTTCTGAGCAGCTAGGGTCGCAGTCACTGCTTGATTAATAATTTGATCGTGCTCAGCTCGAGTGAAAGTTTGTCGTTTAGGAGGCATGATTCTTGAACAAGAATGAAACGACAAAGTGTGAGACCTTTATTCAAAGATTTTGATTATTACAGTGACATGAATAGTAAACTTGACTTCTTAAATGAGTGATACGGGATTTCATGATCCTTGATGTTGAGGTTTTGATATCGCGTGTGGCAGTCATATTTCTGCCCTTTTTGTGGTGTTGTCACAACAGTTTAAGTATCTGTTGTCGAGTTAACCTTGGTCAAATTGTCCTGTTTCCATGTTTTTCGAGAGTTGTGACCAATTAGGTTGTAGTTTTGATGAATAGTCGTAATAATGACTAAATTGTGTTTTAATGTAGTCAACCAGACTATGTTGTTGTGAGTAGTCCCACGGACTATAGTGTAGTACTAAGATACTATACGGCCAATCACGCCGGTGAATGTGACACCTACAGTGCCCTATGTGGTGTTGAAGCGGGGTCTCCCAACACAACCCATGTGTGTGGTGACATCGTGTATTTATCGATTAAAGCATTACATGCTTAATTGGTCGTATATACATATATGGTGTACACGTAACTATACAAGTATACGTACATAATAAGAGCCAGGTGTGGCATCTCGTGCCCAGTCAAGTAAGCGTATATGTATATATGTAAGTCGTACATGCAACTATAACAAGTCTACATGCATAATTGAAGTAGCACCTAGTGCTATAATGCAGTGCTATCAGCACAGTAATTGAAATACTAATGTTTTGTAATTGTAGTACCGAAGTACTATGAAATGCAGCACCACGTGCCGTAATGAAGTGCCCGCAGCACCGTAATTGCAGTACCCATGTACTGTGAATGTAGCATCAACATGCTATGATTTGTAGTATTGACATACTATGAGGTTTGCACCAACGTGCCCATATTGTGGTATCAACATACCATGTGCTGTGCTTGAAAGCATAATGTGACACCACGTGCCATGTGTTGTTTGATTGTAGCCCTAAGGCCAAAATATGTTGAAGTTATGTGATTTCCCAAATGCAGCACAAAGGCTAGAATGTGAGTGCCGAGGCACTGAGGTATTGAGTTGATTGATCCAAATGATCAAGTTGTGATTGAGATAAATAATTTGTTGTGGACTTAGTCAACACTAATCCAATTGTGACCAGCACGGTCAAAGGTGAAAGATTCGTTGGTTTGTCTTAAATTTCGTGGATGTTTAGCATGTGTGGGTTTCCATTCCCATTGAATACGGTTGTACCTCCTTCCCGAGGTTCAGTGATATATGTGCTATCCTCCTATACGTACATACGGAGGAAAATGTCGAGTCGTGATAGTTAGGAAGACGGCGATGTACCTCTTCACGAGTAAGTGATAGTACAGCGGAATTTAGTTGTATATACCCAGTATATATTTGATACGTAGAAGTAGTATCCATGTAAGGCCTATTAATATATACCTACAGTACATATAATAGCCTAGGATGTCTAGCACAAAACAATCAGAGTCAACTACGCATTCCCGTTTCAGTATAACCCCTTTCAGATCTTACATCATCTTTATTTAATTGTACATAGTTAGCTACGCTATGTTAAATTAAACTCGTATGATGTAATTCCTGAACCAGTCATACCTAATGAGGGATACTGCCTAACGGTCATAGTCTAGGCCCACTAAATGCAACCTAGTTCACTATAACCTTAGGCTCTGATACCAATCTGTAACACCCTCAAAATTCGGTTTGCGGAAGCGATCGGGTCGGGTGTTACCAAAATTAATATCACAGCATAAGATACATAATGAACGACTCTAAATGAGACGTTTGAAAATAATTATACATTTCTCAAAATAGAACGTTTACAACGTTATGAGTTTGACAGTAAATTCCAAATACATAATTTGAAAATACAAAAGTAAATGCAGAGTTGTCCCAAATGTTTGAAATCATGCGACTCGAGCTAGCATAATCTTGTAGTAATCCTAATCCTGCTGGGCACCTGAGAACGCATGCTAAAACAGGTCAGCTATAAAGCTGGTGAGTTCATAGGTTTGTTAGTTGAATACATAAAGTATAAATCTTGTATGTTTTGAGAAATTGTTCAGAATCCACGATTCTGATTTGTAGCAAATTGTAGTTGTAATTACCAATGTGTAATTCGAAAGTTTAGGTATCTAATACCTAAGCAATTGTAGTCCGTACCTAAGTACATAATAATTGAGGTATACCAAGCCTGAATACCTATCTGGTATAAGTAAGTGTATATCGGGAGGCAATACCTGCCTATGTTGTAACCAAATAACTATATGACCACGTCATATGATAGTAAGTAACTGTAGTCCCGCAGAACTATGATTTAATATATGAGGTGTTGCATCCAGCAACAAGTGATTGTAGATCCGCAGATCTATGTTTGAATGTTTAGCGTGTCCGTTTACCCGATTAGCATAAGCTAACCCGGACCTGAATTGAGCTAACGGCCTCGCGTGGCAGCACCACCGATCCGTTAACTTATTGTGAATCCCGAGTATAACTCGCTGATCCATTGATTGAAGTTTCGTCCACTGCAATACCGTGGTTTCGTTTTGTGCCCACTTTACCGTGGCATCGTTTGGTGCCCGCTGCAATACCGCGGCATCGTTTTTGAAGTTGCTCGCAAGCAATTTGTAATTGAGCCGGCAGTACAACGACATGCCCGACTAAGTTGTTTGAGAGCCAGCAGTACTCGACATGCCTGACTAAGTAGATCGTATAATAGTATGTGGATATTCATCAGGTGACACCCCCACGGTTGGATTACATCCTGGGCCGGGGGGACCATCCCTGGTTGGATTACATCCTGAGCCAGAGTCGTCACCAGTTGTGTCGTTTTAATATAAGGAGTCTGTACTAACTTGTGATAATATTGTATACTCCTAGCCTAAAGCCTAGCAAGTATATATATAACGGAGTCTTGGGAAAATGTTCACTTAAGTTCAGTTCCCATTCTAATGATAATGGAGTGTGTCGACAGTTTTAGGTCTTAATGAATAACTAAACTTGTAACAGTATAGATGTTGTTCAGTATAGGTAGAACTAACTAGTTCTAATGTATTCAATGATATTGTCCCGTGACAATATGGCCAAAAGATTGTGATAACTAAATCAAGTTATGTGTTGGTAATCGTTTTCCAACGACCTAACCGGGTACGATTGTAACCTATCTAGGTTAAGTATTGATATTGTTCTAAAACAATATTGCGGGTGTAATTCCTAAGTATTACACATTTCGTATTACATACAGTAATATAAATAGTTGTAAATTATAAACGATTGTTAATATGATTTGAAAACAGCAATTGAGCATGTGTTTCACCCCGAAAATAGTAAAACAGTTGAAAGAGTGGGGCTATGAAACTCACCTGTGAGTTGTTAGCGATACGATGATATGCGCGTCGTCCGAATGGTAACCTTCTAGTGTCCTAAACACGTGAGGTTGTATAAGTACGAGATCAAATAGTCTGACCAAGTAAGTCGTTCGAATGTTTGTTTGTCGCTTGGTTTTAAAGACCGTGTACGGGGGTTCGGGGGCAGCGCCCCTGGTAGCGGGGTCCAAGGGGTGGCAACCCCTGGCGGGGTCCAAGGGGCAGAGCCCCTGGCTGGAGTCGAGCTGCCAGGTCAGCTTGGAAAATTTTTATTTCTACTATATTGCTTTAATGAAAACGCTTTCGAAATCCAAATTCGGGTAAAATCGAGTGGTAAAATTTTGTTGTCAATACTTAGTGAAAAATATAGGTTTTTAAGGTTCTGCGACGTCAGATGCGACGTCAGATGCGACGTAGGGTGTTACGTCGCTATGTGCGACGTTCGCAATCTAATGCGATGTTGTGTCCTGCGTCGCAATGTGCGACGTAGAATTTGATGGCGACGCAGGGGCTTACGTCGCATTATGCGACGTCGGGATGTTTTTGCGACGTTGGCTGCGACGTCGGCTGCGACGTCGCAGCACTGTTTTTGGTCCCTGCGACGTAGCGGACTGTTCGCCGGAGTTTGAGTCGGAAACGAGTTTTCCGGCTCCCGTTGAGTCCGATTCTTTTACCCAACCCATATTTAAGTATTTTACACTTATCTAAACCGCAAACAAGTAAAATAACAAAGTTTTGAGAGATTTCGAGAATTGTCGGAAACTTACAAATCCGCGCGAGGAGAATCCGAAAAGATAGGATTGTAGATCGTTGCGTGGTGATCGTTTTTCCCTAAAGGAGCTTCGAGATTGGAGGTCGTTTGACGGTGGTTTTTGGCGGATTATGGTGGTGGTGGTGTGGTGTTAGAGAGAGAGAGATGAGAGAAAAGTTAGAGAAGAGAGAGAAAGTGAAATGTGGTGAATGAGAAAGAATGAGGAGGGATTTGGGTTTTTATTTGAACTCAGATCCCTGACTCGTGTACTGTGGTCTCCAACCACAGTACAAAATATCCGTGATTTTATACCTGGTTAAAATGTAAGTTTATTACTTTAAATCTATAATTTTGTTTAAGTTGTTTTGTAAATATTTTTAATAAAAATATTTCACTTGAACTATAAAATGTAATTATTCAAAGTTTAAAATTGACGCGAAATTTGACTTTTTGACCGGGTGTTACAGACTGGTACCAAAGACATACAAAACCAGGGTGTTCCCGTCAATTTACGCTTTTTGCAAACTTTAGTCATGAAAATCAAAATGGCTGGTTAACAAAATTTGACTTTATATGTTGTGTCCATATACATAGATACACTCATGAGTCATAGTCGTCGGCTACCATATCCTTTCTCCATTTCTCCACGGCTACTTACATTCTCATTGGAAGTATTCAGTTATTTATTCTCACCCAAACACCACTTGTACCAAATATTCCTCTTTCCGTCAATAATTTACATTTTTCTATTGTATTTTGTGTACCACTAGACAACATTATCTCACCCTTTTCCAAACGATTCTTCATCAAAATATTCTTGCTATATCTCATCCCTTCCTTCCTTGATGCTTCCATATTCTCGTGTCGGCCATTTGAAACACTACACCCGAACCGATGTAGAAGGCAGGAGTAGCAAATAACACTACACCCGAACCGGTGTAGAAGGTAGGAGTAGCATTTACTACAAGCTGATATTGATGAGTTTATAATAAACCATAATTAAGCTACTCCAGATATCCCCTTACAAATTTTATGTTCTGGGGCTCTGAGGAATGGCGAAGTTGTTCATAGGAGTAAAGAAGAAGGGGAGCCTGCAAGTTCATTTTTGTGCCAAGTTCATAACTCATAAGTACCACCCTCTAAACATGAAATCATATAAGTACTGAAAGATAACTAAAACTACTCAATCAAGCATATAATAAGACCAGATTAAAATCAATGAGGCATAACCATCTCTTAAATCATAAGAATCAAAAGGGTCTAGTAACCCAATAATCCAACATAACACAAAGACACCAGACAACAAGAACACAAATCAACCAGCAGAGCCATGACCATGGCTTTATTTAAGAATCCAAGTAACAAGGAAATAAAGACATGACGACACAACCCTTCTTCGATACATACTAATAGCTACTGATACTCCTTTTCTTCAATCTCTCTCTCTTTCCAGCTGCCAGATTTCAAAACCGACCTAGGCGAGCCACAGCAGCTGCCATCCTTCTTCACAAACTTCTGGTACACAATAGAGCCTTCACGTCCTAGCTCTTCGTAACTCTTCTCTTCAATACTGTACCCCTCCACCTCAATAGAACAAGTCTTCTCAAGTTTCTTCGATGCAACGGCTGCACCGACAGCAATAGAAAATTCACCCGGTTCAAAACAAGCCAGCACCCGTTGGACCAGCTCCTCAAGGCTCAGATCTTTAAAATCATATCCGACTGCTTCAAAACTAGCATAACTGAACCCATCTTCAGGAGTAACATGAATGGTAGAGATCGCGGCATCTTCTATAGCGTTCATAGAATACCCGCATGGATCAAATTCAAAATCGCAGATTTCTGATTTTGGGAGTATCATTCGAATGCCGGATTCATTAGTCATTGTGACAGCTGAGCTGTTTTGAGTTTTGTAAAAGACGGATGCTTTTTCACGGTCCAAACTAGTCATGCACATCTCGAGTGTGTACACTTTATCACGATGAGAAACAGGACCCGCTGAAGCAGAATAAACAAACCATTTCTGGGGCTTATCAAACCCACCCATCACATAAGCCTTGCTGCTCAAACCAAGCTTTTCAAAATGTCCATCTAGTACAGAAACTTCTTCGTTGAAGCTGCGGTGTGGGTAGGATTGAGCACCGGGGAAAATGAAACTACCACGAGTGTATCTCACTGACCGGACAGTGAGCGAAATAGATTCAGCCAACTTCAATATGGGTGGAATTGAAAGCAGCAGTTTTGTGGTCCCACAGGTTTTGATTACAATCTTGTAAGCAAAAACAAATAAACTAGACTCAGATAGAACATATGAGTCGACATGCTCGTTAGACAGTGAAGATACTATCGTGCATTCAGCAGGGTTCAAGATCTCATCCAGTTGGGCTTTTGAAAGAGCCCGGAGACCTCGCCCTTCAGGGTCAGCAAAAATGCTGGGCTCGAAAAACGTTAATTCGAGCCTCTTCTCGTAACCTTCGAAACCAATAGCAGACATGGCTTCCAACAGAAAACTTAACACCAACAAGCGAGCAGGAAAGAAAGGAGCAGGAACGTGAAGAAAAGGAGGAAAAAGGGGTACTAATATCTAATATTCTAATTTGAAAGCGGTAAATAAAAGCACGTCAAGAGACGTGAAGATAAATCTAATTTGGAGAATATCAGGATGGTTTGCGAGCGCACTGCATTATAAACATATAAAAACAAATTGTCAGTAAGGAATGAAATGCAAATAAAACATTGAATGACCTACATTGTGCAACACTTACGTTGGAGTAAGCAGCCGATCTGAACTTCTTAATTCCTCCGTTTGGGCGAACGTCTTCAATGCTGTATCCTAGAGGAGCTTCATAAAATAAGGATTTACTACTACTACTACTAGACTTTTTCCCACCTTTAGTTTCCATCAGTACATTCAGTATTTCCTGTTCATCAAACAACAAAGAAACGTCAGAAACACAAAAGCAATATTACCACCCCCACCATGAAGATAGAAGATGCATCAAGCATCATGTGAGCAAAAATCCAGTCAGGTTCAAATAGATATAAACCCAACATCAATAATAGGTACACTAATTGACATATAAAAAAACATGGCAAAAAAAACAACCCCAGTATACTACTCTAATCCAGTTCAACTGTTTGAAAACCTAAAAGTACTTTTGGCATGCTAACCAAGATTCACATCAGTAGTTCAACATAAAAGATGCATGTCTCATAGTCAAAGGAACTCACAAGATAAACATAATTTATTCTTATGAAATGGATGTAAAAATTAAGAACAATTAGATTATTTAGAATGCAAAGATACATTAATATTGTCAAAAACTAAGCAAACATTAACAAATAACAAGCCTAAGAAGATTCACATTTAGTAAAACTAGAATCAATTTCATTTTTTAGTCAAATTTTAACACGAAGACCAAATCAAAAACAAGACTCTAAAGCAATGTATAAAGATTCAATTATTAGATAATAATGAGCAAAATAAAAAGTAAAATGGCCTCAACAATCATTATGATCTGGTATACCAGACATTATGATTATTAAAACAGGTCAAATATTAAACAAATACACACGCATACAGTTTTAAAAGAAAAACAAGTTTTCCAAAACAGTCAATTTTGAAGGAAAAAAAACGCCATTCCTCCAAAAATGCAAAATATTTCAACAAAATGAGATTAATTTTAACAAAATTAAGAAACCCTAGGTCCGTACAAGAACCCTAAGATGCATATACAGATACATTCACATAAACAGATACCAGATCCAACAATTACGATCAAAAAACAACAGGATAACACTTACAATTCAAAATTTTGTATGTATGACCTCTTCAACGAACAATCAAATATCCTATCTGCAACAAAACCCTAACAAAATCAACAATTGAACACAAAATACACAAATCGGAAACAAATAATCGAGAAAATAAACTTACGATTATAAATTTAAGCGAATAACAAAGGTGAATTTGAGGATTATCAGAAAAAGAGGCGGGTTGTATAACTTTTTAGGGTTATATAACGTGAGGGAAGCAAATGTTTATTGGCATGTAAAATAAGAAGGGGTATTTATAGGGGCTGGGTGTGAATATGAGCCACTAGTTTTGGAAATAATTACGATAATGCCATTGTGGGGTGTGGTAACCGAGATGGTTCGTAAACGGTGTCTAGCGTCACAGCCACGAGTTTGGAATATTGTTCACGTGACGGCTCGTATATTGTAGAAAGGACGAATTTAATAGGGCAAATGGCCCAAAAAGGTAATCAATTTGTCAAAATTTGTCAATAAAGGGAATATGAGTTTTGTTGATGCCTAAAAAGGAGTGACATTTTAAATTCGATGCCCAAAAAGGATTGAAGTTGTCAAAAAAGTTCAATTAAAAGTACAATTATTTTTACATTTTTTGTCGTTCAATTTTTCATCGATTTTAGCTAATGCGAGGCTTAAATATCAAATATTAAATTAATATGTAACATTTTTTTACCTAGAAAACAAAGGATATAAACACTAATGTTACTTTTTAAGAGTTTAAACCCGAATTTCATTTTTAGTGTTAAATCCTTTTAGGGCACGATTTAAAAGAGTTTAATCCTTTTTTGACACTTTTTAAAAATGAAACTGTAATTTTATCCTTAATTGGATTTTTTTGACAACTTCAATCATTTTTGGGCATCGAATTTAAAATGTCACTCCTTTTTGGGCATCAACAAAACTCATATTTCCTTTATTGGCAAATTTTGACAAATTAGTTACCTTTTTGGGCCATTTGCCCAATTTAATATGGTTTTTTAATAGTGCATAATTAAAGGTAATTTGGTTTTAATTATTAATTATTTTTTACATTATTTGATCTAGTTTTTGATTTTCTAGAATCTAGACAAATAGGATGAATCGGATGCGTTTGATTTTTAATTGTAAGATAATGTTTGTGTTAAAGGGTATGTTTAATATTTGTGAAAAAGTTAGTGTGTTACATGAGTTATAATTTATTTTTAGTTATGTAACTTATCCTAAATCGAGGATCGGAGGGAAATGTCTCAAATGATAAGAAGAATGAGTATGCCGAATTTTTTGCATTTTATGAAAAATTTATTTGTCATCTATGCCTAGATTTACTATATTTTAATAACAATATATTTCACGCCTATAAAATTTTACTTCATTTTAACAGGATTGCATTTTACCCATACAAATTCGTTCTAAAATCTATCAAATCTGATGTGCTCCTCATTCTCTTCATTTAAGGTCTCCCTCTCGGAACCTTACCCAATAATATATAGTAATATGTATTGATTAATTGTTGATAAATATCTAAATCTAAAACACTTATAAAGCATTTGTATTATATGCTTAAAACTTAGTTTTTGTCCTATTAAAAATGTCTATTCTACCCTTCAACTGATATGGAAACTTAGAGAAAATTGATTACTCAATTAATGTAAAATGGAAAGTACATAGGAAAATGCTTGATAGACCTACTTAGGGAGACCTAAAGTAGACCTAAAAACATAAGAGTGACATGTGTTATGTTTAACCAATTAGATTATGAGAGAGAGAAACTGTTTTAATCAATCAAAGGGTTAGGTCTACTTTTAGGTCCACCTAATTAGGTCTATGTATCATTACTCAAGTACATAATATGATACATAGAGTATTTACTTTATCAACTAAATACAAGTCAAACATATTTATGTTCATTGTTGATTAGGCATGTTTAAGAAAAAAAAATATTAAAAAAAAAATTTAAATGAACTATTATCAATATATGATATAGGAAAAAATGTGATACTTAAAACAAATATCACGTAACAATCTATGTAGATGTTATGTTATAAAATAAAAATTCAAAATATTCATCTTAAAAACGTGAATATTACAAGTTGTTAATGTGTTGCTTCTCCTCCATCATAGTCGAGCATTACGTATCGACTTCCAGGACCATCGTCTATTACCGAGATCGTTTACAAAATAGTATCATATCCTGCTGCATTGCGTGGGTATTATGCTAGTACATATTTAAAAGTTTGAGCTCTTTAAATCGAACTCAAATAAGCTCAGAAGTCTAAACATATATTTCGTTTACATATATTATATACTTTTTATTATGTAATAAAATAATATCAAATTACATAATAGAAACTACTATACATACATTACTTAAATAATACTATGGTAAATCTTGTTATATATGGTTACAAATTAGGGTTAATGGCATTGATAGGTAACTAACTTTTACTTTTGTATCGAGTTTTGTAACGAACATAGTTTATTATTAATGCACATAACGAACTTGTTGATTGTAACTACATTGCGAAGGTAATACTGTGATGCTGGTAAAAAAATTGATTAATTACATTTAAAAAGAAAGTTAATTGTATGCTTTGTCTCTGTGATTTATACACAATTGTAACTTCAATCCCTATATTTTATTTTTCGCACCCTGAATTAAAAAATGCAAAAATTATTGTGTGTTTAGTCTCTCTTTAAGCTCAAATTACTAACATACATTATGAGCTTTACTCATCTTTTCCTCTTGTATACTACTCCTTTAATTTGATTAACTATATAAATATAAATTAGGTAGCATGATTAACTATCTTGGTAATGAAGTAAAGATGTTTAAAACTTATTGTGACAACACGCCACACCCAAATATCAAATGATTTGATTTAATTAATTAATACTTATATTTCTTTTTCATTGATTAAATTAAATTTTAAATTATTATATATAGTTGAGCACGGAATGCAACTTAATCACAACATTTTTGTGCTAATGAAATTAAAAAACATGCTTGTTGATGCTAAATACCAACTAGTACCGTGCTTTAATAAAGTTAGCTTAAAGTTAGCAAGTGGGTATGCTGTGAACGTCTGAATGGTTTGGTTGTTTCATAGTTATTAACATTACATATTAAAGACTATATATTAAATATTACTCCAATCTTTAATACCTTATCAAATTAACCAAATAAACATGTTAATGTTAGTTATTGTATTATATATTGACACATCCTAACGTGTATTAAAAAAATATATATAATATCATATTATTGTTAGTTATATGTTCAACATTACATTTTTCGTCACCCGACTCTAAATTGTCACAACTTGAAGTTCAATCAAAAAAATATAACGAACGGTAAAACATTTAGATGGTGCGTTTGGTTTGCATAATTTAACGAAATTAGGTGGAAATGAAATCACAATTCCATTTTGTTAGCAGCATAATAAAAGGATTTTGCATAGATTAGTTTATATGTACTTTATGCTTTAATACTTGTAACTTGTTTAAGGGAGCTTTGGTAATTTTTCATGTAAGATGATTAGGATATAAATAAGTTTCTTAACCCTAACGATCACTAATCTTTTGGCTAAATCATTTGCCTGCACATTCTATCTATCACAGCCGTATCATATTTTTCACCCTTTGCTTAATTGTGATTCATTGATAGCTAATTGGTATCACAACCTTGTTATCTATTGGTGTGAATCAATTAAAAGAGTTTTGAAAAATAACACTGGCTAATCATTCGACATTACGTTTTATTAATTTAAGTGTTGTATTGTTTTTCATTTCCAAGTTCTTCATCTTGATTCATCAAGAGTATAATCGATCTTTACATATTTCTTGAAGTTGTTTGGTTCACGGATGACTTAATTCATTTTATTCATTCTATGAAGTTGTTTGGTTTACAAGTGAATTAATTTGAACATATTAAAATTACTTACTCAAATGAATTTACATTTCTTTAAATTTCAGTTCATTTAATTTACATTAAAAATATTTCGCGAATTCAATGGTACCGTTAGGGTTTCATAATTCAATGTCAAATCCACCACTATTTTCCAAACAAATTGTTGTATGATCAATAAATCATTCCTAAATAATACGTAATAAGTGAAGATGACAAGTGTACTACTAGGATACTAGCTAGATCCTTTTCATGATGATCACCTCTTTCTCAATCCCACTTGAATTCTTTTGCTTTATTAGGCCTATCTTTTTTATTGTTCAACTGTTTAAAAAAACAAAAGAAAAACGGAATATGATGGTGAGTCACTCATAAACAAAATAAATAATAATGTTATATAGACCTAATTACATAGACTTAAATATAAATCTACATCTTTTATTCGTTTAATTTTTTTTACTCTCATAATCTCGTCCGATTATTTTTCACATCTATCAGTCACATGTTTAAGTCTAAATTTAGACCTACAACTTTAGACTAACCAATCATTTTCCCAAACTAAATACTTCCATACCACAAATAAAAAAGAGTGTATCTGGTTAATATACAATATTAATTTTTGTTAAAAAGAAGAAGCAATAGAGTACAAAATAGCCAATTTAAACAATATAACTTCGTTTTTAATATGGTTGGCCATAATGCGATATCCCTACGTGGTGGTGGTGGAAAGGTGGTGATCCAAAGGTTATGGTAGTAATAATTGTTAGAAATTTTGGCGTTTTAATAATACATGTGTAGCATTGATCGATTATATCCACACACAACAATAGAAGCAAATGAAATTAGTAAAACAAAGCACACAATCACCCAAAGATCATGAGAACAAAACATAAGGAAGTCTTTAACGTGGTTATACGCTATCTATTCATACTTATATATAAATCAAGGTTTTAAATAGCCTATGTGTCACCCTTACTCACAAAGATTAATCATAATTGATTAACTAATTTTTACATATGCTAACTACTATCAATACTTTGACTTAAAAACAAAATCAATTATGAATTACTACATATAAAATAATCTCTCAATGATTTGCTTCTACTCCGTAACATTTAATACTTATATATATTGAATTAAATTTACGAATATATTATACTATAACTATGAATTATTTAGTTTCTACATATACATACATTCAATTAAAATCCCTCTTTAAAACAAACACCGGCCTCTCTTAATTCTTTTATATTTATTATTAATTACGGAGTACTACTTTTCTTATAAATTTATATTTTATATTTTATATTTTTATGAGTTTTGCTAACGGAAGCCCTATGAGTTTGCATTAAGACTTCAAAACATGCATAAAAAAATTTGTACATTTATCAAAATCCAGGGGGTCAAAATAAAGTCAAGGAGCTGACAAAGAGTTAATTATGGTTATAGTACAAGTTTTAATGCATGTCTAAAAGTCTTAACGAAAGCAATAAGGGCTTCCGTTAGCAAAATCCTATTTTTATTATCAAAATCATGTTATCATCACCAGGAATTTATAGTTTTTTTTCTTTTCAACTTCTTCTATGCTCAACATTGAGCTCTTTGTTTGTGTTATTAGTTTTGTTTCAGTTTTAGAATACTAATGATAATGTGTAGGTATCTTCACCTTTCTTATAGTCATACTATCATCATGATCATATATGACGCCTTGATGATAATAATACACAATTCATCATATTGATAAACCTAATCAAAAAACTCCATGTCTATTCTTTGTACGTTTCTATTACTTAATATTATTTAATGTCTTCATCTTTAACCGTTAGTATCATGCTTTATTACACTAAATTTTTTCTTACTATTTTGCTTACACATATCTTCTACTTATCACTGATCCTTTTGAAAAAAAAATGTATTCAAACTCATGGTTGTTACCTTTGCCATTTAAACTTGTGTCCCACAAATGTTAATTGTTCATTCTCAACAATAAATACCCTCTTATGTTTCGAAGAAGACATCATCCATTAGTGGTACGATTCGTAATGACCATTTGTTGGAATAGAGAAAAGTATTGGAGCAATTTTCTTTCTCTGCTTATCATTTCAATAATGCAATGGTTACATATATATAATAAAAGATGCAAAACGACCAACTCAACAACTAAACCCACTAGGCTATAAAATAGTAAACGTGGGTACCTAATATCATGCAACTTGAAACACCCTGAAATTTTGAACCATTATTTTTTATGCTTTACTATTTAAACTAATAAGAGGTTAATTAAATACCATTACCTTATTGCTATTATCAATTTATAATATGTGAAATTTACTTAAACAAAAGGGCTGGACACATAAGACTACCCGTCGGATACTACTTGTACCCGTCGGGTACTTAACAAAGTAGAGACTCCACACTAGTACCCGCCGGGTACTAGTGTTACTCGTCGTGTACAACAATTCAATACTTAGTACCCGAAGGGTACTATAGGTACGCACCGGGTACTCGTCTTTGGTCGATTTCTGTTAACAAAAACACTTAAGTACCCGGCGGGTACTATACTACCCGCCGGGTAGTTCGTATTGTTGCAGACCTGAAATCTTGTTCCTGCACTTAGCCTTAAAATATCCAATTTTCAATCCTCATAACTTTTAACCTACAATACATTTGAATACCAAATTTTGCAGGCACTTATATAATGACAAAATGAACATTTTCTAATTCACACTTTTTCCAAATTCGCGTTTTATAAAAATCTGGACACTTAACCAATTTTGGTCGTTTTTGACCATTTTTCCAACACATCAAGTTTCAAACCATTCAAATTCTGACTTCCAACTTTTAACCACATTTTTAACAATGTATATCAAGTCTATTCCAACAATAACACTTGACATATCATCAACTTAGCCTAATTTGACCCTTGGTGACCCATTTGGGCACCAAATGACCCGTTTGGGTTTATAACCCACTTTACCACTTCACTTTCACCAATTCTTACCCATTTGACCTCATAAAGTCAAAGTCACACATTTACATTAATATTACTTTAGAACTTACACTTTCACAAATCTTTAACTTTCAACATACTAATTAACCATACTTTATCCAACCATATCTTACAAACTTTACAACTCTCAATCTCACCACATACTTTCAACTTTAACATATTCCAAAACATTACTTACAACTCATAGGTGGGATTAAAAGTGTCGAAACAAGTTTCTTCAAAGTTTTACAAAGGGGTGCATATTAGTATTCAAGCATGATCAAAAAGGGATTAGAACTTGTTACCACCAAGCAACAAGCCACCACTAGCTTCCCATGGGCTTCTTGCCCAATTCATCTTTCTTACCACTTGAATCACCTACAAAATATTAAACTTAACACAATAAGCACATTGCTTAGTAAGTAAAGGAATAACTTTAAACTTAATACTTCCACATTTTAAGGATCCTTAACACTTCCACATGTTAATTATAAATAATTAATATCTTAACACAAGTGATGCTATAAACATCACTTACTTCCACAATTATCCATTTACTTACCTTTGTTTTGATTTTGAGAATTACTTGAATTAACTTGAGCACATTGATCACCTAAACACATAATCACATAACACACGTAAATTACTTAGCAACACAACTTAACTCCTAAACCTTCTTACTTAATTTCATGTCTTTAGGTGTTAAGGTCACTACACCCACTAACATCTCTATATGTTTCATACACTTCCTCTTTACAAGATTACATACATAAAGGGGTGTTAAATTTCATTCTTTAACAACTACTTTACTTTCATATCAAATTATCAAACACCCAAAATCTTATAAGATTTATCTTTTTCATATAACAACTAACAAAATAATCATATATAATGACTTTAAAGCATGTATGAAACATCAATTCATCTAATTAATCACTTACTTTGCAATTACAATAATCTAGGGTTTATGTAAATCAACCCTAACATCAAATTAACTAGTTAAAAGAGTTGGTAATACCTTAAGGATGATGATATGAAGATTAGAAACTTATTGAAACTCAAACTCTAGCTTAATTTTGGCTTTCCTTCTTCCTTGTTTTTCCTTCCAAATCGACACACACACATATCATACGTATTTTCTGTTTTCTGTGTTTTTAAAATGAGAAGGAAATAGCTGGAAACCTCTTTTAATCTCATGTTTTCACATTATCCCCCTACTCTTAAGTCACTTAACAATTATTACCCTTCTAACTAAAGTTTATGATATATCAAGTCCTACTAACTTATTCTTTAAATACAATTACAATTAAGCACACAGTACATTTATATATATATATATATATATATATATATATATATATATATATATATATATAGTTATAACTTAAATAACAAAACTAATATAATACACTTTAAGACTTACGAATTTAGGGGCGTTACACAACTAAAACAAGACATGGTAAATATGCATCCTAAAATTAAGCTAAACATGCAAACGTGCAACTAAATAACTGAGTTCTCTGCCTTCTTTATTTGACCATTACCCATACCCATGATCTGGCTTACCCATCAAGATTAAACCCAACATTCACCCCCTTAATCTTGATGATCTTGATCCGTTCAACTTGCTTCTCGCTTGCTTGATTTGATTCTCTTTCTTGCTAACATCAAATTTTCTTGCTTTCTAACTTACTATTTGAACCATAAGGTCCAGTCTTGCTACTTGCAACGAGTCACACATGACCCAGTTCATGCTACTTGCTTTCTTGCTACTTGCGTTTTGTTTCTTGCTTGCTAACTTGCTGCCGGTTCTTGCTTCTTGCGATAACTTGCTTATGCTTTTGATCACCAACTGTGATCGGCCTTGCTACTTTGCTACTTGCTTTCTTCTGATCACTAAAGGTGATCAACCTTGCTACTTGCTTGCTGCTTGCTGCTACTTCTTTCTTCCTCTCGACTCGATTACATAGGATTGCAATCTACCCTCACTTTCTTGCTACAAACCAGGCGTGAACCGCTCCTTTGATTAAGTAATCTTCTATTATCACACAAACACCTATCAAGAATGGAACCTGACTTCAACCCGATTACCTACTATGTCTGTCCCACAACGAAGGGCTACACTTTTTTCTTAAAATCGACTCTCAAACCGGCCTTCTATTTCTTCACGATCCCTAGGCTCTGATACCAAGTGTTGGAAATAGAGAAAAGTATTGGAGCAATTTTCTTTCTCTGCTTATCATTTCAATAATGCAATGGTTACATATATATAATAAAAGATGCAAAACTACCAACTTAACAACAAAACCCACTAGGCTATAAAATAGTAAACGTGGGTTCCTAATATCATGCAACTAAAACAAGACATGGTAAATATGCATCCTAAAATTATGCTAAACATGCAAACGTGCAACTAAATAACTGAGTTCTGTGCCTTCTTTATTTGACCATTACCCGTACCCATGATCTGGCTAACCCCTCAAGATTAAACCCAACACCATTAATAAGAGCCAAGGAAGGACAATATCTGTCTAATGTTGGTTTATTTCTTCAACATCCTGTTTTCACTCATGGTCAACTATATGTTACACTTTCGAGTGTTGAAAGCAAGTGGATTGTAGGACTTGATTTGCATCAAAGACAAGCAGCCCAACAACTCATAACCAACGTTGTTTACAAAGATATTTTACAATATTTGTAGTTTTCAAATTATCATAGTTTGGCTTTCGGCTTATATATTTAATTATTAGTTTGTTCAAAACAAATAAATTCATTGTTTCTTATATAATTTGGTTTATGTTATAGATTATTTCATTTTCAATAGTAATTGTAGATTTTGAGTTAACAACACTAAATTATTGTCATACTTACAAACAAATAGATTAATTGTATTTTTAAACGGTCGTGCATCGTACGGTTCAATGTCCGGTCCGATTTTCAAAACATTGCTCCAAAATAATATTTAATACATACATATAGATAATACTCATAATAGATCTCGTATTTACTCTCTCATTTACATTTTCCGGTGCGTTATTCGATCGTCGTATAGTTGTTCTTCTTACGGTCAGCGACGCCCCACCGGTAGTCGTTCAAGTCGTCCCGCCAGCACCGCAAAGCGGCATCGCTCCGCTAGTTACTGGCCTCCTCTACGATAAGGGCCCAGTCCTGGCACGAGTAGCCAACGCAATGGTACCTACCCTTCCTGAGTTTGTTGCCTTGCTAGCACATGTCAAGAAGAAGGAATCATGTATCCCATTAGTGATAGTCGCCTCCGCTATTTTTCTAACAGCCTTTTTTTTGTTGTGTATATATCCCATACAGGTATAATTTTTATTTTTTTGGTAATAACTATTTTTAGTTACTTGTATTTTATATCTTTTATTTATTTTTAAAAAATTAATCTCAGGTATGAGAAAACACATGGAGTGGACCCATCGCCTAACTCTATGCTGATCAAGGTTGATGGGTGTCGAAACCAACTAAATAATTCCTACTTCTAAGTGTTTGTAGATAGCACAAGTAAGTTCGATTCCACAGAGATTGGTATAGAATTATTTCTTCAATAAACGAAAAAGGGGGGTTTTGATTTTTAACGATTAACTAGTATAAAATTAACAGTTACTAATAAAGCAATAAACGATAAACAAGTGTAAGGCAAATATATAGATTAAATGATACGATCTAGTTAAAGGGTATAATTTAGTTATGAATCCGGGTCAATCATTGACATCAAAACATCTCAAATACTTTAGAGTAAATTGGCTATAGTTGTTAACAGGCTCTAACAACCCGTTTCTTCTTACGGTTTCGATAAACAATATAAGATCTTTGTATATTACTCTTACTAATAATCAGTCCTAAACAAGCTCTTAAAACTTAATTATTGACAGCATTAAACTCTAAAGAAACACCAATTCTGAATGATAAAAACATAGGCTCGATTTATCTAACTCAGATTACATATTTTCTTAACAATAATCAAAAGCTTGACCACAATTGTTATTGTTAATTGCTACTAATATTAGAACAATGAAACAAATACGGGTTCCAATTTCTAACTAGTAATATACTATTCTGATAATCAAATAACAAGAACGAGATTCAATTAAACCAAAATAGCAGCATTCAATAATTCTGAGAACATGTAAATACTCAAAAGAATTCAAAACAAGAATCAATTATCTCATAACCAGAATGAATTCAGCCCTAAATTAACCTCTAACTAGAAAGTAAAAGAATTAGCCAGACATGGCTATAAAGAAGAATACAACTAACGAATTGTAGGTCGGAATGGTGGTGATGAACAGCAGCCCTCTAGCCCAGTAAAATCGCAGCAGCAACTCCAGAAAATAAGCTATGTATCTAATGTGTTTTGTGTTTTGGGTGTGTATAATTCGGCCAGCAGAGGGCTTCTTTTATAGGCCTCGTATGAACAATCTAGAACCAGAAAGTCTCCCATCGTGATTACAATTCTATCTCTTCAATTCGTGCTTATCTTGGGAGTGCTGATGTTAATCTTCTGCTTAAAACCTGGTACTAAGAATCCCAGAGATCATCCCATGTGTTTATTAAGATTAAGTACCAACAAGTCCTTCAAGTTCCAAGCTTTTATCATTTGTTGACCTTCATCTTTTGTTCCTACAAAATAAATATTGTGTGAGGCATTTTAATCCCTTAAAAACTACTAATAACAAAGTACTATAATTAATCAGTAATCCATCGTGTTTAGACGAATATAGAAGTGTAACTTGCAAATTAAGCCCATATACAGATAAAATCGTAAGGGATTATGCATAAAAAGTAAGTATATTAAGAACATATCAAAGGTCTTACGGAAATGGTACTACTTCAGTTGTGCAGTGTGAATTGCAACATTCTGATGCTTCTTGATGTGGCTGTCGATCCAAAGTATTATTTTTGACCAGTATTTGTCTTGTCTCTTTTTACTCTTTGTGGGATTTTTGCCACTTCTTCCTTGGGTCTTTCTGCAATTGGCTTATCGGTAGCGTCACATGAGGCCATGGGTGAGCGGATAGTAGGGGAGATCAGCCATGGGTGAGCGGATAGTATGAGAGAACGGCGGTTGCGGTGCTTAATTAGCAGGCTTTAACAATGTTTTTTTAGTAAGGTAGTTTATAAGTTCTGTTAATTACTTTGGAAGTTTTGTTAATACCTTAATAGTCTTCTATCTATCCCAAATATCATAAAAGGATAATTAGCCCTCTAATTGTGAAGTTATTAATGTGACACGTCATCAGTTTTACTCCCTTTTCCCCGCCACTCTACCTAAAAGTTCCTTCATCATTATCATCATATTAATATTATTTTTAATTAATTAATTAATATTGTATTGTATGTTTTTGTGTCTCTACGTTCACACTATCAAATTTAAAGAGAAAAAACAATCTCCCTTCTATTCCAAATAGACGGTTCCTATTAATATACAGTGTGGAGGAATATTTATCATAACTTCTAAAAACTTTGCAAGTTAATTTGGTCACTGCTTCTTTCAAATCGATCATGCATGTTCGCCATCAAATATATATATACACACACATATGTGTGTGTGTGTGTGTGTGTGTGATCTGTTCTTACGTCTTGAAATTCCCATTGTGGCAAACTTTGGTGTCTATCAATATATGTACATAAATAATATTCAATGTTGAGATTACTGGACATAAGAAAGTTGTAGAAATTAATAAAATTTTACAATTGATTTTAGTTTTGTTGTTATAAATATGCAATCTTTTGAGAAACACCTTCAAAAAGTTGATTTTTGTGTAGCGACTCATTTAATTTTTTTGTAGATGTGGCTTTTTCTAAACCCTCCTCTGTGTTTTTCCTATAGTATTATGCTATAAGTATTGTAACACCCAGTCAAAAAGATCAAATTTCGCGCCCAATTTGAACTTCAAATTATCGTACATAGTACGCACTTAAAAATCAAAGTTATATTTTTATAACTCGGAGGAAGTATTTTTATAAAATACTTTAATTGAAAATATATACGAATTTGTATTAACAAAATTGTGATTTAAAAATAATTAAATCATATTACAATCGGGTACAAAAACACGGGTATTTTGTACTGCAATTTGGGAGACAGTGTCCCCCACCAAACCAAAAAGCCGATCCATTCCACCCCTATCCCATTTTCATTTCATTTTCATCATCTTCCTTTCTTCTTCTCTATCTTTTCTCTCTAATCTTTCTAACAACAACAACATTATCAACAACAACAACTAAATAATTGTCATTTCGGAATCATCAACAACAACAACAACACGGTCGCAACAGCAACTACATCGTCATCATCATCTTCTCCATCTTCATCATCTCCATTTTCACCTTCAAAGTAAGATTTCTCATTTTCTCTCTCTATAAATCGTTTCTTTCACAAGAAATTGTTTAGATTACTTAGAAATACATGTTAGTAGCTTTCTATAACATCAAAACACCCAAAAATCGAACCAAAACTCGATTTGGATCTTGAAATCGTCGATCAGGTCCTGATGTCGCAGGGACCAAAAACAGTGCTGCGACATTGTCAATGTCGCAGCCAATGTCGCAGCTCAATGTCGCAAAACCTAATGATGTCGCATGGTGCGACATAAACGGTAATGTCGCTGTGAATTTTGAACGTCGCACAATGCGACACAAGGCCCTATGTCGCAACATTTAACAACGTCGCACATTGCGACACCACACACAATGTCGCATTAAAATGCGAACGTCGCACTAAGCGATGTCAGTCTCTATGTCGCACCTAATGTCGCAGACCACAGACCCTTAAAAACATAAGATTTCACTAAGTATTTTTACCACTTGATTTTACTCCGAATTTGGATTTCGGAGGCGTTTGTACTAAAGCAATGTAGTAGGAATAAAAATTTTCCAAGATGACTTGGCAGCTCGACCCCAACCAGGGGCTCTGCCCCTTGGACCCCGTCAGGGGTTGCCACCCCTTGGACCCCGCTATCAGGGGCGCTGCCCCCAAACCCCCGTACACTGTCTTTAAAACCAAGCGACAAACAAACATTCGAACGACTTACTTGGTCAGACTATTTGATCTCGTACTTATATAACCTCACGTGTTTAGGACACTAGGAGGTTATCATCCGGACAACACACGTATCGTAGGATCGCTGACAACTCATAGGTGAGTTTCATAGCCCCACTCTTTCAACTGTTTTACTGTTTTCGGGGTGAAACACATGCACAACAACTGTTTTCGAATTATATTAATAAACTTTTATAATTCACACTTACTTATATTACTGTTATGTAATACAAATGCGTAATACTTAGGAATTACGCCCATCATATTGTTTTGGAACAATATCAATACTTAACCTATATAGGTTACAAATCGTACATTGTTAGATCGTTGGAAAACAATTACTAATACATAACTTGACTAGTAACCACTATCCAACGACCATATTGTCGCGGGACAATATTATCACATATACTAGAACTGGTTAGTTCTACCCACATGACAACGACTATATTTTTACATGATTAGTTTCCCTTTTAGGAGCTAAAACTGTCGACACACTCCACAATCATTAGAATGGAAATTGTACTTAAGTGAACATTTTCCCGAGACTCCAATATACTTGCTAGGCTTTAGGCTAGGAGTATACAATAGTATCATACGTTAGTATAGATTCCTTATACTAATACAACTGAACCAGGTGACGAGCATTCATACCTAGGTTCAATGTGCTACTTATATCTAAATATTTGTTTATACATATTTAGATACAAACAATTATCTTCATGCGTGGCATGATTGTTACATGTGTTTGCTGATTCGATAAATATACAAATATATATATATATATATATATATATATATATATATATATATATATATATATATATATATATATATATATATATCTACATGCTCGTATATCATCTTGAGCACTTGGTGCTATCTTCAATATTACTTATGTATATTAGTATGCATACAATCATACAAACACAACTCCTCAAGTCGGACTCGTCGTGGTACGGTCGACTCAATCAATCAAGTCAGGCATGTCGTAGTACTGCTGGCTCAATTACAAACTTTGCTTGCGAGCAATTCAAAACGATGCCACAGTATTGCAGTGGGCACCAAACGATGCCACGGTAAAGTGGGCACAAAACGATGCCACGGTATTGCAGTGGGCACAAGTACAATACAAATCGATGGATGGGCGGGCTTATGCTCGTGATCTACACACATTCACGGATGGACGAGCTTATGCTCGTGATCCGCAATAAGTTAACGGATCGGTGAGGTTATCACGCGAGGCCGTTAGCTCAATCATGTCCTGGTTAGCTTACACTAACTGGGTAAACGGGCACATAAAACATTTTCAAACATGTCCGGGTTAGCTTACACTAACTGGTCAAATGGACACACTAAACATTTTCAATCATGGATCTGCGGGTCTACAATTAACTGTTGCTGGATGCAATACACTAGATATTCGATCATAGTTCTGCGGAACTACAATTTCTTGTTGACATATGACGCAGTCATACAATCACATGGTTTACACTTAGGCATGTATTGCCTCACGTTGATAGATTTATTTAATACCTGATAGGTACCCAGGCACGGAGTGCCTCAATATTTATGTACTTAGGTACACTACTAAACCACTTAGGTATGAGATACCTCAATAGACGTATACACATTGGTGTTACAACCTTAATACAATACATATCAAAATCGTAGATTTTGAACCACTTTTCGAAACATATAAGGTTTTATACTTTATGTTTTCAACTAACAATCCTATGAACTCACCAGCTTTATAGCTGACTCGTTTTAGCATGTGTTCTCAGGTGCTCAGCACGATTAGGATTGCTACAAGATTATGCTAGCTCGAGTCGCATATTTTCAAACATCTGGATTTCTCGGCATAACTTTTGTATTACAAATTATGTATTGAAATTATTTTGCGAACTCACAACTTGTATACATTTTATTTTGGGAAATGTAATAACTATTTTCAAACGTCTCATTTAGAGTCGTTCATTATGTATCTTATGCTGTGATATTTGATTTGGTAACACCCGACCCGATCGCTTCCGCAACCCAAAATTTGAGGGTGTTACAGATTGGTATCAGAGCCTAAGGTTATAGTGAACTAGGTTGCATTTAGTGGGCCTAGACTATGACCGTTAGGCAGTATTCCCAATTTGGTATAACTGGTTCAGGGATTACATCATACGAGTTTAATTTAACATAGCGTAGTTAACTATGTACAATTAAACAAAGATGATGGAAGATCTGAAAGGGGTTATATTGAAGAAGGAATGCACTAGTTGACTCTGATTGTTATGTGCTAGACACCCTAGGCTATTATATGTACTGTAGGTATATATGAATAGGCCTTACATGTGTACTATCTTTACGTACCTGTATGTATATATATATGTGTTGAAAATATATATATATATATATATAACATAATTCCGCTGTACTACTATACATTCGCGAAGAGGCACATCGCTGTCTTCCACATTATCATGACTCGATCTCAACTTTGACCATGCTGATCACGACAGGATTAGTATTGCGAGGGATGCTTGTAATGACTAAGTCCACAAAATCATACCAAACACATTTTTGGCCCTAAGGCTACACTTAGACAACATCATGGCACGTGGTGCTACAACGTGCTTCGGGCACAATACACAATACTTTGGTACTACAATTTGACACGTTAGTGCTACACTCACAGTACATGGGTACTGCATTTCGGTGCTGCGGGCACTGCATTACGGCACGTGGTGCTGCAATTCATAGTACTTCGGTACTACGTTCATGATACATTAGTATTACAATATCTATGCTTTTAGCACTGCATTACAGTACGCGGTTACTGCATTTTAGTTCTTAGGGTACTACACTATGATTCATTAGGATTACATCTATAGTACTTTAGTACTACACTATAGTCTGCTAGACTACTATAACATAGTTTTGGTTGAACTACATGTAAGATACAACTAGGTCGTTAGTACGACTACACATTTAAGATTTCAAAGTCCGAGGACTTTCAAACAGACACCTTAAGTGGTTTCTGGATCATTATCACTATTACATCCATGGGCAACGGTGTAATACCGATTTACGTATACAACTACAATAATCAAAATATTTGAATAAAGATCTCACACTTTGTCATTTCATTCTTATTTAAGAATCATGCCGCCTAAATGACAATCGTACACTCAAGCTGAACGCGACCAATTTGCTGATCAAAGGGTGGCTAAAGATCTAGCTACTCGAAACCAAGCGCGACCGTGCACCTATAAGGAATTCCTGAACTGTAACCCGCTAAATTTCGCTGGAACTGAAGGGGCTGTCGGATTAATCCGATGGATCGAGAAAATGGAATCGGTATTCCACATCTGCAACTGCCCCGATGATTACAAAGTTAAATACTTTACCTACACCCTCCAAGATAATGCCCTTACCTGGTGGAATTCCTACGCCCAAACTGTAGGGATCGACACCGCTCACAAAATTCCTTAGGAAGAACTAAAACAAATCATGAGGGACCAGTATTGTCCCAGTGAGGAACTACACAAACTCAAGGATGAACTCTGGCACCTCACCGTAAAGGACAACGACATCATGTCATACACCAATCGTTTTCACCAACTGGCACTTCTTTGCCCATCTATGGTGAAACCTGAACAACAACGAATCGAAAGGTACATCGGAGGACTCCCGATGCAAATTGAGGGGTTGGTCACCGCCTCTAAACCCACCACTATTGACGAGGCTGTTCGCATGGCCCACAAACTTATGGCGCAGGTGGTTCGACGCGGAACACCTGCAACTGAAAACCAACAAGGAAAATGGAATGGAGATTCCAGCACTAGTCATAACCCAACAAATCAATCCGAACCCTTGAGGTCCTACACCACCGAACCCAAAGAAAAATGAGGCTATGCGAGTAACAAACCATTTTGTCGCGGCTGTAAACATCATCATGACGGTTCATGTAATTTACCCTGTGAAGGATGCCAACGATTTGGACACAAAATCTGGGATTGCAGAGTTCCCGCCAATCCCGAATCTCGAAGGATATGCTTCAAATGTAAAGAACCCGGTCATTACAAGAAGGATTGCCCAAAACGAAAACGTAAAATTCACCTGATTGGCTCCGAGTGAACCGAACAAATCCCCGACAATAATGTAGGTACATCCTTCCCCGAAAACTTAACTCTTCAATTTTGGTTTACACTGAGCGTGTACTTTTTACTCCCCGATATTAATGTCGAGTGCATCATAGGGCTAGTTAACCTAGGCCAACGTAAAACTCAAAGTTTGCTTTTAGCAGACTAGACAAACTGAACGTTTACCAAACACTTGGTCCAAATACGACCATCCACAAAACGGTCACTTGGTGACAACTATCTAGTCCCGAATGGACTACATTGTAAATGGTTATCCTGTGACCACGACTTAACAACAACCTGAACAAACGAAATAGGGACTACTATGACGAACCACGACACATTCATGGATTGACTGCTTTTCAACTCCGTCATAGACATGGTATGTCTACAATCGATTTGACAGACTTCTCGTACATACATTTCTCCCTAGACCCCACACGATCACGGCCTCACACGAAATATCGGGATGAAATTTTCTTAACAGGGGGAGAATGTAACACCCGGTCAAAAATGTCAAATTTCGCGCCCAATTTGAACTTCAAATTATCGTACATAGTACGCACTTAAAAATCAAAGTTATATTTTTATAACTCGGAGGAAGTATTCTTATAAAATACTTTAATTAAAAATATATACGGATTTGTATTAACAAAATTGTGATTTAAAAATAATTAAATCATATTACAATCGGGTACAAAAACACGGGTATTTTGTACTACAATTTGGGAGACAGTGTCCCCCACCAAACCAAAAAGCCGATCCATTCCAACCCTTTCCCATTTTCATTTCATTTTCATCATCTTCCTTTCTTCTTCTCTATCTTTTCTCTCTAATCTTTCTAACAACAACAACATTATCAACAACAACAACTAAATAATCGTCATTTCGGAATCATCAACAACAACAACAACACGGTCGCAACAACAACTACATCGTCATCATCATCTTCTCCATCTTCATCATCTCCATTTTCACCTTCAAAGTAAGATTTCTCATTTTCTCTCTCTATAAATCGTTTCTTTCACAAGAAATTGTTTAGATTACTAAGAAATACATGTTAGTAGCTTTCTATAACATCAAAACACCCAAAAATCGAACCAAAACTCGTTTTGGATCTTGAAATCGTCGTACAGGTCCTGATGTCGCAGGGACCAAAAACAGTGCTGCGACATTGTCAATGTCGCAGCCAACGTCGCAGCTTAATGTCGCAAAACCTAATGATGTCGCATGGTGCGACATAAACGGTAATGTCGCAGTGAATTTTGAACGTCGCACAATACGACACAAGGCCCTATGTCGCAACAGTTAACAACGTCGCACATTGCGACACCACACACAATGTCGCATTAAATTGCGAACGTCGCACTAAGCGACGTCAGTCTCTATGTCGCACCTAATGTCGCAGACCACAGACCCTTAAAAACATATGATTTCACTAAGTATTTTACCACTTGATTTTACTCCGAATTTGGATTTCAGAGGCGTTTGTACTAAAGCAATGTAGTAGGAATAAAAATTTTCCAAGCTGACTTGGCAGCTCGACCCCAACCAGGGGCTCTGCCCCTTGGACCCCGTCAGGGGTTGCCACCCCTTGGACCCCGCTATCAAGGGCGCTGCCCCCAAACCCCCGTACACGGTCTTTAAAACCAAGCGACAAACAAACATTCGAACGACTTACTTGGTCAGACTATTTGATCTCGTACTTATATAACCTCACGTGTTTAGGACACTAGGAGGTTATCATCCGGACAACACACGTATCGTAGGATCGCTGACAACTCATAGGTGAGTTTCATAGCCCCACTCTTTCAACTGTTTTACTGTTTTCGGGGTGAAACACATGCACAACAACTGTTTTCGAGTTATATTAATAAACTTTTATAATTCACACTTACTTATATTACTGTTATGTAATACAAATGCGTAATACTTAGGAATTACGCCCATCATATTGTTTTGGAACAATATCAATACTTAACCTATATAGGTTACAAATCGTACATTGTTAGATCGTTGGAAAACAATTACTAATACATAACTTGACTAGTAACCACTATCCAACGACCATATTGTCGCGGGACAATATTATCACATATACTAGAACTGGTTAGTCCTACCCACATGACAACGACTATATTTTTACAGGATTAGTTTCCCTTTTAGGAGCTAAAACTGTCGACACACTCCACAATCATTAGAATGGAAATTGTACTTAAGTGAACATTTTCCCGAGACTCCAATATACTTGCTAGGCTTTAGGCTAGGAGTATACAATAGTATCATACGTTAGTATAGATTCCTTATACTAATACAACTGAACCAGGTGACGAGCATTCATACCTAGGTTCAATGTGCTACTTATATCTAAATATTTGTTTATACATATTTAGATACAAACAATTATCTTCATGCGTGGCATGATTGTTACATGTGTTTGCTGATTCGATAAATATATAAATATATATATATATATATATATATATATATATATATATATATATATATATATATATATATATATCTACATGCTCGTATATCATCTTGAGCACTTGGTGCTATCTTCAATATTACTTATGTATATTAGTATGCATACAATCATACAAACACAACTCCTCAAGTCGGACTCTTCGTGGTACGGTCGACTCAATCAATCAAGTCAGGCATGTCGTAGTACTGCTGGCTCAATTACAAACTTTGCTTGCGAGCAATTCAAAACGATGCCACGGTATTGCAGTGGGCACCAAACGATGCCACGGTAAAGTGGGCACAAAACGATGCCACGGTATTGCAGTGGGCACAAGTACAATACAAATCGATGGATGGGCGGGCTTATGCTCGTGATCCACACACATTCACGGATGGGCGAGCTTATGCTCGTGATCCGCAATAAGTTAACAGATCGGTGAGGTTATCACGCGAGGCCGTTAGCTCAATCATGTCCGGGTTAGCTTACACTTACTGGGTAAACGGGCACATAAAACATTTTCAAACATGTCCGGGTTAGCTTACACTAACTGGTCAAACGGACACACTAAACATTTTCAATCATGGATCTGCGGGTCTATAATTAACTGTTGCTGGATGCAATACACTAGATATTTGATCATAGTTCTGCGGAACTACAATTTCTTGTTGACATATGACGCAGTTATACAATCACATGGTTTACACTTAGGCATGTATTGCCTTACGTTGATAGATTTATTTAATACCTGATAGGTACCCAGGCACGGAGTGCCTCAATATTTATGTACTTAGGTACACTACTAAACCACTTAGGTATGAGATACCTCAATAGACGTATACACATTGGTGTTACAACCTTAATACAATACATATCAAAATCGTAGATTTTGAACCACTTTTCGAAACATACAAGGTTTTATACTTTATGTTTTCAACTAACAATCCTATGAACTCACCAGCTTTATAGCTGACTCGTTTTAGCATGTGTTCTCAGGTGCCCAGCACGATTAGGATTGCTACAAGATTATGCTAGCTCGAGTCGCATATTTTCAAACATCTGGATTTCTCTGCATAACTTTTGTATTACAAATTATGTATTGAAATTATTTTGCGAACTCACAACTTGTGTACATTTTATTTTGGGAAATGTAATAACTATTTTCAAACGTCTCATTTAGAGTCGTTCATTATGTATCTTATGCTGTGATATTTGATTTGGTAACACCCGACCCGATCGCTTCCACAACCCGAAATTTGAGGGTGTTACAAGTACGTTCGGACATTTACGGTAAAGGTATTAAAAGAAAACAAATTTGTTCGATGATAACTTGGATAATTTGAGTCTCTTGATCTTTTTGACCCTGTTAGCTTGGATCCATAAAAAATATTTCATTAATTTTTCATAGTGATTTTAAATTTTATTTCTTATACTATACATTCATTACACAACATGTTCAAAGTTTATTATTATTATTATTTTTCAACCATTTTGATATATTTTTATATGTTTATTGTATGTCAAAATATGTATACTACTTTAACATGAACATTTGAGTTTTGAATATGGCTTCACGTCGTTCATGTACGTTTTGTAAATTGAATAAGACTTCTGAAAACGTTTGGTTCAATCTGTAAGTATACTGATGCATGCAATTTGATAAATTCAACCTTCATAATCTCAATTGGCTTTCATACCATGAACGCGAGATGAATAGACGATCAATGGATATAATACTGAGATCACTATGTTTCGACGATTTAAGATCATATGATTGTGATCTACATTCAAGTAAATATTTCAAGTTTAAAGATGCCATTGTCCTTTTTTCCTTTGGTTTCACCAAACTTTCATGCAGAACAATTCACCATATTTATCTTGAATTCGAGGTTAATTGCTAATGCATTTTGGCCATTTATTCGTAAATAGATTACCACATTAACCCGACTTCGTGCCAATCAGGCAACTTAATTGGTTAATCATAATAACAAACGCTTAGAGCACACGGAGTGGTGCCGTTTCCATCAAAATCTTGGGTCGAGAACGCCGTCGGACGGCGTTCTTCCACCCCGGAACGGCGTTCCCGACGGTGTTCCTAACGGTGTTCAGTGATCAACGTCCACTTCCGGACGCTATACCATGCGATGTTCTTCTTTTTTCTTTTCCTTTTTCCTTTTTCTTTCTTTTTTGTTGTGTTTTGTTTTGTGTGTTTAATTGTGTTTTGTTTTATTTTTTGTGTGTGTGTGGTTGCTGTTTACAGTAATAACGAAGAAGAAGAAGTAGCAGCTGTTTAAAGGGAAGGTTGACATGTTTTTGGAAAATGAATTCGTGGTGTAAGATTAAAGTACACGTGTAAGACTCTAAGCCACAACATATTGTATTCTTAAAAGTAAAGTATTCTTATAAAAGTAAACTGTATTTGCTAAATTTTAAATAATACTCTATACAGTTTACACCATTAAATTTGTAATTCTTTTATTTGTTTTGAAAGAATCAAATGTTATTTTAATTTGATTTATGGTTTTTTAAATGTTAATCTATACATTTAATTACATTAAAAAAACAAATAAAACAAATAATAAAAAACTTCAGAACACTGTCCAGAACACTGTTACCGCTCCACAAAATCCTCACCAAAAAATTCTCACTCAGAACACTGTATTTAGGCCGTCACCACTCCGTGTGCTCTTACAATACTACTTACAAATCATACTTACAAATCATACTTCTTTCTTTTGGCACTCTACATTATTCTTTATGAATTTTTTTATTTTTTATTTTACTAAAATCGTGGATCGCACGGGTAATGCTCTAGTTTAATATATACTATTGATATAATCCTCTCAGTAACGTTAATCTCATGGTTCTCAATTTCACTCAGTAGATGGTAGTATCATGTGATGTATGCATCAAGATCTTCTCCTTTCAAAGCTTTAAACACAGTAAACTGTTTTTTGAGAAGATTCTTCTTGCTAGCCTTCACCTATGGACTACCCTCACATCTTTTCTCAAGAGCTTCCCAGAGCGCTTTAGCAGTATGAAAAGATTTTAGCTGATGATTGTTCTCCTTTGGAAGACTCATTTTAATTGATGAATGAGCATTATTCTCAACCTCAAAGTCCTTCCTTTGTTGATCATTCATATGCTGATAGGATACAACCATAGTAGCATTTTGAACAACAGTAGTAGGTACAGTGTATCCATTCTTGATACACATCCAGATAGACAGATCATAGAATCTACAGTAAGATTCAAACCTATCCCCCCAGCTATAGTAGTCTTCAAGTCTTAACAATTTTGGTGGAACATTAGACTTCCCAACCTCATGTTCTATCTCGATCATTTTACTTAAGTCAGACATCTTGAAAAGTAAGAAATTCAAACTGTTTTGCGAATTCAGAAATTCAGTTCGCAACTCAATTCAATTCGCAGATCTCAGCTCGATTCGCAAAACTCGGTTTGCCAATCTCAGTTCGGATCGCAGTAATCTCAATTCGCAAGTGATCTCGGTTCGCAAGAGATCTTGGTTCGCAGCTTGGTTCAACTCGCAGAACACAGTTCGGTTCGCAAGTTCAACTCGGTTCGCAGACGATGCTGAAACCCTAATCTCAATTCGCGAAACGGCTGAAAAACCCGAAAACAAAAATTTTAGGTATTTTTACGATTTAATCTGGAAATTTCGACCGTAAACTAACCTAAAAACGTCCAGAGAATGATTTTGATCGTAAATTTGTACCCAATGCACACAAAAACGATCCGAAATCAATCGTTATTATCACAATAACCTCGAACTTACTCGTAATTAACCCGAAAGCTCTGATACCAATTGTAAGTCCCAAGTTCTTGGATCGATAACGAGGTTATCTATAGTATTAAGGTGTGGAATTCCTCAATACGTGTTATATGATTATATAACGATTAATATCGCGTTTATAATACGATTATCAACTAATATGCTTTGTTTTAATTGTTACGAATATGAAACAATCAAAACCTAGCCTTTAGGTTTTCTCTCTGGATCGGTTCGCAAAAACACAGAAGCAAAAATTCAGTTCGTGAAAGTTAATGATTTTACAAACCGAAAATCATTATATATTTCGTCTCAACTCGCAGCCTGTGGGCTCGCGAGTTGACTTCAGCTCGGAGTCCAGGCCCAAGCCCAACTCGACTCGGTTCGCTATGACCCTTGCGAGCCCAGATCTCATTTCACAGTCCAATGACCTGCGAATTGAGATCTCGATTCGCATAGCCTTTGACTTTAGTTCGTATTTGATATTTGTCTAACACTTTAACATACTAATATATTTAACAAATATTAATAACAAACTAACATCATTTAGTTACAAATCTAAACCAATATACAAACTTGATAATAATTACACCAGTCCTATTACAAGCTAGATCTGTTGTCACAAACTATGTCTCAACACATCGGGATCTCGAGTTTTGCTTCATTAAATCATCATCAAGGTGACCTAACGATTAGCGTTCAGTTATCCTCACAAGAGGTCTGAGGTTCTGACTTCACTAACTGTACATCCTGGATTGGCCAGGGAAATGGTCGAAAACGTCACGGGGATACCTCAGTTAGACCGTATATATCTGAGTAAAAATATTCGTTCTTCCTTGGTAATCTGAACAGGGAAAACCTTATTCGTTTACCCTTTTCATAATAATAATTGTGTAAAATATTGATAAAATGACTAAAGTATTTGTGTATATTTTAAAAAATTTACTCCTTAATAAGTATTTTTTTGAGTGATATTTGAGTATTTGAAGCAAGAGTTGTAAGAGATTGATCGGCTTTTGAACAAAATCTATATTACCTTGAACTTACATTGTAGGTAAACTATAAATCCACGTACCGAACAAATACAAATCCAGAAACTAATCACAAACAAAGTAAACTCAACAAACATCTCTCACTCTGTGTATCAAACTAATTTTTTTCTAAAAGTGGTCTTTCATTACACAATACTAGCTCAGTCCTCAAACCAAAAGCAAACAAATTATATATTAATTATCACTTAAATCTTTACACAAAGTGAATAACAATTAGAAACAATGTAAAAGTTCTATATAATTCAATAAAATAATGAAATATGGTGTATGATTCTTTTTTTTTATATATATGTGGTGGGTTTCTTAAATTTGTGTTGAATGAGTGCAAAAAGGTCCGATATATAGGGCCATAGGGGACAGAATATGAGATTCTGATATTGGAATGGGTGATATATGTGACCCAGTATTCATTGCCTTATGATAACATTAAAGGATCCCAATATATGTGACCCATTATTCATTATATCTTATCATTTTATGTTAAATGTTAATGATAATGATAAAAAGAGGTCCTAGTTTGAAAGATAAGATCCCCTCCCGGCTGAAATTAAGGCTTTTGCTTTCGAGTTTGTCTCTTTCAATCCTATCTGTCAAAATAAACGAGTGATTGTCTCTATGTTTGGTGTTCAGCTTTATGTTCAATTAAATATTAAAATTCAACACAAATACAATTTTAAGGCAAATGGTTCAATGTTCAACTTAATGTTAAAATGAGCCTACACAGACACTGATACCTGAAGGTGACCCAATTGCTTACAATTCCAACACGTGACATTCCTATTATCCGATGGTTCTCTTCTTGATTTCGATCTACTGATACTCTGTACTCAGCCCGTCGTACTAAATGCAGAACTCGAAATCCCGAATACTCCCCAATATCTATCCTCCTAACCCTCGCCAAGTATCAAATCATGGATCCTCTCAAAATTAAGTGAACTTAGTGATTCCAGATGAACTCTCATGCAACAATGATAACAAGAAAAGCCCTCTAGCTCATCCTCAAATTTAACCCCAACAGAATTTAACCTAGTTAAAATCGAATTACATTTGTTCACATTATCCGCTATGGAAGCATCCTCATCCGTCTTCGTGTTCACCAACTTCTAGTACCAAGAAAACCTTATTCAAAGCTGAAAGTTTTTCATAAATATTACACAAAGCTATTATCCTACCCGTAATTGTAGTTTCGCCAACAATATAGTAGGCAATGTTTTTGGCTAGAGACAATCGAACCACTCCTAGTGCCTGAGGATGTAACAAACCTAAGCCCTCCTTCTTCATCTTCTAAGGTTTCACACCAGTCAACGGTAGATAAAGAGTTTTTGATACAAAACATTCTCTATTTGCATCTTCCGAAAGCCGAAGCCGTCACCATCAAGCTTATCAATTTTGATTTTGCTTGTATCCACCCTTTTTCAACTACTCGAACCACGAGCTCTAACACCATGTGTTAGGAATTAAGAGGCCCAACAAAACACATATAATCACTATTATACCCAGCCATAATTAAAATCACATCGGGTATACTTATATAAAGAATAAAACATGTGTAATAAGTTCTCATAATACCGCGCCACTACTTCAATTTCTTCTATTTTAATCTTCATATACTCAACATCATATTTATGTGGATTGGCTTAGCAAGTCATACAAAGATACACTCATACGAAATGAACATTAAAACTCCAATTTTAAAATTTACACGCATTATTTATTTGTTGAATTTAGTCCTTTACAAGTAGTTTTGGAGTTTTCCTAGATTCGTTGAATCCGTAAATATAGGACTCGGGGTTTCAACGGCAATATTCATAAGATTCATAATTTAATATTCTTTTCACGTGACACTTCACATGCTACAAGCCTAAAATGAACAAAGCTCCAATCCTACAAAGCGTCTAAACTAATGGGAGGTGATAACTGATACATATACAAAATTAAGTAACTGATTCAACACCATAGTTAAGCTACAATATACTTCTATAGTAAATTTTAACTATTGTACAATTAACGTAGGAGTGTTTATGGAAGGTTAACCGCGTCTGTAGTTTACCGAAATATTGGTTTGACATTTTCTTACATCGAAATCGAAACCGAAAACTCGGTTAACGCATTTTTGATTCGGTAATTCAGCCAGTGGCGAATCTAGGACTCAAACTAAGGTGGGTCCATAAAAGTCTAACTTTTCTAAAGTGACAAAAGTACGATCACACATGCGGTTCGGGTCGGATCGTTAGTACAAACTTTTAAATGGTTGAAGTTAATACAAATCTTTCCGACGAAATTCTATTAAAAATTTTCATTCTTTGTAAAGAACTTTACAAAAGTTGTCACAAATAACAACTCAAACATTTTCAACAATTAAACTAAATTTACTAACATAAATCAACCCAAATTGCAAACTAAGCATGATAATGAAACAACATTATGTATCACTTGTGAAAATAGTCGATCTATGAAAACTACAACAAATATATAATAGAATAGTGGTTCTATATGAACGTTACAAGTTTACATGAGTCTAAATTACAAAATTCTTTTGAAATCAACAAACTTTCATGTGTACCTTTGAGTCTTTCACACCAAAAGTACGGCCCATATGCTTCTATGCAATATATAATCGCCTACAATTAAAAATTGTTGGAATTGGACTAATTTTGTGAAGTCTAAGGGGTGGGTTGAGTTTATAAAATAAGTGATTAGTCCAAGGGTGGTCTAGGTCCAATTCTAAGGAGGGTCTTATTATTCAATTATCTAATTAGTCGTTTGTTAATTAACTAATAATAATTTAAAATAGAATAATAATAGACAAATAGATATTCATTGATGAGTATGATTATATTTAAAGATCATGATCATTTTAATATCAAATAATAAGTATTTTACTCTTTACAATTATGTATTCATGTTGTACGTATTTAAATAATGAAAATAATATAATATTAGTTATCTTACCAGGCCAACATAAAGATAGTGAATTACATCATGAGTTAAATTAAATTATAAAATGGTTTAGTTTAAGTAAAATTATAAATCCATATGTGAACCCTTCGAGTCAAAATTGTGAATCGACACCGATAAAGGGTTAACCTAACCAAAAACGAAAAATTTGATTCGGTTAATCAAATATTCGATATGAATTAGCCGGTTTTCGGTTAGGTTTGTCAGTTTTGAAATATTTTGAATACCCCAAAAATATGGTTTCCGAAACAATTTTAATTTTATATTTATTACTTCACTTAATTAATGGGTATTGTTGAAGCCCAAAAGTTCTAAAACATAGGAATGGGGTAGTTAAGTTGAGCCAACTATGGACTATTTGAGCCCAATGCAATACCATTCGATATCGATATTGATTAATAGCATTCACGTTCGGGTGATCACGATGTTTGTAAAACAGAGTGGAATGAGATTTTGTATATAAGAGTTGTGGTCTGTCACAACTCACAACCTTTATTTATCTAGTTTGAAGGGCCATAATTTTAATTTTTTTAACATAAAAATAAAAAATTCACAAGTGACAATCCGATTCACGTATATGAAAAGGCAACAGTGGACCAATTTTGAGATTTATTTAGCAACATCTAGTATTTTTTCGAGTCTTATTTTGTAATTTGTACTTTAATTTTTAGTTTTAGGAGGACTAATTTATGCAATAATTGAATATCTGTAAAATGAAATATATTTCATATAAAAATTGATTAAAAAGAATAGTGTTGATGTGTTAGTTAATGAAATTGTGTAAATTTCAATGCATTATAAAGTTTTGTAGTATGACATTATTCAATCATCTATTCTTTCCCTTTTCTTATGGGAGGTGATATTTCCACCTAGATTTTTGATAAATCCACCATTTCTGTGCAATACAAGTTTGTACAGTACAAGTTTTGAATGCTTAAATATGATGGATTTATCAAATTGTTTGGTGGAATTATCACCACCCTTTTCTTATTTGAGTTCCAATAAAGAGCCCACTTACTAATGTGATTGGGCTCAAATTTTGTTTAGAAAACTACAACGTATATTATATGGGCCTTTGTAAACAGTATTCAAACTTTTAATGATATCATGTTTTTTATGAAGGGATATAAGAAACTAAGAAACAAGAAGCGGTTCAAACTTCAAAGGGCAGATAATAAATAAGGTAATGGGCATATTTGGGCTCGTCAATATAAACTCAGAGTTCAAAAGTATCCGTTTGCCTAAGCCTTTGAAGGATGTTCTTGAAGGTATTTGCTACGTGAAGTGGTGGCTTGTGTGGAGATTCAGGAATCAGATGATCTTTGGCGGCAGCCTTCCCAGAAAGGATGTTTTATTTGATGATGTTGTTCGTTTATCTTTTACTTGGTGTTCTAGTCGTTGTAAATCTAAATTCAACTGGGTAACTTGGATGCAAAATCCTAGTCTCTCCAGTTTGTAATGTTCTTTCTAGCTCCTTGCTAGTTTTTAATAAAATCGCCGTTAAAAAAAAATAATAATAAATAAAAAATAAACTCAGAGTTCAGCCCATAAACTTCGTCGATAGATAACGTCATGTTTAGTACAGTAGTAGTTTACATAGGTAATCGTCATATAATCCCTAATATTTTAAACACCGTGTTGAATGTATCAAAAGAATGTATCAAAAAAACAAAACAAAAAAATATCATTAAATACGCCACAAGTGATATAAAGTCATAAACATTATCAAAGAAATGTAAACAACATATAACCTCTTATAGAGTTATAGGAATACATAGATAATTAGAACTAGAATAGATGAGTAGGACGTTTAGCTGATTTGAGGGGTAGCTTTCTAAAGACTTTTAGGCGACTTATGTTGCGTTTAGTTCGCACAGTTTTTCTATGGAATTGGAATTCGTCAAATGAATTGGAATTTCATGGAATGTGAATTCCTTTGAATGAGGAAATTTGATGACTTACAACTCAATTCATTTGTGAACCAAAATAAAATTGAGATTCCAATTCCATCGAATTCCGTTGAATTCAACGAACCAAACGCAACCTTAATGTCTTATTAGGTAGATATCTGTTGCCATTTTTTGGTATTAAATTGCAATTATATATATGGTTATATATCATATATGTATATTTACATTTTGGCAAAAATAAAGTTACATTGAGATTGAGATAGGATTTAAAAGACCCCTTGAAGTAGAGCCGTAAAACAAGCAAACTCATTCAATTACATACATAAACCTAACCACATTTATCCTACTACAATTACCAAAGTAATTGTACTGTTGTTAACCTATTCCAACTCAAAACTAACCGGATATTGGTTCTTGTGAGGAGGGGTTTAGAGAGAGAAAGAGAGAGAAGCAAATGAGGAGGTGACAAGTGTCCTCCTTCATTTCTCCACCTTCTTCATCTCTTCACATTCTTCATTTCTCTACCCTTATCATTTCCCCACTTTTTTCTTACATTTTTTTTCATTGTTTTATATTTTTATTATTATTATTTATATTAATTTTTTTTATTATTGATTTTTTTTGTTTTTTTTTTGTTTTTGCATTTTTTAAAGTTCTTGTTATCAACTATATTTTTTTTTATTATTTTTTAAAACCTTTTTCACGACTTGGTTATCATTTTTTTTTATTTTTTTTCGCGTTTTCAACCTTTTTTGTTGTTGTTGTTTTACCTCACATTATATGTAAATACAATTTTATATATAGTATTACAAAAAATAATATTTATGTGATGTACCATATTCATACCTTGAATAAAATAAATTTTGATATAACAAAATTATAACTTCAATGCATCGTAAAATTAAAATAATGATACACCATATTATATAACTATGATGCATCAAGATTTATACACAAATAATGTTTATCGTATATCTAAAAGTTGGAGCGTCCTATTTATAACTATGATGCACCATATTTTATAACTATGATGCACCATGTTTTAATTCAATAACGGTGTTTTATAGTATATTTTGAAAGTCGATACATGATATTTTAAACACTCGATGCACCATGTTTTATAACTATGATGAACCATGTTTTTATAACTATGATGCACCACTTTTTAATTCAATAACTATGTTTTATAGTATATTTTGAAGGTCGATGCATGATATTTAAACATTCGGTGCATCATATTCAGAGAAAATTAGTGCATCATAGTTTATTATGTTAGTGAACACAATAATAATTTACTTTTATTGCATCTTGTTTTTTATATATTCATCTGCATCATAATAAATAATATATGGTGCATCACAAAGGTGAAAATGATATAAAAAAGAAAAAATTAAACAGTAAAAATAGTTTTTAAAAAATGTTAAAAACTATTTTTTTTAATTTTTAATTGTTAAAAATGATAATTTTTTCTAAAAATAATGTTAACAAATTTTATTTAATTATTTATTTCTGATAAAAGTGTTATAGAAGTTCTTACAAGTTTAAAAATATATTTTTTTAAAATTTAATTTTTTTTTTTATAAAAATAATTTTTTTTAACAAAAGTTGTTAGAAAAAAAGTGAAATAGAAAAAAAGAAAAAAAAAGAAAGAGATAAAGAAAGAAAGATGGGAGAAATAGATAAAAAAAAAAGGTGAAGAAATGAGAAATGGGAAGAAATGGATAAAAAAGGTAGAGAAATGAAGAGCACACTTGTCATCTCCCTTCCCTCACTTTTGCCCCTTCTCCCAGGAACCTCACTCAACTAACCGTGGCAACTCAGCAAATTAAGTAGCTTGACTTTCAAAGAAAAATAAATATAAAAGAGATGGCATGCGATCGAAGAGGAGGTATACGTGCAAGGTCACATATTCAAGACTGGCTTTTCATTATTTTTTTTCATGAAACAAATACAGTAGTAAAAAAAAACTTCAGACCATATGTTTGCTTGCCGTGTGATCTTGAGTAAAAGATCATTCATCCTCGAAAACTAATTAAGAGAGCCTGTTGTACATTGTTAATTTGCTAACAAACAATGTATTTTTTATTTTCGTGATTAGACACTCATGTTAGTTTGTGGTGTAAAAGAAGATACCTTTAAAATTGAGTAGGCAGTTTCATTGCACTTCACAATTTTATTTGTGTTGCAAGATCCACTCTACCATAAATTCTACTATTGTATTTTTGTTACCTTTCAGATTTGAATTATTATAGAAATTTATTCATTATAAAAGTTACTGTTTTATTCTCGCCGCAACACACGGGTGAATAAAACTAGTTGAAACTACAATTGGAAAGTAATGAACTACGTGATGCAAATGAAACATAAAAATCAAAACCCACAATAGTCAAAGTTGAGACTACCAACTTCAAATTTCGCCAAAGAAAAAGAAGTTGTTGAAGCATCCAAACGAAAAGTAGAAAAATCTTAGGATACGGACCCAACTCACCAAATCTACCGAACACTAAAATCACCATAAGTAACTAAACACCTTGCACACACACTCTTACTCGAAGTATTTCGAGAAATAATCTTTCTACCTCGGGTGAGGTATTTAGGGAGTTGATAGATACAATAAATAATTTAATGCATACAACAAACAGTACAACTGATAAAGCACACAGTACAAACGCTTTAAAACATAAATTTGGTGTATCAATCATAATTTATGTTGTATTTATCACTTCCCGGTATTTACGGAAACGGTCTTTTTACCTCGGATAGAAGTAGGACTGTATATATCATACTTTCTCATACCCTTAGTGGGATTAAATATTATTATATTTTTTGGTATCTATAACTCATTACATTTTTTAAAATCAAACCAAAGAGCTTAAATTAATTTAAACACTAGCTTGAAATTAGATTCGTTTTTATATGATCAAAATTGAAATTGATTAGATACAACTCATTCACTTAACAAAATGATGATCCGATTAAAATATATAATGAAATACGAGAAGAGACAAGAGTCCAGCATTATAAAATCAAGTATCAACATTAACTATACTGTTTTGATGTTTGATACACATATAATATTGGAGATTATGGAGATGATCTAAGCTATATTTTGTTAATTAAATACAATGAAGAAGAATACACCAATTGCTTGAGGAGTATATTTAATATAATTATTAAATTATTATAATATAAACATAAATAGTTGTGAATAAGATATGAGAAGTTAATTATACAATAGAATATTATTGATGCTGATATCAATCAATTGGGAATTAATCTTAAAATCAAATTATATGTACTACTCATTACAAAATAAGAACCAGATGATTAATACATAAGGGAAAAGATTGCTTGCGATAAAATAATGTGATGTTAGTAAGAATCATTAGATAATAATGATGTTTTGGTTTTGATTGATTGATCTAACATGCTGTTGGACCCAATGGTTAGTGAGAACACCTAACAAATTAATACTTTTCTCAACATTACTTAAACCACGACCCAAACACCATTAAAGCCACTCTATAACAATGATGACATCGACCATAAACGATAAACTTAAAAATAGACTTAAAAATATGATTGTTTAATAAAGCGATAAGTAGAAAGATTAAGAGAGAAGATATTTATTAAATGATGAATGAAGTAGGTTTAATTTTATGTCTACACGTTTCTAGAGTTACTCGGAATATATAAAATTCAACAATTTATAAAATAATAAGCAAACTACTCCGTCTACAAACCCTAAAACGTTGCTTGTTTCATTGTTTCACTCCTTGTGTCACATCATCCTTTTTACCAAATCTTAACTCAAATTAAATTCTTCCTTGTTTCCAAAAAGATGACTATTCATGCAATCAAAATTACTTCGTTATATATTACCCTTTAATTGATTGTTGTTAAACTCATGATCAAGCTCCTCGATTGTTTTTAAATGGAGCGCGGCAGAAGACGAAACGACAAAACGCTGGAGCACACGATTTTGAAGCAAACTGGAAGAACAAATCAAGGGAATAGGGAAAAGGATCGTGATGATGAATGGATCAAGGTGGTAAATCGAAGGAACAAAGTCAAAACGGCGCAAAGAAAGCATTTTTCAAATGACCCATCGGTGACTACATACTTTGTGGCAAACCTACCAGAAGATGCAAGTGCGAATATGCTATGGAGAAGATTCGAAAGCTTTGGAGACATATGTGATGCTTTTGTTGCCAAGAAAAACTACAATCGGAAATACACATTTGGGTTTATTAAATTCAAAGGTATTAATAAACCTATCCAGTTTGAAAGATCGTTAAAAGGGGTTAAATGGAACGGAGTCGTACTGGAGGTGAATCTCGCAAGATTTAATCGGAACCATGAGCCTATAACTTATGAGGACAAACATCAGAAGAATACGAAGCCACATCTGGAACCTAGACTTCAGAGGTTTGAAAATCATCATACCATGAACAACTTGGACACACACAACAATGGTAATGCACGAGGTAATAGTGCTTTTGCTGGGCGATCGTATAAAGATGCTTGCATGGAGACAGTTGGCACTCAACAAGACAAAACCATAACAATAGACAAGGTCACCAATCTGTACGTGGAGTATTGCATAGGTAAATCGGTTCTTGGGTCAGTTGTTAACCTTAATTCTATTACTAAATTAAAGAGAATGCTTGAGGAAGGGGGATTTGGTGACTCGGCCATATCCTATGTCGGGGGCTTGAACGTGATCATAACGTTCAAAGATAATAAAACGGCAAAGGTCTTTGTCGAGGAGAAAGATAAGATCTGTAACAATTGTCTATCTAATGCAGTCATATGGAAGGGTCAGGATGTAGGTAATGAGAGGGTAGCTAGAATAAGGATTCAAGGAGTGCCATATAGAATCAGGGACAGCGCAGTTTATGAAAAAATCTGTGTACAAGCGGGGTTCAAAGTTCTTGACTCCGTGTTCAGTTGGGAGGATTTAGATGTTTCTCTTGGTGAATGCTTAGTCTTAGCAGATTCTGGTAAGTTAATCTCCGAAACATTACAGCTCAATCATCCATATGGGTGTTGCAAAATATGGATAAATGAAGTGGAATTAAGATGGAAGCCGGCGGGTGAGGAGATTGGCTCACCGGAATCTTGGCCAGCTAATCAGAAAGTGCAAAGTGAGAAAGAAGTCGAACGGTTGGGAAATCAAAAGCTGCATGGGGAATCATCAAAATTGCATGGGAACTCTCCCAGTATTAATAACGTTCATGAAAACTCGGTGTCATCCTTTGGACTGAATAAGCCCATGCGTTTTACTGGATTGGGCCTGAGTGTAAACAATATGGACACAACTATGCATCCGGACCAAGACAATTCCAAATTGATAAATAACCATATGCGATCCAGGATCAAAAAGAAAACTGAGCAAACGCACATCAACAAGAAAAAACAACTACCAGACCTAAATGAGGATACAGATGATCCTTTCCATTTGGGTAGTTTAATAAAGAGAATTGGTGTTAATTTCAGATCAAGCAAAAGGAAGAAAAGTGGGGACAATTGGATACCTATTCAACAGGATGAACCATGCAAAAAGAAGAAGAGGGTTGAAGATATATGTTCCTCAGTTTCAAGGGTATCGGAATCTGGTACATTTGATTTTGAATCAGAAGGAGACGCTGTTGGTGACACACAGACGGATGAGAAGGAACAAGGTAATGATACACTTGAAAATGATATCATTAATGAGAATAATGAAGCAGATATTAATGTGGACAATGAAGTGCTAATGGAAGCAAAGGAAACAATCTGCTTGGCCGGGAAACTTGGCATTGATTTAAATGATTTTCAAGATCATATAATAAACACGGTTAATGGAGACAAACAAGCAAAGCAGTTACAATGAATTTTCTATCCCTAAATGTTAAAGGTGCGGCTGATAGTCGAAAGGAGAAGTGGGTTAGGGAAATTAGAAAAGATAATGGGATAAACTTCATATGCATTCAGGAAACTTCATTAGAAGATGGATCAAAGATTCGTTTTGATCAATTCTGGGGAAAAGGCAGTTTTGATAAGGAATGGGTAAATGCCTGCGGTCGTTCAGGGGGTCTATTTTCGATTTGGGACACGAATTACTTTGTGAAACAGCAGGTCATAAAGGATCGTAATTTTCTTTTGATATATGGTATGACGGTTGGTGATTATACTCCTTTAACTATTGTTAACGTTTATGGTCCACAAAACCGTTCGGATAAAATCAATTTGTGGAATAAACTAACAATTGTTAAGGATAAGTTTGATGGCAATTGGATTTTCATTGGGGACTTCAATGAGGTACGCTTTCCTGAAGATAGGTTTAATTCGATATTCAATCATATTGGGGCTCAAATTTTCAATGAGTTTATTTATAATGCCGGACTCATGGAGTATGCGATGGGAAGAAAGAAGTTTACATTTCGGGCAGGGAATTCACAAAAATTAAGCAAGATAGATAGGGCTTTAGTTTGCGAATCTTTTTGGAACAAGTGGCCTGAAGCTTCATTCTCGGCATTAGATATGGGAATATCGGACCATTGTCCGATTATTCTAATAACAGATGCAAGAAACTTTGGACCAAGGCCTTTTAAATTCTTCGATTCTTGGCTTAGTCATCCTGAATTGCCGGATGTGGTGAATATTGGTTGCAAGGGTGCTTTGACAAAGGGAGTGCCATCAAAAATATTGGCCTTCAAACTCAAAGGTATGAAGCAAGCTATTAAAGATTGGATGTATGAGGTTAAAAGGAGGCAGAATGAACAAATTGTGGTTGCAAAAGAAAAAGTGTCAGATTATGAGGCATTAATGGAGAAGCGAATTCTAACGGAGCAGGAACTTAACCACGAGCTTGAATGCCGTATGTTGTTGAACAAGTTAGAAACGGATAGGGTGATGGATTTAAAACAACAAGCACGAATCAAATGGGCGGTCGAAGGGGACGAGAATAGTGCATTTTTCCATGGCTTCATCAAGAATAGGATATGCAAGTCTCGTATAAATGGTCTCGTAATTGATAATGAATGGTGTACGATCCCAGGCAGAATAAAACAGGAAGCTCAAGCACACTTTGCTAGACGTTTTTGTGAACCTATAAAACGTAGACCAACTTTTAAGTGTGATGGTATTAATCGGTTAGAGGATGATGATCGTGATAAATTGGTGGAGCCATTCACTAGAGAGGAGGTTCTAAATGCAATTAAAGAGTGTGATGGAAGTCGGGCACCGGGACCCGATGGGTTTAACTTTAACTTCATCAAACGATTTTGGACGCTCTTGGAGAAGGACTTCATGGATTTAATGCATCAATTCCACTCGGATGGTTTTATCCACAAAGGTATGTCGTCGAGCTTTATAACCTTAATTCCCAAAATTAACGATCCAAATGGACTGAATGACTTTCGCCCCATAAGCTTGCTTGGTTGTATCTCAAAATTAATTTCTAAAATCCTTGCTAATCGCTTAAGAAAAGTCATCAATCATATTGTATCCGATGTTCAAACCGGATTCATTGCCGGTCGGAACATACTCGATGGCCCATTAATAATTAATGAAGTGATGGGGTGGGTTAAAAAATCAAAAAAGAAAACGCTTCTTTTTAAGATTGATTTTGAAAAAGCTTTTGATTCAATAAATTGGGAGTTTGTGGATACTATTATGGGCTATATGAATTTTTCGGACAAATGGAGGATGTGGATTAGGGGGGTGTTGTCATCAGCAAGGGCATCGGTTCTCATTAACGGGTCTCCTTCAAAGGAGTTTCAATATGAAAGGGGAGTTCGTCAAGGTGATCCCCTTTCACCCTTCATTTTTATCATTGCAATGGAAGCCTTTACATATTTTATGTCAAAAGGTTGTGATTTGGAAATGTTTAAGGGGTTGCAAACACCAAAAAAGGGGCCGATGTTATCTCATTTGATGTATGCGGATGACGTTATGGTAATCGGAGAATGGTCAAAAAATAATGTTAACTTCTTGGCAAGATTTTTGAGAGCATTTAATCTAGTTTCGGGCTTAAAAATAAATTTCCATAAATCATCATTATATGGAATTTGTTGTAATGAATCTGAAGTTAGTGAAGTGGCGTTGGATTTGGGTTGCAAAGTAGGTAAAATCCCATTCATACATCTTGGGCTTATGATTGGTGCTAACATGAAGATAGCAAAAAACTGGAAGCCGGTAATAGATCTGGTTGAGGCAAGATTGTCATTGTGGAAGGCAAATACATTATCGATAGGGGGGCGTGTCACTTTAATAAAATCTGTGTTCGAGAGCTTCCCGGTCTTCTATTTTTCATTATATAAAGCACCGTTATGTATACTACGTAAACTTGATTGCTTGAGAAGAAGATTTCTTTGGGGAGGATCAAAAGATGATAAAGGTATTAGTTGGGTTGCGTGGGACAAAGTAACGAGGCCGAAAAATAAAGGTGGATTGGGACTAACGGACTTAAAAGATTTCAATACAAGTTTGCTAACTAAATGGCATTGGAGATTTAGAAACGAAGAGGGAAGGTTATGGAGGCGTTGTATAAAAGCATTGCATGAAACACAATGTATGGGAAAAGCTATTCCATGCAAGTTGATGACTTAAGGAAACTGGAAAACTATATGTTCAGTGGATAATTCCTTTAATGCGAAAGGAATTGACATTAACGATTGTTTTCATGGGAGGATTGGTAATGGAGAATCGTTGAGGTTTTGGTTGGACAACTGGACGGGTCATGGCCAATTATGCAAGTTATTCCCAAGTTTGTTCAAACTTGAAGCGGCCAAGAACACCAATGTTGCTAGTCGTATATCAAATCGGGGCGAATTCAAATGGAGATGGAAAGGAGGAGATTGGTCTCAAGAGGCAATAGATGATCTAGTTAAACTGTATAACTTGGATATCCAAGTTAATTTTAAAGATGCTCAAGATAAATGGGAATGGGGTCTGAAAGGTACCAATGCATTCTCGGTTAGCTCAGTCCGATGCTTACTAAGTTCGTATACTATGACCGAGAATGAAGTGATTTTTCCGTGGATCAATATATTGCCAAAGAAGATAAATATTTTTGGTTGGAGGCTATTGTTAAATAGATTACCTACCAAAGACTTGTTGATGCAAAGAGGACTGCATATAGCCGACCCAGATTGTGTCTTCTGTGGAGATAGTGTCGAATCATTGGATCACTTGATGACGGGTTGTAGAATAACACGAGAGCTATGGGATAAGATTGAAGAGTGGTGCAAATTTCAACCGATGATCATTTTTTCGGTTAAGGATTTGATATTTTATCATGATAGCGTAAATGGATCAAAAGCTCGAAAGAATATTATCCAATCGGTAATCATGGTGGCTTGGTGGGTAATTTGGAAAGCACGCAATGGGATGATTTTCAATGGTTCGAAAGTTAATGTTGGTGGAATGTTAAAAGAGATTAAATCAATGGGCTTTTTATGGATCAAGAATAGGTTCCCTAAATGGAGCTTTGATGAACATAAATGGCTGGATTTTTCGATTGATTAACATGAAGATTGGTACGTTACTGTATGGAGGCAAATTATAGTTTGCAGAATATAGATAGTGATGCAGCAGATGGAAGGAAGTCTTGGAGCATTTTAGAAGTGGTTTGTAATTGTAATGTAATTGTAAAGTTATGTTCTTGGTGTTTTATTTGATTATACTTTGGTCTAACTCCACACGGGATACTATCAAAAACGATATAGGGTGAAAACCGGTGGCTCGGCCCCTATTATCGAGGATTTTTTCCTGGAATTTTTTCTAGGTTTTTTTCATCCTTTTTAGTATCCTCCTAGTTCGGTTTTAGGCCCAAGGTATGTCATATGGTGTATGTATAGTTTCGGTCTAATTAGCGCCTTGCTATTAGACATATTATTAATATACTTAGCCTTTCAAAAAAAAAATAAAAAAATAAAAAAATATTAATGATTTATATAAAAGTAAAAGTCAACCTAAACGATTGGCATAAACTAATACTCTATTGAACATGATAAGGAGAGAAAAACAACATATGACATTATGACATGTACTAAGAAGTTATTGGATTATACTTCATTTTAGAACTATATTTTTATATTTCTTTATAACAAATAAGTTCATCATATTATATAGAAGTAAGTAGACGATTTATACATCTCTAATACACGTATGGAAAATGATAGCGACAATTCTTATAACTCATTAAGACGTTAAAAAATGTATAAGAACTTGTACTGAGGTTATAAGACCACTCCCAACGCTTTCTTCAGTTTGTTTATTCCCTTTTTGTCAGTTAGTGAAGCCATTGGCACCGCTTCTTCAGTTTGTTTCTTCCTTTGGTATTCGTCGGTTTAGCAACGAAAGGGAAGAAGAGGAAGTGTGTCAGCTTATTTATTTTAATGTATTGTTATTTTTTATTTAGTGTATGTACTTGTATCGTCGATTTTGAATGTGCTGATGTGACACAATTAACGAAAGAAGTGACTAAGCAACCGTCTGGAATGGTCTAACAAACCATATTCCTTTTCTTTCGAATATTTATTAACAATTAATGCATTTTCAAACAATCAAAATCACCTCCGAGTCTCCGACTCCTTATACACTTGAATACTTGATCACGTAATAAAAAGCATTAATGACTAAAAATAAGAGCTTAACATATTTTATTTTATTTAAGAACATTTTTAAAAGAATAATGCTTTCCGAATAAAAATAATAATAGATCAAAAAATCATGACAGTCATGATGGAATGAAGTGAGATGGCATGGACCCTTCACCTATTTCTCATTATATATCTTTAATTCCTGAAAAGATATTATTAACATTTAATTGAGCTCCCAAGATTCATCAAACTTCTTCATCCCTCATACCAAATTCCCAAATTTTGCAACTTTTATGAAAACCCATTTGTTTAACTAACCCAATTTCTTCAATCAAAACTCAAAAATCATACCCATGAAGCAGAGAGGAAAAGCTGTGAAAACAGAGCAAGATAATAGTAAACTCTTATATGATTTAAACTATTTTTCATCATCAAGTTCTTTATGTAAAAAACACCCATCAAATCCATCACCTGTTGGAGTTTGTGCATATTGTCTGAATGAAAAGTTAATTAATCTTGTTTGTTCTGATTGTGGAGAACAGAGGTTGTCATCATGTTCTTGCTCTGATATTTCTTCATATAGGAATTCAGCTTGCAATTTGGATGTGGGAAGTGTTGGAAGGGTTTCATTTTTGATTGAGAATGATAAGTGTAGTAATTTTGATGAACAAAAAACAATATTTTCACATATGAAGAGGATGAAACAGAGTGAACCAGAGGATATAGCTATGATGAAAAGAAGCAATAGTTGTGCTATTGGGCTCAAGAAAAATCATGGGTTTTGGAAAATTGGGAAGATTTTTAAGAAAAATAAGGACAGAGATGGATTTAGTGTGAAAAGCAGATGTGGATTTGATCAGAAAAGTGAAGATTTTGTAATGGATGTTTCGAGATCTAGGTCTTTGAGTAGCTTCATGGATGGAACTTTTGAAAGTGCAAAAGTTTCTGATTTTACTGAATTTGAGCCAAGAAAGAGTGAATTTACAGGTGGATTGAAAGAATTTAAACATGGAATTTCATTTAAAGAAACTGATTTCCGAAAAATGGATGATGATGATGATGAGTTTATTGATTTGAAAATTGACTTACATAAGTCAAAAACAGAGCAATCTGTTTTCAAGAAGTATGATGCATTGGAATTAAGTGGTAATGGGGAGATAGGATCATCATCATGCCGATTTACGGTTAATGATAGAGGGATTAAGAAGGTGAAGAACGGTCATCTAAAGGCTTGGAATTGTATGGTTAACCATCATTCTAAATAGAAAGATCATAATCACATCTTAGAATCTTGAATTTTAAGAAAGTTAAACATGTTATATGTACATAATAATGATTCTTTTTAGTTCTTAGATTAAGGTTATGGAGGTCCTTCGTCATGTCGGCTTTCGGCCTTTCGTACTTGATGTAACCTTCTCTTCCATCCAAATTACTAGTGTATATGTTGGTCTTCAATTCGTTATGTTTGTTTTTCTATTTTTAGTCAATTTATATTAAGAGCGAATTGATAGCTCAAACCATAATCTCATATGAGTATGATAACTCGCATACGTAGACTAGGTTAATCACATTGATTGAGTGAGTAACACTAATTTTATGTGTTTATGGAGTTTTACTTTTACTTTGTCATTGTGTATAGTCCTAATAGATATATGGAATTATGGATTGTTATTATTCTGTAACATCTTAAAATGTAAGTAACCTCGACCACAATGGATGTATCAACAACAAAGAAACTGTTGGAAAATATGTCACTGAGGCGTATATATATATATAATTGTAAGGGTATTATATGACGATTTATAGTAGTAGGTTATGTCTATTCATCAAAGGAAAAGTCACATGGTTTATCTATATAAAAACATGATTTGGTCTTTCATAATCACAAGAACAAATACAAAATGAACTGATTCTATGTTTTGCTCTATATTTTGATTGCCGTAAAACAAGAGTGTTGACTTTGTCTTATCCAATTGTGGATTTCATGTAACCCGGAGCAATTGTGGGTCAAAATGTTACAATCTGAATGTAATTCGTACACGATTAAAAGTCTTACCCAAGTTATATACATGGTTATCATCGTTTCCAAAACCAAAATTTTTCCAACAAAAACTACTACTATAAGAGTAGCAATGATGATGAATTATGGTTTATGTAACGACATAAATAGAAACATAAAATGAAAGAATCATCTTTTCAAAAAGTTGCATGGAATGTTAAAAGATGGTGTGAATTTGAAGGAAACAAGTTAAAGTGTTTGATTGGGTGGGGCTTTTAACGAATTGACAACCTTGATGTTTTTTTGAGCCGTGACAAAACACAATAAAAACGTATCCAAACAAACTTTATTTACCTTACACCCCTGTAATTCGTTTACTGACTTTACTCTCTTTGTTGGGCCATGAACATAGGCGGCCCATCCGCCCAAGTACTCCTTTGGCCCATACGGATAGGGGGATATATAGAATATCATTATCTAATCCAAAACAAAGGACTAGTATAGTAGTTAGTAGTATACCGGTTAAGTATTAAGAAAATAAATAAAATATCTAACCGGAAAAATCCATAGAATGCATTAAATATGAAATTTTTAAAACCAATGTTAAACTTTAATTAAATTCATGAGTTTTGCCATGAGACCTCCAAATCTAATAATAGTCCTGATATATCGACTGTTGACGATCAAAATACGTCTTGCGTACAGATCATTTGCTCATGAATCTAAGTACTTTGATGAAATGTTCACATATAATGTAATTCTAATAGCCAGAACAACATCCACATGAAAGGAATGAACTTGATCTCAATTTCTCTTCTACACGACGTAATGACACGAAATTCATTTTACACAATAGTTTAATCGCAATTCATCGTAACCACCATCTATTGAAATCATCATCACACGAACCATTAATCGAACAAAAACTAAAAACAAGAACTTCCCAACCAACCTCATAAACCATACGAGGTCCTTCAAGATAACCTCGACACAAAGGGCATGTCTTGTGCTTGTGTTCCACACATCGGTCTATACAATCTTTATGAAACAAGTGTTTACATCTCAACTCTTTTATCTCATCATCTTCTTGTATAGTAGATAAACACACCACACACTCCACAAGTTCTTTACAACCTTTGTTTGGTGGTACTACTTCATATATCGATCGGTGGCCGAAAAATACTGCATTACAAACCCAATTTAGATAGGTTAATATTGCATTTTTGTAAGTTGATATCAAGTGTAGGATATTAACCGACATTTGAGAGGGATAAAGCAAGTGATAAATAAAAGAAGAGATATATGTATATGATTATATATTAGATATATATGGTAAAGGCATGTTGCAAGAAAGATGTCATATATTATTGCCCATACTAAGGAATCGTATAAAAACGTGGGCTCGTGGATCATCATTCAATAAATGTGGATGGATATGTAACAATTTGTTGGATATCATTTTAAAATGAAATTCATTTTTGTTTTTGTTTTACCGATGTTACTCATGGAGGAATTTGTAAACTTTAATTATCTTTTTTTTTTTTTTTCTTTCTAAATTGATCTGAGCGCTTGGTAAAACTCTATTTACTTTTATAGAGATTACTGTGTAGAGTTAGCGTTAAATAATGACTTAAAGAAACTATACACGTGATCTCCAAAGTTAAATCTTTTATTGACCGAATGTACAACTAGCATCCTCTCACCCCCTTTTTATTGAGATGAGAGGGGTGGAACTATGTAGAAGGTAAAGGTAGCAGTTGCTACGGATCCATTATGTATAATTTCTTATGAAAAGTATCATTTTTAGTTTTATTCTATGTTTGTGCTATGGGTTTTAAAAAATTGAGATATCATTGCTACGGGTCACGTTAAATCCTGAATCCGCCACTAAATGTATGAATTCTAGTCCTAATCTAACAAGACGAAAGGCTTTGTTTGCTTTATACTCCAAGAAAACCTAATTCTAACATAAGTCTAATCCTAATTCTAGCTAGCTCTAGTTGTAGTAGAGTTAGAGCCACACACTAAAATTGAGTTACACTTAAAGTTGCTAATATCCTAAAAAAGTTGTTTCAATAAACTTTTAAAATATTACGGAATATCTACCAAATAATGTTCTTAAATGTTTATAGAAAAAAAAACAAGTTTAAACTTTCATGTAAGATTCGCTAAAGCCCTAAAAGGGATAAAATAACATATGTATTGGACCTAAGCTTGTACGGCTTTGGGCCATACACTAAAAGAATGAAACCATACGCAGTTACGCAATACGCACGGACGCACCTAGAACTCTAGAAGTCTTTTGCATACAAACCAAACACCCCCAAAAGACTAAATTAGCCAAAATCATGGTGGATCAAAAGTAAATACTATTAGTAATAAAAAGTTCAACAATGAAAGAAAGCACCACCCTAATTTCTAAAAACAACGTATCAATTGTTTCTATTGGGGCGATAGTTCTACACCATCATTTTTTTCTCTACACAACTAACTGCTCTTTACAGTGTTGTACGTACAACACTATAAAACATAACCTTTCTTTTGAATAAAAGCAAAGTGAAAGTAGTACATAACGTAAAACCTAACAAGTTCTTATCACTCAGGTACTATAAATCTTGATTAAAACTCGAATCTTAATGATTGGTTTTAAATTAGGAGTACAAAATTTGGTTAAAAGATAATTATGGTTAATTTCCCCATTAACCCAGTTCACGAGCCAAAAGAATCACCTATCTTATTTTCGGGTAACTTAAAGAAAATTAATTAATGACTTTAATATAGGAGTGGAGCCAGAAAATTTAATTGGAGGGGGCGGAAAAAAATTTATTTTCATTTCTTTTATAGTTTTGTGGAGGCGGAAATTCTAAAATGTTATTAATACCTTAAAAAATTCTTTTTTACGTAATTTATAAATTCTTATTCGGCGGCTGCCTACGCTGCTCCTGCCTTGTCTCCGTCCCTTCTTTAGTTATATACAAAACACATCTCACTAACAAACCCGATGTTGTACGTTACAAATGTCTATTGTACGTACGTCATCAAAATTAGTACTTGATCGACCAGATTTTACTCCAAATCTAATAGGAGAAGACACGGTCATTGGCCAGATTAGAGAATTTTATTATGAGAGAGCGAGCATGAGTTTGGGTTTTAAGAAGGGTTTAGTGCAGGGGAATGTACTTAACTTTGGTCCGATGTTTATAGTATGTACCCAACTTTCTTTTGGTCTATCGTGTGTATCAATCTTTCAACTTTGGTCTATTGTGTGTATCCAATGACTAATTTGATAACGTGTCAAACGTATACTTTGCCATGTCATCTGACACGTCATTGACACATCATCAAAAACGGGTGTCACGTCAGCAGGATTCACACAATAGACCAACATCGAAAGATTGATACATACAATAGACCAAAACGAATTTGGGTACACGCTATAGACATCGGACTAAAGTTAAGTGCATTCCCCTACACTAATCACTTTTAAGAAGACTGTGAATAGAATTGATCATGAATTCAGGTAATACTTCTAATGAAGTAAAGCGCGCGCAGGATGTTGAAGTTTCGGTGCTTTCTCAGAGCTGAGCAAAGTCTTCAAGTGGTTATGGTGAAACACCCCGAAAACATGACCATTTTTTTTTTTTTTTTATACTTTTTGTCCCAGTACAATTTCTGACATTAATATGATCTTTTGGTAAATTATAAGTTACTCATTTCTATTTCAAACAACTAAATTAAAAACCTCCTGAAAAACATATGAATCCGCCGGATTCTAAATGAATCCGCCGGATTCCGACTCACTTCAAACTCCAACCGGAGCCAGAACTCTACAAACGAATCCGGTCCCTTGAATCCGCCGGATTCATGACGAATCCGCCGGATTGCTACTGAATCCGCCGGATTCCAACGGTTCCAGCAGCAGACCAAAACTCTGCACAATTTCTTGCAAAAATCCGAACTTCAACAACGCATAACTTTTAAACCACAATACCTGGGATTGTAAAATTTTGCGGACATGTTTCAAATGGTCAAATGAACATAACTCAACTTTCGCTTTTTCAAAATTCTCGTTTTAACCCATTTTGACACGTAAACTAGTTTTCGACCATTTTTGACCAAAAATATCAACATGTCAAATTCTAAACCAATGCAAATCTGACCTTCAACTTTTGACCATCCATTTAACCATAGCATTAGAACTTGTGAGTACCAAAACATTTGACTTCCAACTAATGTGACCCATTTTGACACTTAAGCACTTAATGACCCATTTGGGCACCAAATTGACCCATTTCAATCTTTAACTAACCAATAGCATTCATTCTTACTCAGTTGACTTTTAAAAGTCAACAAAACACTTTTCATTCATATTCACTTAAGCATTTACATTTCCAAGTCTCACTAAATTAACTTAAACCAAAACATTAACCTTCACCAAAACATTATGCCCAACACAAGTGAGACTTACTAACTTTATCAAACATTAACTAATGTCATAAACTTTACAAACGGGGGTGTTATTGTATCGTGAGCATGATCAAAAAGGGATATAAACTCATTACCAACCAAGCAATGAGCTCCACCACTAGCTATCCATGGGCTTCTTCCCTGACTCGTCTTTTACCTTGCTAGAACTTCCTGTAACATGTTAAACACAACGAATAAGCATAAATGCTTAGTAAGTAAATGGATTCTAACAATTAAAATCTGCAACAAGTTAAGGATCCATAACATCTAACATGCCAAATTCCGAAGAATTGACATCAAACTAAGCTAATGACAAAGTCATTACTTAGATACCACCAAGCAAATGATAAATCATTCCTTGGTTCCACATGTCCATATACTTACCTTTTCACTTGCACAAACAAATACTTGAACTCTTGCACACTTGATCACCTATTCACATAATCACATAAACACTTGTCATTTACATATTTAACTAACTCTTTCTTACTTCTTACATGTGAATTAGATGTTAAATCCCATAACACCTAATAATCTTACATAAGTCCCATACAATTAATATCTAATCACATGTAAAATGGGTAATTAACATTACTTCTTACCATTACTATCACAAATCACCAAGAACTTAGCTTCTTAGTGATCTTACATATACATAATCAATTCAATTACCCATAAAACACATGATTAGAGATTATCAATACAACTAACATGAATTATTCATTATTTCTAGCTTAATAACATGTATGGAACTTAATTTAACTTAATTACCCACTTACCCATAGAAATCTCTAACTTAGGGTTTTAATTTCTTAAACCCTAACTCAATTTAAACAAGTAGAGAGTTGATTCTTACCTTAGGAAGGCTGAATTGAAACTTAGGAACTTCAATTAATTGAAACCCTAGCTTAATTTCACCTCTTCTTCTTGATCCTCTCTCTCTAAATCGATTTCTGTCTCTCTCTAAAATGTTATACGTGATTTCTAATTTTGCAGTGTAAAGATACAGTAGAACAATTCAGAACCTGTGTTTTATATAAACACTTTTACTTTTAATCCCTCTACTTTACTAGTTAACACTTTCTACCCTCTAACTAGGTTAGTTTAACTAACCAAGTCCTACTAACAATTTTTAACACATAAAGATTTACATAACATATTATTATATTATACATATATAATATAATTTAAACTTACAAAATTTGGGGCGTTACATATGGGTTCGATCTTTCGCAACCTTCTCACTGCTACCATGGCTGTATGACCATAAACTGTACTGTCAATCCACCGCACAAACAATGTCCCGTAATTGTTGGATCTCCCTGCACCTTCCCTCACTGCTCCCCATCAATCCGTCGTAGAATATATTTTTTTTTTAAAAGTAGAATACACTTTTTTTGAGCTACTCCAGTTATCGTCATTAAGGACTACATATTCAACCTGTTTTAGCTTCTATAGTCATGTAGGATTATAAATTGATTTGTAGATATTGTTGTTTTTGCATAGTGTAGTTGCATAGAGAGGGAGAGTGTTTCAACTCCGATAATGACGGAACGAGAGAGTCAGGGCTGGCAAATAAATTCCGGAGGTCCCGTGCGATATTAAAAAGAGGCCCCAATAGATAAGAATTTATAGATATATAAATGGACACGTTAATGTTACGGACATTATATATAAATATACAAAAGTAATGGATTCATTATCTAATAAATCGACAACATAAAATAATTTTAATTTTTATTAAATAGTGTTGTTATTCGAGAAATCTTAAGTAGAATTGTTGATCAACTTCTTATAAGTTATAACCAATACTCAAAAATGGAAATGTTTTAGAATATCTTATGATATTGTGAACTACAAGTATTATTATGTTTTGAAACACTATTTTTGACAAATGTTACGTTTAGGATAATATTTAATAATCATTCACATTAGGAAAAACAATCAACCGATTTAGAAACCCCATACTATCACTAAATTATATATTAGCAAATTTAACTCCACCTAAACTACATTTGCATCAATAATAGACTAATTACCGAACACATATTCAAGATGACTATAACACAAATAAATAGACTTTTATTGTCAAAGTTGTGTAACTCGATTGGCCCTATTCAGTTTTGGGTTATGACTTATGAGAATTAGTGACTTATATTTATATATACGATAATAAATGAGGTCAAATTACTTCTTATTTGTACAAGGATTGTATATTTTTCAATATCAAACATATAATAATATCAAGTGCTCGTAAAATTTGGGGGCCCTTAATAACGAGTGGCCCTGTGCGCTGGCACATAATGAACATGCTAATCTCCATCAGTGGAGAGTCCATGATGAGATTCAAGGAATAATCGCCACCTTTATTTTTAGGTACGAGGTTATATTGTGTTAGACGTGAATATTAATTTAAATATTAAATTTTAAATATAATATAAACAACGCTTGATAATTTTATCAAAATCTAATTAGCCAATAAAATTACTTAATTTTTTCCAATTAACTAAATTTTAGGATACGCTGATGTCATAGATAATAATTATTTAATTGAATAAAAATAATTAGATTCAAATATAACATATATAAAAAATCAAGAAAATTATTCCGTATTAAGGGTGTCGCACCCCCAAATTATGATGCGGAAGCGGTTCGGGTCGGGGCACGACCAAATACGGTAATCACAGCATAAAGATATAATGAACGACCACTATATGCGTCGTTTTACATTTGTATTGATTAAACCAAAGTTACATCAAAAGTATAGTTTACATTAGCTCAGTTTCTGAATTGAGAAATTTACATTACATAATTACTTTATACAAAATATAATAATGCAATTAAATCTCTGATTGATTGAATGCTGACTCGAGCTAATGAATCCTGATTGGGCAGTCCAACCTACTGCTGAGTACCTATGATACATGCTAAAAATGATCAGCAAAACGCTGGTGAGCTCACAGGTTTGTATGTCAAAACATATTGTATGAATCACAAGATTTTTAATTGAATTTAAATTGCAACAGCAAAATAAAATAGAATATATAGCCATGAGCACATAGTCTGAGCTTAACTGAGGTGTCAGGATCCACATTCAAGGATCTGATCGAGGGTGCCTCCCCACAAGTGCCTAATCTACACTCGCCTGAACAAATGCTAATGCGTCCGTTTGACCAGTTAGTGCGTGCTAACCCGGACGACGATTGTCAATCCTATATGGTACCATACACTAACATTCACGCTACAGAAGTATTACCAAACTATGTTGTGGATGACTTTAAAATGATTAGTTGTGAGAAACTCATGTAGTATAAAGCGTTGTTTTGTACTTGCGTTCACATGTAAATAAAATGAGCAATGAATCACACCCCTGAGTGAAAAATAGTAAAATAGGGGCTACGAGACTCACCTGACTCTTGAGTGTTTATCTAAATAAACATGAGTTGATTATTCAAGCAGTGATGTCCGAAGACTTGTAACCTGTGGGTGTCCAATACGCGCGATGGTTATAAACGTGAGTAGGTATCTTAAAAGATTACCTTTGTAGTTGTTCGTCCAACTAGAATGTTCAAATGACTACGATTTGGTTGTTTTGTTTGAGTTTTGAAAATGTGTATGGCCCGTTGGTGACGGTTTGTAATAATAATTTCAAAGTATTATCATCATATGCCTCGTTGTATTGTATACTTATCAAAGTATATGTATATCATGTGCGAGTGTTATCGTATAAAGGTTGAATACTGTAAGTGTTCGACACTTAGTGTATAGAGTATTTTCAAGTCCTGGTTGACGGGGGTCCGGGGGCAGCGCCCCTGGTTAGCGGGGTTCCAGGGGTGGCAACCCCTGGCGGGGTCCAAGGGGCAGAGCCCCTGGCTTGGGTCGAGATGCCAGGTCAGCTCGAAAATTTTTTATTCCTACTATGTTGCTTTAGTGAAAAACGCATTTAAATTCTGAATTCGGTCATCTTTAAGTGATAAAATTTCAGGTCTTGACACTTAGTAAAAATTTGTGTTTTCAAGGTTCTCTTTGGGTGTGTTGCTCGTGTTAATGTCGTTGTTTGTTATGATTGAGCAAGCGATTGGCGTGTGTGGGTGTCTCTACCACCGTAGATAGAGTGTCGAGATGTGATGATGAGGAGAGTTATAGGCTTCCTTACAAGCCTATTATGGTACAGCGGATTGTGTTATAAGCGATTACACGCGTATGAATAGATAGGCGGTAATGGGTGAGAACAAGTTCTGTTCTTTGTATTGAATTGTGTTATAATGGCCATACTTGGCGTTTCCAGTGGCACGTGTGTTAGTGAGTGTATTATCGATTGATGCTCATATATATACTTACATATATAATAGCATAGAAGTAGTACACATGTAAGGTCTATTCATATATACCTACAGTACATATAATAGCCTAGGGTGTCTAGCACAAAACAATCAGAGTCAACTAGTGCATTCCTGATCCAGCATGACCCCTTTCAGATATCACATCATCTTTATTTAATTATACATAGTTAGCTACGCTATGTTGAATTAAACTCGTATGACGTAATCCCTGAACCACTTATACCTAATGAGGAATACTGCCTAACGGTCATAGTCTAGGCCCACTAAATGCAACCTAGTTCACTATAACCTTAGGCTCTGATACCAATCTGTAACACCCCCAAATTTTGGGTTGCGGAAGCGGTCGGGTCGGGATGTTACCAAATCAAATATCACAGCACAAAGATATAGCAAACGACCTCTAAATGAGACGTTTGAACATAGTTATACATTTCCAAAATAAAAGTGTATACAAGTTACGAGTTTGCAAAGAAATTTCAATACATAATTCGTAATACAAAAGTTATGCAGAGAAAACATACAACTCGAGCTAGCATATCTTGTAGCAATCCTAATCCTGCTGGGCACCTGAGAACACATGCTAACACGAGTTAGCTATAAAGCTGGTAAGTTCATAGGTTTGTTAGTTGAAAACATAAAGTTGAAATCTTGTATGTTTTGAAAAATAGTTCAAAATCTACGATTTTGATATGTATTGTATTAAGGTTGTAACACCAATGTGTATACATCTAGCGAGGTATCTCATACCTAAGTAATGGTGGTGTGTACCTAAGTACATAAAGAAAGAGGCATTCCATGCCTAGATACCTATCAGGTATAAGTAAGTCTACAAGCGTGAGGCAATACATGCCTAAGAACTATCGAGTAAGCGTATGACCACGTCCTATCGAGGGGTGGTGGTAATCCATACCTAGATACGTATCAGGTATGAGTAAAGCTATCAATGTGAGGCAATACTTGCATGAGTATGAATCGAGTAACTGTATGACCACGTCATATGATAACAAGTAACAACTGGTATGCCACCTGGCATAGTGTGTTGCTTCCAGCAACATGAATGTGTAGTCCCGCAGGACTATGATCGAGTATTTAGCCAAATACTGAGTTAACGACTTCGAGTGTAAGCTCGTCGATTCGTTAATATGCGCGAGTATCAACTCATGTGTTTATGATTTGTATCGCTTTACCACGATATCGTTTTGAATCACTTTACCGTGATCTCATTTTGTGCCAACTTTACCGTGGCATCGTTTTGTGCCCACTTTACCGTGGCATCGAACAGTGTTGCTCGCAAGCAATGTATATGAGAGTCGGCAGTTCTACGACATGCCCGACTAGAGTAATTGAGCCGACAGTACTACGACATGCCCGACTTGAGTAATTGAGCCGACAGTACTACGACATGCCCGACTTGAGTAATTGAGCCGGCAGTACTACGACATGCTCGACTTGAGTAATTGAGCCGGCAGTACTACGACATGCCCGACATGAGTAATTGAGTTTGTATAAGTGTATGTATATCAATATACATAAGTATGTTGTAGGTAGCACCAAGTGCTCGAGATAACGTACGAGTATGTATATATATATATATATATATATATATATATATATATATAAAAGTCAAATCAACAAACACGTTTACCTGAGTATCATGTAACACATGAAAGTGGATTGGTGTATCTAAGCATGTATGTACAATACTTAGGTATTAGGTGTAGCACAATAAACCTAGGTATGAACAATCATCACCTAGTTGTTTTGTATTAGTATGAAGACTATACTAACGTAGTTTACTATTGTATACTCCTAGCCTCAGCCTAGCAAGTATATTGAGATCTGTGGTTACTGTTTACTTAAGTACAATTCCATTTTCCTATAATCATGGAGTGTATCAGCAGTCTTAGTTCCTAAAAGGAAAACTAATCCTATAACAAATCTAGTTATTGTCCAGCGTAGGTAGAACTAACCAGTTCTAGTGTATCCGATGGTATTGTCCCACGACAATATGATCAATGTATTAGGGATAACTTAAGCAAGTTATGAAACGGTAATAGTTTTTCAACAATCTAACAGGGTACAATTTTAACCTATCCACGTTAAGTCATGATATTGTTCTATGGCAATATGATGGGTGTAATTAATAAGTATTACACATTTTGTATTACATACCAGTAATATAGTTAAGCATGAATTATAAAAGTTTATCATTATAATTCGAAAACAGTAATTGTGCATGCGTCTTACCCCGAAAACAGTAAAACAGTTGAAAGAGTGGGGCTATGAACTAACCTGTGAGTTGTCAGCGGTCCTAAGATACGCGTGATGTCCGAGTAGTAACCTCCTAGCGTCCTAAACACGCGAGGTTATATAAGTAAGCAACTAATTAGTCTGACTAAGTTAGTCGTCGTATCGTTTTCTGTTTTTAGCGACACTGGATGCGACACTACTGTTGACGACACTGGCGTTGTGACACTAAGGGTTAGTGTCGCAAGTGTAGCCACATTCGGTTTAGTGTCGCATGATATGCGACATTCGGGTTAGTGTCGCATGATATGCGACATTCGGGTTAGTGTCGCATGATATGCGACATTCGGGTTAGTGTCGCAAGAGGTGCGACATTAAGGCAAGTGTCGCATGATATGTGACATTGAGTGCTATGCGACATTGGCTGCAACACTACGCTAGTGTCGCAGCACTGTTTTTGGCCCGTTTGCGACACTAGCATCTATTCGACAAACATATTTCGGGATCAGTTTTTATACCGGTTTTTGGACCAAATCAGCTTAACCAACGATAATATATGATAATATAAGTGTTATAAACTCAAAATAAAGAGTAAATCATGGATAATTTCTTACAAATCGAGTGAGAAACGAAAATGGAGATGGAACCAAGATGATGATGAACAACGATGATGATGATGATGTTGTTGTTGCTACACTTTTCCTTGCTCCTTTCTCTTTGATGATTCCGAAATTGATGATGTTGATTTCGGTGGTGGTGAGAGTGTAAACTGTAACATCCTCTCCGACAGCCTGGTATTTTCTATTTATATTTGCATATTTAATTGTTTTAAATAAGTTTGTAATATAATTGTTTAATTGAGAAAGTTGGTGAAATAGGTCTCAGGACTTATTGTGTTTAGTGAAATGTTGCATGTTTTAATATATTAAAGTTGACGGAACAATAAAATAAATTTCCCGCATTTAGTAATTAAGTGCCAGACAATAGATTTAGAGCGGGTATAAAATACCCATTTAGTGAGGTCGGCTTAAATAGGGACCGACCCCTTTTTTTGGTTTACTTTACCAATTCCTTTCCTAATCTATCTCTCAAACATAAACCCTAACTAGTACAAATCAAGTGATATCATCAAATCGAAGTGTGATTTCTTTCTAGCATCATCATCTTCACTATCTAGTTACTACCTTCTTGATCATCTATCTATGGTAAGCATATATATTCCATAAAGTTCATATGCAAAAATGAATGAGTAATTGTTTAAATAATTTGATGTTATTGTTGTTAATAGATGTTAGGATATCATTAGAAACATGTTGTGATGGAGTTAGAGGCTTGTTATATATGTGTTCTGCATGATTGATTCGTAATTGATGTTTGTGATTTGAAATTTTGAGCTGTGCCATGATCGAACTGGATTTGCTGGGTTTTCATGTGGAAGCCGATCGGCTATGCCAAAGCCGATCGGTTATGCTTTAAAAGCCGAACGGCTTAGTATAGCCGATAGGCTTTATTAGTTCAAAAACACATCAGAACTTGGACCTCGAATAAAAGTCTGAAAAATCAACATGGGAAGCCGATCGGCTATGATGAGCCGATCGGTTATGTGAACTAAGCCGATCGGCTATGACAGTTGAAGCTGAACGGCTATGATCAAAATTCGAAATAAAATAATTAAATTCTTTGAATTGTAATTGCAATGTATAGGTGTATTTGGAAACCAAATATACAAGATAATTATGTTACGATCTAATTATATTACTGATTGTTTAATAGTATAAGTATTAGCGTAAAGTCGTTAGTTGCTTAAGTACCACTTATCAATGACAAGTTCTAACTTGTGTTGTTGCGTGATGTTTCAGATACCCCAAAGACTCAGTGATTAGTAGCTGGGTGTGTTGACTGCAAAGGTATCGGTGAGTGGATTCAGAGCTCACCATTTAATTTAGTTGTGATCATTTGATTGCAACGAATAAACGTGAATATGTTTTGTTGATTAGTTGATATACCTTGTTGACTGTGAACCTTTGTGCTATGTGTTTGGCCTTCGGGCATCAGTTGTTAACGAGGTCAACAGGTTGTTTAAATGGTTGGTTGAACTAGGCAGGGGTTGAATGAATTATACAGAGTCGTACTTCATTTGTTGTGTGTATTGATTCTGTATTTGAGTTCAACTTCCACTAGTTATCGGTCTCGTCCGTATGGCCATACGGATATGGTTGGGTAAGTGTTCTTGGGGAGCCACCCGGGCATTATGGTTATCCCCAGAGCCACCGATCCTCGTTAAGTTGTTGTTGATTTATTGAATATCGTATTGCGGTTGTTTGAAGCAATTATATGATTATGCTAAGTTAGATGTTGTGTTATGAACTCACTCACTTAGCTTTGTGCTAATCCCTCGTTGTTACTTCCTGCAGACTTTTGATTTTGAGCATGCGGGTGGGTAGCAGGAAGGTCAAACCTTGGAAGTATGGAATGTTTGATATTCAAGCTACTCTGATTATTTTGTTGTAACTCAGTTTAGTTTATATAATACCCCGACATGCTAATCTTTTGAACAAGTTTTAAGTGGTAGTAACTTAACCATCTAAACTGTTTTGGGATTTTGAAAAATATGAAATGAAGTAATGTGTTTTATTCATCTTCGCTTCCGTACTTTATATAATATTATTATTATGAAATGAGGGGTGTTATAAGTTGGTATCAGAGCATGGTTTTGGGGTAATTGAGCATTGTAGAATGTTCAATCCCAAAACTGTAGCGTGGTATGTCAAACATTCCTGGGTATGGGATTTAGCATTGGTTGTGAAATTGTTAGTAGATAGGTGCTAACGATTAACAAGTTTCAAGTGTTGTGTTGATTTCAGAAATGGCAGATGACGAGCAACCGACCACCAACCCCAATAATGCCTCTCGGTATGTCGTTCCTCCTGTAGCGACTAATGTTCGGGAAGGTACATCTCATCAAGGAGGTGAAGAAACCAATAGGGATGAGTATATACATGAGATAGAAGATGAATTGATATTTCTGAGAGAGTTTAAAAGGAAAGCGGAGGAAGCCGCAGCTAGGCAACTTTTGCAACAACAATCTTCAGTATTTGGTGCTAGTCCATCTTCTCAAACCAATAAGATGTGTACATTCAAAACTTTTATGTCTTGCAAACCACCGGAGTTCCATGGGAGTACCAATCCAACTGTGGCTTTAAATTGGTTAAGGGATATTGAACGCAAGTTTGATGTGATTGGTTGTGAGGAAGAATCCAAGGTCAAGTTTGCTGTGCAGTGCCTGAAGGACGATGCCATGGTTTGGTGGGATTCAATTACTGGGCATTTTACTCCACAACAAAAGGAATCTTTACGATGGAATGAATTTCATCAAGTGGTGCGTAATCAATATTGTTCTGATTTCCATATGGCACAAATTAGGAGAGATTTTGTAAATCTTCAATTAACGGATAATATGACCATGGAGGAGTTGATAGCTCAATTTACCGAAAAACTTCGATTTGTACAACAATGGGTTCCGGAGGAGAAGACAAAGATAGAGCAGTTTGTGGATACTTTACCCCATAACTACCGTACTACCGTGAGACTAGCCACTAGTTTATCTCAGGCTTTTAATCTGGCGCAATCAGTTGATAGTGATATTAGAGGTTCCCGTGAAACTCGATTTAGAGATAATTCTTCAAAGTCTAGAGCGGATTCCTCTAGTAAAGGGAAATCAAATTGGCAAGGTAATCGTCAGACTAAAAAGTATGTTAGTAAGAGTAGTTCGTCGGGAAGTTCGAACTGGTGTAGTACATGCAAATCTAGGCATTCAGGGCCGTGTACTCCGCAAACAAATAAGTGTCTGAAATGTGGTGAACTTGGTCATGAGATAAGAAATTGTCGTTATCCGAATTTCGTGTGTTGGACTTGTAAGAAGGAGGGACATCGAGTGGGGCAATGTCCAGAGGCGGGGAAATCGGGGACTGGTTCGGTCGGGAGTTCGGCATCTTCCGGTCAGAAAAGGAAGAATCCTCCACCAGCAACCAGTCGGGCTTTTCAAATGACAGTCAATGAGGCTGTGCATACAGAAGATGTTATCACTGGTACATTCTTTATAAACTCTGTACCGGCTCGTGTTTTATTTGATTCTGGTGCTACTTGTACTTTTATATCTGTATGCTTCTGCGACAAGTTGAAATTAGTGCCTACAGTGATAACCAAACCCGTAGAAGTAGAAATTGTTAGTGGTAAATTAGTTCCTGTTACCACCTCGGTGAGTGGAGCTAATATTGTGATTGATGACCGAACTTTCCCTATTTCATTCTTGTTGATGCCAATCCCTAGTTTTGATGTAATAATTGGTATGGATTGGTTAAGTCAGAATAGGGCTAGCATTGATTGCCACCAAAAGTTGATTAGGATCCCAATCTCCGACGGGTCATACGTTGTGGCTCGAGGAGAACGGGATGGTATGTCTATTCCCCTGATTTCGATGATGAAGGCTAGGAAGTCACTATCCAAAGGTTGCGAGTCCTACCTAGCTTATGTAGTTGATGTTAAACTTGAAAGAAAAGTTATTTCCGATGTACCGGTTGTGTGTGAATACTCTGAGGTATTTCCAGATGAGTTACCTGGGTTGCCACCAGTCAGGGAAGTTGAGTACCGTATTGATCTTGTGCCTGGTTCGTCGCCTGTAGCTAAAGCTCCTTATAGGTTAGCGCCTTCTGAGATTCGTGAAATGATGAATCAGATACAGGAACTGTTAGATAAGGATTTTATTAGACCTAGTTCTTCGCCGTGGGGTGCACCAGTATTATTTGTGAAAAAGAAAGACGGGTCGATGCGCATGTGTATCGATTATAGAGAATTGAACAAGAGAACTGTAAAGAATAAGTACCCTCTTCCTAGAATAGATGACTTATTTGATCAGTTGCAGGGTTCTTCAGTGTATTCTAAAATTGATTTGAGGTCGGGTTATCATCAGGTTCGTGTTCGTGAAGAGGATATACCGAAAACTGCTTTTCGTACTAGGTACGGGCATTATGAATTTTTGGTTATGCCTTTTGGTCTGACGAATGCTCCAGCTGTATTTATGGATTTAATGAACCGGGTTTGTAGACCTTTCTTGGATAAATTTGTTATTGTTTTCATTGACGATATTCTCGTGTATTCGAAATCTGAAGATGAGCATGCTTTGCATTTAAGATTGGTTCTTGATACGTTGAAACGAGAACAGTTGTATGCCAAGTTTTCTAAGTGCGAATTTTGGATTCGGGAAGTTCAATTTTTGGGTCATGTAATTTGTAAAGATGGTGTGAAAGTGGATCCAACTAAAGTCGAGGCTGTGATGAAATGGAACGCCCCAAAGTCTGCTTTGGAAATAAAGAGCTTCCTTGGATTAGCGGGTTATTATCGGAAGTTTATAAAGGACTTTTCTAAGATTGCTGGTCCGTTAACCAAATTAACCCGTAAGGATGAGAAATTCGTATGGACTGATCGTCAGGAGTATGCTTTCCTAACATTAAGACAAATGTTGTGTCAGGCACCGGTGTTAGCATTACCGGAGGGTTCCGATGATTTCATTGTTTATTGTGATGCTTCTTTTTCAGGCTTGGGCTGTGTTCTTATGCAAAGGGATAGAGTTATTGCCTATGCTTCTCGTCAGTTAAAACCGCATGAAAAGAATTATCCCACTCACGATTTAGAATTCGCAGCAGTTGTATTTGCCCTAAAACTTTGGAGACACTACTTGTATGGAACTCGATGTGTAGTTTGTACGGATCATAAAAGTTTGCAGTATGTGTTTTCCCAAAAAGAGTTGAACATGCGTCAGAGACGATGGCTTGAATTGATCAAAGATTATGACTGTGAAATTAGATATCATCCGGGCAAAGCTAATGTGGTTGCGGATGTTCTAAGTCGAAAGGGTGCTTCTGATCGAATCTTCTATTTGAAAGTAAATGTTTCCTCTGACTTGATTGATCGAATCAAAATTGTACAATTAGAAGCTTTGTTGGATCACAATTTAAAGTCCGAAATTATGTTGAAAAGAAAAGATGAGTTAGTGGACGATTCAAGAGGATTGAAAACTTTTAAGTCTCGGGTGTGGATTCCTTTACTGGGTGGAATTCGGGATACGATTTTGAATGAAGCTCATAAGTCTAAGTTAACTGTTCATCCCGGTAGTACTCGAATGTATAACGACTTAAAACCTTTGTATTGGTGGCCCACGATGAAGACTGACATTGCACGGTTTGTTGGTAATTGTCATATCTGCGCGCAAGTTAAAGCTGAACATCAAAAGCCGTACGGATCACTGAAACAGTTGGAAATTCCCGAGTGGAAATGGGAACATATAACCATGGATTTTGTAACTAAACTGCCGCGTACCGTTCGAGGTAATGACATGGTTTGGGTTATTGTTGATCGGTTGACAAAAAGTGCGCATTTTCTTGCTGCGAGTGAGACTACTTCTTTGACTAAGCTCGCCCATTTGTATCTCAATGAAATTGTATCAAGACATGGTATTCCTGTGTCGATTGTGTCAGATCGAGATTCCCGTTTTGTTTCGCATTTTTGGCAAAGTCTTCAACAAGAATTGGGTACCCGTGTAAATCTAAGTACAGCGTATCATCCTCAAACAGATGGTCAATCAGAACGAACGATTCAAACATTAGAGGACATGCTTCGTGCCTGTGTGTTGGAATATGGAGGTTCATGGGATTCACATCTTCCGTTGGTCGAATTTGCTTATAACAATTCGTATCACTCGAGTATCGGTATGCCTCCGTATGAAATGTTGTATGGCCGCCGTTGTAGAACACCGACATGTTGGTTGGAAGCCGGTGAGAAACAGTTTGCTGGACCCGACATTGTGCAAATGACCGCTGATAAGGTAGCAATTGCACGTGAGAAGTTGAAAGCCGCGCGCGATAGACAGAAAAAGTATGCGGATCCGAAAAGGCGACCAGTTGTATTTTCCGAAGGTGAGCTAGTCTACCTTAAAGTTTCTCCGTGGAAGGGTGTGATTCGTTTTGGGAAACGGGGAAAGTTGGCACCTAGATACATTGGTCCATTCAAAATTCGACATGTGGTTAATGACCAGTCAGTGACATTGGATCTTCCTCCTGAGCTTTCGGGTATTCATAGTACGTTTAATGTGTGTTATTTGAGGAGGTGTAACATCGAAGACCAGTCGCAGATACTTCCTTTGAAGGATTTAAAAGTTGATAGAACTCAAAAGTTAGTTGAAGAACCGGTAGAAATCCTAGATAGGAAAATTACCAAACTTAGGAAGAAACAAATTCCTATGGTACTTGTAAAGTGGAAACATAGTTTAGGGTCCAACTTGACTTGGGAGTCCGAGGAGTCGATGAAGTCCAGATATCCTGGATTGTTTGAGGGTGTTGAGATTTCGGGGACGAAATCTCCTTAAGGAGGGGAGATTTGTAACATCCTCTCCGACAGCCTGGTATTTTCTATTTATATTTGCATATTTAATTGTTTTAAATAAGTTTGTAATATAATTGTTTAATTGAGAAAGTTGGTGAAATAGGTCTCAGGACTTATTGTGTTTAGTGAAATGTTGCATGTTTTAATATATTAAAGTTGACGGAACAATAAAATAAATTTCCCGCATTTAGTAATTAAGTGCCAGACAATAGATTTAGAGCGGGTATAAAATACCCATTTAGTGAGGTCGGCTTAAATAGGGACCGACCCCTTTTTTTGGTTTACTTTACCAATTCCTTTCCTAATCTATCTCTCAAACATAAACCCTAACTAGTACAAATCAAGTGATATCATCAAATCGAAGTGTGATTTCTTTCTAGCATCATCATCTTCACTATCTAGTTACTACCTTCTTGATCATCTATCTATGGTAAGCATATATATTCCATAAAGTTCATATGCAAAAATGAATGAGTAATTGTTTAAATAATTTGATGTTATTGTTGTTAATAGATGTTAGGATATCATTAGAAACATGTTGTGATGGAGTTAGAGGCTTGTTATATATGTGTTCTGCATGATTGATTCGTAATTGATGTTTGTGATTTGAAATTTTGAGCTGTGCCATGATCGAACTGGATTTGCTGGGTTTTCATGTGGAAGCCGATCGGCTATGCCAAAGCCGATCGGTTATGCTTTAAAAGCCGAACGGCTTAGTATAGCCGATAGGCTTTATTAGTTCAAAAACACATCAGAACTTGGACCTCGAATAAAAGTCTGAAAAATCAACATGGGAAGCCGATCGGCTATGATGAGCCGATCGGTTATGTGAACTAAGCCGATCGGCTATGACAGTTGAAGCTGAACGGCTATGATCAAAATTCGAAATAAAATAATTAAATTCTTTGAATTGTAATTGCAATGTATAGGTGTATTTGGAAACCAAATATACAAGATAATTATGTTACGATCTAATTATATTACTGATTGTTTAATAGTATAAGTATTAGCGTAAAGTCGTTAGTTGCTTAAGTACCACTTATCAATGACAAGTTCTAACTTGTGTTGTTGCGTGATGTTTCAGATACCCCAAAGACTCAGTGATTAGTAGCTGGGTGTGTTGACTGCAAAGGTATCGGTGAGTGGATTCAGAGCTCACCATTTAATTTAGTTGTGATCATTTGATTGCAACGAATAAACGTGAATATGTTTTGTTGATTAGTTGATATACCTTGTTGACTGTGAACCTTTGTGCTATGTGTTTGGCCTTCGGGCATCAGTTGTTAACGAGGTCAACAGGTTGTTTAAATGGTTGGTTGAACTAGGCAGGGGTTGAATGAATTATACAGAGTCGTACTTCATTTGTTGTGTGTATTGATTCTGTATTTGAGTTCAACTTCCACTAGTTATCGGTCTCGTCCGTATGGCCATACGGATATGGTTGGGTAAGTGTTCTTGGGGAGCCACCCGGGCATTATGGTTATCCCCAGAGCCACCGATCCTCGTTAAGTTGTTGTTGATTTATTGAATATCGTATTGCGGTTGTTTGAAGCAATTATATGATTATGCTAAGTTAGATGTTGTGTTATGAACTCACTCACTTAGCTTTGTGCTAATCCCTCGTTGTTACTTCCTGCAGACTTTTGATTTTGAGCATGCGGGTGGGTAGCAGGAAGGTCAAACCTTGGAAGTATGGAATGTTTGATATTCAAGCTACTCTGATTATTTTGTTGTAACTCAGTTTAGTTTATATAATACCCCGACATGCTAATCTTTTGAACAAGTTTTAAGTGGTAGTAACTTAACCATCTAAACTGTTTTGGAATTTTGAAAAATATGAAATGAAGTAATGTGTTTTATTCATCTTCGCTTCCGTACTTTATATAATATTATTATTATGAAATGAGGGGTGTTATATAAACCGAGAGAGAGATTGGGATGAGTTGATGGTGAAGATGAAAATGAAATGAAAGAAAAAGGGTGTGTTGGTTGGCTTATGTTTGGGGCAAGATCCACTTTTTGTGGATCTTGTTTCAAATGGTAGTATTTTTAGTCCGTGTTCGTATACCCGATCGTAAAATAATTTAATATTTTGACTTTATAATTTCATTTATATGTTTTCGAAATGTTTTTGAGTCGAAAGTATTTTATAAAAATACTATTTTGGAACTAAAATTTAGTAACTTGTTTTCGCGCGGCATCAGATAAATAGAATGCGTTTTTAATTAAAACGACTTACATTTTCGAACGTTTAATATTTTTCCTCAAATGTATAATGTTAAATCTATATAATAAAACATTATTTATAAAATTTTGTCACCGAAATTCGGACACGATATTCGGCGTTCTTTCAGATTCCTTTCTAATGTGATTATTAAATAATCATTGTGTATTATATATATATATATAATTATATATATAAAGTTTTCGAATACTTTGTTATAATTGCGTACTAAGTACGATTAATTGAAGTTAAAATTGGGCGCGAAAATTGACCTTTTTGACCAGGTGTTACAGTGTCGCTATGTGCGACGTCCGCAATTTAATGCGACATGGGGTGCTGTGTCGCAGTATGCGACATTCGCAATTTAATGCGACATAAGGCTTTGCGTCGCTATGTGCGACGTTGGGAGGTATTTGCGACATAAGGGCTTGTGTCGCAGAAGGCCCGGCCTTTCTGCGACATAACAGGCTGTGCAGGTCAACAAGTGTCGGGTTTGTGGTCAAACGACCTCGGTTTGACCCGAAACTTTTACACAAGTCTTAGATCAATTTATAGTGTTTAGGAAAATTATTGGTTTGTGTCGGGAGTGTTCTGAGGTGGCATTTTCTTAAAATGGTCAAAATCGACATTTTCCGACAATGTTTCAAAATCAAGTTTTAAATCACATATTTGGACACTACAAAGCTAGATGAACAACAATCAAGCAAGAAAATCGAAATGAAAGAGTTTTCGAAAGTGTCAGAATTCTTACAACTTAACGCGCGAGAATTCCGAAAAGATAGATGTGTAGCTCTTCGCGAGGTGAACGTTTTCTTCTAAAGAGCGAGATGATTGGAGGTGTTTTAGTGGTGTATTTTGGGGGTTGAAGGTGGCGGTGGTGTGGTGGTTTGAAAGAGGTGAGATGGTTTTGAGAATTAGAGAGAGAGAAATGAGGTTGTGTGTGTGTGTGTGTGAATGAAGCAAAGGGGTGAGGGGGTGATGTCCCTCACCTAGCCGGTTTTGGTGGGGTCCAAGGGTGTGGGCATCACCAATTTTTCGTTCCCTGTATTCGCGCTCCGTGCGGTATTCGTTTTCCCGGTCGTTTAAACGTTTAATTAATATTACACGCGTTTAAATGTGTGTTTTAAAATACGAATAATTATCCGATATTTTGTTGAAGTATTTCATCAAATACTTTGAAATTGAGTTATAAAATATATCTTATGTTCGTTTCGATTAATTGCGCGTTCGTTTATTTTTGTAGTGTAAACGTTACTTATACGATACGAAATAATTATGAAATATTATCAAAATAATATTTATGATAAAATAGTGTTATTAGATAACGTTATATTATTTAATAAATTTGTTCACCAATGTCCGTATTAATTGTATCGAACTACATTCGATTTGAAATGTGTACGATTTAAATCAAATCGCATAGATATATATATTCAACAATATATATAATGATACATTAATTAGCCTAATATAGGAAATAATTACATCTATTAGAGGGAATTAGGTACTATTCACTAGTCCTAATTTGGCGGGTGTCACAAAGGGGGTGTTTGACATTGCTTATTTGTAAGCGTTTTTCTGTTTAAAAAATAAGTATGTCTCTCCATACTTATTTTTAAGTGCTTAATCCTTAATAAGTAAGTAGATAAATAGTTTTCTTAAGGGTGTATGTTTTTGCTTATCTGCTGTAAAAATAAGCAATAAGCAATAAGCAGATAAACAGGTTAAATAAGCAATCTCAAACACCCTCTAAATTCGAATATATCATTGAATTAAGAGAAAATTGCCCAAATCGTCCATGAGTTTGTCCAAATAATCACAATCCGTCCCTTATTTTACGAAATGTCACCAGACATCCCTATATTTGTCATTTTTACTCACAGGTCCACTTATCGAATTTCGTTAAATTTCTTCGTTAAGTCATTGTGAAATGACCAAAATACCCTTTTCTTCTTCTTCTTCTTCAACAAAAACACACCATTACCTTATCTTCACCCCTAATTTTCTACCCACAATTAAAACCGCTATTAATTCTAAATGTTAACTCGAGGTCCATATCAAAATCAGTTGATTATAAGTCAAAAACTTAAAATCAAAATGATATATATACCAGAACAACATCAAACCCCGAAACAATTGACAATTGATATTTTGGGATTGAATGTTAATCGATTTTCTCAAGTTTGGCAAGATCTGATCAGATTGCAACATACAGATTCTATGTTTGAAGTGTTGGGCCCACAAAATTGGAAGTGGATAGGTGGAGATGGGAAATTAATTTCTTTTTGGAATGATATTTGGATAGAGAACTTTACTTTATGAAGCAAGTTTCCAGAGTTGTATCGTTTATCAAATATCCGGAAGGAAAGATCAGTCGGTTCTTCTCATGTTCTGATGGCTCTAAGGTGATATGGAACTTGGAGTTTTCAATGTCTAGTTTATCTCCTTACGAAAGACATGTGAAGCTGAATCCCTTCTTCTTATGTTAAGAAATGTCAAGGTAGATGTCTCACGTGAAGATTCAATTGTTTGGTCCCCTTCTCCGGACGGTGTCTACTCGGTTTCTCATGGTGCAAAGTTATTGTTGTCTTCCAATCACGGTTCGGTTCCGGCATGGGCTAACTTTAATTGGAATAAAAGTGTGCCTTCAAAGATACTTGGTTTTCATTGGATGGCAATTCAAGGTTGTATTCTGGTGAAACATACACTCAGTCAAAGGGGAATCATTCCCGCGGGTCAAGAATCGACATATGTGTGGTGCTACAATGCAATGGAATCAGTTGATCATCTTTTGTTACACTGTTCAAGATCTTTCGAAATTTAGATAGCCTTGTTTAGATGGTGGAATCTCATTTGGATCATACCTTCATCGCTTGCTGACTTTTCTAGTGATTGGAATTATGGCATGGGCATTAAAGCTAAAAAAATTGTGGTCTCTTTTAGGTCCTTGTACAATATGGACGATATGGAATTCAAGAAATAATGCGATTTTCAACGGTCGATTTTCATGTTGGGAGGGATTAGTTCGAGCTATCAAGTTGAAAGTATTCTTGTGGGCATGCTCTGCAAAGTTGTGTCACAGTTTTCAATACCATATTTGGCTGACTCAACCATGGATATTAATTAATCATGCGTAGTTGATTACTCCTAACCGTGTTTAGATTAGTATATGTTCTATGTATTAGATCCTAAGGCGGAGTGGTTTTGTTGTATTTGGTCGATCTTCTTTATTTTGGCTATATGTAACCTTTTCGGATCTTTTCAACATTTTGATGAAAAGATTCTCATATTTATATACTTCCTGTTTTTTGCCAAAAAAAAAACAAAAATAAAAAAAAACATTAAATTCAATATCTATCATCAAAGACACACATATAAGAAGACAAACCTTCACAGTTTATGTCGGCATGTCTAACCCCTCGCTACAAAACCTGCAATTTCTAGACATCTGACATTCCCATCCTCTGCACTCCACGACCATCGCAAACTACCATCATTTATTACTCGATTCTTCCTCTTCATGTGGGTTTTAATCGGTGGTGTTGACTAATCTCAAATATGGTAATCAACGATTTTACAATCGATTGTGTTGTTACAGCGGAGACTTGATGTTACCTCTTAAATTTGTAACATGACGAAGATATAAAAGATGATGAAGATTATATTGGTTTTTTTTACACCTCCACCAGGACCACCACCACCATTTTTGTAACTAGGAATATTATTATAATTCTTCAAATAATTATTATAAAACCACTTTTAGTAATTGTAGCTGAACGCATATATATTTGAGGAATAAAATTCATCGTTTAGTGTTTTTATTATTTTGTATTTTCCGTTTCTTTCTTTCTTTTTTATTTTTATAGTTGATAGCATTGTTTATAACTATTCATATTATATGTTTATTATTGTGTTTCCTTTCTTACTATTGTGTCCGTTTCTTGCAACTTTATAATGTGGGCAAAACCATTGGATATTGGAAGATGAATGACAAGTTTTGAGCTATTATTAAAGGGAAATCTTTCTAGCTAAATTTTTTCCAGATGCAACCATATGGAGTCATGGATAGATGAATTAGCAAGACTAATGAAAGGGATAGAGAAGGTAGTTGCATGTATATTTACGATATGTTAATATTAAGGGTAGGTTGTAATTAAACATATTAACATGCTTAAGTGAATGTATGACAATGTTTATTAGCCATGTCTCAATGAAAAACCTAATAGGCAACGGTGATGCATGAAACATTTAACTCAAACTCATTTGTAACTCTTATGGTAGTGATAAGGCGGCTATCTGTGACTCTTTTATCAAAGAAAAAGGTTAATATACAATGGTGTTAACTGCGACTCTTTTATCATAATCTCATGCGCACATATTGACTAACGAAATTTTGTAAATGCATTATACATTTACGCGTTTGCGTCAAAATATTTAGTTTATCAACGTCATGCTTATCATAAATGTATAATATACACGGGTTTGAAAGCTAGTTTTTTACTAAATTATATAAACCTTAACCACTTATTTAATTCTACGAGCTAACAACAAAATTGTCTCCATTATGCCCCCTGTTAACATGTCGATGTTCAATTTTATTATGAACGAATATATAATTATTGTTGTAGTTATTAATTATATATATGGAAACCACGCGTGTTTGAGCATAGAAAGTGATGCAATTCCTTTATCATCGGACATAACCATCGGACACAATTTCCTTATTACCATCACTATTATCTTCCCTTAATTTTGAGAATGAATTTTAAAAAGGATAACCCTTTCTTATAAGAATCTTGATACATTTCCGAATTGTGTTATATGAACCTTGTATGATAAAATTGGGTACTGTGGTGAGATGTAAGTGCATCCGTGCAACAAAGATAGAGACGATAGGTTATAAAGAGATGATCTAAAATGTGAAGTTTGGTTTTAAAGGTTTTGTTGGTAATGCGTTTGTCGAGGACTTCAATTAAGGTCAACAAAATCGTGGTAAAGAAAGTTCTAATTGCCGTTAATTGGATATGCTTTGATCAAGAGGTTGAATCATCTGGGAATGAATGGGAGATATTAGATGATGGTTCTTTAATCTTGCTGATGACCGAATCAAGTGTATCACCGAAATTTTGTACTCGTGTCTACATGACACGAGTGATACTATCGAAGACAGGGAACATTGAGAAGGCATCTTTCAAGAAGTTTCTGAAAATCGGACCGTTCATCGACCAGTTTCAAATGGAAGTGACATTATAATTATACTTGATTATGTATTAACAACATCTAAACAATTTATAAGAAACTACAACTTTAATTGAACAATAAAACTCTAACATTATAGTCATATAATTTATCAAACATAATAAAATTGGCAGTTTTAAATGCTTTCATATTGACCGATTGTTACTTACGATTGGTTCTCGAGATCATCATTATAAGAAGAGGATAAAAACCAACTAAAAAACTTTGACTAAAACCAACTTTCAGCACTAGTTAATTTAATTTCTCCATACAACATTTTCAGTGCATCATAAACATTTCACAATTTAGCTTGAGAAATATCCTCATCACACATCACGAATAGGTGAAGTACACATAACATAATGAAACTTCTTGATTGCCGTAACATGGTAAGGAAGACATCCACATCCAAATTCTTAGTAAAAAACATTGTTCTTTTGTGGTACCTTGAATAACACATCTCATTACAGATTTGAGTGTGTTCTCATATACATCAAAATTACATGCTGCTTTGAGATTCTCAATCACTTCCTCTGGTACAGAATCAAGGAGAGCATGTCCAAAGTACCCTAAGAGTAGATGTTTCCAAGGGCCAAACCATGAATCTTCTATATTCCCGAGGAAAGAAGTGAGCCAACATCAAAACTTGTATTTTAAAGTAACACAAGTTTGACACTTTTTAACAATGGTGTGGCCCCAACGGATTCTCACACATCTCAGCTCCCCAAGGTACTAAATCTTGGATATGCCACGTATTTTAAGGTTTCATAAGGTACTAAATATTGGATCCGCCACCTTTTTAGTATATAATTTTGTATACAAGTCTCTCAATGAATGAAACTTTCATATAAAGAGAGATACATTCATTGATTGGATCGATAGGCACTACAACAACAAGAGGTGCACAATCCAAACTTAAACGGTAAAATATTATCCACGTAGACTCTTCAGTTTGGCCTTCAGACAATAAACTTCCCACCAAGCCATCAGATAACCGTAACACTGGTAAGACTTAAAAAAATATATAATACATTCTTCAAGATCTTTAACTGAGTTAGGTACTAACATAAAGAGTTGGGGTTAGTAAAGGAGGTTGCTTGTGTGATCTTAAACCATTACAATTCTTTGTGACAATTTTGACTAATTATTTGCTTCTAAATGGGTGGATTGACTTGACTAGGGTTACTTTTCCCTTATAACGGGTCAAACTATTAGCTTACAGGGAAATTAGTTGGATGACTCACACAAATCATATTCCAAAGCTTACTTGAAGGGAAAAAATCACAAATCATTATAATTAAAAAAAAAAAGTAGACAATTATTGAAATGGTCATTTTGATTATGATAATATTTAGTACACTAACTACCTAATAACTTAAATAAATGTTCCAGGTCAATCGGACAAGTTTGATATGTATCAAGGAATTACCCATATCTACAAGTTAACCAAGCCACACATTTTGCCAATTTTACATAAGAGTCAAGACATATACCTATGCAAGCTCATAAACAGCCGCGAGCCGCAAGAAGACTGCATAAAAAATTGTGACATAATCAAATGCACAATCTACAATAATTGGTTACCCATATGTAAACCGCATTTAGAATTACCATCTTATCAACTCATGAATCAAATCATGGATTCTATTCCATTATATGTTACCATTAATAGAAAAACAAAAGGCAAGCATTCTAGCTAGTAATTTGAAACCAAAATTTACCCAAAAAAATATATCTATTCATACACATATTAGATAATTTGAGATCAATAGACTACAAATTCATCAAAAGAAGGAACTAGAAAGTAAGGAACCAAGGATCTGTTTTGATAATGTAACACTAGGATTAATAACAAAAATAGGGAAAAAAAAATTCTGATTTGCAGTTTTTAAATCATTAGCCAAACCAAAAAAGATTTAATTCTTAATTTTTGAGTGATGTCATCAAAGACATATAAGGCTCGAACATAACAAGTTCAACCATAAAAAATGTATACAACCTAAATAAAGAAAATTGAAGTCAATGTAACTCAATGTGAAGGAAAAGAAGTGTAAGCTAAATTTTTACTAAAGAAACGATACATAGCAAGCATCTGAGTAAGTAATATCACTTTTGACTATTTTGCAATTGCATTTTAATACAAGAAAACACTTAGGATGATAATACTTACATCAACCTCCATAGTGTTCTCATCATTTTCCTTGTGAATTCGAGAAAACAGTTTGTAATTATAATTAGTTCCAATTGTTGCTTGAAGAAAAATGATGCCGAACACTGACTTTCAGATACACCATTTGAAGATGTCGAGATAGAAACTGATTCCGTATGCAAGAGAGTGTATACTAAAAAAACACTTAGGATGGAAATACTTACATCAACCTCCACAGTGTTCTCATCCTTTTCCTTGTGAATTCGAGAAAACAGTTTATAATTATAATTAGTTCCAATTGTTGCTTGATGGAAAATGATGCGACTGACTTTCTAATACACCATTTGAAGATGACGAGATAAAAAACTGATTCTGCATGCAAGAGAGTGTATATAGAACAGACAGCAGCCGCGGAACCCATGATAATATCATCAATGGTCGAAATTTGAGATGGCAATTTATAAAAACAAGTCCAATACATTTTGACAATCGGACTAGTCGCCTACTTGTTTCAAAAACCAGTGACATTATAATCATATTCAAACTAGTTTTATTAGGGGTGAGCACAAAAACGTTTAACCGAACCGTAACCATATTAACAGTTAAACCGATCCATATTAACCGCTTAACCATACAAACCGACAGTTCGGTTATGTAAAATGAAATTAACCGCCGGTGGTAGTTCGGTTATGGTTAATGTCCATAACCGAGCCGCCATTAACCGCCCCGCCTTACATGTTATACTTATTTTTTTTATTAATTTAAATAAATATAATAATGCATATATTATTCTTATTCCTATGTGGATTAGTGCTAAAAATTAAGAAATATATACAAGTTAATTTTTGTATTATTGATTTTGTACTTTTGTTATTTAATTTTAACTTTTTTAATGGACCAATATAATATATATGCACTTCACATATGAACTTCTAAACCAATAATTGAATTTTAATATCCATTCATATTTACTATCGCTCTTTTGGATCTAAAGAGTTAACTCGTAATTTATTTTTTATTTTCAAAACCAACATATTCGGTTAACCGCTTTAACCGTCGAGATTAACCGATCCGTCAAAATTAACCGCTTAAACGATCCACCAATTAACCGAACCCAATAGTTATTAATATCAATTAACCGTCATATTCGGTTCGGTTATGGTTAATGTCCATAACCGCCCCAAACCGAACCGTGCACACCCCTAAGTTTTATGACCCGTGTTAACACGGGTTTAACGGAAAATAAAGTTGTAAGCTTGTTTCAGAATATTTTTGTAACTATAAATGATAAAATAAGTTTTAGTTACATATTATCCATCTCAACTTAAGAGAATTACCTAAGCACATAATTATACTCTTGGTCGAATTTCAACACCTAATTCTTTTCACTAATAAAATGAATAGAAAACAATCAAATGTTTGCACCAACCCCAAACTGAACATAAATAAAGACTATGATGCCAAATGGTGTTTGTAGTAAACAGTACAAAATTCTTATGTATGAAAATGCATTTTAGTATAATGGTGTTTTCAAACTGCGTTCGTATCCAAATGGTTTTGTATAGTGTATTATAATGATAAAAACAGATAAATTCATTCTAGTAGAATGTTAACACAACAATGATACAGTACTAAATTCATATAATATAACTTGTGCAAATGAACTACACAAAATACTGTACCAAAACTTGCAAAAAAACTGCACTAAAATTTTGTAAGTACTGCACAAAACTACTGCATATATCACCAAGGATCACCCGAAGTGGATGGTCCAAACAATGATGGGTCGACAAAAAATTAAATAGAATGGTCAAAACAATGATTTATCACCAAAACCTTATGCACGATGGACCTCCTTTAGCAATAAAAGCAGCAACACATTTCTTTCAAAGGCACACACGATTTATGTGGAGACATTCAGAATTATCATTGTAGATTCACGATTAGTATGACCCACTTTTATGCCCCAAAACATCCATAAGAGTTGATCATTGACATAATCTTCTCTAACCACCAGGCCCCTTTCACATCCTACAAACCCAGAAACCACAAATGGAATCATAAGAAGCCAAAACCAAAACTACTCAAATCGGTAAATACATCAAGAACTTGTAATAAATTTTTGAAAGAGCGACTCACCTAGAATTGTAGTGGCAAAAAATCAAATTTTACACATTATAATTAGAAAATGAAGTAGGATGTAGTAGTTGTTGCTGTAAATACAATACTGAAAGAAGAACACTTGCTTATATCTGTGAGAACGTATCTGGTTCTAGTCATCCATAATTTTCGTTAGCATCTTATACTTTTGCTTTCACATGGCTTCAACAAATAAAAAAATAGAGGCCAAGATATATAGGATTTTGAAACATATAATGAAGCAATTGAATAGCTGAATTATACACCTTCGTCATTTCTTGGTATCCATAACTCAAACACTTACATAGAGCTACTATAACAACTAAAATGTAGTAATCAGTTTATAAGAAAACAAAAAAGAAATATGCAAATGTTAGCTATGATAATTGGACAAATATGTGTTTACAACAATGTGTTATTTTAAGGAGTAAGTATTTCTATATTAGAAGTATAGTATCATTATATAATATCCATGATTCCACGAAAATTAATCTTAAAGTCGAATTTTACCAAATCAAACTCATTCAATTGGAGAGGTCAGGGAACCTCATGGTTGTTGTAGTCCTTTACATAGGTAGATATGTTGGGTACCTCATCCAAACATTTCAATACCCAATATGTAAAAAATACATCGATCAAATGTGACTACCACAATACCACCTCCTTAAGCCCATGATATATCCTTGTCACCCTATTCAATGTAGTAAATCAAATTAATTTTATAACCCACAACCAACATATAACCTCCTGCATCATTTAAGAACCAAGTTGTATTTATTATTTCAATTCAAAAAACCTTCTTAATCATTTCATTCAAACATCACATAGGCTAAAACAATAGAGAAGATATCAGTCGAATAATTAAGGTGCAAACCTGTGATTTAAACACCACATGAATATATAATGTATGAAACTGGAGCCCATATCTAAACCTCATACCCTACAATATCAACCATATACGACTCATGTTTAACAAATCTAACCAAGAAGAAAAAACCAATAATAAAACAAAGAAAGACTACTTTTTGATAATATATCCTCATTACCAGCTTTTCTTTTTACAAAGATGCAAATGATGGAGAAAAGACATATATTCAACCCCTGCAAAGTGCCATGAAATCGTCTAACACTCATTTAAAATCAACTTAGCTGAAAAACATTGGAAATTGAAAGGAAGGAAAACGAATATCAATTGAAATCATGATAAAGAAACCACATTATTATTAATGTAAAAGAAACCAAATAATGTATCAAGGGTCAGCAAGTCACCAATCAAACATTTCAAATCATGATGCTTACATAAATATATCTTCAGTTTCTTATTTGTAGCAGCAGGTTGAGAAGCATCAAATTTCCAGTTTAGACCTGCAAATCAAATGGGTTAAAAGCCAAGCAAAATACAAAATGAATATGACAAATTCAAATTATTCATTTAATAATCTAATAAAAATAAAAAACCAAAATATTTTTTTACAGCATTTTATACCATTTTCATATAGACATTTCATCAAACACATAGTGTGCATCATGTCGATGTTCGTTAAAGAAACATAATTGTTGTCTCAACCCCACGTTTTCATGTAATATGATTACGTGATGTTCCTTGGCTACTGTAACCTTCCAATATCAACAGCATGTATGCAATTTCACATTAATTAAATAAACTAACCAAAATTTCATTGAGATGGCTAATTAGAGTCCACATGATGAAATCAGTATTGAAATTAAAGGGCTTTTAAATGCATAAATAAATACAATAATATTTGAAGGATTATACAGATTTAAAAATAAATAAAAAAACTTAAAAGTGGAAGTAACTGAACAATCCGCTCACCTTGAATCTCCTGGAGTCAGATGCCTAATATCATCGTCATCTTCATCCGATTCACCATCGTCAAAATCCTGCAAAAAATCGTGACGGCCTGATTGAAAAGGATAAAAATTGTTATTAAGCTTCGTAAACATAATAAAATGGGAAAGAAAAAGAATTGGAAGAAGAAAAATGGAGAACCTTTGAAGAGAATTATGAAGTTGAAGATGGATATGTAAATGGAGAAAGAAAATAGAAGTAAAATCTGAGGAGGAAGAGAGATTTGATTAATTTTTGGGCAGTGGTATCAACCGATCATAGTGTAAGCGTGTTATTGAGCAGACAATTAATAAAGTTTGTTGCAGGGTCTAAGAAGAAAATGAGCGGCCTTTTTAAAAATAATGGTACCTATTTAGCTACTTATAAGTAATTTCAACCTTATTTATGATGTAATAGTGACATAAGCGAATAAAGCTGGTGTTGACACGTCAGCATTAAAACATACCTTAGAAGAGGACAAGTCAGCTTAATGACTTCAGCTTAACTGTCCATTAATAGATAGTATAGATATGATTAACAAAAACTCGTAATTTGTAAGAAACTACAACTTTAATAGAACAATAGAACTCTAACATTAGTCATCTAAATTAGAGAAAATTGCGTGGATCGTCCCTGTGGTTTGCACTAAATTGCACGCCGCATCCCTGTGCTTTTTTTTTACCTGGATTATCCCTGTACTTTCACTTTGTTGCATGGGTCGTCCTTCTGCCTTATGAACGCAGGGATGATCCAGGTCAAAAAAATGCAAGTACAGGGATGATCCAGGTAAAAAAATGAAAGTACAGGGATGATCCATGCAACAAAGTGAAAGTACAGGGATGATCCAGGTCAAAAAAAAGCACAGGGACGCGGCGTGCAATTTAGTGCAAAGCACAGGGACGATCCACGCAATTTTCTCTCTAAATTATCAAACATAATAAATTTGACAATTTTAAATCATTTCATATTGATCGGTTGTTACAGATGATTGGTTCTCGTGAACATCGTTATAAAAATGGGTTGAAAAAACTAAAGTCTATTAATAACCTTTGATTAAAACTAAGAGATAATTAGTTTTCAAAAAGATGGGGGTAAATGTGTTTTTGTATAAATGGCACAATCTCATTGGTTCTCCCATACTCTCAAAAAATGTTGTACTCTAATGATCCCATCTATCTATCTATCTATTCATCTATATAATTAAAAGAGGATAGCATTGAGCAATTTTGACCTTTGTTGGTTTCCTTTCATTACAATCCTACGGTGGAGATTTCTTTCGAATAATTACACTCTCGCCCCCAAATATTTGATGTATTTTTTTATTAAAAAATTAGCCACAATAATTTATTCATTTATAAAATTAAAATTTGCACACCAATTTTCATCATATGGCTCATTCTCTTTAATCAAATTTTATTTTTATTACTTATATATAATAAAATTTTACTTCCGTTTTGAATTCAACTAAGACTAAGGAAGTTTTCAACTTTTTTTCAATTTAATTCAAGCCAGAACGTCAATATCCATCTTCAAAAATTTTAACATAGACTACCAAATCCTTTCCACAATTGTTGCTTATATTCAGGATACAAATTTTATCTCGATCTGTTTTCCTTATTCTTCTTTTTATTTTGAAAAACACCATTGTTAATCACGTTTCTTTTCGAATGGGGAATATTCTCTTGGAATTAGGTTTTCGTATCCTGAAAATATTAAAATCCAGGTTAACTTTGATTTGATTTAAGGGCTATACGAATTTCTGTTCAACTTTTGACGATGATGGTAATAAGGTTTACAGTTTCCACAATACACTCGTTGATAATGATATGCCATCTTTATTTTTGAATTTTTAGTTTTAACTCTTATTTTTTATTTTCAGTTTGTCTTAGTACAGTAATAAAATATGTCATGATTGGTTAATTGCGATTTTTAAGTGTCTTAAATGCTCATAAGATGTTCGATCAAATGTCAATGAGGAATTCAACGATCATGTCTCGATGTAAGATTTCTTATTTCAATTTGGTCGGTTGTTCTACATTTTGTGTTTTGCTTGGTTAGACGACCAAACCTATATATGTCAATTCAAAGTTTCAAATATGCTTACAATCTATTTATTGAACTTTTAATGGAGCATCATTGTAAATTATCAATACCCCTTTTATTTGAGAGTTGATCTTATCTCTGTAACTAATTAAATTTTGACTCACCTACCATAGTACGTGTGAATGAATGTGGTGTCACACAAAAAATTTAGGATTATATTGGAATGTCACATATGGTTCTACATTTGACGCTCTATCTTTTTACGTGTGGTGATGGTTTTCTATTATGATGTACGCATTTGATACATTTTTTACATGAAAATGCTTTTCATAATCATATTCATTACTAGCGGTTCAAATTTGCACCTGAAAAAGATCAAGTCAAAATATAGAAAAGTCCAGTTGGGTAATAATACATGTTGATGCCCTTGCTCGTAAACAACTATAGGCAACAACAAACTATCTTGACACAACGGACAAGAGTTGTTCCCGAACGTTAACCACCGATCCAAACAAACTTCGTGAAATAAATGACCACACATGAGCTCCCTAATCTCTTCATCTTCTCCTATTGCACTTGAGCAAACAACACACTCAATTTGTTCCCTAGATGTTGGTTCAAGCCTTCCTTGACTGGACCCGAGTACTTGAAGATATTGTGGAAGGCGGGGTGGTTGATGGTGAAAAAAGCATCGGTGTAGAAGAAAACTCCATGCCCATTGTAGATTAGAAAGAACAAGTTTAAGGTTGGATTCGATTAGTGCGGTAACGATGCAAATGGAGATATAAAGGTCTAAATATGAAGGGAAAAAGCTTTGTGTGATCATCATTTTTGAAGGTCTTTTATTTAGACTATCGATATACTTCTCTTGTTAGTCTATATATAGGGATCGGAGTGATATACTGTATATATGTAAAATATATATAAAAGAAAATTATGTGCCCGTTTCCTTTTGAAGTTAGGGGCTGAGCAATTTGACGTAAAAGAAATATTCTCTCCGTACCAGTTTTATTGTCCTGTTTTAACTTTGGAGTCTTTTTTGACAACTTTTGACCTTGAATATTTTTGTTTGTGTTATATAATACTTGATGCAAATTATACCAATGAAAATACATTCAAAACCCAATCTATTCATATATTTTGCATCAAGTATTATATAACATAAACAAAATTATTCAAGGTCAAAGTTGTCAAAGAAAGACTCCAAAAGTCAAAAGAGGACAAAAAAACTGGGACGGAGGGAGTATATGTTAGCATGTAACATTAACTTTATTATACTACACAAAAGTTAATTTTACAATCTTTTTAGTGAACCGAAAACATTGGATCCAAACAAAGTTTTATAGGAAATGTTTAAGTAGGAATGCTAGTTATGGTACAAATAATAAAAATGAACATTTTTATTTTTGATTTTAAGATTAACTAATTCTTTTGATTAAAAAATTATATCAAAACTGTTAGAATTTTATGAGCTTTAATATGAGATAATTTAATTAAAAAAGATATGTGATACACAACTTATTTTTGTGATACACACTATAAAATGTTTAGTGTGTACCACACATAAAAATTGTGTATCATATATATTTTTTTAGAAAATCAATCTCATATTAAAGAGAATAAAATTAAAATAAATATTGGTAATTTATTTCTACGAAAAACTATACATATGTTGAGATTAAAAATAAAAATGTTTGTACCGTTATCAACATTAAAGAATGATTTTACAATAATCATCCAACTTAACCCTCTATTTTGTTTATTCTCTCTTTGATGGGCCTTGAATGTATGAGGCCCAATATTTCTTTGGCCCATATGGATAAGGGAACCGAACATATATTAAATCAAAATGTCCATTTTAGAAACTACTACATGCTATACGGCTAGGGGTGCACATCCAAACTGGTTTCCCCGACCCGACCCGAAATGAACCCGAACCGGTCAAAATCGGTTTTGACCAAAACCGGTTCGGTTTTTCCCCTACCCGCCGGTTTGAAACCAGTTTCCCTTTTTAGCCGTTAAAACCGGGTTGGAACCGGTTTATCCGGAATCGGTTTGTAAAACCGGTTTGAAACCGGTTTTTTTTTTTTTTTTTTGAAGTTTCTAGCCGTTTATATCCATTATATAGCCGTTTTTTATGGGTTTTTTTTTACATTTTTGCCATCCCAAATCACTATAAATACAAAGCTTGAGTTTAGGTTCATTCACAACTTCCAAACACTTATACATATCTACAAAAACTCAAAAAACTCAAAAACGCAAACTATATTCTCATGGCAACTCAATCTTCTTCGGCTTCACATGGTGTTGGTTCTTCAAATGCACCAACGATTGTGAAACAATTGCCCAACAAAAGAAATCCGGAGATTTGGGGTGGTTTCGACAAAGTGTTGTTGTCAGATGGTACGACAAAAGCTCATTGTAAACGTTGTCGGAAATTCTTCAAACCCGACTTCAACACAACGTTGAAAAATCATACCGAAAAGCATTGTGAGGCACTCAAAGGTAATCCGGAAGCAAGTGGTCAATCTTCAATGGCACGAGATGGTTCTATATTTACATACGATGTGGAACGGTGTCGACAAGCTTTTGCGGGTTATGTGATTCAAGAAGCTTTGTCTTTCAACCACTTCGACAACCCTCGGCTTACTAGGGTGATTCAAACCACTCTTCAACCGCGATATAACAATGTAAATCGTACTACTCTTAAACGCGATGCCCTTAAATTGTGGAAAGAAGCTAAAAAACAACTAAAAATCGGTTTTGAAAATTTAAATACATGTGTATCATTAACAACCGATGTTTGGTCGGCTCCTCATGGTTTTCCCGGTTCGTACCTTTGCGTAACTGCACATTGGGTTGATCCCGCAACTTGGCAAATGATGAAACGTACCATTGCTTTTGAAGACTTTGAGTATCCTCACACGGGTCAAAACTTATTTTACATGTTACGAAATGTGATTAAAATGTTTAAATTGGAAGAAAAGGTTTTTTCAATATCTTTTGACAACGCTAGTAATAATACACTTGCCGTTTCAAAATTAATAATAAAATACGCACCACCATTGAAGGGCATTTTTTATCATAGTCGATGTGTTGCACACATCATTAACTTGGTTGTGCAAGCCGGACTAGCGGTTGAAGATGTAGACGAAGTAAAAACGAGGTTTAAATCTATGTTGCAAGACGTTTTTCAAAAGGGTAAAGCTAGATACAAATCTTATATGAAATTGTGCAAGGATACGAATTCTATTTTTTTAACCTCTAATTGGGACATGCCCGTTAGATGGAATTCGACCTACCATATGTTTGTATGTGGTTTACGCCAACGCGATACTTTACAATTTTTTCATGATCATCTTGTTACAAAAGGTCTTGCAATACCATTTCCAATCGCATATTGGGAGTATATTAAAAAGATGGTCGAATTGCTCAAACTTTTCAAAACCGCGACTACTTTATTATCGGGTGTTTATTATCCAACTAGTCATTTGGTGCTTAATCAAATTTGGTTAATGACTACAAAATTAAACGACTACATGTATGAAGGTCCTTTATTTGAAGAAATGGTAGCTCCCATGAAAGAAAAACTAAAAAAATATTTTCAAAAAATGCCACCGGTAATTACTTGTTCCGCCGTAATGAACCCTTGTTTGAACGTTATCGGGGTGGAAATGCTTATCGATAACATTTGTCACAATTTGGATTTGAATGAGGCCAACCCATTGTTTTCACATAATGCAAAAACGGATTTTAAACAATATTTGGGAGATTTATTTGGCGTATATTTTCAAAAATATAGTTCAACCACACAAGTGTCCGGTAGTACGGGTAACCCAATGTTTTCTTCATCTTCTTCTAGCAATCCAATGCTAAACTTTTATAATAGTTTAAGACAAGAAAACCATAAACGGGCAAGGGGTGATGGTAACCAAAATACCACTAACGAATATGGGAGATATACCACTACGGATTTTTTGGCCACTATTCTACCCAATGAGTTCGAACAATTTGATATTTTGGCTTGGTGGAAAGAGAGGGAATCTCAATTTCCCGTTCTAGCCATCATGGCCCGAGATTTACTAACCGTCCAAGCTTCTACGGTAGCTTCGGAATCCGCTTTTTCTCTTAGTGGCAGGGTATTATCTATACGAAGAACAAGACTCACACCGGCCTCCTTATAGATGTGCATTTGCTTGAAGGATCATTTGGACGCCGCGGAACGCATACAAAATGTATCAAGTCTTGAAGGTGAAATGGAATACGAAAAAGACATACACAATATCGAGGTAGAAGAAGGTGTAACAATATCACTTTCCGACGAAGAAATTGCTCTTGATCAAGCTTCGCGCGAGGCTACCTCTGAAGAAGATTTCGACTTTTGAAGACTTTGAAGACGTTTGAAGATGTTTGAAGACTTGAAGATTAATACAAGTTGAAGATTATAAAAATTATGAAGACTTTGAAGACTTTTTTCTATTCGATAATATTTGTAAGAAGACTTAGAAGACTATTGTTTAAGTTATTGTTCAATTATGTTTGTATTACTAATGTTCTACGAATTCAATAAAAAAAATTTGCTCCAGACATCGTTTTTCCTTAAAAAGCCTAACTTTGATTTGGGAGTTGATAAATGCAAGGAAGTTTTTACTAAATTCACGGAAAAGTACAACTTTTTATGCTTACAGTACCACTTTTTATGCACATGTTTCCTTGCATTTAGTAAAACATTCCTTGAAAGTATCAACTCACTTTGAATTATATAGAATTTTCGGATTCAATAATATTTTTTAGGAGATTTAGAAGCCTTTTGGTTATGTTATTGATCAATTATGTTTCCATTACTAATGTTCTACAAAGTTAATGAAAAAAATTTGGCCCAAACGTTGCTTTTCATTAAAACGCTTAACGCTCGAACGTTTATGAATTATATAGAATTTTCGGATTCAATAATATTTTTAAGGAGATTTAGAAGCCTTTTGGTTATGTTATTGATCAATTATGTTTCCATTACTAATGTTCTACAAAGTTAATGAAAAAAATTTGGCTCAAACGTTGTTTTTCATTAAAACGCTTGACGCTCGAACGTTTATGAATTATATAGAATTTTCGGATTCAATAATATTTTTAAGGAGATTTAGAAGCCTTTTGGTTATGTTATTGATCAATTATGTTTCCATTACTAATGTTCTACAAAGTTAATGAAAAAAATTTGGCCCAAACGTTGATTTTCATTAAAACGCTTAACGCTCGAACGTTTATAAATTATATAGAATTTTCGGATTCAATAATATTTTTAAGGAGATTTAGAAGCCTTTTGGTTATGTTATTGATCAATTATGTTTCCATTACTAATGTTCTACAAAGTTAATGAAAAAAATTTTGGCTCAAACGTTGCTTTTCATTAAAACGCTTAACGCTCGAACGTTTATGAATTATATAGAATTTTCGGATTCAATAATATTTTTAAGAATATTTAGACGCATTTCGGTTATGTTATTGATCAATTATATTTCCATTACTAATGTTCTACAAAGTTAATGAAAAAAATTTGGCTCAAACGTTGTTTTTCCTTAAAACGCTTAACGCGCGAGCGAAAATACGATTTTTATAAAAAAAACCGGTTTGAAACCGGTTTTGAACCCGAACCGGTTTGGACCTTACCCAAACCGAGTTGGGTCGGGTTGGGGTTTTGGGGTGCCCAAATCGGGTTGAACCCGAACCGGTTTTGGGCCAAACCGGTTTCGGGTCGGGTTTGCCGAAAACCGGTTTCTGTGCATGCCTATATACGTAGGGGTGTCACTTTTATCCGAATCCGAATAATCCATCCGATCCAATCAGATTTAGGTTAAATGGACAGGATTATTTGGATTACGGATTGCTTAAACGGATTATGGATTGCTTAAATGGATTACATGGATAGGATAATGGATCAAAATCAAAATGTTTGGATATATCCGAATAATCCGAATAAGGATTAAGTAATTAAATAATATATTTTTGATATTATATTACTACGTAATGTTTACCATATAAGAATTAACTACAAATAAAATCTTTTGTTACACTATATACTACTTCGTAATAGTTTTGTACCATCTAGAAGTTTATTTGATTTAGAAACTACGAATCTGTTTTGGATTAAGTTGTATGTTAGAAGTTGAAATTGGAATTTAAATGTTATAATATGATCTATCGTTACGTATTATGTTTGTTTATATAATTGTTTTAAATGTAAAATTAGTCTTACTCGGTATCCCACGCCCAACTTGAGCTTATTCGGATGAATCCGTTTAATCCGAACACCAATCCGAAACCGTTTAATCCGTATCCGATTAATCCGTTTCTTATTTGGATTGGATTAAGGATCAACTTGAGATTGTCAAAAATCCGAATAATCCGATCCGAATAATCCGAAATCCGAATAATCCGTCCGAATAACACCCCTATATATACGGCTATACCAATTGCTCACGTCAGAAAGAGATATCTATCGAACAGCCATAAAATGCATATATATTTGTAAGAACAACATCCACATGAAATAAATCAACATAAACAAACGAAATGCATACATATTTAATAAATAAACTTGATATCACTTTCTCTTCTTCAAGATGTACTGACACAAAATTCTTTTACACGACACTTTCATCGCAGCCACCATCTATTGAAATCATCACACGAATAATTAATCGAACAAAAACGAAAAAAAAAAAAAAGAACTCCCCCACCAACCTCATAAACAATACGAGGTCCTTCGATTAAATCTCAACACAAAGGGGATGTCTAATGCTTATGTTCCACACATCGGTCTAAACGCTATTTATGAAACAAATGTTCACATCTCAACTCTCATCATCTTCTTGTATAGTAGATAAACACACCACAGACTCCACAAGTTCCTTACAACCTACATTTGGTACTACTTCATATATTGATCGATGGTAGAATATTGCATTCCAAAGCCAATTTAGATAGGTTAATATTGCACTTATGTAAGTTTATCTGTAGTGATATGATTATTGTTAATATATGTACAATCATATATCATATCATGTAGGCTAATTATAATAGTGATGATATATAAAAACACATCTCTGAAAGAAAAAAAAGATCATGATCATGGTGAATGAAAGTTGCAGGAAATACGTCATATATTTTGCATTTTTGCCCATACTAAGAGCACCCACAACAATAAAAGCTTTATAAAGCTTTTCTTCTATGCCACCTAGATTTATAAAACAAAAGCTTTACAAAAAAGCTTTTACTCCAATGAAAATTTACTTTACAAAGCTTTTCTTTATAATTTAATACTCACATATATTCAAAAAAGCTTTTGCCTCAAAGCTTTATAAATCTCAAGCTTTTGATACAAAAAGCTTTTGCTCCAACAATAAAAAGCTTTTACAAAGACTTTTTTCATCAAAAAAGCTTTAGATTAAGTCTTCATTGGAGATGCTCTAAGGAATATTATAAAAACGTGGGCGTATATGTAACGAAACCTTTGGATATCATTCATTGTTTTTCTTTTGGGTAAGGTTCAGAGAAGAAGGTATTATTTGAGGAGAAGGAGGAGAAGAATTTTCAAATTTTCATTTTTACCCCCTCCACCTTTTTAATAGTGTACACTACTCCCTCCTACTTTCTTCCTACCCACCCCTCCCCTCCACCACTCACCACCACTAGCTGCTGCCACCCGCCGCCACCCGCCGCCGCCGCCACCCGCCACCGGTTGTCGGAAAAAAAAAATTCAATTTTTTTTTTTAATTTTTTTTTTAAAAAAAAATTAAAATTTTTGTTTCATAAATTTTTTTTCCAATTTTTTTTACATATTATCACTTTGTACTGCATTTTATTATTTTTATTGCATTTTGTATATATGTTTAGTAGATATTGTTCGTTTTTACTGCATTTTATTTATACACCTCAATCTTATATATATTGTTTATTTTTTACTGCATTTTAAGTTGTACATAATATATTTTTTACTGCATTTTGTTAAAATTACACTGCATTTTATTATTATTCACTGCATTTTGCATATATTTCATATATTACATATTGTTTATTTTTTACTGCATTTTATATTATACATATGATCCATTTTTACTGCATTTTGTATGAAAGTATAATACATACTACTGTTTTTACTGCATTTTGCATATATTTATTTAGTACACATTGTTCGTTTTACTGCATTTTATATTATATATAATCTATTTGTACCGCATTGTATTTTTTTTACTGCATTTTGTTATTTTCACTGCATTTTATATTATACATAATCTATTTGTACTGCATTTTGTTATTTTCACTGTATTTTGTTATTTTTGCTGCATTTTTCATATATTTCATTCATTATATATTGTTTGTTATTCACTGCATTTTGTATTTTACATATTATCGATTTGTACTGCATTTTGTATTTTACATATTATCTATTTGTATTGCATTTTGTATTAAAGTATAATACATATTGTTGTTTTTATTGCATTTTGCATATACATCATTTAGGACATATTGTTTTCTTTTTACTGCATTTTAGATTATATATATTATCCATTTGTACGGTATTTTGTTGACGTTGGGTATAGAAGATGCGGTAAAATATATACAAGTTTTAGTTAATTAACAATAATATACAAAATGCAGTGGAAAAAACGTATAGTTTTATTAAAAATGCAGTAGAAAAAGGAATACTATATCTAATAAAAAATTTATGGGAAAAAATTTTGAAAAAAAAAAAATTTTTGAAAAAAAATTTTTTTTTGAAAAAAAAATTTTTTGAAAAAAAAAATTTGAAAAAAAAAAATTTTGAAATTTTTTTTTTCCGGCGGCCGGAATCCGGCGGCGGCTGATGGTGGCAGCAAGTGGTGGGGGTGGTGGGGTGGTGGTAGGTGGGGTTGGAGGAAGAAGAAGGTAGGAGGGGGAAGAAAATAAAGTGGAAGGGTTAACATGTAAAAGTCTAAATAGTGGAAGGGGTGTGGAGTGAAAATTAATGTTATGTTTTTTTTTGTTAACTAATACCCTTATTTTTTAAAGTAATTACAAAATTGCCACCCCTTTTAACCATTGATCCAACCCAAAAGATGATCCAATGGCTACAAATAAAACTTCTCTTCCTTCTCCTCATATGACCCCTTCCCCTATGATCCCCAATCTTTTCTTTTACCGATGTTAGTTAAACTTTATCAAAACAACTCACAAATTCAATTGAAGTGAATAAGTTATATGTTTGGAAAGAAAGTTTAAGAGCGTCTTTAATGGTAAAAAAATTTTTAAAACATTTTTACCATTCACATCGTTCTTTTTATCAAAATTTCTTTTGATAAGAACTTTTACTTCAATGTAATAAAAAGCTTTTAAGAAATAGGGAGTAAAATAAAAATATCTACACAAAAAAAAGGTTTACACCAAGAGCTTGATAAATTTCAAGCTTTGATAGAACAATAATTTTCCTCTAATAAATAATACTCCCTCCGTCCCACCACAAGTGTCTACATTACTATTATGAGTTGTTCAAATAAGTGTCCACTTTAATGTTTCAACCAATCGAAAGAGACTATAGTGAGTAAATATATTAATTGATTGGTGAAAAATGTAATTAGTGAAGAATTCTAAAACTGTGTGTAAAGTCAAAGTGGACACTTTGACTGAGACGGAAGGAGTAACTTTTTTCAATAAAGAGTTTCGACAATGTATCCATTGGAGATAATGCGTGAAAATATGAACTTTAATCATTTGTATACTTTGTTGTATCATTTTGTGATTTTGTCTTAAAACTGATGTATGTGATTTTTGATGTATTTTGAGATGTCATGTAACACCATGTTTGATCAAGTTGATGCTAAATTTAAAATGGGAATGGTTGAACATACAATTCCAGCTTATCAAAAAGCTGAGTTCACACATTCACCTTTGGCATTTTCTTTGAGGGATGCCATCAATTCAGCATCGTCTATGACTCAAACGTTGAGTGGTAAATTGGATGATGGTCAAAGGAAATTGACGTCTCTTGTACCTGCGGGAGCAAGTTCTAATGCTACAAATCCATTGATAAGACAAATAAGAAACGAGCTTATCACTGGCTTCCATGTAAAGATTAAAGCATCGATGGATCCAACAAAAAATCTATTTAGGTTGGTATACTAGCGCAAATATGAGGAAGCGCTACTCTTACCCTGCAAAGAGTTGATGTTCAGATTGTTTCCTGGTTATGCTCTCAAGTTGATCTACAGTGTATATTAACATGTAATCCTCTTCCTCTAAGCCAAGGTGTACAACTATCTTTGTTGCATCAATTGGCATGTGATATTGGGAAAGATATATCTCGGAAACTTGGTTGGATGGTGGCCATAAAACCGTCAGATGCATTTCAATGCACGTAAATCCGATATGTGAACAAGTGTACTCGATACTAAACCATCAAGCGTGAACAATAATTTAGCTAGAATCAATAAAAAAAACATAAGGAACTCATCAACTACTCTCGATTACCAAGCCAGCCGAAGGCCTATATTTTGTCTTTTAGAACCCTTTTTCAATTTCAATTTATTCTATTTAGTTTGAACTCGCCTCACATGCAATGGTGATTTTTGACTATATATGAAGTTTTGAATTAAAAAATAAACAATAAACAATAAATAAACAAAATTCCATAAAGTGAATAATCAAACCTATCTATCCATAAACTATATTATCATGTGCGAGTAAAAGCCTTTTATATATACTATAATACTTTCTCATCGTTGTTCCATAAATACTTGTTCAATTTAAATATCCATTCAACTTTTGTTGGAGATCAACAACTAATTTTTAACAATTCTTTGACTCCGCAAAGAAACTCCTCGATTCAGGTTGGGAAATTCATTTGAAAATGAAATATATTCTAAGTGAAAGATATAATAAAGTGAAGTTGATGCTTCTAACAACCTATTCTCTAGGGGGAATGCATATTCGAGAGCTAGGAGTTCCTTGGCTATCGGGCAATTAGGGGAGAAGGTTAACATCCAGATTGCTCCATACCTAGAGACACGAAAATCTAAAAGTTTGCTCACCAAAACGAATTTCAAGAGAAAGTCGGGTCATCGGGAGAGAATTACTCTAATTGAATGAATGCAACATCAATCTCAATTTTTCAATTTTGCTTTTTTCATTCTATTCTTGTATAGTTTTTGTGTTTTTTGTTTTGTTTGTTATATCTTGACTTGGGATATTTATAAAATTTAAGACAAAAAAGAAGGAAAGAGAAAAATGTATCTTGACTTGCAATGGAAACAAGGAATGTTAAGGAAACTATATCTTTGTTCATGTAAGATGAGGCATTAATGTAGTTGCTGATAGGTTGTGGAGTAACGGAAGTAACAGATTTTTGAGGTGACGATTGTTTATGTAGGAAAGAAAACAACTGGATGACATAATTTGTATATGAATTATAAATTACCGTCCAACATATCATCATTCCAAGATGGCCACCACTCGGGAACGAAGATCCTTTGATAATATACGAACTTGTAACCGACAAACGTATACTTTGTGGGATGCTTGATTTTTGTTAATTGACACAAGTTTTTTTCATTTAGGAATAATAACCGGTGTATTACAAAACTTTAGGTTTTTATGTCAATATTGGACGTGGTGCATTCTATTAATAAAAACTCTTATTTACGTTTTATGAAGATGATCTTGTTTGTTGAACTTATACAGTTTTAAGCTTACATCTCTAAACACATATACACTGTCATGAAATTATTATTAGACCAGATTTTACCCCAAATCTAATGGTTGAAGAAGAAGGCGAATGGAATTGAATTCATGTCATGCTTCCAATAATAAGTTATAAGCTTTTGAGGTTTCAATGCCTTTTCAGATCTTTGCAAAGTCTTCTAGAGCTTATGGGTTGCTATTTCGCAACCTTCAAGAATATTTTTTATAAGATTGTTTGCTTTTTAGTTTATATTCTGTATTTAATACGTCAAAAAGAAAGTAAGCACACAAGTAACTAATTTAGAAACATATGTGAGTATTTATAATTTGATTTGATATGGAAAAGACCTTAAGCATTTAAACCATGTTTGGTGTTTGTAACTTAGCTAGTGTTTGTATCACTAACCAAAAATGGCTTCAAGACAAGCTGGTATACATATTGATATCGATACACGTACTCTCGATCTTTACTTTAAAATTGTGATCTGTACACCACATTATATATTATCCGAACAATGAACTAGTGAAGTGTATATATGACGATCATTAACTCAACTTCATATACGATGTAGATTTCCTTTTCAACGCTAAAGCGTTGTTTAATCATCTCATACCGACGTTCTCTCTACCAGGACACGTCGCTTGACCATACTTAACGTCAAGAAGACATTCAACACAACGAACCCCCACAACCAACTTTCTCCACTGCGTTATTATCGTTGTTGAAACACACACCATCCAAATCACTTGATAGCTCCATCAAACCCGATAGTTATCCTCTGAAATGAAAGCCTTCGCATAAAACCTCTCCAAAAAAAACATTGCTTTGGACAAACCATATCTCCCTTTGAACTGTTTGATCGTTGCTAATTTTGTATAACTAGATAATATATATGTCTTGAACCTCCTGTTTAAAAATCACGACGATTCAATGTTTAACGAATCCACAGTAATTGTTTAGCTTTACTTGCGCCGAAACCTACAGAAATTTTGCAACAAACTTCAACTACACATATCTCTCTATGGGTTTCTCCAATCACAAATCCCAACGGTCAGATCCTAGAAAACCTCGTATGAACCAACAATCCAAATTTCAAAGCGATGCGACGGTTAACGAATCTACAACGTCAATTCTCGTGTGACTACGTAGAATATGACGAACCCTGTTTTCTCTCGTATTGACTTCCTTCCGGTTATGTGATTCTTCTTCGTGAATCACGCTCTGGAACCCTTGCTGGGATCGATCACCACCGCAACAAGAACTCACACAACCATGTACAAGACAATAATAAATGCATTATGAAACAAAAAAAGAATAATACACACTTTTTATGTGAAAAGCTAGCCTCTCAAAGGAGAGTAAAAACTATGGGATCATGAGGTCACTTAGATTCCACTATAACTACGAATGATGTTACACGAATGCACGTCCCTCTCAACACTCTTTAATATCATCACATATTCTCATACCATTAACAATGGTGGATTACGATAACGGAGCCATCCTCAACGTCGTTGAATCATCGAAGACTCATCACACGAAACGTAACAGGAGACGACTAGCATAAGCTCTCTATTTTTCTCTCAACCTCCTGACCAAAAAATACTAACACGACCATATATGTGTATTTATGTATGAACAGAAGAATAGTTTCTAATTTGACTACAAATCAAAATTTCTAATTAAACAATCATTTTCTTCTCCAAGTCCCTCCAATCTAGAAAATTGGAGTCATACCCAACGGAACCGTGTTCTGCTTGAAATGGAATCTACATATCTTTGAAATACGTACACTGGGAGGGTGTTTGGCCTAGTTTTTTAGGGGGGCTGTTTAGCTTATTGTAGCTTTTGTCAGTAAGCTTTTTAGAATTTAAAAGGTGAATAATCTAAAGCATAAGCTAACCCAAACACCTCTAGAAATGAAATAAACAATGTCTCGTCTTATCAATTTTGTTAATGGTAATATTTAATTTAATCACCATCTTTGGTGACATAATGTAAGTTATTCTAAAATTTCAGTCAACATAACATAATTTTATTATCAATAACGTTCACTCGATAGGTTAATATACGCTGATGTGTGATAGGGAACGTCTTTGTTTTACATTCCAACCGTATACGTATCAAAACAGGCAACGTATCGAAATTACATTTGGCAACGAACGGATTCTTATATATTCGCAGATCATCATTAGTTACGTATTATACTTTTTATAATGTTTGATATCAGATACTTACAATACCCCGTATTATTTAACTTGATATAGTGTTGACGGGAAAAGATGTATTATATGGTTATAATGAATTATACCCTCATAAATTAATTAGATAAAAAATTAGAAAAATTATCTGAAATTTAAGCACAAACTTTCTCACATGTAAATATATGATTCATTTTTTACACTAATATTACACGAGTTTGCATAATGTTGATATGAGAGTCATTTTCTCGTAAGTAAAATGTATAAAGTTATCGGTTCAACTCAACGGTTGGAAGGATGCTTTCGGTCATCGTATGTCTTTGCTAGGTTCTCTTCTTCTCTTACCAAAGTACCCTCAAGTCAAACTTTTGGCTTTCTACAAGTTACAGACGGCGGACGGGTTCTGCTTCCGATTAGACTAATCGAACCCAGCCTTCTGTAATTAAGAAACCTGCTTGACTAGTTTCTCGAGGTGTACGTTAGAAATCCAGATCGGCAACCTAAGAAGAAAAACGTCGTCCAAGCCAGTCGTTAAAGTATAATTATACTCTTGTAAGCAAGAAATTAAATAACTCCCATACAATTAAAATGAAATAATTAAGTACATGCATATATAGAGCTTGATGATCCTATGATATATATATGAGTTAAGGAAAAAAATAATAAACAGAACAGAAAAATGCCATGCCTCAATATGATGGACCTACAATCGATTAATGTTGTTTCATAAATGAAATTAAAATCAATCAGAAATTAACATAGAACGACAAATATGTACTGTAAAATATATTCTATCGAAGCCACCATAACCCTTCATCTCTTGTATGAACACTAGAACGAAAATCAAAAACCAACAGTTGATGCCCTTGCTCGGAAACAACTCTAGGTAACACCAAACTATCTGGACACAACGGACAAGTGTTGTTCCCGAGCCTTAACCACCGATCCAAACAAACTTTATGAAACAAATGACCACATATGAGCTCCCTAATCTCTTCATCTTCTCCAATCGTACTTAAGCAAACAACACAGTCCATAGACATCGGTTCGAACATCCTTCCTTGACTAGACTCGAGTATTTGAAGATTTTGTGGAAGCCGGTGTGGTTGATGGTGAAAAAAACATCGGTGTAGAAGAAAACTCCATGCCCATTGTAGATTAGAAAGAACAAGTTTAATGTTGGATTTGATTAGCGCGGTAATGATGTAAATGTAGATATAAAGAAGGTCTAAAGATGAAGAAGGGAAAAAGCTTTGCGTGATCATCATTTTTGAAGGTCTTTTATGTAGACTATCACCAATGGGGCTTTGCCTCAGTGGTACCGCCGCCGCAAATCCCCACGCTCCACCCGAGTTCAAGCCTCTGGGAGTACAAAAAATCTCATGCTCCGTGTGTGGGGTCACTGGGGCCAGGTGTTTAGCCGGACGGGTTGCCTCTTGCGGGTGGGGCTCCGTGGATCTACGGATCCGGGGTTAAAGGTTCCCTCCAATAACCTTTTTTTTTTTTTTTTTTTTTTTGTAGACTATCGATCTACTTCTCTTGTTATTCTATATATAGGGACCGGAGTAATTAATTAAAGTGTCCATTTTTTTGAAGTTAGTATTTTGACTTTGGTGGTATTATATCTTATATACATATATTTTAGCTTTCCGGTATATTTTTCTATCTAACAAATAATCTTTTTATAATTAATCTTAATAATAATAATAATAATAATAAATATAAATAAACCAAAATCCTACGGAGGAATCTGGACCTTTAGATAGAGTTTTTTAATTTGATCTAGCGATATATAATTAAATTAGATTAAAAATAATAATGTTACACTTTACCCTCACTAAATAAGAAACCATCTTTTAATAAACCTTTAAATATTAAATATTATATAAATATATATTAATAAAAAAATTTCATTTTACGATACTATAAAATAAAATAAAATAATACAAAAAATATAAAAGAACACAACTTTCCCAACATATTTTCAATCATTATTATTTAAAATAAAAATATATTATATTTATATGTCATTGGTTAATTAAATATGTTCATTAATATTAATATTAATCATTATCATTTTCTTTCGGGGTTTCATGATATATGTTTCTTTAACATGTATATTTTAATTAGCTTTCAACAATGTTTTAGTGTACTTTTATATAATAAATAGCTTTATACATACAATGTACGTCTTAATAGTTAGGTACACACAATAAATATTAGAACTTAGTTAAGTACATTTACAAGCACTTAATCCTTATATATACTCGAGTCTCATACAATTGATATAGATATAATTGTATGGCGCAGTGTTACATGGATATAAAGAAATGTTTCGTACACCCTCACGTTTTATTCAATCACTATGAAACTATAATATACAACATGGTAAAACATAATTAACAGTAGATGTACGAAAAGTGGTGATACGATGTATAAATAATCATCCAATGGATTTAGATATACACATAGTGCACAAAAATCACAATCTTAACTTTTAATATATCTTTATATTCGAAAAATATGAAAAAAATAGTCCAGAAATGAATCTAACTTTTTAGAGATACTAATACCAAAAAATATAGATACACATATTACGACTTAGTATATTTGGATTTTTTTTTTTTTTTTTTTATAGATATATACATAAAAATGTACGTGCAGTGACTTAGAACCCAGTTTGTTTAATGCCACTAATTTGTTTCTGGATGATAGGATTTTGCGAGCTAGTCATGGTTTTGGACCAATATATACGAGTGTACACTCTATTTAACGTGGGCCGCTGAGTTATTTTGAGTTAAATTCTCACTACATTCCACGTATTGTCTATGTAAATACGTTAGAGGATGTTTGGGTAGTTATCGAGGGACTTTTTAGCTTATTGCATTATATATGATACAGTTAAAAAGCTTTTGAAGAGTGTTTGTGGGAAGCTTTTAAGTTTTGTTTAGGGTGAAAAGCTAAAAGCCAAAATTCCTAGATTTGAAGTTTTTTCTTAACGCAGAACTTATTTCTGAAAAAGCCAAACACCCCCTTAATATTAACTATTATCAACGTTTTGCGAATAATAATAATGATAATAACATATAAATTCTACGGAGTAATTATCTCAAGTGAGCATATGACAAGGCACTTCATGTTGTAGTTACGTTAATTTAACTTAATTTAAGTTTAGAAAAGAAAAAACTAAGGGCCAGAAAAGTTTCTCCATTTTTCTTTTTTCATTTCTCTGGAGAATGAGAAGTGTTTTACTTCTCTAGAAAAGCATGAAAAATCTAGAAAACGTGTTTAGTTGCAAAGGGTGGAGTTTTCCTTTTCTAATGAATAGTAGAGATGGAAAACTTAAAAAACCATCAAATGTAGTTTTCAACTTTGAAGTTATAAAAAGAAAAACAAGGATTTTTCTTTCTTAGAAAAGTTTTTTAGAAAACTCGAATTTGAATACGTTTTCTAATTTTCTTGTTTTCATAGAGAATTTTTCTAAAAAGGTGGGGAGTTTTCTATTACTAAACGTACCCTTAAATCCCTTTCTTTTTTCAAAAAAGGAAAGTATGATGAGTAGTTCAAATAAATGCTGCTTTACATCAAAAGCTCAAGCTGTCGTATTAGTAAGACTAAATTAAGATCGAGTTTAAAGAGCGACTAGGATTTTGTCAACAAAGGGCAGTCTCCCACTACACGCTCACTCTCATTAAAATTAATATAATTTGTCTTATCTGTAATAGTTAATTGCATGATTCGTCAATTTGATTTACACATAATTATAGTTCCTATACTTCGGTTTTTACATCGACAGTCCAAAATTATGAAAGTTGTTACGCGTTTGTTTCCTCCTCCAACTAAAATGACCATCATATAGCCTCAATGTTGAAGTTTTTTGTATTGGTTTTAGTGGAGGTAACTTAATCATTTTAGTTGGAGGAGAAACCGTACGTGCAATAAACTTTATGTTTTTGAACTACCGGTGCAAAAAGTAAAGTATAAGGATTAACAATGCAATTGTGTGTAAACCATACGAATGAACCATGAAATTAACTCTTATCTATAATAATAAATTGTGTGTCAAATTCGACTTTGTTTTTCCCTAACATTCTTCACTAGCTCTTGCCTAAAGCCCTAAACCACGTACGTGTTGCGTTTTCAACCTATAGCTTCCTTTCTAACTTAACTTTTTCATAAATCCAAGGATAAGGTATAGTAAAATAATAAAAATAGTGGTAGTAACTCCTCTAAGATAGAAACAAGATATATATATATATATATACTAGTGTTAAACCCGTGCGATGCACGGCTAGCAAAGATAACATTATATATATCGACTATAATCTAAAATGTTATATTAAATATTTTAATGATCATATTTAATCTGGTATTGTATACACCTTATACAAGGGTGATGATAAGTACATTATCATTATTCTATTACAACACTCTAATACATATTTTGTGGTATATGGCTAAAAATGTGATGTATAAATTACTTCCCTTTATATAATCCTTTTTTATAACATTTAAAAGTTAAATAATATTGAGTAAATATCGGGAAATGGATGACAGCTAACCCCTTAAACACTTTCAAATTGTTTTAAAAATATAACTTTTTTAATGATATTAATAATACTTTATAAGTTTTGACCCATTAAAAATTAAAATATAAAAAATATTTCCCCCTCATAATATGTCAATAAATTAAGAAGGTTAAAATGTAAAGCAACATTTTCTAACTAAAAATAATTGTTTGAGCATAGTAACCTTTTTCATTGCTAAAGTTGCAATAATAATGCGTGTGTTTATAATTTTAGCAAACATAAATAGCTGAATATTGTAAGAGGTGTAGTCCTTGAGAAAGGGTCGTATCGGATCCACATGATACCGGGTTAAGGTTGCCCGTCGAAACAACCTTTTGAAAATATAACTATTTTGACATTTTTATTGAACAACTAATGTACATCCAAATATATACAAAAAAAAAAAAAAATCATTCTACTATTGCAATCAAATATATACAAATACATAAATAAGACATTATATAGATTTGAAAATTAATATAGAAATTATAAAATTACATCTCTCACCAATCGCATGAAAAATTAAACTTACTTTGTGATTAAAACTAATAAACCCTTTTTTTTTAAAAAAAAGAGAGATAATGAACTTGATTTACCTATTCATGAAGGTTGTATTTAGATTACAAAATAAATGAAATTGTAATTCCTAAGTTCGCAAGATGATAAAAATGTTGTCAAATTGACAAACTACGATGAAAGCTATAATAATATCAAAAGTAAGTTATCGTGATTTAATTAATAAAATTAGAGAAAGAATGACGAAGATTAAGATAAAGAAGAATAAACAAATTATATAACTAAAAATTAGAGTGAAAAATAGATAAATAAATTCTTGATTTTCGGCTACAACTAAAAATTATATAACATAAGCTATACCTTATATTAGTTTGGATTAAATTGACTATAATTTTTAATTATCTATTGCATTATTTATTATTAAAAAACAATGACACATTAAATTAAATTAATTATAATTTGATTTTTAAATAAAATATTACCTTATTTACCTTTTATGTATAGGAGAATCCACCTCATCAAAGTGTTTAATATAATGATGACACATAGGATATAGGTGATGTGGCATTGGTGTATAGTTGACAAATAATGGAGGGTCTCCTCTCTTAGTTATATAGATAGATATTATGTTTCTATTATTACACGCAGAATATGCAAAATTAATTAAATAAACAGGTGTTTATTTTATCGAAGTGTAATGGAGCATAAAAACCTTTTATTTACACAGGGTCCTAATAAAGCTACCCTTTTTGTACTTTTTCTTATTTCCTACCCCCTCAAACATCTAATCAATCACATCATACTCTTTTTTTTTTCTGGGTATACCCCCTCTTTTTCTAATTCTTACCCCATGTTTAATCTAAAACTGAACCTAATTCTGTACTGAACTAGACCGATCATAGATAAAACTGGACTGAAAAAGGACTGGACGGGGACGGGAGGTGGGCCAGGGGTATCCCCTGTAATTTGAGGGTGTCTTTATAATTCCCCTTCTATATCTCTGATAAAAAACAATCGACTGTTCAAGATCTCAAAAGTTCAAAAAATTTGGAAGGTATGATGTATGCATTTTTAAATCTATTTTTTTTTTGTATATGAAAATTTCAATCTACAACAACGTATACACTCATATTCCATTGAATATCTGTAACAATTCCAATAGTCATTTTCGCGTTGTCGCCTAACTTAAAGCTATATATTTCAATCTATAACACTTTACATTTAACACACTAACATATTTACTAAATTATTTAGTTAAAAAGATTAAAAATAAAACTTTAAATTTTTAACAATTTCAATTTAGTCGTCTACGTTTTCGGTAGTTTAAAATTAGTAATGAAAATAATAGGGAGTGATCCTTACACCACCAAAAATTATCCATACACCACTAAATATGCTTTATAGTGTTGTACTGTACAAAACTGTAAAGCACAGTTAGTGGTGTATGGATAATTTTGGTGGTGTAAGGATCATCACCGGAAAATAATGAGTAATACTTGATTAACTTGAATTGAACGCCAATTTTTATTTTTTTTTCATCTCTCCCCCTTTATTTCTGTTCATCTTTTTTTTGCCACAAAAACAAATTAAAGGCATATTCCCAAAGCAAAAAACCCACCTTTTTCAATTAAAAGATTTTACCTTTTTTTACCAAATTTTTTGTTGTATTATTCATCAATGGCAGCAGCAGCAACAGCAGCAGCTAATACATCTTCATCGTATTTTCCGCACACACTCGATCCTAGTAACACCCTTAATCGTCTTCATCGTCCTCGTTTCTTGAAATTAACATTGCACCCTCATTATGATCATAAATTGCGATCTGTTGTTCGTTGTCAAATCCCTAAATTTGAACCCAAAATATCAGCTACTAATTCAAATTTTACAGAACCCACATCTTCTTCTTCATCTTCTAGCATTGATTTCCTCACTTTATGTCATAGCCTTAAGGTAAATTCCTTTAATTTCTTATTAAAATTGCTTGTTGTTCAATGTTGATTAATGTTTTATGAATGTCATTTAGGTACCTTTAATTTTGTATGTTAGATGTTTATTTTGTGATATTTAGAATATGTAGATTAGGGCTTTATAAAAAGTAAATATATTTATTATTAAGATTAAGATATAAGGATACATGAAACCTAAGATTTTTGGCTACTACATTGGATAATTTGGGACTTTAGTTGGATGTGTTTCATTGTTTTTGTTTAAAGAAACATATTGACTTAATTACTAACGATTGACTTTGAGTCATAAGCTTCCTTCCTATATTTTGTATCAAAATGTTAGCTTTAATCAAAGAAACATACACATACTGAAGCTCATAAAAAGCCGCATTATCGAGGGGTGATCTCCAAAAGAAAGTTTATTTAACCATAAGCCTAGCAAGTGAGATGTAAATCAAGCTCACATAGCAGCCCACTTTGATATTGCCATATTGGTGAACCAACTACTCCGCCCTTACCAAGAAATTTTTCTGATTTCTAATGATTTACAACCGTTAAATTCTATTTTTATTACAGTATATAATTAATATGTGTATGCTCCTTGAAAAGTTTGTTAATTAGATGGAAATTACTCAATATTTCTATTCAATGTAGACGACAAAAAGAAAAGGATGGGTGAATCATGGAATTAATGGTCCTGAGTCTATTGCTGATCATATGTATCGTATGGCATTGATGTCTTTAATTGTTGGTGATCTTCCTGGTATCAATAGGGAAAGGTTCGATCTACTTTCACTCTGCTATTTTTATCTTGCAACTTGAGATTTGAATGAATGAACGATATTTTACTTTTACAAAGTTTTATCTTTTTTCACTCCTTTTATGTATTAATTCGAATAGGTGCATCAAAATTGCAATTGTGCATGACATTGCAGAAGGTACATGTCTAATACTCATTCTACATTTACGTGTATGCTTATTTGGTTTGTTTATCGGCTTAAGATATAATTTGACTCTTAACAGCAATCGTGGGAGATATAACACCATCTGATGGTATACCTAAAGTAGAAAAGAGTAGACTTGAGCAAGCAGCTTTAAATGAAATGTGCAACGTTCTTGGCGGTGGAATGAGGGGTACTAACAATTAACCATAAACCACTATCTCATACTCATATTCGTTTTTTTGCCTCCAATGCGTGTGAGTCGTTTATATCTTTCATAACTTACAGCCGAAGAAATTAAAGAACTTTGGAGGGAATATGAGGATAATGCTTCCCTTGAGGCTAACCTCGTGAAAGATTTTGATAAAGTATGCTTCGCCATCCCTTTTAGTCAATTAAATGATGATAGTTTTATCTTGTTTGAAACATCTATTCTTGATATAAAACTTTAGAGTTTACATTCTACAGGTCGAGATGATTCTGCAAGCACTTGAATATGAAACTGGTAAGTTTGGGTTACAAACATCTTATGGCTAAGAAACACTAAATAACTAGAACTTGTTAGTCTATATTATCAGAAAATATGTCTATATGTGTTTGTTTCTATGCCCGTCTATTGTATTCACTATTCAAATACCATTCCGATCAAGTGCTAAGCACTAAGTGACAGACAACTGATAATATATATGTACACAATAATTGTTAATCTTTTGGCCCCTAAAGGAAATATGCTTTGACTTATTATGTCAAACCTGTTAAAGAAGTGGGTTTGTGAGAGCACATAAAAAAAAAAAAAAAAAGGTTATTGGAGGGAACCTTTAACCCCGGATCCGTAGATCCACGGAGCCCCACCCGCAAGAGGCAACCCGTCCGGCTAAACACCTGGCCCCAGTGACCCCACACACGGAGCATAGGATTTTTTGTACTCCCAGAGGCTTGAACCCGGGTGGGGCGTGGGGATTTGCGGCGGCGGTTCCACTGAGGCAAAGCCCCATTGGTTTGTGAGAGCACATAGATATCAATAGCCCAGATATTCTGTATGAATCGTGTTTGGAAATTACCTTTTGAAGGTAATATTTTGACCCTATGTTATGCCTGTGTCTCACAAAATTTGCCTTTAGATAATTATAGAGATTGTTATATGGAGTATATGGTACAAACTACAAAGTCATAACACAAATTGCTTAAGAGCACCTAATTCATGTTTATATGTTCATATAGTACTCCCAAAATTCTTGAAGTTATTGGCACTTAGTTCTGTCAAAGAACGCCTTATAGGGAAGTTATGTTATAGGTGGTTATAAACTGGGCGGATCGCTGACCGTTGCCTACTGTGACTGCTAGCATCCAGCTGACTATAGTTAGCTTTCACCCTGCTAGGGGGCGCGACTCCCTTGACCCCCGCTAATTAGTTGTCCGGGCATTCAGTGACTCAAAACAGGTGTGCACTGCACACCTTTTGACCCCTTTCCAAGTTCAAGTTGAGTATTCCTTTAGTTACACTACAAATGCTAACAAAATCTAAATCTTTCGAAACACAACCGTTATATGGGTCCTTGCAAACTTTAACATCAACATTAGTTTAATTATGTTTTCTTGCTATAGTATATAATGAATTAAAGTGTATTAGAGCCTTTGAGGTGGCAAGTTGAACGGGTCAGGTAATGGGTCAAAACAGTTTCCGGTAGAAACGGGTCATATTTATTCTGGGTCTGAATTGTTTCCATAAAAAATAAGTGTAGGAGGTTTAAAAGCAGAATGTTGGACGAATTTCAACCTGTTAGACCCGTTCCCTATTTATTTATCTTTTGATTATCATTTAAGAGAAAACATAACCTAAAATTAACCCATTCATAGCACTATATTATGTCCCCTAGAAAGAAGTTTGAAGAATGAGTTATAATCAATGGCCTGTGCTAAATCTTGTCGATTGGGATGTGATTCGCCAAACAAAATGATGTTTTTATCTTGTTTTATTCTGAGAGGTATTAGTAATATGTTGCTATTGCAGAACACGACAGAGTTTTGGACGAATTCTTCCTCTCGACAGCCGGTAAGATTAGATCTTTTACATCCTTTAGCCGTCATTCAAAATGAATAAAAAATGTTTATCTTGCGGTTGTAATCTTTGCTTTGATGGTTGTACTACAGGGAAGTTTCAAACAGAAATCGGCAAGAGTTGGGCAGCTGAGATCATTGCCAGAAGAAATTCAAGGTTGGCAAAGAAGCTAAACTAATCAGACTTTTCACCTTTTGGTCCATGACGCGCGTACTCTTTTCATTTTGTTCAACCTATAAGCAAGACCCTGATAAAGTGTGGCATCCTATCTATAATCTGAAAGTTGTTGCAATTGTTTCAAGATATCAAAGTTTTGAAGCTACCCTTTATGTAACCCAATAGCTTTAAGCCAAGAGATTTGGTCTCTAGTTTGGCATTAATGCATTCACCTTTTTTGCATCTTCATATTTTTTTTGGTTGGGTTTTGATTTCTAAGAAACCATCATTAACTAATTCAATTACGTTCTATCATAGACAAAAATCATCACCGATGTAATCTAGTGTTGATGTCCTCACATAAGGTCTCTGGTCATGTTCGAACCTCTACAGGTAACCATCTTGAGGTGGTCCCGGAAAGGATCGGAAATGGTCACCTGAATACTTGGGTTAAGTCGTACGCATCTAATTAAGTAAAAAATAAACGTAAACAAAAAAGTTATTACTCCATGGAACTTACTCGATGTTCTTGTTATAATGCTTAAAAGTTGCAACCACTAAATTCATGAGATCATTATAGGCAAAAAGGTTACCCCTCAGTCCAAACTGCCATGTTGGTATCTTTGATATGAACTTTTGCCAAACGTTGTTTTCTATAATATTCTTTTCAAAAATGAAAACAATACCAAACAAAACCTAACATACATCTATGAGTCCTTCCTAGAGACGACCATAAAATTGTTTTAAAAAGTATTCCCAAGAATGTAACCAATTAAGAAAGCAAGACATTAATGAGACAGCTCACAGATGATTATTTGTTCGTTTCTTGGGGTACACTATTCCACATGCATGAGGTGGAGTGGTTTGCAAGTCACAACCCATTACCACCCTTTATTATATTTACCTTATCAGCTTCAACAATCTCATTGCTTCACACATTCCCATTCTATAAGACCTTGAAACACAAATTATTAGTCAACTAATTATTCGATTACAAAGACATGATTTCCATAACCATTTCTCTTATTCTCTTTCTCATCATCCCGAATCATGGAACGACAAGATTGGACCATGATCGGTGCCGATTGTGTTGTCATATCGTGTTGCTGCCAATGCTTGATCCTCCAAATTCTAGTGTTTGTGTTGCTTAAACTTCCTAGAAAAGTTTTTGGAAAAACAAAGGAGTATTTGAAGAGGAAGTTTAGAAAACAAAAGAAGGTGGCTTTAGCTCGTTGTGCAGCAGCAGTTATCGGGCGGCAGAAGGGTCGACGATCACCTTGTAGGGTGGCGGTTGACAGTTTCCGGTGGGAGGAATTGGATGGTTGTATGGAGGAAGTTGAGAAAGTGTTAGGGGAAATGTGTAATGAGGGTGAGTTTGGATTTGGGAGCTTTTGGAAAGGAGATGATAATTATTTGGAGGATAATTTTAGATTATGTTTTGTAAATCAACAAATGGGATATCATGATCATGATGGAAATTATCATTCTATTCCAGTATTTGGTCCTCTTACAATGCAGTTAATTAGCTAAATGTGGTCATTTATATTTATTTTTTTCATGTAATGTAATCTATGATTTTTTTGCTTCACAAAATAAAAATGCACATGTGAAGTTCAATTATTTATTTGGAAGCACACAACATCCGGAATATAATTTATATTTTTAATATGATCATGAATGTATTTGAATGGGTGCTGATATTTCTACCACTATTTTTGATAAATCTACCATCAACATGCATTATTTATTTGTACAGTACAATCCTATAACGCATATTATCGGTGAATCAATTAAAAATGGTGGTGGAATTATCATCTCCCTATTTGAATTGTATGAAAACACAAATGAATATCAGACAGTTTTTCTTTTCTTTTTTTATTTTATATATTTTTTTTCAGATTGAATGATACATATTCTTTTTCCTCAAAAAACATGCGTCAACCAATAAATAAAACCAAAGTCATGTTTTAATATTAAATTGCATTTTTTATGTTATCTTAGGGAGTTGAGAGATACAATATCAAAATTGTTTAATATATCATACTTTAAAGAGTTAAAGCTCAAAGTATAAAAGTATAAAAGTGTGTACTTTAACATGACTTTGATGTTTGAATCTGGTCACCACTTGTACACACATTGTCTATTACTCTATTTGCACAAATGCTTATGACACTTTATGTCGTTCGGTTATTTGCTAAAGCTATTGCAAACAAGTCAAACTTATATAGAGTAATCCGAATTCCCAAAAGGTCCAAAAGCCCTTTGTTCTCACGATTTATGAGGAGCCTATTAAGTAAGAGGTTGTGTGTTCGAAACTCGCTATTCATGAGAGGCATGTATAAGAAAAGAAAAATTATTCTAAAGCGAAATATGTACTATATTGATAATAGTGATAGTGAAATATAAAGCCACAATATTTGAAAGAAAAAAAAAAAATTCCAAAGCCAAATGCTTTTTAGACCAATTATGAAATCCCAAGGCCCAAAGAAAAAGAGTTTGGGCTAGAAAGATGTTTTGGTCTACGATTACCAATGGGATGAAGTGAGAGAATCGTGAGAGAGAAAAAAGATGTGGATTATTGATCCATCTTATATGCCACATCATTTTGTAAATTTTCTTTTGTGAAAACTATGTGATTGTAGCATTGTTCAACCAAAAATAACCAATACAAAACAAAATCATCACATTCATAATTCTCTCATATTCTTCTTGGAATTCTATTTTCACCTTCGTATTCATATTCATATTCATTAGCGGGTGGTCATGACTCAACTTCCATTTAACCAAGTCAATCTATTAAAAGACATTTTCACCCGCTTTGACCTTGATTCCGATGGCAGCCTTACCCATCTCGAGATCGCTGCCCTCTTTAGGTCCGTTGGACTCAAACTAGGCGACGAATTAGATGCATTGTTAGCCAATATGGATGCCAATGGAAACGGATCCATTGAGTTTGAAGAATTGTTGAATGCCATTTTTCATAATTACAATGAAGAGGTTTTCATCAACGACGACCAACTCATGAAGATCTTTCGCTTGTTCGACAAAGATGGTGATGGTTCCATCACCCCGCTCGAACTGGCTAGCCAAATGGCTAAAATGGGACAACCATTGACCACTCGTGAACTCATTGACCTCATGCATGATATCGTCACAAATGGTGACGGTCTCATTAGTTTTCATGAATTTACCGCGGTTCTAGGTATGCCAGCATCAGAATTCTTTGGAATAAAAACTTCCTAACGATTGGTGTTCTTCCTTAGTCAACATTTACCATCCAATGATCCAAATCAATCATTTGGTTGCTATTAAGGATTGATGATGAAAATGGATGAGTTTAGATGATCCAAAATATGATTTGTTCCCTTAAATTATCCATTTTATAGCAATTATCTATTTGTTTGTTAAGGTTATCTAGGATCTTTTATGTATATCATTTGCCAAGGAGAAGAAGAAATGTAAGGAGAATTATCATATCGTATATTAAGTAAACGAGATATCATGTATATGTTACTAGCAGCACATATGAACACATATGATAGATGCATCAAAGACTTAAAGTTAGATGAACATTTACAACTAATTGACAAACTTACTTTTTTTTTTCTTTTTTTTTCTTTTTTTTTTTTGCAAATGATCACCAGCTCAGCTGGTTGTGATGCATGGGGTTTTACCCATAGGTCTCGGGTTCGAGTCCTGTGGTGGTTTTTCCTAGGTGAGGCAATATATGGGCTGGTAGTGGTACTGGTGGCACGATGATACTCCATTACTGACCCGCAGGTGTTATTTGCCGTTTCCAAAAAAAAATTGACAAACTTTTTGAGAATTTACATAATCAGTCCATCTATTATATTTTGTTGCATATAACAATCCGTGCAGATTTGCCTTAAATAAAAGTTACTAATATACTACATTGTATTCTCTTTAGCAATCAAGCAGAAGCATACAAACTCAAAGCATGTAACGAATCGTGGTAGTGTATGTCTATTTTAGTTGCAATAAATATTTTGAATTTTAAATCATGAAATGTTATAGCTTATATACAATACGGTACTTTGGATAACCGGAGGCCGTTATCACTCCCTCCATCCCACCACAGGTATCTACATGGAGTATTATTTTGGATTGTTCAAAGTGTCCACTTTCATATTTCAACCAATTGAAAAAGACTTTAGTGGGTAGATATGTTATTTGATTGATGAAAACTATAGTTAATGGAGAATATTAAAAGTGTGTGCAAAGTCAATGTAAACACTTTAACCGGGACGGATGAAGTACTGGAGTACTAAGTAAAAGTGTCACGTGGCCGCCATATTGATGCCACATGAGCAATGCATCAAATGCCATGTGGCATGCAACAGTAATGTTGTGCCGAAAAAAACATGTGGGTGCCTATTAGACTCCACATCATCACAAAAAGATGTGGGTGCCTGTTAGGTATTGGCAGCGGAATCAAACAACCAACAACTATTAGTTGATCACTCTAATACTTGTTGATAATTAACCAACCCAAACAACGCAACGTGTAATCGCGTTACACCCACAAACAATAAACGAATAAAGAATAAGCAAACAAGATAAACGAGACAATAAAGACGCAAGGATTTAACGTGGTTATGTCCAATCTCCAACTTGGAGATTGGTTTAGTCCACGGGGCCAAACCAGAGAGTTCTTTTTTTTTCATATACGGCTCAGGGTTACAATTACATTAGGGTTAACATATATAGGATAAAGATAACTTAGCCTACAAGCTAATATAATTAAATCTGGCCGACCTTCACGTCACAATCCTACCTCCACAAAAAAATGCAAGATCTTGTATCCACTTGCCATTTAATTTTATATCACGTGATTACATCTTCAATATTATAATTATATATATCCCAACAATCTCCCACTTGAAGATTAATCAAACCCAAAAACCAGTAACCCTTTACAAATTACGTCCCTTCACAAATGTCACTCGTTCAAACTTCATACCGCCGAAAACTATTCGGGACACGCCGCTCGACCACACAGAGTCGGAAGACTTTCGACACAAAGCTACCAGAACACTCACATCATGAGACAGAGACCACTCTCTAACCACCATCATCATCTTCTAGGCCCAAGAAGATTCGTTGAAGCGTGCGAAACTTCAACCACAGGATTCTACCAAGAGACACCTATCTCTTCAACTCGTCGATTACAGCCATGTCTGATCCTGCCACCGACATGTCAACAACCATCCGTACAAAATTCCTTCCATCCGATTTTCCTTCCCAGCAATCAGAAAATCACCGATAGAACTAACACGTAGGTTATCATCAAGGTTCATCCGTGAGAACGCAGTCACAACCTTGAAACCTACATTACCGACTTTCGCTTTCCCGCTGGTACACCGACCCAAAAAACATACGTATGATTTCTATGAACACATCTTCTCGAACTCAGCCCGCTCCCACTGTACGAATCAAAATAATAACCGCGGCTCTCTGAGAAGACTCTGGTTCATAACACCCGGTCAGTCGCAAATTACTTTGCCATTAGAGAGTAATAACGAAGGTCCAAATGCTCTAGTGTTGCCGGAATTTGCACACTAAACTCGTAGAAACTTGAGATCTATTAATCGCACAACCGTCTCAAGACTCCCACTAGTTGTCAAACTCCCACTAGCTTCGACACTTCCCTCGGTTCCAAACTCCCAAGAGTTCCCGACACTCTCAACAATATCTCGAAAGCTTAACAGGACTTACAAGATTATCCGCCTCTAACCCACAAGAAAATTCTCAATTGGTTCCTCTAGAAGATTTCGCTCTATCGTTTAACCAAACATCAATCGATACCCGAGCCCAGTCGAACACGTTCTATCCGACATCTTCAACAACCAATATCTCCAAGTGTAGAAGCTCTAACCCGCCTAATCATTCCAAACCTATGGAATAACCGACCAAACATATGGTCTCCCGTTTCAACCTCGCGAGCAACAACAAACTCCCTCGATAACTCCCACTGTCGATTAGCAAACGGATGTGGTACCGTTTATTACCCATATACCCAAATCGAGAAAACTATCCTCTTGAGCTCCGTAACAAACCTCACATCTTTGAGAATCCAGCCATATCAAGTAAGTCTTAAGAATCACATCCCACACTCGCAACATCAAACGTCTAGTCTGATAACGTTCACTTATTCTTTTGCACGGGATCGCAAAGAATAAAGAACCCGAACCCGAATCCAAAACCTAGGATTCCAAAAACTCTCAACCGCAACAAAATACCAATCAAAAACTGTTAACCGACCCTGTTACAGCCACAACTAATCACACTATAAACGCAACTGACCACCGGCCGTATCGTCACGTCTCAATCCACAAGAAACTTTCTGACCCATAATCGCGTCGCAAAACCCTGGAATCGCGCCGCGATTTCCTAAACAGATCGCGCCTCAATCTTCCACAATCGCGTTGCGATTAAAACCTCTCGCGTCTCGATTTTCAACCTGCCAGCAAATTCGTTTTTTCCCGTCAATTAGTCGTTGCCCAAGCCTAACAATTTCGATAACCTGTTGCAACACACAATCCTAAACCGTGTCTATCAATTGCTCCCCGATGGTTCTCTCTTTTCTTCCGGATCATGATCTATCCCAGATCTATATCTTCCGAACAAAACAGAAACCCTAACCATCAAAAACCTAATCTTGATCGTGCTCACATCCGCTATTGTTCCCGAATCTTCAAACCTTGAAGCTCTGATACCAGTTGTTAGGTATTGGCAGCGGAATCAAACAACCAACAACTATTAGTTGATCACTCTAATACTTGTTGATAATTAACCAACCCAAACAACGCAACGTGTAATCGCGTTACACCCACAAACAATAAACGAATAAAGAATAAGCAAACAAGATAAACGAGACAATAAAGACGCAAGGATTTAACGTGGTTATGTTCAATCTCCAACTTGGAGATTGGTTTAGTCCACGGGGCCAAACCAGAGAGTTCTTTTTTTTCATATACGGCTCAGGGTTACAATTACATTAGGGTTAACATATATAGGATAAAGATAACTTAGCCTACAAGCTAATATAATTAAATCTGGCCGACCTTCACGTCACAATCCTACCTCCACAAAAAAATGCAAGATCTTGTATCCACTTGCCATTTAATTTTATATCACGTGATTACATCTTCAATATTATAATTATATATATACCAACAGTGCCCACTTAGACGCCACATCATTAACTAAACATACTCCGTATTATGCAACAGAAGCACACCTGACCTACTAAACGAATAGTTTGGTAATGGTTGGAGCAGCAAACTCGGATTCGACAAGAATCTCCTATTTTGCTAGTACAAAACCATCTCTTATGCAAATTGCAATAGAAATGAAATCAATATAAAACCCAAAAAGCTTGAAAATTTAGGGAAATACAAGATGATGGATTATGGGTTTGACAGTTGCGTCAAATTGAATCATCTACTTGTGCTACAAAAGAATACGAAAAAAATAAGATTTAAGATCATAAAAGTGATTCTTCTCTTTCAATCTGTACACAATTTCCCTAATTTACAACAAAATGTAAGGCCTGAAACTCAGGAAATTGATTGACGAAAATATATTTCGCCGTACTAGAGACTACAATAATTAAAGAATAAAAACGCATTTCTACTACCAAAAATATTTTACGCCGTCCCAGCTTCTGTACAAACAGCAAGAATCCTGCAGTTTACACTACACCTTAAGTTGTATAAATATATTATATTTATACTGTACAACACCACCTATATTTGATTCTGATCATCATTTAGGCGCTTGTCGCTCCAAATTCAAGTGATACAGGTTGTTATCTCTTGCTATCGACCGAGCTGTAAACCCAACCGTTGTGGTCCTAATTGACCGCTGACGTACCATGTTAACATACTCTGGATCATCTGTGTTACCTTCATATCTGATCCATTGGATCATACCATGGTAAGCTGGGAAGAATCTCATTTGAACCGCTCTGTAAGAAAAGTAAGGAATCAAGGCAGCGATTACGACAAAAAGCGTCACAAACCAGTAAGATGGGGCGGGTGCAAGTGTTTCCGTAAACACTTTGTATGCAGTTGTTGAAAGGGTGGATGAAATTGCACCATAAGCTAATAAGAAGAGGTACCACAGGAATATACCACCCCAAATGAAGATATGTTGGATTAATGTGAAGTAGCTGACTGCAAGTGCCATTTGGCAGTTGGCGACCCATACGACACATGTGTAAATTGTGGCGCCGACGACTTCTAACCCGGCGGTTTTTCCATTTTTCCTGTATGATTCGGGGTCTAATGATTTGATGCAGAGGAAAAATATGATTATGCCACTGGCTAGCCCGTTTAGCATCCACCCAAATATGCGACGCCATCTGAATAGAGTGTTTTGTACACCTTCTTGATATAGTAACGGAAACTGTCATGGAAAGAAAGCAGTGGATTAAAATTTGGTCTATCGAAATAGTGGTAACTTATTAGCTTGCCCTAGTTGTGTTAGTTGCTGGATCAACTGGATGTGTGTTTTGAATTTGATTATATATTTATATGTAATTTAATAATCAATATCAGATACTCTGTAGTAGAAAGGGTTGTGGAAGATGGTGTTTGGATGTGCTTCGATAGTATGAACTATGAACCTATAAGAATCAGTGTTTAGAAAACCTGATTTTTTTACCGATCAATAGATACAATCGACCATATATGACATTATTAAGAATTAAAAGACATTTAGTTAAATAGGAGTAAAACTCTAAAAGTTTCAAATTTGGCGAAAAATAGGTAAATATACACTCATTGTTTATACTATAATTATTGCTACCCTTAGCAGTCAAAATATAGCAAAATGCACATATGCATAGTGAATACAGGGGCATGTTGAGCATACCTTGAGACAAAATTTTGCAGAAACATCCTGGTCAAAAACGCCCAAAGCAATGGCAGGAAGTGACGTGAAAAAGACGTTGTATAAAGACAGATACCAATCGTTATATGCAGGTTGTCCCGAGAATGATGCATAACCTTCGTATAAGAACACTGTGGTTCCAAATACAATATTCTTATAGAAAAAGTAGCATATCTGCAAACATATAATAAGGGTGTTACTTGATTAAGCTAATGAATGATGAAATGTGGTTAAAGGTATTGAAAGATACTTACCATTGAAGAAATTCTTCGGTAACACCAATGTCCATGCACCAACAGCAAGCGTTCCAGAAACCGAAATTGAGCAATTGCAATATCACTCGACATAACCGCCTATTTACCCGATACAAAATGTTTAGAAAACATTCATGGCAAAGTCAATTAATGTTATCAATTAAAGTACTTTCTACAGTTATAAAGTGCCATTTGTTTATTTCTTTTTAATCATTTAATGCAAATGCAAACTTTTTACCTTTTTTTCTTTTAACAAATCGTATACTAAGGGAAGAAATAGTTAGTATGTTACAATAGAACGATAGATGGTTAAGAATAGTACATCGCTTATATATAAAAAAAGTGAATATAATGTCGCATTTTCTTGCAGTTCACCCTAAATTTAATGCTGAATCTTTCAATATTAACTCTGTATATTAAACATTTATGTAACTACCGATTTTTCTCAAAGGACACAATATTTTCATAATAATTCAACAATTAAGAGTTCGACATACAAAGCAAGTATATAGTAAGTACCTGCATTCCCTCAACACCACTAATCCCGATGCCGATGTCAGCTTCTTGAAGCATTCCGACATCATTTGCCCCATCACCGATTGCTAAAGTCGTTTTCCCAGTTCCCTCTTTAACAAGTCTTGTAACCTGCATTCCAATTATGTTTCAGTTCCTGATTTGGTCTCTTTCAAAAGAAAACTAAAATGGAAATGTCGTAAAATGGTAAACTAACCAATGCTTTCTGTTTTGGTGAAGAACGACAGCAAATAACGGATGCACACGCAACAGCAAGCTCCAAAAATGTGTGCTTTATGTCATCATTTAAAGCATATGCAAGAGATTTTCCATCAATGATCAAAGCATATGGATCAGAGGTTGAAGCCGTAAGTTGGGCCTTCCCTGCTAATATCTGCTTCTTGACATTCTCTTTGGATAGCTGAATGGGCAAAATCATAGTTTTTCAGTACACATGCATGTAACAGTGGAATAAGTGAATAACTATATAAACAGAGAAGCGAACGCGACTCACCTTTGCAATCAAATTTTTGTCCCCGGCTTTTTCTGCTGCTACGATTTCTGGACTCTCCAAAGTTACTGTAATCTGTTTCATTCCTTGTCTTAGCAAACTACACGCGAATCTGCAATTTTTTTGAATTTTCTGGACGTTAGATACAAAGATAAGAAAGATTTGGATTATTCAGAAAAATAAAGAAAGCATTACCCGATATTGATTGCTGTTTCCAATTTATCACCCGTAAGAACCCAAATCTTGATACCTGCTTGAGCAAGTTTGTCAATGCATTCGGGTACCTGCAAAACGAAAAATATATTCGAAAATCGCATTAAATACTATTCATAAGATCCAACAAAATATTCAGAATTTCATGTTCTTGAAATTGAAAAACAAACTCACCCCTTTCTGTAGTTTGTCCTCAACAGCAGTGGCACCAAGAAGTATCAAATCTTTTTCGATTTCTTCAGTTACTTCATCAATCAAATCATCTCGATCTGCACTTACTGAGTTCTTAGCCTCTATGAAATTTTCATTGAATTTTTTGTATTCTTCTTCATTTAGTTCACGATAAGCCAGAATTAACGTCCTTAAACCAGCATCAGCATACTCATTCACATGTTCTTTTGTACTCTCTTCAAATTGTCTTCCATTTTCAGCAAGTCTGTCGAACATAACACTAAACACAAAACACAACATTAGTGACGAATGTGGATTACGGATAATAGAAATAAACAACATTTTATTGCATTTTTAATTTGTTAATTACCTGTCTGCACCTTTACAGAGTAAAAGTAGCTTCCCATGATCGTCCCTAACAATAACCGACATTCTCTTTCGTGCACTATTAAACTCTAGAACATTCAAAAGCTCATACGTCCTGCACGCGAAAACCATGAAAAGATTATTTACAACGAAAACCCAACTGAGATAAGATACTAAAAAAGAGCCGAAAAGAAAAAAAAAAATGTTACCTTTCGACTTTTCTCTTAAATATGGGATCGAACTCCGTGAAAGACACTGTTGTTTGTGTTCTTTTATAGAACTCGAACCCGATCTCTCTTGCTGCGATAACAAAAGCAGCTTCATCAGGCGATTCAGCTTCATATGTAACCTTTCCAGTCTCTTCATCAACATCTGGTATTGCCGTATGACAAATCGCCAATAAACGAAAAAACTTCTGAATCACATCCGACTTTGGTTCATGAATCCAGTAGCCATTTGTGATTCTTTCATCTTCAAAGTTGTAACCTTTAACATATAATGTAGAATCATGATCATCTTGATCATCGAGAAGTTGATCTCTACCATTAACAATTAATGGTGATCCCATCTTTTTCGCCATTGCTCTCTCGACTTCTGTAACACCACGCCCGTAAGCCGTTCCCGCCACCGAACACTTAATGAACTCCATCGAATTGCAAGTCAAAGTCCCAGTTTTGTCTGATAAAATGGTGTCGATTTGACCAAGTTCTTCGGTCAAATTTGAGGTTCGAGCATGAGCAGGTTTATCAGTTTCTTCATAATACATTTGAATGTCGTTGTTTATGAACACTGTCTGCAATACCTTCACGATTTCAATCGAAACATATAATGAAATTGGAATCAAGTAACTATACAACAATAAAGCAGTGAGGAAGTGATATATTGCTGCAGCCGGAGCTCGCTTAGGATCAAAAAAGATATCGGAGTCATCAGGTGCCAAATACCATCTTTTCTGTGTATCACCGTTTAAATCCCTTTTCGTTACAACCCCAAAATAAACTGATCCCAGAAATGCCATTAGAAACAAGACCAAGAACAAGAAATAGACAATACTATCCATTCTTCTTTCGATTCGACTTCTTTTAGAAGGTGCTTCTGTAGAGTTTTGAATGACTTTTGTATCATGACCAGTGAAGATCACAGCACCATAGATGTAATCCGTATTTCTGAGCTTTGAATCTCGTAAGAGGAGCTGCTGAGGAGAAAGTGCGTACTGTTCTTCTTGATACTCCATAGTTCCAACGAACGTATACAAGCTTGCATTTGGATCTTCGCATTTAATAGTTGCTTTAAAGTCCTTAAAATTCAAATCATCATTGATCATAGAAGTTGCATCCAATGATTGTTTTAGCTTCAAATTTGTTTCACCATCTAAATTCATCGTTTCGACATAACAGACAGCATCCTCATAACTCGATGAAAGTAACAGAAGGTCAGCAGGGAAGAACTCGTCTTTTTCTACCTTCACTACATCTCCTACTCTTAATCTTTTCCATTCTCTAGTTTCAAAAACGCCTTCACCTCGATGAACTTTGACTTTTCGATTATTGACCTCATGATCCTATAACAGAATAACATTCATAAAACAGATTTTCAAGGTGCTGCTTTTTTGCAGAAAAGATTTCGAAATTAATATAAATAACCAGGTGGAAACAACATGTGTTCTTTATCATCAATCTATCATATAATCCCAATAAAAAATCCCCAAAACTTCCATAAATTGAATTAAATCCAACGAACAACTACAGATTTAAACTTCAAAAGATTCATCAAATCCAACAAAGAACCAAAGATTCAAACTTTAAAAGATGAATCCTAATCATACTAAAAACTAAAGATTCAAGCTTAATAACATGATAGCAAATCCCACCAAAAATTAAAGATTCAAACTTTGAAAAAATGGATCTAACATGAGAATGAACATACCTGCTGCTGTCTTTGCCAATCTTCAATACCTTCTTTCACCATAGTAGCACCAATGACAACAATTAAAGGAAGAATAGCACTAACAGCAGAGTAAGGAGCAAGGTCTGTAAATGACAAAATCCCAGTAACAAGAAAAAAAAAATTTGCAACTCTTCTAAACTGTTCAAACAATGATTTTGGTACAAAAGTCATTGGTGTGTACTTTGTTGACCTCACATAATTATCTATATAGTTTTGACTTGCAACTTCTGAAACACCATTTTCATTGCAATAAACAACTCTTGAAAACCCTGGACCTCCTATTTGTGAATGATCCTCATCAAATTTATTTTTTCCACACTTAAAAGAGTAGATCTTGCTAAAATGCAACCTCTTTCTCCTACCTGTACCCATTTCTTAATACTCTGTTGTATGCTAATTTCTTATAAAAAGCTTCAATCTTTTTTCAAGAACACTTGTTTTTACAAATACCCAAATGAGGAATCTCCCAAAAAACAACAAAAGATTGGTGCTTTACACACACCCCAAGTGAATAATTAATTGGGTTCAAGCAGAAAAGCTCAAAAACCCAGTAATTAAATATAAAAATCAGCAAAACCCAAAATCCAGAATTGAAGAAGGAACAAGTGTATAAACAAATCAGCTGTCTATAAATTCCAATATCTAAAAATTACAAACTTTTTTTTTTTTTTGGTATCAAATAACAAAGGTCAAAGGAAAAATTGTAAGAAATGAAGAAAAGAAATAATGAAGCTTATATACAAAAAGTGTGGGTGTATTTATATATATATATATATATATATTGATGAGATTATATGCAATAAAATTAAAGGGAAAATGTAAGGAAAATGGTGTTGTTATAATTTGATTATTATTTCTTTGAGCTCGAAAGGTTTGAATGAAGACTTTGGATCTCCATCTGTTTCCCTTTCATGTTTTGACTTTAATAAGGCGCATATGTTGATTATTTTAAACAAAAGATTTTAGTTTTTCATTATTTCCAACTAACACAACACATATATATACATACAATATACACATTACAATAATAATATATTTCCAAAAACTAATTACAGACTGTTCAAAGAGGGGTTTTCTGGATTTCTTTTGATTGGTTTAACATATAACGATTCACATAGTCTTAGATATATAAATTTATTAATTAATAATCAGAAAAATAATATTCCAATTGGAAATTTATATACCTACGACACGAGGATTGCCTTCTTTTTCATCCGTCTTCGTTTGTAAAAAGAAGCTTAAAAGGAACAAGACAAATGGATCTTTTTGATATATGCACACATTGTTATTTTTAGATAGTTGTATTTTATGCATTGTAATATGTATGCAATTACAGAAAATACCTTCTTCTTTTTTATACAAATATTTTGATTTTTTTAGTAGGTTTAATAATTATTGTTTTTGTAAATTGTAATGAAATAAAGTGTAATGTGCCTTTTTTCATAAGAAAACAAACGTGGTGTATACTTCTTCTAGAAGGATGACCTTAATAATAATTTTATTATTCTTTGTCTTGAAATTGCATCAAAAGCAGAAGATGTACTTGCAAAAATCACATGTTTTTACAACTTCATTTCATGGGTTTCATGCTTTCGGTCCTAAAATAGTAAAATATACTTTTTATTTGTTTCCGTTTACGTTGTCTTTTTACGAACTACTTTACAACACAATCACATGTGATATCATTTTTCATATGTTTCACTAATAATAAAGCATGTAAATATCATAATTGCTTACAACTAATATATACGAATTATTTGATTGATTGATTAATCATATATATCCATCCTAGTAACTTTTGCATTTTTATTTCTTGTTTATATCAATAAATAAAGTTTGAGTATAATATGGTTTTTATGTGGCATATTAATATTTGGAATTTTGGGTTACTCATCAGTCACCACGCTAACGAATGTGCAATATAATATTGTTTATATATATTTAAATATAATATTTTACTTACTTTGATGAAGATCTGAACATGATCTTAGCTAGAATAACCTTTAAACTATTAAATAATTAACTATGATTATTTCCTAATTCAACCAAATACTATAATTCTAGTTGTAAATTAAGCTAGTATGCTGACTTGTAATGATGATTTATACTACTATTTTCTATTAGCTAAATACGGTTTAAAAGTGTACGAAATTCATGCTCCTTATTGAATTTAATATATACATTTTATATTTGTTAACGCATAATTTAGGGTTTAGTGTTTACTAATAGGCACTTAACTTAAACTCGATCTCTATGGTGTGTACTCAGCTTCATTTTGGTCTATTATGGTGTTAAGCTTTCAATTTTGGTATATTGTGTGTATTCGGCCTCTTATTGCTTGTAACAGCTGATGTAGCACCCATTTTTTATGATGTATCAGATGACATGACGGCTTATACGGTTGTCACGTCATTAAAAATACCGGCTACTGAATGAATAGGATACACATAATATACCAAATTGAAAAGTTTGATACACTCGATAGACCAGAATGAAGTTAAGTACACACTATAGAAATCGAGTTAAAGTTAAATACATTCTCAGATACTAATCTCCATAATCCATTATCAAATGACAATGAAACCTAAAACATACTCCATGTATATATAGTTATATCTAATATCTATCTATCTTTGTGTCTAAAATATAATATATTACTCTATATGGAAATAATATTTTGTAATCATTTTCGTAACCAAAATTGCGTATGTGTCACTTTTTGTTGAAGTATCAAACGTGGGATGTAGCCGAACCAAGATGGTTTGTGTTCTGATTGTGTGTAGTAAGTGCTAAAATTTGACAAACCGTTAGCCGCATCAAGGCCAGAGGAAGATCGCATCCCTCCTAACCAAGCTCCAACGTGAGAGTGAGTATAGTAATTAAGTTTAAGATTATAGAAGTGTAAGTTGATAGTTATTAAAGTTATGCGTAATATTACCAATGTGTCGTTCTCCTTGGTCCTTAGTCGTCTCTCTGATATCAACGGGCCTTTCTTCAATTCTTTTCGATCCGTTGGTCCTTGGATGGCTATACTTGCAGTCAGTTAGTACTTATGGTGACCATAGTTGGTCTATTTGGTCCTTGTGTCAATGTCATACATGTTAAGCAAGTAGCGACATATGCTCTCCCTACTTTAGCATACTCTGTATATTTATATTCTCAACGATTATATAACTATATTTCGTTTATCATTCAAAATGATTATACAACTTCTCAATAGATCCTAATTAAGTACGTAAGTGTGTATTTCACGAAACAATAAGCAAACACATTACCAAGATATCATATACGATAGAAATTTCATATCCATATATATAATACAAAGACATACCCGTTATTATACACCGCCACTTATGCATTAGACGTATTGTATATATGCATAATTAGTGGTACGTGTATAGTTAATTTGTTGTGACGTACAAATTATAGTTGATATATTTAATTACAATGTTGTATTATGAGTATATATACTATATACAGGGGCGGAGACAGGACGGGGGTAGCGTAGTGTGACACCCCCAAATTCGGTCAGCGCGGTCAACGCGCGATTAGCGGAAGCATTAGAGTAAGCGGGGGTGTTGACGTTAACGTTGAACATCATGCAGATCAGAGCTTATGATTATTGCAGAACAATTTAATTAAGATGTCAATTATGAAAATAGTTGTTTCACAAAAGAACTACGACTCGTCAAGTCGTAGAAATAGAAATTAGTTATACAAAATAAATCCTTGTTTGTCCCAAAACGTGGCATCCTAATTTGTCATGGGTCGCCTAACTCTATATGCTTGTAGTCTTATTTGTGCTGCTAGATACCTGAAAAACATAGTAAAAGTCAACAAAATTGTTGAGTGAATTCACAGGTTTTATGTTTGTAAAGTGGTTTGTTAATCCATTTTCGTTTGCGAGTTGTTGACATGAGGGTCAAATAGGTTTCGTACATAAAGGTTTGTAGGAAAGCAAATACCCTATCGTAACAGTTCGTACAAAGGCCTATAAGTATCCACATATAGTTCTCATAGTTCAGTAATTTCACATAGTTCCAGCAAGTTCACATAGTTGCAGCAAATAATAGGCACAAAACATAATTATATTCTTGTGCGTTATGGCAATCAGTAAAACAGTTGTCTATGTTTTCCACCCCATATTTATAAAGCATTGAAAACAGTAGAAAAACACAGCATATTGTGTCGCACGACAAACTTTTGTGTAGCATATTGTGTCGCAAAACACAGCAGTTTTACAATTTAATTCCAATTTAAGTGTTAAACATTTGGGACTTCAAACGATTATACAATATAACATCTACGGGACATTGAAACATGTTTTTCAAGCATAACACCCCAAACAAATGGTCACCAACACCCCAAACAAATGGTCACCAACGGGCCAGACATGTTTTCCAACAACAAACAATTACAAACATACGGACAAACACTGGATATACTAGTTGTGTACAACTAAACGAAACGTCTCGCGAGACAACATTCGTGTTTCAAAACTGATATTACTTACAAACCTATGAGATTCACCAACATTCGTGTTGACCTTTTTAGCATGTTTTCTCAGGTACCCGGATGGAGTAGGATTACTCCAGGACTTTAGCTAGAGTCGCATGATTTCAACACAACTGCATTAACGGAGATTCTTAGCATTATCTTTTGTATATTTTGATTATGTAATAGAATCTCCCGCTATACGCATGGACTCTAGGAAACTACATTTTTGTATACGAAAACATTAAGTTTTCAAACATTGTATCTATGGGAATGTAACTAATTTACAAACGTTGCATATAGATGTCGTTTGCTTTATCTTTGTGCTGTGATATTTGATTAGTAGCACCCCAAAACCTGCTTCCGTTAAACAGTGAATTTCGGGGGTGTTACAAGATCCGCCGGATCCTGGTCTGGCTTTTGGGTTCTGTTCGAACGAAATCAGTAGGGAACGAGTTTTTGGACCAAATTTCAGATATAGCAAGTTGATCAAATGTTATAACATGATAATATATGCATTTCTAACTCGATAAAACACAAGAAAACGTAACGATTTTTACCGAGCACTAAAATGATGAATCGGGTGGTGATGGTGATGAACTTGAAGATGACGATGATGATGATCATGAAGTTGTTGTTCCTGCTGATCTTGTTGTTGTTGATGTTAATGTTGTTGTTGTTTGATGATCAAAAAGAAGAGAGCCGAGAGAGATAGATGTGATCGTGTGTGTGTTTCAAATGAGGATGAATTATTGGGGTCGGTTGGTATAACCGGCTCCAATAATTGGAGTGTGTGGGATTTTAAAGCCCGTGTTCGTGTACCCGATCGTTAAGTAGTATATTATTTTCAAATGATAATTTCGTAAATGATATTTCGTATCATTTTTAATCGAAGTATTTCTATAAAATACTTTATCAAAGTTATAAAAAAATTATAACTATGTTTTGCTTCAGTTTGACGGATAGTTTTGCGTTGTTCCGTTGCGTACCGTTCGTTTTGCACAGTACGAAATACTTTGTAAATATTATCAACATAATATTTAGTGAATAATAACGTTATTAAATAATTTGTTATTATTTAATAAATTTCATTCACCAACCGTCGCATAGTTTTTTTTTTCGCGTTTGTTCCAAATGTTTTGTACGTAATTATTATAATTACGAAATATGCAATGCTACACGCATTCACTAGTTGGGCTTTGCTAGACTTACCTCTAAAAAGTGTTGTTAATTCTCTTTAAGTTAGAGATTTAGCTTAAAATGCACGTAATTACTGTTCGTAATTATATCGAAAATTGACGGTTGTCACACGTAGGCAGGCGCCCCACAAGATATTATTAATTATGTAAAAAAAGAAAAAAAAATTTAAAGTATTAATGATATTTTAAGATTTTCGACCTCACGAAACTATAAAAGAAAATAAATATATTTTTTTTCTGCCCTCTCCTGCCAAATTTCCTGGCTCCGCCCCTGACTATATATAAGGTATACTAGACTTTAAACCCGTGTATACACACGGGCCGTTGATTGTTAATATAAAATTTCGTATTTAGTATCCCATTTCTAATAATTAAGTGTGTAAGTTGATATGTAAAAGATTTTGAAACCAAATTAGTAAAAAAAAAATGGATTTTTTTAAGTCTATATTAATCTCTTCAAATAAATTTATTCCTACTTGATGAATTAAAAGTAGATTCATCACACGATTTGGATGATGTTTAAATTAATGGATTAAATTTATTTTGATATGTAAGTGGGTAATTGATTAAAAAATTCATTTTTTTATAAGTTAAGGATCTTATTTTAGAATTTAATAAATTTAAAGGACTTAATTGACAAATTAAAACTTAATTAAATGATGACATCATAAAGATGTTTCCTATATATAATTTAAGATTATTAGATGTGATTGACAACGAGGGTTGAAGGAGGTAGGTTTATAGGTAATGGCACGCCGTTGTCAAGCTAACCACATTTCTTATATTCTACGGGCCAGTATTTCTTTATTTGTTTTAGCTTGTAGTATAAAAGTGACTATTCGTTTTGGAAATATATTTATTAATTTGGACTTCTAAAATTGGAAGAGTTGGGTTTATATTATTATAAGGATCGATATTAATTTATGTTGGTTTGTTATTTTGCATACTATCTTAAGATTTTTTTATTTTTTTACATTTATAGTATGATAAAATCTTACGATATATATAAATTGAAGCTAATTGTTAAAATTTAAAGATGCATCAATGTATAGTAATTACCTTAACAAAAAAGAAACTTTACGAAGGATTAATGGATGATCGACTTATGTGTTGTTGATTGCACGTTAATTAGGTGCAACGTAGTGTAAGAAAAAATTACATACATAGTTACATATTTGACTCATTAACCATTTAAAAAAAAATACACAATTACGCAGCGTAACACACTATTCGTGTCAATGTAAAAAAGTTTAGGGACCAAATAAAGGCTTTTGTCTATTTCTTCATCCTTTAGTACGATAAGATGTGCGTAGAAAACAACTCCAATGGTATTCCTCGTTGAACAAAAGTAGCGTTAGCTTCCAAAATAGACGTGGTTTGTTGATTTCCGTTGATTTATTCTTAATAACGGAAAATAAAGATATTATGATAATATGATATCATCGTACTATTTAACCATCACAATGACAAAAAATATGGACCTTTTTGGTCCCTTTTATTGTGGTAATTATTCCACTTACAGAAATATGTCTTTTAGACTACATGTTATGACATTTATATAATCATCCGCACATAATAAAAGATGTAACAATATTGACAACTAATCAATGGCCGATAACCTAAATGCAATTTAGGAAGATTTCTTTATCGAAATAAATGCTAGCTAGTCTATGACCATCGGGACGAAGTAGATATCATGTATATTTTTCCAAATTAGACAGCCAAACAATTACTCTTGTAGGGTTTTTTCAGGTTTTTATTATTGAGATAAGGTTCTTACGTGAAGGTATCAAATAAGGAGAATGAAGGCTATACCGAATTTACTACGTTAAAGGGTGTGTTTGGTACACAAGCTTATTGAAGTTTATGGGAGCTTAAACTTATTTTTTCTATAAGCTTAAGCTTTTAGCCTTGTTTGGTAGACAAAATTTAAGGAGCTTATCGAAAAATAAGCTCTGAAAAAATAATATACTTGAAGTAACTTATAAAAATAAGCTCCAAGCTTATGAAATGAGAAATTACATAAATACGCCTTAAATCTTTATATATTATATATTTTTTGTCCTTTTATGTCAATTTACATCTTTAAGCTCCAACTAGTTTTATCAAACACTTATAAAAAATAAACTTTAGCTTCTAACTTAAAATCTAAGCTCCAGCTACAAGCTTCCAGCTCTAACTACCAGCTAGTTTTGTCAAACACACCCTAAGGTTGAATTTGTATGAGATAAAATGCAATGTTGATAAAGCGTAGTGAAATTTTATAGGTGTAATATGCATTGTTGTGCTGCTAAAATACAGCTTTTGGTAAAATATATTGAATCTGGGCGTAATTTTACCGTAAATTGGGAGTGCTCTACTTTCTATCATTTGAGACATTCCCCTATAATCATCTACCATATTATTGACGGTTCTTACGGTCGATTATAAGAATACGTTGTATGCATTCCCAATGACACTTTAACAACAAAACATCATAATCTATAACATCATTTACTACAACCTTTAGCATAAAAGTCAATTTAAATAAATACACTCTTTAAGGCACTTATTGTCATTTTACTTTTATTTGCATAATCAATTTAAAGTTAGAAAACAGTTTACAAGTACTTTTTCATTTTACGTTTGAAGGGTCTAAAAGCTCACGGAGTGGAGCTAATTTTTTCGTTGTTCAAAACCAAGAACATTGAGAGTCGACGTTCTGCCACTCCTAGCCGATGTCCTGCCTAGAACGCTAAGTTTAGACTCTCTTTTTTTACTCTAAACACAAAGAAAACCAATATCTTCTAATTTCCCAATTCTCAGTTTCGATGTTCTAATCGGAACATTGAAAAACTAGTTCACTACTACTCGTAATTAAAAGAAAAATTATGGCAAAGGGCCAGCGAAAACTATGGAACAGCCTTGTTAAATTATCAAAGTATTTTCCAAATCGTTGACATGGTAACGAGTCCTTATTAAAATTCTAGTACCAAGACCCAACAACTTAACGACCCTCATAATATTGTTCATTATTAGACCTTCTGCAATGCAGCGTTCTGGGCATATTTTTGGACTTAGAACGCCCCTCAACGGGCGTTCTGGAGGGCATTCTGCAACAAAGCACGGGGAAGTTTGGGACGTTTTGGTGGGTCCCATCACTATTTAATTACTTTTTCTTTTTTGATCAGATTTATAAAAAAAAATGTTTTTAAATATAATTAAGTAGAATTAAGGAAGGTGATGGGCGTTCTGAGAGTTCTGAATTTACCACTGCAAGTGTTGATGTGGAGCTGAGAACGTCCCAGAATGGGCTGCACGACTGCAAGTGGTCTTATTTGACTAATAATTGAGTATGACTATGTATGAGTATAATGACGACATGAATGACATAATTGCCTTCATAATTCATAATTAATTCTGGTAATTAAAACTAATAAAAATAAAAATGCTTAAATAAAACATGCATGGTTCCTTTGAACTTGGATAAATGAGTGTCTTTGACCATTGACCCCACACCAACGTTATATGGCACGATTTTATTTTTCTCCTTTTTCTAACTAATTTAATTTAACTAAAAAGGTATGCATGGTTCATTTTGAAGCTTATTCATCTACTAAATCAAGATTACAAATCAATTCTAAGCAATGAACCAATTTTAGTGATTCAGTTTTAACTTAGGGCGTGTTTGATTAGCAGATTGCCAGATTCTAATGAAATCTAATGAAATTGGAATCAGATTTCATTCCGTTCTCCTGTTTGGTTGGTAAAACATGAAAGAATGAAATTCAATTTCATTCATTTGTCTAGGGGAATTCGATTTCAATTCCATTAAAATTAAATTCTATCAAGTTCCAATTTCTTTGACGAATTTTATTTCTTCACAAATCATTATTTGAAACAAACGGGACCTAAGATTATAGTGATGGTCACAAACGTAGCTAGCTATAGGCTTAATAACTCGTATAATAAGTAAAGATATTCAATTGAAGGATAAAATATCAAAAACTTTTAATCGTGGATTAGTTAGATGATGACTCGTGTTATCGATCGCAGTTGTTGTCGTTGATCATGCATGCAATTGTGTGAGGTAATCCAAGTAACGATAAGTGGCGGCTTAATAATTACTTCTATTTTATATCTTCATTATTAGTATATATACTTGTATATTACCATAAATTATTACAGATTAAATGGATCTTTATAATATAAAAACATGCCAAAATGGCTAGGCAGCTACAAGTTCATGAATCGTGAATATTTAGTGTGTATATATATTGACTAGCAAGGAACATCGGAGTTGGTACCTGGGGAACAAAGATATTTTTAAAGTCAAAAGAAGCATAAATAAAGTCTAAAAGGAACAAAAGATAAAAATGTAATTTGTATAAGAAATTTATACTACATATAGCAAATGTACCCGTATCAACTGATACCCCTACCTTCTAATAGCTCCATGCCTACGCCACTCATATGTATAGAGAGTCAAAGGAGAAAGAAAATATTAACTATGTTGATGCATCTTTTATGACACCTCATTTTTATATAAATTAAAATCAAATTCTACTACGTGTAACTTTTGTTGCAAGTGTGCTACTTCAACATACCAAAAAAGAAAAACTAATAACTACCTAACAAAGAAAAACCAGCAATGCACTTGTAAAGCTGGATGATACGTACATATATATTTATACGTGTTAACGTATATGTATATATATGTATGATAGAGAAAATTACACCGACGGTCGCTATTACTTAAAAATTCATATGTGGTAGATGGATTTATCCGTATTCTATACTAGTTACGCTGCATATCAAGTGATCGATGCCTTATATACCTATGAGAATATGCCTAAAGTTGATCCTTTTGCTCGGCATCTTCAATGACGGCTTGCAAGTTGTGCTTAGTTGCAAAATAATTGGACGATGTGGTTTTGGGGTTATTATCTAATTAACGTAATATATTAATATATTATGTTTATTAAATAAATTATATATACACTTTGGACCATTCGATGGTTTTATTAAGAACATTGAAAAGATCTCAGATCCTCTAATATGTTAATTAATTAATTATTTCTGGTCAATAAAGAAACCCAAATTACAAAGGTAGTGTCATTTTTTAGTAAAAAAAAAAAAACATATTTAAAGCTACTTCCGGTGTGCTATACATATTAATGTTATTAATTCAGTGACTTCGAATGTCTTAGTCTCTTAGATGTCATCTTGTAACTATTAAAAAAAAAAAAAAAAAAAAAGGAAAACAGTAAAATTTACATTTTCATTTGACGATTTATAGAGAAACGGCATTAATTACAACTTTAAAGATATATATTTTATGGTGTCGAAATGACAACCAAAAAATTTGTAGGGTGCATTTAGTTACATAAAACTCCTCATTTTTCCTGAAAATTTTTCTAAGCAAACAATAAAATTAGAAAAGGGTTAATAATGTTTTAACCACTAAACTTTCAATTTGTTTTCATTTTAATCATTCAACTTTTTTTTAAATGTTTTAACCACTCAACTTATGGTCAATAATGGTTTAATCCCTGAACTTTCAATTTGATTTCGTTTTAACCACTCAACTTTGTTTTAAACGTCTTAACCACTCAACTTATGAGTTGACCACATTTTAACCACTAAAGTTCATTTGACCATTAAAAAAAAACCCTTTCGTTAACTTATAATGAAAGTTTTGATCGAGATATATAAACTTCAAACTGATTTTTTTATCGACCAAGGTTGTCAAGATAGAATTCTTACCTAGGATCGTTTTTGTATTCACAAGATCAAAATTGTAAGATCAAATCGGGTATAACACCCCATATTTTCAAGCCAAGATTTTTTTTTTTATTTTACTGGAAGCGTTATCCCATTCAACAAACTTTACATAATACTAATATCAAAGGTTAGTTATTACACATACTATCATTAAATTATTTTGTTACAAACTCATAATCTAGTGGTGTTATTTATACAAACGTTTACGCCAAAACAAAGTAATCAAGAGTGCCCAGCTTGTCAAACATTTCACCCAAAACCTCTCAACCGAGCATAAGCAAACTTAACCTGCAAAAGTGAGGTGGGGGATTAACACGAAGCTAAGTGAATAACGATTCCAACAATCTAACTTAGCATAAACAATCAACTCACAACAATCAACTAATAGTAACAATCCAATTAGAGGATCGGTGGTTCTTGTGGTACCCTCAGCCCGCGGATGGCCCACCAAGAACACTTATAATCCACTGCAGGCCAATACAGAGATTTTACCGATAGTTCAATGCTATCTTTAATCAATATGGACGAATTCACAACGAATGTTCATCAATACCATAAAGATTAACCTATAGCAACTAAACTCAACCGAAATTGACCTCTATCATTCCAACCTATCATGGAATGAATCACTAGCAATCCATCATTTAATCGCAATCAACTTATCAATAACTCACAATATCGATCTACTTAAAATTGATGTAACTAAATTGTTAACACCAATTTAAACTGTGAGGACCAGTCACTCACCTGTCTCGTTTCAAGCTTCACTCAAAGATCTAATTTTATTGAGTCGTGGTCGGATCTGAAATACAAAAGAATTCCAAGTCAATCCTCACATCACATAGTATATAACTTAATATCAACAATCAAACAAGTATATAGTTATATAAACATATTAAACAAACAAATATCACATTCTAAGGTTTAAATTAAAGTCTCTGCCAGACCAAGGGAATCCGGCCGTATTCCTTGGAATCCGGCCGTATTCAGGTGAATCCGGCCGTATTCCAGTGAATACGCCCATATTCCCCAATCATTTTTGCTTCAATTTCAACCAGAACTCAATCTTAGGAATCCGGTTGGGAATACACCCCGGGAATACGCCGTATTCCCTTGAATCCGTCCGGATTCAGGGGAATCCGACCGTATTCCCACGTCTTCCAGACCTGCACATTTACCATTTCCTGCACAACTCAACTACGAACCAAAAATTGCAATTTCGACCAAACTTGATTATATACTCACAATTTCATCAATATTTCGCCACCACAACTACTAGTAACCATATATAACAAAGATTCAAACTTTAAATCATTACAAATCAATCAAACTATCATATAACCTAGTTCATCCATATTCAACCTAAAATTCAAGAAATCTATCAATTTCTTTATGTAATGATCATGTTATCATCATCAAATCAACACCAAATCAGTTTATAACATTCACCCATATCATTAGATCAAGAATTCTAGCATATATATACAAAATCATATAACTTCACTTAAATCACTAAACTTATATCTAAGTGATTATCAACAATTACTTACATGGTGTAGACAAGAAGATGATTATAAGGATGATGATGAACTTATGATTCACTCTCCAATCTTGTGTAAGTCTTGCAATTGATCACTAGCAATTTTGTTAGGGATTTGATTTGAGAGAGAGTTGAGAAACACACTGAAGAACACACAAGAAGTTTGGGGAACAAACATAAGTCGGCCTTTTTCTTTCATTTAAACCGACCCACTTAATTCACAGTGCAATATTATACCCCTTCTTGACCTATTGTCTGGAACCTCAGTTTCAATTGCGATAAAATTATTTTATTTTACCGTCACCTAAGTTTATTTAAAACAAACTATTTTTCACTAGTCACAATATTTCCTGAAGCTTATTTACCAAAAATTTTCACAATCAAACACAAAATACAATTAAATATCACAATTAAATATCAAGAAATACCTGTTTTTTCCTAGGCCCAATTTGGGGATGTTACAAATATTCCCTCCTTAAGAAGATTTCGTCCCCGGAATCTCACTAGACATAAACAAACTAGGATATCTAGTTCGCATACTCTCTTCGGTTTCCCATGTTAAATCTGCACCCAAACTATGCTTCCATTTAACTAATACCATCGGAATTTCTTTTCTACGCAACTTAGTCACTTTTCTATCTAAAAGCTCAACGGGTTCTTCCACCAATTTCTTACTTGGGTCAACTCTAAGATCTTGCAAAGGAAGGATTTGAGATTGATCCTCCACATTGCACTTTCTTAAATAACAGACATTAAACGTATCATGAATACCAGCTAATTCAGGAGGAAGTTCCAAAGAAACTGATTGATCATTAATTACTTGCCGAACTTTAAATGGACCAATATAACGAGGAGCTAACTTTCCACGCTTACCAAATCTAATAACACCCTTCCACGGAGAAACTTTCAAATATACTAGTTCACCTTCAACAAACACAACGGGTCGTCTACGTGGATCAGCGTACTGTTTCTGCCTATCTCTAGCTGCTTTCAATTTCTCACGTGCAACTTTAACTTTATCAGCTGTAATCTGGACTATATCGGGACCCGCAAATTGCTTTTCTCCCGCTTCTAACCAACAGGTAGGAGTTCGACAACGACGACCATACAACATTTCGTACGGTGGCATACCAATACTAGAATGATAAGAGTTGTTATACGCAAACTCTATCAAAGGTAAGTGTGAATCCCAAGAACCGCCATACTCAAGTACACAAGCTCTTAACATATCCTCTAGAGTCTGAATAGTACGTTCTGACTGCCCATCCGTTTGAGGATGATAAGCTGTACTGAGATTAATTCGGGTACCTAACTCACGCTGCAAACTTTGCCAAAAACCAGAAACAAACCGAGAATCTCGATCGGACACAATAGATAAAGGAATACCATGTCTTACAACAATCTCGTTAATATACAAAAGAGATAACCGCGTCAAAGAAGCAGTCTCACTGGTGGCAAGAAAATGAGCACTTTTAGTTAAACGATCGACAATGACCCAAATCATATCATTCCCTTTCTGTGTACGAGGCAACTTAGTAACAAAATCCATAGTGATATGCTCCCATTTCCACTCCGGAATATCCAACTGTTTTAACGAACCATAAGGTTTCTGATGTTCTGCTTTTACTTGGGAACATATGTGGCAAGTTTCAACCATTCTAGCAACATCGGTTTTCATCGTTGGCCACCAATATAACGGTTTCAAATCATTATACATTTTCGTACTCCCTGGATGTACTGACAACCTCGATTTGTGTGCCTCAGACAAAATCAAATTCCGAAGTCCCCCAATCAATGGAACCCAAACTCGAGACTGAAAAGTTTTCAACCCCCGAGAATCATCAACCAATAAATCTTTTCTTTTCAACAAAATCTCAGATTTTAAATTCTGATCTAACAACGCTTCTAACTGTGCCGCTCTCAGCTATGAAATTAAATCAGAAGATATTTCCAAGCGCATAAAGTAGACTCGATTAGAAGATACCTTTCGACTTAAAGCATCGGCTACTACATTAGCTTTACCTGGATGATATCGGATTTCACAATCATAATCCTTAATCAATTCTAACCAACGGCGCTGTCTCATATTAAGCTCTTTCTGAGAAAACATGTACTGGAGGCTTTTATGATCTGTACATACAATGCATTTGGTACCGTATAAATAATGTCTCCAGATTTTTAGCGCAAATACCACAGCTGCAAGTTCTAAATCGTGCGTAGGATAATTTCTTTCATGAGTTTTGAGCTGACGAGAAGCATACGCAATAACACGATCACGTTGCATTAAAACTGCACCCAACCCAGCATGCGAAGCATCACAATAAACCACAAAACCATCGGAACCATCAGGAAGTGCTAACACTGGAGCTTGACACAACAACTGCTTAAGAGTCTGAAAAGAAGATTCTTGGTTATCACCCCACTGAAACTTAACATCTTTCCTAGTCAATCGAGTCAACGGACCAGCAATTTTAGAAAAATCTTGGATAAATTTCCGATAGTACCCAGCTAAACCAAGGAAACTTTTAATCTCAGAAGGGGATTTGGGAGCATTCCAATTCATAACAGCTTCTACCTTAGAAGGATCTACTTTAACTCCATCATTACAAATGATATGACCAAGAAATTGCACCTCTCTAAGCCAGAATTCGCATTTAGAAAATTTAGCATAAAGGTGTTCTCTTTTCAGAATTTCCAGAATCAACCTCAAATGACGTTCATGTTCAGACTCAGACTTAGAATAGATCAATATATCGTCGATAAACACAATTACAAACTTGTCTAGAAAAGGTCGACATATTCGATTCATTAAGTCCATGAAAATAGCAGGGGCATTAGTCAATCCAAAAGGCATGACTAAAAACTCATAATGTCCGTACCTGGTGCGAAAAGCAGTTTTAGGAACATCTTCCTCACGTACTCGCACCTGGTGATAACCGGATCTCAAATCAATCTTAGAAAAATAAGATGATCCTTGCAACTGGTCAAAGAGTTCATCAATTCTGGGCAAAGGGTATTTATTCTTCACTGTTCTCTTATTAAGTTCCCTATAATCGATACACATACGTAAAGTACCATCTTTCTTTTTCACAAATAATACCGGAGCACCCCACGGGGAAGAACTCGGCCTTATAAACCCTTTATCTAACAATTCCTGAATCTGACCCATCATTTCCCAAATTTCAGCTGGAACTAATCTATAAGGAGACTTAGCTACTGGAGTCGAACCAGGAATCAAATCAATCTGATATTCTACTTCTCTTACAGGGGGCAAACCAGGCAATTCATCAGGGAACACCTCCGGGTATTCAGAAACCACCCGGATATCAGAAATGGATTTCTTTTCTAATTTATTATCAACCACATAACACAAATAAGAATCACAACCCTTGACTAAAGATTTTCTAGCCTTCATCACAGAAATCAACGGAATATTACCCCTTTCCCGTTCCCCTCGAGCCACAACGTGAGACTTATCAGAGACGGGAATTTTTATAATCTTTCTATGACAGTCAATATTAGCTTTATTTAAGCTCAACCAATCCATACCGATAACCGCATCGAAACTCAGAATTGGCATTAACAGAAATGAAATCAGAAAATCATGACCCTCTATCAGTATACTAGCTCCAGTTACCGATGTGGTAACAGGAACTACCTTACCATCCGCAATTTCAACTTCTAACGGTTTCACAATCAAAGAGGGAATCAATTTCAGTCTATCACAAAATTTCACAGATATAAACGAGCAATTTGCACCAGAATCAAATAATACACGAGCTGGTACAGAATTTATGAGAAATGTACCCGTTATAACGTCTTCAGTAGTGACAGCTTCATCCACTGTCATTTGAAAAGCTCGACTAGCAGCTACTGGTGGTACTTTCCTCTTTTGGCCGGAGGATGAGGAACCCTTAGCCATACCCATACTCTGTCTCTTAGCCTCTGTACAATCTCCAGCTCGATGCCCCTCTTTTTGACAATTCCAACACACGCTATTAGGAAACGTACAATCCTTGGCAGCATGTCCAAAAGTTCCACACTTAACACATCTTGAAGTTTGGGGAGTACAAGGACCATTATGTCTAGCCCTACATTTGTTACAATAATTACTATCCATTGGATTAAACCTTCGGTTCTGCTGACCACCTTGCCCCTTTTGTTTACTAGATGAATCTCCTCTTTGTTTCTGTGAATACCTTTCCTTATTCATGACCCTTTTTGCTTGAATATCACCATCTACCGAACGAGCATAATCATATGCTTGTGAAAGAGAACCAGCTAATCTCACTGAAGTACGATAATCTGGAGGCAAAGTCTTCACAAAATGCTCAATCTGAGTTCTATCAGTCGGAACCCACTGTCTCACAAATCGCAATTTATCAGAAAATTGCTTGATAAGCTCTTCAATCGACATTTGATCCGTCTTCTGTAAATCGAGAAACTCTTGTCTAATACGTGATAAGTTGTACTCTGAACATAATTGCTTACAAACTTCGGCATGAAAGTCTGACCATCTAATCATTTTGATTTGTTCCGATGTCAATGGAGCAGTTACAGCATCCCACCATGACATTGCTTGACCCTTTAACAGCTGAACCGCATATGGTACTTTATCTTTCTCTTCACAATGACAAACTTCCAATTTTCGCTCCACATCACGTAACCAATCCAAAGTGTCAGTAGGATTAGTACTTCCAGAGAATGAAGAAGGATTGGTGGACATAAAAGTCTTAAGTGAACAACCCACTTTTAACTGCTGAAATGGAGGAATCGCATGTATCTGATAACTAGGAAATCCGGAAGAAGGAAAAGGTACAGTAGCTTGATAACTATAACCTTGTTGCTGCTGCTGAGAAACAAAAGGTATAGATACTGGAATCCGCTCAGAAGATACAACAGGAGGAGCAGTAGTTATAACAGGCGGCTGAGTATGAATAGGCTGTCGAGAAGGCCCAGCCCGTTCATTCTGTAATTCCAATACCCGATTCTCTAATATCATAATGTACTCTTGGTCAGTTTCTGTTTCTACCCCTCTTGGATTAGACATTCCATTGTGCTCCTGACTTTCTGGTGGTGCATTGATCTGAGAGGCTTCATTAAGAGTATGGACAGGTTGCTCATTATCCGCCATTTCTGAAATCACATCATATCTCAAAATTCGTTAATCATTAGTACTAGCAAACTAATCAAATTTCCTCTCCTAACTAATCCCCATAACATGAAATGTTTGACCAACGGAACTAAGTTTAGGTATAAACATCTAGCATGTTCATTCCCTAAACTTACGCTCTGATACCAACTTATAACACCCCATATTTTCAAGCCAAAATTTTTTTTTTTTTTTTTACTGGAAGCGTTATCCCATTCAACAAACTTTACATAATACTAATATCAAAGGTTAGTTATTACACATACTATCATTAAATTATTTTGTTACAAACTCATAATCTAGTGGTGTTATTTATACAAACGTTTACGCCAAAACAAAGTAATCAAGAGTGCCCAGCTTGTCAAACATTTCACCCAAAAGCTCTCAACCGAGCATAAGCAAACTTAACCTGCAAAAGTGAGGTGGGGGATTAGCACGAAGCTAAGTGAATAACGATTCCAACAATCTAACTTAGCATAAACAATCAACTCACAACAATCAACTAATAGTAACAATCCAATTAGAGGATCGGTGGTTCTTGTGGTACCCTCAGCCCGCGGATGGCCCACCAAGAACACTTATAATCCACTGCAGGCCAATACAGAGATTTTACCGATAGTTCAATGCTATCTTTAATCAATATGGACGAATTCACAACGAATGTTCATCAATACCATAAAGATTAACCTATAGCAACTAAAACCAACCAAAATTGACCTCTATCATTCCAACCTATCATGGAATGAATCACTAGCAATCCATCATTTAATCGCAATCAACTTATCAATAACTCACAATATCGATCTACTTAAAATTGATGTAACTAAATTGTTAACACCAATTTAAACTGTGAGGACCAGTCACTCACCTGTCTCGTTTCAAGCTTCACTCAAAGATCTAATTTTATTGAGTCGTGGTCGGATCTGAAATACAAAAGAATTCCAAGTCAATCCTCACATCACATAGTATATAACTTAATATCAACAATCAAACAAGTATAAAGTTATATAAACATATTAAACAAACAAATATCACATTCTAAGGTTTAAATTAAAATCTCTGCCAGACCAAGGGAATCCGGCCGTATTCCTTGGAATCCGGCCGTATTCAGGTGAATCCGGCCGTATTCCAGTGAATACGCCCGTATTCCCCAGTCATTTTTGCTTCAATTTCAACCAGAACTCAATCTTAGGAATCCGGTTGGGAATACACCCCGGGAATACGCCGTATTCCCTTGAATCCGTCCGGATTCAGGGGAATCCGACCGTATTCCCACGTCTTCCAGACCTGCACATTTACCATTTCCTGCACAACTCAACTACGAACCAAAAATTGCAATTTCGACCAAACTTGATTATATACTCACAATTTCATCAATATTTCGCCACCACAACTACTAGTAACCATATATAACAAAGATTCAAACTTTAAATCATTACAAATCAATCAAACTATCATATAACCTAGTTCATCCATATTCAACCTAAAATTCAAGAAATCTATCAATTTCTTTATGTAATGATCATGTTATCATCATCAAATCAACACCAAATCAGTTTATAACATTCACCCATATCATTAGATCAAGAATTCTAGCATATATATACAAAATCATATAACTTCACTTAAATCACTAAACTTATATCTAAGTGATTATCAACAATTACTTACATGGTGTAGACAAGAAGATGATTATAAGGATGATGATGAACTTATGATTCACTCTCCAATCTTGTGTAAGTCTTGCAATTGATCACTAGCAATTTTGTTAGGGATTTGATTTGAGAGAGAGTTGAGAAACACACTGAAGAACACACAAGAAGTTTGGGGAACAAACATAAGTCGGCCTTTTTCTTTCATTTAAACCGACCCACTTAATTCACAGTGCAATATTATACCCCTTCTTGACCTATTATCTGAAACCTCAGTTTCAATTGCGATAAAATTATTTTATTTTACCGTCACCTAAGTTTATTTAAAACAAACTATTTTTCACTAGTCACAATATTTCCTGAAGCTTATTTACCAAAAATTTTCACAATCAAACACAAAATACAATTAAATATCACAATTAAATATCAAGAAATACCTGTTTTTTCCTAGGCCCAATTTGGGGATGTTACATCGGGATCGCAAGATCAAATCGAAATCGTAAGATCAACTCGGGATCGTAAGATCTTACGATTTCGATCTTGTGAAGACAAAAACGATCATAGGTTAGATCTCTATCTTGACAACCTTGGTCGATAAAAAAAATCAGTTCAAAGTTATATTTCCCGATCTAAACTTTCATTATAAGTTAACGAAAGGGTTTTTCTAAATGGTCAAATGAACTTTAGTGGTTAAAATGTGGTCAACTCATAAGTTGAGTGGTTAAAACGTTTAAAACAAAGTTGAGTGGTTAAAACGAAAAAAAATGAAAGTTCAGGGATTAAACCATTATTGACCCTAAGTTGAGTAGTTAAAACATTTAAAATAGAATTGAGGGGTTAAAACGGAAAAAAATTGAAAGTTCAGTGGTTAAAACATTATTAACCCAATTAGAAAACGTGTTCAAATTCGAATTTTTTAACAAATTTTTCAAAGAAAAGAAAAATTTTTGTTTTCCTTTTTATAACTACACAATTGAAAACTATTTTTGATGGTTAAGTTTTCTATGTCTACTCTTCCTTGGAAAGGGAAAACTCTATCCCTTACAACTAAATACGTTTTCTAGATTTTTCATGTTATTTTAGAGAAGTAAAACACTTCTCATTCTCTAAAGAAATGAAAAAAGAAAAAGAAAGAAATTTTTCTATTAACTAAAAACGCCCGTAACTTTTTGTATAAGGCTGAAAGTAGTTATCTTCTAATAGATATGATGTTTGAAAGAAAGTTAACATCTATTGTCGACTAATTAGTTTAATGATAGATTATAGTCAATTAGTCACCGATATGGTACATGAAACATTTTAATTATTATAATTACCATTATAGAGTAAGGTTCAAATGAGTATACCAATTTTGAGTGAGAATGAGGGAACCAATAGATTTATGCCATGTGTCACTTTATTCTCTCTCCTCCCCATTTTTTAAAATTAAATATCTCACAAACGGTAAGTCGAAAAATCATGAAAATTGCACCATAAAATTCAACGTTTTCTCCTCTTCGATTTGCCGTCCCTCAAGGCATACTTTCGACAACTTTTGTTTTTCTTCCATTTTTTGGTGGGTTTTACAAATTAGTAACACATGTGTTAATGATTGGTTATACATTTAATTTGTGGTTAAGGTTAGAGTTTAGGGTTAGGGTTAGGGTTAGGGTTTAGTACGGTTTAGGGTTTAGGGTAGTAGGGTTTAAGGTTTAGGTTTTAGTATGATTTAGGGTTTAGAGTTTGGTAAAGCATTTAGGGTTTGGGGTTTGGGGGTTAGGGTTTAGGGTTTGAGGTTTCGGGTTTCGGGGAGAAACCCCAAATCTCAAACCCTAAACCCTAAACCCTAAACCCTAAACCCCAAACCCTAAACCCTAAACGCAACAATGTAACACATGTGTTAGTAAATGTGAAACCCACCAAAAAATTGAAAAAAAAAATGGTCGAAAGTATGCTTTAAGGGACGGCAAATCGAAGAGGAGAAAACGCTGAATTTAATGGTGCAATTTTCATAATTTTTGGATTTGTCGTTTGTGAGATAATTGATGTTGGGGGTAAATGGGTTTTGTACATATGGAACATTCTCTTTGTACACATAGCTTGATATCATTGGTTCCCTCATTCTCACACAAATTCATATTCTCATTTGAACCCTACCCTACCATTATAAAAGGATAATATAAGCCTACTAATTTCATCCTTATCCAATACAAACACACCAAATATAGCTAGTTACAGGAAAAGATTGGAATTATAGAACTAGCTATTAGGTGTTAATGACAATGAAGTTTGAGAGAGGGTTAGGTTTAGATGGGGCCCCATGAGTATTGAGATTGTGACATACCGATATTTATTTTATGATAACCCCCTTTTAGTTATTACTCCGTATCTAATACGGAGTATTACCTGAAAGTGACACCCTGCTCTGCCTGCAGCCTCCCGGGGCCAAAGTGATAACCACACGTGTGCTTTAGTAATTGGATTTATCTTGTTAAAGAAATGGTCAAATTATTAATTTTGGTTAAAATATAATTTAAGCTAAATAGGGAGTGATTATCAGGCCGTCTTTAACGATGGATGAAGTGACTCAGTACCTCCAAATTACTCTCTTCGTCCTAAAATAATTTTTTTATTTTGATTTTTGAAGTCTTTCTTTTTTAATTTTGATCTTAAATATTTTTGTTTGTTTTATATAATACTTGATGCACAATATATGAATGAGGTGAGTTTTAAATGTATTTTCACTGTTATAGTTTTCATTAAGTATAATATGACACAAACAAATATATTTAAAGTCAACTATTTGAAATCCCATAAAATCCTTTGTTTGGTTCAAGTATTTCAATTTCGGGTGCAACTATTCCTACCATTTTCTTTAACTTATTTATTTTTTTTATAGAAAATTGTGCCTTTAAAAACATTTTGTCTTTATTTGCGCTATAAAGTACACAGGACTGTCCATGATTATATAGGAGCTAATTACAGTATTTTGGGAAAAATGTTGTTGAGAATTTTGTGGTGTGGTGGACAATATTCTGGACAATGTTTTGAACAGTGTTTTGGATAGTGTTCTATACGTTGTTCTAGAGTTTTTAATGATAAATGGTAGAATGAGTATTTTTTTAATGGTATGGAAAGCCTTTCCCATTTCGAATGCCAATAACTAATAAAAACCCCTGAATAAAGCATTATAAAATCCTCTGGTAGAGTGTGGGATTTAGAGCATCTCCAATGTACACATTATTTTAGTGTATCAAATTGCACTATTTTAGTGTAAAAAGAGAATATTTAGAGAATATGCTTGCACTAAAAAAGTTGTTTCAATGTGATGCACTAAATCTTCGCACTAAATTATTTTTAATTAATTTAAAATACACAATTCAACAATATAGTATTAAGACTTTTATATAACTATTAAACAATAATAAGAGATGTAATAACGATCATTATATTTAAAAAAAAATTTCAAAATATAAATGAACTTTTTATGAAAAATATGAAGTTTCTTTGATAAATATAATAGCAAACATTATATTTAATAATTTTAAAAATATTAATGATAAATTTATAATTAATACATCATATAAATATATTTTTATTATTATAAATATTATTGTTTGATGTGAATAGTGTTTAGTGCAAAGTTTAGTGCAACACTAAATTTTGTGCAGCACTAACCACTATTTGCCTCTGCACTAAAATAGTGCAGTGTTTAATGCTTATATTGGAGCGTATTTTTTATATTTTTGCACTATTTTAGTGCAAAAAGGTACCGATAGTGCACACCTTAGAGATTCTCTTACAATCCCTCTGCACGCGGAAGCTTTATGTCTCCTTTTTAGACAATAATACCCTTCTACAACTCTCCCCAAATTACTACTGCTACACCACTGTGCTTCTTCTACATCACTTCTCCTCTGTCTTCTAAATTAATTTGTGCGTTGTAACACCCTCAAATTTCGGGTTGCGGAAGCGGTCGGGTCGGGTGTTACCAAATCAAATATCACAAGCAAAAATGTAAATAATGAACGACTCTAAATGAGACGTTTGAAAATAGTCATACATTTCCAAAATAAAAGTGTATACAAGTTGCGAGTTCGCAAAATAATTTCAATACATAATTTGTAATACAAAAGTTATGCAGAGAAATCCAGTTGTTTGAAAACATGCGACTCGAGCTAGCATATCTTGTAGCAATCCTAATCCTGCTGGGCACCTGAGAACACATGCTAAAACGAGTCAGCTATAAAGCTGGTGAGTTCATTGGATTGTTAGTTGAAACATAAAGTATAACCTTGTATGTTTGAAAAATAGTTCAAGATCTACGATCTTGATTTGTATTGTTATAGTATTGTAACCGAAATGTGTATACAATAATCGAGGTATCTAATACCTAAGTAATCCGTAGTGTGTACCTAAGTACATAGAGAAAGTGGCAGTCCATGCCTAGATACCTATCAGGTATGAGTAAAACTACCAATGTGAGGCAATACTTGCCTGAGTATGAATCGAGTAACTGTATGACCACGTCATATGATATCAAGTAATAACTGGTATGCCACCTGGCATAATGTGTTGCCTCCAGCAACATGTAATTGTAGTCCCGCAGAACTATGATTGAGTAATTAATCAAATACTGAGTTAACGACCTCGCGTGAAAACTCACCGATCCGTTAATCAGCGCGGATCACGAGCATAAGCTCACCCATCCGTGAATGAGTGTGAATCCCGAGTGTAAACTCGTTGATCCATCGATTGTATCGCTTTACCGCGATATCGTACTTGTGCCCACTCTAACCGTGGCATCATTTTGTGCCCACTTTACCGTGGCATCGTTTTGTGCCCACTTTACCATGGCATCGTTTTGTATCACCAGACTGAGATATGATTTTTGGATCACCAGCCTGAGATATGATTTGTATCACTAAACCGTGATATGATGTGTATCACCAGGTTGAGATATGATTTTGGATCACCAACCTGATATATGGATTTGTATCACCAAACCGTGATATGGATTTGAGTCACTTTACCGTGATCACAAATAGTGTTGCCCGCAAGCAATGTATGTAATTGAGCCGGCAGTACTACAACATGCCCGACTTGGAATAATTGAGCCAGCAGTACCACGACATGCCTGACTTGAGTAGTTGTGTTTGTATAAGTGTAGTTATATCAATATACGTATGTAAGTTGTATGTAGCACCAAGTGCTCGAGTTGGAGTACGAGTTTGTGTATATATATATATATATATATATAAATATATATATGTATAAGTTGAATCAACAAACACATCTAATAGGGTATCATGTAACACATGATAGTAATTTATTGTATCTAAATATGTATATACAATACTTAGATATTTGTTGTAACACAATGAGCATCGGTATGAAAAATCATCACCTAATGGTTTTGTATTAGAATAAAAAGTCTATACTAACGTACGATACTAACTGATACTCCTAGCCTCAGCCTAGCGAGTATATTGAGGTCCGTGGTTAATGTTTACTTGCGTACAATCCAGTATAGAAGTCCTGGAATGTATAGGCAGTCTTAGTTCCTAAAAGGAAAACTAATCATGTAAGAGTCTAGATGTTGTACAGTATAAGTAGAACTAACCAGTTCTAGTGGATGCAATAGTATTGTCCCGCGACAATATGTTCAATAGGTAGTGATGACTTAATCAAGTCATGTAATGGTAGTTGGTTTTCAACAGTGGTAGCCTATCCCGGTTAAGCTATGATATTGTTCTACAACAATATGACGTGTGTAATTCCTAAGTACTACACATTTGTATTACATACAGTAATATAGATAATTGTGAATTATAAAAGTTTATCATTATAATTCGAAAACAGTAATTGTGTATGTGTCTCACCCCGAAAACAGTAAAACAGTTGAAAGAGTGGGGCTATGAACTCACATGTGAGTTGTCGACGATCCTACGATACGCGCGTCGTCCGATAGGTAACCTCCTAGTGCCCTAACACGTGAGGTTATATAAGTATGAGACAAATCAGTTTGTCTAAGCGAGTTGCGTAAATATTCATTCGTCGTTCAGGTTTGGAAACCGTGTACGGGGGTCCGGGGGCAGCGCCCCTGTTAGCGGGGTCCAAGGGGTGGCAACCCCTGGCGGGGTCCAAGGGGCAGAGCCCCTGGCTGGGGTCGAGCTGCCATGTCAGCTTGGAAAATTTTTATTTCTACTATGTTGCTGTAGTGAAAACGATTTCTAAAATATTCATACTTCTGTTTGTAGCGACACTTTGCTAGTGTTGCTATAGGCGACACTTAGTTATATTTGGCGACACTGAGATAGTGTCGCTGGTTCCAAAAGTTAAAAAATCTGGCGACACTATGTTAGTGTCGCCTAAAATTGATTTTATTTAGTTGGCGACACTCTAAGGAGTGACACTTTAAGGAGTGTCGCTGGCAGCGACACTTAGATTTGTAGCGACACTTGACGAGTGTCGCTAACACAGTTTTAGCCCTCTAGCGACAATCGCTGTCTATTACGGGATTTCAAGCTTCAAACGAGTTTTGGTTCGATTTTGGGGCATTTTGATGTTATAGGAAGCTTCTAGCATGTATAGACATAAAATCTAAGTAATTTCTAGTGAGAGAAACGGATTCTAGAGAGAGAGAGAGAGTGATTTCTTACTTTTTTGAAAATGAGGATGAATGGAGATGATGAAGATGGTGATGAATGCTTGTTGTTGCTCTTGTTGATGATGATTCCAAAAATTATGATGATGATGATGTTGTTGTTGATTTTTGTTATTGTTAATTTTGTTGTTGTTGTTGGTTGAATGATAGAGAGAAAAATATGAGATGAAGAAAAGAAGAAGAAGCAAATGATGATGATAATGAGGTGAGGGTGAATGGATCGGCTTATGTTTGGTTTGGGGGACACTGTCTCCCAAATTGCAGTACAAAATACCCGTGATTTTGTACCCGATCGTAAGATAAATTTAATATTTTAAATTTATAATTCTGTTTATACTATTTCGTAAATATTTTTAAATAAAAATATTTCGTTTGAGTTACAAAAATGTAACTTGGTTCTGCGCGGTCTCAGATAATTAGAGTTGCGTTTTAAAATAAAACGACTTATATTTTCAAAGGTTTAAATATTTTTCCCCAAATGGATAATGTTAAATCTAAATAATAAAACATTATTTACGAAAGTTTGTCACCGAAAAATGGACGCGATAATCTGCGCTCGTTCAGATGATTTCAATTGTGATTATTAGAAAATCATTATGTATTATATATATGTAAATTTACATAAGGTTTTCGATTACTTTGTTATAATTGCATATAAAATATAATTATTTGAGGTTTAAATTTGGCGCGAAAATTGACCTTTTGACCAGGTGTTACATTCGTTGATTTCTTCCTCAATTTTTACTGCAATTTCTATTACTCCGTAACTTTTACTTAACAAAGATTTCCATTGAAGGTATGCTTTTGCTTTCTTTTTCCTTCTACGAACTCTTTTACAAAATTGATTTTTTCTTTCTAATTTTGAAATCATTTTTAATGCTCAACTCCATTTTTATGACTTGTAGAACTGCATTTCTTCTTAAATTTTGAATGACGTTAAATTTTGAATAAACAAACTGTTTGAAAGTGAGCATTAAACTTATAGTGTACTTTATTTGTTTATCATTGTTTTATTCTTCAACGAGAAATGGTTCGGGATGGAAACAAATATGAATGGGGACAGTTTTGTCATTTATCACATATCAGGATATAAAATCCTTTAACGAATTGCTATAAACCAAACGTGTATTAGACTTTCAAATCCCAGGATTTCAAATGCCTTGAAATTTCAAATCCTATAGCATTTCAAATCCTAGGAATTGAAATCCATGAACCAAACGCCATCTAAAAGGGTTGCAAAATTTATGTGTAGGTTTGTTTATATATGTGTGAGAGTATATGTATATTTGATTGAAAATTGCAAAGAAATTACTATGTTAATTGTTTCAAAGTCGATTAAGGCGCCATAACAAAAATATATATATGCAAAAAAACATCTATAATTAGATAGGCCATTAGTTCGACAATTAATTAGTTTTTAATCAAGATCTTCAAAATTTCGTAGACGGATTTGGCGATTATATGGTACCATTTTCTTTTTATGACTTTATTTGAGAATGCATGAACTATTTTGTACGTCTTTGATCTTTCATGCTCTTTAAGAAAAGTAGATATGACATAAACCGACAAAACGTCCATTGATGGTATCATTTTTCATTTCCAACAATTATTTTATTCAAATAATTTCATCACGATGGATATTTTGCTTAAATATAGCTTCAACTTAATGGTCTTAATTTGGGATATTTTATTTTTCTTCAACGTACAAATCAGTCCGTCTTTGAGTGATCGGAGGTTCTGGACAAAAACATGAATGATAGTCGAAATGAGGCCCTATATCTAACTAAAAAATGTTTTTCTTTTTATTTTCTTTTTGTTGCAGCTCATTCAACTTTGAAACAACTATAACATATTTTTCTTTCTACAATTAACAATCAATATATATATATATATATATATATATATATATATATATATATATATATATATATATATATATATATGTTTTAGTATATACATAATACACATATATAAAAAAAAGATAATTTGGAAAGTATATACACACATATATAACACAAACATACACATTTTGAGGCCCCTACCATTATGAAATCATGGGCGGTCGACCACCTCGCCCACCCTCGAATATGACCCTACGTACGTACAATCTTGAATCACTCTATGTGAACATAAAATTCGGTGTTAAATTCAATATTTAGTTCCAAACCATTTTTCGTGGTCTAATCCATTATCACGAATATGCTCGTAACTTTATGGATATGCCATTTGAATATGTTAGGTAAATTTAAGTAATCAAAAAATGTGTTCATGCATGCTAATAAATGAATGTAGAATGTAGTAATGTCAATATTGTTGAAATATAAATTTCAACCCTGTATTTCCTAGAACGTGAAAATATATATGTTTACCTTCTAAATCGTTCTTCTATAACATTTCTATGTAGAAAAGTCCATTAAACGGCAATCAATTAAATGTTGGACTAATCAGCGACGTAATATATAGACTGCATGTTCTTACGAAAGAAAATAGTATATCAATTCCATGCATCTACGTTTTCTAGAAAGTGTGGCATGTTTTATTTGATAATTTAATTTGGACTCTGTTTTACAAGTGTAATACAAACATTAATTTGATTTGATGTAAAAGCGTTTTAATAAGTTGGCCGATTCGTTTATTAACCAGTCGGAAACTTCAATTTGTGAATAGTTATGTGATTGGAGATGTGCCCCTATAAGCGTTTTAATATGTTAGGTAAATTTAGGTACATTGACACAGAGGATTGACATTTTAAACCCTGAAAATCCTCTATAAGAAAAGAAACTAAGTTAAGTTTGAGATGAAGGCTCATGCTCGGCTTGTTTGAAATTTACCGTGCTCGATCGAGCTCGGCTCGTTTTAAGTCTGATATATAAAACACGAGTTCTGCTTGTTTGGTATTATACAAGCCCGAGCTCGAGCGTTTATTCCATCATATTATTTATTAATCTATTATATTTATTTATTTTGTGCGTAATTTGCAACTAGCTAGATATAATAATATTTACTATTTACATATCAAGTATTATGCGTTTGTTTGAGATCGGTATAAGAAATTTGAGCTCCAATTTATATCCAAGTCCGGCTCAAGCTTGTTTAAACTCGACTCTAATCGAGATTTTAGAAAGTCGAGCTCGCGTAATTCAGACTCATTTACACCCCTAATTGCAATTTCATCCTTTTGAGATGTTTAATTTTCATTTCCCTTATTTCAATTTGTTTTTATGTTTTTATTCAAAAGAAACACATTATCTTGGAAGTTTAATTTAATATTTTTCATTAGTTTTATCATAATTTCTTGATTAGAGTTTATGAAATATGCCTTTCTATCATACATGCAATCCACAAAAGGTGTAAATTGGCGGGAACATCCTGGTCTCGCGTGCCTTTGGCACCAGTTATTGTCCACCCATTGTCCACCCCACAAGAATGACTCCGAACAACTCCCCTGACACAGTAGGGGCGTCTGAAGTTGAAATGAACATTTATCCCCAAGTTTTCCCTCAAGGCCCATGTGATTTACGGGTGTGGGTACCTATCATGCTAAATGTTTATCCAGACATGATTGAACCCCTAACTTCTAAGAAGCCAAAAAACTCAACTTACCACTGAGCCATTTAGTCAAGTGGTCATACATACAATAAAATCGGTTTCCACTATTGCACCTTTTAATAATTAGGATTAAGATTAAGATATTTGTATAACTTTAGAAATAATTGTTTGATACAATGATTACCGAGTTTGATGATCATTTTGCAACGGTTTAAAAGTGTGACTATCATTTATATAATGTTATCATGTATTAATAATTGAAAATTGATATATAGTACGACATGAATGACATCTAGCCTTCATAATATATTCCAATATTTCATAAATAAACGGTTTATTAAAATATATAAAATGTGATTCTTTAGAACATGGATAAATTAATGTCTAGGTGCTTTTGACCCCACAACTAACGTCACAGCGGACGAATTTTGTTTGTATACAACTATAAAAAAATTTTTATGGGCTGTTTACATTTTTTCTTATTAAGTGATGTTTACATGTAATTTTAGTCTGGATAAATATGTCTGTTTATAACAAGTGTTGTTTATCTAAGGGTTTATGGACCAGATCGCCAACGTACCTTACTTTTTGTCCCAATGTTACCAATGAACCGGTTTTATTACCAAGGTCGACACCAAACTTTTTACTTTTTTCTCAATGTCACCAACGAACTAATTTTATTACCAATGTCGACAACTAAATATGTTTTGAGGTCACCAAAATACCTTTTTTTTAACGAGCTACGTTTTGAATTTGTTGATGTGGTGTTGCCATGCATTTCATTTATGTGACGAGGCTTCCACGTAAGCTAAACTTGTACATGTATGGTTATTTTTTCTTCTCCTATCGAATAACATGTAATTTTTGATTGCTTTACGATAATCACCACTTTTTCAGTGAATCTAAACGCAATTACTACTTTTTTTTATTTATCAAAAACGTAACCCAAAATTACATGTTAGTCGGTCGGAGAAGATGAAGTTAACCATACGTGTACATGTTTAGCTTACATGGAAGTCTGGTCACATAAATGAAATGCATGGCAACACCACATCAACAAATTCAAAACGTAACTCATCAAAAAAATTATTTTGGTGACCTCAAAACATATTTAACAAGTTCATTTTCGACATTGGTAATAAAATTAGTTCGTTGGTGACATTGAGACAAAAGTAAAAAGTTTGGTGTCGACCTTGGTAATAAAACCGGTTCATTGGTGACATTGGGACAATAAGTAAAGTACGTTGGCGATCTGGTCCATAAACCCTTATGTAAATGTAATTTTTGTTTGACCAAAATGATGAACTTAAATGATATAAAGTTTGAATAAAAAAATGATGTGTTCAAATTCTATTGGAGAAAAAAATGTTGAAAAAATGTATATTTATCATTAAGTGCCTCTTTTTGGTAAGAGCTTCATTTTTCCTTCTATTTAAGAAACAGACATTCCTTTCAGATTAAGTGAAAAAGAAACAGCAATTTATCTGTCTGGATTAAAAAGTGTTTGAAAACAGACCATTAAGTGGAAAGTAAACATACCCTTAAACTTTTAACTAAAAAGGAATAATTAATTAATAAAAGTGTGCCCTTCGTTCTCATGGTTTATTTTAATCTTCTTTTCGCAATCAGAGTTAAATATTACAGTAGTATTCAAATACAACTACAATAATTATCCATACGGAAAAAAGCTGGCTATGAAGTTTTTTATTTATTTATTTGTTTATCGAGTAAAAAGTTGATATTATGTTAATTAAAATACAGAGATGCTAGATCTTGTCTTTCGCATTTGTAATATAGTCGTTCTGAAATATAATCTAGGGAATGTGTGAAGTGTAAGTCTAAGAGGTTGTTTGGAATTGAGTTTTGAAGGTGATTTTTAGATTATTACTTTTTGAAAACACAAATAATCTATCTATAGTGTTTGAAATTTTTATATACATAAAAAAAAAAAAAAAAAATTTTGATAAGCAATTATTTACATTTTACAAAATCTTATATGTAATACTTCTTTTTGAGCTTTAACGTTAATTTAATATAACATTATAAATGTTATCTCCTTACATATCACTTGAAAGTATAAAGCTAGTACCTATTTTTATCACTCCCCCGTTCAGGGGCGGACTATGATTTTTTATATAGGGGACAAAAAATAATATTTATTCTCTTCAATCATTCTGGAGAACAAAACTCTTAAACTGTCACTAACAACTTTAAAAAAATGTTTTTTCATAATTTTAGATTTTTAGGGTGGTGAGGGGCAACTAACCCTCATGTCCCTCTCTAGATCCGCATGTGCCTTGTTCCAATTTGTTTGTCCATATATCTTTTTTGGGTTGTTCCAAATTAACTGTACACTACTAATATGGAAAATGAAATTTTCAATTAATTGAAATTGAAATTAGAATTACGAAAAGGTAATAATCTTCAATTAATTAGTCAAAGGTAAGAATGTAATTCTATAAGAAGGAGTAATAATTATGTTTTCTAAAAGTGAGTGTATTGTCTAGTATAACTAAATTGGAACGGAGAAAGTATGACTCAACAAGTAGATTTTTCTAATTTTTTAAAGGAAGAAGAAGATGGGTCAAATTTCTAAGATGTTGAGTTTTCTAATTTATTTATTTAAAAAGAAAAGAATCCTTTTTTATTTTCTAGACTAGACACGAATCCGTTGTGAAGATTCAAATGGCACGCCGTGTTTTTGACTTTTGTATATGCTCAATTTAATTCACACCAAAATCTTTATAACTTGCACATTATTTTTATAACTTAGCACAATATTTGACTCTACACTCCGTCCGTCTCAATTGTATTATCTTTATACGAAAAATACGCAGTTTAAGGGAAAAAAATAAGTACTACTACTTACTTTTTGTACAATGACATTCTTACTCTTAATTTTTAATCAATAATTTGCGATTCCTTTCACATTTGTAATTTAATTTTTGAAGCAGCGACAATATGGTAAAACATGATCACATTTCATTTTTATATTTGGTAGTGAAGAATCAATTTAAGACTAACCGAAATGAAAAAGTGGACTAATAAATTATGACAGGGACGGTAGGAGTAGCAGTTAGATCATGCCGTGATTCACGTTACAGTGAATGTGTTGTATGACCTTTTTTATTTTCTTTGAGCTATTCTTGATAAGAAAAGGAAAATAATTTTTTTACCAAGTATCGACAAGTATTTTGATTTTCTTAACACTTTCTTAACATAGATATTGTTATACAATGCTAAAATGTTCAAAATCACCACATCCTTACGTAGTTTTCCCCTTTTGTTTCCTAGCACATTTCTTAATCACTTCCACTCGCACATTTTCACTATATATGAAGTATGAACCATAGGGTACGGTTCATGTACGCAGCTTTTTATCGTACGCACTGTACACAGCCATTCACCTACATCCACGTGTACTTCTACTCCGTTCACCTTCATCCTTCGCACATCCTTAATTGATACATGTTGTTGTATTAGGTTAATTTGCGTGTGATACATTTAGTTAATTACTGTGATTTAATCACATGTATTCTAATTTAATTATGATATTGGATCTTCTCTGTGTATTCGTAATTGTGATTCATGTTAAATACTTTTTCTTTTTGTAATCTTTTTATTATATTTTAATTTAATATTTGTACGATACACAATAAACGTATTAAAAGTTGCAAGAGTAGGGAAGGGAAGGAAGAAAATGATACACAATGAACATATATAATTATTAAATGATACATAATGAACATATTAAAATTTGTATGTTTTTATTTAAAATTTATATGATACACAATGAACATGTTAAAGTTGCAAGATGGTGATGATTTGTATGATACACAATGCACATGTTATAATCGATACACAATGCACATGTTATAATTGATACACAATGAACACTTTTAAGATTGTTGCGTACTGTGCGTACGTTAACATCATGCGTACGTGAACCCTTGTCATGAACCATAACGAATGGTTCGGAAAATCTTCCTTACGGTCCAGTGTCAAAACCCAAATGAACAATATTACTTTTTTTTCTTTTTAATATATCCAATTGGAAATAAAGGTTGTTAAGATCAGGATCTTACCTAGGATCATTTTCGTCTTTACAAGATCGAGATTGCGCGCAAGATCAAATCGGGATATTAGGATCATACACATATGCTGTAGTATCATATATTTGTGTTATAATACATTTAGAAGAACAAATTGATGACAAATTAATTAAAAATTTTTAGTTTAAACATTATAACATTAATACTACTTACAGGGATTTGAATTACGATATTTATTATTAATTATATAGTTTTTCACGTGTCAAATTATTGTAGTTGAATAATTGATTGATTTTACATGTATTAATAGACACAATAGCCATTTATTAAACAAAATCAACATATCTATATTTTGTTAACTAATTAATTCATGTTGAGTAAGACCGGATCGAATCGAGATCGTAAGATCTTATGCTCAGAAATGACATAAGATCGCGATTCTAAAAAGATCATGTGATTTGAAGATCGATCTTATAGAATATCGGAATCGTTTTCGTTCACGAGGATTGCAAAATCGTAACATTTTTAAATCAAGATTCATATCTTAACAACTATACTACATACAATGCGAACTGGTAAGAGTTGACATATTTTTATCGTTCCTGCTATCTCCCATTTCGATGATTTTGAATTGGTCATTTATAATTTTATGTTACTAAAAAACTTAAATTTGATATTATACGATTGCTACAACTTCTATTTAATATTTCAATCAAATCAATTAATCATTGTTAATTGTTAATTATGATATATCCTCAAACGATTACCTAAATATGTCCTGTCCAACAAGAAAACTCGAAATGAACTTGCGTTATTGTCACCTTCTTCCGTAAATATATAAACATGCTGTTGATGCAAGGGCGCAACGGCAGCAGAAGCTAAAAGCGACAGTGCCGCCTTGCAAGAGCAACATTGCCACGAAGATATTGTCCGCTTTGGAACAGTCGAGCCACCAGCGACTCAACTGCCCTCACGGGTTTAAAACGCGTCTAGTGAGGAAGTGGTATGCACCCTCTTATAAGGAAGGCAACAATTCCACCTCCAACCGATGTGGGACAAGTTGGGGAAGGAGAAGGTTAACCCAACACATGCCAACTGCATAAATATTAAATATGTGCAGTATACCTTCTAGGGCCCTTTACAGTCCCACCACCGCAACAAACACCAGTAACAAATTCCTACAATACGAACTTGGGAGTCAAGTTTGAATAATACGATTCTCTTACATCTATTTTAATGTTTTTTTAGGTCGATTACATGTTTTGGTTAAGGTTTTTAATTTAAAGTTTTACATTAAATAATTGCTAATAAACTTGAAAGAAATGATGAAATCGACGAATATGCTATAGAGCTAGCTGTTATTATGTTTAATTAATTCATATTCATATATATTATAATAATAATAATGCAATGAGGGTATACGTCCTAATTATGTCACACATTGTAAACATGTAAACTCGAAGAATGTATATAACGGTGTGTTTGAATAGATTGAAGGTATGGGAATGAAAGTGATAGGGAGTGTTTGGGTCGTGAGAAGATGTATCAAAATTGGGTATCAAACCCTTCAAATTTTAGGGTTTCTCAAAAGCCTATTGAAGATACCATTTATGACTTTTTTTTATGGCATTAAGCTAATTACTTATTTTAGCAAGAATCATGGTCTAAGGCCTGGCCACTACCAACGGGCCTCGTCAGTTGAGAATCGACACGCATCGGTCGACCGACGCCATTGAGACTGGCTCGTCGGTTGACCGCGTCGGTTGGTCCTCGTCACGTACGGGGTGACGAGAATGTGGGGTCCAGCTCAATTTTAAATGTTTTTCTAGTGTACGTAAATGAATGTATATTAGTAAATGTGAGGTTTAATGATTGAAGTGACACAGTTATTGTTGACACCGTTGTATCAGCTGTGTATTAGTTTGGGGAGTGCTAATATAGCACTGAGATAACACAACTGACACACTAATTAACACCGACGGTCGACGGCCAATTTTTGTTTCCTCTATACAAAATGTGTAACTTGAACGGCAATGAATGGGTCAAACCGTGGTTTACAAGTCATTAATTAGTTATGATGACACTTTCTTGTTGACTTGTCTCATCCACACCAAGTCACCAATAATAAAAAAGATTCCAGTCAATTCAACCGCTTCACACTTGCCATTCAATGATTCATTCTACCATGCAATTACGTATACACCACTTTCCATCATACGATTGATCGATTGACTATTTTATTAAGAACTATTATTATAATATTCCTAATATATATTATAAGAGTCCAAACCGTATACTTAATGACAGTGTATTATATGTAGTTATACCTGTTATTTATACGGAAGACGACTTTGACTATGTATTAAGTCGGTCATAGCTTTAAAGGAAACACATGTTATAACTAAAAGTCTAAAACACATCATGCATCATGTTAAAATAGACATCGAGTATAAAACCTCAATTGAGAGGAGTGATTCTATCTACACAGTAGATAAGAAATGCGTAACAAGTAAAACCTCAAGGGCCTCGGGTCCTTCTTTCGTTCCAAGAGAAGAAAGTTTCACCAATTCGCTATAGTATAAACTAGTAAAAATACGTATCAGATGTCCTTTTTTTTTTTTTAATGAAACTAGTTTTTAAACCGCACACATCTTTCAGAGCCTATATAATGACACTTAGTTACAAAAAGTTCCAAGACTAAAATTTTTCACCTTTAAAGAGCTAATGAAACTTGATATTTTGTGAAAGAAAGTAGAACTCAAAAGTCCAGATTAATTTTGGGCCATAGAAGGTGAACCGGGAAGCATGTATTCCATATTTCCATGTAACATAAAGCATAGTCACACTATTTTAGGCCCAATAAATAAGTGGATCATTTTCAGATGATATATACTTGAGTCGCAGACGGCTGACCAGTTTTAACTTTAAGAAATTGATCTCACATATTTGCAATAATAAATTCATGTAAGTAAATTTAGTTAGCTAACTTTATAGTGTAAAAATGTAAAAAGATAGTATCAGAGTAGTGATAAATACAACGTATAGCGTCTGCCCCAACCGCAAGGAGTATCAACGCCGGGCAAAGCAGATGTTTACAAATCAACTACATGTGTTGAAGAACGGATTCGAACCCTAACCTGTCGATCACATTTGTGGAGTCTAAACGTTTGAGGTGCCGCTACCACTTGAGACATGTTCCATTGGTAAATTATTATACTACTAGACCAGAAGATATAACTCAGTTTTGCATAACATTTGGTATTTTAGTGTATGCATCAAAATTAATTAATATATTCATCACTCTCATAGTATTATTGGTAATGCGTTTCATATATATTTATTATTATGGTTGTCTATGGAAACTTATTGTTTCTTTGCCAAATTTGCTCCATATCTCACATTTTTTGCATTTATTTTTTTCATGTTTAAATGTGTCAGGGTCCTATGTGATGTAGTTAAACATATAGAAGGCTAAAACGAGACAAAAGACAACTGGTTAATTGGATTGTGATAATTACGTACGTGTTTAGTTGTAGAAAAGTACATAATTATTTTCTCTGATTTTTAAATATTGAATTCTTTTTTTGTGTCTCTAAAAAGATTAAAAGTTTGAGAAGCTTGTTCTACTTTTGTTGCATTTTTCATTTTGAAAAATTGATGTCGAGAGAAGCTAATGGTGTGACTAGTTACTGAAAAATTCAGTAAATTTTCTAAGAATTGATGAAATTTAAAATGTGTTTAACTTGAGATTTATGAACATTTATGAAAAAACGCAAATAAATACAATAAAGATTTTTAAAATAGATATCTAAACTAAGTTTACCAGATTTGTTTCATTTTGAGTCACAAAATTATACCGGACACTAAAAATAATCATGCTTACAACTATAAAATAGAGAAGAGTTCAATTGAGACCATTTATTTTGTGTGAGAATGGGGGAACCAACCACAAGATGCTATGTGTCACTTTTTTCTCTCTCATCCACGTTTTTAAAAGTTAAATATCTCACAAACGACAAGTCGAAAAATCATGAAAATTGCACCATATTTTTCAGCGTTTTATCCTCTTCGATTTGACGTCCATCAAGGCATACTTCCGACGAACTTTTTTTTTTCATTTTTTGGGTGGGTTTTACATATTAGTAACATATGTGTTAGTGATTGATTATACATTTGATTTAGGGTTTAGGGTTAGGGTTTAGAGTTAGGTTTAGTGTTAGGGTTTAGCAGAGTTTAGTGTTAGGGTTTAGCAGGGTTTAGGGTTTAGTATGATTTAGGGTTTAGAGTTTTATAAAGCGTTTAGGGTTTAGGGTTTAGGGTTTGGGGTTTAGGGTTGAGAGTTTGGGGTTTCGGGACGAAACCCCAAACTCCCAACCCTAAACCCTAACCCCTAAACCCTAAACCCTAAACGCAACACTGTAACACACGTGTTAGTAATGTGAAACCCACTAAAAATAATGAAAAAATTAAAACTCGTCGAAAGTATGCCTTAATGGACAGCAAATCGAATAGGATCAAACGCTGAATCTAATGGTGCAATTTTCATAATTTTTCGATTTGTCGTTTGTGAGATATTTAACTTAAGGGGTAAATGGGTTTTGTATTCTCTTTGTACACATGGAACCATATCATTGGTTCCTCTATTCTCACACAAATTTTTAGTCTCATTTGAACATTACCCTTATAAAATATACATAATAAAATTTGTTTTTTAGGTATTATTCGCGTAAGGGGAGTGGGGTGAGATGGCACAAATAATAAAGGATCAAGTTGAAGTGACGACTCGAAACTCAAAGTGGCTGGGTTAATATGGAGCGTACCACTTAAATTGGTATAGTGTAAATGTGACACTGATCTGTCTAGCATTTTTAGGAGGGGAGATTGATAAAAAAATAATTGATATATCGATTTGCCTTCCGATTTTTTTTTTTAACGATTTGCCCTACCCGATTACAAGTCACAAGCTTGCGATTTGTGACCCGCTATTTGCGATCCAAACCATGACCGAGATTGTTACTGAAAAAGTGGTTCTTATGTCTGTGTAGCGGAAGCAAGTCGCAAGGTTGCGACTTGCTTCCGCTGCACGGAAACAATAAGCACATTATCGGTAACGATCTCGGTCATGGCTTGGGTCGCAAGTCACAAGGATTGGGTTGCAAGTCGCAAGTTTGCGACTTGTGACCACGTAGGGCAAATCGTCAAGTTTTTTTCGGAGGGTAAATCAATATATCAGTATTTTTTTGGGGCAAATCAATTAATTTCCCTTTTTAGGAGTGATTCGGTGTCCACTCCTTTTGCTTTGAGAAATCGGTTGAATCACACAAATCGAAATTAAAATGAGATACAACTGATCACCGATTCGATTTGCGGTTTCAACTGGTTTTCGTAGCTTTAAAATGAGACTCCACTTGGCATAGAGCAAATGAATGAATGATTATCATTCACCTTATCACCTAAGTTTGTTGCTCTCTCAGTTCAAATTTTATTGGATTTAAAATATGTTGGATGAATGCCAATTTTATTTTTATATTCAAAGTAAGTTTGACCTGAAAATTTTTCAGAAATAAATGATTGAGAGTTAAAATTGAAGGTAAATTAGGGAGTTTAATGATTTTTAATAGTTATTTTTTACGAGTTGGATATCTTTTTGGACAAACAAAATAGTAGGGTGAACAATAAAAAATGAAACTGTGGGATTTGTTATAAAGTAAATAATAATAGAGAGAAAGAATTGATCTTATTCATATGAACCCATAAGGTATATATAGAGTACAATGGAGTATTTTCCAAGTAATAGTAAACTTAATAGGAAGCTAATATTTAGTCTATATTTAAGAGATATGGATAACCATAATTATTCATAACACTCCCCCTTGGGTGTCCATTACATAAAGACTTATGCCTTATTAAAACCTTACTAGGTGAAACCCAATGGGACAAAATCCTAATGAAGGAAAAGAGTACATAATCTTTTAATACGCTTGGGGATGCTGCCTCGTTAAAAACCTTGTTAGAAAAACCCAGTGGGATAAAACCATAACTAAGGAAAAAAGAGTGCAGTGCGTATTTCCTCCCCTTGATGAGTACATCAGGTAAGTTCATCAAGTCGACACAACCTAATATCACGAACAAGCTTCCAAAATGTTGAACTAGGAAGTGCCTTGGTAAATAGATCTGTTAGATTCTCGCTTGAACGGACTTGTTGTACCTTAATATCTCCACATTTCTGTAAGTCATGAGTGAAGAAGAACTTTGGTGCAATATGTTTGGTTCGATCACCCTTGATGTATCATTCTTTAAGTTGAGCGATGCATACTGCATTGTCTTCATATAATGTTGTAGGCGCCTCATGTCTAGAAGAAATACCACATGAATCACGGACTTGATTTATCACATTTCGTAACCAAACACACTCTCGACTTGCTTCATGAATTGTTAGAATCTCGGCATGATTTGATGAAGTGGCTATGATTGTTTGCTTTACTGAACATCGGCTGCCACTTGTGAAAACATAACCAGTTTGAGATCGACCAGTGTGGGAGTCGGACATATATCCAGCATCTGCAAAACCTACTAAGATAGTCTTGCATTGGTTAGTAATATATAAACCCGTATTTTTCGTACCTTGAAGGTAGCGAAATTGAAGTGCTTAGTGCATATCGTTAGCCCATAAAATCTTATTAGCACTTCTTGTATATGTTTCTTGGTGCACAAAGACTACATCATCAATATTTAACCCATGACAAAACCTTGTCTTCAAAATAATCATTCATTTCAATTTATTTTTTCAAATCGCCTTTGAAAACTTCCAAAACAGTGTAACACCCTCAAATTTCGGGTTGCGGAAGCAGTCGGGTCGGGTGTTACCAAATCAAATATCACAGCATAAGATACATAATGAACGACTCTAAATGAGACGTTTGAAAATAGTTATTACATTTCTCAAAATAAAATGTATACAAGTTGTGAGTTCGCAAAATAATTTCAATACGTAGTTTGTAATACAAAAGTTATGCAGAGAAATCCCGTTGTTTGAAAATATGTGACTCGAGCTAGCATAATCTTGTAGCAATCCTAATCTTGCTGGGCACCTGAGAACACATGCTAAAACGAGTCAGCTATAAAGCTGGTGAGTTCATAGGATTGTTAGTTGAAAATATAAAGTATAGAACCTTGTATGTTTCGAAAAGTGGTTCAAAATCTATGATTTTGATATGTATTGTATTAAGGTTGTAACACCAATGTGTATACGTCTATTAAGGTATCTCATACCTAAGTGGTTTAGTAGTGTACCTAAGTACATAAATATTGAGGCACTCCGTGCCTGGATACCTATCAGGTATTAAATAAATCTTTCAATGTGAGGCAATACATGCCTAAGTATAACCTATGTAATTGTATGACCGCGTCATATGTCAATAAGGAATTGTAGTTCCGTAGAACTATGAATGAATATCTAGCGTAATGCATCCAGCAACAGTTAATTATAGACCCGCAGATCTATGATTGAAAATGTTTAGTGTGTTCGTTTGACCATTTAATGTGAACTAACCCGAACATGGTTGAAAAGGATTGTAGTTCCGCAGAACTATGATTGAAAAATGTTTAGTGTGTCCGTTTGACCAGTTAGTGTAAGCTAACCCGGACATGGTTGAAAAGGATTGTATGTCCGTTTACCCAGTTAGTGTAAGCTAACCCGGACATGTTTAAAAATGTTTTGTGTGTCCGTTTACCCAGTTAGTGTAAACTAACCCGGACATAATTGAGCTAACGGCCTCGTGTGATAACCTCACCGATCCGTTAACTTATTGCGGATCACGAGCATAAGCTCGCCCATCCGTGAATGTGTGTGGATCACAAGCATAAGCTCGCCCATCCATTGATTTGAATTGTACTTGTGCCCACTGCAATACCGTGGCATCGTTTCGTGCCCAATTTACCGTGGCATCGTTTGGTGCCCACTGCAATACCGTGGCATCGTATTGTGCCTAATCAAGCATCGACCGCATTGCTCGCAAGCAACGTATGTAATTGAGCCGGCAGTACTATGACATGCCCGACTTGAGATAATTGAGCCGACCGTACTACGACGAGTCCGACTTGAGTATTCGTGTTTGTATAATTGTATGTATACTAATATACATAGTTAAATCGTGTAGATAGCACCGGGTGCCCAAGATGATGTACAAGTATGTAAATATATATAAATACCAAACAACAATCACAAGTTGTAATGTGTCATGCCATGCATGTAAATGATTTGTTGTATCTAAATATGTATAAACAGTACTTAGATATTAAGTAGTACGAAGAGCCTAGGTATGAATACTCATCACCTAGTTATGTTGTATTAGTATAAGGAATCTATACTAACGTATGATACTATTGTATACTCCTAGCCTTAAGCCTAGCAAGTATATTGGGGTCCTGATTTGTATGTGCAGTATTAGTTCCTAAAAGGAAGACTAACCCTGTAAAGTCTAGTCGTTGTCATGTGGGTAGAACTAACCAGTCCTAGTATAGTGATAGTATTGTCCCGCGACAATATGGTCATTGGATAGTGATAACTTAGTCAAGTTATGTATTGGTAATTGTTTTCCAACCATCTAACAGTGTACGGTTGTAACCTATCTCGGTTAGGTATTGGTATTGTTCCAAAACAATATGATGGGTGTAATTCCTAAGTATTACATATTTGTATTACATAACAATAATATAAGCAAGTGTGAATTATAAAAGTTTATTAATATAGTTCGAAAACAATTATTGAGCATGTGTTTCACCACGAAAACAATAAAACAGTTGAAAGAGTGGGGCTATGAAACTCACCTGTGAGTTGTCAGCGATCCTACGATACGTGTGTTGTCCGGATGATAACCTCCTAGTGTCATAAACACGTGAGGTTATATAAGTACGAGATCAAATAGTCTGACCAAGTAAGTCGTTCGGATGTTTGTATGTCGCTTGGTTTTAAAGACCGTGTACGGGGGTTCGGGGGCAGCGCCCCTGATAGCGGGGTCCAAGGGGTGGCAACCCCTGGCGGGGTCCAAGGGGCAGAGCCCCTGGTTGGGGTCGAGCTGCCAAGTCAGCTTGAAAAATTTTTATTTCTATTATGTTGCTTTAATAAAAACGCACTCGAAATCCAAATTCGTAGTAAAATCAAGTGGTAAAATTTGGTTCCGACACTTAGTGAAAAACATAGGTTTTTGAAGGTTCTGTGACCCGCGACATTGGGTGCGACGTTGGGGATTCTGTCGCAGTGCGATGTACTGCGACGTTGGAGTCTACGTCGCTATATGCGACATCAGGGTCTAGTACGACATAAGGGTCGGCGTCGCTATGTGCGACGTTCGCAATTTCATGCGACATTGTGGCAGACGTCGCACCAGGCGACATCGTGGTATTTTGCGACATTGAGCTGCGACGTTGACAACGTCGCAGCACTGTTTTTGGTCCCTGCGACATCACGAACTGTTCGACGATTTTATACCCAAAATCAAGATCTAACCTATTTTCGAGCTAAATCCGATTGTACAAAGCTAGTATATGATAATATTGATGTTATTAACACGAAATAACAAAGAAAAAGGGTGTAGATCCTTACGGTTTTTGGAGATCGAGCAAGAAAATGGTGGTGATGATGAACACGGTGATGATGGAGAAGATGGTAATGTTGATGATGATCCGTAGCTGCTGATTTGTTGTTGTTGTTAATTTGTTGTTGTTGTTGGTTGTTTTGGTTGGGGATCAAAACCGAGAGAGAGAGAGATAGATGGAGATGTGTGTTTGGTGAGAAAGAAATGAGAAGAAGAAAATGGGGAGAGGAAGGAGGCCGACCAAAAGAAAAAGGGAGGGGTTTTTCCCCACTTCGTCCCCAAGTCGCGGTATAAAATACCCGTGTTTTTGTACCCGAAGGTAAAATAAATTTAATATTTTAATTTCATAATTTTGTTTATGCTTTTCGTAAATATTTTAAATAAGAATAAAAATATTTCGCTTGAGTTACAAATATGTAACATGGTTATAATTGTTTATAGAAATACAATTATTCAAAGTTTAAATCTGGCGCGAAAATTGACTTTTTGACCGGGTGTTACAAATAGTTCCAGTAATATATAAATCATAATATGTGTGCACTCAAACGTGTTTTCAAAATGTATGGGGAAACATAATCATTTTTCATATTATACTCCATCGAGATATATTCAACAGGACTGTTTTATCACTACCCTAGCTAATTTATATAATCAATATAAGGACTTTCACAATATGATCAACTAGTTCTCGAGATCCTTTCTAATGATCTTAAAATGTTTTAAATCGTAAAACATGCTTTATGCATTTCATATCTTTTACGGAGTATCAATAGTTAATGAGCTCTAATAATATTCAATAGACGTGATCTAAGTTTCTCTTTTATTATAAACGAATAATCATGATCTTATCTTAATCTATGTTGCTAATATTGGCCATACTTCATCTATCAAATGCTCAAACTATTGCACACGTCTAAGCTTTATATTTTACAAGACATAGATTCTTTTGATAGAGTCAAGATCACAAAGTCAGAACTACATGAGATCAAATAATGTGAAATAATTGCATTAAACTATGAGTAGCTAGCTTAGAAATATAATGTGAATGATATAATGTTTCATATCCTTATGCTTTAGCATCTATAATACTGAACATAGTCACTTCTAATAGTGTCAAAGTCACAAGTCAAATTACGCAAGTTCATATACAACATGAAAATGCAGAAAAATGCTACAATCGTAGATAAAACATATATCACACACGTATCATGTACAAATATATGCTCACAAATCTATAATTTAACAATAGTTAATTTCTTAGATCCTCAACCATCTAGGTAGACTAGCACAGAATTTTACAAGTCATTGATCCTTGATCAAATCAGACTCTTATTAAGCATTATAAAATCAAACTTTTATCAAACTTGTTAATCAATAAATTAATTAAGGTGTAACCACAATAAGAACCTAACTAGTATATTGCATACATAAAGCTTAAACACATGTCCAAAACTGTATTCACCATTCAAGATTACTATTGTGAGTTTCAGATCATCAAAATCCAATATAGAATGACTATATAGCAACTATAAACTTATTACCAACCATTGTGATACTTCCATAATTTTGATTTTTATATAAAAAAATATGGCTACTGAGAACCCCCAAAACAAATAAAATGTACTAACATGCATTCCAACCAAATACCCAGTTACTTTGATTACGGAATCATTCCGAAGATAAAATCAAAACGTCAATTAATCATGTGCAACCCAAAGTAAACAATTAACTACATCTAAATCAATTTGATGAGCCAACATTTATATATCTTGTATTGAAAATTACATCTAGTATACTAATTAATTAATCCCTAAAACATGACTTGTATAGTCCTCAAGTAGTTGTATGTCTTGCATAGTTGCGTGCATAAAGGTTACATAATTCCAAAACCGATATATCATTACTTTTTCATCATTGAATGTTATCATTTTTATATTAACTACCACACAATTTAAATCATCTAGTCTAAATATTTGTATCATTAAAAAAAAAACAATTAAATTATTTAGATAATAACGTTTTAATCTCAATCGGGATCATTAATCCCTTAGCTTAGAACGGAATGCCATGAAATTTTAAGTATCAAGTTTTGCATGCGTAACATTGATCCGCAATCAAATCCAATTTTTCATATCATACATAACAAATCAATTTAGTTAAGTATGTATCAAACAATACATAACAAATACCAAACAACAACAAATTCACAATTAAAGCCCGACCTTACTGATGCAAACAATATAGATATAAAGTCATAGGGCTAACATGATTTTATTTCTTATCTTTGGATTAACCTTTGGTCAAGTATCATGATAACAATAATTAAACATGTAATCAATATTTGGATCAATGACAATTAACATAAACTCATGTGAATCAATGTAAACGGTACAGTAATGTATATTATATGAAACGTCACATATTGCATTAAATTCAAGTTATGATTATCATATCGTTATCTTTTAAATTTAAATAATTAAAACTAATATGGATTTATATAAATACAAGTTTAAGATGATAACAAAATAACTAATTAATAATAATTTAAATCGATCCGTAAGATAGTTGCAAGTAGAATCATTAAACTAAAAATTAGTAAATCTTCTAAAAACTCTTGATGTTTTAACTTAAAGAGTTAAATGCACGGGTCATCCCTGTGTTATGTTAATTTGACGTGTATCATCCTTTTCGATTTTAAGTTTCACTAGACATCCCTATATTTGGTACTTTTGATCAATTCTCATCCTTTTGCACCTATAATGACAATAATACCCTTATACACAATTCTTTTTAATTTTTTGGTTATTTATTTAATTATTCACATTTTAACTTACTTTCACTATGCAAGTAATTAAACTTTCAATATAATTTCATAAAATCGATGTTCATATAGGTAGACAAATGAGTCGACCATCGCAATATCTCAATCTAATTGTTGTGACTTATTTGTCAAATCCCAAAATAAAAGTAAGAACAATACCCCGATGCGTTCAGATTTTTCGATGCCATCGAAGATGTTGAGCAACCATTTTAAGTCACCGATTGACACATCGAGTATGTGAATTACTTTACCGAAATCAGAAACAGTTACAGTACTGACGAACCGTCGGAAAGTACTCCGGCGACATCATTTGCTAACTAACGATAGCTTTAGAAAGATGAAGTGGAATCGAAAAATCTAACGATGGAACGGAGCATCAAGCATGTAAGATACGTTATCAAAGAATTCACCGTTGTCAGCGCATAATTTGATTTTGATGACGAAGTGAAGTATTTGTCACCTACATTGTGTGTGTGATTTTGTGAAATAAAAGAATGGGGTTAAATCTGAGAGATGAAGTGAGTAGCGTGGGTGTGGAAGAAAAGGAATTCAAAGTAAAAACAACATTACAACAATCAATTTACACAAAAGAAAGGGCATTATTGTCATTTCAGGTGCAAAAGGATGAGAAATGATCGAAAGTACCAAATATAGGGATGTCTAGTGAAACTCAAAATAGAAAAGGATGATACAAATCAAATTAACATAACACAAGGATGATCCGTGCATTTAACTCTAACTTAAATATATAGTTCAAAAAAGAATGGTAAAAAAAAAGGAGAATGGAGGAACCAATAGGATTGCTTCATTTCAAATACCCATTTTCACCTTTTTTTTCCAAATCTAAATATCTCACAAACCGTATGTCTACAAATTATAAAAATTACATATTCGGAATCAGCGTCTTTTTCTCTTCGATTCTAGATCCAACAAGATATACTCTCGATGAAGTTTTTTTTTCTTCCATTTTTTTGGGTTTTAGAAACTTTTAATGTGAAATCACATGTGATTTAACACTAAAAAATAATCACACCCGCTTATATTTCCGATTAAACTTTAAATTCAAATAACTGATGATGTAAGAGATTAAGACATGAAAAACTAAGGTGTAATCACATGCGATTGAATATCAAACTATCAATCACATGTGTTTAAAGAGTAATAAAATACGAATTTTCAAATCATTGACCAAAAATTATACAATCAAGTAAAAATCAAGTTGAAATCATACATGAATTATCATATATCGGTAAATTTCTCATCAAATATCAATTTTTAAATGAAAATCAAATGTGATTATATGCAAAATCATATGTGATTATATAACAAATCACTTGTGATTAAGTGTACAAATAACAATCACATGTGATTTTTAATGAAAACTATTGCAATTTTTAATTTTTTATTTATAACTATTAATGTGGGTGAATATTAAGTTATAATCACGTGTTAAGTAGCAAATACCATGAATAAATAATCGTGAACAAATTTTATTTTTTTTAATCATAAATCACATGTGATTATATTGTGAAATCCGGTAAAAAAAGCGAAGAAAAAAAATTTGTCGAAAGTATATCTTATGACATCTCTAATCGAAGAGAAAAACACGCTAGTTCCGAATATGTAATTTTTATTATTTATGGACTTACGGTTTGTGAGATAATCAACTAAGGGGGTAAAAAATAGAAGTGAGTTTTGTAGAGAATTTGAAGAATTCTATTGGTTCTCTCATTCTCTACTTTTTTAAGATTCTTAAAAGAACTCACCTCTAGATAATATAATATGCATGAAGTAAATATAAAGAGATTTGTGCACGTTGAAATCAGAAGACACGTATTGTAGCTACTTATAAAGTTACATAAAAATTGCCATGTTGCACTTTCAAATAACACATTTAAATATAATAAAGAGATCTAAGGTTAATGAAAAGTTTTAGGCCGTACCTCAAAAACAATTGCCGCTAAAGAATTGATGTTATTCATATGAACCCGTAGAGTACCGTGGAGTATTCTTCAAGTAATAGTAAACTTAATAAGAAGTTAATAAATTACGGAGTATTAATATTTGATGGTCAAATGGGCCCGGCCCGACACAGCTAATTCTTGACCGGGAATTAAAGTGAAGAAGATTTAGATGTACATTTTATTTATTTGAGTTGGTTGGTGATAGGTGTCACCAAATTTCTTGTAGCAGTGTTAATCTTACATGGACACAACTCCACAAGGTACAATTATACAGTTAAAACATTATGAGTACTTAAATCTCAAATAAGAGATTCATCCAAAAATTGCCAATTTGTGACAAAAACAGTTTTACACTATGCTACTTCAATCATATAAACTTGGTCAGTAATAGTCTTTTACTCCGTAGTAAATGGTGACATTATAATCAGTAATTCACATTCAGCATTCCCAACTACATCTTTAAAGTCACACATGACACCCACTACACAATAGTACACATTACAATCTCTATTTATAACTAACAAATTGTTCATTTACATGTTATCACTCTCAGTCATCTGCACTTTCACCATTCCCAACCCAAAAAGAATCTGCAAGAAATATGCATAACTTCAAGGTAACAACCCCTTTTCAGCTCTTAATCTCACACACAATCACTGTACTATAATACTAGTATAAATATAAAAATGCACACTGTTAGGTGTAAACCACCATTATCTTTATCATATACTCATACTTCATACTTGTTTGATGATACATTTGAAAGAACCCCATTATTGATATCATCAACAATAAGCTCCAAATGTTGTTGTTGTTGCTGTTGCTGCTATTATGATGCTAATATTTCAATATGTAATCGATTGGGTGAAGTAAACCCTAGGTTTTTATGTAAAGGGTTTAGTCAGTCAACCTTGATTAAGTGGTCAATTAATAAAAGATTAAATTTTTATGGTGGGATTGGACAATGTTATGGGAGTAATATATATGGGTGTTCGCCTTTTACGAATCTTGATACAAGTAGTTACTATGAAAAGCTTGGTGCTTTTAAGGAAAGAAAGAAACAGAAGCAAAGGGGTTTTTGGTACGATAGGGAAAAGCAGTTTTTGAGTCGTGTTAGTGATGATTATGTTAATGATGTTGAAGTTGTGCTTAGTTTATTAACTAATGAAATGGATTTGGAGTTTGTTGATCTTAGGGATAGAAAAAAGAATAATAAAGAAAGGAAATATGTAGGTTCTGGGGTTGTGAAAAGGGATTTTAAGTATGATAAAGTTGAAAAGATTCAGTCTTTAAGGAAAAGTGAGAATCTTGATTTGAGAAAGGAAGGTTCTTCTGGTGAGTTAGAGGGGGACAAAAATATTGAGGTCAAATGTGATGGTAATGTGGCTCAAACGTCTTCAAGCAAGTATAAGAACGATTCGAAAAAAGATGGTAAAACCTGTATTAATGAAGTTGCGGAAAATGTTAGCCGGCTACTAGAATCTATGCAAGAAAAAGATGGATTGTTGGAGAAGAAGGATGTCGTAAAAGGAATTTATGGTGAATCGGTCGGCGTAAGTCAAGATTGGAGAAAGAAATCAGAAAAGAAGCTGAATGAAGACTTTAGCCAAAATGAACCAAACATTTCTGTGAATATCGAGCCACGTAGACAGCAGAGTTATGAGGTTGAAAAACTAACTGATGAATCGGGTTCAAGATTGAAATATAAACGATTTGAAGAAATGTCGAACAAAGATAAAAGTGTTACTGAATCAACTTCCACCATAGAAAAGAAGTTAAAAATGGTTTTAGAAAAGTCAAAAACGCAGGAAATTGACATGAGAGGGACCTCTCCATTGTCTGAAAGTAGAATCAGGAGCTTAGAAGAGAAGTCAACAGAAGTCAATGATCAGATCAAAGACAACATAGAAGAAAAACACCAAAAAAAGGATGAAAAGTCACAACGAATATCAGGAATCTCAGGTACCCATTTTACTGATAATGAAAACGCTTCAGTTCCACATAGAAAATGTGACACTAGAGAAAAGAAACAACAGTATCCTGAAACATCGATTTCAAAAGCTATAGCTAGCGACAGTGAAGGCGTTTGTAAAACGACAACAGCAAGCATTGAAGATTTTGATACAAGTTCAGTTATGAAAGTAGCCGAAGAGGTAGGTGGCTCAAGAAACTCCTCTCAGGGGTCTGGGCAGAAGGGACCATCTGACGAGATGTGGCACGTGACTGATGCGTCTACTCAAGGCCTCTCTGAAACCGATGCACCAGACAACATTTCCGATTTAAGTGAAAATGGTGAACCGGTCAAGACTAGTGGCAGGTCCTTCTGGACCATTATTGGTGATGTGGTTCGATTGCATTGGAAATCTCCACGGTCTGGGTTCCATACTCCAAACTCAGGTGATGCCAAGGGTTCATCGTATATGTCTGCTAGTAGCGAAACATGGTTTACAAGTCATGATTCGAATGATGAGAACCTGAAAAAGAGAAGTACAAAAGGTGTAGATTCTCCAAATAGTAATGTGGGACCTTCGAGAAGCACTTCGTTACCGATAATTGAAGAATCATCTTTTCCATATCCTGCAATTCAAATGACAAGATCTCCTGAAATCAAGAAAACTTCAGAGGTTGAGAAAACCCGTAAATCTGGGAATGATTCCAAGAACGGAGAGCTAAAAAGGAGGAAACTTGTACATAAAGATGATGAAGTATCTAAAGATAACTTTGATGAATGGGAAGAAGCATATACTGTTGAAGCAAAGCAGCGAAAAAATGATGAAATGTTTATGAAGGAAGCACTTTTGGAAGCTAAAAAGGCTGCTGATGTGTGGGAGGTGCCTGTTGGAGCTGTTCTTGTGAAGGGTGGTCAAATAATAGCTCGCGGTCATAATCTGTAAGTTCGTAATGGCTTCTAGGCAGAGGTGGCAATTTTGACTCATCTAAGTGTTAATGGGCTGTATTATATCTCTCACAGGCCAAATATAAATTTATCGCTGAAATGAAAACGTGTAGTTTTTAATGCATGCAACCTCTTCAACAATTGTTAGCATTTAGATTGTTACAATCTTGTTTTTGTAATCACAATTTATATGAATAAAGTATTTATAAAAAACTATAAAATGGACAAAAAAGCATATGAGGTGTCAACCCAACGCGGCCCAGAGTTCCAACGCGTACTAAAAGGATGTTTACAACCTGAGCCCGTTTTGACCCGTTACCCACCTACTCGACCCATCCATCTTGCCAAATCTGCTTGTGGACTCTATTGTATTCTGCAATTATTTTTATACGTTGGAAATTTAGTAAATGTTGTGTCTTTAGGGTAGAAGAATTACGGGACTCCACTGCTCATGCTGAGATGATTTGTATCCGTAAGGCCTCAACCAATTTACAATCATGGAGACTTTTGGTGATTCTTTGCTCTTTCTCCTTTAGGAATATTTATTTTTCATTGTTTTTGTATTAAAACTTATTAAAGATGATAATGAGATGGTATTTGCATACTGAATCACTATAATGATTGATCTTTTCAAAATCCTTAACTTAGATTGCTTCGCTTGTTCATAGTATGGCATGTGAACTTATTTTACATTTGGTAATACTCTGTAAATGGTTTTGCTTTTCACATGCAGGATACTACTCTTTATGTAACACTTGAACCATGTCCTATGTGTGCTGGAGCAATTCTTCAAGCCAGAATTGACAGGGTTGTATGGGGTGCCCCGAATAAGCTACTAGGCGCAGATGGCAGTTGGATTAGGTATGCAAATATCTTCGAACATTTATTAAATGGGTTATTTATCTAAAATAATAATTACTTTTCATTTCGTCCCATTTGGACAACTTACTATCTTTCGTCCTTAGGCCATTGTACTTTTTATGATTATCCATTTGAGTCGTTTTGTAATGGGTTGACTAGATGAGCTAGTCAACAGGCTTAGGTGGCAATATGGTGCCTACGTGTCATTGTAACATGTTGGCCTATTTGGGACAAGAACGAAAAGTACATATACTAATATGGGACAACATTTTAAAATTCAGCCAAGGTTGAGCCATTTAAAAGTACAATAGGTTAATGAGACAAAAAAAAAAATAGTAAGTTGTCTCGTTCGAAAAAAAAAATTAGATTAAATATAAATATAGATATATAGATATATAACTATATAGTAACTGTTAATAGTTTTATAATCTTGATGTATATGTTTACTTAATGTAGTTAAAAGGGTCCACTTATACATGTTTTGCGATATGATACAATCGGTTTTGCAGACTATTTTCTGATGGGAATGTTGGAAGTGGCTCCATGGTGACAGATATGCTGCCTGCACCTGCACATCCTTTCCACCCACATATGTCTGTAAGAAGAGGAGTGTTGGCGGCAGAGTGTGCTGAAGTTATGCAACACTTCTTCCGGCTAAGAAGAAACAAGAAAACGGGACCTGGACCCGCACCAGAACCACCAACTCCTCCTTCACCTATTACGGTTTCACATCATCATGATCATCATCATTCAAACTTCTTATCTAAGATTCATCATGGCCTCAAAATCATTTTTTGTTTATAGATCAAGTATTGTATTTCTTTTTCATTTTTAAGTTTCTAACTTTCATGATTCCCATTGTCTCTTTTGGCCAATGCTTTAGTCTATTCATTATAGAATTTTATATTCAAAGTACTATAAAACTTTAGTCCTAAGGGCCTACAAGTTCAATTTCACATGTGGACTAAATTCACATAAAAATCATTGATGGGCTGTTTATATCATGTCAGCTGTTATAATTTATGAAAACTACATGCTAACATTTTAGGTAGTTGGTTAACATACCTAAAATTAATGAGTATATCAATAGGTGAAAAGGGAAACACAAAGGAACATGAACATACGCTAGCAAAGATCAAGTCTTGTCAACTAATCAAATATGTTGTGGCTTCAACATCAAGTCAACATAGTTTAATGTTGTTGTGTCAACGTCAAATAAAGTTCATAATTGTTTTAATTTTTTGTATTATTATTAGTCAGACAAAAAGCAATCAAAATCACGTTCTTATTTACTAAAAGCATGTGACAAAGAACACAATTGCACAAATAAGGCTTTAGTAGCTACAAATCTTGCCTTAGCTATCAACAAAAGTCTTTCACTAAATGTCAAGTGGTATATGAGTAGTAAATCAATAAATAGGTTGCGGGTTTAAGACTTGTTGAGGCTACGCGTATATACATTTAGTGGTTATAGCTAATATGTGGGGTACGTTGTAGGCTTGCCTAAAACAATTTTCATATCACATAAAAATGTAAAAAAAGCTGTCAAACAATGTAAGCATGTTTAGACCACAAAAAGATCAATTTTTGAGTCGAAAGCGAAAGATGACCAATGTACCAAATCCATAAACATGAGCCATTAGCTACCAAAATTGGTCTACAAGTCATATCGCAGGGATCAAATAAAGGAAATAGAAGAGATGTACCACCCACATGAAGGACATGTGGTACCAACCCTCTTTATTTCATCACAAACTAAACATTACACGTCTTATAAATCTCCAATTCTTTCATCCAAATTAACACAACCAACAAAAAACAAATATGCTGTGGATTACTACTATTCTCACTTGGACCTCCCTTTTGGTAGCAATTTCAAATGGCCAATCACCTGCTGCCTCACCATTACCTGCACCTGTCATCGTACCACCGCCTTCTACCACCCCTGTTCCGCCAACACAATCCCCACCAGCCACCCCTTTAGCATCCCCAACCCCACCAGCCACCCCTCTAGCATCCCCAACCCCACCAGCCACTCCTCTACCATCCCCAACCCCACCAGCCACTCCTCTACCGTCCCCAACCCCACCAGCTTCTAGCCCATCTGTCCTACCACCTCAGATTGCGCCACCACAACCACCAGTGAGTGCACCTGTCGCAGCCCCATCTACTCCACCATCACCACCCTTACCCGCCCCAACACCACCATTGGTTGCCCCGACACCACCACCAGTCGTTTCACCACCTGCATTGCCGCCTGCAGTGCCTCCACCTACGGTATCCCCTGCACCAGCAACCCTACCCCCTGCACCAATTCCTCAACCCCCTGCAGTAGCCCCGGCTCTACCACCACCAGCTCCAACACCGTTTACTCTTCCACCAGCCCCTGCACCGGCTCCTACAAAACACAAGAAAAGAAAGCATAAGCACAAGAAGCATCATGCACCAGCACCTGCACCGCTTCCTAAGAGTCCACCAGCACCACCAACGCCTACAACTGATGACACGACACCAGCACCCGCACCATCACTTGATCTCGTAAGTTCTATTCTCTCTAAAAAAAGCTCTACAACCTTTTGTTGAAATCGTACATAACTCTCTAGACTTCATTTTTGAATGACTAGATCCTTTAACTTATAGTAATAACTCAACGAACAGGCCCATTAACTATAAAATTACAAGTTATGTACAGCAATTAATTATAAAATCTTTAATCCTCTAATAATTCTAAATCACCATAATTAATCTCAAATATACACTTTCTGCACCTAAGCTAATGAGCAGTTTGTAACACAGAAGATTAAGTCACTAAACTTTATAAAAAAAAATTACATTCTCATTAAGTTTTATAGATTAAAGAACTAAACCAAAATTGTCACTATCACTACATGTAAAATAACCGCATAAAAAATCTGATTCAAGTAACAAAAATTCGCGCAACTAATGACCTGTTTCTTTATTTGATCACAGAGTAATGGAAGAACCATCTTTCAAAAGGGAGGAATATTTGGAACACGAGTGAGCGCTGGATTCGTTATCGCTGTTCTACTGGTTCTCATGAGCTAGTTTCGTCAACCATTCATGATTCGAAATTCATTCTATAAACAGCATGGAGATTGTATACATCAACATTTTTCCTTATGTTGATTCCTTCACTACTATATATAATGCATTTTCCACTTGTAATTAATTCGGATTCTTTTTAAATGTATGCATAAAGTTCAAATTTCAAGCACGCAATTACGGATGCAACAAAATTTTAACTTGAATCAGGTCCTGGTTAGGCTAATTCATGTGACTTTTATGGTCAAACTACTCATTATTTGAATGCAAATTTGGCATGATATAATTAGTTTAGAAAATAACAAACCTTTTTAATCAGGCGCAAGAGTTAAATAACTTAACATAATCCATCTGATTATACTTTATGTTCAATAAATGACTAAATTTGGATCTTAGTAATGGCTAATCTGCAGATCAACAGAAACTGAAACTCTTATGGATCTAACATTAGCTAAATATCAAAGCTTTTACTAGTATTTCATTTTGAAACTACTATATCGACTTGTGCACAAAATTTAGTTAAGGATTACATATATGCCATCGACCTAAAAGTCCATCTCCAGCTAACTCATCATATTTGCTACAAATATTTTGACGTACAACAAAAATTTTAAGAATTCACTTAAAAGTTGATGCATAATTTTTGGTGTGGTGATTTATGTACTATACTATCTTCTGAGCATGGGTCGGTTATGACCCAAAACCAAATCCACCACCGAATTGTCAGTTAAGAGAAATTGAAAACCGAGTGTCATCGGTTAAAGCATGTGTCAGTTTCGGTTATTATACTTTTATTACCAGGTCGGTTCTTGGTTAAAGTCCTTTAATAACCGAAGTTGAGTAGTAGTGTTCAGAGACTTTGACGTGGGCTTTGCTAACCCATTAAATTGGACAAAGGCCCATAAATAAAAACCTTTAAGGTATGGCTCACGTGCATTTGCTGAATGTGGAATTTATAAGAGTTGAGACTTGAGAGGGAGGCTAATGGTGCGTTTAGTTACGATTTTTTTTTTTTTTTTTTCATTTTTCATTTTATATGGAGTATTTTTCTAGAGAATGATGAGAGTTTTACTTCTTTTGAAAAGTAAGGAAAATTTGAAAAATGCAATCAAATGTGAGTAGAGTTTTCATTTTTTAAGAGAATTTAGAGATGAAGACTTAGAGATGAAAAGTAGTTTTCAACATCTTAGTTATAATTTTCTTTTTCTTATAAAAGTTTTTTATAAAACTTGGATTTGAACATATTTTCTAGTTTTCATAGAAAAATTTTACGGAAAAGTGGAGGAGCTTTATGTAACTAAACGCAACCTAACTTTTCAACTTGGGACCGACATGGGACAAGTGAAAAGTTGAATTAGAGTAGTGACTTTTAGGGCGCGTTTAGTTACAGAAAAATTTCCTTATTTTTCCTTTTATGATTTTGTAGAAATTGGGGGTGTTTTACTTCTCTAGAAAAACAATGAAAACTTAGAAAACGTGTTTAAATGTGAGGGATGAAGTTTTCCTTTTCTAAGAGAAAGTAGAGATGGAAACTTGAAAAACCATAAAAAATAGTTTTCAAATTTTTAGTTATAAAAGAAAAAATAGGGATTTTCCTTTGCTTAGAGAAGTTTTGTGGAAAACTCAGATTTGAACGCGTTTTCTATTTTCTAGTTTTCTTAAAAAAATTTATGAAAATAGGTGGAGTTTTCTATAACTAAACGCGCCCTTAATGTTTCTTCTACTTCCAGGATTATTTCACTTCCACACGACAACAACCATGTGTTTAAGAACAATTTATGCAAACTTCCATACTTTAAACTGCTATATTAAAATTCAGCGAACAAAATTCGAAATTATACTACACAAGTGAAAATTGGAATGAAGAGTAGATTAATAGGTTTAACATTATTTCAAAACACTTAGAAAAGAACTAAAGATTTTTAATTCTTTTAACTCTTGTACCATTAGAGCACAAGGGGTGGGACTTGAACGGCGTCAGCGTTCACTGACTTGAACGCCAATCCGGCGTTCACCATACCGGACCGGCGTGCAAGATTGAACGGTGCGTTCTTGGTATTTTCCTCTTTCTTTTTTATTTTCTGTTTGGTTTTGATGATATGTTTGGATATTTCAATTTGTTTAAAGTCACTTTATTGAGTTATGAAAATTCAAGGTATGTGTAATGGAGGATTTAGTTGCAGGTTATCATGTGGTGAAGAAGACAACCCATTTGTTTGTTTTGATGAAATGTTTGTTTTTGCCCCTGTACACTTATACACTTATACATTTAAGTCCCGATAGTTTTGTACTTGTAACATTTTAACCCCTTATACTAGATATATATACATATTACAATGGGGAAATACACTGTGCTGTTGAACTGCGTCAATGAATGGTGTTGTTAGCTTTGGTGGAAGGACTATTTTAACCCCTTTATACATATTACAATGGGGAAATACACTGTGCTGTTGAACTGCATCAATAAATGGTGTTGTTAGCTTTGGTGGAAGGACTATTTTCACCCCTTATACAAGATATATATACATATTACAATGGAAAAATACACTGTGCTGTTGAACTGTATCAATGAATGGTGTTGTTAGCTTTGGTGGAAGGACTATTTTTGCTCATTTCATAAATTGAAGGACCAAAAATGTAAACTATGTAATATTCTTATTGGTTAACTGCACAATTACTTTGCGCTATCAACATCACAGATTATATCCCCTATTACAATTCATGACTATATATATTTTGAAAGGTTAATTAGGATTATTACTCATAAATTTAATAAAAGAATCGTTTCTATATATGAACTTGAGTTTGTAAAAATTTATTAAGTTAATAATTTTGTTTTAATTTGATAATGTATTTGGTTTTAATTAATTTATTGTGTTATTTATATGTTTTAAATTAGTTTTGAACTTTTATTTAATGTATTTTGTTTGAAAGTACTTTTAATTATTTTATGAAAGTACTTTTATTATTTAGTTATTGTTTATTTAATTATTAATTCAATACTTGCAAAAGAAAATAATAATTAAATAATCAACTGAACACTGAAATGAATACTGAACCTCAAAGTTAATCAATACCTCACTTTTCAGCTTCAGTGTTCAAGTAAACACCGAACTGGACACTGAGCCGAATGCAACGACTCCATGTGCTCTTATCATTGAGGCATGCACTACCATGTGAATAGGAATTCAGTTTTATATTGCAATTATTTTTCATCTTCGCAAATTAGTAAACTTGGATATACAATTGTTCTTATAATATCTCCCAAGCATAATAGAAGTAAATAACAACAGAAAAGGAAAGCATAACATATATCATCGTCACAACATATATATATATATATATATATATATATATATATATATATATATATATATATATATATATACGGGCGGTTAAAGTCGGTTAATATGGGTTGATTTTGATACATTTACCGTAACCGACCCAAATTAATCGGTTAATTCAAAAATCATTAACTGAACCATTGGTTATGGATCGGTTTCGGTTTTTCTTACTCACCCCTAATCATAATAATATAACTGATAGGGTTAAAGGCATAAAGTACTAACATACTTACATTTTTGTTGCTGGGTAGGTAAAAAACCTATTTTATTGCCTAGGTAGGTAATCTAATTGTAAAAAAATGTTGATGTAGGTAATATGATTCGTAAGTACATTATGTACTTTGAAAAAAATTATGAAAAGTACATTGCTAATCGTAGCATTTTAGACTGTTACATTATCTATCTTGATAATAAAATCGGTTCAATACTACCATGGAACAAAATTGAAAGTATGTTGTCAGGGCCTTTTAACACTAATTGATAAAGGTAAAGTCGTTAAAATAACTATATTAATGATGTATTGATAAAATATGATAGTCTATAATTCACTAATCATGTTTTTGTTGGTTTGGTGTATAGCCTTTTGGTTCAAATACTTTTTATCATACACAGTATAAAACTATAAAAAAAAATGTATGTATTTCTATAATTCATTTAAATACGTTGTACTTTGAGCTATATTGATGACTTTGCAATAAAAAAAATATAACTCTACAAAGTAAGTATAATAACTAAAAGGGTTTATTGTTTCATTATGTATTAAACTTTACACTTTTTACTATTGTATGAGTTGAACTTTGAAAACTTCTATTGTATGTATTGAACTTGTAAATATGGTCTATTGTATGTAGAATAGCCTTTTTGGGTAAAGCCCAAATAGGAAAGTTTCCTTTTTTGGCATTACCCAAAAAGAATATAATACATACAATAGACCATATTTATAAGTTCACTACATACAATAGAACAAATTAAAGTATATCGCATACAATAGTAAAAAGTGTAAAGTTTAATACATAACGAAACAATAAACCCTAACTAAAATATCGATTCTTGAAAAGATGTTACAAAACTGAAGCTAGACAAAAGTTATACCAAAAATTAAAATTAAATTGAATGTTTGAAAGTAATTAAGTTGATAATTTGGAAGTTTGTAAGTAAAAAACATGACTTCAAAATTGCTCTGAACTTTTTTCTCAATTTAACTCCACCTATCATTTCATTTTAATATATAAAGTAATAATCATAGTTTTAGATTCATACATAATCTTTAGACATACAATTACGCATTGTCTAATTTTTCTTCGTCATAATCTAAACCAAAAGAGAGAAAAAGGATAAACTAGAGTCGTTTTCACGCTCTACCAAACTAATTTTGATGATACGTACTCCACGTCAAACCTATTTTAGTTTGTATTTATCACAAGTTAAATGATGTATATATCCACCTCACCATCTAAGAATTGTTCTATTATCTTGATTAGACCATTTTTCATGGTCAATAAGATTGTGAGAGGGTTGTCGGTGCAGTGTATTAATCTCGTGTTATTTTACAACTTTTGTAATCGTAACTCTATCACATAAGGTGTGGAGGAGTGAGATCCATTGACAGATTTTGTTAAAGCCTAAAAAGAATAAAAGAAAATAAAAAGAAAAACATTGGGGCATGGTTTTTTCCGTTCTCGTTCCGTGTTAACCTCCATGACCCCTCGCCACCACGACCCATGCGTCCCACTACACGCATGGTGATGTCGAGGTGGCAGAACCTGCTTTGCAACCATTGCATTGCAAATGGTCTTATGTAGGGGTGTTCAAATTTGGATATCCGAAAATCCGAAATTTTTTACTTTGAAGTTTTTAAATCGACTAATCGAGATTCGCAATAGAATCGCCTGTTAACTACGTACAACCAACCAAAATAATCCATAATCCTTCAAATAATATGTATACTATAGCGACAAAGTTTAATAATAAAAGAATAAAAACAGAAATAAATACAAAATTTCGGATATCAGATATCTGGAATATCTAAAATTTACTATCCGAATTCGAATTTCGGATATCCAAATATTCGGGTATTCGAATTTTTGACTACTTTTAAATCGGGTTTTCAAATACAAATATTTTTGAACGCCCCTAGTCTTATGGTCAAAATTTGATACGACAGACATCAATTTATAGTATGTAGTTGTCTTCTTGAGTTGTGCACTACCAATTATCATCGTACTATGACGTTGGTCTAAAATTTATTGTTTTTGAAAGAAAAAATTAGTTTAAGAAAACATAACGATTATACCCTTTCGCTTGTAGAATAGACCGTATTTTTTCCATCCATAATTTATTAAAATATGATAAATAGCCTTGATTACCTAGACTTCATAAATTTTATTTTATCTTTATCTTATAAATTATATATAAAAAGCGGATGATGACATCATCAGAATCTCAATTAACCAACTAAGTTCTTTAATCTTGTCCAATTAGCTAAAATTTAGGATGAGATGATGTCATAAATACATATTTTGAATTAAAATTAATTTATTTATTAATTTATCAATATAATTATAATTATTTTAGGTTCCTAAATTCATTAGGAGACTTGCACAAGTAGGATTTTAACTTTAAATAAGTAAGGTAATAAATAAAATATAATCTTAATCTTAATACTTTGTATTTTATTACAATTATTAATTAATATACGCAATCAATTTATTATACTCCTTTCGTGTAAGGACTTTTGAACTTCATTGCATATCTTTTTTAACTCGATAGAATTTATCATATACATAATTCGCGTAATTATAAAAAATCAAATACACATTTGGTGGCCCGTGTGTATACACGGGTTTGATGACTAGTAATAAATATAATATAGGAAGCGGAGTTATGACATTCAATCTTAAAATTGAAGTCCAATTAACCAATCAGAATTCTATATTTATTATTTTATTATTATTTATTTCTAATTCGATATATAGTTTAATAAAACAACATCCATCTTTTCAAAGACACTTTATATTAGTATAAAGGTAGAGTAAGGTTCAAATGAGCACAACAAATTTTTGTGAGAATGAGGGAACTAATAGGATTGCGCCACGTGTCACTAAATTCACTTTCCACCACGTTTTTAATAATTAAATATCTCCCAAACGGTGAGTCGAAAATCCATAAAAATTGCACCATAAAAATCAGCGTTTTATTCTTTTCTATTAGAGATGTGACAAGGTATATTTTCGACGAACTTCTTTTTCCGTTTTTCGGTGGGTTTTGAAAATAACTAACACATGTGATACCAACGAGTAACACATGTGTTATCAGCTAGTGTTACCAGCTATAAACACATGTGATACCAGGGAGTAACATATGTGATACCTAGAAATATGAATACATGTTATATTATCAAACATCAACAAACACCCTTATAAAGTGTTTAAGGGTTTTCTTTAATGCCTTAAACAATTAGAGATCAGAAATGACACAATTGCCCCTACTTACACCTTAAAAGACAAAAGTGTCCATACTTAATTTTGAAAATAACTTACTCCATAGAGAAAATTACCTCAATAGACCAGTCAAACATCGATTTTCACTAAATGAACCATGTCAGCGTTTTTTTCGTTTCTAGACCCACAAATCGCCGAATGCCCAAAAGATTCCGGCGATCCGGCGATTCCTAGTTTTACACAATACTATTGCGACACGTGGCCTGATATTTCACCGAATTCCCCCACAATCGTCGGTCCCTCACTTCCTCGCCTACCTACCACCTGTAAATAAGAAATCGCCGAATTCCCCAAAACATTCGGCGATTGACGATAATTTTGAAAAATCGATTTTCGAGCCAATCCATCTTATCCCTCCGCGTCTCTCTCTCTCTCTCTCTCTTTCCCATTCAACTCCATTCCGGCGATTTCCCTTCCAGCGATTTCCGGTGAATCACCTCCCTTTGCCGTCACCTTGTTGTCTGACCTTCCGGCGTTTTTCGGCTATGTTCGAGCCAAACAAGCTTTTTCCCCATTTTTCAACATTGTAAAGCTCTGTGTTCTTCTTCTCTTCTAGAACCGGCGACGGCTAACACACACCTCGGCGAACAAGAAATAATTTTCTTTCGATGGCGACCACACACCTCCGGCGTGCATGAACACACACCATTCAGTCAAGATCGGCCTTGTAAGGTAAAAGTTTGACTCTATTTGTTGAATCTGATGTACTTGCTAAGTGTAAATGTATGATTACAAGATGTGATCTGTAGGTTACCAAAGTGTGCATGCTTTTACGTATATAGTGTACATGTTTTTTACCAAAATGTGTCGTGTAGTTATAAAGTGTGATGTATGTAAGATTTCATAAAAAATTGAGTTCTTAGATCTGTGCATAATAGTAATGGTGTTAACTTGTTATTTGTTAGAGAGACAACTACCTACTATGCGCCAATGTGAAGTTGTTTTATTATTCGAAATTATTGCAAGTAAACCGATATGATGATGCTATGGTAGTCGTTGGATTATGTCATCGCCGAATCGTGAGAAGTTGGGATAAGGCTTCTACTATGGTGGCAATACTCGGTATGTCTTTGTTAAGGAGTACTAGTGTGACTATTAGTCTAATGTCCAAGCTGCTTTTGTTATCAACCTACTAGGGTAATCTTAATGACCATGGTGTTTGGATTTGTGTTTTGGAACTAGTTATATAATTGGCTATATAAAATCTTTGTATAAACTGATTCTGTTTCTAATCATCTGATTATACCAGTCTTAACATTAACTATAGAACTAAATGTATATGCCTGAAACATGATGTTTTGTTTATCGCTTCTTTGAACTTAATTAAGTGACTTTTACTAAAGTTTTTAAGTAATCATATCTTTTCAAAACAGGCAAACATCTTAGTATAAATATTCAAATGACATTAGTACACACTGTTTTATATTTTTTTACAACTGATTATGTAATTCTGATTTATTCAATATGGCATAACCACTTACAAAATGCACATCGGTGAGCTTAAGTGATTAATATATAACCACAACTCATCGTTACCCGGTATTCTTTTTAAAATGGCAGACTATTCTAACCAGGAAGAACACAATCACGGGACTCCAATACAGAGATGACCGTACCATCTCGTGTCTTGAACACAATAGGTAACACAAAGTGACGACAATTTAAAGAACTGATATGCACTTAAAGGTGGCAAAATGGGTGGGCAGGTTTGGGCTGGGTATAGGATGTATTTGGATAAAAATGGTGAAAATGGTTCTGAAAGAAATTACCCCAACCCCATATTTCCCATTTTGTATAATTGGACCATTCATTGACTCTACTGGGGAAAATAATGTTGTAAGTAAATTAGGTATACTGAAAGAGTCTTCAATTGACCTGCTCTATTGGTATGGAAGTAAATTCAGACAGACTTTAATATATGACTTAAATTTGCAATATAATCACAACACATACTTAGGTATCTTTTAATCCTTCTTTTTGTAGGACTCCTACTACCTGTTATAACTGCGAGCATTTATAAGATGACTATGAGATGGGGTCAAGAATGAAAACAGTAAGTTTTCTAAACCAATTTCCTTCTATTCTATATATAATTACAGTATAGAAGTTTGTAAATTAGTTAATGTGCATGTTAAGTACTATTATGCGGATGTGATTGTGAAGAGTAGATTTGAAATTCTTCGCGATATAGAGAAGAAGGTGAAGGAAATACGTGGATGTTATCCAATATTTCGTAAAACGTGCTATGGTCAAATATGGTTAAGTACGAAGGAACATAGTTTACAACCATAGTTGCTGCATTTTATGCTTTTGAACCTTTCTGTGGTGAATAAAGGTAAACAGGAATTGGTTTTTCATGTCGTCGGTCAAACATTACATTTTGGGCCAGAGGAATTTTGTTTGATTTCTGGGATGAAGTTCGGTGTTTTATCGCAAATACCTGGAATTGGAGGCGGTTCGTTTAGAGAGAGAGTATTCGGGCACGGGAGGGTTTTGACACAAAACGTGTTTGTGCGTGATCTCCATCACACTTTTACCCACCTACTTGATCGGTATACACCACATGATGTTGTGCGAATTTTCTACTAGAGCTGTTGCAAGTTGGATTTGTTGATGGGGATAATGATGTTGTTGTTGACAATGAGTTACTACGGTTGGTTGAAGATTTGGATGACTGGGATAAATTTCCATGGGGTTCATACGTTTGGCGTCGCACGTACGAGTCACTTAGTGAGGATATGAATAGCCGACTGAGGTATGATCCGAAGGGTGAAAGACCACCGTAGTATTCACTTAGAGGTTTCATGTTCGCGTTTAAGGTAGTAAATCATTGCACTAATTTTTAAGACTTCGTTAAAAGTGAAACTGTAATAGTCTGCTTAAATTTTTGTATATATATATATATATTTTAGACCGCCGAAGTATTCATTTATTGATTCTTAGTTTTCATCTTCTCCTTAGTGATATAGGTAACCCTACGTATTTGGAGTACTTAAGCTGTCATCTGTTTTGTTAAATGCATGATATATGTGTATGATTCATCAAGATTAGTTGCGTTCAACATCCATTTGTATGCGGGGAGTTCTACATATATATGTATCTATATTTGATTAATTAAATATTTGTTGGTTAAAAGTTACTCTAAAACTAATTACTTAATAAGTTTGTATATTTTTATTTAATAGATATGGATTTTAGAAGTACTACCGTACTGCAGCTTGTTTCATGTGAAAGATAATACTTTCTGTGACACCCGGTCAAAATAACCCAAAATTGGGTACCAATTTAAACTTTAATTATTCGTACTCGGTAAGAATCAAAAACAAAGTATTCGGATAATATATATAAATATATATGTAACACGAAATGATTATTTAATAATCACAACGCGAACAAATCTGAAACCACACAGAAAACATAAAAAATAAAAGTTGTCCCAAAACATCTCCAAATAGAATATTATTATCAGAAATAATATTACGGTACTCGGAAAATTTGTAAAACTCTTTTTGGGTAATTAAAACTATCCGTAAGTTCAAAGTGAAACAACGATATAATTTAGTATCACACTAAAAGTATTTTTGTGAAATACTTCGAATAAAAACTTATACGATTTCAATTTTAGAAATTTATCGTTTGAAAACATTTTTACTAAATAACGATCGGATACCAAATCATGGGTCAAAATACCACGAAACGGATCAAGCTCGGGCCAACCACCTCCAATAATTGGAGATGGCCGACCCATTCATTCATTTCATCTATCTCACTCTCGGCTCTCTTCTTCCTCTTGAATTTTCCTTCCAAATCAAAAACAACAACAATAATATTAACAACAACAAGATCAGCAGCAGCAATAAGCATCATCATCATCACCATCTTCATCATCTTCTCCGTCTTCATCATCACCATCATCATTCGGTCATCATTTTAATTGTAAGGAATCGTCCACTTTTTCTTTAATGTTTTGTGTTTAAAATACTTATATCATCATGCTTTAGTGTTCTACAAACTGATTATGTCCAAAATCGAACCCCAAATAGTTGTATTTAAAATTTTTGCTTGAACAGCCCCTGAAACAGCACCAGGTCTCGACGGATCTCCATTTTGATCCGGCAGTTCTCCATTTGGGTTTGGCGGATCTCCATCTCCATTTTGATCCGGCAATTCTCCATTTGGGTTCGGCAAATCCCTATCTCCATTTTGATCCGGTGATCTCCATTTTGATCCGGCGGATACAAGTCAAAACAGAACGCATTTTTCATAAAGTATCGGTTTTATACACTCACGGATATTTGAAAACAATACGATTAAGCAAACACGATAATAATATTTTCATAAATCATTATTTCAAACTATCACCAACGGGCCGTATTTATTTTCACAAACTTTAAACGGAAATACAAAGTTAAACACTTGGACATCATCAAATCGGATAAGCATTGAAACAGAGATATATTAAACAATCTAAATTAATTATTCAAAAATCTTGCGTGTTTAGGAGACTAGGAGACTTCGGGGATTGTTTATTCCACGTCGGATACATACATTGCTCGGATTGACTCAGGTGAGTCTCACAGCCCCATTTTTACTGTTTTTAAATATTGGAGGTGAGATACAATGCTTACTTGTTTTCGTGATCATATGTTATTTGATTAGTTAATTTGATTATTAACTCATGGAATTAAATGATTATTTAATTCAGTTAACTATATTAGTTACATTGTTTGGCTACCATTATTTGGTCTTGATTTTCATTGTTCGAGTATTGCACAAGTGTTTTAATTCGGGAAAGTCCTCATCATGTATGGTTCATTAACTTAATAAGGCGATGTTACTAAAAGATAGATCTATCATGGGAGTGACGTCCCCGTCCAGGTTGCTAGCTACAACCAAGTTAAAAACGGGCATTTTAGTAATTGTTATGGGTGTTGACACCGTTCGGGAGGCAGAAAATCGGGTTAGGCCTTGAACCATAGCTTAGTGCAATGCAAAATCATAATAGAACATTGTTCAAAAACCTGCGTTGGTTTGTTCAATGTTACGAAACCTGCGTTGGTTTCACCCTTGTTTAATTTCATGTTGTTCAAAAATCTGCGTTGGTTTAAATCATTGTTTAGTGACCTTATTTGGTTAAAAATCATTGTTTGAGTAAATTGCTTAAATCATTGTTCATTTATAACATTTTATTATCGTCAGATAATCATATTGATCACATCAATGTTCATGTTAAACCTGTGAGATTCACCAGCTTTATAGCTGACCTTTTTAGTGTTGTATTCTCAGGTGCTCAACAGTAGGATGGTCCGCAGGATACGCTAGTTAGTACGAGTCGCATGCTTACAAACATATGAAGATTTTCTTGCATTATATTTTGTTAAACGTTATGTATTAAAATCTTCGAAACTCATTTTGCGAACTCACTAGTATATTATAAACGTTTGACTTATGACTTTAAAACATTGTACTACTTTTGTAATATATTATAAACGTCTCATGTAGAGTCGTTTGCTTGTACTTTGGTGCTTTGATTATTGATTAGTCACACCCAAATCGTCGCTTCCGCAAACCATAAAATAGGGGGTGTGACAGATTGGTATCAGAGCCTAAGGTTATAGTGAACTAGGTTGCATGTAGTGGGCCTAGACTATGACCGTTAGGCAGTATTTCTCATTAGGTATAACTGGTTCAGGGATTACATCATACGAATTTAATTTAACATAGCGTAGCTAACTATGTACAATTAAACAAAGATGATGTAAGATCTGAAAGGGGTTATATTGAAAAGGAATGCATTAGTAGACTCTGATTACGAGAGAACCGGGACTCATAATTGTTTTGTGCTAGACACAACTAGGTGGATATATGTACGTATATATGGTATATACATATACAAATTGGCTATTATATATATATATATATATATGAGTAGGCCATCACTGTTGGATAAAATACTTGATATACATGTTGATTTGTTATCACTTAGATAATTTTGGTTCAGTTATCACTTAAATGATCTTGTTTGGTTAACACTTAGGTGATCTAATTCGGTTAACACTTTGGAGATATAATTCAGTAATATGATCGGTATATATATAATATATATAACACTCGGGTAATTGGAAATATACCTGGTATACATGTTAATAGGCCTCGGACACAGGATATACTATAGGTTATTGTATGTATAATTGTAGGCCTCGGATACTCGGAAACACTCACTGTTCGGATGTTGATTTAGGTTTCGTGTCTACCCAGTTTAGACCACTATTAGAGACTAAATCGCTTAAGGTAACCAGATACACTATAGGACTTACCGGTTGTAAGTGGATTGAATCAGGAAAATAGTACCGGTATGCACCCTAGTTTTAGAGGGTCATCTTTTCAATGTAGACTTACCCCGGTAGAGTTAGAAAAGTTTTGACATCATAGTCGGCACATCAATTTTCAAAAAAAATCATAGTTCACTTGTCTTATTGCTCATTTGGGATTAGTATTCCCCAAACAGATTGAAATATTTTCTTATCAAACTTTAACTCCTGTAATCTTCTGAACCTACTCGTTAAAAGATACTTTCATACATTTTGACGAAGCAAAACTCTAACACGTTTCAAAGATCAGGTTTTCAGCAAATTTTTAGTAAATGGGTAATTTTCAATGTTTTGCGAATGATACAAATTCCAACATATTTTGAGTAATCCCAAACTGTTAACAAATGGAAGAAATTCAAACTAGACTTCTTCTTAAGAAATTTTGCAAACAGAATTTTTAAGGCCTTTTTGCCAACAAGAGTTTCAACCGAGCTTTTATCGACTCAAGTTTTCAATGGACTTCGAATTTTCAACAGACTTTCGCCATCATAGTTTTTCTAACAAATGTATTTTAATAAAAAAAAAATTACGAAAATCTCAAAGTTTCAAAACCATGTAACCTTGTTTATAACACCCAACTTTATAAAAATCTCAAACTCCGAATGGTTAACAAAATTTCTCAGTATACAATGACATCTTTGCTCCTGTAAGACAATTTACCAAAACTTGAGTGAGGACGCGGGTGTTCTCATTCTTAGACGGCCTAACTATCCTTGTGATTTCTTACTTTACTGAATCTAAATTGTTACTTGCCATATACAGTAGGGGTACAATCGGTTTTGCAAATGGTGGTTATTCGGATTAAGCGGTGTAATACATAATTACATCCATCATTGAGATTGTGAACTTGGGTATCATCACTAATAGACATCGAGATACACACATGATCGGATAAATATTACTTGTTGTTTGATGTACTTTATGATTTCCCTAGATTCGGAGTGCTCGATAGAATTAGGGAAAAGCAATAGCTTAGTTTCTAAAAGTTTCTATGCGAGACGAGGTTTAGCACATATGTATAGGAATAACACATCCTACGCTGTTTTGTACCGGAAGACGTACCAGTTAAATCTTTATATCGTGGGTAACATCCCACGTTAAACTAAATTTTGGATAACCTTCCACGTTAAACTAAGTTTTGGGTAACATCCCATATAAAACAAATTTGTGCTAAACTATCTCGTTTCCATATGAGACTGATAGGGTCTAGGTTATGCATGTTGTATGGTAGGAGACAGAAAGATTTACAAAGTTCGGTGAACTATAAGTTCAATTCATTGTTAACCTCAACAACACAGACCAACCCTGTCGTGAAGACAATGGTCGTGTGAATATCGGAAATCTTACTATCAATTCTCCTAAATGATCAGTAGAGTTTAGTTCGGAATAATAGATCGGTAGTTACTCTAAACTCTAAGAACACGTAAGGACTCACTGAATTCGGTGGATTAGTCATCCAAAACAAAGTAATACTCGCTAATACGGGACGACCTGGTCATGTTGACATAACGGTCGGGTAGAATTCGGACCTCTCCATTTCTTAAGTAATCGGTAGGTCAAAACCTAACAAGGGGAGAGGACATGGATAAATTGGATGTCTTAGTATTAGACATAACGCATAGTCGGCATTAGTAACACGCGAGCATAAGTTACAAATGAATTTCGGGACGAAATTCTCCTAACAAGGGGAGAATGTGACACCCGGTCAAAATAACCCAAAATTGGGTCCCAATTTAAACTTTAATTATTCGTACTCGGTAAGAATCAAAAACAAAGTATTCGGATAATATATATAAATATATATGTAACACGAAATGATTATTTAATAATCACAACGCGAACAAATCTGAAACCACTCAGAAAACATAAAAAATAACAGTTGTCCCAAAACATCTCCAAATAGAATATTATTATCATAAATAATATTACGGTACTCGGAAAATTTGTAAAACTCTTTTTGGGTAATTAAAACTATCCGTAAGTTCAAAGTGAAACAACGATATAATTTAGTATCACACTAAAAGTATTTTTGTGAAATACTTCGAATAAAAACTTATACGATTTCAATTTTAGAAATTTATCGTTTGAAAACATTTTTACTAAATAACGATCGGATACCAAATCACGGGTCAAAATACCACGAAACGGATCAAGCTCGGGCCAACCACCTCCAATAATTGGAGATGGCCGACCCATTCATTCATTTCATCTATCTCACTCTCGGCTCTCTTCTTCCTCTTGAATTTTCCTTCCAAATCAAAAACAACAACAATAATATTAACAACAACAAGATCAGCAGCAGCAATAAGCATCATCATCATCACCATCTTCATCATCTTCTCCGTCTTCATCATCACCATCATCATTCGGTCATCATTTTAATTGTAAGGAATCATCCACTTTTTCTTTAATGTTTTGTGTTTAAAATACTTATATCATCATGCTTTAGTGTTCTACAAACTGATTATGTCCAAAATCGAACCCCAAATAGTTGTATTTAAAATTTTTGCTTGAACAGCCCCTGAAACAGCACCAGGTCTTGACTGATCTCCATTTTGATCCGGCAGTTCTCCATTTGGGTTTGGCGGATCTCCATCTCCATTTTGATCCGGCAATTCTCCATTTGGGTTCGGCAAATCCCTATCTCCATTTTGATCCGGTGATCTCCATTTTGATCCGGCGGATACAAGTCAAAACATAACGCATTTTTCACAAAGTATCGGTTTTATACACTCACGGATATTTGAAAACAATATGATTAAGCAAACACGATAATAATATTTTCATAAATCATTATTTCAAACTATCACCAACGGGCCGTATTTATTTTCACAAACTTTAAACGGAAATACAAAGTTAAACACTTGGACATCATCAAATCGGATAAGCATTGAAACAGAGATATATTAAATAATCTAAATTAATTATTCAAAAATCTTGCGTGTTTAGGAGACTAGGAGACTTCGGGGATTGTTTATTCCACGTCGGATACATACATTGCTCGGATTGACTCAGGTGAGTCTCACAGCCCCATTTTTACTGTTTTTAAATATTGGGGTGAGATACAATGCTTACTTGTTTTCGTGAGCATATGTTATTTGATTAGTTAATTTGATTATTAACTCATGGAATTAAATAATTATTTAATTCAGTTAACTATATTAGTTACATTGTTTGGCTACCATTATTTGGTCTTGATTTTCATTGTTCGAGTATTGCACAAGTGTTTTAATTCGGGAAAGTCCTCATCATGTATGGTTCATTAACTTAATAAGGCGCGGTTACTAAAAGATAGATCTATCATGGGAGTGACGTCCCCGTCCGGGTTGCTAGCTACAACCAAGTTAAAACGGGCATTTTAGTAATTGTTATGGGTGTTGACACCGTTCGGGAGGCAGAAAATCGGGTTAGGCCTTGAACCATAGCTTAGTGCAATGCAAAATCATAATAGAACATTGTTCAAAAACCTGCGTTGGTTTGTTCAATGTTACGAAACCTGCGTTGGTTTCACCCTTGTTTAATTTCATGTTGTTCAAAAACCTGCGTTGGTTTAAATCATTGTTTAGTGACCTTATTTGGTTAAAAATCATTGTTTGAGTAAATTGCTTAAATCATTGTTCATTTATAACATTTTATTATCGTCAGATAATCATATTGATCACATCAATGTTCATGTTAAACCTGTGAGATTCACCAGCTTTATAGCTGACCTTTTTAGTGTTGTATTCTCAGGTGCTCAACAGTAGGATGGTCCGCAGGATACGCTAGTTAGTATGAGTCGCATGCTTACAAACATATGAAGATTTTCTTGCATTATATTTTGTTAAACGTTATGTATTAAAATCTTCGAAACTCATTTTGCGCACTCACTAGTATATTGTAAACGTTTGACTTATGACTTTAAAACATTGTACTACTTTTGTAATATATTATAAACGTCTCATGTAGAGTCGTTTGCTTGTACTTTGGTGCTTTGATTATTGATTAGTCACACCCAAATCGTCGCTTCCGCAAACCATAAAATAGGGGGTGTGACACTTTCCCAGTACCAAGAGCTATCACTTGGACCCAAAGTAAAGTTTATGATTGGTCGATTTGTGTGGAGTTGGAGAAGAAGTCTACGCAGGTATATGTTCAAAACAATTTGATCACAGATTAATATTTGTTCATTATATGAATTTTTAGTTGTTTACTTTTAATCCGAAATGTTTAATAATACACTTTTTAGGCCAAATATAGACCGAGAGATATCAAGGTGACACCTTTTGAGAGTCAAAGGCCTTGATATCAGGATACGATATGGTTCCTTGAGGTGGATTCATTATTGGCTAAGTTTGAAAGGCGTTTCAATATGGTGGAATCTAAGCAAGCATGGAGCCGCATGGGTTACATGGAATGTGCAACAGCGGCGTTTTGCTAATATCGAGGAATTACTTGAGGTATTTTATCTATGTTATATATAGATGTGTATATAGTTAATGTGTTTTTTGAACTGTTTTGATATTGTTAGACATAATAGGTGTTGTGGAAGAAAGCATATCCGGATTATAACATGTATGCTTTAGAGGTTACAGAAGAAGAGCTTGCGGAATTTTTGTTTGCTGATGAGCGGGTTGTTAGTAAAGAACAGGCAGTTATTAGTAAGGAACCACCATTTGTTACTAACGAACAAGCGTGTACTAGAAAAGCAGAAACTGTGCCATCTCCGGTACAAACGTGGGCCCCAATGGAAGAAATGATTAACAAACCGGTTGGCCAGTGGACAGACGAAGATTTACGTACGTATCTTCAAAGTTGTGCTGATGATGATGATGATGATGATGAAGTGAGTATTTTTTTACTCCTTTATAACTCCTTTTAACTCAGTTTACTTTTAACATCATTTTTTGGTTTAATCATAGCCAATGATAGACGAGGATGCCGGTTCTAATAGCCACAAAGTAATATGCTGAGGCTGTTTTTGAAACCACGGCACGTGAGTTCTATCAACGCGGGGTTGACAATGGAAAATCCGTGGACCATTATTTATTTGTGACAGATTACCCCCACGGGTTGAATTTGGAGTTTTGGGGTAGGCTTCTTAACTTATCTGGGGATGGTTGGCTAGAAACCGATGTATCGTTTTATTTATGTAGTTTTTGTTATATACTAAGTATCGCTTTATTTAAGTATACTATATACATTTCATTGCTCCGCTCTACTGTTGTAGTTCTGTTTATGTCTTTTGGTATGCAAGTATGTGGATGGTGTTTGTCAACCTTTAGTTGGTGTTGTTATTTTCTCCATTTATTGTGCCTTTTTGTTGATAATTATTTAGTCGTTCGGTGCACTCTTTTCTCGTGGCAATTATTTGGTGCACAATTTGTGCGCATAGTTACTTTTGTATATGTAGTATGTAGTAACTTAATTTGTGATGTCTTGTAGCACATTGACATTTGGTCGAATATCGTGGCTTCATCACCCTACAAGGATGAACGGTGTGGCATCCTTCCCATTGATTTCCATTACATATTGCATGATTGTAATAGAATATATGCGTTGGCTAATGGGAGCGAGGGACCTTGTCCTTCTTGGTGGACTCTTAATAGGGTAACTAAAAATGCAATAAACTTAAATGTATTACACATTGCAATGGTTCTTTTAAATTAACGTTTACTGATTTTCAGGTCCTTATTCCATTGAATCAATCTAGTCTGCACTGGATGCTTGCTGAGTTAGACCTCACTTCTTGGAATGTGAAAGTTTATGACAGCAAAATCTCATTTGACCCGACGGAAACAACTTCGAGGATGATGTTCTTGCACGGGATTCACGATAAATTGCAACAACTAATCCCATTTTTTTTGGACAAGCTAAATTACTGGAGTAACGCAAGTGTTGAACGAGTGGATAACTTACAAATTAACTTGCAGTATCTTGGAATCGAGTCCCCTTAACAAACTGATAGCTCTAGTTGTGGGATTTATTTATGTCATTTTGTGGAAAAACGGGCACATCGTCATCCAGTTCATATACAATGCGCCGAAAAGGTCTTTGAAGTTAGATATAGGGAGTATCTCGCTCAGACAATTTATGCCACTCGATGTGGATAAATGATAATTGTAAATTCGCTTTAGAAGTATATATAGTACATATTTATAAATGGTACTAGAAGGTGAACTTTGAAGATATATAAGTAGAGGAAAACACTTAACTCATACATAACAAGAAATACATAATGTTGTAAGAAATAGATACAAGTAATCCTTGATGTTGTTACAGGTACACAACGATGAAAATTAAACATATCATGAAATGTACAACCCAATATTTCATATTTTGAATGCGTACTGATTGACCTAAGTAAACAACCACATAATATTCTAACAAACACATACATGTTCAAACCTTGATGTTGTTATAGGTACACAATGATATACAACCTAACAGGAACCACCTTATAACCTAATATTTGATATTATGAAAGGTTATTGACAAACAACCTAAGAAGACTAGCTAAGAAAACAACCGTCGTCTCGAACTTAAAGGGACATTCTCATTTGCTCCGTTATTCATGTTGCTAGTTGAATCGCCATTAATTGGAGTGACTTTAGTACGAGAGATGTAAACTTCAATCTCTCTGGTCAGTCCTTCACTCTGCAGTAGCATTTCAAATACATCGCCAGCTTCATGATGCAATGCATGGAGTCCGGAATCCAAGCCTACATTACGCTTCTTAAAATAGTAGAATCTAGCTGAAGTGTCATCATAACCTAAATCAGAATGTATCTTATCCATCTGATCAATACAAAAAGTTGCTAAATGTAAACAATCAACATAAGTGACCACACCTATAACACCCTTCATTTTCAAAGCCATTTTTTTTTTAACCGGAAGCGAAAGTCTAACAAACATTAATAATTATACATTATATAATACTCATATTAGTCAATCTATTTCAAAACATCATTTATCATTTTGGGTGTTACATAATTTGAAAGACAACAATGATTTTATAAAATCAAAGATCAGAGTAAACATCGGGTCGTCAAACATTCCATCCAGTCAGCAGCTCCTTGCTCATCCCATAAACTAATCATATCCTGCAAGGAGTGGTAATGTGGGGGATTAGCTCAACGCTAAGTGAATGAACCAATAACCTACAATGCAACCTAGCATAGCAAAACTGTTTACAACTAAGCATCACATAATAAACCAGTTTACAGCAACAGCATCGTAAACACACAATCATTTGTTTACAGCATAAAGCATCGCAAACAAATAACATCCAAGAGGATCGGCGGTCCTTGAGGCGCCCTCATGCCCGGGTGGCCCCCAAGCAACCTCACACCAACTGCAGGCCATTACAGCGGTAAACCGATAGCCTAGGTACTATTTACCCACACAACACAATATTCCTATAACCATCCGTGTACAAGGACCTGTGTTGGCAACTCAATAGTAACCTTAAGCCCAAACCATGTTGACCTATGAAAACACATATGCCCAAAGGCCAGATATCACAAAATCTATATCTATCAAGGCAACATGTCAATCAACAGTTTATAAGCAGTAAAACCACGTTTACCCGTTGTAACCAAATCTGTTACAACTAAGTTACGCTGAAGGTTACAGGTCCACTCACCAACACCTCCGGCGTCCACTCAGTAGTCTAATGTCACTGAGTCTTCTCCATATCTATGAACATTATAAACAATGAGTTAGTAATTAATTCATAACATATAACTCATTTAACTTAATAATGGCAAGTTAGGATAAATCAACAAGTTATAACAACTCCTTTTATGATTACACCATTACCTCAATACTTGTTGTCACTATTATCAATAATCAAGTGGTAATTAATTATCGTATAATAACATGATCATTAACAACTAATAGCAACCCTATATTATTAACTCAAGCTTAAGAGTTTCAATTCTTAAAATACACCTTAAGTTCAAGACTTTCTTCATGAACATATATCCACTTCATCAATTCAAAGTTAGGCTTAAGTTATAATCATGAATTAAACACAAATTAATAACTCTAACATAACCACAAGCTTCAATCCATGAATATTCAACTAAACCCATAACTATCCATATGATTATCTCTTCATTTTTAAACTAAGATTAAGGTTATAATCCACATATAAACATCAACTAACTATCATGCAAGTATTTCAAGCTTCAATTTCAAGTAAATCATGCTAATTCCATCAATTACCCAAAAACCCATTTTGATTACAACTTGTATAACATGATTACTTCATTTCTAGGTTAAATTAATATTACTAACCATCTTATAAACACTTATTAACACTACCTTAACCAATTTCATACTTTAATTTCGGATTAAAGTCATTAACCCATCAAAATCATTATAAACCCTAAAATCACCATAATTATATAATCTAAAGCTTGAATCGTGTTAGTAATCAACAATAACAAGCTAAACTAACAACAATTTCACAAATCAACCCTTAATTTCGGATTAAACTCACTAATTAGTAAAAACCCTAAAAACCCCAATTTCTAGGTTATGGAAAATGAAGAACATGTGATTATACCTTGTTGTGATGATTAAGGAAGCTTGAATCCAAGCTTAGAAGCTTCAATTTGATGATTTCTTCATGTTTTGATTTAGGGTTCTTGGTGTATGTATGCATGTACGTATGTATGTGTGTGTGGGAGAGGAAATAAAACTAATTAATCCATATAGTATACCATTTAAGTGTTACTTTTCATTCCCCGTATTCATTATTGTCTGGAACTTAAAAACCATTTGCGGGGAAATACAATTTTGTTTTACCGTCAACTAAATAAATTTAAAACGAGTAATATTTTAGTATTCACAATAAGTCATTTAACTGTTTGACCTATTATTTTCATAATTATTCACAAGACATTAATTATTTAAAAACACACTTAAATAATTTAATAAATAAAGAAATTATCGATTTCTACTAGGCCCAAAACGAGGATGTTACAAATCTCTCCCCCTTAAAGAGATTTCGTCCTCGAAATCTAATCGCACCTAGTTAACCTATTGTAATAAAATCACGTAAACAATAACTAGTATATGCACACACGACATGTGTGTACATTAATGACCAAGTATCTATGCATCCACATAACCACTAAATGAGTACACATTATAATATACTTACATGGTATATTTTAATTCATCTACTTACACATCAACAGTGTGTATTACAACTTAAATTCACATAAGTCTTGATAAACCTATATAAGCATAACCGCATATATAGCAATAATAATAGTAGTTATAAACACCACCACATGCACATTTGTAATAAAAGTTTAACTCAATTCATAACTAACCATTTAGCTAATAACCATGTATCTCTACTTTTTGCAATTAGTTAAATACTGATTTACGGCTTGTAAATGTAACACCACCAGGTTACATGAAGCCCTATGCTTAGCCATATAAACACTTTGGATCACACAATTACTTAAAATAAGTGAAACACATAATCCTTTATTTTAATCTTAATCAGAAAACTAGCGACATGCTAGGATCTTTAAACCGAATATAAATACTTACATACTTTCCTTTTAATAAAACAACAACAAGGTTTATAAAACTTCAATGCTCATATTCACAATGAGAATTTAATTCAGATCATGTAAGCAATTAACCACATACATCATCCTTAAATGATGAAATATCAATAACCTTATCCATCACAACTATTTATCTTAAGGTCAGTTTTATCAATTGGAACACTATTTGATCCTGTAAAGCCTATTACTTACATGTGTTTCAAACCATACTACTTTAATCCCACCTCTAAAAGCAAGGTAAAAGTTAATTTCCTAAGATAAAATCATAATCTACATAATCACATAGCACCATTCTTAACAGATAATTGCTATTATGCATCAATGGGTACTTGCTATCTCAGCACACGTACCACATTATCAAAATGTGCTAATCATCAACACATTTTCAACAATATTCACATATTTAATCCATTTTAGTCAACCTCTATTTAAACTTATTTCATCACATAACTTTTTCGAATTACAATTTACCACTTTATCTAGCCATTAGATATACAACAACACATAAAATCACATGTAATTCGCACTTAATGATAATAAAATTATCAATTTGTCAATTTTAAACTCTTATTTTATAGACTATTTCGTCTTTCTCATAGGCATAATTTCGCACATTTTTCTAACCATAAACTATCCGGACATGGCAGTCTTTACCTATCCTTTATTACCATGAATGAAGAATCACGTACTCATCTTAACAAGTAGTATAAACAGTTCAAATTCTTCTTTTACCACGTTTCCACATTAAACACTAGTTAAATAGTTTACTACCACCTTATTTTAGCCAATCAATGACTATTTCATAACTGCAGGTCAACATATATTACTTGTTAATTTAAAATCATTTAACTTTATTTGGTACTTAGTAGCCTCAACAACTCCATGTGAAATGGCATAATATGAATACGTTGGCCAGACGTCGTTATATTATGTTAGTCACACTTTATTCTCAGGCCACCTCATACCATCAATATCAATGTAATGGATTTTAAATTCTAACTTATATTACAATAGTGAAATCAACAATTATCATACATACAACAACAATTTTGCAGCAATTATTCAACTATATTTCAAGTTCTTACACTATTCCACTTATCATATAATTTGGCAAATATATATACAACACAGACATGCAACCTCGTTTTCACTAGGTTAATATCATATGTGAAAGGTCTAACACAATGCATCAATCAACCCTTATACTACCTGATTCAATATCAATCATTAGTCACATCACTTACTACTTATAGTACCTTCAATACTAAATATTTTATCAATACCTTATGTAATACTCTGCATATTCTCTTCAATCTATACTTCTTTAGTTGTAATATAAGTAAACAATTTATATCACACATGTACATTATTACTCTACTGTCAAATATCAATAAGTATAGACTTATATATTCCTTCCAAACTCTACAAATACTTATTTTTTACCCATTTCTAATATTTTAGATGATTCAATTACTTCATTCTACCTCACTTAATCCATATAACTCAAGGATTTAAATCACCAACAACAACAGTTGGCCACAATCAACAATACGAAGAATACACAGCTTGAAAATAACTTATACTCAATAAAATATGAGGACCTCTTAAAACAAGTTATAACATCATATTTAGTCATAGGAATGACCCCTGGGTTCAAAGAAACAAAAACCCAATTTAAATCGTAAGTCAAAACTTCAAAATAAGGTCCGAAAAACAATAAAATGCCATTTTCGGGCCCCAAACGACCCCGAAGTGCCCAAAACTGCCAGGGCTCATAGCATAGCAATGAGCTTTGACCGTTGGGCCGTTTCCGAGTGACCCTGAAAATTTCGTCTTAATCGGACACCGAAATTTTCTAAAAATTTTTCTACGTCAAGTATTACGTCGAACGTCGCAAATTTTTTTTTTTTTTTTTTTTTTTACTTACTAACTAATGCGATCCAGGAAAATAGGTCAGGATCGCGTTCCCTAGTGATAAACATTCTGTAACCAAATTAGGCATGCAAACGCGATCCGGAAAAGAAAGCAGGATCGCGTTCCCAAGATGAAACGCATCTGACCCCGAAATACACACACAAACGCGATCCGGAAAAATGGCTGGGATCGCGTTCCCAAGCACAAAATAATCTGTGACAAAATTTCACGTACGAACGCGATCCGGAGAAATCATTGGGATCGCGTTCCCAAGAAGGAATTTGAGTTTCAGCAAAATTCAAATTTTTAGCCAATTTCAATCGTGTATAACTTTTTACTCGTTTAGAGTTAGACTCTAAAATTTTGCAGGCACGTCCACTATGCCAAAATGAAACTTTCCCTTTTTACACTTTTTCAATTTACACGTTTTACGAGAAAACGGACGTACGACTCATTTTTGACCATTTTCGACCATTTTGGTTGACACGCTATATTTCAAACGACTTGGTTTCTGACTTCCACCTTTTGCCAACATGTTTCTATATACATTAGTGACGTGTGGGTATATTCGTCACCTACAAACACTCATTTTACATTGTTTTGACACGTTGACCCGTTTAGGGGTCCAAATGGACAATTTTTACCAATTTCATTCATAATGACCACATTAACACTTTCAATCCACATTTTATCTATACTTATGACTTTAAGTCACCTTAAAAGTCATCATACACAAACCACATCAAGTTTTAGCCGTTTTATCACTAAATGACCCATTTGGGCACTTAAATGACCCGTTTGGGTTTATGACCATATAATCACTATTCTATCGCCCATACCACATGCCTTTGACTAATTTAAGTCAAACCCAACCATTATCACAATGAGTGGTATAACATAACCTTAAAACATCACTTTCACATATTACCATCATATTTACACAAATTTACAACAAGTATTCAACATTGACCTTTCCTAAACTTGTCAATACATATCAAAACATCGTTGATCACTTTGACTTTTCAGGTCAAACACACACCTTCCAATCTATGTACGCTTTCTAATTTAACCCACCACATGACTTTAAACATCTTACTTGAGGTATACCATCACCTCATTAATTTCATTATGGAAAGTTTTATCAATTCAATCTATCAAGATTTATTACTAAGCACATAATCAACTATGCTAAACACATAGGCAAAATCAACTTACTCATAAATGAGAATTCATATCAATCTGATTCAATTTATCTTACTAATCATAGTCATCATAGTAAGTAAACAATTCAAACTTATTTAATTTAAACAAGCTTATAGAGAATTACCTGATGCTTTTACACCAACGAACATAGAGGAATCATTGAGAATACCAGTCGGTTACTCATGTTCCTCCTTCTCTGCATTCAAACACAATCTCACATCTTGTTAAGTGTTAGTACATATCCTTCTACCCAATTCTCATGCAACAACTAACCCCACCTTCTGGAATTTTTGACTTTACACAAATCTAGATTTGGGATTGAACACCATACAATGTTCAATTCACCCAAACCTATGCTCTGATACCAATTTATAACACCCTTCATTTTCAAAGCCATTTTTTTAAACCGGAAGCGAAAGTCCAACAAACATTAATAATTATACATTATATAATATTCATATTAGTCAATCTATTTCAAAACATCATTTATCATTTTGGATGTTACATAATTTGAAAGACAACAATGATTTTATAAAATCAAAGATCAGAGTAAACATCGGGTCGTCAAACATTCCATCCAGTCAGCAGCTCCTTGCTCATCCCATAATCTAATCATATCCTGCAAGAAGTGGTAATATGGGGGATTAGCTCAACGCTAAGTGAATGAACCAATAACCTACAATGCAACTTAGCATAGCAAAACTGTTTACAACTAAGCATCGCATAATAAACCAGTTTACAGCAACAGCATCGTAAACACACAATCATTTGTTTACAGCATAAAGCATCGCAAACAAATAACATCCAAGAGGATCGGTGGTCCTTGAGGCGCCCTCATGCCCGGGTGGCCCCCAAGCAACCTCACACCAACTGCAGGCCAATACAGCGGTAAACCGATAGCCTAGGTACTATTTACCCACACAACACAATATTCCTATAACCATCCGTGTACAAGGACCTGTGTTGGCAACTCAATAGTAACCTTAAGCCCAAACCATGTTGACCTCTGAAAACACATATGCCCAAAGGCCAGATATCACAAAATCTATATCTATCAAGGCAACATGTCAATCAACAGTTTATAAGCAGTAAAACCACGTTTACCCGTTGTAACCAAATCTGTTACAACTAAGTTACGCTGAAGGTTACAGGTCCACTCACCAACACCTCCGGCGTCCACTCAGTAGTCTAATGTCACTGAGTCTTCTCCATATCTATGAACATTATAAACAATGAGTTAGTAATTAATTCATAACATATAACTCATTTAACTTAATAATGGCAAGTTAGGATAAATCAACAAGTTATAACAACTCCTTTTATGATTACACCATTACCTCAATACTTGTTGTCACTATTATCAATAATCAAGTTGTAATTAATTATCGTATAATAACATGATCATTAACAACTAATAGCAACCCTATATTATTAACTCAAGCTTAAGAGTTTCAATTCTTAAAATACACCTTAAGTTCAAGACTTTCTTCATGAACATATATCCACTTCATCAATTCAAAGTTAGGCTTAAGTTATAATCATGAATTAAACACAAATTAACAACTCTAACATAACCACAAGCTTCAATCCATGAATATTCAACTAAACCCATAACTATCCATATGATTATCTCTTCATTTTTAAACTAAGATTAATGTTATAATCCACATATAAACATCAACTAACTATCATGCAAGTATTTCAAGCTTCAATTTCAAGTAAATCATGCTAATTCCATCAATTACCCAAAAACCCATTTTGATTACAACTTGTATAACATGATTACTTCATTTCTAGGTTAAATTAATATTACTAACCATCTTATAAACACTTATTAACACTACCTTAACCAATTTCATACTTTAATTTCGGATTAAAGTCATTAACCCATCAAAATCATCATAAACCCTAAAATCACCATAATTATATAATCTTAAGCTTGAATCGTGTTAGTAATCAACAATAACAAGCTAAACTAACAACAATTTCACAAATCAACCCTTAATTTCGGATTAAACTCACTAATTAGTAAAAACCCTAAAAACCCCAATTTCTAGGTTATGGAAAATGAAGAACATGTGATTATACCTTGTTGTGATGATTAAGGAAGCTTGAATCCAAGCTAAGAAGCTTCAATTTGATGATTTCTTCATGTTTTGATTTAGGGTTCTTGGTGTATGTATGCATGTACGTACGTATGTGTGTGTGGGAGAGGAAATAAAACCAATTAATCCATATAGTATATCATTTAAGTGTTACTTTTCATTCCCCGTATTCATTATTGTCTGGAACTTAAAAACCATTTGCGGGGAAATACAATTTTGTTTTACCGTCAACCAAATAAATTTAAAACGAGTAATATTTTAGTATTCACAATAAGTCATTTAACTGTTTGACCTATTATTTTCATAATTATTCACAAGACATTAATTATTTAAAAACACACTTAAATAATTTAATAAATAAAGGAATTATCGATTTTTACTAGGCCCAAAACGAGGATGTTACAACACCATCTTCATAAGTCCTATTATGAGGATTGGAAAACCTTCCATAGTGGTGAAGTTTGATAGAGAACAAATAAGGATCAGCACCTGTATTTAAAAAATTAGTATCCCGTAAAAATAAATATATGGTTTATCATCATCATTAAAAACATGTTTACTTACGATATATGTTAGCAACTAATTTAGGCTCATTCGGCGATCTTAAGATGTGGCCGTATTTGCTGTTTTCCATTTAGTGAACAAATGTGGGGACTAAATGAGTGTTCTTTTGAAGTTTATATAGTAAAATGAGGGTCTCTTTAAGTTGTACTTGTAAAGGGTCCGAAAATGTCTCCTTAAAGATGTGTTGTCTTGCCATATGTACGAATATCTCGCTTTAAAGCATGAGTGGTCTTATCATCTGAACGGAATTCTCTCGTTTGATTATGCATTTTGCCGTACGTTGTACGAAATTATCGCTTTAAAGCATGAGTTTCTTGTCATTTGTACGAAATTCTGGCTTTTGGTCATGATTTCTGTTGTACGTTGTATGCAACGTACTATGTCTCTTGATTATGTCTGTGATGTACGCGGTACGAAACTAACGCTTTAAATCTCACTTGTCTTGTCATTTGTACAAAATATTCGCCTTAAATATCACTGGTCTTGTCAATTGTACGACAATCTCGCCTTAAAGATGGTTCATCTTTTCATTTCTACGAAAATCTCGCTTTAAAGCATGGGTTGTGTAGTCATTAGTACGAGATATTCCCTTTAAATGTGACTTGTCATGTGCCTAGTGCGTGTATCTCTCGCTTGAACGTAGAATATAAACACACAAAGGATCAGTTTTCGTTCGTTGATCACTTTATTTTATATTTTGTCAATATAATTTACTGCTTTAATATCATTTGTCTCTGGGCCTATGGAACCGACGGTCGTTACAATTGATGTCTTTTACAGTGGCGTGCTTAGATTCGACTACAAGTCATATGATAATGGTATGAAAGAAACATTCGATATTGATGTCGCTGAGTATAATTTAAAAAAGTTGTGGCGGTTTTTAAAAGAAAAAATTTGCAATACTACTTTTGATGAAGTATTGTACTGTGAGCAAGACAAAATCGAAATTGATGGTGCTCGTTTTCTGTTGTGGGATGAAACTTGGGTAGAGGTAAAAAAAGAGGCTCAGAATTCTGGCAAACGAATTGAGCTATACCTTATAGAGATGAATGAAGAACTTGGCGTTCATCAGAGTGACTTGATAGTGATGACAGCAACACTCGTTTCTTAAGACATTTTCCCAATGGCACTAACTCTCCGTAATGCAAATGACGGCTATTTTTCAGCATGATGTAACATAGGTTTCTAATTATTGTTACGTGTTTTAATTATTGGTTATTTGATGCATGTCTTAATTATGGTCTTAACTATGTAATGTATTGTTTTAATTAGGTAATGTATGGTCTAATTATGTAATGTATGCTTTACAATGATTTATGGTTAATTGTGTTTTTAAGTATAGTTTAGTGTGTTTTTAAAATTGTATTATCTTGTGTACCAAAATGTCGCTTTATATTTGACTTTTCTTAGCACAAGTAAGAAAATGTCACCTTAAAGATTAGTAGTCTTGACATAACTCATACATAACAACAAATACATAATATTGTAACAAACGCATACAAGTAATCCTTGATGTTGTTACCGGTACACAACGATAAACAACCGAACAGGAAAAGTACGACCTAATACTTGATATTATACATGCGTAACGACAAACAACCTAAGCAAGCTACCTAAGCAAACAATCTTCTTCTCGAACTTGAAGGGCCATCCTCATTTGCTCCGTTATTCATGTTGCTAGTTGAATCGCCATAAAGTGGAGTGACTTTAGTACGTGAGATGTAAACTTCAACCTGTCCGGTCGTCCCTTCAGTTTACAGCAGCATTTGAAATACATCATCATCTTCATGATGCAATGCATGGAGTCCGGAATCCAAGCCCTCATTACGCTTCTTAAAATAGTAGAATCTAGCTAAAGTGTCATCATAACCTAATTCAGAATGTATCTTATCCATTTGATCAATACAAAAAGTTGCTAAATGTAAACAATCAACATAAGTGACCACACCATCTTCATAAGTCCTATTAGGAGGATTGGAAAACCTTCCATTGTGGTGAAGTTTGATGGAGAACAAATAAGGATCGGCACCTGTAAATTAGTATCCCATAAAAATAAATATATGGTTTAACATCACCATTAAAAACATGTTTACTTACGATATATGTTAGCAACTAATCTAGGCTCATTCGGCGATCTTAAGATGTGGCCGTATTTGCTGTTTTCCATTTAGTGAACAAATGTAGGGACCAAATGGGTGTTCTTTTGAAGTTTATATAGTTAATTTTTCTCTTTAAGTTGTACCTGTAAAGTCTACGAAAAAATCGCCTTAAAGATGAGTTGTCTTGTCAGTTGTTCGCCTTAAAGATGAGTTGTCTTGTCAGTTGTTTGAAAATCTAACTTTAAAGCAGGAGTTGTCTTGTCATATGTATGAAAATTTCGCTTTCAAGATGAGTTGTCTTGTCATTTGTACGAAATTTTCGCGTTAAACCATGAGTTGTCTACTCATATGTACGAAATTCTCGCTTCATAGTTGAGTTGTCTATTCAAGTTTACGAAATTTTCGCTTTAAAGCTGAGTAGACACCTTGGTTGTACGTTTTTATTGCTGGAAAGTTGACATGTAATAATATTATATAAATGACTATAAATACCTTACTTATCTCGTTATTTCATCATCCAATTATTTGCTCCTTCAATCAAAGGGTAAAACAATGCAACTGATTGAGCTTAGTGTGTTCTATGGTGGAGAACTTCGTTATGACAATAAGTCATACGATAATGGTGTGAAACAAACAATCGTCGATTTTGATGTTACTGACTATGATATCAGTAAGTTGTTTTCCTATCTTAAGGAAAATATAAATTTCACTTTTAGTGATGTATACTATTGTGAAGCCGGCAATATTGAAAATGATGGTGCTCGTATGCTTATTTCGGATGAAAAATGGAACAAAGTGGTAAAACATGCAAAAGAGTGTTGTCAAGGTATTGAGTTATATCTTGTATTTATGGATGAAGAACCTTATTTGCATGTCACTGACTCCGATAGTGATGACAGCAACGCACATTACTATCGATGAACGTCCCGAATACGAAATGACATGTCATGCAAATCAAAATTATCTTTCATTTGTTGGCATGTATGTTACAATTGTTTTGTAATGTGTTTTTAATTAAAATCTTGCTTTCGATTATGATTTGTGTTGTACGTTGTACGAAATTATCGTTTTCTATATGCCTTGTCTTGTCATTTGTATGCCATTTTCACTTTCGATTATGATCTGGGTTGTACGGTGTACGAAATTATGCCTTTACATATGGCTTGTATTGTCATTTGTACAAAAATCTCGTTTTGGATTATGATTTGTGGCGTACGTTGTACTAAATAATCGCTTTTTAAATGAGTTGTCTTGTCATTTGTACAACATTCTCGCTCTTGACTATGATTTGTATTGAGCGGTGTACCAAATTATGGATTAAATATGACTTGTCTTGTCATTTGAACGAAATTCTCGCCTACGATTATGATTAGTGCTTTACGTTCTACGAAATAATCGCTTTTTCAATGACTTGTCTTGTTATTAATACGAAAATCTCGCTTTTGATTATGCTTTGTGGTGTACGTTGTACTAAATAATCGCTTTTTAAATGACTTGTCTTGTCATTTGTACAACATTCTCGCTCTTGACTATGATTTGTATTGTGCGGTGTAACAATTATGGATTAAATATGACTTGTCTTGTCATTTGTACGAAATTCTCGCCTACGATTATGATTTGTGCTTTACGTTCTACGAAATAATCGTTTTTTCAATGACTTGTCTTGTCATTTGTACGAAAATCTCGCTTTGGATTATGATTTGTGGTGTACGTTGTACTAAATAATCGCTTTTTAAATGACTTGTCTTGTCATTTGTACAACATTCTCGCTCTTGAATATGATTTGTATTGTGCGGTGTACCAAATTATGGATTAAATATGACTTGTCTTGTCATTTGTACGAAATTCTCGCCTACGATTATGATTTGTGCTTTACGTTCTACGAAATAATAGCTTTTTCAATGACTTGTCCTGTCATTTGTACGAAAATCTCGCTCTACCCTATGATTTACATTGTACGTTGTACGAAATTACGGCTTTAAATATGAATTGTCTTGTCATTCGTACGAAATTATCGCCTACGAACGTGATTTGTGTTGTACGTTGTACGAAATAATCGCTTAAAAGCTGAGTTGTCTTGTGCTATCTTTACAATGTGAAATCCTTACCTTCTCATTATAATTGGTCTAATCTGTATATATATATACACAATTGTCACCAACTACTGATATGGTAAAATGATAAAACTTTTCAATTCACAAAACCACAATGAGTTCTCAAAAAGCAGTTGTTAAGGTGATACTTGTTACTAGTTCTTGTAGGCGTAGTGTTAATTTGAGCATTAATACTACCTACAACAAGTTAGTTACATACATCGGAAAGAAGTTCAATTTAGATATGGATCGTGGATATACTCTATCTTATAAACTATCAGCCGACGACTATGCAATGGAACTTACTGATGATGACGAAGTTGGTTTCTTTGTAGAAGCAACTCAGAATATGAATAGAAGACCAATAGAGTTGTTTATTGTTGAGCTTACTATGCCTCAACAACAAACTACTCAGCAAAAAAATCCTACTACACATCCAACTTTTTATCCTTATCCAAATCAACACCGTTACTTGTTTGATCCATCATCTCAGAATCAAACGCCAACTCAATTCATTGATTCGTCTCGGTATCCGCATCCATTTTATGTTAATCAACCATATCATACAACTTTTCAACAACTTCCTTCAATTCACGCACAACCACCTTACAATTCAGATTTTCAACATTATAACGAAAAGCAAAATTACGAAATACATCAGTTTCTTGAACTTGGTTTTTCACAAAACCCCGGATACGATGGCAGTAGTTCTCAACAAGTTCTTGTTGTGGATGCTCAACCACCTAACGAATCAAATTTTCAATATTATAATGAAGATCAAAATCACGAAACCCACCAGTTTCTTGAAATCGGTTTATCATTAAAACCCAGCTATGATGTCGGTACTTCTAAAAACCAAACGTACGATGGCAACGAAGATATGAGAAACAATAGCGGCCAAGAAAGTGGGGAAGATGGAGGGGAAGAATGTGGAGAGGGTCATGGCGATAAATCTGGAGGAGAAAGTGATACTGATTATGGATTCTTTAGTGATGAAGGTGATGAAAACGATGATGGTAATGCAGTATACATACCGCCTAGCGAGTGGAAAAAAAACACATTTACTTATATGCCTAAACAAGTACCAACTCCATCACAAAAAACAAAAGCAAGGTTGCAAAGCATATATGACGGAAAGAGCAAAGTTAAATTGGCGGAAGGTATGTGGTTTTTCAACAAAGAACATTGCAAGTCCGCTATTGCCTGCAATTTTGAATACAATTAATTACACTAAACATTTGCATTTTAGGCTAATTCCCTACTTAAGAGAATTCACACTATTTTTATGAGATAAGTCTAGCAAATCCCAACAAATTATATGTGAGGTATTACAAAATTTGTAATTATTAGTAATTACGCGTGAAACGACCGGACAAAGTCCGACACAATATACGACATTGGTGAAAACATTTCTATAAATAACTTAAATCTATTTTTTAGTAGTTATTTATCCTATATTATTATTTTGTTTAAATAATACACGAAAAACATAGACGTTTTGCTTAAAACGTCTTAAACGCAGCGAAAATGCGCGAATCGAATTCGACAAACAATCGAATGTCAGTAAATATTTTGACAACTAAAAATAAAGTATTTTAACAACACTTCAATGAAAATTTATCCCAAAAATATCGTTAATTAAAACGACACAAAATAACGTTACGCGATTTCACGATTTAACGAAAACAACGAGTAAACGATCAAAATACGTAGACACAGTCTGAGACTGAAAATTAAATCACAAACCCATGGAGTGGGGCCCATGTGGTCTGGCCACCTCCACCCTCCCCTCTTAGATTTCATGCAATTTGAAATCATTTGATTCCTTATGCTCACCCATACATATAGCATGCATTCCTCCATTCTCCCAACACACTCTATCTCATTTTCTCTCTATTTTCTTTGAGAAAGAACTCTGGAATCCCAGCCCCAAAAATATCCTCCACAACCACCCTAGAACCACCCAACACCACCACAATCCACCACATCACCACTATAGCACCACCACCTCAAAAATCATCATTTTGCAAGGAAATAAGCACATCAACATCATCATCTTCTCCTCATCTCCCATTGAAAGGAACCTTCTTTCTCCTCTTAAATACTCATTAACATGTATAAAATGTTCACTTAAGAATTCATGTCCAAAAATATGCACAAAATCGTTTTACATCACTCAAAACACTCAAACATGTTACATGCACTTTCTGTCCAAATTATTAGTACGAATTTCACCTAATTGTTTCTCACTCATTTCTTAATGAAAATGGACGTTTTTATAGTCAAAAATCAAGTTCAGAAAGTAAGCTTTCCAATCCCGCAAACCTCATATTTTTCTGAGTTGGTTTACTATTTTTAATATTTTTTGTGAAATCACATAGATAATCTGTCCTATAAAGTCAGGAAGTTTAGTCTTGTTGTTTTGACCATATCTCGAGCTACACGGCGCCAAATGACTTGAAACCACCGCCAAAAGTTCACAAATTTTATTGATTACAAGTTTCATGTTGACCACTTTTTCTGGAAACCTATAAATTCAGCCCAGAAATTATGACTTCATGCATGTGTCCTGATTGGTCAGTTTTTAAACCCCAGAAGATAAAAATAATTATTAAAAATACTTAGACATCTCTATAAATCCTGTAAAAATTAAAAAAGGTAAATAACATATTGGGGAACAATTGGTAATTTTATTGGATTTGATTACGGACTGTATATTTTTATAAAAATTCGAGAAAGAAATGTATTTTATGGGAAACATAAAATGTGGACTGATTTTGGTAACTTTTGAGAACCGACACCTATGGACTTACTATAAAGAGAAAGACTAACTTTTTATGACCCATAAACATATTTAAGGTTTGGATAAAAGTCTCGGGTCAAACCGAGAAGGTTTGACCAAGTCAACAAAAACGGGGTTCGGTTTCGAAAACGTCAAACTTTCTATTTTTAGAAACTTACTATTTTTGGAAAGAATTGTAAAAAAAACGGGTTTGAGTGACTTATTAAGTGCCTTGGACTAAAAATGAGACTTATAAACATAACCTGAACGAAAAACGACACTTATATTTGAAACGAGGCATAAACCGCAAGACGTTGACAACAACTATTAAACTCGCGTGACAACCGATAACCACATACTAAGGCAACTCGATAACACATGACATTTACTATTGTAAAGGGTACAACAAAACAAATTTGAATGCCCCTAAGATCTATTATTACAAACTTTCACCAACGGGTCGTACACGTTTATTTTCAAAAACAAAACACAATTGGACATATTAGTTGAGTGAACACATGCATGGATGGTCTACTAAGACATCCACTTACTTATACTTACGATATCATGCGTTTAGGATGTTAGGGACTTTACTTGGACGCACGCTTTGCTAGCACTCTCATATCGGGTAAAAAGTCACGTTTTTACTACCGATATCTCTCTCATTCTGGAACGATTCTTGGTATATTGACTCAAAAATAGTACAAATCAATAGTATTATGCCAAGATGGTTAAAACAAGGTTGCACGATGAAAATCAAGCAAAGCGGATGAAAAACGAAGATTCCACGCACGTTTGAAGATTCAAGGCATCAAAATGAGATTTCAAGACAAAAGTACCCTTCACCAACATCCATCTCATCCAAGATGTTCTTTTTCAAATTACGAATCCAACAGAAGAAGAATCAACAAAAACGGACGAAGAATGAAGATTCTACGTACGCCGGAAGATCCAAACAATTCGTACGACACATCTAAAGTTCAGAAATATATTTTTGAGATTTCTTTTCATCAAAGTCTTCATTTTTGAATTACGAATCCAACGCAAAAAGAATCGACGCAAACGGACGCATAACGAAGAAAATACGCACGAATCAAGAAACGAAGCAAAAGACGGTGAACCGGGGTGGGGGGTGCTAGCCGCCGCCGGCCACCAGGTGGGCGGTGCCGGCCACCTGCCCCCTGCCCCATTTCCGCTTTTTGGTCCTTGCGTGTACCCGGTGCACCACCTTTACATGCTTTTTGGTACCCGGTGCACCACCTTTACGTGCTTTTTCGTACCCGGTGCACCACCTTTTTCACATTTTTCTAATGTGAGCCTTGGGATGCTAACGTGAACCGAATTTCAACTATAAATAGCAGCCCCTAGGTTTCATTTGAACACACACTCAATCCACACTCATACACATACTCTCACTCTTCCATTTCCACTTTTTCACTCTAGAAATTCTCTTATATTTTAGTCTAGGATTATTGTAATTAATCTACGGATTAACATAGAGGCTAGAACGAACGTTAGGGGTTGGAGATTTATCTTTGTACGTATGAACGAGTTGTCAATCATAATAATACGTTGCTACGCATTTATTTCCGGGTGATATCTAAACCTTTATCATACTTGCTTTATTTCATATTTTAATCATGTGTTATTGCCTGGTATGTGATATATTTATTGCCATGAATTGCGAGTAGTCTATTATTATGATTGTTGATGATGTAGATGATTATAAGTAAGGATGACATTATATGATTAGTGTACGACAATCGTAAAGTGATGTGACGGACCCTATTCGACTGTTTATCTGATATAGTACTGGAAACGCTTCAAGCGGAGTACAAATGTATGGAAGTCAATAAACGAACGTAGGTAGTTACATCACTGGAATCAGCTCTGGTTTAACAGTGGGAATTCCCGAAAGGATAATACAACTTCACAACTAACTGGTATATTCTACGAGAGTCAATGCACAATAAAATGATGTTCGTAAAACACGTTCAGATAAAATAGGAATTAATAACCTTTGTACTGTTAAGACTTTATGAAATTGAGTTTAATTTATGGAGTACCCTTTCTGGTTATCCACGTGACTGCAACCTAGTAATTAGGACTTGATCAACCTTAATTATGGTAAGTAGTTATCTGTGCCCATGACATGCAACAAGTAAGACACAGTGAACCCACTCGTTGTATATATTAGGTTTACATTTCTGCATTGATTTACATTTAGTTAGTTTAGAGTGTAACTTTCACCGTCAATTACTCTTGACCGCATGTTTGATGTAAGAAGTAGTGGAACTATCATGTAAAGTACACTGTCCGATTACTGAAAGGCATGGTCTGCATATGAAACATGTTTTTATAAACTGCGAATAATCCAGGGATGTATAACTGTTTGAAAAGGAGAACTTAGGTCATAAGTTGAAGTAACCGAGCTTTAATACACAAAACAAGGCTTCGGAATAAGAGTAAAGTCCTAGCGACCTAGAATCCTTAAAACACTAAGTCTTACATAATCAACGATCTAAACATACAAAGTTATTAATCTGCATGCTAATGGAATAGTAAACTATTTTAGGGGTTAAGAATGGTCGGACCTATGAGACGATACGCTACTGATTCATGCACCTCGGTATCAAGCCAAGAAAGGTTGCTTTTCTTTCAACTAGATAAGTATTGGAAGTTTGCGTATTTCTCCGATCAGAATCATGATAACCTAGTTCCTAGTGACATGCCAATGGGAAATTTAGTTGGTAGGGTTCTAGAGTTTACACCTGATAGTTTAAATTATCAAATTAAGTATTGCCCCTATTTATTCTGTCATCCTGAAACATTAATTATCAAAGTCTCAGCAATCACATATTTATCTTTATCTGCTTTCCTGCACTTTAATTTCCTGCAATTTATTTTCCTGCATTTTAATTATTAGTCTTTAGTTTAAAAACCCCCAAACCTACCTACTTTGTCCCATCCAAAATACCTCCCTATTGAAAACACCAGCTTTAATCACCCACACGTTTGGATTCATAGAACGATCTTAGGTCATACTTACCGCTTGCTAACCAGAGTAGGTAGTACGTATAATTTAAGCCCAACTAATTATAAATTTTAAAACCCCTGTTGGCGCCCGATTAGTTACCATCAACGACACCGACGCTTTCGGGTGCCATCACACTCACGTATTTAGCTCACGAGGTGAGTTCACAGCCCCTACTTTTACTGTTTTACTGCTTTTAAACCAGGGGTGAAAAACATAGAAAATGATTTACTATTGTATGCTACAACTGTATATAAATGCTTTTATGCTTTTATACTTATAAACGGTTGTTTACATGAATGTATCCATGTTTTACTCGATAGATTGAGTACTTTTGAACTATACTTATGAATGACTTCATACTATACTTGTAAACTATTTATAAAATGCTTTTAGGCTTTTATACAAACTGTTATTGATGAAACAACATTTTTATACTGTTTTGTGCCCTACTGACTTGGGTATTGGATCCTACGGACTTGGGTCAGATCCTACTGACTTGGATCGAGGGACACTTATTCTCCCTACAATTTTGGACCCTACTGACTTGGGTATTGGATCCTACTGACATTGATCAGATCCTACTGACTTGGATTGAGGGACACTTACTCTCCCTACATTTTTGGACCCTACTGACTTGGGTATTGGATCCTACTGACTTGGATCAGATCCTACTGACTTGGATCAAGGGACATTTACTCTCCCTACTATTCCTGAATCCTACGAACTTGGATCAGGAATACTTATTTTCCTACAAACTTTATTTTAGAATACCTACTTTTCTAAAACGTTTAAAATAGGATACGTACTTTCCTAAAAATACTTTTGGATAGGATAAATACTTTCCTACAATTACTTATAGGATACTTACTTTCCTACAAACTCTTATAAATGAAACTTATTTGACTTTTAGGTCAACGATTTACAACGAACTTGGTTTAACCACTTATTAAACATAAAACCTATGAATTCACTCAACAACCATGTTGACTTTTTACTATGTTTTTCATAGAATTAGCTGCGCATATAAGACTGCATGCATATGGAACTAGGAGACCTACGACAAAATAGGATGATATCTTAACTGTTGTTCAGTAATAATCATACGCTCTGATGCATGAATATCCAATGTTGACGTCGGCACCCCCGCTTACTCTAATGCTTCCGCTAAACACCAGATCACCGTTTTTGGGGGTGTGACATTCTTGAACAAATTGAAGCTTGTCATCGATTCTGATTTCATCGAGTGGGATAATAAGTGTCTCATTAGACAGGCATTTCTTTAAGTTAGAAATGTGAAAAGTGAGGTGCACGCTGCTGAGTTCGGGTGGCAGCTGCAATCGATATGCCACTGGACCTATCCTTTCGAGGATCTGGAATGGTCCAATGTATCTGGGGTTCAATTTCCAGCGTTTGCCGAATCGGATTACGCCTTTCCAAGGCGATACTTTCAAGAGTACTCGATCCCCAACCTGGAACTTGAGTGGTTTGCGTCTCACGTCAGCATAACTTTTCTGACAATCACGTGCGGCTTTTTGAGTTTGTTTTGAATTTCGAAGATCTTTCCGGTGGTTTCGTGTACGAATTCAGGACCAGTGAGTTGACTGTCTCCTACTTCGGTCCAACAAATCGGTGATCGGCACTTACGACCGTACAGTGCCTCGAAAGGAGCAGCCTTAATGCTGGTATGATAACTGTTGTTGTACGAAAACTCGCACAACGGTAGGTGGTTTTCCCAGTTTGCACCGAAATCAACTACGCAGGCTCGTAGCATATCTTCCAGTATTTGGATTGTTCGTTCACTTTGGCCGTCAGTTTTAGGATGATATGCAGTACTCATATCCAGACGAGTACCCAATGATTTCTAGAGTGATTGCCAAAAGTGAGATGTGAAACAACTATCTCTGTCAAAGATGATCGAAATGGGAACGCCGTGTCGGGATACAATTTCCTTGAGATAGATTCGTGTGAGGCCTTCCATTTTATCGGTTTCTTTGATTGCAAGGAAATGGGCAGATTTCGTGAGTCGATCGACAATCACCCAAATGGTATCGCAACCGCTCGATGACTTTGGTAGTTTGGTTATGAAATCCATTGAGATTTGTTCCCATTTCCATTGAGGAATTTCGGGTTGTTGGAGTAAACCAGAAGGTTTTTGATATTCAGCTTTGACTTTTGAGCAAGTAAGACACTTGCTGACGTATGTGGCGATTTCGGCTTTAATGTTTGGCCACCAATAGAACCCTTTGATGCCATGATACATTTTATCGGATCCCGGATGGATAGAATATTTGGACTTGTGAGCTTCATCCATCACCAAGTCTCGTAGGTTCCCAAAACTAGGCAACCAGATTCGATTAGAGAAGTACCTAACTCCGTTAGGTTTGATTTCGAATTGTTTATCCATGCCTCACAAGGCTTCGCTTTTGATGTTATCGGGTTTCAAAGCTTCGAGTTGAGCGATGAAAATCTGAATGGTAAGATCATTATGAATGGTCATACTGAGGGCTCGGACTCGAAGTGGTTTCGATCGTTCTTTTCGACTGAGGGCATCAGCAACAATATTTGCCTTCCCTGGATGGTATTTGATTTCGCAATCGTAATCGGTAAGCAACTCGACCCATCGACGTTGCTTCATATTGAGATTTTTCTGATCGAATATGGGTTGGAGACTTTTGTGGCCGGTAAAGATTTTGCACTAAGTGCCGTAAAGATAATGTCTCCAGATTTTGAGAGCGAATACGACAGCTCCAAGTTCGAGGTCATGGGTAGTGTAGTTCTTTTCGTGAATTTTCAGCTGTCGTGAGGCGTAAGCAATGACCTTGTCTCGTTGTATCAGCACGCAACCGAGACCTTGAGGTGAAGCATCGCAGTATACCACGAAGTCATCGGTGCCTTCGGGTAATGATAGAATAGGAGCACTGAAAAGCTTTTATTTCAGAAGTTGAAATGCTGACTCTTGCTTATCAGTCCAATCGAACTTTTTGTCTTTCTGAGTCAGTGTTGTGAGTGGTTGGGCTATTTCGAGAAGTTTTCAATGAATCGCCGATAGTACCCAGCAAGTCCTAGGAATTGCCGTACTTCGGTTGGTGTGGTAGGTGCCTGCCAGCACTTGATAGCTTCGATTTTTGATGGATCAACATGAATTCCTTGACAATTGATGACGTGTCCAAGGAATTGAACGGTTTGCATCCAGAACTCACACTTGGAAAATTTAGCATAAAGTTCTTCGTGTTTGAGTAGTTCTAGAATGGTTTTCAGATGTTGCGCATGTTCTTGTTCATTGCGCGAGTAAATGAGAATGTCGTCGATGAAGACAATGACAAACTTGTCGAGATACGGTTTGCACACCCGATTCATAAGGTCCATGAATACAGCTGGTGCGTTGGTTAGACCGAAAGGCATTACTTGAAATTCATAATGCCCGTAGCGAGTTCGAAAAGCGGTTTTTGGAATATCGGTGTCGCGAACTCGTAACTGATGATAACCTGACCGTAGATCGATCTTTGAATAAAAACTCGACCCATGAAGTTGGTCAAACAGGTCATCAACGCGGGGAAGTGGATAACGATTCTTGACGGTTAGTTTGTTCAACTCTCGGTAGTCGATGCACATTATGAATGAACCGTCTTTCTTTTTCACGAATAAGACCGGAGCTCCCCAAGGTGAAGAACTCAGCCTAATGAATCCTCTTTCCAAGAGTTCCTGTAATTGGGTGAACGACTCCTGATTTTGGATGGAGCTAAGCGGTATGGTGCTCGGGCCACAAATGCAGCACCTAGCACGAGATCGATTGAGAACTCAACCTGTCTAGGTGGTGGTAGACCAGATAGTTCTTCGGGAAAGACTTCTGGAAAGTCTCGAACGATTGGCACATTCTCAAGTCGCTTCTCCTCCGACTTTTTCTCCATAATGTGCGCGAGGATTGCCGGATAACCTTTTCTCAGAAATTTACGAGTTTTCAAACAATAGATGATGTTCAGTCTTGTCCCACCGGTTTCCCCTTGTATGATTAGGGTTTTTCCAGTAGCGAGATGAATGCGAACAACTTTATCATAGCAGATAATTTCAGCTCGATGTTTGGATAACCAGTCCATACCAATGATGACGTCGAAACTTCCAATCTCGATGGGCATGAGATCGATTGAAAAAAGTTCGTTAGCGAGGTTTAGAGTGCAATCAGGTATTACACTATTGGTTTCTATGAGTTTACCGTTCGCTAGTTCTACAGTGTACTTAACATCTAAAGCAATAGGGGCGATGTCAAGCAGTGGGTAAAATTCATCAGAGATAAAGCTCCTATCGGCACCAGTATCAAACAGAACAGAAGCAGACAAGTTGTTGAGGAGGAACATACCCGAGACCACATTCGGGTCTTGAAGGGCGTCCCCAGAGTTGAGTACAAAGGCTCTATCTCTTGCGTTGTTGTTACTGCCCTTATTCTTCAGTTTAGGACATTCATTTCTGAAATGTCCGGTGTCTCCACATTCGTAGCAAGATCTCGGCTGTTTGGTGTTGTTGCTGGAAGAGTTGTTGTTGGTTTTGGGAGCTCGACAATCTTTGGTCAAATGTCCGTACCTCCTGCAGTTGTTGCAAGGGGTACTACATGGACCCTCGTGATTGTGGTTACACTTGGAACAATAGGGTCTATTCCCGGTGTACCCACGTCTGGGTTCAATGTTGGAGTTGTAAGCTTTGATGGTGTTGGGTTTCTTGTCTGGTTGATTGTGGTGTTCAGTTGATTTGCGCTTGTTGTTGCTGCTGGAGGATGGAAGAGATGTCTCACGGCTGATAATCAATGCCATGAGTTCGTGTGCTGGACGGATAGCACTCTGGATGGTTGTTGGCTAAGATGAGGTAACGTTTCCCTGGATATTTTTCGGGAGACCGTGGATGTACTTCTTAATGCGTCTTTCTTCCGGATCAACCAAACCCGGGCATAAAAGAGCAAGTTGCTGGAATTTGGTGGTATAACCAGCGATGTCAGTTCCCTGAACAGTCAAGTGCCAGAATTCTTCCTCCAACCTGTGAAGTTCCTCGTTGGGACAGTATTCATCTTTCAACATTTTCTTCAGATCAACCCATGGGAGTTGATTTGCTACCTCGATACCCACAGAACTGGCATGGGTATTCCACCACGTGAGTGCACCTTCTTGAAAGGTGTAAGCAGCGAATTTAACTTTGCTGTCTTCCGTACAATTGCACAAACTGAAGACCGATTCCATTCTTTCCATCCATCTTATTAGCCCGATGGCACCTTCCGTGCCCTTGAAGTTGAGGAGTTTGCAACTGAGGAAGTCTTTGTATGAGCAGGGTTTGACTGGAGGAGTGTTGTTCAGTGTGTCCTCGCTGCCAGAATTTGGTCGGCCAGCTAGGGCTTGGGCTACACCCTGAGCAATGAGTTGAGTGATCTCAGCTTGACTGTACAATCGTCTCGGCGGCATGATTCTTTAGGAAAAGAAATGAAGATACATGAGATTTTGTACAAGGATGATTATCATTGATGTATATATATAAAGGCGATAACATATAACATCACAATATGAGAATCAATAATGTAAAATAAACGAGGGAAATTGTCGATTGATATTACGGAGTCAAATGATTACAGACAATTTCAAGTTACGAGTTTCAAAAGTTACAGACGTAGATGTTTTACAAAAGGTACCGGGAGTTATCACATCCGGTCGAATTACAAAGGTTCTACATAGATAGCTAGTAGGTTACATGCTTGATACAATACTAATCTCGGCATAGGTTCAGTTGAGACAGTAGTGCGGTGAGGTGGTCCACAGATTCAGCAAGTCTATTAACCATTCGAAGGGCGTCCTCGGTATCCCTTAGACGTGTCTCGCACTGTTGTAGCCTTGATTGCAACACGGAGATCTCGTTTCGGTTACTGATTACTTGATTATGAATGATCTCCATGGTTCGAGTGGTATCTTCCATCTGATCGTGAGTACGGTTGACAGTTACATATAGATCTTCCTGATCTAAGTATATTTGTGCAATGCGGCCCTGAGCCGTTATCATCCAGTTTTCATGAGTGTCGGTTCTTGAGTGTACGGGGAGATATCCATAGGTGAATATCTTCCGACATCGTCAGGGATTTCAATGTGTTCCTCAATACTCCAGGTGGCCATAGCCGTAGGTAACCAGCTCCATTGATGAGCAACTGCTCGATGGCGATCTAAAGTAGATTTGTTACCAGTAGCGGCAGGATTGGCATAGGGGCTAGCTCGGTGCGAGCTACCAGTGCGTCTAGCCACTAAGGGTTCTGAGTGGCTGCGACATGAGCGAGAGAGAGATGATGGAGTACGTGTAGTTTGCCTAGATGATGAGTCTGCCATTTCTGTGGCAAGAACTTTTAGAAAGTGAGGCCTATATATATATATATATATATATATATATATATATATATATATATATATATATATATATATATATATCATATAATATAGCCTAAAGTGTCTAGCACAAACAAGCATTAGTCCCGGTTTCTCTCGTGGTCAGAGTCAAATAGTGTATTCCTGTTCAACATAACCGTTTCAGCTCTTACGTCATCTTTATTTAATTGTACATAGTTGATCAGACTATGTTAAATTAAACTCGTATGATGTAATCCCTGAACCAATTATACTTAATAAGGAAATACTGCCTAACGGTCATAGTCTAGGCCCACTAAATGCAACCTAGTTCACTATAACCTTAGGCTCTGATACCAATCTGTCGCACCCCCAATTTCAGGTTGCGGAAACGAATCGGGTCGGGACGCGACTAATCAATAATCACAGCACACAAGGTATACAATGAACGACTCTATATGCGTCGTTTAACAACTTGTATTGATTAAACAAAAGTTTACATCAACATTTGTAATTACATTAGCTCGGTTTGAAATTGAGAGATTTACATACATAATTAATTTATACAAAATATAATAACGCAGCTAAATCTCTGAATGTTTGTATGCTGACACGAGCTAAAGTATCCTGATCGGGTAGTCCAACCTACTTCTGAGTACCTGTGTACATGCTAAAATGGTCAGCTAAAAGCTGGTGAGCTCGCAGGTTTGGATGTCAAAACATATTTTTATGAACCGCAAGATTTAATTGAATTTAAAATGCAATTAAGCAAAATAAAAGTTATACAGCTATGAGCACATAGTCTGAGCTTAACTTGAGGGTAGGGTCCACATTTAAGGAATTCCGATCGAGGTGCCTCCTACGAGTGCCTAATCTACACTCGTCTACCCAAATGCTAATACGTCCGTTTGACCAGTTAGTGTTTGCTAACCCGAACGAGGATTGTCAATCCTATATGATATCGTATACTAACATTCACGCTACAGATGTATTACCAAACTATGTTTGTGGAGGACTTTAAATTGATTAGTTGAAAACAACTCATGTAGTATTTGATTTTGATTGTACTTGCGTTCACATGTAAATAAATCGAGCAATGTATCACACCCCTAATGAAAACAGTAAAATAGGGGTTATGAGACTCACCTGAGTTTTTGGAGCGTTTAACTTAATAAACTTGAGTTGATTTGCCGAGTAATGATGTTTGAAGACTTGTAACATGAGGGCGTCCAATACGCGCGATGGTTATAAAAGTGTGTAGGCATCTATAAAGATCACCTTTGTAGTTGTTCGTCCAACTAGAATGTCCAAATGACTCCGATTTGGTTGATTGGTTTGAGTTTTGAAAACATGTATGGCCCGTTGGTGATTGTTTGTAATAATAATCTCAACATTATTATTTTAATTTTGAAGTGTTACTCTTATGAAGTATATCCCGTGTGTTTTAGAAGTCGTATCGTATAAGTGTTCGAGGTTATACAAGTTCGACACTTAGTATTAAAATGAGTTGTAAATCTTCTGTTTTTGGCGACACTTGTGGTGACACTTAATAGTTTTTGGCGACACTCAAGGTAGTGTCGCATAAAATGAAAGTTCAGTGTTGTTGGCGTCACTTAGTGAAGTGTCGCAGATGTTACAATTTGATTATAGGCGACACTTAGACAAGTGTCGCGAGTTTCTGATTACGGCGACACTTAAGCAAGTGTCGCAAGTGTACTGTTACAAAAATAGGCGTCACTTCGATGAAGTGTCGCTGGGTGCGTGATTTTGATTGTTGGCGACACTTAATGAAGTGTCGCAAAAAGAGGGTTTCTGTGTTCTGTGCGACACTCGGCTAAGTGTCGCTATACTGTTTTTGGCCCCAAGCGACACTCGCTTCTGGCCGGAATTTGTTGAGTTCAAAAACGTGGTTGCCGGTTTCCATTCGGTCCGAAACTTTTACCCAACCCTTATATCAGTTTGTTGAGCTTATAAAAATTATTGGTTCGTGCCGAGAGTCGTTCTAAGTGTCAATTTCATAAAATGACCAAAACCGCAAACTTTTCGACAATGCTCCGAAAACGAGTTTTAAACATATTTTTGGACATTTCTAGCTTAGATAAACAATATACAAGTAAAAATAAACGAAATCGAAGAGTTTCGAGATTTGTCGGAATCTTACAAATTAACGCGAGACGAAACCGAAAAGACAGAAGTGTAGAGCTCGACGTCGTGGTTATTTTTCTCCAAATGAGCTAGGTGATTCGAGGTCGTTTGGCGGTGCTTTTTGGTGGAGAAGGGTGGCGGTGGTGGTGGTAGTTTTTGAGAGAGTTTGAGAGGGTGGGAGGTAGAGAGAGTGTGAGATGGTGATAATGAGGGAAATGGGGTAAGAATTCCCCATTTTGGGGCATGGGGGCCGGCCCACATGGGCCCCACCCATGTGTGGTTGGCTCCAGTTTTAGTTCCTGTATTCGCGCCCCGTGCGGTGTCCATTTCTCCGATAGTTTAAATGTTAATTAAATATTATTCGCGTTTCAATATACGTTTTAAAATACGAATAATTATTCGACATTTTTGTTGAAGTATTTCATCAAACATTTTGAAAGTGAGTCATAAAATATAACTTAGTTTTATTTCGGTTTGTTTGTGCGTTTAATATTTTCAAATTGCGTAGACGTTATTTGTACGATACGAATTAAATACGAAATATCATCAGAATAATATTTGTGATATAATAGCGTTACTAAATAATGTTATATTATTTAATAAAATTGTTCACCAACGTCCGTATTAATTGAATCGAATTACTTTCGATTTGAAATGTGTACGACTTAATCAAATCGCATGATTGTATATATTCCTCAATATATATATTGATACATTAATTAGCCTAACACAGAACTAATTACATGTATTATCAGTTGATTAGACACTAATTACTAGTCCTAATTTGACGGGTGTCACAGGTACAAACTATAAAGATCGAGTAAAAGTTAAGTGCATTTTTCTGCTCTAAACCCAAATATATAATATATATCATCATATGGTAGCCTGCGAAGTCGTGAGTTATAATAATCTAGACATCTGAAACCTACCATGATGCAAATAAGTCAAACATTCTAAGAATTCGCGTAACACCTATATGGCTGCATATAATTATTTTATCAATGTTGTTGGGATGTTGCACATCAAGTTGGCCATGTTTCAACACAGATATTTTTAGTATAGCCTATTTGATGTTTAGTTTGTTATTGCTATTTTCAATGTTTAGATCTTTTTAACTAATATATCTCTAAAACTACTATCAATAAATAATCTCCTTTATTACAAAACGTTCCTACAATGTCATCCGTAAAAATATGTTAGACTCAAATGTTGTCCAGTAAAATAATTTTATTACATAAATCTTTGTTTTAAAATAATGAAGTAGCCCGCAAATTTTACGGGTTATGATCTAGTCGTAAATTAAAAAGTAATGTTTAACTTTGCATTACACTTATCATTTCTTATTGAAAGCCTTAACATCTTTGTTTAGCATAACCCATATTATTTCGGTGTAGAAAAAGTTTTGACTTTCAAAATTAACAAACTATGGTAGTAACTAGTAAGTTATAACTCTCATGCTTATGATATAAATTACTAAATTAACATCGTCTTACGTTTAAATAGACACGAGACCATTATATTGTAATTTATTTAATATTAATCAATACAAACGAGAGTCTTCAATTTTAGCTAAGATCGTCTTACGTTCAAATAGACATGAGACTTATTGTAACTTATTTTAATATATTGATTAATATAAAAGAGACTCTTCAATTTTGTGTCGGTTTGAACATTAACACATTTTTACAAATGCAAACTTCTTAAAAAGAAAAAAAAAATAAACAAAAGAAAACAAGCTATAAAGGTTTTAATTATTAAAATGCTTTTTTGAATTTAAGTGAGACAATCATTAGATTAAAAATAAAAATAAATAAATAATAATAATAATAAATAAATAAATATAATAAAAGGTAAAACAAAAATGCCACCTCAATGATGCTCTCAGCCCATCCCAGCACGCCATGTTGCACCCATACTTTCAGTAGGCCCTTCTCCTATCTCTTCACAATCGAAATCGAAATAAATTAATAAAATATTACCATCAAATTATTCAATTTAGTACTAAAATTCAAAACCCTAATCAAACTCTCTGTTTCCCCATTTACACCATCTTTAATTAATCACCAAAAACACAAACATACAAATAACTTGTAATTACAATTACAATTGCAAACACATGCAGAAATCAATCATCAGTAAATCAACACGCCTATATATGTCAAACATGAAATCACACATCCTTCCTATTTCCATCTCCAACCCCTTTCTTCCAAATCAATCATCATCCAGTTCAATCATGCCAATTTCAGCTGTATCACAATCACATGCTGCAGCTGGCTCAATATTCATCAATTCAGATTCTAATGATTTGGGTAGTAATTCTTTAATTGAAGATGGAAAAAAGTTTGAAACTTTACCCTTTATTCCTACTGGGGTTTCAAGTCATGATGATAGTGTGTTGACGTCAACTTCTATTTTTAATCAGAAACGACGTCGTCGTGCTGTCAGTGATCCCAATCTTTCCGAGCTTCGTGGTGGCCGCCGCCGGTTTTTTTGGTCGGGTCGGGTTGATGGTGCTGATAACGCACTGTTTACCCGGGTCGGGTCTAAAATGTTGGCATATATTGGGTACTTATTATTTTTTATTTAATTTTGCTTTTCATTGATGATTGTTAATTGTTAATATAATAGTAGAAATTAGGATTTAAAAGTTGATTTTATTTATAAATAGGATTATAATGTAATTGGTGACTAATGTAGTAGTATTATGTTATTACTACGATTAGATTCTATACATTTGGTCACTATTTTCGATCATAGTATTTTGATTCATATTAGTTTGCACATGTGTTACCAGTGGGTAATGTGTTACCGGTGACTAACACATTTGTTACTAATTTTGTACAATTTGTAAAACCAAAAAAAAAAAAATTTGTCGAAAGTATACCTTGTGAGATGGCAAATCGAAGAGAAAAAAATGCTGATTTTTATGGTGTAATTTTTATAATTTTTCGACTTACCATTTGTAAAAATATATGATTTTTAAAAACGTGGGGGAAAATGGGTTTGATGACACGTGGCGCATTCTTGGTTCATCCATTCTTACCAAATTTTTCGTTCTCATTTGAACCTCACTCTTTTATTTATATTCTTTTAAATATATGTCATGTTTAGAGAGCATTATGACATATACAACATATCAAAGGATGTATAACTACTTGTTAAGGAAGATGCTTCTGTTGTCACCTTTCCTATTTATCACTTGTGCATTAAATTATTAGTCTTAGAAATGTGCTATAACAATATTACTATACCATTCCTTATCTTGTTTACTACTGTATAAGCTAGTTGTAAAATGTTAATAGCCATCTTGAATTCAAACAAGTGGTCATTTGCAATGTTGTCACTTCATTTTTACTTATGCAATGATCTACAATGATTTGCTCATTGTATCATTTAAGAGTTGGTTTTGCATTGAATACATAATGTGTAAGCTTCTATTATATCCAAGATATATTAATCCTGCATTTTTCAACTCAACTTTGTATATATTGTTAATTTTTTAAAAAATTCCTATTTTGTATGTGATTTTACCATTCATATGTGATAACAAGTCTTTGTTTGATATTTTTTGGGCGTAAGCTAATATGACGTTTCATAATCTTTATCTTTCTTCAGGTCAGGCTATAGATTGATTACTGGATTTATTTCCCTGCAATGCTATGCATTCCTAATTATGCCAGGTGTACTTCAAGGTTTGTAAAGTCGGTGGTTCGTGCCTAAGGTCATTCCCCACATGTTAATAACAAAATATCCTATTTCTGCCATCATTTTGATTATTTTGTGATGTCAGTCTACTTCCTCAATCACATGTGACCGCTTAATTTTGCAGTTGCTTATTACTATTATTTCTCAAGTCAGATACTTCGAGATATAGTTTTTGGTGATCAACCAAGGAATAAGTATGTTGTATAAACTTGATGACTTTCTCTTTTGGTTGTAGCAGGCTTTCATGAAAAATAATTGATGGTATTGTTATTGTGCAGACTCGATGTATTTTTACCTAAAAACGATGGAAAAAATGACAGTCCAAAGCCTGTGATTGCCTTCATCACCGGAGGAGCCTGGGTAATAGGGTAAGTATTAAAATGGAATTTTTTTTGCAGGAACTACAATGTAACTTTTCACATTTTACCTATATGCAACGGAAAATGATTGATATGCCTAAAACCATAGACCATTAATTTAGGCCTAAAGATTTGATTGGTGCATATTGTAAAATGATTGGTATGTTTAAGGAGAGAGAATTAGTGGAATTCACGTGGCAGAAACTGTATGGTTAGGCTTAAATTTAGGCCTATATAATTAGGCATGTTTAACATTACTCGTTGCTTTATAAGACTTTCAACTTTTGATACATGTACGCCTTCTTTTAATTGTTACAAGATTTAAGCATTTCTTCCCTTATTGTAGCTATAAAGCTTGGGGTTCTCTTCTAGGACGCCACTTATCAGAGGCAGGCGTCATAGTGGCATGCATAGACTACAGGTAATTCGAAAGAAGTGTTTAGATTACTTTTGTAATCAATATTAAACTTTTTATTTATCACTCTTATGTCCATGTGTTTCGTTCATGGTTCAAAATTAAGTTTACATCCCTTAAACTGTTAAGTTTCTGAATCACTGTTCAAAATTGTTAATTATGGTTGTACACTTGTACTTAATTTGTTTTATTTTTATCATATTTTTTGATTTGTTGAAACGGTTGAGGCTTGATTTTAACCGTTGAAATCTCTATTTAGAAATTATCCGAAGGCTACCATGAGTGAAATGGTTCAGGATGCTTCACGAGGCATCTCATTTGTGTGTAATAACATATCTGAATATGGCGGTGATCCTAACAGGTACATTTACTTTATGAATTGACACACCACAATTAATTCATTGAAGTTTTCATTTTTTTTTTTTGTTTGGGTAAAGGGGATTGTCCCCGGCAATAGAGCTAATGGGAGAGTTTCCATTTTTTTATATATTGGTGATTTTGAAGGATTTATCTGATGGGAGAGTTTCCATTTTTTATGGTGATTTTGAAGGATTTATCTGATGGGACAGTCAGCTGGTGCACACATTGCTGCTTGTACCCTTGTCGAGCAGGCAATTAAAGAGTCTGATCCAACACAAAGTACGACATGGAGCGTTTCCCAGATAAAAGCGTATTTTGGCTTATCAGGAGGGTATGTATAGATTTATATTCTTAATGCATTGTTACACTTTCTTATTTTACGGCGACGCCTTTTACCGCTTGTTCTTTGATTAACCCTAGTGTTCCTGTTATAATATCTGTACAGATATAATATGTTTAAACTAGCAGACCATTTGAATACAAGAGGCCCATACAAGTCACTTTTGATCAGGTATTATTGCATCTATATGCATTCTATCTCCTCTGTATATATATATTTTTACTTACTTTTAATGGCGTAACACTGAAAAAACTTCCACAATTTTTATAGAATAATGGAAGGAGAGCAATCTATGAGTAAATATTCACCAGAAATTATGGTGCAAGACCCGAACAATAAGAATGCTGTTTCTCTCTTACCTCCGGCGACCCTATTTCATGGCACAGCAGATTATTCCATTCCGACAGATTCCAGGTATGTTTGACTTGACTAAAAGCAAGCAGAGGCATGAGTGGTTCTGTTGAATATATAAATATTAAATGGGTTTTGCTAACGTAAGCCCTTGGGGCTTTTGTTAAGGCTTTCATACATGCATAAAGGATTTGTACCTTTATCAAAATTCAGGGGGTCAAAAGAAATTCAAGGGGAGGCAAAAAGTTTGTTATGGTTATAGTACAATATTTAATTCATGTCTGAAGGTCTTAATAAAAGCCCTAAGGGCTTCTGTTATCAAAACCCAAATTTGGTTGAACTATTGGTACCATTCTATTTTGAGATAGATACTAATCCAGAGACTTGTTCTTGCTTATAGTAAATCATTTGTGGACGCTCTTCAAAGAGTAGGAGTGAAAGCAGAGTTGATGTTATACGAGGGGAAGACTCACACGGATGTGTTTGTTCAGGTAGCCTGCCATTCTTCATTTATCATATTCTACCTATTGGTGACAAGATGAGTGGTCGGGTAATACTGAAAATGGATTTGGGTCAAAATCGGTTCCCTATTTGGTGTGGGTCTAAACAGATCGGGTTGGGCTGGCTGCCTGGGTTGCCACAAGCTCTTTTTGTCCTCAATAAATTCTTATATAAGTTATTAGTGCGCTAATTATGATGCCAAAAACAATATTATCAATTTCACAATTTTAATCTTTGAATAAAAAGGATTAAGGAGGTAGTATGCATTATTATTAGTATAGGGCGATTTCGACCTCTTTTACTTGTTCCCCTTTTTAGCTAAAATTCTGATACCTGTACAAATGACTATGAAACCCAAATCAACCTATTCACAATTAAATGGGTCGAAATTGCCCCTTCTAGTTCTACTATGCTAGTCTTGTTCTGACATCATCGAAATTGCAACCTCTATTTCAGTGATTCTTGTTTCTTACCATTTCTGTATATAGGATCCAATGAGAGGCTCGGACAAATTGTTTGATGATTTAGTTGCAATTATTCACGCTGGAGATGAAGAAGCTCTTGCCAAACAAGCAAGAGCACCTCCAAGACGCCAACTTGTACCTGAATTAATGCTAAAGTTGGCTGCGAAAATCAGCCCATTCTAACCATCTTTACACACGTCAGTATCACATTCTTTGTACACGTAACATGTATTAGTCTTTAGTGGATCCATCTTTGTATATTTTATGTTGTTATAATCCAATAGTAATATTATCAAAGAAGCATATTTGGTCTTGATCTTGATCTTGAGATGAGTAACAAAGATAAGGATTGACACTGAATAACTGGATGTGCGCATTCAACGCGAGTTAGTGTTACGCGTTTTAATTATGTTGTATACACCTCCACAATTACCATTTTACTCCTCACAACTGTCTGATACAACACAAGTTGGTCTCTCTTCTGAATCAGAGACTGCAATGCATATTCTTATTGTTTTTAATAATGGAAAGATTGTACATTTATGAATGTTTCTTACTTGATGGCATGAGTAAGAATAATGAAATTAGGATCAGAACAACCATACTTCATACTTGTCTTCTTTCCTATTTTTGGTTTACCAGTTACCTACAGAAGAGAATATATATAAATTTTATTGCAGCAATGCATATATTCAATCTTTTAGGTCAATTAGAATGTACAACCTGCTACAGCTTGGAAAGCACAAGTTACAGTAGCGTATTTTTCGTTTTATGTTCTTTATGGAGATGACAATAAGTGAAATGTGGTATATTCTAACCATAGAAACATAAATACGAATACGCATTATTAGTAAAAAAAACTTTTAATCGGTTATAGTTAGAACTTAAAGCATGTATTTTTGTGCTCATTCGACAAATGTTAATTATTTTCAAGTTAACATAAAAGTATAAAACAGTTGATGTATAAAATTTGTACATTAAACATCTTTTTGATTTTCTTTTGACAGATATTTTTTGTAATTCGATGTCAGTAAGTAATGTAATTATACTACACGCTATATAGCAGAATACGAAGTGTCCTTCTTGACGGTGAATCGATAATGATGGTTCGTCATTTTAGAAGCCTGAATGATTTTTAGTATAGATAATTGCTCTTATAATGTATTTCATGCGCCTATGAATTTGTCATTGTAAAAGTCTAAGAATATGTAGAAACAAATTACATTTTTCGAGCCAAATTATTAATTAATTTCTCCGTATTGATGTATATGTTATTCATGAGCTTAAACAAATCAAATTCGAATAATATCAAGATTAATCAAATCATGCATAGTATAAGCAGACAACATGTAGCAACGTAGCAAACGTGTGTGTGTTCTAAAATTGGTGTTGCGGGAGCTTCGTTATGCTATTTCAGTTATGAGGTTGATTTACTTCAAATTTGAATTGTTATTAATAAAATTCATCAAGATTGTTACGATATCGGTTTTTAAGCATTTGAAACACGGTAACCGGAAGCAATACTAGATATGTTTTTATTCCACTTCAGAAGACATGCATAATAAGAACAGGAGTACACTCCCACTGCATAATACTAATGAGTTCCATTGTTACTCAGCCTTATCCTTATTTCTTTGCTGTGGCTGCACTCTTTGTACCTGATGACTACAACACCATCAAACCAAGTATGGTAAGTAAAAAAAAGATTTATTTCTTACTTATTATTAACTTCATTCAGAAAAAAGAAGAATAAGTTGATTCTGATTAATGTCTTTATGAAATAATTAACCATTTATTTTACCTTCTTCCTAGGTTCACGAGGCTGTGTGGGCTTCTTAGGGGCCGCTTTGGAGGCCGAAGATTTGGCAGCTGATGGTTTTGCAGCCTCTTTAACAGGTTTCTCCATCTTCAGTGATGCCATTGATTCCTTGGGCAGACAGATGAAAACACAGTTTATTTAGTAGTTTGCTTGATGTATCCTTAACTACAAACGATGGCGAATTTATAGTTGGATTTACAGAATGAGAAGTACACAAATATAGGAATGGAATAATCACAACATTGGAACACTTTGCATTAGATTCTGAATAGATTTAAGATGTGACTAAAACACTTGCATTATTTAGATGCCAAACAAGTTGTTAATAAAGCATATGATCCCATGCATAGACTATAACCGATGCTTAGAAGCTACAGCGATTTGATGCACAAATTCTTGTGATATACAGTAACTGTCAATCAGAGTAGGTAACCAAATTCTGAATCACAGCCAGTACATGATTTATGCCTGTTTTACGTGTCAGGTAACATACCCACAAAATATATTCCTAGATGCTAAAAACGTATTATGAATTTTCGAACGACATTATAAGGTTTCTGAACGAACCAAATGCCAAAAGATGGTCCTAAATCCACACGGTTTATCTATTATAGTTGAAGACATCATTAACCAGTGTTCCTCATCCCAGCTGCAATGCCATTTATAGTAATAAGCAATGCATCTCGAAGCTTATGATTCTCAGTATCACATCTCAGTCTCTTCAAAATTTCAACTTGCAACATGTTAAGAGGATTGAGATACGGAAGACGGCTCTCAATCAACCTCCTCAGACTCTTGTTATTCTCAGACAGCTTCTCATGTCCAGTTACCACCAAAACATATTTTTCAGTTGACAAAAGCTCCTTTCTGAGCTCGTCACCAAGGGCCCTCCTACTTTCGGCAACCAGCACTTCATCATAGTGTTTGACAATTGGAATATCCGCTTTTCCTAATACCATTTCTATAAGGTCCAGTGTAGATTGAAAGAAAGGCCATTCTTTGTAAGCTGCTTTTAATTCTTCAGCATGTCCCCTTTCACAAACACCCTTTAACCCAGCCCCAACTCCAAGCCACGCTGGAAGAACAAATCGTGTTTGTGTCCATGCAAATATCCATGGGATGGCCCGAAGATCACCTATTCCTACTGAGGATTTCCTTCTAGTGGGACGACTTCCTATGTTTAGATGTCCAAGCTCGGCTTGTGGTGTAGCTTCTTGGAAGTATGTAATGAATTCTGGGTTATCATAAACAGTGCTTCGATAACTTTGGCGACTCAGATCCGAGATCTGTTCCATTAGATTTCTCCAGTTTTCATCCCTTGGTGGTTTTGGAGGCCGGAGGGTAGCGAGTAGTACAGCTGTTGTATAGATCTCTAACTGCCGGACAGCCATCCCTGGCAACCCGAACTTGGCCTGCACCATTTCTCCTTGTTCAGTTGATCGAAGTGTACCCTGCAAATTCAAACAACGTATCAAATGCCATTTGGTGGTAGAGATGCACAAGCCCAAGGGCTCGTCCTAACAAAGTAAAATAACTCTCCTAGTTTGGGGGAAAAAAAGAAATAAAAATTTGCAGATTCTAACCGCTAAAACTGGGTGTCATTCAGGCCTGTAAGGCCAAAAAATAACGAAGTATAAGCTTGAATTTGACAGATTATAATATTACACGAATTTAATAATGCTATGCATGGGAGACAAATTTTTCAGAAATAATATCATATTACATAATTTTCATAAATTTCCTACATAATTTAGCATTACACAAACTTGGAACTGGGCCACTCTTGAACCAGACTGACTTTTCAGAAAACAAGACTAAATTGCCTATCAGGCTTAACCGGATCTAACTACGAGCTTTGAGGTACTGGGGCCTTCTCAGCCTTTTTTCAGGCCACTTTTAGGACTAGCCTTGGACACAGGCTCAATTCTTCATTTCTATCTGGTGGTATGGGCCTTAAAGTAATTACAGTGACACCAAAAATAGATTGGCTCAAGAACATACCATGACAGAACCAGGTGGCTGGGATTGTATAGCGAGATGTGTAGGACCGCCACCACGGCCAATGCTACCTCCACGACCGTGGAACAGAGTAACCTTGATTCCATACTCTTTGCATGCAGCTACGACATCCTCCTGAGCTTTGTAAAGCTCCCATGCGGCTGCAAAACGTCCAGCGTCTTTACCCGAATCAGAGTACCCAACCATTACCTGGATAGTTTAATATTTCAATTTACTTATAGATTAAAAGACTTCATACAAAGGGTCCTAATGATATACCTCTTGGCGTCCACTGTGATTCTTTATGATGTGGTCTCTGTACCAATCAATTGATAATAATTTACGTATCACTGAACCAGCTGCTCTCAGATCCTTCACAGTTTCAAACAGAGGGACGACCCGCAATCTATTTACGTGAGACAAAAACCATTTGTAAGAACACAGTGCTACATATACAAAGAAATACAATCTTCCACTGGGAAAAGTAAGGGAACGGAAAAAGTAAACAGGAGGCTTACATTCCACCACGACATGGTCTTCCTTGTTCCCCTGCAACAGCAAGACGAGCATCTTTTTGCAGAAGCTCCACAGCAAGGACATCACTTGCCTGTCATGTTAGAAGCACAAATGGAAAGATTTCATCAATTACATCAAGATATTAGATGGAAAGTAGAAGATATGATGGAAGATTAAGAATGACATGTTTTCGAACATAATTTTGAGGGAGTTTCACATATAACATACATTTGAGGCCATGGAAATCACATACGCGCCTAAGGAATCACTACCCAACTCAGCAGAAATGCGGAAGGTATCCAGGACTTCTTGAACTTCAGGAGAAACCTATTGCACCAGTGTAGAAAAAATCATGAAAAGAATACAATTAGATTATAAAGCATTCAACTAGTACATTATGATTGAACCAGTTGTTACCTCGATAGTTGGTGGAACCAGAGGCCTCTTCCCCTTTATCTCTTTCGCTAGAAACTCCAGTCTCTTCTGTTCATCCCAATCACTGTATGTGCCCATATCAAGATAGTTGGTAATTGCATCAAGAGTCTCCGTATGTCTACCAGATTCCTGTTATATGTCATAACTCGTAAGATTCAAAACTGAATTGTGATGATGTCTGTGATGTAAACATGTAAAAGAAAGAACCTGACGGAGGTCAAGCTTCATCAGTACCATCCCAAAGACAGAAACTCTTCTTATTAGGTCAGCAAGCCGTCCATCAGCTAAAATCCCCGACCCACAGGATTGCTGTCACAATTAGAGTCATACATCAGCCTACCAAAATAAACAGATGAACATCTTTCCAAATTTCAACGGTTCTGTTTCAGTGACAGGAATAGGTTGAAATGGGCGGCACAGGTGTAAATGTTATAGCATATTGTGTAAATACCAAAGATTCATAGCACAGCATGAGTGGTTGCAATAGCTGATCTGGTGAGTCATAATAATCACCAGGATCCTGGTCACATGGAAGACCTTCAAGAAGTTGCTCTAACCTCCTACGACTATTCATAAGCTGAAACCACAAGGGAAAGTTGATGGTTTACAATCTCATTTAATAATGAAACCTAGATACAAAATTACAAGAGAAAGTAGCAATCAAGGCTATCTCCTAAAATATTAAATTATATGCTTGTCTTTCCATCTTAAAGAGAGAATTCAATGTTTGATTATTTCACCATTTCAGGCTTTCAGCTACTTTTTACAGTAGTACACAGCTAAGATTACCTTTTCTTTTACATCCCCAAGGACAGTTCTGTAAGGAGAAAACCCTGATTTCTGAGGCAAGCTTGGTTCAAGAAGTTTCCGGAAGCTGGCTTTTCCTACTTGGGTTTCGGCAAACAGTTTCTTTTGAGCAAGCTGACTGGGATTGAAAGATCCAGATTTTGGTGTAGAAGGTTGTTGGGTTGCATTAGATTGGTTCCCGTTTACAATTGCTTTCAGATCAATTATGCCTGAACTAACCTGCTCATCCTAATAATTTGCAGAATATAATTCGGTAGGAGAAAGATAAAGATGAAAGGTGCATACTGATCAAATAGGAGATACCAACTGTGGAAGCTATCAGCTATGCTGAAAACGGCTCACCTTGCTTTTCAGAGGTTTATACTCTGACCCAGGAACATCTAGTAGAGGATAATGAGACTCCACTTCGTTGTAATCTATGAAAGTATCATAGCATCATATTAGATACAATGAGCTTAATCTTGTGATTATTATTCTAAAAAAATTATTAATGACTGGCAAGTGTTAAACCTGTACAAGAGGGTACATCAGCTTCAGCAGGAAGTTGTCTAGGTAGACCATGAACATGATGGCTTTGATTCTTTTGGGAGTTACTCCAACTCATGCGCCGATCCTCTTCAGAATTTTCTGAAAATATAAGGAAAAATAGTTAGTTAGGTACCTGATTATTAAAAGTTAGATGTCAAAAGTAGGCAGCAGCTATCTAGAATTAACATCCAAGAAACATCCTCAAATGGGGCGGTGTCAGAAAACATAAACGGAAAAACCTTTATCAATGATATCATATGCCAGACTTGACAGGCCATTGCTGCATTGATTCATCGAAAGTTCGAATCTAAGATTGTCAACTTCCCGTATGTACAGATCAATCGCCATCCATCTTGATAGAAGAGATACATCTCGTGTGACCTGATAGTAATACAAGACCTTGTTGTAAGTTTGAATATAAGTTGGAATAATCTGTGAGACCTTCTACCACTCTATACATAGAATATCTCTTCAAAGTGACTATCTATCATATTGCCAAAGAACCTAAATACAATATGTTTTTTTCTTATAGACCGAGACCGAAACTTCATATTTGACTTATTTGAAGACATATTCAACGAAAAATGTTTGACTATTTACTAAATGTCTTAAAATACATTACAGTATGATGGTAGCCCCAAAGCAATTGCATAAACTCTTTGTAACATTAACAATGGTCAGTTAACATTCAAAAGCCAGCAATAAGAAATGTAACGTTTAGGAGGCATCTGCAAAAGCAAAGTGTTCAGTCTACATGGGATCCGAAAGTTTTATGAAGATCTGACCGTACATATTTTGTGTAAATGATGTGCATAAGAAAGTAGGCATCCAGATCTTTTGTAATAAGACATGAAAAAACACCGAAATGTAGTTACACACATGATGAAGTATGTACTTTTTAATCAACTAAAAAAGACCAAAAAACGAAAGAGAGAATCGAGACAATTCTAAAGATGTAATCCAGAGCTTTTAGTTTTCACCATTTACTATATTTGGTTCATACATGTGTACTAGAAGCATAACATCTAATATATTCGACTATACCCTTTTCCAACAAATTTGCCGCTAATAATGTAAACAAATGTTATTATCACCGAAAGCGCCTCCATGAACTTTTAGATATGTAACAAGACTTGAGGGTAAAACACTGGATTATAAACCATACCTTTGCAGTGACATTAGGATTTCCATCTCTATCACCACCCATCCAGGATCCAAATCTTATTGGTGTGCATGTCAAAGGAAGTGGCCTTCCAGTATGCTGAAGGAAAAAACAAATATATAAAACGAGAAAATATTTGAAGATCCTGATGAAGAATTGAACATAGGAAGCTTGCAGTATGCGATCTATAGAAGCAAATGGGGAACCACACCTTCTTTAGAGCATTGCTGACACGACGTAAGTAATGAGGTATGGCTTTCCAAAGGGACTGCTCAACATAGTTTAATCCTAGTTTCATACAAATAATAAATTATTGCATACACGTTTTAAGGATCAAAATTAAATTTTTATTATATATCTTCAAAAGAGTTTACCAGCTCTAGCCTCGTCTACTGGTGTAGGCTTGTGGCGTCTGAGTTCATCTGTCTGCCATATAGAAGTTATTTCTCTCACCTACAAAATTGAATATTATAGATCATTAACAAAATAAGTCAGAAACTATTGTCTCAACTCATAAGAATTTCAAGAGAGCACCAGATCTTCAATTAAAGTATCTTGATCTTCCTGTGTAAGATCCTTGCGGTCATTAACTTCTAACAGATGCTGTAAAAATAACAAATATAAGTCAAGTTACTTATATCAATGAAACAAATTGATAATATCATTTACGGAGTATTGAACAAACTTACAGAAATTCTAATATGCTTATACTGAAGTGTACGTCTGTTAATCTGTGTAGGATGTGCAGTGAGGACTATCTCAACCAACTACGAAAAATCACGAAATTCGTATACAAAATTTAGTAATATGAAACATCTCGGACTACGTTCTTATGACTGATGATGGGACGCAGAAATGTAAAATGCAATAAACCACACCTGGTTGCATACAGTGTCATACAGCTCATCCGCAGATAGCCCACTTTGAATCAGTTGACTGAAAGTATCATCACAAGATTTTGAGGCTTGTGCCACATTCTTTGACTTACGAGACCTGCAATAAAAATGTTACACCAAAATAAGTTCAATACTCATGCTGCAATATGACTACTTAATAAGACAAACCATGAGGAATAACTTAGGCAAGTCAATCTGAGAAACCAATATACTAATGGTCATTAATGCCATGGTCACTTCCTTTATTATCTACATGGATAATATTCTATTATTCAACACAATTCTAAAGGTCAACTGATCAACAGAGATTCACCGTTACTAAACCAAGACTGGAAGATGTGGTACCTGTGATGAGTTTCAGCAATACCCATTAAGCTAAGAAAATGACTAAAGGCTCTAGCGAGCTTCAAGGCTTCCTCTAGTGTCATTTTCGATAACTCAGAAGCCAATTGTTTCTCCAGAACCTCTGCAGTACCCTCAATTCCAGCAGCTCTTATAAGACATGCACTCTACGATTCAATCAGAGTAATTATTATCTAAATCAAGATAACAATTATAATTATTCCCATAATCATATGGCATAATCAAATAGCGTATCCATAAGTTACAAAATATATGCACAAAATCAAAAACCAGATCCAATCAGAGTATGATTTCTCCTGAACATTACAAACAACAAACAATAACTCAAAACAAGCTTTTTGATATCCAGATATAAAAATAATGAATCAAAATTCTAGTGCATGTTCTTAGAAACACTATTAACAGCATTTCATAGATTTTTTTATCAATTCAAAACATATAAAAACGAGAATAAGCTGTATCCCATGGTAGATCAAAATGCATAATACACATCGTCACATAACCAATTTGTGAATGTTCTATAATCTACAAGGTAACAAAGCAGCATCTCATCAGGAGAATAAAATCTGGTATCAGATCAAAGTGTACAATAAAACTGTAGGCTTGTAGCCCCCCTAATTTTATCCTATATTTAAGGATAAGTCATGTTGTCTTTATAAAAACAATAGATTGTTACAATCATGTAAATCATATATTCGGAGAATCATAGAACTTATGAGTTATGAAATTCAACAGGGTCTAATATATGGTTCGGGAAATATACTTGCAAATTATGAATTTCATTGTCAGTAAGATAATAACAAATTTAATAACTGAAAAGGAACACAAAGTGAGAGAAGGGTTTAGGCATATGCACCCTCCTACCATAGCCATACACTAGTATTACAAAAGGAAGCTGAAGCCCTACTTTTATGGCGTATACCACAACAGTAGGAATATAAGGTGTTTATAAAATATGCTGTATACCGTACGGGCTGATAGCAAATCCACTGTCGAAAACTGGTAAATTTAGGATAGTTCATGCAACTTTCACGCAACAATGAGACGATAAGTAGGTAAGTTTAGATAAATTTTTATATGCTGCAACTATATAATGTTTGCATGTAAGTATGGACTAAACTCCCAACACTTGGAGTACGGAAATAGGGCTTGACACATACGTGCATATTCTTACTGGTTAATTTGTAGGGCACAAAAGGGAATGTGATTATTCGAACATACATTTGAGAGTCCTTTACACTAGTAACAAAAGAGAGATACCTTAGATACATTACACGGGACACATAGGGTACATAGCGCATCTCAAACTTTAAGAAATGATAACAAAAGTACATCGGACAAAAGGAGTGAATTATGTCTATCAATTGAAGTATTCCCCACCTGACATGAGGTATGCGCATTTAATAAATTTTTGTCCTCGGGAATCATAAACTTGAGAAAAACTCATACGTTGTTCATCTAGCAGAAAGGAGTGAATTTACCCTCAGAGCAAGCTAGTAGTGATCTCTCACATGTCTTAGTGTATTTGATGCTCTTGATGATTAATTTCAAGACATAACGTGTTTGAAAGTTCCACATCAGCAGTTTTCGGTTAGAGGAATCATAGCAGCTAATTGTATACAGTTGACTTTCATGTACTCAGTATTAATTTGACTTGTTCTGTTTGACTTGTATTACTTTACTTACAAGGTCATGAATGATGAATTTATTCCCTCTGTAATTTTATACTCAATTTCTATATAGTCTCGGACCCCTTATGCTTCTGGTAATCAATAATGGCTCACAAAACTGTATCTTATACGACAAATCCACAGAATATATATGTGTCTCTTTTCTATTTTCTTTCATGTTCCTACGTCTATAATTTTCCTTCAACAAATTACAAGATAGTTTTCTGTTGCATCAGTTATAGTAGCAGCATAAAGTTGACTTACATGTATTCTTCTAACTTGTTCTGTTTGACTTGTAATACTATAAATACACGGTCATGTATATTGATTTTCAGGATGGCAAAAAGATCCGAATCCGATGGGGATCCCCGAACCCCGCAAGTTTTGGATCGGATTGGGGATGACCAATCGGGAATGGGGTGGGGTATGGGGCGATAACTGGGGATTTTTATCGTATTCCGCCCCGATATATATATGTGTGTGTGTGTGTGTGTGAGAGAGAGAGAGAGAGATTACAATATATGTATATATAATTATTAATTTTATATCTATAAATAACTAATATCATCACTAAATACGCTTAGTTATTATTTATTTGTAATGTACATGTGTAATCCTTCTATTTTCTTAGTATATTTGTGTCATCAACGAGGTCAATTACTATATGTTGTCTTGATCATGTTACTATTTATTTTTGAAACGAGGATGCCAATTAGTGGATGTTTAGGTAATGCTTTAAGAAAAATCAACAAGTCATCCGAATTTTGGGTATTATTAATAGAGAACGAGTACTGGGTTTCGATTTGAAGAGCCCACGTTCTCCACAAGTTACCCCGATAAGACCCCGTTGGGTATTGGGGTAAGCCATTCCCCGGATGGACCGCCCCGATAATACCCCGTTGGGGTTTGGGGTGGGGTTGGGGATTGCTTAGAATAATGGGGTTGGGGTTGGGGCTGACATACCCGCACCGAACCCGCCCCATTGCCATTCCTTTGATTTCACACTCATTGTTTCTACAATGATCAATTTCTTTCTAATCTATAACTCCATAATTTCTATAAATCCTATAGAAACTCGGATCGCAATGCGACATTAGTGCACATCAAATATTAATTCACAGAATCAACAGCCAGAAATCTGCTACACATAATAGTAGTAGCATTCTAACTTTAGTAAATCATTTCAGCATATAGACATGTACATAATGCACAACCAACAATTAGTGTGTATAGCTAACATATGCATCTGCATCTTTATACTTGTACAGTACAACTACTAAAACGTCATGTTTCTCAAGCGACATTTGTTGTGATCATATTATTTCTCTTCCGAATTTTAGATTACTAGAAATAGCACACTAATCTAGAGAAATTAAACTTCACCGTCACAGAAATCACGGATGTGCATATAGATCAAAACATACATATATTGACGAAATCGTTTAGCTGAAGATGAATATAATCCTCATTTCGTCAAATTTTACGGTCAGCTAAAACAGCGTAAATTAAGATGATGCTTAAAGTCGAGAAATGAAAATTGAAGAGACCTGAGAGAGAGTACGAGTGTGCTCGATTTTCTCCATGATATTAGGACCGAGTTCACGTTGAAGAACGTCGTGAAGAAGGCTAAAGAGAAGACGGAGATCATCGTCGTAGCTTTGAAATGAGATTTCTTCAGCTATATCGTCCGTTATGTCCGTCATGATTTCCGTTAGTTACCGTGTATCAATGTGTTGGTGAAGGTACGTATTTGAAGATGCAAATTGTTGTTGCAGAAAAAGTACGGGAAGGTGATTGGTGAGGTCAGGGAGGGAGGGAGGGATTGTAAAAATGGAGAGGGTGGTGCGAGAGGGGGTTTGTGAGTGGTTGGTATAGCGTACGAAACGACGAGGGTTGACGTGTGTCAAACTTCCACGGGATTATCGGAGGACGCTGGGACCCAAGATCTTTCGCAATAATATAGGCTCAGGTGAATCCCCTGTTTACCTTTTTTTTTTTTTTTTTCTTTTTTCATTTTTTTCTCTCTAATTTTATTAAGTTAATTATCATAAAATAGTCTCATTACAAAATTAGTGGATGATTGATTATACAAATCTTAATCAATTGAAACTTTTACAGTTTTACCTATCAAGGATCCAAGGAGGCAAGGATCATCATTATGAGGCAACAATAATAGTTATATATTGTACCAAAGGGTCTATAACCTAGCGATATGTGGGAAACCTTTCAACCTAATAGTTGTAGGTTCAAGTTTTGTAGGAGGCAATTTGTAAATATTCGTGGTTGTATATAATAATCGTGAATAGGTAGTATAGATCTGCCCTTCTAAAAAAAGTTTTATATATATATATATATATATATATATATATATATATATATATATATATATATATATATATATATATTGTGTATTGATTAATAAATCAAATCTTTATTCTTTATTTGTGAAGTTATAAATGGTCATTGCTTCATTATTAGCAAAATATCCGTTATAAATGTAACAGAAGAATAAAAATTTCATTAAGTGGTGAATTAGTGACCATTGTACATAATTTTTTCTTAAGAATTGTATATGATGATAAATTACTGTGAGACTGATAGTAGCATTCTTGCTTGACTCGTCTATATAGTTAGAGACATACATTGTAGCAATGTCCAATTCATGTTTCATTTTTTGGTTATTTGACATTAGGGTTGCTAAGTAAATACACTCAGTAGCCGTTCATATATCTATACTATGGAGTAAGGTTGTTAAGATCTCGATCTTGATCATAAGATATTACCATTTTACAATCCTCATGAATGAAAACGATTCCGATCTTAGATAGGATCTTAAATTTTAGGATTTATTTAGGATCCCGATCCTATATCGATTCTGAGCTAGGATTTTACGATCTCAATCCAATCAAATCTTACTCAACATGAATTAACGAGTTAACAAAATAAATAAGTTGATTTTGTCTAATAAAAGCCTAATAGGCTAATCATTGAATCAATTACTACACGTAAAATTTAATCAATTACTTAAATACAATAGTTTAACATGTAAAAATTTATACCTTTGATTACAAATATAGTAATATAAATATCTATGAGAAGTATTGAAAATGTTATACTGTTTAAACTGTAAAAGTTTAATTATTTTGTTATGCATTTGGACTTTTAGATGTATTATAACAAACAAGTATGAGATTATAATGTATGAGTAGGATCTTAATATTCTGATTCAATCTTACAATTCCGATGTTGTGAAGAAAACAACTCAATCTTAACAACCTTGCTATGGAGCAGTAGGTTTGTGACGATTAATGTAATATTATAACAATCTTTCACTTTAATAAGAAGAAATTTAAGAAAAGACAAGTTCATAAACGTTTGGGGCGAATATTGTAGCTTTGTCAAAGATGAGGGTGGCATAAGCGAAATTCGTTTTTCATAAGCATAGAATCGTCGGTCAAAATAGGTGGTCAACTGGAAACAAACATCGGAAAGATGACATCAGCAGCTCCTGTAATCGGGGTAGCCGTGCTTGTGCTAAAGGACAACACGGTGCTTCTGGGTCGTCGCCGCACTTCGATCGGTCACAACACCTACGCACTCCCCGGCGGTCACCTTGAATTCGGTCAGTCCCCTTTTAAACCCCAAAATCACACTACATACACACACTACCCACTTTTTTTTAATTGATATAAAGTTTGATATGTAATTTTAGATTAAAAGATTTGGGATATATGCTAAATTAAGATATGATTGCTATATAATGTCATTTATAGTTTCAAATATGAAAATGAAAGACAAAGAAAAAAGAAAAGGTACAGCAACATCATATAGTTGTTACTTTAGCAATGATCATGTGGGTGAGCTTGAGCATTATTGGTAGTAATAAGTATTCAAAAAGTAACCACATTCATGTGATATTGGTTTTTATGTTAACCAAAGTACTAGTTGCATTAATGCGCCGGAGTCACGTAGCAAACCATCCCATATGAACTGATCGAATAAAAATCGTGTGCCACAAATAACTTTCGTCACGAGTTTAAGTTGATTTTGAGGTTATTGGGTCAGTTTGTTACTTTGTGCTTAGATGTTACAAAATGGTAGTACTACATAGTATGCTAACATTAGTTCAGGCATCAATTTTTAGTTCCTTTCTTGTTTATTTTAGGTGAGAGTTTTGAAGAATGTGCAGCAAGAGAGGTAAAGGAGGAAACGGGATTAGGCATTAAGGAAATACAGTATGTAACGGTAACCAATGACGTATTTTCTGAGGCTGCGAAACCGCTACATCTTGTTGCTGTTTATATGCGTGCTTCTTTAACCGATCCTGACCAGCTCCCTCTAAATGTTGAGCCGGACAAGTGTTACGGTTGGGATTGGTATGACTGGAATAAACTGCCCCAACCACTATTTCAACCTTTGGAGACCTTGTTGAAAAGTGGGTTCACTCCCTTCCCTACTGACTTGAAGTGATTACGCAATTTGTTACAAATCTCTCTTGATCTGGTGGTTGGCTGCACTAGATTTATGCAACTTATTGTTCTAAATGGTTAAGTGGTTAGTGTATGAACTTTTGGTAAGAAACGGAAAGGGAAAAAAAAAATACATTTTTGTAATTTTACCTCCAGTTTATTTAGCGCTTAGCAGGTTATTAGTGATATTAAGTTATTGTTGTATTGGTAGTTTTTGCGACTTCAGTTGTTCAGGATGTAAGTTAGATCATAGCATGGTTTGTTCAAAAAAGCTAAGTAGTCGTAAACCATTACATTGACCAACTTTTATTTTGCGTTACTGCATGTGTCAAATAATATTGACTTATATTCAATCTTTGGGCTTACAAATTCTTAACTGATTCAAATTAAAGGCACACAGATGGCTAGCTGTTCCGGCCTTTGTGGGATCAACTTAAAGTTTGTGCAGCATGTTGTTTAGGATCTCGGATATCCCAAATCGATAAATTTATAGTATTACATATGGCAGCAAGCGAGCTGAGCTGGCTTCAAGTTCTTTGAGCTTCAATTAAATTTCGTGCTTGAGTTTAGAGGAACTCGATCAACTCATCAAGCACCAAGTGATATGTTAGTGCTATTAAGGGTCAAACTTTATCCATTTATTCGACCATAAATTTAACTGGAACGTGTTTGAGACCGACAAATGTAATTTCAATTTACATATAATATCGGGTTAGGTTGTTTCGATGGACTAATCAATAAATGACATGAACTTGAATCTATAGTTTGAAAAGAATCGAACTAGCTTGATTCAACAGCTTGAAGCCTTGAACTACTTGAAAGTACACTTCCTAGAATCCATGTTCAACTAAACAAATAAAATTCCAGGTTATACTACAATTTGATTTGAACACCGGATCGTTAGACTTCTCCCAACAGTGACACAAACTGACGCGTCAGTTTTTTGTCAAATCAGCCACGTCAGCAATTTTCAAAACTGACACAAAACTGACATTTCACTGCATACAGTGAACATCAATTCTTTTTTTTCTGGACCGCACACACACACTGCTTTATTTATTTAAAACACAAACTTAAATAAAACATTTTCATTAAAATTAAAAACATTACATTAAATAAAATAAAACATTACAATTCCTATAAAAAATACATTTATTAAAAGAAAAAAAAAATACAACTAGCTAACGCGATCAGAAATTTGGTAGGAGGGTCGCAATGTGTTGGATGAGAGCTTCACGAAGACGATGATGCACGTCACGGTCGCGTAATTCCTTATCCATACGCATTTGCGTTGCAACCCTTGCTTCCCACGATCGTTGAGGCATACTATCTGGGTTTGTCGTATAGTCTTCCTCAAGTGAACACATGTTTCGTCCATTGTCTTCAGTTATCATGTTCTGTGAAATCACACAACAATACATGATTCGACGTATTTTGTTGACGCTATATGGTCTAGCAGGGTTTTTGATGATTTGCCAACGGCCTTGAAGCACTCCGAATGCCCGTTCCACATCGTTTCTAGCAGATTCTTGGTATCTCTTGAACCTCATCTCGCTTTCTGATATGGGATGCTTAAACGTCTTTACAAGCATCGCCCATGTAACACCCCCAAATTTGATGATTTGCGGAAGCTTGATTTGGGTGTTACTAATCAATAACAAAGCACAAAGATAAATAGCAAACGACTCTATATGCGTCGTTTTTACAAAATATATTGATAACTGAAATGTTTACAACATTTAAAGCTTTACATAGCTCGAGTTAAATAAAATGAGATTTCAGTACATAAGTACTTATACAAAAATATACTAATGCAAGAAAATCTCAATCGTCTGTATGCTGACTCGAGCTAAATCCTGAAGCAGAACATCCTACTGCTGGGTACCTGCGATATATGCTAAAAGGTCAGCTATAAAGCTAGTGAGCTCACAGGTTTGAAATCAAGTAATATCGTATGAACCGCAAGATTTAAATAATGAATTGCATCCAGCAATTAAATAATGAATTGCATCCAGCAATTAAATGATAATCATCGTGTATACAGCCATGAGCACATAGTTGAGCTTAACTCGAGGGCCGGGTCCCCTATAGAGAATTCCGGGCGAGGTGCCTCCACGAATACCTAATCCACATTCGTCTTCCCAAATATTAGTACGTCCGTTTACCCGGTTAGTGCTTGCTAACCCGGACGAGGAGGGTCAATCCTATATGGTACCATATACTAATATTCACGCTACAACGTATTAACAACTATGCTGACGGAGGACTTTAAAATGATTAGTTTCGAAAAACTCATGTAGTATATGAAAAGTTGGTACTTGCGTTCACATGTTAAAAGTTTGAGCAGTATATCACACCCCTGAGTAAAACAGTAAAAGAGGGGCTATGAGACTCACCTGAGTCTGAATGCGTTTAAACAAACGTAAGTTGATTAGCCAATATCGAAGTCCAAAGACTTGTAACCTGAGGGTGTCCACGACACGCGATGGTTATAAATATGATTGGGTATCTTAAAAGATCACCCCTGTAGTTGTTCGTCCAACTATAATGTCCAAATTTCCACTATTTGGTTGATATGTTTAAGTGTTTGAAAAGTGTACGACCCGTTGGTGACGAGTTTGAAATAATAAACGTTAAGTATTATTATCAAATTATTGATGTTTTGCACTTACAAAAGTGTTCCAAAGTGTTTTACAAGTCGTATCGTATAAGGATTTGAGGTTATAAAAGTTCGACACTTAGTGAAATTTTAGTTAGAAAATCTGCTGTTTTATGCGACACTATATGCGTCACTTATATGTTCTATGCGTCACTTGTGAAGTGTCGGGTATTGGTGTCAGTGTAAGGGTATGCGTCACTAGGACAGTGTCGTGTATCATCTTATGCGTCACTTAAGAAGTGACGGGTTCCGTAACATTGCGGCACTCAAGCAGTGTCGTATAAAAGAATGATTTCCTGACATTTAGGCGTCACTTAATAAGTGACGTGCAATATAGCGACACTTAAGAAGTGTCGGGTAAAAGAGTATGGCGGCACTAAGGGAGTGACGTTAAGTAGTGTCGGGTAACATAAAGGGCGGCACTAGAGAAGTGTCGTTATATAGAGTATGCGTCACTCTTGAAGTGACGGTATGAGGTTCGAGTGACGTCATCGGTAGTAACCGGACGTCACTTGTTTCTACCGAAAGTGTAAGCTTCTACGGGTAATAGCGGCACTTATGAAGTGTCGCATGGTTTCTGCTGAAAGTACGGGTTTCTACTGATGATAGCGACACTTACGAAGTGTCGCATGGTTTCTGCTGAAAGCTATAGGCTTGCGTCACTACCGAAGTGACGGTATATGTTTGATAGCGGCACTTAAGTGACGCATGTACTGTTTTTGGCATTCATGCGACACTAAAGCCTGTTCGACGGATTTCGAGAAAAAAACGTGTTTTCGGGTTTCCGATCGGTCCAATATTTTTACCCAACCCTTATAGGGACATTATAAGTTGTTACAAACTACTAGAAAGTAAAAACACTTAAAAACGAGAGATTTCGGGATTTGTCGGAAACTTACAAAGTGTCGGATGAGAAATCCGAAAAGATAGCGTTGTAGATCGGGAAGTGGTGAACGTTTTCTTCCAAAAGAGTAGTATGTTTCGCGTGCGTTTAGTGGTAGTATTTGACGATTTTTGTGATGTTTTTGGAGGTGGTGGTGGTTGGAGAGAAAGAGAGAAAAAGGAGAGTGAGAGAGAGAAAGAGTTGAGTGAAATGAGAAGAAAGAGGAGGGGAATGGGAGGTTATCCTCCCACTTTTCGTCCCGCGTTTCCGCTCCGTGCGGTGTTCGTTTGCTCCGTCGTTTAATCGTAAATAATTATTTTAAATATTAATTGGTAAGTTTTAAGGTATAATTCATTACGCGATATTTTATTTAAATATTTTACAAATCATTTATATTTGAGTTATAAGTTGTAAATTTGTTTATTTAATTTGCGCGTTTTACAGCTTTTAAATTGTGTAGGTTCAGTTTGTACGATACGAATGAATGCGAAATATTATAAAAATAATATTTTTGACATAAAAGCGTTATTTAATAAAATTGGTCACCAACGTCCGTATTAAATTGAATCGAAATACATTCGATTTAAATTGCGTACGATTTAATCAAATCGCATTTTTGTATATATTCAACAATATATATAATTCGATACATAAATTAGCCTAACAAGGAACTAATTACATGTATTAACATATGATTAGGCACTAATTACTAGTCCTAATTTGGCGGGTGTTACATTCTCCCCATGTTAGAAGAATTTCGTCCCGAAATTTAGCTCGAAGTCGTGTTTGATGTGGAATCAGTGAAGAGTTGAGGATATTTGAGTCGCATTTGGTCTTCCCGTTCCCAGGTGAATTCCGGACCACGCCGCGAATTCCATCTGACCTTGACGATGGGAATACGACTTTGTTTCAGTTGTTTGACCTCACGGTCCATAATTTCAGCGGGTTCCTCAACGAAATGAAGTTTATCGTCAACACGAATTTCATCTAATGGAATAATAAGTGTCTCATCAGACAGACACTTCTTCAAGTTTGAAATATGAAAAGTAGGGTGCACGCTGCTGAGTTCGGATGGCAGCTGCAATCGATAAGCTACGGGGCCAATCCGTTCAAGGATCTCAAAAGGCCCAATGTATCTGGGATTCAACTTCCCGCGTTTACCAAAACGGATGACGCCTTTCCAAGGCGATACTTTTAAGAGTACTCGATCCCCAACTTGGAACTCGAGTGGTTTGCGTCTCACGTCAGCATAACTTTTCTGACGATCACGTGCGGCTTTGAGTCTGTTTTGGATTTCCACAATTTTCTCAGTGGTGGCGTGTATGAGTTCAGGACCAGTGAGTTGACTATCTCCCACCTCAGTCCAACAGATCGGTGATCGGCACTTACGACCGTACAGTGCCTCAAAAGGTGCAGCCTTAATGCTGGCATGATAACTGTTATTGTACGAAAATTCGCACAACGGTAGATGTCTCTCCCAGTTTGTACCGAAATCAACTACGCAGGCTCGTAGCATGTCTTCCAGTGTTTGAATGGTTCGTTCACTTTGGCCATCGGTTTGAGGATGGTACGCGGTACTCATATCGAGACGGGTACCCAATGCTTTCTGAAGTGATTGCCAAAAGTGAGAAGTGAAACGGGCATCTCTGTCAGAGATGATTGAGACTGGGACACCGTGATGAGAAACGATTTCCTTGATGTAGATTTGTGTAAGGCGTTCCATTTTATCGTTTTCTTTGATTGCCAGGAAATGAGCAGATTTGGTGAGACGATCGACGATCACCCAAATGGTATCGCAACCGCTCGACGACTTGGGTAGTTTGGTTATGAAATCCATGGCAATTTGATCCCATTTCCATTCAGGGATTTCAGGTTGTTGGAGTAAACCAGGAGGTTTCTGATGTTCGGTTTTGACTTTCGAGCAAGTAAGACACTTGCTGACATAAGTGGCGATTTCGGCTTTCATGTTTGGCCACCAATAAAATTCCTTGATACCGTGGTACATCTTATCGGATCCCGGATGAATAGAATATTTAGACTTGTGAGCTTCGTCCATCACCAAGTCTCTTAGGTTCCCAAAACTGGGCAACCAGATTCGGTTTGAGAAATACCTAATCCCGTTTGGTTTGATTTCAAATTGTTTGTCAATGCCCCGCAAGGCTTCATTTTTGATGTTCTCAGATTTCAGAGCTTCGATCTGAGCGGTATGAATTCGAATGGTAAGATCGTTATGAATGGTCATACTGAGAGCTCGGACTCGAAGTGGTTTTGATCGTTCCTTTCGACTGAGGGCATCGGCTACAACATTAGCCTTCCCTGGATGGTACTTGATCTCGCAATCGTAATCGGTAAGCAACTCGACCCATCGACGTTGCCTCATATTGAGATCCTTCTGATCGAAGATATGTTGGAGACTTTTGTGATCGGTAAAGATGGTGCACTTAGTGCCGTAGAGATAATGTCTCCAGATTTTGAGAGCAAAAACGACAGCTCCAAGTTCGAGATCGTGAGTGGTGTAGTTCTTTTCATGAATTTTCAGCTGTCGTGAGGCATAGGCAATAACTTTGTCTCGTTGCATCAGCACGCAACCAAGACCTTGGTGAGAAGCATCGCAGTATACCACGAAGTCATCGGTGCCTTCGGGTAAGGATAAAATTGGAGCACTGCAAAGCTTTTGTTTCAAAAGTTGGAACGCTGACTCTTGTTTGTCGGTCCAATCGAATCTTCTGTCCTTCTGAGTCAGTACCGTGAGTGGTTGAGCTAATTTTGAGAAATTTTCGATAAATCGTCGATAATACCCAGCAAGACCCAAGAATTGTCGTACTTCAGTTGCAGAGGTGGGTGCTTGCCAGTCTTTGATAGCCTCGATCTTTGATGGGTCCACGTGGATTCCCTGACTGTCAATCACGTGACCAAGAAATTGAACGGTTTGAATCCAGAACTCACACTTAGAGAATTTAGCGTAAAGCTCCTCGTGTCTGAGTAGTTCAAGGATGGTCTTAAGGTGTTGAGCATGTTCCTGCTCGTTGCGCGAATAAATGAGTATGTCATCGATAAAAACAATAACAAACTTATCGAGGTAAGGTTTGCACACCCGGTTCATGAGGTCCATGAATACAGCCGGTGCGTTGGTTAGACCAAAGGGCATCACTTGGAATTCGTAGTGCCCGTAACGGGTTCTGAAAGCAGTTTTTGGAATATCGGCGTCGCGAACTCGTAACTGATGATAACCTGATCGCAGGTCGATTTTTGAGTAGAAACTTGAACCCTGAAGTTGGTCGAATAGATCATCAATGCGAGGAAGTGGATAACGGTTCTTGACGGTCAATTTGTTCAATTCTCGGTAGTCGATGCACATTCGGAATGAACCGTATTTCTTTTTGACAAATAAGACCGGAGCTCCCCAAGGTGAAGAACTCGGTCTAATGAATCCTCTATCCAGAAGTTCCTGTAACTGAGAGGACAACTCCTGAAGTTCGGATGGGGCTAAACGGTATGGTGCGCGGGCCACCGGTGCGGCACCCGGCACGAGATCGATCGAGAACTCAACCTGTCTAGGCGGAGGTAGACCAAACAATTCTTCCGGAAAGACTTCGGGAAAGTCTCTAACAATTGGCACATCCTCAAGTCGCTTCTCCTCCGACTTCTTCTCCATGATGTGTGCGAGTATGGCAGGGTAACCCTTTCTCAGAAATTTTCGGGTTTTTAAGCAGGAGATTATATTGAGTCCCGTCCCACCGGTCTCCCCCTGTATGATCAAGGTTCCACCAACGGTGAGTGGGATACGGACGATTTTATCGTGACAAACGATTTCAGCTCGATGTTTGGACAACCAGTCCATTCCAATAATGACGTCGAAACTTCCGATTTCAATAGGTATAAGGTCGATCGAAAAGGTTTCGTCAGCTAGGTTTAAAGTGCAATTAGGTATCACACTGGTGGTTTCTACAAGTTTTCCATTTGCTAGCTCTACAGTGTACTTAACATCTAAGGTAACAGGAGTGATGTCAAGTAACGGGCAAAAATCATCGGAGATAAAGCTTCTATCAGCACCAGTATCAAATAGAACAGAAGCATTTAAGTTGTTGAGGAGGAACATACCCGAGACCACATTCGGGTCTTGACGGGCGTCCCCAGATTTGATGACGAAAGCTCTGCTTCGGGTGTTGTTGTTGTTGTTGTTGCTGTTGCGGTTGTTGTTGTTGTTGTTCTGGTTCTTCAGTTTTGGGCACGAGTCCCTGAAATGCCCGGGTTTCCCACACTCAAAGCATACTTTGGGTGGTCTGGTGTTGTTGTTGGAATTGTTGTTGGCAGGAGAGCGGCAATCTTTGGTGAGATGGCCGTACCTCTTGCAATTGTTGCAAAAGGGACCACAGGAACCCTCATGGTGTCGGCTGCACTTAGGACAATATGGTTTGCTCCCAGTGTAACCCCTGATGATGTCAGTGGTGGTGTTGTAAGCTTTGATGGTGTCGGGTTTCTTGTTTTGTTGGTTGGAGGGGTTGTTGTGGTAGTCAGACCACTTGCGTTTGTTGTTATGGGAGGAGGAAGCGGGTTGTTCAGAATCTTGGCTCATGGACATCAGGTCTTGGGCCAATAGGATCGCACCGTCAATGGTGGTTGGTTTTGAAGAGATGACGTGTCCCCGAACAGGATCAGGGAGACCAAGGACGTATTTCCTGATTTTATCAGGTTCAGTGCTCACCATAGCTGGGCGGAGGGCAGCTAGTTGTTGAAACCTGGTGGTATAACCATCGATATCACCACCCTGAACCTTTAAGTTCCAGAACTCCTCATCTAGCTTTTGGAGTTTAGCGATCGAGCAGTATTTGGCAGTGAGTTTTGCCTTCAATTCCTCCCAAGTGAGTTGGTAGGCAATGTCAGCACCCACTGATTGGGTATATGAATTCCACCAAGAGTGGGCATCATCTTCAAGAGAGCAGGTGGCGAAGTTTACTTTGTCGTTCTCCGCGCATTTACTAACACGGAAAACAGTTTCCATTTTCTCGAACCATCTGATCAGTCCGATGGCTCCTTCAGAACCCTTGAAGCTCGAGGGTTTGCAGCTTTGGAAGTCCTTGTAAGAACAAGGTTTGACAGCAGAGGTTCCAGCGGTATCACTGTTTCTTGTGGAGTTTGGTGGGGTATTGCGAGCCAAGGCTTCAGTAACAGCCTGGGTTATGAGTGACGTAATCTGAGCATCGGTGTAAGGTCGTGTCTTTGGCGGCATGATTCTTCAATAAAAGAAATGAAGATACATGAGATTTCGTAGGAAAATTGTATTTGTTATAGATGTACATGTAGAAAAGCAGTAATACATGACATCAACATGGAAAATGACAATTAATATGAGTTGAACAACAAGGAATATTTGATAGCTAATATGAGTTCAAAGGTTACACCCTACGGATGTATTACAAGAGGCGTCGGGAATTGTTACATCCGACCGAATTATAGAGTAACGCGTAGATAGTTACTAGATTACAGGATAGATTACAAAACAAAGACTACACTAGTCTTAACGTAGATTAATTTGTTCCATCATCGTGACAAGACGGTCCACAGTGTTTGCAAGCCTGCTAGCTTGTCGGGCGTTGTCTTCTGCGAGTGCTAGTCGTTGTGTTAGTCCACGCGCATACTCTTCTGCTTCAAGTGAGCGTTGTTCACATTCTTCCATCCTTTGTTGCAGAAGGGCATTTTCCACCCTTATTTCTATAATTTGGTTGCGAAGGACATCCATGTTGTTGCTCGTGGTTTCAAGGTCATCGGAGACCTGTTCGATGCGTTCAAGGGATGTAAGTCTCCAGTTTTCGTTCGTTTCCTGCAACACGACATCCATGGTGCGAAGTCGCTGCTCGTGTTGGTTTACCCTAGCGGCTAAGGCCGGCAAGGTGGAGTGAGTGGGATACGGGCCAGCTCGAGGCAACCTGTTGTTCCTCCTTGCTACCCTTGGGTTCTGCGACCCGGATTGAGAGCGAGATGAATTTGATGGGATGTTTGCCATTTCTGAGACAAAGCGTTAGTAAGATTGAGGCCTATATTCATATAATTCCTATATAATATAGCCTATTGAGTGTCTAGCATAAACATGTTTGAGTCTCGGTTCTCTCGAGGTCAGAGTCTTCTATCGTACCCTGTTCAGCCATAACTACTTTCAGATCTTACATCATCTTTGCTTAATTGTACATAGTTGATCAGGCTATGTTAAATTAAACTCGTATGCTGTAATCCCTGAACCAGTCATACCTAATAAGGAATACCGCCTAATGGTCATAGTCTAGGCTCACTAAATGCAACCTAGTTCACTATAACCTTAGGCTCTGATACCAATCTGTAACACCCCCAAATTTGATGATTTGCGGAAGCTTGATTTGGGTGTTACTAATCAATAACAAAGCACAAAGATAAATAGCAAACGACTCTATATGCGTCGTTTTTACAAAATATATTGATAACTGAAATGTTTACAACATTTAAAGCTTTACATAGCTCGAGTTAAATAAAATGAGATTTCAGTACATAAGTACTTATACAAAAATATACTAATGCAAGAAAATCTCAATCGTCTGTATGCTGACTCGAGCTAAATCCTGAAGCAGAACATCCTACTGCTGGGTACCTGCGATATATGCTAAAAGGTCAGCTATAAAGCTGGTGAGCTCACAGGTTTGAAATCAAGTAATATCGTATGAACCGCAAGATTTAAATAATGAATTGCATCCAGCAATTAAATAATGAATTGCATCCAGCAATTAAATGATAATCATCGTGTATACAGCCATGAGCACATAGTTGAGCTTAACTCGAGGGCCGGGTCCCCTATAGAGAATTCCGGGCGAGGTGCCTCCACGAATGCCTAATCCACATTCGTCTTCCCAAATATTAGTACGTCCGTTTACCCGGTTAGTGCTTGCTAACCCGGACGAGGAGGGTCAATCCTATATGGTACCATATACTAATATTCACGCTACAACGTATTAACAACTATGCTGACGGAGGACTTTAAAATGATTAGTTTCGAAAAACTCATGTAGTATATGAAAAGTTGGTACTTGCGTTCACATGTTAAAAGTTTGAGCAGTATATCACACCCCTGAGTAAAACAGTAAAAGAGGGGCTATGAGACTCACCTGAGTCTGAATGCGTTTAAACAAACGTAAGTTGATTAGCCAATATCGAAGTCCAAAGACTTGTAACCTGAGGGTGTCCACGACACGCGATGGTTATAAATATGATTGGGTATCTTAAAAGATCACCCCTGTAGTTGTTCGTCCAACTATAATGTCCAAATTTCCACTATTTGGTTGATATGTTTAAGTGTTTGAAAAGTGTACGACCCGTTGGTGACGAGTTTGAAATAATAAACGTTAAGTATTATTATCAAATTATTGATGTTTTGCACTTACAAAAGTGTTCCAAAGTGTTTTACAAGTCGTATCGTATAAGGATTTGAGGTTATAAAAGTTCGACACTTAGTGAAATTTTAGTTAGAAAATCTGCTGTTTTATGCGACACTATATGCGTCACTTATATGTTCTATGCGTCACTTGTGAAGTGTCGGGTATTGGTGTCAGTGTAAGGGTATGCGTCACTAGGACAGTGTCGTGTATCATCTTATGCGTCACTTAAGAAGTGACGGGTTCCGTAACATTGCGGCACTCAAGCAGTGTCGTATAAAAGAATGATTTCCTGACATTTAGGCGTCACTTAATAAGTGACGTGCAATATAGCGACACTTAAGAAGTGTCGGGTAAAAGAGTATGGCGGCACTAAGGGAGTGACGTTAAGTAGTGTCGGGTAACATAAAGGGCGGCACTAGAGAAGTGTCGTTATATAGAGTATGCGTCACTCTTGAAGTGACGGTATGAGGTTCGAGTGACGTCATCGGTAGTAACCGGACGTCACTTGTTTCTACCGAAAGTGTAAGCTTCTACGGGTAATAGCGGCACTTATGAAGTGTCGCATGGTTTCTGCTGAAAGTACGGGTTTCTACTGATGATAGCGACACTTACGAAGTGTCGCATGGTTTCTGCTGAAAGCTATAGGCTTGCGTCACTACCGAAGTGACGGTATATGTTTGATAGCGGCACTTAAGTGACGCATGTACTGTTTTTGGCATTCATGCGACACTAAAGCCTGTTCGACGGATTTCGAGAAAAAAACGTGTTTTCGGGTTTCCGATCGGTCCAATATTTTTACCCAACCCTTATAGGGACATTATAAGTTGTTACAAACTACTAGAAATTAAAAACACTTAAAAACGAGAGATTTCGGGATTTGTCAGAAACTTACAAAGTGTCGGATGAGAAATCCGAAAAGATAGCGTTGTAGATCGGGAAGTGGTGAACGTTTTCTTCCAAAAGAGTAGTATGTTTCGCGTGCGTTTAGTGGTAGTATTTGACGATTTTTGTGATGTTTTTGGAGGTGGTGGTGGTTGGAGAGAAAGAGAGAAAAAGGAGAGTGAGAGAGAGAAAGAGTTGAGTGAAATGAGAAGAAAGAGGAGGGGAATGGGAGGTTATCCTCCCACTTTTCGTCCCGCGTTTTCGCTCCGTGCGGTGTTCGTTTGCTCCGTCGTTTAATCGTAAATAATTATTTTAAATATTAATTGGTAAGTTTTAAGGTATAATTCATTACGCGATATTTTATTTAAATATTTTACAAATCATTTATATTTGAGTTATAAGTTGTAAATTTGTTTATTTAATTTGCGCGTTTTACAGCTTTTAAATTGTGTAGGTTCAGTTTGTACGATACGAATGAATGCGAAATATTATAAAAATAATATTTTTGACATAAAAGCGTTATTTAATAAAATTGGTCACCAACGTCCGTATTAAATTGAATCGAAATACATTCGATTTAAATTGCGTACGATTTAATCAAATCGCATTTTTGTATATATTCAACAATATATATAATTCGATACATAAATTAGCCTAACAAGGAACTAATTACATGTATTAACATATGATTAGACACTAATTACTAGTCCTAATTTGGCGGGTGTTACAGCCCATTCTGGATATATTACGTCAGTGAGATAATACCCTTTTTTGAATTGTTGACCGACAATATTGAACACAACTTCAGGAGCTCTATCTTGTAGTAAGTCTTTTAATAAATCGGATTCATTAAGAATGTTGAGGTCGTTGCTCGATCTTACAGGGCCAAAGTAAGCGTGCCAAATCCACAAATTGTAAGAGGCAACGGCTTCGAGCATGATCGTTGGATAGCCATGATCACCTCGGGTGTATTGACCTTGTCATGCCACTGGGCAATTTCTCCAAGCCCAGTGCATGCAATTGATACTTCCGAGCATACCCGGAAAACCATGTAACTCCACCTGACGTTGATGTAAATGTTGCACATATTGGAGTGTTGGTCTTCTTAAGTACTCATTTGAATATAAATGAAAAATACATTTACAAAAGTTGTCCAAACAATTGTACGCTGTTTGTTGACCCATATGTAAATATTCATCAAATGCGTTGGCGGTACAACCCTATGCCATTTGGTGTAAGGAGGATGTGACTTTTTGGAAAACATTAAAACCAAATCTACCGGTTGTGTCTTGACTTTGATGAAAAAAGCAAAATAATCGGGTAATGGAAGATGAGAGTACGACAATATACCTTGGCATATACGGATAAACAATGGTCGACTCATCCGAAATCGTCGCCGAAAGTAATCTGGAGGGAATGTCAGGTGCTCGGCAAAGTAGTCTTGATATAAACGTTGTCCGGCACCTTCTCGATCTCTAGGTAAATATCGTCTTGGTGCTTGAGGAATACGAAATGTAAATTCGGTATCATCGTCCGAATCTGAATCTTCCGCGTCAAGCCTATTGAGCCTAGCGATCGGATCGAAAATTGACGTGACGGCATTCAATTCTTCCTTATCGGAATCCGACGACATTTTTTATTATAGAGTTATTTTTATATGAAATTTTTAGATAGTGTATGAAAGTTGTGTGATTATTTGAGTTAATGTAAATTTGTATTTATAGTGTGTTTGGGTTTGAAAAAATAATTTTTTTTTTACACAACGGCCATATGACCGTTTTATTTTTTTTATTATTGATTTTGTATTATTTTTTTATAGCAGTTTAACACTTGAAAAAAAAGAAAGAAAAGCGGGGCCCACTCTCACCCTCTCTCCTCCGTCGCACAACCGAAGGGGCAAACCGACGGCATGCAATCGACGATCCGTGCCAATGGCGTCGGTTCCGTCGGTTGCAGCCGTCCACCGACAACCGTTGACACAAGTCTTACAAACAATATATTATACTCAAAGCAATGGCAAATTCTATTTAGACGGAAAAAAGCTCTCTTTACACACTTAATTGATTGATGTGATGTAGCGACCATACGGAAGTCACATACAAGCATATTATTTTCTTATATTTCATTTTCGTTGGTTATTTTCTTTTTATATTTTGAAAATGTGTACGTATTATTATATTATTTGTATATAACTTTTAAAACAATAGTGGTTAACTCGTAACTTATAACTCGAAAACTCAATCTATGATTAACTCGTGTGATGTTGGACAACTGTTTCTAAATGTACTTAAATTTGGTCTAAATTCTATTCTACGTGTCCAACTTAAAACGATTTAAACTGTAAATAATCTTATTGTATGTATTAAGTACTACTTTGTGTGATCTGAGAACTTGTATGAGTGACACATGACACCTTTTATAAATTACTCCATCCATCCGAAAATAAATATTGTTTCAGGAGTACTATTTATATATGCCCCGAAATAATTATTCACTTGCAAAAAATAACTACAAAGAATCATTAGACTCTCCATTTTACCATTATTTATTCTTCTCAATCATTTTTATTATAAATAAACGCAGTTAAACTTACCTTTGATATAAAGACAAACAATAACTTTTATCCAACATACCTTTAATCCACACAAAACTTGTTGGGGGACAATTTTTGTGGGACGAACGAATTATATATCAGCAAAATAACTTCAATAGATAGAATAACGATATATGAAAGTTGGATACAAATGAGACATATAACAGAAGCGGTATAAATTAGATGCATACAATAAACATTGGTCTAAATTTGAAAACTCTTTACATATATTTATCCTTTCGACAAACTTCAACACAAAATCTTTTCAGATGAAAATAATATTGTTATATTCAGAATTCTAGATGAGACTAAGACGAAAAAATATGATTATATTAAATTTAGGTTCATTATTCGTAAATAAACGTAAACGAACAAACGAAACAAACATAAATAACAATAATTGTTCGTTCATATAGTTAAGCGAACATAAATTTTCATTCATGTTCTTTCATATAATGAAATGAACGAACATGAAATAACTTTTACCGAACAATTCTCGAATTTGTTGTTAAATGTTTGGTTCATTATAGGCCTACTACTATTCGATTATGTTTAGTTGATTAAAAAAATTGTGTCGAGTTGAATAAATAATAACACTAAAAAAAAATTGGAAGGTGGATTGTTAAGGGAAGTGATAAATACAACCAAAAATTGATTTACAAACCAAATTTATGTATCGGTGTGATCGTAGTGTGAGTTTTAACGATTATACACTTTGTTCTATGAATTAATTTGTTTCTGTATATATCAAGTAGAGATGCACAAAGTCCGGGCCGGGCTTAGACCGGGCCTAAAAAAGCCCGGGCTTTTTCGATTTAAAAAAGCCCGGGCCTAAAAAAGCCCGGGCCGGGCTAAGCCCGGGCCTTAACAAAAAAACTAGGCCTACTAAGGCCCGAACGGGTTAAACGGGCTTAGCCCGGGCTTTTAAAAGCCCGGACCGGGCTTTTTCGGGCTTTTTTTTAATTTTAATTTTGTTTATTACTAATTATTTATTACATTTTTAGTACTATATAACTACTAGTTTTGTATCTATTGGGGTAAAATGAGTTATTGTACGTTGTATTTTATAATATACAACTATAATGTATATAAGATATTATCGTAGTAGTTTAAGAATCTATCGATAAAATGAATATCTACTCGTATACGTACTTAATGAAATGAAAACTTTGCATATTCAAAAGGTATAAGTTAAATAATATATGAAATATAATTTTTGTAAAAACAAGATATATGTTATATACATATAATATAAGTAAAAACTCAAATATAAATATTGAAAACATATCAAATAATATAGGATCGGGCTTTTTTCAAGGAAAAGCTCGGGCTTTATCTCAAAAAAGCCCGGGCTTCGGGCTTTTTTCGGGCTTTGGGCTTAGCCCGGCCTTGCCCGGGCCCGGGCCGGACCGGGCTTTCAGGAATAATTTCAGGCCCCTTTGGGACTTTCGGGCCAGGCCGGGCTTCGGGCCGAACTTTTTCAGGCCAGGCTTTTTCAGGCTATTTCGGACTTTTTCTAGGCCCGGGCTCGGGCTAAAGCCCATCTGTGCACCTTTAATATCAAGCTCCACGAAATTCAACAATCACATTTGGCCATTTGGGTACTCAGTTTTTTATAAGCATTTAAAATTTTCCATCAAATATACATAAAAATAAAAATTAAAGTAATACCAAAAATAAAAATAGAAAAATTGTAAATTAATGTACCATGTGAGATGTGACTCTATCAGCTGTGACATGTGACATGATGGAGTGCAAAAAGCAACCCCAAAGCAATTCATATAGTGTCAATGTTCTTTTTTTATTATTATTATTTAGCTTTGACTTGCTACAAACCTCATATAACTATAATAACTAGATCTTCATTATTATTTAGGGAAATCTTTGCCTAACAAAAAATTAGGTGGAAATAAATAAATAATACAGTATGTTTATTTATGAAAATTAGAAGATAAAAAATAATATCTATCTATCTATCTATCTATCTATCTATCTATCTTTTATAAATAAACAAATAAACAAACTATAATAAACCAAAACACCCATGGAAAAATCTCAACCCTTAATTGAGTTTTCCAAAATCGATCCAACAATGTAGATTAATTTGTTAATAGTTACACTAAGCCCCCTAAACCCCTTTAATATTAAATATTAAATTAAAATTTAATTAGTAAAATAAAGCGGCTAATGTATCATGGTTTAAAATAAAAAAAATCTTGCTATATATGCTCTGAGCTAATGTATCATCGTTAATACCATCATTATTAAATTTTAAAGTTTTAATTAAACATATCCCATTATATTCTAATTATTTAAAGCTTTTTCTATATCTATTTATACTAATATATTAAGCATTTCAATGTGTTTTTTTTAAGATAGATTTTACTAATTTACCCCTAACATTATTATTAATATTTTGAAAAATCTACTTGAAATTACTAACATACCCCTACATATATAATTAAATCTTATATAGATTATCATCATAAAACTTCAATGTAATCAAAATATGGCTTAACTTTTTAACCGTAAGCAGTTACGAAACGTGTCAATCATGGACGGGAAGCTCGGAACGAGACGAACATGTTAGCAATTGCATTTTGTGTGGGTTTAGAGCAATTCGAACCATTTTCATTTTACTCGATCCATCCAATTTATAACGTTAAAAAAATACACGATTTTAATTACGCTTTTTATTCGACTTTTAGCTAAACCAATATCTTCTTATTTTCCTTTACATTTACATTGAAAATTATTAACTTGCAATATCTTTGGATTAAATAATTAATAAAAATCAACATAAATAATTAGAATAAGATTACTAATTTTATTTGTATAGTTATATAATTAAAGGAAATCAAATGTGAAATCAAGTTATCTATACTATTATATAATAAAACAAATCAAATATTACATAAAACATGTGTTACTAGCCTGTAACACACGTGTTACCAGTTTCTAACACATGTGTTACTCGTTTTCAAAACCCACAAAAAAATTAAAAATAAAATTCGTCGAAAGTAAACATGGTCATATCTCTAATCGAAGAGAATAAAACGCTGATTTTATGGTGCAATTTTTGTGATTTTTCGACTTACCGTTTGAGAGATATTTAATTTCTAAAAACGTGGGGGAAAGTGGGTTTTGTGATACGTGATGCATTCCTATTGATTCTTCATTATTACATAAAGTTGATGTACTTATTTGAACCTTACTCTATCCTTTTATCTTAAAAGGTTCAATTTCTAATTGATAATTTTAAAAATTTAAATGTCGTTGCCCGCATTATCACGGGTCTTCAACTGGTTTTGAACAAACTATAAAAAAATTTAAAATCAATAAACCACTTGTTTTATTAATTAAATATTAAAATATTAAATAAATAGTGTTGAAAAATACGAGAAAAAATTCACAGAATAGGAAAGATTTTTACGGAGTAATATTTTCCCTTTTTATGTCCTTCTCAAACTCAAATTAAATCTGCATACGCGGGTATTTCGTGTGCTTCCAAATTCAAACAAATATTCGGCATCTATTTATACATCCCACAAAACACATCTGATCTTTCGCATTCTCCTTGACGGCTACTTCTCAAAGGTACTATCTTCATTATTGATTTCAAACCCTAACTCAACTTCATGATTATTATTATTATAATATATTAAATTATATAATTTATATTTTTTGTTTTCTCGATTATGTGTCTTGTATATATGATGATTGATTGATGATTTGATATATGCTTCCAAGTTTAAAATAATCATTAATCATACAATGTATATGATTAGTTCAAGTAAGTTGAATACTCTATCTCATTCATGTTATATAGTGAACCTAAATTCATGTTAATTTGAATAAAATCTGGTTAAGCAGTTTTATATCTTAAGAATTCGATGTTGATTATTAATTATGAACTTAAAGATAACATTGAGATGAATGTTCCAGGTTTCACCAAGGTTTGAGTACCTGCTATTTGATCCAGAACATATAATGAAATTATTTTCTAAAGATGATATGGCTAATAAACTGGCTATCGAAGGTAGTGAATCGGGATTAGGAGATACTAATCTTGAGAACAAATTGCATACTGCCAACAGCCACACAGATGGAAGCTGTATCCGTTTTTCTTCAAATTATATATCAATTTTTGTTGCTGTTATCTTTTGCTGGTCATGATTTTTTATTTTTTTTTCCCATTGTCTGTCTATGGACCTGAGTTTTATCTTAACTTGGAGGTTTATCAGGTTCTAAAAGAGTGAGGCCGGTGCACGATGAACAGACTTCTGTGCAAGTTATCTTCAAACTTTTGTCAAGGTTGATGGCAATTTGATGCAGTTTTTCTATATGCTATTCCCTGAAATATTAGTTTTGATGTTATAAACGATCTGGTTTTGATTTTAGGAAGAGTAAAAACAAGCTTGAAGAACTTTTACATCAATGGTCTGAGTGGCATGCTCAAGAATGCTCTCTATCTGAGGCAATATATATCTCTTTTTTAATTATAATCAACTATGCCAAAGGGCTTAAATAATTATTATGTTTTTCTTGTTCTTTCAGGGTCCAGATGAAGATCTCGAGTCTGGCGAAGAAACATACTTTCCTGCACTAAATGTTAGCAAAGACAAATCATGTACTATTGTATGTTCGATATCTCTGTTCATCCTCTGTTTGCTACTCAAAGGCAAATTCGATGCATTCATTATTTTGTATTTTTACCAAACCTGGATATGCCTTAAGAGTTTTTAAATGATTGCTTTTCGAAAAACAACATTTGTTTGGCTGTTGATAAAAGAACAATTGTTACACTAAATTATATGAAAGATCCTTAAATTAAAGTCACACCTTAACTTTGTACTAGCAGATCAATATTTTGGTCTTATTGTCTTTTAACGTATAAGTTACGGAGTACTAGTTAACAAGGCTTAATAATTTATTATGATAAATATTATCTGCATATCATTTTGTTTCCTTATTTCAGATTGACTATTTATGTTGGTTATGATGATTTACATTTGTTACAAAACAATATGATTGATATTAATATGGTTTGTGACTTGTGAGTATATTTATCTGATTAATGAGTGTTTTCCTTAAGGTTTTTAATTGAAAATAACGTGGTAGAGTGAACATAACATGCTATTTTAGTCGTACTCTTACATTATGTTATTTCCATGCAAGTCCTTTTACATGGACAATCAGGTGAATAAAAAGCAAAGGACAGATGATGCTCATTTCAATAATTACAAACACGTTGTACCTATCTATGATCGCGATTCTGAATTTGCCCTAATGTCAGGTGACGAAGTTTCTAACAAGGAAAGGTAACGTTTTAATGGTTTTGACTGTTTCTGTAACTCAAGTATTGTTTATATATATCAACTTAAGCAGATATCATCACACACGTTGATGTTTAATGACAGTGGTCTAGATATTCTGAATGCTTCTCGTTGCTTCAACTGTGATGTGTATGATCACTCACTAAAGGAGTGTCCAAAGCCTTTTAACAAAGTCGTTGTCAACAATGCCCGTAAATTGCATCAGTTGAAAAGTAAACGGCCTGCTGGTCCTCGTGCTCTAACACGGTATTACCAAAATACCCCTGGTGGAAAATTTGATGGACTAAAACCAGGCTGTCTTGAACCTGAGACAAGGAAACTTTTAGGTCTTGGGGTAAGACAGTTTGTAATACCCTCTATGCATTACATCTTAATATCTTATATAACATTCACATTTATTAAGACGGTTAAGTTTTTTCTTACGAAGTTGTATATCTATTAAACTTTGGTGTTCATTTGAAATCAGGAATTTGACCCACCTCCATGGCTTAACAGAATGCGAGAAATGGGATACCCACCTGGATATCTTGGTATCTGTTATGTTTTTTTACCTCATATTTCATTTGTTATATTTTTGAATAAATTTCTTTTTATAAAATTTCTCAGATTTGGAAGATGAGGTCTGGCCTTCGGGAATTATATTATATAAAAATGGAGATACAAAAGAGGAAACTGAGAAATGCATTGACACAAAATCTACACAGCCGAAGAGGACAATGAGTGTTGGTTTCCCTGGAATAAACGCACCAATACCAGTGAAGGCAGATAAAAGATGCTGGGCTGCTTATAATTCTAAACCTAAAAGTCATAAATATTTCAGTAATGATAGCGCGTTAAGCCACAGGGTACAAATTTCTCCTAATTTATCTTTCAGAGGTCACTCTTACAACCCAAATTGGCGGCCAAAATGTAGACAAGAGTCCAGTTCTTTAATAACTGATTATGCACGTAGTTACCAAAATCATGCACCTGGAATTCCTTTTTTGTCAAATTATGCCAATAATTACTTGAATCGCAATAATCAGCCTAGCTCTCACCATTCTTATAACGCATATCAAAAGTCATGGTCATCATTTCATTGTTGATTAGATATTTAGATGAAGTGGAGAGTAATAGTATCATTTTGCTGCTTGTAGTTGTACTATAAAAGCTTTTAGTCTTGTGACATGTTAGTTGCTCTCTGTGATAGAACACTATAATTTATAAGCGCCGTTAGTCTACCTGCTTTGAGCACCGACATTGGGTCATTATTTTTTTTTCCAGTTGTGTAGCGAAAAGCTATTCTTGTATTTCAGGTGTAACGTTTTTGAGTTTTACAGTATTCTTGTATTATGAATAGTCGTTTTAACGGCACTGCTACTAGCAGAAATGCTTCACAGTAGTTCAAAAGTACTTTTTTTTTCCAAACTTTGTCCAACTTAGGGTTGTGTTCTTTTTATGCATTCATTTGTTACTGAATTTGCTTGATTCTAGCTGATTTGAGGTGTCATATGTGGTGACTAATTTGATTACTGTTACAACATATCAACAAAAAGAGGAATTCTTGGTGGGCATCTTATTCAAACCAATATTGTAAGATTATGATGTCTTCTGCACAAGATTAGAAACTTTGATATAGGACAAACTTAGAATTTTATATCTACATCATAAAATTAATTAGTATTTTTATTATTTACATAATCTCATCGATCATTCAAACCATATATAATAATAAGACAACGGACATATCATATATAGAAACACAATTTACATATATATACAATAATAATAAGACAATAGACCTCCCGTTAATGATCCAAAGAAGTCTTGATTCTGCATCAATATTTTTTTCCACATGCACGATTGCGAGTATACACTGTTTCACTTTTATATTGCATGTAGGTAGTGTGGATTCACCTCCTAATTGTGGCTACGCGAAGGACCAGAAGGAGGGGCAGGGCTACCCTTAGGCAGCATACCCAAATACAGCTCAGGTTTCTTTAAACCCGATTCAGTCAATAATCCCTTGTTATGCTCGTGTATAAATGTTGTTTCCCCACGGCTAGTTGAGAAGCTCGGGTTCACAAGAAGGATCATCATAAAGACAACCATGAAAAGCTTCAATGACGAAACCGGAGTTTTGAAAGAAGTAAAGATAGCCATTGGAAATGAGAGATCAAGAGTTTGTGATTATTGTAGGATCTTGAAGAGAATTGTAATATAATGCCTATATCACAACATATGTATATATGTGTGTATGTATATATAATACATATGGATAGTATGAAGAAGATGAAGAGAAGGGTACGAAAGTGTAAGCAGTGAGGAAGACGGAAATGGCATATAGAGAGTATGCTGGCAATGTTTTACTTAGAGCTATAAAAGATTCATATATGTTGTCATATACGTAAACCAAAACATTTCTTTTTATGGTAATTTAAACTTATTTTTGGATCACCTCTATTGCTTGATATAGATAGATATACTTTGTTTAGTCAAAAATCAAATTACTTTACATGTTGAGTTAAAGGTTGCTTCTTTCGGAGAAAAGAATTACAGAGTATACGTACTTCTTTCTTCCAATGAAATTGATCAACTTGATTTTAAGTATACTTTGCTGAAAAATATTTAACCTTTTGCAATACGACACCGATTATGATGACTGGCAGTGACATGTAATATATATGATAATTTCCATGGGACGGAGGCAGTACAAAAAATTATATTGATTCTCTTACTCGTTCTTATAATTGCCATGGAATGTATACAAAAGGGGAGCTCATAAATACATCTAAATTGTTTCATACACCAAAAACATGCTTTTGCATACTTGTACATTAAGCTAAAACTGTTGTACTGTGTGGTGCATGAAACAATTTTCACGTTGTATTTATCAACTCCCATACAAAAGATATACCTCTATTAAATATATAATATGTATAGGTTTTCTTTTACGTATAGTGTTTTTTTTTTTTTTGGGTAAAGTTTTACGTATAGTGTTGGGTGCCCTTGTGTAATATTGTACTCTATATATATTGGTCTAATGCAATACACAACCCTAACGGGTTTTCCACATATTACAACATGGTATCAAAGCCGTCATTTTTGAGAGCCGTCATTTTTGAGGACGTACTCTTCTAGTTTTTTTTTAGGGTTTATAGTCGATTGGTCATTATTATTACCGATCAACTGCCTAACCCTCGTCTTGCCCGTGACGCCCCTTTGCTTCCGCTCATCTTCGCACGTGCAAACCTTAGGCCTTCAATCACTGATCACAAAGCCGGAATCTGTTGCCTTCAACTTGTGGTTGTTCTCAGGTTTCTGGTAATCGATCAACCGTTTGCATGCTCGAAGTTTTGCTACTTTGTTTCCATAACGTGTTGTATAGGACTTGCAATTCACTACAAGCCCTCTACCTGCAGTGAGCACTCTTTTTATTCTCAACTTATTTTTGTTGCATTCATATTTTGCTAAAACCCATTATTCATCATGACTACATCTTCAATTCCAATACTGTGTCTCCATCCGCTAGTCAACTTGTTTATGCTATCACCAATGTGTACCCTCAATTTAGCTTTAAACTTTCCGTTGATGGTTCTCGATATAAGCTTTGACGTCATATCTTTCTTGACACATGTAAAAGATGCTAAAGTTTTGGGTCATATCACCTGTAATACCCTAAACTTTACAAGTCATAAAAATAGTAATACCATGGCAATTTCGAGGACGAAATTATTTTTAGAGTAAATTATTTAAATCGTCCCCATGGTTTTCAATTTATTCCATAGGTCGTCTCTAACTTTTAAAAAGTATTTGAATAGTCCAAATTTTGAAACTTTTGTTCATCAGTAGTCCAAAATGGACTACTGGTGAACAAAACTTTCACAAAAATAAATTATTTAAATAGTCCATTTTGGACTATCGTTGAACATAAGTTTCAGAAAATGGATTATTCAAATACTTTTTGGAAGTCAGAAACGACCTATGGAACAAATTGAAAACCATAGGGACGATTAAATAATTTACTCTTATTTTTAAAGGGGTAGAAATGTAATACCCTAAACTTTACAAGTCATAAAAATAGTAATGTCGTTATTACATTTTAGTTTAAATTATAGGAATACTAATTTTTGTATGTCAACAGGTAGAATAAGTAAAATGAAAATATTGTAACATAATTTCGTAGACATTTATCTAGCTTAAACAGAATTAAAATTTTTAAACATGGACAAATGAACCGAACAATCACCTACACAAAAGTAACGTATGATACTTGGATCCAAAAGATAATTTAATATCGTATATAAATTGGCCACTACTAATGAGTCTAGAGTTTCTTTTTCTTTCAATTCTTTTGGTGTGTGTGACTGTACGCGTGATGTAAACTAGGAGCAAGAATAGGTTTATCCAGAATTTTGAAGTCCAACCCTTTAATCCCACCTGAAGATCGTTGGATTTTCCTAATTATACGGGTACTTAATCCTTTTAATTCTTGATTCTTGATATACGTAATTATATTGAGTTTATATTATTGACACGATAATCCATTGGTTTAGTGATTATATATTACGTTATCTCGGCATATATTACGTTATCTCGGCAAATGATATTTCCACCAACAAAAATGATGCAGTTGTACCATATGCATAAACAGTTGTACCTAATGGTGGATCTATCATTTTTAACGTTGGAAATATCAATGCCCTTATCTTATGAAAATAATAATATTATTGTAAAGTTTTTTTGGTTTGTGTAACATCTAAGAGATAGATTGATGATGCTACTTATTAATTTGCAACATCCTGTCAAAAATACTCTTGTCTAATACGTACAAATTACATAATTACATATATCATATTCTGGATTACGTACTATTAAATTGATCCTTCTTTTGAAACTTATACGAACTGAAATACGGAAATGAAGTAATTTCAACAATTGAGTAATATAAATAACCACTATATTTTTCATGATCACGGAAAATTGGAAGGGTGAAAGGATTGAAACATGGGTACTAATATTATAAAGCCTCTATTTGCCAGGGATAACATTTTTATAATCATGAAAATATGTAGATTACATTTGTTGATATAAGATGAGTTATCGAATTAACCGAATATATGTGTAGTGGTATGAGATGTGTAATCAATTCAGTATATCGTTGATTTAAAATGGTACTTCAGTATTCTTATGTTATATAAGAAACTAATCAGAGGAGAAAAGAAAAGACCCGAGACACTTCCTTAGATTTCTTAATGTACATATATACGTGTAAGTTTCAAAGTGTTACGGAGTATAAAACTAATACAATAACAATAAAACTAACAACTAGAAATGGTTATCAAAAGAGTAACTAATTTGATAGTTATTAATAAACAACATGCTAATTATTGTGGATTGATTGATGGAGAAATAAGATTCGGCTTTTCTATCATGCATTGTGCTCATTGAGGTACGGATTCTAATTTTACGTGTAAGATTTCATATGATTTGATACATGTTTGTTTGCTTCTGAAATCTTTGATCGTTTGTACGTTCGTTTGATATCTATCCTTTACATAAGGATTCCGACATGCTTTGCTTCTATCATTTCGTATGTTTAAGTTAGTATGATTCGGCATGATATTCGTTTCGACCCCTTTGTTTGCACCCATGTGATAACATATATGCTAGGAGTTTGATATGTGCGTTTCGATTCACTCTGATACCTGAGCTAACCATCTATGGGGGTACCATAGGGGCGTCATTGTGGCACCAATGGCGTCGCACCACCGTGGCGGTGGGATCAGTCCACGTCGTCTCTTTGTTTGCTTTGTGAGAGCACTTTGACCACTAGGAAGCGTATGGATCGACCCTAGACAATATGATATGATATGATATGTAATGGTTGATGATTGTGTTGTGCCCACACGCCATCGCACATTTGTATGGTACATTTGGATCTGCAGGTTCGGTGTACATTTGTATGTATATGATTTGTATGAGCTCATTGGGTATCTCCGTATGATTCATATGCATATTCATTCCTTTCGATATTTTATCTACGTATAATATAAATCGCCTTGTTCCTAGGGTTGTACAGCTGCAAAGTATCTGAACAAGAAGATGAGCTTAGGAAGGTTATATTTGACATCCAAATACAAATTAGGGGCAAATTTGATATTAAAAAAGTATGAAATATTAATTTGCAATTCATTTTCTCTAAGTGTCAGTTTTGACATTCCAAATACAAAATAGGAGCAAATTTGGCACTAAAAAAAGTATGAAATATCAATTTGCAATTCATTTTCTAGTAAGTGTCATTTTTGACATTCCAAATACAAATTAGGAGCAAATTTGCTACTCAAAAAGTATGAAATATCAATTTTGCAATTCATTTTCTTTAAGTGTCATTTTTGACATTTCAAATACACATTAGGTGCAAATTTGTCACTCAAAAAGTGTGAATATCATGTTTACAATTTATTTTCTTTAAGGGTCATATTTGATATCCAAATATAAATTAGGGGCAAATTTGCCACTCAAAAAGTATGAAATATCAATTTGCAATTCATTTCTCTAAGTGTTATTTTTGACATTCCAAATACAAATTAGATGTAAATTTACCACTCAATAAGTGTGAATATCACATTTGCAATTTATTTTCTTTAAGGGTCATATTTGATATCGAAATACAAATTATGGGCAAATTTGCCACTCAAAAAATATGAAATATCAATATGCAATTCATTTTCTCTATGTGTCCTTTTTGACATTCCAAATACAAATTAGGGGCAAATTTGCCACTCAAAAAGTATGAAATATCAATTTGCAATTCATTTTCTCTAAGTGTCATTTTTGATATTCCAAATGCAAATTAGGGGCAAATTTGTCACTCAAAAAGTGTGAATATCATATTTGCAATTTATTTTATTTAAGGGTCATATTTGACATCCAGATACAAATTAGGGGCAAATTTGTCACTCAAAAAGTGTAAATATCATATTTGCGTATTATTTTCTTTAAGGGTCGTAGTTGACATCCAGATACAAATTAGGGACAAATTTGTCACTCAAAAAGTGTGAATATCATATTTGCGTATTATTTTCTTTAAGGGCCGTAATTGATATCTAAATACAAATTAGGGGCAAATTTGTCACTCAAAAAGTATGAAATATCAATTTGCAATTCATTTTCTCTAAGTTTTATTTTTGACAATCCAAATACAAATTAGGTGCAAATTTGTCACTAAAAAATTATGAAATATCAATTTTGCAATTCATTTTCTTTAAGTGTCATTTTTGACATTTCAAAAACACATTAGGTGCAAATTTGACACTCAAAAAGTGTGAATATCATATTTATAATTTATTTTTTTAAGGGTCATATTTGATATCCAAATACAAATTAGGGGCATTTGCCACTCAAAAAGTATGAAATATCAATTTGCAATTCATTTTCCATAAGTGTTATTTATGATATTCCAAATACAAATTAGGGCAAATTTGCCACTCAAAAAGTATAAAATATCAATTTGCAATTCATTTTCTCTAAGTATTATTTTTGACATTCCAAATAAAAATTAGGTGCAAATTTGTCACATAAAAAGTGTGAATACCATATTAAAAATTTATTTTCTTTAAGGGTCATATTTGATATCCAAATACAAATTAGGAGAAAATTTGCCACTCAAAAAGGATGAAATATCAATTTGAATTCATTTTTTCTAAGTGTTATTTATGACATTCCAAATACAAATTAGGGGCAAATTTGCCACTCAATAAGTGTGAATATCATATTTGCAATTTATTTTCTTTAGGTGTCATATTTGATATCCAAATACAAATTATGGGCAAATTTGCCACTCAAAAAGTATGAAATTTCAACTTGCAATTCATTTTCTCAAAGTGTCATTTTTGACATTCCAAATACAAATTAGGGGCAAATTTGCCACTCAAAAAGTAGGAAATATCAATTTGCAATTCATTTTCCTTAAGTGTCATTTTTGACATTCTAAATACAAATTAGGGGTAAATTTGCCACACAAAAAGTATAAAATATCAATTTGCAATTCATTCTCTCTAAGTGTTATTTTTGACATTCCAAATACAAATTAGGTGCAAAATTGCCACTCAAAAAGTGTGAATATCATATTTACAATTTATTTTCTTTAAGGGTCATATTTAATATCGAAATACAAATTAAGGGTAAATTTGCCACTCAAAAAGTATGAAATTTCAACTTGCAATTCATTTTCTTTATGGCTCATATTTGATATTCCAAATACAAATCAGGGGCAAATTTACCACTCAAAAATTATGAAATTTCAACTTGGAATTCATTTTCTTTAAGGGTGTTTTTTGACCTTCCAAATACAAATTAGGGGTAAATTTGTGACTCAAAAAGTATGAAATATCAATTTGCAATTCATTTTCTCTAAATGTCATTTTTGACATTTCAAATACAAATAAGGGCAAATTTGTCACTCAAAAAGTTTGAATATCATATTTACAATTTATTTTCTTTAAGGGTCATATTTGATATCCAAATACAAATTAGGGGCAAATTTGCCACTCAAAAAGTATGAAATATCAATTTGAATTCATTTTTTATAAGTGTTATTTATGACATTTCAATACAAATTATGGGCAAATTAGCCACTCAATAAGTGTGAATATCATATTTACAATTTATTTTTTCTTTAAGGGTCATATTTGATATCCAAATATAAATTAGGTGCAAATTTGCCATCCAAAAAGTATGAAATATCAATTTACAAATTCATTTTCTCTAAGTGTTATTTTTGACATATTAAATACAAATTAGGTGCAAATTTGCCACTCCAAAAGTGTGAATATCAAATTTACAATTTATTTCTTTAAGGGTCATATTTGTTATCCAAATACAAATTAATGGAAAATTTTTCCACTCAAAAAGTATGAAATATTAATTTGCAATTTATTTTCTCTAAGTGTTATTTTTGACATTTCAAATACATATTAGGTGCAAATTTGCTACTCAAAAAGTGTGAATATCAAATCTATAATTTATTTTATTTAAGGGTCATATTTTACATTCAAATACAAATTAGGGCAAATTTGCCACTAAAAAAGAATGAAATATCAATTTGCAATTCATTTTCTCTAAGTGTCATTTTTGACATTCCAAATACAAATAAGGGGCAAATTTGCCAATCAAAAAGTATGGAATATCAATTTCGCAATTCATTTTCTCTAAGTGTTATTTTTGACATTCCAAATACAAATTAGGTGCAAATTTGCCACTCAAAAATTGTGAATATCATTTTTACAATTTATTTTCTTTTAGGGTCATATTTGATCTCCAAATACATATTAGGGGCAAATTTGCCACTCAAAAAGTAGGAAATATCAATTTGCAAATCATTTTCTCTAAGTGTTATTTATGACATTCTAAATACAAATTAGAGGCAAATTTTCCGTTCAAAAAGTATGAAATACCAATTTGCAATTCATTTTCTTTAAGTGTCATTTTTGACATTCCAAATACACATTAGGTGCAAATTTGCCACTCAAAAAGTGTGAATATCATATTTACAATTTATTTTCTTTAAGTGTCATATTTGATATCCAAATACAAATTAGGGGCAAATTTGTCATTAAAAAGTATGAAATATCAATTTGCAATTCATTTTCTCTAATTGTTATTTTTGACATTCCAAATACAAATTAGGTGCAAATTTACCACTAAAAAAGTGTGAATATCATATTTGCAATTTATTTTCTTTAAGGGTCATATTTTAGATCAAAATATAAATTTGGGGCAAATTTGCCACCCAAAAGTATGAAATATAAATTTGCAATTCATTTTCTCTAAGGGTCAATTTTGACATTCCAAAAACAAATTAGGTGCAAATTTACCAATCAAAAAGTGTGAATATCATATTTGCAATTTATTTTATTTAAGGGTCATATCTGACATCCAAATAGAAATTAGGGGCAAATTTGCCACTCAAAAAGTGTGAATGTCATATATGCGTATTAAATTCTTTAAAGGTCGTATTTGAGATCTAAATACAAATTAGGTACAAATTTGCCACTCAAAAAGTATGAAATATCAATTTGCAATTCATTTTCTCTAAGTTTTATTTTTGACAATCCAAATCAAAATTAGGTGCAAATTTGCCACTCAAAAAGTATGAAATATCAATTTTGCAATTCATTTTCTTTAAGTGTCATTTTTGACATTTCAAATACACATTAGGTGCAAATTGGACACTCAAAAAGTGTGAATATCATATTTATAATTTATTTTCTTAAAGGGTCATATTTGATATCCAATTACAAATTAGGGGCAAATTTACCACTCAAAAAGTATGAAATATCAATTTGCAATTCATTTTCTCTAAGTGTTATTTATGAAATTTTCAAATACAAATTAAGGGCAAATTTGCCACTCAAAAAGTATGAAATATCAATTTGCAATTCATTTTCTCTAAGTGTTATTTTTGACATTCCAAATACAAATTAGGTGCAAATTTGCCACACAAAAAGTGTGAATAGCATATTTAAAATTTATTTTCTTTAAGGGTCATATTTGATATCCAAATAAAAATTAGGGCAAAATTTGCCACTCAAAAAGTATGAAATATCAATTTGCAATTCATTTTCTCTATGTTTTATTTATGAAATTCCAAATACAAATTAGGGGCAAATTTGCTACTCAATAAGTGTGAATATAATATTTGCAATTTATTTTCTTTAAGTGTCATATTTGATATCCAAATACAAATTAGGGGCAAATTTGCCAATCAAAAAGTATGAAATTTCAACTTGCAATTCATTTCCTCTGAGTGTTATTTTTGAAATTCCAAATACAAATTAGGGGCAAATGTACCACTTAAAAAGTATGAAATTTCACCTTACAATTCATTTTCTTTAAGGGTGATTTTTGACATTCCAAATACAAATTAGGGGCAAATTTGCCACTCAAAAAGTATGAAATATCAATTTGCAATTCATTTTCTCTAAGTGTCATTTTTGACATTTTAAATACAAATAAGGGGCAAATTTGTCACTCAAAAAGTATGAAATATTAATTTGCAATTCATTTTCTCTAAGTGTTATTTTTGACATTCCAAATACAAATTAGGTGCAAATTTGCCACTCAAAAAGTGTTAATATCATATTTACAATTTATTTTCTTTAAGGGGTCATATTTGATATTCAAATACAAATTAGGGGCAAATTTGCCACTCAAAAAGTATGAAATATCAATTTGAATTCATTTTTTATAAGTGTTATTTATGGCATTTCAAATACAAATTATGGCAAATTAGCCACTGAATAAGTGTGAATATCATATTTACAATTTATTTTCATTAAGTGTCATATTTGATATCCAAATACAAATTAGGAGCAAATTTGCCACTCAAAAAGTATGAAATATCAATTTTCAATTCATTTTCTCTAAGTGTCATTTTTGACATTTAAAATACAAATAAGGAGCAAATTTGCCACTAAAAAAGTATGAAATATCAATTTGCAATTCATTTTCTCTAACTGTTATTTTTGACATTCCAAATACAAATTAGGTACAAATTTGCCGCTCAAAAAGTGTGAATATCAAATCTACAATTTATTTTCTTTAAAGGTCATATTTGATATCTAAATACAAATTAATAGGGGTGTTCATAATTATCCGAAATCGAAAAACCAAACCGAATATTGTTGAACCGTAGCGAATTTTAGGTTAACCGAACCGAAGTTTTTTTATTTTTCGGTTTCGGTTAACCGAACCGGTATTTTTTCGGTTCTTCGGTTTTGGTTTCGGTTCACGATATTGTCACAACCAGTTAACCGAAAAACCAAAAATTTTAAATTGCTATTTTAAATATGTGTTTATATATAGGATATATGATAATATTACTAAATATCTTCTAATTTAGAATGTGGTTATTATATTTATGTATTTATGTTAGTACGAATGTTCACATTTTTGCATTTTTAGTAGTTAAATATTTAGTTTCGTGACTAACTTGGTTCGGCGTTTATACAATAATGTTTTGTACCTAATTAAAAAGCTTTGTGTTTATTGTTTGAATGATCAATGTGTAGAATCTATAACAAATATTCATCAATGAGTGTGTATTTGTGTTTTGATATTTATATTTTAATTGATTGGTAAATAAAACCAGTTTAATTTGGTTAACCGTATAATCGAACCGAAAAAGGCGGTTAACCGATTACCGGTTAACCGAAGTTTTTGGTTTCGGTTTAGGTTCAAGAAGTTGATAAACCGGGGATCCGGTTAACCGGTCTTCGGTTAACTGATCATCCGGTTAACCGTTCATGAACACCTCTACAAATTAATGACAGATTTTTTCCACTCAAAAAGTATGTAATATGAATTTGCAATTCATTTTCTTTAAGTGTTATTTTTGACATTTCAAATACATATTAGGTGCAAATTTACCACTCAAAAAGTGTGAATATCATATTTGCAATACATTTTTATTTAAGTGTCATATTTGACATTCAAATACAAATTATGGGAAAATTTGCAACTCAAAAAGTATGGAATATCAAATTTTCAATTCATTTTCTCTAAGTGTTATTTTTGACATTCCAAATACAAATTAGGTGCAAATTTACCACTCAAAAAGTGTGAATATCATATTTACAATTTATTTTCTTTAAGGATCATATTTGACATCCAAATACAAATTAGGGCAAATTTGCCACTCAAAAAATATGAAATGTCAATTTGGAATTCATTTTCTCTAAGTTTTATTTTGGACAATCTAAATACAATTTAGGTGCCAATTTGCCACTCAAAAAGTATGAAACATCAATTTTGCAATTCATTTTCTTTAAGTGTCATTTTTGACATTTCAAATACACATTAGGTGCAAATTTGACACTTAAAAAGTGTGAAAAACATATTTATAATTTATTTTCTTTATGGGTCATATTTGGCATCTAAATACAAATTAGGGCAAATTTGCCACTCAAAAAGTATGAAATATAAATTTGCAATTCATTTTCTCTAAGTGTTATTTATGACATTCCAAATACAAATTAGGGGCAAATTTACCACTCAAAAAGTATGAAATATCAATTTGTAATTCATTTTCTCTAAGTGTTATTTTTGAAATTTGAAATACCAATTTGGCGCAAATTTTCCACACAAAAAGTGTGAATATCATATTTAAAATTTATTTTCTTTAAGGGTCATATTTGATATCCAAATACAAATTAGGGGAAAATTATCCACTCAAAAAGTATGAAATATCAATTTAAATTCATTTTCTCTAAGTGTTATTTATGACATTCAAAATATAAATTAGGGGTAGATTTGCCACTCAATAAGTGTGAATATCATATTTGCAATTTATTTTCTTTAAGTGTCATATTTAATATCCAAATACTAATTAGGGGCAAATATGCCAATCAAAAAGTATGAAATTTCAACTTGCAATTCATTATCTCTAAGTGTCATTTTTGACATTCCAAATACATATTAGGGGCAAAATTACCACTCAAAAAGTATGAAATATCAATTTGCAATCATTTTCTCTAAGCGTCATTTGTGACATTTCTAATACAAATAAGGGGCAAATTTGCCACTCAAAAAGTATGAAATATCAATTTTTAATTCATTTTCTCAAAGTGTTATTTTTGGCATTCAAAATACAAATTAGTTGCAAATTTGTCACTCAAAAAGTGTGAATATCATATTTACAATTTATTTTCTTTAAGGGTCATATTTGATATCCAAATACAAATTAGGTGCAAATTTGCCACTCAAAAAGAATGAAATATCAATTTGAATTCATTTTTTATAAGTGTTATTTATGACATTTCAAATACAAATTATGGGCAAATTAGCCACTCAATAAGTGTGAATATTATATTTGTAATTTATTTTCTTTAAGTGTCATATTTGATATCTAAATATAAATTAGGGGCAAATTTGCCACTCAAAAAGTATGAAATATCAATTTTCAATTCATTTTCTCTAAGTGTCATTTTTGACATTCCAAATACAAATTTGGGGCAAATTTGCCACTAAAAATGTATGAAATATCAATTTGCAAATTCATTTTATCTAAGTGTTATTTTGACATTGTAAATACAAATTAGGTGCAAATTTGCCACTCAAAAAGTGTGAATATCATATCTACAATTTATTTTCTTTAAGGGTCATATTTGATATCCAAATACAAATTAATGAAAAAATTTTCCACTCAAAAAGTATAAAATATCATTTTTCAATTCATTTTCTTTAAGTGTTATTTTTGACATTTCAAATACATATTATGTGCAAATTTACCACTTAGAAAGTGTGAATATCATATTTGCAATTTATTTTTATTTAAGGGTCTTATTTGACATTAAAAAACAAATTAGGGGCCAATTTGCCACTTAAAAAGTATGAAATATCAATTTACAATTCATTTTCTCTAAGTGTCATTTTTAACATTCCAAATACAAATAAGGGGCAAATTTACCACTCAAAAAGTATAGAATATCGATTTAGCAATTCATTTTCTCTAAGTGTTATTTTTGACATTCTAAATACAAATTTGGTGCAAATTTGCCACTCAAAAAGATTGAATATCATCATTACAATTTATTTTCTTTATGGGTCATATTTGATATTCAAATAAAAATTAGGGGCAAATTTGCCACTCTAAAAGTGTGAATATCATATTTATAATTTATTTTTTTAAGGGTCATATTTGATATCCAAATACAAATTAGGGGCAAATTTGCCACTCAAAAAGTATGAAATATCCATTCGCAATTCATTTTCTCTAAAAGTTATTTTTGACATTCTAAATAAAAATTAGGTGCAAATTTTCCACTTAAAAAGTTTGAAATATCAATTTGCCAATCATTTTCTTTAAGTGTTATTTTTGACATTCAAATTATAAATTAGGGGCAAATTTGTCACTCAAAAAGTTTGAAATTTCAACTTGCAATTCATTTTTTTTAAGGGTCATACTTGATAGTCCAAATACAAATTAGGGGCAAATTTACCATTCAAAAAGTATGAAATTTCAACTTGCGTTTCATTTTCTTTAAGGATGATTTTTGACATTCCAAATACAAATTAGGGGCAAATTTGCCACTAAAAAGTATGAAATATAAATTTGCAATTCATTTTCTCTAACTGTTATTTATGACATTCCAAATACAAATTAGGGGCAAATTTGCCACTCAAAAAGTATGAAATATCAATTTGCGATTCATTTTCTGTAAGTGTCATTTTTGACATTCCAAATACAAATAAGGGGCAAATTTGCCATTCAAAAAGTATGGAATATCAATTTTGCAATTCATTTTCTTTAAGTGTAATTTTTGACAATGCAAATACAAATTATGTGCAAATTTGCCACTCAAAAAGAGTGAATATCATATTTACAATTTATTTTCTTTAAGGGTCATATTTGATATCCAAATACAAATTAGAGGCAAATTTGCCACTCAAAAACTATGAAATATCAATTTGAATTCATTTTTTATAAGTGTTATTTATGACATTCCAAATACAAATTATGGGCAAATTACCACTCAATAAGTGTGAATATCATATTTACAATTTATTTCCTTTAAGTGTTATATTTGATATCCAAATACAAATTACGGGCAAATTTGCCACTAAAAAGTATGAAATATAAATTTGCAATTCATTTTCTCTAACTGTTATTTATGACATTCCAAATACAAATTAGGGGCAAATTTGCCACTCAAAAAGTATGAAATATCAATTTGCAATTCATTTTCTTTAAGTGTCATTTTTGACATTCCAAATACAAATAAGGGGCAAATTTGCCATTCAAAAAGTATGGAATATCAATTTTGCAATTCATTTTCTTTAAGTGTAATTTTTGACAATGCAAATACAAATTATGTGCAAATTTGCCACTCAAAAAGTATGAATATCATATTTACAATTTATTTTCTTTAAGGGTCATATTTGATATCCAAATACAAATTAGAGGCAAATTTGCCACTCAAAAACTATGAAATATCAATTTGAATTCATTTTTTATAAGTGTTATTTATGACATTCCAAATACAAATTATGGGCAAATTACCACTCAATAAGTGTGAATATCATATTTACAATTTATTTTCTTTAAGTGTCATATTTGATATCAAAATACAAATTAGGGGCAAATTTGCCACTCAAAAAGTAGGAAATATTAATTTGTAATTCTTTTTCTCTAAGTGTCATTTATGACATTCCAAATACAAAATAGGGAAAATTTGCCACTCAAAAAGTAGGAAATATCAATTTGCAATTCATTTTCTCTAAGTGTCATATTTGACATTTCAAATACAAATAAGGGGCAAATTAGCTACTCAAAAATTGTGAATATCATATTTACAATTTATTTTCTTTTAGGGTCATATTTGATCTCCAAATACAAATTAGGGGCAAACTTGCCACTAAAAAAGTATGAAATATCAATTTGCAATTCATTTTCTCTAAGTGTTATTTATGACATTCCAAATACAAATTAGGGGCAAATTTGCCACTCAAAAAGTAGGAAATATCAATTTGAAATTCATTTTCCTTAAGTGTCATTTTTGACATTCCAAATACAAATTAGGGGTAAATTTGCCACACAAAAAGTATAAAATATCAATTTGCAATTTATTCTCTCTAAGTGTTATTTTTGACATTCCAAATACAAATTAGGTGCAAAATTGCCACACAAAAAGTGTGAATATCATATTTACAAATTATTTTCTTTAAGGGTCATATTTGATATCCAAATACAATTTAAGGGAAAATTTGCCACTTAAAAAGTATGAAATTTCAACTTGCAATTCATTTTCTTTATGGGTCATATTTGATATTCAAAATATAAATTAGGGGCAAATTTATCACTTAAAAATTATGAAATTTCAAATTGCAATTCATTTTCTTTAAGGGTGTCTTTTGACATTCGAAATACAAATTAGGGGCAAATTTTTGTCACTTAAAAAGTATGAAATATCAATTGGCAATTCATTTCCTCTAAGTGTCATTTTTGACATTTCAAATATAAATAAGAGCAAATTTGCCACTCAAAAAGTATGAAATATCAATTTGCAATTCATTTTTTCTAAGTGTTATTTTTGACATTTAAAATACAAATTATGGGTAAATTAGCCACTCAATAAGTGTGAATATCATATTTGCAATTTATTTTTTTAAGGGTCATATTTGATATCCAAATATAAATTAGGGGCAAATTTGCCAACCAAAAAGTATGAAATATCAATTTGCAAATTCATTTTCTCTAAGTGTTATTTTTGAAATTTTAAATACAAATTAGGTGCAAATTTGCCACTCAAAAAGTATGAATATCAAATCTACCATTTATTTTCTTTAAGGGTCATATTTGATATCCAAATACAAATTAATGGTAAATTTTTCCACTCAAAAAGTATGAAATATTAATTTGCAATTCATTTTCTCTAAGTGTTATTTTTGACATTTCAAATACATATTAGGTGCAAATTTGCTACTCAAAAAGTGTGAATATCAAATCTACAATTTATTTTATTTAAGGGTCATATTTTACATTCAAATATAAATTAGGGGCAAATTTGCCACTAAAAAAGTATGAAATATCAATTTGCAATTCATTTTCTCTAAGTTTCATTTTTGACATTCCAAATACAAATAAGGGGCAAATTTGCCAATCAAAAAGTATGGAATATCAATTTCGCAATTCATTTTCTCTAAGTGTTTTTTTTGACATTCCAAATACAAATTAGGTGCAAATTTGCCACTCAAAAAGTGTGAATATCATATTTACAATTTATTTTCTTTAAGGGTCATATTTGATATCTAAATACAAATTAGAGGCAAATTTACCACTCAAAAAGTATGAAATATCAATTTCAATTCATTTTTTATAAGTGTTATTTATGACATTCAAAATACAAATTATTGGCAAATTAGCAACTCAATAAGTGTGAATATCATATTTACAATTTATTTTCTTTAAGTGTCATATTTGATATCCAAATACAAATTAGGGGCAAATTTGCCACTCAAAAAGTAGAAAATATCAATTTGCAATTCATTTTCTCTAAGTGTTATTTTTGACATTCCAAATACAAATTAGGTGCAAATTTGTCACACAAAAAGTGTGAATATCATATTTAAAATTTATTTTCTTTAAGGGTCATATTTGATATCCAAATACAAATTAGGGGAAAATTTGCCACTCAAAAAGTATGAAATATCAATTTGCAATTCATTTTCTCTATGTTTTATTTATGAAATTCCAAATACAAATTAGGGGCAAATTTGCTACTCAATAAGTGTGAATATAATATTTGCAATTTATTTTCTTTAAGTGTCATATTTGATATCCAAATACAAATTAGGGGCAAAATTGCCAATCAAAAAGTATTAAATTTCAACTTGCAATTCATTTTCTCTGAGTGTTATTTTTTAAATTCCAAATACATATTAGGGGCAAATGTACCACTTAAAAAGTATGAAATTTCAACTTGCAATTCATTTTCTTTAAGGGTGATTTTTGACATTCCAAATACAAATTAGGGGCACATTTGCTACTCAAAAAGTATGAAATATCAATTTGCAATTCATTTTCTTTAAGTGTCATTTTTGACATTTCAAATACAAATAAGGGGCAAATTTGCCACTCAAAAAGTATGAAATATTAATTTGCAATTCATTTTCTCTAAGTGTTATTTTTGACATTCCAAATAAAAATTAGGTGCAAATTTGCCACTCAAAAAGTTTTAATATCATATTTACAATTTATTTTCTTTAAGGGGTCATATTTGATATTCAAATACAAATTAGGGTCAAATTTGCCATTAAAAAAGTATGAAATATCAATTTGAATTCATTTTTATAAGTGTTATTTATGACATTACAAATACAAATTATGACAAATTAGCCACTCAATAAGTGTGAATATCATATTTACAATTTATTTTATTTAAGTGTCATATTTGATATCCAAATACAAATTAGGAGTAAATTTGCCATTCAAAAAGTATGAAATATCAATTTGCAATTCATTTTCTCTAAGTGTCATTTTTGACATTTCAAATACAAATAAGGAGCAAATTTGCCACTCAAAAAGTATGAAATATCAATTTGCAATTCATTTTCTCTAACTGTTATTTTTGACATTCCAAATACAAATTAGGTGCAAATTTGTCACTCAAAAAGTGTGAATATCAAATTAATAAGGGTGTTCATAATTATCCGAAACCGAAAAACCGAACCGAATATTTTTGAACCGTAGCGAATTTTAGGGTTAACCGAACCGAAATTTTTTTATTTTTCGGTTTCGGTTAACCGAACCGGTATTTTTTCGGTTCTTCGGTTTTGGTTTCGGTTCACGATATTGTCACAACCGGTTAACTGAACAACCAAAAATTTTAAATTGCTATTTTAAATATGTGTTTATATATAGGATATATTATAATATTACTAAATATCTTCTAATTTAGAATGCGGTTATTATATTTATGTATTTATGTTAGTACGAATGTTCACATTTATGCATTTTAAGTAGTTAAATATTTAGTTTCGTGACTAACTTGGTTAGGCGTTTATACATTAATATTTTGTACCTAATTAAAAAGTTTTGTGTTTATTGTTTGAATGATCAATGTGTAGAATCTATAACAAATATTCATCAATGAGTGTGTATTTGTGTTTTGATATTTATATTTGGTTAATTTGGTTAACCGTATAACCGAACCATAAAAGGCGGTTAACCGATTACCGGTTAACCGAAGTTTTCGGTTTCGGTTTAGGTTCAAGAAGATGATAAACCGGGGATCCGGTTAACCGGTCTTCGGTTAACCGATCATCCGGTTAACCGTTCATGAACACCCTTACAAATTAATGGAAAATTTTTTCCACTCAAAAAGTATGAAATATCAATTTGCAATTCATTTTCTTTAAGTGTTATTTTTGACATTTCAAATACATATAAGGTGCAAATTTACCACTAAAAAATTGTGAATATCATATTTGTAATATAATTTTATTTAAGTGTCATATTTGACATTCAAATACAAATTATGGGCAAATTTGCCACTCAAAAAGTATGGAATATCAATTTTGCAATTCATTTTCTCTAAGTGTTATTTTTGACATTCCAAATACAAATTTGGTGCAAATTTGCCACTCAAAAAGTGTGAATATCATATTTACAATTTATTTTCTTTAAGAGTCATATTTGACATCCAAATACAAATTAGGGTAAAGTTGCCACTCAAAAAGTGTGAATATCATATTTGCGTACTATTTTATTTAAGGGTCGTATTTGACATCTAAATACAAATTAGGGGTAAATTTGCCACTCAAAAATATGAAATGTCAATTTGGAATTCATTTTCTCTAAGTTTTATTTTGGACAATCTAAATACAATTTAGGTGCAAATTTGCCACTCAAAAAAGTATGAAACATCAATTTTGCAATTCATTTTCTTTAAGTGTCATTTTTGACATTTCAAATACACATTAAGTGCAAATTTGACACTCAAAAAGTGTGAATATCATATTTATAATTTATTTTCGTTATGGGTCATATTTGGTATCCAAATACAAATTAGGGCAAATTTGCCACTCAAAAAGTATGAAATATAAATTTGCAATTCATTTTCTCTAAGTGTTATATATGACATTCCAAATACAAATTAGGGGCAAATTTACCACTCAAAAAGTATGAAATATCAATTTGCAATTCATTTTCTGTAAGTGTTATTTTTGAAATTTCAAATACCAATTAGGTGCAAATTTTCCACACAAAAAGTGTGAATATCATATTTAAAATTTATTTTCTTTAAGGGTCATATTTGATATCCAAATACAAATTAGGGGAAAATTTTTCACTCAAAAAGTATGAAATATCAATTTAAATTCATTTTCTCTAAGTGTTATTTATGACATTCCAAATATAAATTAGGGGCAGATTTGCTACTCAATAAGTGTGAATATCATATTTGCAATTTATTTTCTTTAACTGTCATATTTAATATCCAAATACAAATTAGGGGCAAATTTGCCAATCAAAAAGTATGAAATTTCAACTTGCAATTCATTTTCTCTGAGTGTCATTTTTGACATTCCAAACACAAATTAGGGGCAAATTTGTCACTCAAAAAGTATGAAATATCAATTTGCAATTCATTTTCTCTTAGCGTAATTTGTGACATTTCTAATACAAACAAGGGGCAAATTTGCTACTCAAAAAGTATGAAATATCAATTTTTAATTCATTTTCTCAAAGTGTTATTTTTGACATTCAAAATACAAATTAGGTGCAAATTTGCCACTCAAAAATTGTGAATATCATATTTACAATTTATTTTCTATAAGGGTCATATCTGATATCCAAATACAAATTAGGTGCAAATTTGCCACTCAAAAAGTATGAAATATCAATTTTTAATTCATTTTCTCAAAGTGTTATTTTTGACATTCAAAATACAAATTAGGTGCAAATTTGCCACTCAAAAATTGTGAATATCATATTTACAATTTATTTTCTTTAAGGGTCATATCTGATATCCAAATACAAATTAGGTGCAAATTTGCCACTCAAAAAGTATGAAATATCAATTTGAATTCATTTTTTATAAGTGTTATTTATTACATTTCAAATACAAATTTGGGGTAAATTTGCCACTCAAAAAGTATGAAATATCAATTTGCAAATTCATTTTCTCTAAGTGTTATTTTTGACATTCTAAATACAAATTAGGTGCAAATTTGCCACTCAAAAAGTGTGAATATCATATCTACAATTTATTTTCTTTAAGGGTCATATTTGATATCCAAATACAAATTAATGAAAAAATTTACCACTCAAAAAGTATAAAATATCAATTTTCAATTCATTTTCTTTAAGTGTTATTTTTGACATTTCAAATAAATATTATGTGCAAATTTACCATTCAAAAAGTGTGAATATAATATTTGAAATTTATTTTTATTTAAGGGTCATATTTGACATTCAAATACAAATTAGGCCAATTTGCCACTCAAAAAGTATGAAATATCAATTTACAATTCATTTTCTCTAAGTGTCATTTTTGACATTCCAAATACAAATAAGGGGCAAATTTACCACTCAAAAAGTATAGAATATCGATTTTGCAATTCATTTTCTTTAAGTGTTATTTTTGACATTCCAAATACAAATTTGGTGCAAATTTTCCACTCAAAAAGTGTGAATATCATATTTACAATTTATTTTCTTTAAGGGTCATATTTGATATCCAAATAAAAATTAGGGGCAAATTTGCCACTCAAAATGTGTGAATATCATATTTATAATTTATTTTTTTAAGGGTCATATTTGATATCCAAATACAAATTAGGGGCAAATTTGCAACTCAAAAAGTATGAAATATCTATTCGCAATTCATTTTCTCTAAAAGTTATTTTTGACATTCCAAATAAAAATTAGGTGCAAATTTTCCAATCAAAAAGTATGAAATATCAATTTGCTAATCATTTTTTAAGTGTTATTTTTGACATTCCGAATACAAATTAGGTGCAAATTTGTCATTCAAAAAGTGTATATATCATATTTACATGTTATTTTCTTTAAGGGTCATATTTGATATCCAAATACAAATTAGGGGCAAATTTGCCACTCAAAAAGTTTGAAATTTCAACTTGCAATTCATTTTTTTAAGGGTCATATTTGATATTCCAAATACAAATTAGGGGCAAATTTAATACTCAAAAAGTAAGAAATTTCAACTTGCAATTCATTTTCTTTAAGGATGATTTTTGACATTCCAAATACAAATTAGGGGCAAATTTGCCACTCAAAAAGTATGAAATATAAATTTGCAATTCTTTTTCTCTAAGTGTTATTTATTTATGACATTCCAAATACAAATTAGGGGCAAATTTACCACTCAAAAAGTATGAAATATCAATTTGCAATTCATTTTCTATAAGTGTCATTTTTGACATTCCAAATACAAATAAGGGGCAAATTTACTAATCAAAAAGTATGGAATATCAATTTTGCAATTCATTTTCTTTAAGTGTAATTTTTGACATTGCAAATACAAATTAGGTGCAAATTTGCCTCTCAAAAAGTGTGAATATCATATTTACAATTTATTTTTTTTAAGGGTCATATTTGATATCCAAATACAAATTAGAGGCAAAATTGTCACTCAAAAAGTATGAAATATCAATTTGAATTCATTTTTTATAAGTGTTATTTATGACATTCCAAATACAAATTATGGGCAAATTAGCCACTAAATAAGTGTGAATATCATATTTACAATTTATTTCCTTTAAGTGTTATATTTGATATCCAAATACAAATTACGGGCAAATTTGCCACTCAAAAAGTAGGAAATATCAATTTGCAATTCATTTTCTTTAAGTGTCATTTATGACATTCCAAATACAAATTAGGGAAAATTTGCCACTCAAAAAGTAGGAAATATTAATTTGCAATTCATTTTCTCTAAGTGTCATATTTGACATTCCAAATACAAATAAGGGGCAAATTAGTCACTCAAAAAGTGTGAATATCATATTTACAATTTATTTTCTTTTAGGGTCATATTTGATCTCCAAATACAAATTAGGGGTAAACTTGCCACTCAAAAAGTATGAAATATCAATTTGCAATTCATTTTCTCTAAGTGTTATTTTTGACATTCCAAATATAAATTAGGGGCAAAATTGCCATTCAAAAAGTAGGAAATATCAATTTGAAATTCATTTTCCTTAAGTGTCATTTTTGACATTCCAAATACAAATTAGGGGTAAATTTGCCACACAAAAAGTATAAAATATCAATTTGCAATTTATTCTCTCTAAGTGTTATTTTTGACATTCCAAATACAAATTAGGTGCAAAATTGCCACTCAAAAAGTGTAAATATCATATTTACAATTTATTTTCTTTATGGGTCATATTTGATATCCAAATACAAATTAGGGGCAAATTTGCCACTTAAAAAGTATGAAATTTCAACTTGCAATTCATTTTCTTTATGGGTCATATTTGATATTCCAAATACAAATTAGAGGCAAATTTACCACTCAAAAATTATGAAATTTCAACTTGCAATTCATTTTCTTTAAGGGTGTCTTTTGACATTTTAAATACAAATTAGGGGCAAATTGCCACTTAAAAAGTATGAAATATCAATTTGCAATTCATTTTCTCTAAGTGTCATTTTTGACATTTCAAATACAAATAAGGGCAAATTTGCCACTCAAAAAGTATGAAATATCAATTTGCAATTCATTTTTTCTAAGTGTTATTTTTGACATTCAAAATACAAATTAGGTGCAAATTTACCACTCAAAAAGTGTGAATATCATATTTACAATTTATTTTCTTTAAGGGTCATATTTGATATCCAAATACAAATTAGGGGCAAATTTGCCACTCAAAAAGTATGAAATATCAATTTGAATTCATTTTTTATAAGTGTTATTTATGACATTTCAAATACAAATTATGGGCAAATTAGCCACTCAATAAGTGTGAATATCGTATTTGCATTTTATTTTCTTTAAGGGTCATATTTGATATCCAAATTTAAATTAGGGGCAAATTTGCCATCCAAAAAGTATGAAATATCAATTTGCAAATTCATTTTCTCTAAGTGTTATTTTTGACATTCTAAATACAAATTTGGTGCAAATTTGCCACTCAAAAAGTGTGAATATCAAATCTACAGTTTATTTTCTTTAAGGGTCATATTTGTCACACCCCCAAATTCGGGTTGCGGAAGCGAATCGGGTCGGGGCGCGACTAATCAATAAACAAAGCACATAAGATATAATGAACGACTCTATATGCGTCGTTTACAATACATTGATATTATAAAAGTTTTACACAGTTATAATAGTTTACAAAAGCTCGAGATTTAATGCAAGAGATTCTATGGCATTAATAATTTTACAAAATATAGTAATGCATGACAATCTCCTGATGTTTGCATGAGACTCGAGCTAATGGGCATCCTGAGTGAGCAGACCTACTGCTGCTGCGAACCTGAGAATACACGCTAAATGGTCAGCTAAAAGCTGGTGAGCTCACAGGTTTAATGATAAAGTATAATGTATGAATCGCAAGATTTAAGTTTGATGATTTGCAATTAAGCAAATAAATAAATGATAAATGATGTATATAACTGCCATGAGCACATAGTCTGAGCTTAACTGAGGTGTCAGGATCACAATTAAGTGCCTGAGCGAGGGTGCCTCTATGCGTGTGCCTAATCAACACACGTATGAACAAATGATAATGCGTCCGTTTGACCAGTCAGTGCTTGCTGACCCGGACGGGGATTGTCAGTCCCATATGGTACCATACACTAACATTCACGCTACAAAGTATTACTAAACTATGCTTGGAGGACTTAAATGATTAGATGATAAACTCATGCAGAATATAGCGATAAATGATACTTGCGTTCACATGTAAAACAAAACAAGCATGTATTCTCACCCCTAGAGTAAAAACAGTAAAATAGGGGCTATGAGACTCACCTGAGTCTGATGAGATGCTATCAAGCACTACTGATGGTGTACAAGGGAAATGATGTCATTTCCAACGACTGAAACCTGCTGGGCGTCCTAAACGCGCAAGATTTTATTGATTAGATATGGAAACCTACTGGGCGTATCAAACGGGCAAGGTTATAAATATGTAGATGTCTCAACAGACCATCTATACTAGTTGTCCATATAACTAGTTATGTCCAAATGTTTGATTGTTGATTGTAGTTTTGAAAACATGTACGGCCCGTTGGTGACGGCTTGTAATAATAATTCCCAAGGTATTATTATTATGTTTGACTGGTTGTATACTCCTAAGGTATATGTATTTCATGTACAAGTTGTATCGTATAAGATTTAGTTGTTACACGAGTCCAATAATTGGTGGTTAAGTGTTTTCATGTATTATGTGATGAGCTACACTAGTTAAGACTGCTAGTGTAAGTTGTGACACTCGTTATGACTGCTAGTTATAAGTGGCGACACTTGTTATGTGTGACACCCGTCAAATTAGGACTAGTGATTAGTGCCTAATCAATTGTAATACATGTAATTAGTTCAGTGTTAGGCTAATTTGTGTATCAAATAATATATATTGTTGAATATATACAATTGCGCGATTTGGCTAAATCGTGCGCATTTCAATCGAAGGTAATTCGATTCAATTTAATACGGACGTTGGTGAACAATTTTATTAAATAATATAATATTATTTAATAACACTATTATATCCAAAATATTATTTTGATAATATTTCAATTCAAATTCGTATCGTACAAAACACGTTAAAATTATAATTTATAACTCAAATGTAAAGTATTTGATGAAATACTTCGACCAAAAATATTGAGTAATTAATTGTATTTTAAAAACGTATATTAAACGTATAAAATAATTATGTGACGTTTAAACGACCAGGAAAACAAATACCGCACGGAGCGTAATCGCAGGAAACGAAAAATGGGTGAAGCCCACACCCGTGGACCCCACCCAAACCGGCCCAAAAGGGGTGGGAACCCCTCCCCACTCTTCATTTTCATCATCGCCATCTTTTAACTCTCCCTCTTTCTTTTTCCTTCTCTCAAAACAACTACCACCATCATCATCTAAAATCATCAAAAAGCACATCAAAACTACCTTAAATCATCAAGCTTGTTTGGAGAAAAAGAACCACGACATCACGATCTACGTTTCCCAACGGGCCGTACAAGTATAATAATAATAGTTGAGATTATTATTACAAACCGTCACCAACGGGCCGTACACGTTTTCAAAACTTAAACCAATCAACCAAATCGTAGCAATTTGGACAAGTCAATCAACCAAATCGTAGTAATTTGGACATTCTAGTTGAACGAACAACTACAAAGGTAGTCTTTGTAACTACCTACTCATATTAATAACCATCGCGTGTCGTGGACACCCTTAGGTTACAAGTCTTCGGACAACAATACTCGGCAAATCAAATCAAATTTAATAAGCTAAACTCTCAAGACTCAGGTGAGTCTCATGGCCCCTATTTTACTGTTTTACTCAGGGGTGTGATATCAATGCTCGTTTTATTTACAATTGAATGCAAGTACAAATCAAAATCAAATACTGCATGAGTTGTTTTCACTAATCAATTTAAAGCCCTCCACAACATAGTTTGGTAATACGTAGTAGCGTGAATGTTAGTGTATGGTGCCATATAGGATTGACAATCCTCGTCCGGGTTAGTAAGCACTAACTGGTCAAACGGCCGCATTAGCATTTGTGTAGACGAGTGTGGATTAGGCACTCGTAGGAGGCACCTCGATCGGAATTCCTTCATTGGACCCGACCCCCAAGTTAAGCTCAGACTATGTGCTCATGACTGTATAGTTACTTTTATTTTGCTTTATTGCAACTTAAATTCAATTAAATCTTGCGGTTCATTTAATATGTTTTGACATACAAACCTGTGAGCTCACCAGCGTTTTCGCTGACCCATTTTAGCTTGTATCACAGGTACTCAGCAGTAGTTTGGACTGCCCAACAGGATACTTAGCTTGTGTCATCATGCAAACCATAAGAGATTTAGCTGCATTATTATATTTTGTATAAATTAATTATGTATTTAAATCTCTAAATTTCAAACCGAGCTAATGTACTTAATATTTGAAAAAATTGCACGGATCGTCCCTGTGGTTTGTCTCAAATTGCACTCATCATCCCTCGCAGTTTTTTCTTGCACTCGTCATCCCTGTGATTGCTAAATCTTGCACCGGTAGTCCCTTATGCTAACTTCCGTTAGTTTTTCAGTTAAATCTAAGGGTACAATGGTCATTTCAGTAATTTAGGGACTACAAGTGTAATAATCTAAACCACAGGGACCACTCGTGTAATTCTTATAATTTTTAAATGTATATAAATTTACTTCTTTATTTTTAATTTTATATTCAAATATAATAATAATAATAATAATAATAATAATAATAATAATAATAATAATAATAATAAAAGAATGAAAGAAAAAACAAAAAGCCAATGAACCTACCTCGATCTCCATGTTCGTTCTCACTTGTAATTTCCCAACCCCCCACCTATTCATCCCCACCTGTTCCAATTACCATATCCTTCCACCTCATCACCTGCAACCTAACCACACCACATACCACCACCACCACCGCAAGACCGCCGTCACTTTCGCAAAATCACCGCCACCTCCGCCGGACCGCCACCAACTCTGTCAGATCACCGCCTGAAACCTTCGAATTGGCTGAAAATCGCCACCAACGTGTCTTAATCAGTTAACAATTGGTACCAGAAAAAGTGATGGCTAGCAACCAACCTCCGTTTTTTTTCGTTAAGGCCTTTATCAAATCTTGATCTGTGATTGTCTCCCACCAGGTTGCTGACCACAAGTCTGGATCCAAAGTTTCGTTTTTTGTCATCACCACAAAGGCTTTGATTTCCAATTCTTGCTCGAATTTTTATATTTGTAATTCTCAGATATAGGGTGTTTGGGTTGGTATTTTATGATTTTGGTTATGGGACTTGCAAGTTTGATTAAGTTTTCCGATTGCCGATTGTCTGCAAATGTCTTGTGATATTTGATTTGTTTGTGACTGTCGGAATTTTCGCCGGAGTTATTGTCGGAGAAGAATCAGAATGAATGTTGCAAAAAGGGTTTATAATATATGTATTTTTTCAATTTTTATGTTTATAAAATTTACAGTTAATTAAATTAAATAATTAAAAACGAATAAAATAAAAAGAAAAAGGGCAATTTAGCAATCACATGGATTTAATTGAAATGACCATTGTACCCTTAGATTTAACTGAAAAACTAACGGAAGTTAGCTGTAACACCCCCAAATTTAATGATTTGCGGAAGCACGATTTGGGTGTTACTAATCAATAACAAAGCACAAAGATATATAGTAAACGACTCTATATGCGTCGTTTTAACAAAATATATTAATAATTGGAATGTTTACAACATTTAAAGCTTTACATAGCTCGAGTTTAAATGAAAGGAGATTTCAGTACATAAGTACTTGTACAAAATATACTAATGCAAGAAAATCTCAATCGTCTGTATGCTGACTCGAGCTAAAAGTCCTGAAGCAGAAGCAACCTACTGCTTGGTACCTGCGATACATGCTAAATGGGTCAGCTAAAGCTGGTGAGCTCACATGTTTGAAATCAAGTAATATAGTATGAACCGCAAGATTTAAATAATTGAATTGCATCCAGCAATTGATAATGTATATGTATACAGCCATGAGCACATAGTTGAGCTTAACTCGAGGGCCGGGTCCCCTATAGAGAATTCCAGGCGAGGTGCCTCCACGAATGCCTAATCAACATTCGTCTTCCCAAATATTAGTACGTCCGTTTACCCGGTTAGTGCTTGCTAACCCGAACGAGGAGGGTCAATCCTATATGGTACCATATACTAATATTCACGCTACAACGTATTAACAACTATGCTGATGGAGGACTTTAAATGATTAGTTGTGAAAAACTCATGTAGTATATGAAATGTTTGTACTCGCGTTCACATGTTAAAAATGAGCAATATATCACACCCCTGAGTAAAACAGTAAAAAGAGGGGCCATGAGACTCACCTGAGTCTGTAAGCGTTTAAATAAACGTAAGTTGATTAGCCGAGTGATGAAGTCCAAAGACTTGTAACCTGAGGGTATCCACGACACGCGATGGTTATAAACATGATTGGGTATCTCAAAAGATCACCCTTGTAGTTGTTACACAACTATATATATGTCCAAATTACTACGATTTGGTTGATTTGTTAAGTGTTTGAAAACGTGTACGGTCGGTTGGTGATGGATTTGGAATAATAAACTTTAAGTATTATTATCATGTTATTGGTGTTTTGCACTTACAAGTGTGTTCCAATGTGTTTTATAAGTCGTATCGTATAAGTGTTTGAGGTTATACAGATTCGACACTTACTGAAATTTTGGTTTGAAAACCTGCTGTTTTATGCGACACAATCATACGACACAAAAGTGGTTATGCGACACAATGGTTGTGTCGCATAGAAATGCGACACAATGTCTATACGACACAAGGGTTGTGTCGCATAGATGCAAGATGCTGATTCAACAGCGACATAGTGATTGTGTCGTATGAAGTTTGCGACATAGTATGCGACATAACGTTGTGTCGTAAAGGGTATGACACAAAAGGATTTATACGACACTAGGTGCGACATAACAGGTAAAATACGACACTACATGCAACACAAGGCTTGTGTCGCATTAAAGAACACCAGCCCAGAAAGTCCGACTGTCGAGATTTTTCTGGCCAAAAACCCAATTCAAACCCGTTTTTAAGCTATAAAATCGTGTTCTACACATTGTAATGGACATATACAAGTTATATAAACAACTAACAAGTGAAAAATACTAAGAATCGAATGGTTTTGGGATTTTGTCGGAAACTTACAAAGTGCCGGATTGAAAATCCGAAAAGATAGCGTTGTAGATCGTCGCGAGGTGGTCGTGAATCTCTAAAAATCTTGATGATCCGAGTGCGTTTGATAGTAGTATTTTGCGATTTAGTGATGGTGGTGGTGATGAAATTTTGAGAGAAAAAGATGGAAGAGAGAGAGAAAGAAAGAAAGAAATGAAAAAGAAAGGGTGGAAGTGGGAGGTTAAACTCCCATTTTTCGCCCCGCGATCCCGCTCCGTGTGGTGTTCGTTCGCTCCGTCGTTCAAACGTTAAATGATTTTTATACATTTAAATATAGTTTTAAGATACGGAAAATTACTAAATATTTTAGTTGAATTATTTAAGTTCCGAAAATTATAAAATGTAACTTAGTTTGTGTGTGCGTTTTACATTTTTAAATCATATAAGTTTTGTTTGTATGATCCGAAATGAATACGAAATATTATCATAATAATATTTTTGATATAGTAGCGTTATTAAATAATGTTGCGTTATTTAATAAAATTGGTCACCAACGTCCGTATTTATGGAACCGAAATACATTCGATTTAATTTGCGTACGATTTAATCAAATCGCATAATCGTATATATTCATCAATATATATTTTGATACATTAATTAGTCTAACACAGAACTAATTACATGTATTAACAGAGAATTAGGCACTAATTACTAGTCCTAATTTGGCGGGTGTTACATTCTCCCCCTGTTAGGAGAATTTCGTCCCGAAATTTAGCTCGAGGTCTCGTTTGATGTAGAATCGGAGAATAGCTGAGGATATTTGAGTCGCATTTGGTCTTCCCGTTCCCAGGTGAATTCCGGACCGCGCCGCGAATTCCATCTGACCTTGACGATGGGAATACGACTTTGTTTTAGTTGTTTGACCTCACGGTCCATAATTTCAGCGGGTTCCTCAACAAAATGAAGTTTGTTGTCAACTCGAATTTCACCGAGTGGGATAATCAGTGTCTCATCGGACAGGCATTTCTTTAAGTTAGAAATGTGAAAAGTGGGGTGCACGCTGTTGAGTTCGGATGGCAGCTGCAATCGATAAGCTACGGGGCCAATCCGTTCGAGGATCTCAAAAGACCCGATGTACCTGGGATTTAACTTCCCGCGTTTGCCAAAACGGATGACGCCTTTCCAAGGCGATACTTTTAAGAGTACTCGATCCCCAACTTGGAACTCGAGTGGTTTGCGTCTCATGTCAGCATAACTTTTCTGACGATCACGTGCAGCTTCGAGTCTGTTTTGGATTTCCATAATTTTCTCGGTGGTGGCGTGTATGAGTTCAGGACCAGTGAGTTGGCTGTCTCCCACTTCGGTCCAACAAATTGGTGATCGGCACTTACGACCGTACAGTGCCTCAAAAGGTGTAGCTTTGATGCTGGCGTGATAGCTGTTATTGTACGAGAATTTGCACAACGGTAGATGTCTTTCCCAGTTTGTACCGAAATCAACTACGCAGGTGCGTAGCATATCTTCTAGTGTCTGAATGGTTCGTTCACTTTGGCCATCGGTTTGAGGATGATACGCGGTACTCATATCGAGACGAGTACCCAATGCTTTTTGAAGTGACTACCAAAAGTGAGAGGTAAAGCGGGCATCTCTGTCAGAGATGATTGAGATTGGAAAGCCGTGATTAGAAACGATTTCTTTGATGTAGATTTGTGCAAGGCGTTCCATTTTATCGTTTTCCTTGATTGCCAGGAAATGAGCAGATTTGGTGAGACGATCGACGATCACCCAAATGATATCGCAACCGCTCGACGACTTGGGTAGTTTGGTTATGAAATCCATGGCAATTTGTTCCCATTTCCATTCAGGAATTTCAGGTTGTTGGAGTAAACCAGGAGGTTTCTGATGTTCGGTTTTGACTTTCGAGCAAGTAAGACACTTGCTGACATAAGTGGCGATTTCGGCTTTCATGTTCGGCCAACAATAAAGTTCCTTGATTCCGTGGTACATCTTATCGGATCCCGGATGGATAGAGTATTTGGACTTGTGAGCTTCATCCATCACCAAGTCTCGTAGGTTTCCGAAATTAGGCAACCAGATTCGGTTTGAGAAATACCTAATGCCGTAAGATTTGATTTCGAATTGTTTGTCAATACCCCGTAAGGCTTCGTTTTTGATGTTTTCAGGTTTCAGGACTTCGATCTGAGCGGTATGAATCTGAATGGTAAGATCGTTGTGAATGGTCATACTGAGGGCTCGGACTCGAAGTGGTTTTGGTCGTTCCTTTCGACTGAGGGCATCGGCAACAACATTAGCCTTCCCTGGATGGTACTTGATCTTGCAATCGTAATCGGTAAGCAACTCGACCCATCGACGTTGCCTCATATTGAGATCCTTCTGATCGAATATATGTTGGAGACTTTTATGATCGGTAAAGATTGTGCACTTAGTGCCGTAGAGATAATGTCTCCAGATTTTGAGAGCAAAAACGACAGCTCCAAGTTCGAGATCATGAGTGGTGTAGTTCTTTTCGTGGATTTTGAGTTGTCGTGAGGCGTAGGCAATAACCTTGTCCCGTTGCATCAGCACGCAACCAAGACCTTGATGGGAAGCATCGCAGTATACCACGAAGTCATCGGTGCCTTCGGGTAGGGATAGAATGGGAGCACTGCAAAGCTTTTGTTTTAGTAATTGGAACGCTGACTCTTGTTTATCAGTCCAGTCGAACTTCTTTTCCTTCTGAGTCAGTACCGTGAGTGGCTGAGCTATTTTGGAGAAATTTTCGATGAATCGCCGATAGTACCCGGCAAGTCCTAGAAACTGCCGTACTTCGGTCGGTGTGGTAGGTGCTTGCCAGCACTTGATAGCTTCGATTTTTGATGGATCAACGTGAATTCCCTGACTGTCGATCACGTGACCAAGGAATTGAACGGTTTTTATCCAGAACTCACACTTAGAGAATTTGGCGTAAAGCTCCTCGTGTCTAAGTAGTTCAAGGATGGTTTTGAGGTGTTGCGCATGTTCTTGCTCGTTGCGCGAGTAGATGAGTATGTCATCGATAAAGACAATGACAAATTTGTCGAGGTTGGTTAGACCGAAGGGCATCACTTGGAATTCGTAGTGCCCGTAACGAGTTCTGAAAGCAGTTTTTGGAATATCGGCGTCGCGAACCCGTAATTGATGATAGCCTGATCGCAGGTCGATTTTCGAGTAGAAACTTGAACCCTGAAGTTGATCGAACAGATCATCAATGCGAGGAAGTGGGTATCGGTTTTTGACGGTCAATTTGTTCAATTCTCGGTAATCGATGCACATTCGGAAAGAACCGTCCTTCTTTTTAACAAATAAGACCGGAGCTCCCCAAGGTGAAGAACTCGGTCTGATGAATCCTCTATCCAGGAGTTCCTATAACTGGGTGGACAACTCCTGAAGTTCGGATAGGGCTAAACGGTACGGTGCGCGGGCCACTGGTGTGGCACCCGGCACGAGATCGATTGAGAACTCAACCTGTCTAGGTGGAGGTAGACCAGGTAGTTCTTCCGGAAAGACTTCGGGAAAGTCTCTAACAATTGGCACATCTTCAACTCGCTTCTCCTCCGACTTCTTCTCTGTGATGTGTGCGAGTATTGCAGGGTAACCCTTTCTCAGAAACTTTCGGGTTTTTAAGCAAGAGATGATATTGAGTCTCGTCCCACCGGTCTCCCCCTGTATGATCAAGGTTCTACCGACGGCAAGTGGGATACGGACGATCTTATCGTAACAAACGATTTTGGCTCGGTGTTTGGACAACCAGTCCATTCCAATAATGACGTCAAAACTTCCGATTTCAACGGGTACAAGATCGATTGAAAAGGTTTCGTCAGCTAGATTTAAAGTGCAATTAGGTATCACACTATTGGTTTCTATAAGTTCCCTATTTGCTAGCTCTACAATGTACTTAACATCTAAGGCAACAGGAGTGATGTCAAGTAATGGGCAAAAGTCATCGGAGATAAAGCTTCTATCAGCACCAGTATCAAATAGGACAGAAGTAGTTAAGTTGTTGAGGAGGAACATACCCGAGACCACATTCGGGTCTTGGCGGGCGTCCCCGGAGTTGATGACGAAGGCTCTACTTCGGATGTTGTTGTTGTTGCGGTTGTTGCTGTTGTTGTTGTTGTTGTTGTTCTTCAGCTTTGGGCACGTGTCCCTGAAGTGCCCGGGGTTCCCACACTCAAAGCAGACTTTGGGTGTCCTGGTGTTGTTAGGGTTGTTGTTGGTAGGAGAGTGGCAATCTTTGGTGAGGTGACCATGCCTCTTGCAATTGCTGCAAAAGGAACCACAGGAACCTTCGTGGTGGCGGCTGCACTTGGAACAATAGGTTTTGCTCCCAGTGTAGCCCCGTTTGATGTCTGTGGTGGTGTTGTAGGCTTTGATGGTGTCGGATTTCTTGTTTTGTTGGTTTGGGTGGTTGTTGTGGTAATCAGACCACTTCCTTTTGTTGTTGTGGGAGGATGAAGTGGGTGGTTCAGAATCTTGGCTCATTGCCATCAGGTCTTGGGCCAGTAAGATTGCACCGTCAATGGTGGTTTGGTTTGAAGAGGCAACATGCCCCCGAACAGGCTCCGGAAGACCAAGGATGTACTTCCTGATTTTATCAGGTTCTGTGCTTACCATGGCTGGGCGGAGGGCAGCTAGTTGCTGGAACCTGGTGGTATAACCATCGATATCACCACCCTGAACCTTTAGGTTCCAGAACTCCTCGTCCAGCTTCTGGAGTTTGGCGATTGAGCAGTATTTGGCGGTGAGTTTTACTTTCAAGTCCTCCCAAGAGAGTTGGTAGGCATTGTCAGCACCCACTGATTGGGTATATGAGTTCCACCAAGAGTGGGCATCATCTTCAAGAGAGCAGGTGGCGAAGTTTACTTTGTCGCCTTCCGCGCATTTACTGACGCGGAAAACAGTTTCCATTTTCTCGAACCATCTGATCAGTCCGATGGCTCCTTCAGTACCCTTGAAGCTTGAGGGTTTGCAGCTTTGAAAGTCCTTGTAAGAACAAGGTTTAGCAGCGGGGGTTTCAGCGGCATCGTTGTTTCTTTCGGAATTCGGTGGAGTATTCCGAGCCAAGGCTTCAGTCACAGCCTGGGTTATGAGTGACGTAAGCTGAGCATCGGTGTATGGTCTTGTCTTTGGCAGCATGATTCTTCAATAAAAGAAATGAAGATACATGAGATTTTGTAGGAATTTGTAATTGTCACAGATGTTTATGTATAAAAGCGGTAATACATAACATCAATATGAAAAATGGCAATTAATATGAATTGAAACAGCAAAGAATATTTGATATATAATATGAGTTCAAAGGTTACATCTCATGGATGTATTACAAAAGGGTGTCGGGAATTGTTACATCCGACCGAATTATAGAGTAATGCTTAGATAGTTATTAGACTACAAGATAGATTACAAGACAAAGACTACACTAGTCTTAACGTAGATTAATCTGTTCCATCATTTCAATGAGGCGATCCACAATGTTTGCAAGTCTGCTAGCCTGTCGGGCGTTATCTTCAGCCAAGGCCAGTCGTTGAACCAAACTGCCAACGTATTCCTCTGATACCCGTGAGCGTTGCTCACACTCTTCAAGTCTGTGTTTCAAAAGGGCGGTTTCTACGCTTATCTCCACCACATTGTTGAAAAGAACGTCTACATTATTAACGGTGGTTTCATGATCCTCGGAGACTTGTTCGATGCGTTCGAGGGATGTAAGTCTCCAGTTTTCGTTCGTTTCCTGCAGCACGACATCCATGGTGCGAAGTCGCTGCTCGTGTTGGTTCACCCTAGCGGCTAAGGCTGGCAAGGTGAAGTGAGTGGGGTACGGGCCAGCTCGAGGCAACCTGGCGTTCCTCCTAGCTACCCTTGGGTTCTGCGACCCGGATTGAGAGCGCGATTAATTGGGAGGGATGTTTGCCATTTCTGAGACAAAGCGTTAGTAAGAGTGAGGCCTATATTTCATATAGTTCCTATATAATATAGCCTATTGAGTGTCTAGCACAAACATGTTTAAGTCTCGGTTCTCTCGAGGTCAGAGTCTTCTAGTGTACCCTGTTCAGCCATAACTACTCTCAGATCTTACATCATCTTTGCTTAATTGTGCATAGTTGATCAGGCTATGTTAAATTAAACTCGTATGACGTACTCACTGAACCAGTTATACCTAATAAGGAATACTGCCTAATGGTCATAGTCTAGGCCCACTAAATGCAACCTAGTTCACTATAACCTTAGGCTCTGATACCAATCTGTAACACCCCCAAATTTAATGATTTGCGGTAGCACGATTTGGGTGTTACTAATCAATAACAAAGCACAAAGATATATAGTAAACGACTCTATATGCGTCGTTTTAAAAAAATATATTAATAATTGGAATGTTTACAACATTTAAAGCTTTACATAGCTCGAGTTTAAATGAAAGGAGATTTCAGTACATAAGTACTTGTACAAAATATACTAATGCAAGAAAATCTCAATCGTCTGTATGCTGACTCGAGCTAAAAGTCCTGAAGCAGAAGCAACCTACTGCTTGGTACCTGCGATACATGCTAAATGGGTCAGCTAAAGCTGGTGAGCTCACAGGTTTGAAATCAAGTAATATAGTATGAACCGCAAGATTTAAATAATTGAATTGCATCCAGCAATTGATAATGTATATGTATACAGCCATGAGCACATAGTTGAGCTTAACTCGAGGGCCGGGTCCCCTATAGAGAATTCCGGGCGAGGTGCCTCCACGAATGCCTAATCAACATTCGTCTTCCCAAATATTAGTACGTCCGTTTACCCGGTTAGTGCTTGCTAACCCGAACGAGGAGGGTCAATCCTATATGGTACCATATACTAATATTCACGCTACAACGTATTAACAACTATGCTGACGGAGGACTTTAAATGATTAGTTGTGAAAAACTCATGTAGTATATGAAATGTTTGTACTCGCGTTCACATGTTAAAAATGAGCAATATATCACACCCCTGAGTAAAACAGTAAAAAGAGGGGCCATGAGACTCACCTGAGTCTGTAAGCGTTTAAATAAACGTAAGTTGATTAGCCGAGTGATGAAGTCCAAAGACTTGTAACCTGAGGGTGTCCACGACACGCGATGGTTATAAACATGATTGAGTATCTCAAAAGATCACCCTTGTAGTTTTTACACAACTATATATATGTCCAAATTACTATGATTTGGTTGATTTGTTAAGTGTTTGAAAACGTGTACGGCCGGTTGGTGATGGATTTGGAATAATAAACTTTAAGTATTATTATCATGTTATTGGTGTTTTGCACTTACAAGTGTGTTCCAATGTGTTTTATAAGTCGTATCGTATAAGTGTTTGAGGTTATATAGATTCGACACTTAGTGAAATTTTGGTTTGAAAACCTGCTGTTTTATGCGACACAATCATACGACACAAAAGTGGTTATGCGACACAATGGTTGTGTCGCATAGAAATGCGACACAATGTCTATACGACACAAGGGTTGTGTCGCATAGATGCGAGATGCTGATTCAACAGCGACATAGTGATTGTGTCGTATGAAGTTTGCGACATAGTATGCGACATAACGTTGTGTCGTAAAGGGTATGACACAAAAGGATTTATACGACACTAGGTGCGACATAACAGGTAAAATACGACACTACATGCAACACAAGGCTTGTGTCGCATTGAAGAACACCAGCCCAGAAAGTCCGACTGTCGAGATTTTTCCGGCCAAAAACCCAATTCAAACCCGTTTTTAAGCTATAAAATCGTGTTCTACACATTGTAATGGACATATACAAGTTATATAAACAACTAACAAGTGAAAAATACTAAGAATCGAATGGTTTTGGGATTTTGTCGGAAACTTACAAAGTGCCGGATTGAAAATCCGAAAAGATAGCGTTGTAGATCGTCGCGAGGTGGTCGTGAATCTCTAAAAATCTTGATGATCCGAGTGCGTTTGATAGTAGTATTTTGCGATTTAGTGATGGTGGTGGTGATGAAATTTTGAGAGAAAAAGATGGAAGAGAGAGAGAAAGAAAGAAAGAAATGAAAAAGAAAGGGTGGAAGTGGGAGGTTAAACTCCCATTTTTCGCCCCGCGATCCCGCTCCGTGTGGTGTTCGTTCGCTCCGTCGTTCAAACGTTAAATGATTTTTATACATTTAAATATAGTTTTAAGATACGGAAAATTACTAAATATTTTAGTTGAATTATTTAAGTTCCGAAAATTATAAAATGTAACTTAGTTTGTGTGCGCGTTTTACATTTTTAAATCATATAAGTTTTGTTTGTATGATCCGAAATGAATACGAAATATTATCATAATAATATTTTTGATATAGTAGCGTTATTAAATAATGTTGCGTTATTTAATAAAATTGGTCACCAACGTCCGTATTTATGGAACCGAAATACATTCGATTTAATTTGCGTACGATTTAATCAAATCGCATAATCGTATATATTCATCAATATATATTTTGATACATTAATTAGCCTAACACAGAACTAATTACATGTATTAACAGAGAATTAGGCACTAATTACTAGTCATAATTTGGCGGGTGTTACATTAGCATAAGGGACTACCGGTGCAAGATTTAGCAATCACAGGGATGACGAGTGCAAGAAAAAACTGCGAGGGATGACGAGTGAAATTTGAGACAAACCATAGGGACGATCCGTGCAATTTTTTCTTAATATTTTGATGTAAACATTTGTTTAATTAATACAAGTTTAAAACGACGCATGTGGTGGTCGTTCATTATATCTTTGTGCTGTGATTATTGATTAGTCGCGCCCCGACCCGATTCGCTTCCGCAACCCGAATTTTGGGGGTGCGACAGATTGGTATCAGAGCCTAAGGTTATAGTGAACTAGGTTGCATTTAGTGGGCCTAGACTATGACCGTTAGGCAGTATTTTCTTATTAGGCATGACTGGTTCAGGAATTACAGCATACGACTTTAATTTAACATAGCCTGATCAACTATGTACAATAAAGAATAGATGATGTAAGGTCTGAAATGGTTATGCTGAACGAGGATACACTAGTTGACTCTGACCTCGAGAGAACCGGGACTCAAACACGTCTGTGCTAGACACTCAATAGGCTATTATGTGATACTAAGTATACATAGATAGGCCTCTCTACAATCTTAGGCTGTATTATATATGTATTATATGAATATAGGCCTCACTCTCTCTACGCTTTGTCTCAGAAATGGCAAACACACTACCAAATTCGTCACGCTCGCATCCTTATGGATCACGAAACTCAAGGGTAGCTAGGAGGGACACTGGGTCTCCTCGAGCTAGCCCATACCCCACTCAATACCAACTCAATAACCAGTCTCAGAGTCAAGCAACAACTAGCCAATGGAGATGGTTATCAAATCGACTCAACACCTGGAGGGACGAGGAAGGAATCCGACTACCCGCCTCAAATGGAGGATTTTCCAACATGGAAGTCTCTCCTTATACTCGAGAACCTGCTCACTTTACTGTACTGGTCTTAGCTGCTAGGCTACACCGCCACGAGCAACGACTTCGTACTATGGATATCGAACTCAAAGAAACTAACGAAAACTGAAGACTCACATCACTCGAACGTATCAATCAAGTCTCTGAGGATCACAACAATACCGTTAACAACATGGACATCCTCCGCAACCAAATGGGAGAAACCATCGAAACCATGGAGGTCATCCACAACCAAGTGATTGGTAATCAAAACGAAATCTCCGTCCTACAATCAAGGTTGAATCAGTGCGAGACTCGCCTGAGGTAAACCGAAGAGGCACTCAGGATGGCTAACCGACTCGCAGAGTCTGTTGATCATCTCACTACCTTACTGCCACAACTCAATCTACGTCAGAATTAGCTTAGGCTGAATCTGTACTCTATTATGCTTTTGTAGGACCTTTGTAATTCGACCGGATGTTAAAATTCCTGGTACTTTTGTAAAAACATCTAAGGTTGTAACTTTTGGAACTCGTAACTCGAAATTGTCTATCATCTTTTGGATTCGTAATATCAATTGAAAATTTCCCTCGATTATTCTACATTATTGATTTTTACATTGTGATGTAATATATTACCGCTTTTATATATGTACATCTGTTGTGATTGTCATTCCGGTACAATTTCTCATGTACCCTTTGTTTCTTTCTTCAAGAATCATGCCGCCCAAGAAGAAAAGTTACAGTGATGTTGAACTCAGCGCCATCATCTCCCGAGCTGTAGCCGATGCCTTGACTGCTCGGGGCTCACAACGAAACAGTGATCAAACTGTTGACACCACCCCTGTTATCAACCCTTGTTCTTACAAGGATTTCCTCAGCTGCAAACCACTATACTTCAAGGGCACTGAAGGTGCTATTAGATTGATCCGATGGATGGAACGCATGGAATCCGTCTTTAATCTCTGTAACTGCACTGAAAACAGCAAAGTTAACTTCGCTGCTTACACCTTTTAAGAAGGTGCACTCACGTGGTGGAATACCCACGCAAACTCGGTGGGCATCGAGATAGCAAACCAACTTCCTTGGGCCGAATTGAAGAAAAAGCTAAGGGAGAAATACTGTCCCGAAGAAGAACTACACAGGTTGGAGGAAGAGTTCTGGCACCTGACTGTGCAGGGAACTGATATTGCTGAGTATACTACCAAATTTCAGCAATTCAATTTGTTATGCCCGGGTTTGGTTGATCCGGAGGAAAAATGCATCAAGAGATACATCCGCGGCCTCCCGGAGAATATCCAAGGAAATGTCGCCTCATCTAAACCAACCACTATTGAGAGTGCAATCCGGCTAGCACACGAACTCATGGCACTGATTGTCAGCCGTGAGACACCTCTCCCATTCTCCAACAACAACAACAAATGTAAATCGTCCGAAAACCCCAACAATCAAAACAAGAAACCCAATGCCATCCAAATTTACAACACCAATTCTGAGCCCAAGCGTGGCTACACTAGGGGCAGGCCATACTGCTCCAAGTGTAATTACCATCATGATGGTCCATGTAGTACTCCTTGCAACAACTGCAGGAGGTATGGACATCTGACCAAGGATTGCAGAGCCCCCAAAACTAACAACAACTCCTTCAACAGCAACACCAGACAACCCAAATCCTGCTACGAGTGCGGGGACACTGGACATTTCAGAAGTGAATGTCCTAAGCTGAAGAACAAGGGCAGCAACAACAACAACAACAACAACAACGCTAGAGGTAGAGCCTTCGTACTCAACTCTGGGGACGCCCGTCAAGACCCGAATGTGGTCTCGGGTATGTTCCTCTTCAACAATTTATCTGCTTCTGTTCTGTTTGATACTGGTGCCGATAGAAGCTTTATTTCTGAGGAATTTTACCCACTGCTTGACATCACCCCCACTACCCTAGATGTTAAGTACACCGTAGAACTAGCGAATGGTAAACTCATAGAAACCGATAGTGTGATACTTAATTGCACTTTTGTTATACCTCGGATTCAATGTAAATGAATCCACAACGCAATTAAACACAATGTATTTGTGTGCGGAATACACAAATACAAGTAAAGAAACAAGATTAGAGAGATCGAACAGAGAATTAATCAAATTGATTGATTATATTGCTTGAGAAACAAAAGTACAGTGTACAGTGTTTTCAGAACTAGTCTCAAGGCTTAGGGAACAAAAATGACCAAGTACTACTATTTATAGACAACAAAATATCCGAACTTGTCCTTATCCAAATTTAATAATCCGAAACTACTTAGTCCGAAGTTCAATACATTCGGACCTTCTGTACATTCGGATATTACTGAAATTCGGATTTAACAAAACATTCGGACAATACTAACATTCGGATACTTTGTACATTCGAACTAACACTTGTATAAATATATAAAGTAATACCAAAACTCAAACACTTGTACTAACAAACTCCCCCTTGCTTTGAGCTTTGGTTTTCTTCAGTCTTTTGTACTTCTTATTTAGGCAAGTTTCCTCCAGCGTGAATTCCATTAGCACAACACACATCCACAACTCTTTGAAATTTTAGAGCCATATCTTGATCATCATAAGCATCATCGTAAGTGATAGGATTTCTGATCAGAGCTTCCAAGTCATCCTTTGACAGATTTATCAGACTCAATGGATCGAACACATAGACTATGGTCTCTCGATTCCACATAATGTTACCATGATAGTCTCGATCATAACAACCGATCTTAGCTTCTCGTGTACTTCCATTATATCTCCAATAACTGATAAACTTCAAAAAATTTATCGGAAGCTTTTCAAGAGGAATCTTCCTTAAGCTCTTTACTCGTGGATAAGTAAGAATCACTCGTGGTTGATTGGAGATTGGTTCTATGTCAAAATGATCCACTCTTTTTCTTGGAAATACCTCTTTGACCAATGAATACTTTCCTTTTGACATTCTCGATACAAAGTTTCAGCCATCCAATTAATCAATCCATTTTCAGAATGATTAATAATGTTGATTTGAGCAATGTGATTAATTTCACATTTTGGTAGCTTTTCCAACTCTTTGACTGATCGATGAAAGTATTGAATCCCATATGTTCTTTTCACAATAAAAACTTTATGATCATTGTCATACTTCCAGCTGATTATCCTTCCCACATACTCATGTCGAGGCAATTTAAAGAACCTTTTGGTGGCAAGCTTTTTGGTAGCAGCAGGCTTCTTAGATTCAGGAACCTTCGAAAACCACCATGGAAACTTTTGCTCTGGCTCTTTTTCTTCATCAGAATCAACCCAGAATCTTTCATATGATCCACTAAGAATATTTTCTTCTTGATTCCCTTCTGGATGAAGTTCATCATCAGAATCAATCCAATCTTCAACTTGAACATAATCATCTCCAGGTTCAAAACCAGGTGGAAATTCCCAGTCTTCATCTTCATCATCAAATCCATTGTTACATAATTCAATAAATGAAGTTAGATCATCCACAATGATATTTAAGGGAGTAGGACATAAATCTTTTTTTTATCTTCAACATTGTCATAAAGTTCTTCTTTCTCAAATTTTTGTAAAGATTCTCCAAACTCATATCCAGAAAGACCAAAACTTGTACCAAACTCATCGAAAGTTATGACTTGATTGAAATCAATATCTTCATCTTCTAATACGTGATCTTCATCCTGTTGAAAATGAAAGATATTCCCCAAGTCTCTATTATCCAAGTCCTATTCTCCAAGATCATCAAAATCTAAATCATCAAAATTTCGCTCTGGAGACACAACTCTTTCACTAAAAGATGGAAAAGCAAAACTAACAGGAGTCACATTCAATGGTTCATCATCTTCTGCTTGAAAAGGCACTAACGCCTGAGATATATCATGTAACGGAGATAAATTTGGTTGATCACCTTCATGATTATCAAAATTACCACCATCATCATAATCAGAATCATTACCATTTCCAGAATCATCATCATTATTTTCCTCATTCTTATCATCAAGACCTATATCATCACCATTGTTATCATCTCCATCATCATCATTACCATCATCACCTGGCCTATTCTCCCCCTGATCACCAAATTTTTCTTTCAACAAGAGTACTTCTTGTTCGAGTGATTCAATTCTCAAAGTTTGAGAAGATATGACCTTATTTTGCTTTTCAATAAGATCATCTTGATTTCCAATTCTTTGAAAAGCTTGTAACAGTTCATCCTTTAATTTATCAACAATATCCATGAAAGGTTTAACCACGCGATTCATAGAAGCTTCAAGAGCTTCCATACTCACAGTAGTAGATGTGGTAGATGAAGGTCCAGCAGCTGTAGAAAATGAAATAACTGGTATTGATGAAGAAACAGGAAGAGAAGAAGAAGAACCATGTGTAGAAGAAGAAGAAACTGGCATAGAAATAGAAGAAGTGGCTGCCGAAGAAGTAGCTGGTATTGAGAAAGAAGATGTTCCAGCTTCTGAAGAAAAGACTCTAGAGATAGTAGAATGAACCAACTTTCTCCTTTGTGTAGGTCTAGACACAGGAACATATTCAGGATCCCTAGCCTCTTCTCGTTGTCGTCTCAATTCTTGTCTTTCTCTTTCAATATTTTCTCGAGTATGTTGTGCTTGAACAAGAGATTCTTCAAGAGTATGAGGATGATATTCTTCATCGTCAGAACTAGAGGACTCAACAGGATTCTCCACTGGCTCATCATTGTGCATTTCTTGAAACTGCTCAATATCATCGAAATCTTGTTGAATATGAGCATCCTCTGCAATTTCCTCTGCATTTTCTAACTCCTCCTCATCCTCAGATTCCATGTGAATTTCAATCATGGGAGGCAAAAAATTTTCATCTATCACATGCCCAAACAAAGGTTGAACAGGAGGAACAGGCTTTCCTCTGTAACCTCTACAATCAGAAAAGACACGTTTCTGCATTGGAATGTACTTCAATATCCTGCCACTACAACCAAACTTGTTATATAGGACGTTGATTAGTGTCCTAAAAGCATACTTTATAGGACTTTTCATCTGATAGGACCAACGCTAAGTGCGTCCCATATAAGGGCGTTGTAATAAGTTATAGGCGTCCTAATACACATCATGAGACACTTTTGCCAATGTCCCATAAAATGTCTAATACGACACCTATAGCGTCCTAACAAAACTATTAGGACACTTTTTGATGTTTTATGTGATAATACACAGTGACCTAGTGTTAAGTCTAGAGACACATACAAGTGTCCTAAAAATTGTAGAGACATATATAAGCGTCCCAATAAGTTTCTAATAGGATGAAATACACTAGATTGTGTCCTAATAAATCACATTACAAGGCATTTTTCCATTTGATATGCACTTTCTAGTCATTGTTTTTGAGATGGTAATATTCTAGTTGAAAAAAGGTTTAATATATTATAAAATAATTAACTAAATCTATATAATAACTGAAAATAATTTATTTACAATCTATGATCCCAAACTCTATTAAAATATACGACGACTAAAATTGCATTCCGATTTAAACAAATTAACTAATCATTATATAACAAAAATGTTTAACATAGCTAACTAAATAATAGCAGCATCCAAAAGATATTCTTCTATTCTTGGGCCATCATGTATCATCTTTAGGAACCATCTACTACAAGATTGATATACCAGATTGAATGTGCTAGGGCACATGATACTTGTTCACTCTTTATAGCCCAACGCCCCAACCTAATCCAGCCCTGCCAAACAGCCTAGCCCGATCCAACCCGACTAGCCAAGCCAAGCCAAGCAACCCAACACAATCTAACCTGCCTATTTTGCCACCTATAACAAAGCATACAAATAATCAAACTTGGTGATACCCACCACCAACAACTTAAGCTGCAAATGCAATTACCATTTGTAAATTAATAACCATTGTACGTGGAGTTTCGATTTATAATGATTTTTATATAAAAATACAAACCATGAAAGGGAAAGGGACAAAGAAAACGGGTAACCTGATATGCATAAGGGAGTTTAGACTGCAGAATTTAAAGGCAGAACAATCAATTTTGGAATCATAACAAAATTAGAGTCATAAAAATAAACTATGTTACAACTAATAAAAATTAACAGCAACAACTAATCAACATAACGGTCAAACGGAATGAAAGCCACATTGTTCATATGTAACGCATATAGATTTAAGACCAAAATGAGTAGTGTGTCAAGCTAAATTTAAACATGAATAAGCATAAAGAGAAAAAGATAAATACAACCTGTTTTAGAAAGCTAACTGTTTCAACTGGTAGCCATTTCGATAAGAAACCTTGTTGACCCATTTCTTTCTATAATGTTGGTCTCAACTCGTCTTTACCTGTTATTAGCACACATGTTTTAATCCATACAAAACTAAATTACTTCAAATATATGAACTAATTAATCTTGAGACCATATACACTACTACCGATGAATCTTGAGAAAACTTCAATGCACTTGAAGAGTTGCAAATCATCCCAACTAAGGGCAAAAAGATCCACCAGGTAAATTGATCAATATTGATTGCTTCAATCTAGAAACAATTTTGTTTTGAATAAGTTAAAATCCTACACCTACTTTAATAAATAACAACCTTTACAACCTTAACAACTTCGAAAAAATAATTATAAATCTCAACAAATGCATGTAAGTAACGTGGGGGCGTAGCATGTTTTCAACTAAATATTTCAATTTGCAATGGAAAATAAAAGACTTTAATGTGATTAGTCAACACCATTTCCATCACATTCTTAGTGTGAGGGCACCAATACATGGGCAAGTTACGATTACTGTAACTCATGAATAATGTTACAAGATTCAACATACACACCTTGTGTTAAACATATACAAATGATTTTGATCATGTCTATGAGGTAACTTCCTGTAAGAACATCTACATTTGGAACTATAGTTGAATTACATCAATTACAAAATAATGTCTCAGAATTTGACTACAATCTGTCCAATTTTATAAATCATCTTGTTTGGCATATTTCGAGTCCAAATTGGCCAAAAGCTAAAACTTAAAAGTTGGAGAGGACATCGAGTTTTATTAAAATACCAAATTTCAAGTCATTACAAATTTTCAGTGATTTTATACGATTTATTGAACAGGATTGAATTCATGGAATACATAATACAATATAATCAATCTGCAAATTCGTTTAATTTCGTAATCAATTAGCAGGAACCTAAATATCAAATTTACAGAGATCATTACCATTTAATTGATGATACTTGAAGATCTAAATCGCTCCATGTTCTACCATGTGAGTCATCTTGATGATTCAAACGACTCTAGTGTTGAAATCAAACAACGATTGTCTTTCAATTTGAGCCGCCCACTTGTTCCTCTCCTCCATAGTCGATCGTGTGCTCCAGCAGATTTGGGAGTGAGATGATATTAGATATTAAAATCCCTAATTACTATTACTAATAAAGTTTTATTTTTTGATCACCTTTAGTCCCTATACTTCATAAACTTGCATAATAACCTTACATTCTTAAACTTGCATAATAACGTAACTTACATAGCTTATTTATCTATGAATTGATTATATTGAATTAGATTATTTTAAAGGTTTAGTTAACCTTTAATTCTTAACATGTACTATTCTTATTAGTGATATAATAATAATTTAGGTCATTAATTATTAAACTAAATACGTTTAGGATGTTACAATAAATGTCTTATAAAACTCAATATATCAAGTGTCCTATTAGCCACATCTATAATAAGACCAAATGAAACAAATGTCCTATAAAACTTGATGTAATAAGACTCACTATTGAGTGTCCTATTAGCATTTACTATAATATGACATTAACAAATAAACGTCCTATAACGCCAATGTAATAGGACTTGCATATAAGGTGTCCTATAATATATTTGTAAAATGTGAATATAAAATTGTAGCGTCCTATTAAGTATTTTATAGGACACTAATTTAACAATGTCCTATGAAAAAGGTCCCAAAAAGTCATTTTTGTTGTAGTGTGCCATTCAATGTAAGTCCTGGAATATGAGTATTGAAGATGATTTGTAAAAACCTCGGATACATGAAGAAAGGATCATCAAGATTTGTAATCAAATTAGACAAAATAAATCTTGAAAAGTTGTAAGGCCGATTCTGAATTAGAGCAACCATAAGACCCGCAAGTTGATAATTCATTGCATCCAATCCTCCTTTTCGAGGAGACAAGCAGCTAATCAACACATGTTCAAAGTATTTCCAGTGTGGACACACATGAACTTTCTTAATTTCTGGTTCATTTAATGGTCGAATAGTGCCCATATCTCGCAAACATTCATCTATGATATGTCGAGGAATATCATTACTTGCATCAATAGAATCCTCAAGTTGAAATGTTTGTCTAATCAAAGCCTCTGTAACAATGATAGGTTTATTGTCAACAATAGCTTCAATTCGTCTCGGTCCATCATTACTTTGATAAACAGCTGAGGTCTAAAAATCAGTCATATGGTTCTCATAGATATCCTCCACATGTAAAGTAAGTGCTTGAGAAATCCGAGATCGCCGAAAGAAATCAACAACTGGAAAGAAAACACGATTCTCTCTTTTATCAGGTACTCGAAGAAGATAAGCAGTTGTATTATGTCGTGCTTCAAACACCTTGACTGGAGGAAGTTGAGCTACTGCATCTTGTGCAATAATATCAACAGGAACATTGTCCGGAACAACATCAGGAACAACAGCTGGTTCTGCCATATTTATCTTGCTAACAAACTTAAAGCAAAGAAGTTTTGTTAAAACAAATATTAACAAGTGTTAACATAAATAATCCGAATGTTGTTATATAATCCGATTATTACTACTAAAACACTTAACACTTGTTTCCGAAATTTATACCAAGTATATATTCCGAAAGTGCTAAAATAATCCGAATGTATGTACTGAAGAACAAAAATATACTCCGAAATTTCTAAACTTGTAAAAATTACAAATATAAAAAATCCGAAAGTACATTTATTATCCGAAAGTATATACTTATATTACTGTTTGTCCGAAGTTTAGCAATAATCGGATTACTGTTTATCCGAAGTTAACAAAGTTCGGATAAGAGAAGTCAAACAGTCAACTAGTCAAACTAGGTCAACATTCGGAACACTGTTCATCCGAGGTTTCGAAAGTTCGGATAAATCCCATGGCGATGATGAACAGTGATTCCGATCACTTTTTCAACGATTAATCCCTAAATATTAAGAGATAGAAGTCGAAAAACATACCAAAATGATTAGAAGAAGAAGGCGCACAGATCTATCGGAGTAATTTCTTGAAAAATGAGCTCGAAAATCAAAAATACTGCTATAATAAAGTTCGGAGATGAAAGGAAATTCGGAGTAAATTTTGAAAGAATGAGGTGTTGTAATCCGAAATTTACACTTTCATACAAATTCCGAAATATCCTTTTATTCCGAATTTTATTTTGCTATTTTGTATTATTCAATTGTTTTAGTTAATGTTGATAACAGTAAAATTTGGATATAAAAATAACACAGAATGTAAAATCTTTTTGTATTTTTGTATTTAAATTTTGTACAAACTTGATAAACATAAAGAAAATAAAAAATCTTTTTGTGGGGAATATATTTCATGTGATGGGATCATATTGGGATAAAATGTATTTTTATTTATTATGTAGAAATGCAAATCTATTTTGATTGTTAGTATTTTTATCCTCTTTAAATTTATTTAGCATTTTTAAATTTACTTTCTAAAAAAAATCATTTTATTATGATTACTGGTTTTGTTATCCACTTAAACACTCATGCATTTAAAGTATCTAATTTTAGTATTATTATGAGTATGCATATTATTTCACATAATTGACATATTTAATATACTTTTGAACTCAAAAACATGATTATTGTATCTATATAAAGAGTGAGAATATGATGATATCTTTAGAAATACACACACATGTTAGAATGACAGTTTTGTCACATATGTTTATATTTCGGGTTTGGACTATAAACCAAAATACAGGTCTGTACTTAGTAAAACAGAGTATCTTGATTTATGTTTTTCATAAATGATTATAAATGTGAGAGTTTTGATAAGTCCATTTTATAAAAATATAACAACTAAGGTCTGTACATAGTACAACAAATATTTGTTAGAACATAATGTTCTAATATTTGTGTGACAATAGTTTGGATAAATCATTTTAGCTAGATTGATTGTTGGACTCTCTCAATTATACACTTTAGGATGAATTTTGTAAGATTCGGATACAAGTTTCATACTTTCGGATGTGCTAGTTTCGGATGAGTTTATCCAAATGTGTATATAAATACACACATCATCTTGTAAGAGTGGTTAAGAAAGAGAGTCGGTGGAGTCTAATAACACTTTCACTGTAACATCTTTTAGAGTGAGAGAGAGTTCTTGAGAGCATTTTTTGTATTCAAGCTAATAAGCAAACAGTTAATAGACTACAAGCTTCTTCATATTATTGTTCATTTTACTTTAGATCAAGCTATAGTTTCATTGCAACTTACGTCAATTACATACGTTCACAAACTCGATCGATTACTTATTTTATCGATTTACTCATTCCGCAAGTTCATCGATTGTCAAATCGTGTTTAGATCCTGAGCATCAGTTTTTCAATTGGTATCAGAGACGTTTCGAAAATACGTGTCGAAAATACTTCGACGTTTCGAAATTGTTTCGATTGAAGGTTTGATATACAATCGAAATCTTTCTGCTGGATTGTGATTAATTCAGTTCTTACGAGTGTTTGTGATCGTATTACGAAGGTTATTTCATCAATCCGATGGAATAATTTGGGAAGTTACAATCGATTCAAGTTTCAAGTGTTTGAAAATTCATCTCGTATCGAATGGAATTTTCTATTGTAATTCAAATCAAAGAGTTTTTACATATTTCAAGCTGGACTAAGGCCGTTTTTGAGCTGGACTAAGGCCGTTTTTGATCACTGGAATCTTTTCCGATCAAGTTAGGAGTTGTTTCTTCATCGATTTCACAGTTTTCCGAGAAGATTCAGAAATCTCCATATTTTGCGTGATCTACAAACGTACGTCCGAAACTTCCAAATTAACTGCCTATTTTCCGAAAGTAAGACTTTAGTTAAGATTGTCCTAAACTTCTTTGCAAGAGTTGACTTTCGGATAACCAGTGAGATAACCTGTGAACTTTCGGATAATCATTAAACTTTCGGATAATTACTGCATACTTTTGGATTTTGCTTGACTTAGTTCTTATGAAAGTTTAGAAGATTTAAGAAAATGCAGGCTATTTGTCGTTGATTAGCTTTTAAGTAAGGTAGAAGAAGGTCAAAGGGGAAAAAGGTGGTGTGGTTGTATTTTGAGCTTCATAGTTTGTACAAAGGTCAAAGAGAAGGGTCAATCAAAGGAGAGTTTGTAATTGTTTGTACTTCTAGTTATGAGAAGTGTACAAGGTTCAATTCAAAGTCAAAGGGTTCAATTCAAAGAAAAGGGTCAATTAAAGGGTAGCTGTAACACCTCAAAATATGTGAGTTGTAACTTTATTTAAATACATCTATTTGTAAGTTTATATTTAACGAGAAATGACCTAACATGTAAAGATATTAGGGTAAAGGGTTAAGTTATGTTAAAGAACTTGAAGGACCAAATATGACAATTAGTAAAGTTAAAAGGTTAAAGGTGTACATATGTCAATTAGACCCCTTATATTAATTCCAGGAAGTGAAAAATCTAATTTTTATTAGATATGTATGTTTATGTCGATTCAAACAAGAGGAGAAAAGAGAAAGTGAGAGCAAGTTCTTAATTCATCAAATTGGAGCTAAATTTAAGTGTTTTAGGGCTTATAATTAACAAGTAATCATTATCAAGGTGAATTGAGATTATTGAAGCATTTCTTGAGCTATTGATCATCCATTTTGCTAAGGTAAGTAATAGTTAACTTGAAATGAAGTATGAAGTAAGAAAGTTGTTTTGTGTAAAGCAATTTGAAAGTAAGTGATAACTAAATTAATTGAAGTTTGTGGTAAGAGGTAAGTTGTAAAGTTTGATGTTAATTGCAAAGTTTGAGTAAGAAAGGTGTGCGAGCACACATTTGTAACTTAAAGTATTGTAATGTGGTAATAAAGTTATTTTGATAAGTTTTATGTAAGTAAAGTGTGTAAGTATAACATTTGTAAAGTTTGTAAGAATGTTAAGGGTGTACGAGTACACCATTGGTAAGTTTGTAAGGATGTCAAGCATGAAACGAGATATAACACCCCTCATTTACTGAACCATTATAATAATGATTTTAACTCGGAAGCGTAGATTTAAAACATGTATCATATAGAAAGTACATAAATTGTTTTCAAAACTGAATACTCAACATTATAACAACTATTACAACCATAATAGAACAAAATTGAGGTGTTATACAAATCAAAACATAACTTTTAGTTAACAACTCAATATCAGAGTTTACGCCTGATCAAACATTCCATCCAATAAACAAACTTCTTGCCCGCCCATTGTATCAACACAACAACCTGCAAGAAATGGGGTGGTGGGGTTAGCACAACGCTAAGTGAATGAAACTAAATTCAACAGCCCAACTTAGCATAACAACTTTGTTTACAATAAATAATCGTAAACAAAATATCACAGTAAATCAATGGTTCTTGGGGAAACCTTCAGCCAAGAATATACAGTTCTATTTCAATGAGATAACATCTCAATACAATAACATGTCAATGAGGATCGGTGGCTCTTGAGATATCATAATACCCGGGGATTCACCAAGCGCACTTACCACAATCTGTAAGGCCAATACAGAATAGACCGATAGCTTGGTACTAATTTCATACGACCTAATTTCTCATTAACGATAAGTACAAGGAAATTACTGTTGTCTTACAATAGTAACCGAGCCCAACATCTTTGCTGACCTCAATAATTCAATGCACAAAGGCAATATATCAAGTGATCACATATTCACATACTCAATCAGGTCAACATATCAGACTAAACAGTCTATCAACAGTATTATTACTATTAAACCAAAATCATCATGGCAAACCAAAAGTAGTAATAATACGTTTACTCGTTGTAACCAAACCTGTTACAACTAAATTACACTGAGGATTAAGATCCACTCACCGACACCTCAGTTGTCCACTCAGTAGTCTAATGTCACTGAGTCTTCTCCATATCTGGTAATACAACAGAATAACACAAGTTAGTCACTTGTTCCAATGTGGATGTAACATCATATTAATTAATCCGGATTATCAATCCAACATTCCATGGCATTGATTATACTTGATTCAAAGATTCAACCTTTTGAATTATTACTTAATCATGCCTAACTATTATGATGATCACTTCTCAACTATAATTCAAATGAGTTATCATTCACTTATAGTAAATTAACACAATACAATTCAAGATTATGAATAATCACCTTAAACATCAAAGTTCACAATTCCTTATCAAGTTATGATCATTATGATCACAACATCATCTTAGCCATCTTTAATTATCACTAATAACATGGTTAAATCTTTAACAAGATCATTAACATCAATACTCACTCCTACTATGATCATTAACAATACTTATCAATTACTCCTCATTAGATTAAGCTTATAAATCATAATTCATAAGTAATCAATTAAACCCTTAATGATCATATGTCACTTTCTTTAATTTCTAGGTTAGGGTTTAGTCACAAATCATGAATTAAGCATCACTTAACAATTATATCATAACCACAAGCTTAAATTCATGATAATCAACTAAACCCACAACTATTATCATGATTATAATTCAATTACATAATTTCTAACATAAGGTTTCAATTATAATCATGAAACTAACATCAATTAACAATTCTAACATAGCTACAAGCCTCAATTTCATCTTAATCATCATAAGCTCATCATATACCACAAGAACACAATTCAATTTCACAAGCCCTAGCTTAGTTAATGTTAATCATCATCATTAATAAGCTTAATCAACATCAATTTAACAAAGTCAAGCTTCAATTTCGAATTAAACTATCTAATTAACTCAAAATCCCAAAAACCCCAAATTCTAGGTTTTAGAAATTGAAGAACACAAGATCATACCTTGATTAAACTGATTAGAGAGGCTTAAATTCGAGTTTAGAAGCTTCAATTTGATATTATGAACTGATTTGGTGAATTGATCTAGGGTTTTTCATGTGTTATGTATGTATAGATGATACGTACGTATGTAAATAGAGTTGAGTGAAATAAACCGACTCAAACATATGAGTCTATCCAATAAATGGTTAATATTCATTCCCCGTACTTACCATTGTCTGGAACTTAAAACCATTTGCGAGGAAAAACTATTTTATTTTGCCGTCAACGATGTTAATTTAAAACAATTAACAATTTACTTGTCACAATAAATTATGTGACTCTTTTCCCAATTATTTTCAAATAAACTTCAACTAAATATTTCCTAACACATTAAATAATAATTTAAAGTCAGGAAAATATTATAAAACTACTAGACCCGAGAACTGGGTGTTACAAATCTCTCCCCCTTAAAGAGATTTCTTCCTCGAAATCTGATCACACTTAGTCACTCTAGTGTAACAAAATCACATAACTAATAACCAATATATGCACACACAACATGTGAGCATAATGTAAACTATGTATATCTATATTCGCATAAGCACAAAATGATTACATAGATATATTTTATTTCATCGATTTACACATCACCAGTGTGTATTTCAACTAAGTTCATAGAAACACATAAGTTGTGCTTTGTACTTTATTTAGCTTGCTAACGCAAGATGCAATATCCATTATAAATGTAACATTTTCAACTAGTTAATCACAAATACACATATCAAACGTTACTCCCGAGAGCAACTTAAAATATAGATACACGTTTTCAATTCCTTCCACATGCACATATCCAATTGTACATGTTTCTATCTTTTCCCCCTGCACATATACTCTGCATATATCTTGTCTTTAATAATTTAACTGATCATTTACATGACCATTCATAACTAGCCATGTATATAATTTAAAACACATAATCACTTAAAATAAGTGAAACACATGGTCACATAAACATTTTATCTTTACAACAATAGCAATGGTGGTAATAAATACCACAACCCACACCTTAACAACAACGTTGAACTCATTTCATAATTAGAAATTTAGCTAATAATCATATATATCTTTAGCTAACACGTTGCTAGAAATCTATACTTTTGCAACTAGTTCATTTCTGGTTCACAACATGTAATTATAAACATCACCGGTTTATATGAAACCCTTTACTAAAAGAAAATCTACCATCATATAATCTTAGACACATAAGAGTAAGCAATACGTAAAGGTCAAGTCTTATGGTTAAAAACCATTTTTACTTAATCAATTAGCATTCTATCATATCGAATTGGATACTAAATCAACACCAGTTGATACTATGCATTATCAACATAATTCTTTCAATACATCAACATAAGGTGTTGTCATTGGTCACATATTCAACAATATTAACATAATGTTATCCACAGTCAACTGACCTCTACTTTGCTTAGTTCTTATCTTTTAATTCTTACTAGTTGCAATTTATCACATACACATCTCTTGTATAATAGCTACCACAATACAACCATAGTTTAGTGGTTTATTACTCTTTCATTTCAGTCAATCATTGACTATTTCTCAATTACAGGTCAACATATCTTACCTGTTATCCTAAATCACATTAACTTTATCTGGTATTTAGTAACCTCAACAACTCTATGTAAAATGGCATAATACAAATACGTTGGCCAGACGTCGTCATATTATGTCAGTCACATTTCATTCTCAGGCTACTTCATACCATCAATCTCCAAAGTGATTAATCTTTACTTTCACATGTCTCACAAATGTGATATCCAAATTTACACACATATACAACACCTTAACAACAGGCATACAACCAAGTATTAACTTGCTACCATTTTCAACTTATCACTTTGAATGAAAACTACTCATATCATCAGGTATATATAAGCAACTTATACATTCAACACCATTTCCACTATATCATTAACACAAGTGTAATGTCTAACACAATTATCTCAATCACTTCTTTATTACCTGATTTAATATCAATTACTAGTTATATTTCTTTAACATGGATGTAATATCCAACAATTACATCCATCAACATCATTTAACACTTATAGTACATTTAGTACTAAACACTTCCTCAAAACTATGTGTAACATTCAACACATATTCATCAATTTATTCACCTTTAGTTGAATTATAATTGAGCATTTCATATTCAATTATCACATAATGTATACTCATATACCTATTCTTTAACTCTTAAAATGCCCAATTCAATCAATTGTAATGTTCTACATGATTCAAGTACTTCATCATGTTTCAATTAGTTCGCATATATGATCCACATAATCTCATACTCAATATTTACTAACCCTGGTTAGCAACAATCAACTATACCAGTTGCTACCCGATTTTGCAGTTAAATAAACCGCCTATGAACAACTCATACACAATAACATATGTGGACATCTTAAAACAAGTTTTAATATTGCACATATATACAGGAATACTCTCTGGGCTCAAAGAAACAAAAGCCCCATACAGAACGTAAGTCAAAAGTCCGAAATAAGGTCCGAAAACAGTAAAATGCCATTTTCAGGCCCCAAACGACCCCGAAGTGCCCAAAACTGACAGGGCTCATAGCAACGCGATGAGCTTTGACCGTTGGGCCGTTTTCGAGTGGACATGTAAATTTCGTCTTAATCTGACACTAAAATTTTCTAACGGAAATTTCTACGTCAAACGTCAAAAATTTACGACATGTATAATAGTTTAACTTAGTGCAAAACATAAAACAAAAGTCATTTCCAAAAGATGGGAATCCGCCGGATTGAAGGGAATCCGCCCGGATTCTAGGGAATCCGCCGGATTCTCCTCAATTTTCCATGAACTCGTGGGACAGAACAATTTTTGGGGAATCCGGTCATGGAATCCGCCGGATTTGCTCGAATCCGCCCGGATTCTAACTGAATCCGCCGGATTCAATATGCTGCAACAGGTCTGCAATTTTTTAGTGCAAAAACACGAAATTCAAACGCGCATATCTCACAAACCGTAAAGAGTTAGAGTCTGAAATTTTGCAGGCACCTTTATATAGTCAAAATGCAACTTTCCATTTTTCCACTTTTTCAAATTTCACGTTTATCAAGAAAACGGACGTATAACTCATTTTTGACCATTTTAGCTCATTTTGGTGACACGTCAAATTTCAATTGGCTTGGTTTCTGACTTCCATCCTTTGCCAACATATTTCTACATACATTTATGACGTGTGGGCATATTCATCACCCTCATATACCCATTCTATCATATTTTGACTCGTTGACCCGTTTGAGGGTCCAATTGGACACTTTCACCAATTTCAACCATTTTGACTACCACAACACTTTCAACACACTTTGCTACTATTTTTATGACTTAAAGTCACTTTAACATTAGTTATATACAAACCACCACTCTTTTTAACCATTTATCCAATAAGTAACCCATTTGGGCACTTTAACAACCCATTTGGGTTTCAACCCATATAACTACCATTTCATCACCCATTTCACATTAGAGTCATCATATTTAGGCCAATTACAACAAATTTTCAACCTTGACCTTTCACAAACTTGTCAACGTAGATAAAGACTCGTTGACCACTTTAACTTTCTACTTTACCACTTTTAATACCTAGATCATAATTCAACCACATTCATGATCAAGGCAAAACACATATATATCTAGCCCCATTTATCACTTTGTAACATAATCATTACACAATTTGACTCTACCAATTTCAACTTTGACTTTTCCTAGTCAAAGGAACACATTCAATTCAATGGACACTTTATAGATTAAACAACAATATGACTCCAAAACTATTGATTGCGATATACCAATATCTCATCAATTTCACTATAAAGGGTCACATTGATTCAATTTATCATGTAGCAATTAAATTTCTAGCAAAAATTCATAACTACACCTTGCATTTATCAAATCATAATCACACAATGATTTATAATTTATTTTCACATTGTAGACACACTTAAATCCAATTAATACAACTATTACACTTTATTTAACAAGGTGTCTATACAATTCAGTTCTAGTTCATTTAGAACTACTCCTGATGCTAAACATCTCAACTATTCATAGCATCACATTAACATGTATTAAGCATCAAGGACTCATCACTGGGGAATCATATCAGTCTGACTCAATTTACTTCACTACTAATCATTTCATAGCAAAGTAAACAATTCAAGCTTATTGAAATTCATCAAGCTTATCGAAAATTACCTGATACACTTAAGCCCACGAATATTAAGGAATCATTGAGAATACCCTTAGGTTCCTCATATTCCTCCGTCTCTGCAACAAAAACACAATCTTGCATCTTGTTATAGGTTAGTACACATTCAATAACCATTTCTTCATACAACTACTAATCCCACACCCTGGAATGTTTGACTTAACACATCTTATAGATTTGGGATTGAACATAACCAATGTCCAATTCACCCAAACATATGCTCTGATACCAACTTAGAACAACCCTCATTTACTGAACCATTATAATAATGATTTTAACTCGGAAGCGTAGATTTAAAACATGTATCATATAGAAAGTACATAAATTGTTTTCAAAACTGAATACTCAACATTATAACAACTATTACAACCATAATAGAACAAAATTGAGGTGTTATACAAATCAAAACATAACTTTTGGTTAACAACTCAATATCAGAGTTTACGCCTGATCAAACATTCCATCCAATAAACAAACTTCTTGCCCGCCCATTGTATCAACACAACAACCTGCAAGAAATGGGGTGGTGGGGTAACATAACGCTAAGTGAGTGAAACTAAATTCAACAGCCCAACTTAGCATAACAACTTTGTTTACAATAAATAATCGTAAACAAAATATCACAGTAAATCAATGGTTCTTGGGGAAACCTTCAGCCAAGAATATACAGTTCTATTTCAATGAGATAACATCTCAATACAATAACATGTCAATGAGGATCGGTGGCTCTTGAGATATCATAATACCCGGGGATTCACCAAGAGCACTTACCACAATCTGTAAGGCCAATACAGAATAGACCGATAGCTTGGTACTAATTTCATACGACCTAATTTCCCATTAACGATAAGTACAAGGAAATTTCTGTCGTCTTACAATAGTAACCAAGCCCAACATCTTTGCTGACCTCAATAATTCAATGCACAAAGGCAATATATCAAGTGATCACATATTCACATACTCAATCAGGTCAACATATCAGACTAAACAGTCTATCAACAGTATTATTACTATTAAACCAAAATCATCATGGCAAACCAAAAGTAGTAATAATACGTTTACTCGTTGTAACCAAACCTGTTACAACTAAATTACACTGAGGATTAAGATCCACTCACCGACACCTCAGTTGTCCACTCAGTAGTCTAATGTCACTGAGTCTTCTCCATATCTGGTAATACAACAGAATAACACAAGTTAGTCACTTGTTCCAATGTGGATGTAACATCATATTAATTAATCCGGATTATCAATCCAACATTCCATGGCATTGATTATACTTGATTCAAAGATTCAACCTTTTGAATTATTACTTAATCATGCCTAACTATTATGATGATCACTTCTCAACTATAATTCAAATGAGTTATCATTCACTTATAGTAAATTAACACAATACAATTCAAGATTATGAATAATCACCTTAAACATCAAAGTTCACAATTCCTTATCAAGTTATGATCATTATGATCACAACATCATCTTAGCCATCTTTAATTATCACTAATAACATGGTTAAATCTTTAACAAGATCATTAACATCAATACTCACTCCTACTATGATCATTAACAATACTTATCAATTACTCCTCATTAGATTAAGCTTATAAATCATAATTCATAAGTAATCAATTAAACCCTTAATGATCATATATCACTTTCTTTAATTTCTAGGTTAGGGTTTAGTCACAAATCATGAATTAAGCATCACTTAACAATTATATCATAACCACAAGCTTAAATTCATGATAATCAACTAAACCCACAACTATTATCATGATTATAATTCAATTACACAATTTCTAACATAAGGTTTCAATTATAATCATGAAACTAACATCAATTAACAATTCTAACATAGCTACAAGCCTCAATTTCATCTTAATCATCATAAGCTCATCATATACCTCAAGAACACAATTCAATTTCACAAGCCCTAGCTTAGTAAATGTTAATCATCATCATTAATAAGCTTAATCAACATCAATTTAACAAAGTCAAGCTTCAATTTCGAATTAAACTCTCTAATTAACTCAAAATCCCAAAAACCCCAAATTCTAGGTTTTAGAAATTGAAGAACACAAGATCATACCTTGATTAAACTGATTAGAGAGGCTTAAATTCGAGTTTAGAAGCTTCAATTTGATATTATGAACTGATTTGGTGAATTGATCTAGGGTTTTTCATGTGTTATGTATGTATAGATGATACGTACGTATGTAAATAGAGTTGAGTGAAATAAACCGACTCAAACATATGAGTCTATCCAATATATGGTTAATATTCATTCCCCGTACTTACCATTGTCTGGAACTTAAAACCATTTGCGAGGAAAAACTATTTTATTTTGCCGTCAACGATGTTAATTTAAAACAATTAACAATTTACTTGTCATGATAAATTATGTGACTCTTTTCCCAATTATTTTCAAATAAACTTCAACTAAATATTTCATAACACATTAAATAATAATTTAAAGTCAGGAAAATATTATAAAACTACTAGACCCGAGAACTGGGTGTTACACGAGACTTGAGATATCTCGTGATCATGTCTTGACATCATGGTAAGGTTCCTTCGAGAAGGACATGTAAGGGAATGATGAGGATCCTCAATGGTAAGTTGATTAGAAAATGGAAAGGTAATGTATTAGGTGATTCACACGAGTGTGAACACCTACCGGTAAGTGGAAGAAAGAATGAATGAGCAAGTTTCAATTACGGAAGTAAATTGTTATGTGTTACGTTTATTGTGAAAGTTGTATGTTATGTTCCTATTACTTACTAAGCATGTTGTGCTTATTCCGTTATTGTGTTAATGATGTGTAGGTAAGTGGGTCAAGTGGTAAGTTGGGCAAGGAATGCAAGGAATCGACTAAGGGTGGAACTTGCTATCACTTAGTAAGTTGAATCCCTTATTTTGTTAAGAATCATGCTCTTGGTAGAACTTTTGAAAGCCCCATTTGTATAAAGAAATGTTTGAGTATGAAATGCTAGAAAAGAATGTTTTGAGCACGTTTTGTGAGAAATGGAAGTGTTGGGTTAAATGTTAAAGTGGTAAATGTTAAGAATGTTATTTTCGAAAGGAAGTTGTAGTTTGAATGTAAATTGGACAAGTCTTTTGCTTAATGGGTCGTTTTGGTGTCCAAACGGGTCACAACTAGCTTGAAGGGTTTAAAAGAGTTAATGTATTGATTTGTTAGGTTGAATTATGTTGGAAGCTTGGTCATTTAAAAGTGTCGAAATGGCCCTAAGTTGGTGACGTGTCCAAAATGGTAATTTTTATGAAATTTGAAAAAGGGTCAAAAAGGAAAGATTTATGTTGTTATAGTGGATGTGTGTGCAAAATTTCAGGTCATAACTCTCAACGAGTCATTAGTTATGCGTGTTTAAAGGATCATAGTTTTGAGAAAATGGGGCAGTTTTGAAAGGCAGTTTTGAGTCAAAGGGCCAGTTTTGGGGGCAGGTTTGAGGCTCAAGAAGCAGTTTTGAAGGGAAAGTGTAAACACGGAAAACCTTTATCTTGTTGTAGTGAAGGTGTCTACAAAATTTGGTTGTCTAATTATTAACGAGTAAAAAGTTATGTGTATTTGAAAAAGGCAGTTTTGGGCGAAAAAGGTAGTTTTGAAAATGGGTAGTTTTGCCCATAACGTATGTTGGTCAGTTAACTTGTGTAGCCTTTGGTACGTAATCGCGTATCATATTTTAGTTGAATGTTGGGACCTAAACAAGAGTAATTCAGTAAAAAAAAAAAATCGGGGCATTTCAGTAGCATTATTTGATTGTATCTTGTGCTTCAAAAGATTGTACAAGGTTTAAAGATTCAAGATTCAAAAGAGGGGCTAAAGAAAATTGAACCATGTCAAGATAGCAAAGGGTTCAAGAGACTTTTATTTGCCTTGTGCATTAAAGGTTGTACTTTCTGCTTCCGTGATTGTACCAAGACAAAATTTTCTATTACTTTAAAATAAGTTTTGGTTTTAAAAAAAAAAAATTTTTTTTTTTCAAGAATGTCGAAGTTTGAGATGGACGAAAATTTTAATTTTCTACCTCCAAGATTCTTCAATAATAATGATTACACTAGTTGGAAGACTAGATTTGAAGAATTTATTGCGTTCAGTAATCCAGATTTGTGGATTCCCATTCTCGATCGATATGAGAGACCCAAATCAAAAGGGACGTACTTTAGTGTTGTTCCATTTAAATCGATCGGTGAAATTAATGGATGAACAGGAACGCAAGGAATTTGACAGAGACAAGAAAGCCTTTGAAACAATTAAAAGTTGTTTACCGAAAGATGTGTTTGATGCTTTCTCAAAAGCCAAAACTTCTTACGATTTATGGGTTGCTTTGTCAAGAAGATTTGGAGGACCAGAAAAGTTGAAATTTTCAAATTCTAATGATGGTTTTAAGGAGGGACCAACAAAGAAAGAAGATGAGCTTAAAGTCTTACAATCTGAAGTGATGATGATGATAACTGAACGTGAAGATATGCATTCAAAGATTCAGAAAATGGAAGAAAGAATTCTTGAGCTAGAGAATCAACAAACAGGGCTACTCAGGCTTCAAGAAAATCATAGTCTTGCTTTGAGAACTATTCAAGATCTTAGTGAACAACTCTCTCACGACTCTCAATCCATAAAACAACCGGCAAAGGTTGTACAACCTGCAAAGGTTGTGAAAAAGATTTACAAAAGTAAATCTTTGTGTGAGAAAAATATTTCTCAGTTTACTAATTATTCTTTGCAAAAGAATAAGAAGTATTCTAAGAAATCACAATCAACCAGAACATTCGTTCATCAAAAGGTTGATGTTCAGGATTCTGTAAAGGTCAAGTATGTCAACAAATCGGTTTTAGGACATCAAAAGAAGACAAAAAGAGCTTCTTCAGCACCGATACGACCTTCTTTAGAATCAAGACAAACAAAATCTTGTGCATACAAACGGGCACAGATGTTTGCATTAGCACCTTCACGATGTCATCGTATGGTGTTAAAGCAACCTCCAGATTTTGTTCTTTTCTCCCAAAGGCGAACTCCTTCACAATCGATTCCTCGTCAACAATTTAGATATGAAACACTGTGTTTCTTATCTAGATGGAATTCGGTTTCCTTGGATTATGTAGACACAACTTATCAATGGCTGTCAGGGCTATCTAAGCCTGTTGGAACTATGCTCAGGTGGGTTCCTAAAGTTGTTGCTACTTGATTGATACAAGACCAAGGAGATAAAATCTACTGTTCAGGGGGAGTTATGATATATTCTGATGCTATCAGAATAGGGAACAGTTAGATTTTGTGAAGGTTAGATGCTATGCTCGAAGATAATTCTCTCTCTCTCATCATGTTTATCAATCAAGCTAAATGTTGGTGATTTGAAGACTTATCCAAGCTATTGTCAAGGGGGAGTTTATTAGAACATAATGTTCTAATATTTGTGTGACAATAGTTTGGATAAATCATTTTAGCTAGATTGATTGTTGGACTCTCTCAATTATACACTTTAGGATGAATTTTGTAAGATTCGGATACAAGTTTCATACTTTCGGATGTGCTAGTTTCGGATGAGTTTGTCCAAATGTGTATATAAATACATACATCATCTTGTAAGAGTGGTTAAGAAAGAGAGTCGGTGGAGTCTAATAACACTTTCACTGTAACATCTTTTAGAGTGAGAGAGAGTTCTTGAGAGCATTTTTTGTATTCAAGCTAATAAGCAAACAGTTAATAGACTACAAGCTTCTTCATATTATTGTTCATTTTACTATAGATCAAGCTACAGTTTCATTGCAACTCACGTCAATTACATACGTTCACAAACTCGATCGATTACTTGTTTTATCGATTTACTCATTCCGCAAGTTCATCGATTGTCAAATCGTGTGTAGATCCTGAGCATCAGTTTTTCAACTTTGAACTTAGCCGACGAATCTTTCTCGATCGATTTTATGCCTGTCAAATTTGGAAGTTTTGACGTCATCATTGGTATGGACTGGTTGTCCAAGCACCGCGCTGAAATCATTTGTTATGACAAAGTCGTTCGCATTCCTTTCGCCGCCGGTAGAACTTTGGTCATATAGGGGGAGACCGGTGGGACGAGACTGAACATCATCTCTTGTTAGAAAACCCGAAAATTTCTGAGAAAAGGTTATCCGGCAATCCTCGCGCACATCATGGAGAACAAGTCGAAGGAGAAGCGACTTGAGGATGTGCCTATCGTTCGAGACTTTCCAGAAGTCTTTCCCGAGGAACTACCTGGTCTACCACCACCAAGACAGGTTGAGTTATCAATCGACCTCCTGCCAGGTGCTGCACCTATGGCCCGAGCACCATACCGCTTAGCCCCATCCGAACTTCAGGAGTTGTCCACCCAATTACAAGAACTTCTGGAAAGAGGATTCATTAGACCAAGTTCCTCACCTTGGGGAGCTCCGGTCTTATTCGTGAAAAAGAAAGACGGCTCATTCAGGATGTGTATCGACTACCGAGAGTTGAACAAGTTGACCGTCAAGAACCGATACCCACTTCCGCGCATTGATGACCTGTTATTCAAAGATCGATCTTCGGTCAGGTTATCATCAACTACGTGTTCGTGACACCGATATTCCGAAAACTGCCTTCAGAACCCGTTATGGGCATTACGAATTTCAGGTTATACCATTCGGTCTAACCAACGCACCGGCTGTATTCATAGACCTTATGAATCGGGTGTGCAAGCCGTATCTCGACAAGTTCGTAATTGTCTTCATTGACGACATCCTCATATACTCGCGAAACGAACAGGAACACGCGCAACTTCTCAAAACCATCCTAGAACTACTTAGACACGAGGAGCTGTACGATAAATTTTCTAAGTGTGAGTTCTGGATACAAACCGTTCAATTCCTTGGACACGTTATCGATAGTCAGGGAATTCATGTGGATCCATCGAAAATCGAGGCTATCAAGTGCTGGCAAGCACCAACAACTCCAACCGAAGTACGGCAATTCCTAGGACTTGCTGGGTACTGTCGACGATTCATTGAAAACTTCTCGAAAATAGCTCAACCACTTACGACACTGACTCAGAAAGACAAAAAGTTCGATTGGACTGATAAACAGGACTCAGCATTTCAGCTTTTAAAACAAAAGCTTTGCAGTGCTCCTATTCTATCATTACCCGAAGGCACCGATGACTTCGTGGTATACTGCGATGCTTCTCACCAAGGTCTCGGTTGCGTGCTGATGCAACGAGACAAGGTCATTGCCTACGCTTCCTGACAAATGAAAATCCATGAAAAGAACTACACCACTCATGATCTCGAACTTGGAGCAGTCGTTTTTGCTCTCAAAATCTGGAGACATTACCTTTACGGCACTAAGTGCACAATCTTTACCGACCACAAAAGTTTCTAACACATATTCGATCAGAAGAATCTCAACATGAGGCAACGTCGATGGATCGAGTTGCTTACCGATTACGATTGCGAAATCAAATACCATCTAGGGAAGGCAAATGTTGTTGCCGATGCCCTCAGTCGAAAAGAACGATCAAAACCACTTCGAGTCCGAGCCCTCAGTATGACTATCCACAATGATCTAAACATTCAGATCCTAGCTGCTCAACTCGAAGCTTTGAAACCCGATAACATCAAAGACGAAGTCTTGCGGGGCATGGACAAACAATTCGAAGTCAAACCTAACGGAGTTAGGTACTTTTCTACTCGAATATGGTTGCCTAATTTTGGGAACCTGCGGGACTTGGTGATGGATGAAGCTCACAAGTCCAAATATTCTATCCACCCGGAATCCGATAAAATGTATCATGGCATCAAGGAATTTTATTGGTGGCCGAACATGAAGGCCAAAATCGCCACATACGTCAGCAAGTGTCTTACTTGCTCAAAAGTCAAAGCTGAATATCAAAAACCTTCTGGTTTACTTCAACAACCCAAAATTCCTCAATGGAAATGGGAACAAATCGCCATGGATTTCATAACCAAACTGCCAAAGTCATCGAGCGGTTGCGATACCATTTGGGTAATCGTTGATCATCTCACGAAATCTGCTCATTTCCTTGCGATCAAAGAAACCGACAAAATGGAACGTCTCACTCGAATCTATCTCAAGGAAATTGTTTCCCGACACGGCGTTCCAATCTTGATTATCTCCGATAGGGATAGTCGCTTCACATCTCACTTTTGGCAATCACTTCAGAGATCGTTGGGTACCCGTCTTGATATGAGTACCGCATACCACCCTCAAACCGACGGCCAAAGTGAACGAACTATTCAAACACTGGAAGATATGCTACGAGCCTGCGTAGTTGACTTCGGTGTAAACTGGGAAAAACATCTACCATTGTGCGAGTTTTTGTACAACAACAGCTACCATACCAGTATTGGAGCTGCACCTTTCGAGGCACTGTACGGTCGTAAGTGCCAGTCACCTATCTGTTGGACCGAAGTGGGAGATAGCCAACTCACTGGTCCGGAAATCATTCATGAAACCACCGAGAAAATCGTTGGTATCCAAAACAAACTTAAAGCCGCTCGTGATCCTCAAAAAAGTTATGCTGACGTGAGACGCAAACCACTCGAGTTCCAGGTTGGGGATCGAGTACTACTCAAAGTTTCACCTTGGAAAGGTGTCATTCGTTTCAGCAAACGCGGAAAACTGAACCCTAGATACATTGGACCTTTTGAGATCCTCGAGAGGATTGGTCCAGTGGCATACCGATTGCAACTGCCACTCGAGCTCAGCAGCGTGAATCCCACTTTTCACATTTCTAACTTGAAGAAATGCTTGTCTGATGAGACACTAATTATTTCACTCGACGAAATTCATATTGACGACAAGCTTAACTTCCTTGAAGAACCCGCCGAAATCATGGACCGTGAGGTCAAACAACTCAAACAAAGTAGTATTCCCATCGTAAAGGTCAGGTGGAATTCGCGGTATGGTCCGGAATTCACTTGGGAACGGGAAGACCAAATGTGAATCAAGTATCCTCAGTTATTCACTGACTCTACATTAAATCCGACATCGAACTAAATTTCGTGACGGAATTCTTCTAACAGGGGGAGAATGTGACACCCGTCAAATTAGGACTAGTGATTAGTGCCTAATCAATTGTAATACATGTAATTAGTTCTGTGTTAGGCTAATTTGTGTATCAAATAATATATATTATTGTATATATACAATTACGCGATTTGGCTAAATCGTGCGCATTTCAATCGAAGGTAATTCGATTCAATTTAATACGGAAGTTGGTGAACAATTTTATTAAATAATATAATATTATTTAATAACACTATTGTATCCAAAATATTATTTTGATAATATTTCAATTCAAATTCGTATCGTACAAATAACATCTACGCGATTAAAAATATTAAATGCGCAAGCAAACAAAACACGTTAAAGTAATAATTTATAACTCAAATGTAAAGTATTTGATGAAATACTTCGACCAAAAATATTGAGTAATTAATTGTATTTTAAAAACGTATATTAAACGTATAAAATAATTATGTGACGTTTAAACGACCCGGAAAACGAACACCGCACGGAGCGTAATCGCAGGAAACGAAAAATGGATGAAGCCCACACCCTTGGACCCCACCCAAACCGGCCCAAAAGGGGTGGGAACCCCTCCCCACTCTTCATTTTCATCATCACCATCTTTTAACTCTCTCTCTTTCTTTTTCCTTCTCTCAAAACAACTACCACCATCATCATCTAAAATCATCAAAAAGCACATCAAAACTACCTTAAATCATCAAGCTTTTTTGGAGAAAAAGAACCACGACATCACGATCTACCTTTCCATCTTTTCGGATTTCTCCGGCGTTAACTCGTAAGTTTCCGACAAAACTCGAAAACACTCCGATTTCATTTATTTTTTACATAAATGTTGTTCTATAAGCTTAAAATGTCCAAATATGGGTTGGTTAAAAGATTTGGACCAAACGGTAACCGGAAAACTCGTTTTCGACTCAAAATCAGGCGAACAGACGTAAGTGTCGCTAGTGTGCCAAAAACAGTGCTAGCGACACTAGCAAAGTGTCGCTGAGCCAAGTGTCGCCTATATAGCGACACTACTCCAATGTCGCTGAAATACTTAAATCAGATTTATACTAGCGACACTACCTTAGTGACGCCATAATTTAAGAAGTGTCGCCTATAGCGACACTAATCAAGTGTCGCTAATCAATTGAAAATCATGAATCCAGCGACACTCACCTAGTGTCGCCTAACTAGTGCCGCCTATAGCGACACTCACCTAGTGTCGCCTAACTAGTGTCGCCTATAGCGACACTAGCACAGTGTCGCCAAAAACAGAAAGTCGAACTATTTTCTAAGTATTGGAATATGCTATACCAAAAAAATCGGATACGATACAACTTATACACAAGACATATATACTTTGTTAAGTATACAACAACACAAGTATAATAATAATAGTTGAGATTATTATTACAAACCGTCACCAACGGGCCGTACACGTTTTCAAAACTTAAACCAATCAACCAAATCGTAGCAATTTGGACAAGTCAATCAACCAAATCGTAGTAATTTGGACATTCTAGTTGAACGAACAACTACAAAGGTAGTCTTTGTAACTACCTACTCATATTAAAAACCATCGCGTGTCGTGGACACCCTTAGGTTACAAGTCTTCGGACAACAATACTCGGCAAATCAAATCAAGTTTATTAAGCTAAACTCTCAAGACTCAGGTGAGTCTCATGGCCCCTATTTTACTGTTTTACTCAGGGGTGTGATATCAATGCTCGTTTTATTTACAATTGAACGCAAGTACAAATCAAAATCAAATACTGCATGAGTTGTTTTCACTAATCAATTTAAAGCCCTCCACAACATAGTTTGGTAATACGTAGTAGCGTGAATGTTAGTGTATGGTGCCATATAGGATTGACAATCCTCGTCCGGGTTAGCAAGCACTAATTGGTCAAATGGACGCATTAGCATTTGTGTAGACGAGTGTGGGTTAGGCACTCGTAGGAGGCACCTCGATCGGAATTCCTTCATTGGACCCGACCCCCAAGTTAAGCTCAGACTATGTGCTCATGACTTTATAGTTACTTTTATTTTGCTTTATTGCAACTTAAATTCAATTAAATCTTGCGGTTCATTCAATATGTTTTGACATACAAACCTGTGAGCTCACCAGCGATTTCGCTGACCCATTTTAGCTTGTATCACAGGTACTCAGTAGTAGTTTAGACTGCTTAACAGGATACTTAGCTCGTGTCATCATGCAAACCATCAGAGATTTAGCTGCATTATTATATTTTGTATAAATTAATTATGTATATAAATCTCTAAATTTCAAACCGAGCTAATGTACTTAATATTTTGATGTAAACATTTGTTTAATCAATATAAGTTTAAAACGACGCATGTAGTGGTCGTTCATTATATCTTTGTGCTGTGATTATTGATTAGTCGCGCCCCGACCCGATTCGCTTCCGCAACCCGAATTTTGGGGGTGCGATATTATGACTGCTAGTTATAAGTTATGGCTGCTAGTTATAAGTGGCGACACTCATTATGACTGCTAGTTATAAGTTATGGCTGTTAGTTATAAGGGGCGACACTCATTATTGCTGCCCTTGGTAACTCGTTATTGCTGCCCTTGTAACTCGTTATTGCTGCCCTTGGTAACTCGTTATTGCTGCTTTTGTAAGTCGTTTTAACTTATCGATTTCGACCACTTTTAGTCCGCAATAACTCATGAAAAAAATCACATATGTTCATCTATATCTCTAGTACCTTACATAATTTTCCCAAGAATTATAGTGTCCATTTAGTTAGCTAAATAAAAATCGAGAGGGGTTGGGTCTGAAATCCGGCCAAAACAGTGATAGTCACACAAATCAGGTTTTCTAGGAGAATTGGTGTATTTCTAAGCTTCAAGCAAAACACGAAAGTTGTAGATAACGAAAATACAAAGATTTTGGCATTGGTTTCATGAATTTATCTTATGTGTACGATTTTATATGATTATTTCCGTGAGACTGATTTTCTTGGACAGAATCTGCCATTTTACATATAGGTTTGGAAAACGAGTTTTAAACTTTGATTCGGACATTTCTAGGTTAGATGAACATACTAACATGTAAATAAACTTAATCCAAGTATTTGACAAAGGTGATGAAATCTTACAATGTCGTATGGAGAAACGAGAAAGATGGAAATGAAGCTCGCGTTCTCGTGATTGTTTTATCTTGAAGCAACCAGGTGCGATTGTGAGTTTTGAGTGGCGTTTTATGGTGGTTTTGGGTCTGGTTTTAGAGAGGGAAAGAGGGAGAGAATAGAGATGTAGAGAGTGAGAAATGTGGGTGAGAGTGATGGATGGATGATGGTTTGCTAGTAGTCAACAAGGAAGAAACAAGATCCACATTTTGTGGATCTTGTTTGGGGCTGGTCATAACCGGTCCATGGGGCCCACACATGAGTGTGTGTGTCTCAATTTTTGGTTCCTCAAATTTGCGCTCCGTGCGGTGTTCGTTTCCCCGGTCGTTTGAACGTTTATTAGTCGCGTATTGTTATATTGATACGTTTTCATTTTTGATTTAAATCTCGATATTTTTAATGGAAGTATTTTATCAAAATACTTTGTTTCGAGTTATATAAATATAACTTGAGGTTATTTGAATTGTCGGGTGCGTCTCGCGTGTTTAATTTGTGTCGGCTACGTTTTAAATAAAACGTACATTGTTTCGTATATTATATATATATATAATAATATAAGGTAAATAACTACTATTTAATTGTCAAATAGATTTATGTTATTTATTAGAAGTTGCACCAACGTCCGTATTGATAATATATCGAAATCCATCAGATAGTAAATTGCACGATTTCAATAAATCGCGTACGTGTGTGTATATATATATATATATATATATATATATAAATATATTAATACACATAATGATACAAATAATCAGCCTTAAACATAACTAATTACATGTATTGGCACAATGATTAGGAACTAATTATTAGTCCTAATTTGTCAGGTGTCACATTTTCCCCTTGTTAAGAGAATTTCGTCCTGAAATTTAGCTCTGAGTGGGCGTGTGAGTGGAGTCTGAAAATAGATGTGGATATTTGAGTCGCATCTGGTCTTCCCGTTCCCAGGTGAATTCCGGACAGCGTCGCGAATTTCACCGAACTTTGACGATAGGGATACGACTTTGCTTAAGCTGTTTGACCTCACGGTCCATGACCTCCACTGGTGTCTCGACAAAATAAAGTTTGTCGTCGATTTGAATTTCCTCGAACGGGATAATGAGTGTCTCATCAGACAGTCATTTCTTAAGATTAGAAATTGAAAAGTGGGATGCACGCTACTGAGCTCGGGGGGTAGCTGCAATCGATATGCGACTGGACCAATCCTTTCAAGGATTTCGAAAAGTCCGATGTATCTGGGATTTAATTTCCCACGCTTGCCGAATCGGATGACACCTTTCCAAGGTGATACTTTGAGCAATATTCGATCCCCAACTTGGAACTCGAGATGCTTGCGTCTCACGTCAGCATAACTCTTCTGACGATCACGTGCGGCTTTCAGCCGTTGCTGGATACCAACGATCTTCTCGGTGGTTTCATGAATGATTTCAGGACCAGTGAGTTGGCTGTCTGTAACACCCTCAATTTTGTTGTTTTCGATTAGCGGAAGCATTGGTGTAAGCTAGGGGTGCCACGTATACAAAGTGCATGCATACATGTCCGAGCATATGATTACAACAGAACATATATATATTAAGATGCCACTGTTAATTGTTTACAAAAGATTACGATTCATCGAATCATAAAAGTAAAGTTAAAGTTTATACAAAAGTAGATTTCAGAAATATGACTAAATACACTTTAGTTATACTTAAGAAATCCATTTGTCAAAAGAGATGGCATCCTGAAAGCTTCACGGGTTGCCTAGAATCCATATGTGCAAGCGGTTCTTACGTGCAGCTAATTCCCTGAAAAACATAGTAAAAGTCAACAACGAGGTTGAGTGAATTCACAGGTTTTATTTACGTGTAAAGTTTGTAACCAAATGTGTTTGTAACGTTTTGCCATAACAATTTAAGTAATGTTCGTCAGACGTGTAGTTTTGTTTGGATGTCGCCCAAAAGTACAGTTTAGATTGTAATAGGAAAGACGAATCCTATAAGTTGGTCCAATGGTATAGTCTGAAAAGTTTGTCCAAGAAGTAGGACCTAACAATATCTGCCCAAGAAGTAGGGACTTTCTGTATGTGTGCCCAAGACGTAGGGACTTTCTGGTTGTGTCCAAGAAGTAGGACTGGTATCCAAGATGTAGGACCCACTGCTCAAGAAGTAGAGCCTTCACCCAAGGCGTATGATGGAACCTTGCCCAAGAAGTAGGGACTTTCTGTATGTTTGCCCAAGACGTAGGGACTTTCTGTGTGTTTGCCCAAGACGTAGGGACTTTCTGTGTGTTTGCCCAAGACGTAGGGACTTTTTAAATGTTAAATGTTGTTTCATAAAAGTCAGCTTGTATAAAAGTCTAATAGCATTTCATAAACGGTTTGTAATATGGTATGAAATCATTCATAAATACGGTTTAAAAGTACTCAAGTTGTAGAGTAAAACATGGATACGTTCGAAGTCAACAATCTATTAGTATAAAAGCATAAAAGCCTTTTATATAATCAAGGTAAGCCATGTCAATAGTAAAACAGTGACTATGTTTTCCACCCCTGTTCAAAAGTAGTAAAGCAGTAAAAGTAGGGGCTGTGAACTCACCTGGTGAGCTAAATATGTTCGAGTGCTAGCAAAGCCTAAGCCCAAAGTACACCTAGTCGATAATCTCCTAACGCCCTAAACGTATGAGATTATAAGTATGAGTATGTGGATGTCGTAGTTGACCATCCATGCTAGCGTTCACGCAACCAGATATGTCCAAACGGTTTGTTTGTTTGTTCGTGTTTTAAAATTGTATACGACACGTTGGTGAGTTTTCGTAATAATAATTCGAAATGACATTATTATAAATTTCGTATCGTTGTATACTTTGTAAAAGTATAGATATATAATGTGTACGTGTTATATCGTATACATCCGAATGTATATATATATTTACATATCCAATGTATGTGTCCGAAAGTATGGATTTAAATATGTATCCGAAAGTATGTGTCTAAATATATCCGAAAGTATATGTTTGTGTCCGAAGTTCATTATCCGAATGTATATATATGTATTTATGTCCGAAAGTGTGTATAAGTCCTAAAGTTAGAGTTCGAAAGTGTAAAAATCCGAATTTTAGAGTCAAAAACACTATTTGTCCGAAAGTCAACAAAAGTCAACTCCGAAAGTTGACTTTCGGAGTCAATTTTACTGTTCATCCGAAAGTCAATGGGGTCAAGGTCACTATTCATCCGAAAGTCAAACTTCAGTCCGAAAGTCAAAGTTTCAGAGTGCAAATCAGTCCGAATTTATGATTTTTATTTAAAATAGCAAACCTTATTGAATCGTTCCGAAATTTTTACATGACGTTCCCACTTATCTTATGTACTTCCTGTAATTTTTTTATGAGTTTTGGAGGTGGTTTGATAATTTTTAAAAATTCACAAAGGATCAGTGGTCAGTTTAGTCCGAATTTTAAACCTTTGTTCACAAATCAATTTTTCTGGAAGAATTGGTGTATTTTTAGAATGAGCCAAAGAAGAACTTTTTGAAGACAACAAAATTTTTGAGATTTTTCCACTGGTCTCATACGTTTTAGTGATCTAGAACTCAAGTTATGGTCTCGAGAAGTGGGCGGAAGTTTCCTGGCCGCCGGAACAGTACATCTATGTCACCGGAGAAAAATATTTTCGAGTACTAAACTGAGTCGAAATGCTACGAAACCAATTTTTTTAGAAAGCTTACTTCTTGTACTACATTTTAGGCTCAAGAAACGCATCATTTCATGGAGAAATGATTTTTCTAAAAATCGTCGAAATGATAACAGAAATCTGGATAGGAAACAAAATTATATATTTCGAGTTTTAAAACGCGTTTTGGTTAATTATTTGGACATTTCTAGGTTATATAAACATCATAACATGTTATTAGATAAAAATCATCCAAGATTAGTGAAGGTAAAGTAATTCTTACAAAGCTTTAAAGATGAAGAACAATGAGACGATGATGTGGTCCTTGAAGCTAGTTTCCTTGCCTTCCTTTGCTTGAGGTTTCAAGATGATGATAGATGATGAAGATATTGATTATGGTGTTGATGTTGCTGCTGATTTCGTTGAGAGAGGGAGAGGAGGAGAGGGAATTAGAGTGAGGTGATGAATGATTGAGCATGGTGTAGGTGTTTGAAATGATGAAGTGTGGAAATGATCATACAAGTGAGGGGGTATGGCTTAGTCAACTAAGCAGATTTTGTGGGGGTCCCACAAGGTGTGGGAGGTTAAAATCTTGTCCCAAATTTACGTTTAAGTCTCGTGATCGTTTACCCGTTAATCGCGTATACGTTTTAAGCAGTAAACGTTAGTTTTGTTATTGGTTATTACGCGTTAATTTCTTTCGAAGTATTATTTCAAATATTATGTTTTGAGTTTCAAAAAAATATAATTTTTGACTCGTTTGGTTGTCGGGTTCGTTTTGTATATATATCGCATTTGTTGCGTTTTGATTAAAACGTATAATTGTTTTAAGTTTAATTGTTGTGCAATATTGTTAGCATAATATTTTCGAGTAATTAACTATTATGCAAATAGTTCTACGTTATTTAAAATTTTGTATCACCAACGTACATATTTGTTTTGTCGGACTCGTCTTGAACCATCTCGTGCGTGCGTAATAATATTCAACGTGAAAATACTACGCGTATTAACTAGTTGGGCTTTGCTAGACTTACCTTTAAAATAGTTGTGAATTCACTTAAGTAGGGAATTAGCCTAAAATGCAAATGTTTAGTGTACGTAATCGCGTTTAAATTTGCGGGGTGTCACATTCTCCCCCTGTTAGAGAAATCTCGTCCCGAGATTTTAGTCCATGTCGTTACGTCGGTCGTATGTGTTTTCGAAAAGATGTGTTAATGTGGCGTCGTAAGTTATCGCATAACTCATAATAGTTTTGGTATACTCATTGTATAGTTTAATAAGTCGCACGTTCAAAAGTGGTTAAAGTTTACCAAGCGCTAGGTTCGATGCGACATTTGAATAATATAATTGTTAAAGCGTAGTAATAGTTCACTAAGACGTACCAATGTTGGCGTAGGGATCTGGTTGTGCATCCCTTGCTCTAAGGATGTACGCGCGTCCCGGAGCTGTTGGAGCGTTGGCGATGCGGTTGTTGTCGTTTTGGTTGTTGCGGTTGTTGTTTTGGTTGTTGTTACCGCGGTTGAGCCGTGGGAAACGATTTCGATAATGCCCTGGTTCTCCACACTCGAAACAGCCAGTGTTTTGTCCTTCGGTGATGGCTTGAGGAGGAGGGTTGTTTCTACATGTATTGGCTCGGTGTCCCCATTGGCTGCACTTACCACAGATAGTGCATTCGCCCTCGTGATGCCTTTCACATTTGTTACACTTGGGTCTCTTGCCAAGATATGGTTTTGGTTCTGTGGTGGTGATGGCGTATGCTCTGGTGTTTCCCGGATTTCTGTTTTGTTGACCCTGACGGTCATTACCCTCACTGTTCCATTTTCGTTTGTTTTGACCTGAATCACCAGCATCGGTACGGTTGGGTTCACTTTTCCCTGAAGCAGCTTTCAAGGTTCCAATTCGGACCGTGTCATCGGTCAAGCTTTGAGCCAGATCCACTGCGCTCGTGAAAGTGGTTGGTTTAGATGACATGACTAAACTCCGAATCTGTGGGGCCAATCCCCAGTTGTACCGCTCGATGCGTTTGTATTCAGGTGTTACCATGTGGGGGACCAATCGTGCAAGTTCCTGAAACCTTGTCATATAACCGGTGATGTCAGAACCGATCATCTTGATATCCCAAAGTTCTGTCTCGATTTTCTGAAGCTCGCTGTGAGGACAGAATTCCTCCATGATCATTCGTTTCAGATCTTCCCAAGAGATATCATAGGCGGTTGTTCGTCCGAGCGTTTGTATCTGAGCATTCCACCAGGTCAATGCTTTGTCGGCTAAGGTGCAAGTAGCGTACTTTACCATACACTCGGGTGCACAGTCGCTAATGTCTCGTACGGACTCCATTTTCTCGATCCAGTGAACGATCCCAATCGCCCCTTCAGTTCCGTTGAAAATGGTAGGTTTGCAAGATAAGAAGGTTTTATATGAACACCCTCGTTGGGTATTCACCGGTGTTTCACCATTGACGGGGGTAGTTCCGCAGTTATCAATCCCATTATCGCGGTTGCGGCTTGCCTCATACTAGGCAATTGCTTCTGCTACGCGTCGTTCGATGATTTGTTCGGTGATCTCGACGATAGGAGGTGTAGTCGCTCGTCGACTGTTTTGGGTATTTCTTTGCTTAGGCGGCATGATGACGTTCTGCGATGAAAATGCAGAAGTTAATGCCGATGTAAGGAATGTGATGTGTGAAGTTGTTCATAGTTCAAGAAATCGAGTAATAAGAAGAGTTAACGATATCCCCATCACGTATCTTACGACTATGAAACGCCCATATGTACTTAGTATAATATAATCACGTTGGCCAGGCGTCATTATATGTTGCTAAATACATACTTCTTTTCATCAACCGCTTAATACGATCAGGTTCATATTAGATCAGAGTGAGAATGAACGAGTCGAATGTAGTAAGGTTCAATAAATGGATCACGCATGTCGATGTGTCGTGACGATAGTTTAGTCGTATGCAAATGTGTGTATGCATGTGCGTTCTAGCCAAGGCTATAGTCTAGGTCTCTAAGGTCTCTAAGTCACCTAAGAAATCTAGTTCACTATAACCAATGGCTCTGATACCAATCTTTCACACCCCCAAATTTGTTAATTGTGATTACCAGAGTGTTTTGCGGAAGCATTAGATCAAGTGGGGGCGACGACGTATACAAAGTGCATGCATACATGTCCGAGCATATGATTACAACAGAACATATATATATTAAGATGCCACTGTTAATTGTTTACAAAAGATTACGATTCATCGAATCATAAAAGTAAAGTTAAAGTTTATACAAAAGTAGATTTCAGAAATATGACTAAATACACTTTAGTTATACTTAAGAAATCCATTTGTCAAAAGAGATGGCATCCTGAAAGCTTCACGGGTCGCCTAGAATCCATATGTGCAAGCGGTTCTTACGTGCAGCTAATTCCCTGAAAAACATAGTAAAAGTCAACAACGAGGTTGAGTGAATTCACAGGTTTTATTTACGTGTAAAGTTTGTAACCAAATGTGTTTGTAACGTTTTGCCATAACAATTTAAGTAATGTTCGTCAGACGTGTAGTTTTGTTTGGATGTCGCCCAAAAGTACAGTTTAGATTGTAATAGGAAAGACGAATCCTATAAGTTGGTCCAATGGTATAGTCTGAAAAGTTTGTCCAAGAAGTAGGACCTAACAATATCTGCCCAAGAAGTAGGGACTTTCTGTATGTGTGCCCAAGACGTAGGGACTTTCTGGTTGTGTCCAAGAAGTAGGACTGGCATCCAAGACGTAGGACCCACTGCTCAAGAAGTAGAGCCTTCACCCAAGGCGTAGGATGGAACCTTGCCCAAGAAGTAGGGACTTTCTGTATGTTTGCCCAAGACGTAGGGACTTTCTATGTGTTTGCCCAAGACGTAGGGACTTTCTGTGTGTTTGCCCAAGACGTAGGGACTTTTTAAATGTTTATGAAAATGTTGTTTAATAAAAGTCGGCTTGTATAAAAGTCTAATACCATTTCATAAATGGTTTGTATTATGGTATGAAATCATTCATAAATACGGTTTAAAAGTGCTCAAGCTGTAGAGTAAAACATGGATACGTTCGAAGTCAACAATCTACTAGTATAAAAGCATAAAAGCCTTTTATATAATCAAGGTAAGCCATGGCAATAGTAAAACAGTGACGATGTTTTTCACCCCTGTTCAAAAGTAGTAAAGCAGTAAAAGTAGGGGTTGTGAACTCACCTGGTGAGCTAAATATGTTCGAGTGCTAGCAAAGCCTAAGCCCAAAGTACACCTAGTCGATAATCTCCTAACGCCCTAAACGTATGAGATTATAAGTATGAGTATGTGGATGTCGTAGTTGACCATCCATGCTAGCGTTCACGCAACCAGATATGTCCAAACGGTTTGGTTGTTTGTTCATGTTTTAAAATTGTATACGACACATTGGTGAGTTTTCGTAATAATAATTCGAAATGACATTATTATAAATTTCGTATCGTTATATACTTTGAAGAAGTATAGATATATAATGTGTACGTGTTATATCGTATACATCCGAATGTATATATATATTTACATATCCAATGTATGTGTCCGAAAGTATGGATTTAAATATGTATCCGAAAGTATGTGTTTAAATATATCCGAAAGTATATGTTTGTGTCCGAAGTTCATTATCCGAATGTATATATATGTATTTATGTCCGAAAGTGTGTATAAGTCCGAAAGTTAGAGTTCGAAAGTGTAAAAATCCGAATTTTAGATTCAAAAATACTATTTGTCCGAAAGTCAACAAAAAGTCAACTCCAAAAGTTGACTTTCGGAGTCAATTTTACTGTTCATCTGAAAGTCAATGGGGTCAAGGTCACTATTCATCCGAAAGTCAAAGTTTCGGAGTGCAAATTAGTCCGAATTTGTGATTTTTATTTAAAATAGCAAACATTATTGAATCATTCCAAAAAATTTACATGACGTTCCCACATATCTTATGTACTTCCTGTAATCTGTTTATGAATTTTGGAGGTCGTTTGATATTTTTTAAAAATTCACAAAGGATCAGGGGTCAGTTTAGTCCGAATTTTAAACCTTTGTTCACAAATCAATTTTTCTGGAAGAATTGGTGTATTTTTAGAATGAGCCAAAGAAAAACTTTTTGAAGACAACAAAATTTGTGAGATTTTTCCACTGGTCTCATACGTTTTAGTGGTCTAGAACTCAAGTTATGGTCTCGAGAAGTGGGCGGAAGTTTCCTGGCCGCCGGAACAGTACATCTATGTCACCGGAGAAAAATATTTTCGAGTACTAAACGGAGTCAAAATGCTACGAAACCAATTTTTTTAGAAAGCTTACTTCTTGTACTACATTTTAGGCTCAAGAAACGCATCATTTCATGGAGAAATGATTTTTCTAAAAATCGTCGAAATGATAACAGAAATCTGGATAGGAAACAAAATTATATATTTCGAGTTTTAAAACGCGTTTTGGTTAATTATTTGGACATTTCTAGGTTATATAAACATCATAACATGTTATTAGATAAAAATCATCCAAGATTAGTGAAGGTAAAGTAATTCTTACAAAGCTTTAAAGATGAAGAACAATGAGATGATGATGTGGTCCTTGAAGCTAGTTTCCTTGCCTTCCTTTGATAGAGGTTTCAAGATGATGATAGATGATGAAGATATTGATTATGGTGTTGATGTTGCTGCTGATTTCGTTGAGAGAGGGAGAGGAGGAGAGGGAATTAGAGTGAGGTGATGAATGATTGAGCATGGTGTAGGTGTTTGAAATGATAAAGTGTGGAAATGATCATACAAGTGAGGGGGGTATGGCTTAGTGATGGAGGCCCAAGTATTGAAGATCGAGCCCACATGTTCATGGAGGCCCACGAGAAGAGGGCTGCAAAGAAAAGGGTGTAACTTGGGCTACGGGACTCTGTTTTAGGCCCATGAGTAGGCGAATCGAAGCTCGGTTCGAGGTCCACCAAGCCGTTGGCGGTTAGCCCAATGCTCGAAGCCCAAAAACGGCTCCGTTTGGAAGATACGGCCCATTTTATGAATTTTCTGTTCATTTTCCGTTTTTGTTTTGGGCTTTATGTTCGGCCCGTTATGTTTTAAGGGCCCGTTTAATTTTCTTAGATTATTTATGCTTCATGTAACATTGTTTGAGACTCAGTTTTTCAATTTCAAGATTTTCGATTTCACTCCCAAATTTGTGAATCATACCCATTCCACGGCATTCTTTTGTGAATCAACGTGTTATTGGAAGAGATTTTTCCTGGTATTCATAGGAATCAACAGGTTTAATCTATTATCTCATTTATACACTACATCACTTAGTCAACTAGGCAGATTTTGTGGGGCACAAGGTGTGGGAGGTTAAAATCTTGTCCCAAATTTACGTTTAAGTCTCGTGGTCGTTTACCCGTTAATCGCGTATACGTTTTAAGCGGTAAACATTAGTTTTGTTATTGGTTATTACGCGTTAATTTCTTTCGAAGTATTATTTCAAATATTATGTTTTGAGTTTCAAAAAAATATAATTTTTGACTCGTTTGATTGTCAGGTTCGTTTTGTATATATATCGCATTTGTTGCGTTTTGATTAAAACGTATAATTGTTTTAAGTTCAAATGTTGTGCAATATTGTTAGCATAATATTTTCGAGTAATTAACTATTATGCAAATAGTTTTACGTTATTTAAAATTTTGTATCACCAACGTACATATTTGTTTTGTCGAACTCGTCTCGAATCGTCTCGCGTGCGCGTAATAATAATCAACGTGAAAATACTACGCGTATTAACTAGTTGGGCTTTGCTAGACTTACTTTAAAATAGTTGTGAATTCACTTAAGTAGGGAATTAGCCTAAAATGCAAATGTTTAGTGTACGTAATCGCGTTTAAATTTGCGGGGTGTCACATTGTCTCCCACTTCGGTCCAACATATAGGCGACCGGCACTTACGACCGTACAGTGCCTCGAATGGTGCATCTCCAATGCTGGTATGATAGATATTGTTGTACGAGAATTCGCACAATGGCAAGTGATGTTCCCAATTTGCACCGAAGTCAATTACGCAGGCACGTAATATATCTTCTAGTGTTTGAATAGGCCTTTCACTTTGGCCGTCGGTTTATGGATGATAGGCTGTACTCATATCCAAACGAGTACCCAAAGATTTTTGTAATGATCTCCAAAACTGAGAAGTGAAACGACTATCTCTGTCGGAGATAATCGAGATAGGAATGCCGTGTCTTGATACGATCTCCCTCAAATAGATTCGCGTGAGACGTTCCATTTTGTCGGTTTCCCTAATGGCAAGGAAATGAGCTGATTTGGTAAGCCGATTCACGATCACCCAAATGGTATCGCAACCGCTTGATTTTCTTGGGAGTTTAGTGATAAAATCCATAGCGATTTGCTCCCATTTCCACTGGGGAATATCCGGTTGTTGTAACAGGCCGGAAGGTTTCTGATATTCAGCTTTGACTTTAGAGCAGGTGAGGCACTTGCTGACGTAGGTCCCGATTTCAGCTTTCATATTTGGCCACCAGTATAACTCCCTGTTGCCATGATATATCTTATCAGCTCTAGGATGTATAGAGTATTTGGACACTTGAGCTTCATCCATCACCAAGTCTCGAAGGTTTCCGAACTAAGGCAACCAGATCCGGTTCGCGAAGTACTTGACCCCATCGGGTTTGGTTTCAAACTGTTTCTCCATGTTGTGCAAGGCCTCATTTTTCAGGTTTTCAGGTCTCAATGCTTCGAGTTGAGCGGCGAGAATTTGAATGATAAGATCATTATGAATGGTAATACTGAGTGCTCGGACTCGAAGTGGTTTGGTACGCTCTTTTCGACTTAGGGCATCGGCAACAACATTTGCTTTGCCTGGATGGTATTTGATTTCGCAGTCATAATCGGTGAGCAACTCGACCCAGCGACGTTGCCTCATGTTGAGATCCTTCTGATCAAATATATGCTGGAGGCTTTTATGATCGGTGAAGATGGTACATCTTGTGCCATACAGATAGTGTCTCCAGATTTTGAGTGCAAACACTACGGCTCCTAGCTCGAGATCATGAGTCGTGTAGTTCTTCTCGTGAACCTTGAGTTGTCGGGAGGCGTAGGCAATAACCTTGTCTCGTTACATCAACACGCAACCAAGACCTTGGTGTGAAGCATCACAGTATACCACGAAGCCATCGTTACCTTCGGGTAATGATAGAATAGGCGCACTACAAAGCTTTTGTTTCAATAGCTGAAACGCTGACTCTTGTTTATCAGTCCAATCAAACTTCTTCTCTTTCTGAGTCAGTATCGTGAGTGGTTGGGCTATTTTTGAGAAATTCTCAATGAATCGTCGATAGTAACCAGCCAATCCTAAGAATTGGCGTACTTCGGTCGATGTTGTCGGTACTTGCCAGCACTCGATATCCTCAATCTTTGTTGGATCTATGTGAATTCCTTGATTGTCAATCACATGACCAAGGAATTGAACGGTTTTCATCCAGAACTCACACTTGGAGAACTTAGCATATAACTCTTCGTGTCTAAGAAGTTCTAGAATGGCTTTGAGATATTGCGCGTGTTCATGTTCATTGCGCGAGTAAATGAGAATGTCATCGATGAAGAAAATGACAAACTTGTCGAGATATGGTTTGCACACTCGGTTCATAAGATCCATGAATACAGCCGGTGCATTTGTCAAACCAAAAGGCATCACTTGGAACTCGTAATGCCCATAGCGAGTTCGGAAGGCAGTCTTTGGGATGTCAATGTCACGAACTCGTAACTGATGATAACCTGACCTCAGATCAATCTTTGAATAAAAGCTTGACCCCTGAAGTTGGTCGAATAGGTCATCAATGCGAGGAAGTGGGTAACGGTTCTTGATGGTTAATTTGTTCAACTCTCTGTAGTTGATACACATCCTGAATGAACCGTCCTTCTTTTTAACAAACAGGACCGGAGCTCCCCAAGGTGAAGAACTCGCTCTAATGAATCTTTTGTCCAGAAGTTCCTGCAATTGAGTGGACAACTCCTGCAATTTGGATGGGGCTAAGCGATAAGGTGCTCGTGCCACAGGTGTTGCTCCGGGTACAAGATCGATTGAGAACTCAACTTGTCTCGGTGGTGGAAGACCAGGCAAGTCTTCGGGAAAGACTTCTGGAAAGTCTCGAACAATGGGTACATCCTCAAGTCGCTTCTCCTCCAACTTTTTCTCCATTACGTGTGCGAGGATTGCCTGATAACCCTTTCTCAGACATTTGCGGGTTTTCATACATGAGATGATATTCAATCTCGTCCCACCGGTCTCCCCTTGTATGATCAGAGTACCCCCGGTGACGAGAGGAATACGGATGATTTTGTTATGGAAGACAATTTCGGCACGATGTTTGGACAGCCAGTCCATGCCAACAATGACATCGAAACTTCCGATCTTGACAGGTATAAGGTCGATAGAAAAGAGCTCATCAGATAGATTTGAAGTGCAATTAGGTATTACACTGTTGGTCTCTATGAGTTTACCATTAGCTAACTCTACCATGTACTTAGCATTTAAAGCAATAGGAGTGATGTCAAGCAATGGACTAAACTCATCAGATATAAAGCTCCTATCAGCACCAGTATCAAATAGAACAGATGCAGTAAGATTGTTGAGAAGGAACGTACCCGAGACCACATCCGGGTCCTGACGGGCTTCATTGGAGTTTAGCACAAAAGCTCTTCCCTTAGCAGTGTTGCTGTTGCCCTTGTTCTTTAGCTTTGGGCACTCATTCCTAAAATGCTCTGTGTCTCCACACTCATAGCAGGACTTGGGTTTGCCAGTGGTGGTGTTGGCATTGGTGGATTTGCAATCTTTGGCCAGATGCCCATACCTTTGACACTTCCCACAAGGAGTACCGCAAGGTCCTTCATGATGTTGGCGGCACTTTGAACAGAAGGGTTTATTCCCAGTATTACCCTTGTTGAACTCAGAACCAGAGTTGGAGACCTTATCTGTAACAACCCCAAATTTAGGGTAAATTTAAAATTTTCCTAATTACGTGTTTATTACGTGTATATAATATGAAATAGGATTATATACATTACTTGCTTATATATATGTATATGGATGGAATATATGTATATATATACGCGTATACGATTAGTACAAATATCGTATAAAACAACAACTGTACAAACTTGCGTACACTGATAAAACAACTATTAAATAATGTGACATTATTTAATTACTATGATTATTACTTTATATTATGATTATAATATAACGAAAACGTATGTTTTAACCAAAACGTCACCGAACTCTCCGAAAACTCGACCAACCGACTAAACAAATCAAAGTTATATTTTATAACTTAGAAACTAGTATTTTGGTAAAATACTACCATTAAATTATCGTGTAATATTTCGTATTTTAAAACGTATATTTAATCGCGCATAAAATGATTTTAACGTTTAAACGACCGGGGAAACGAACACCTCACGGAGCGCAAACGCGGGGGAACGAAAAATTGGTGAGACCACACCTTGTGGCCCCACCCAAAAACCGGCCCAAGCATGGGGACATCACCCCCCATGCTTTCTCCTTCCACACTCAAACACAACACCATACTCCATCATCTCCAACTCTCTCTCAAACTCTCTCATCTCTCTCTCTAAAATCGGCACTCTCTCTCTCTAGAAAACACACCCGAAACAAACATAAATCACAAAACGGAAAGGAGCAACGACGATCACTACGACGAGGGCTACAACTCTATCTTTTCGGTTTCTCGATTCGATCACTTTGTAAGTTTTCCGGCGACCCGAAACTTTTCCGATTACTTTTATTTTGCTAGATTAATGTTTCCCTAGCTTTATAATGTCCAAATTATACGTTAAAACTCGTTTTTGGAACTCGAAAACTTAAACCGAGAACCACCACTGAAAACAGTCCACTTCCAGAATTTTTATAAAATCGTGTGTTCAAAATCAACGAAAACTTTCTAAATAAGAAATCTTCGTCTCTTCGTCGCCTACGACTTTCATGAAGGGCGTTTTGCCCAGAAATACACCCATCTCCGGCTAATACTAGAACTTTGGACTTAGTTCTGTTTGGAACCAAATCTGACCACACTTCACTTTTATTTTTGTTTAAAATAGTAAACGGACATAAGAAAATACCATAAAATGCAGAAATGAACTTTAGATATATGAGAATATGTGTGATTTTTCGTTAGGCTTGAAATGGACTACAAATGGGTTAAATCGAGGGTTGGAACCGAGCCAAGAATCTGAAACAGGAAACCACTAAACTGAGATCAGTCCACTTCTCGAATTTTTATAAAATCATATGTTTGAAACTAGCGAAAACTTCCTAAACATAAAATCTTCGTCTTTTCGTCGGCTACAACTTTCGTGAAGAAGGTTTAGCCCAGAAACGCCCTCGTTTTGCTATAAAAATCAATTTACAAACATATATATTTTGTGTCAAAACTTTGGAAAAGATTAACTAAAAACCGACACCTCGAGGACCTCTAGAACCGAAAACTCAGTTGATAAAGTGATTATTAGCCATAATATGACTTAGGTAAAAGCCTCGGGTCAAGACTCGAACGTTTGACCTCAAAACCGAGCAAACACCAAAACAGCCCCTTTGTGTCGCATCTGGACACATCTTTATGCGACACTACCATAGTGTCGCATGGTTGTGTCGTACCCGTCGCTTGACTGCGACACAGCTCTTATGTCGCACCTTGTTTCCACGACACTTCTCTTGTGTCGCATATTTTCGCTTGATTGCGACACTACGACTATGTCGTATACAGTGTCGTACCCATGTCTGCGACACAGCCCTTGTGTCGCATAAACTCCAAACCAGAACCAAGTCATACGACACTGCCCTTGTGTCGCATATTGTCTGCGACACTACCCTAGTGTCGCATTATAGTGTCGCATAATGCCCAGAACAGAAAACTAAATATTTTCTAAGTGTTGGAACCACTTTTCAATTACTAAAACGAATACGATACGACTTATACATGAAAACAATATAATTTTGAAAGTATACAACGATACCCGAATACGTACAAGACTATACTAAACTAAACGTGAGATTTCACTCACACACGCGTACGGGATTACACTTGGAAATACTTAGGAGATTACACTCCAACGAACATACACTTGTACATTACACGGGATTGCATCCGATACAACTTACAAGTTCACTCACTAGTTACGTGCTGGATTACACGTTAACTGATACGAACATACATACGAATACTTACGAGGTTTCACTCGTACCCTTGGGGTCTAAGCCCATTGGAACGTACACAAACGATACAGGTTGTAATACAAACAAACGATCATACGAGTATACTTTACAACTGTACCACTACTATGAATACATAATAATAATGGATGGAATTATTATTATACACCGATAACAAACGGACAGTACAACTTTTATACAAACTACGATTTACAAACGAGTACAAACGTACAAACAAACTAACGGACATTAACTAGTTTGGGAACAACTAGCATGGATACTTTACAAGTATTCCATTTACTTACTAAACCTTATGCGTATTAGGACGCTAAGGGTTGCTAGTTCGGGATACTACTTGCTTACTTACTGCATTGTCTGCCAGACTCAGGTGAGTCTTACAGCCCCTACTTTACTGTTTTATACTCAGGGGTGAGATGCATTACTGTTTTACATGAACACACAAAACTTACTTGCTGCCATGATTTACTTACTGTACGAGATTAACGATACGCCAATTGCATGGGTTTACGACTCATCCAATGAAATCCTCCTGAACCATAGTTGTTAGTTATGTGATAAGCGCGAGTTTTAGTATATGGATCCATATGGGACTGACAATCCTCGCCCGGGGTAGCAAGCACTACCACGAACCGTTCCTGTAGAAACGGGCATTTCTTACTCGTTCCGTATGAATGTTTTGGATTACATTCATGAGGGGGTACCGATATTTACTGTACGTTAAGCATCAACTATGGGGGCTCATTGCGATTGTATCAAACGGTTTGCATGACTTGCGACCACCCACTTATTAAAACTTATGTGAACGATGTGCATGACTTGTGATCGTTACATACTGGCTAGCTGTGATTTACAAATACTACTTGTGTGTTCAAACTGTTTACTTACTTATAAACCTGTGAGATTCACCAACCTTTTTGGTTGACCGTTTTAGTAATGCTTCTCAGGTACACAGCATCAGTAGGGATGCCCAGCAGGATAAGCTTAATTAGCTCGAGTCGCATGCATTACAAGCTTGGAGATTTTACTACATTACTTTTGTACTAGTTGTTATGTATTAGAATCTCTAGGAAATTACTGAACTCGAGCTTGTATTTTGAAACTACTTATGTACTAATGTAATAACTTTTCGAACGTCTCATTTAGAGTCGTTCACTGTATCCTTTGTGCTTGTGATTATTGATTAGTAACACCCAAAACATCGCTTCCGCAACTGTAAAATTTGGGGGTGTTACAGATTGGTATCAGAGCCTAAGGTTATAGTGAACTAGGTTGCATTTAGTGGGCCTAGACTATGACCGTTAGGCAGTATTCCTCATTAGGTATAACTGGTTCAGGAATTACAGTATACGAGTTTAATTTAACATAGCCTGATCAACTATGTACAATTAAATGAAGATGATGTGAGTTCTGAAAGGGGTTATGTTGAACCGGAATGCATTAGCTGACTCTGACCTCGAGAGAACCGGGACTTTTACTTGATTGTGCTAGACACACACTAGGCGGTTATGTGTTATATATATATATATACATAGGCCTCTTTCCCCGATACGATACTCTCTCTCGACTACTACGAAATTCACTTTCAAATTTTATCAAACAAACGACAACTCGATTCTCGTCGTTTCGTCCTTATTCGACTTTTTACGAATTCACGACTACCGGCTTACGTCCGAAGACTTCTACACCGTTATAACTGACAACCATAGTTACTTGAACGTTCTTCGATAAAAAGATCGAGACCTTGTTTCCATTTGCTATTCTTACCTAATTCGACGTTTATAACATTCTACAACGTACCCCACCGCACCGATAGACATATAATACTAAAAATCATTTTCAACTCAAGTCTCCGTCAGATTTCAAATTATACAATCGACTTTTACTATCAAAGTTTTATAACAAATGTATTTTTATCAAACATGTTACAAAATTCCTTACAAAATGTTTTATAAAATTTTCAAAATTTCGAAATTGTATAAACTTTAAACAAATTACAATCCTTGACGAAATTTCTTTGAACTTACTAAATCACCACCGTCATAATTCTTATTCAAATCCTCACATGTTCTTTATTATTGTTTCAAGGAACATGCCTCCTCGACGACAAATCATGCTTACTGAAGCCGAAGTCGCGGGCCTAATTGCCCGTAGTGTGGCTCAAGCTCTAGCTACCCGGACTTCAGCACCTGGTAGCGAAGATACCGCTAACAACGGACCCCAACCCAAAACCTGCACCTACAAGGATTTCCATAACTGCAAGCCGCTGAACTTTGCAGGAACTGAAGGAGCGATTGGTCTGATTCGTTGGACCGAGAAAATTGAATAAGTGTTCCTCATCTGCAACTGCAAGGAAGAGGATAAAGTCAAATTCGCCGCCAGCACCTTTTCTGAAATTGCCTTAACCTGGTGGAACACTTATGCTCAAACGGTGAGCATTGCCGATGCTTACAAACTACCGTGGGATGAACTGAAGAATATGTTGAGGGGCGAGTACTGCCCAAGAGATGAGCTGAAGCAACTAGAGTTAGAATTTTGGAATCACAAGATGCAGGGTGACGACATCACCGGTTACACCAACCGATTTCACCAGCTGGCACTTCTGTGCCCATCCATGGTTGATCCTGAGTACAAAAGGATCGAAAAATACGTTGATGGACTTCCCGAACGACTTCAAGATTTAGTAACTTCGTCCAAACCGGGAACCATTCAGAGCGCCATTCGTATGGCTCATGAGTTGACGGCCAATTCTGTCCGCCGTGGCTCAACTTCAACCCCATCTGCAAATAACAAACGTAAATGGGAAGTGATTCCCCACTCACCCAACCCGACTTCTGACAAAAAGCCTGCAATTGTCAACGCAAATGACTCAAAGGCTTACAAGGGGAGCAAACCTTTCTGCTCCAAATGTAGTCGTCATCATAACGGCTCTTGTCCCTGTACAAAATGCAAGAAATTCGGGCACCTGGCCCAAGATTGCCGAACCAACCCCACTGGTACTGAAGCTCCTGCACCCAAAACTTGCTATGAGTGCAATGGTACCGGGCACTTCAGGAAGGACTGCCCAAAACTGAAACTCCGAACCAACAATACAAGGAGTAGAGCTTATGTAATCAACGCTAGGGAGGATGACCCAAACCCGAGACTTTGTGATTTGCTTAACCCGGGTACGCTCATTCTTTGATTACCCGAAACCGTTTTTCTCATAAATCTCTCGCTTAATGACTTATGTATAACTGTATTTTATTCTGTGTGTTTTCTTTGATCCTAAGTACACAATAGGATTAGGAAACGACCGACTACTTAAATCCCGACAACACAATTTGCCTTACACTTTAGATACAGTAACCCAAACTCCCTTCCCAATTATCTCACACTGGTTGAGACCGGGAGCTCGTATGCTATTCGTTACTTTAAACAGATAAATTAATATAACTTCACTTACTTGAGGCAAATTCTTAAATAGAACACTTATTTCGTAGGAAATGACAACTTACTCCGTCAACAACCCTACCTTGGATGATGAACTGCTCAGTGAGGAACCAACTATGTTTCCTTACCTTCTCGAACTCGAGTGTGATACAGAACACTCCGCTGAATCAGAAATGGCACCTGCTGTTCCTGCTGCTCCAACTGCTGCAAAAGCATCAGTTGATGAGACCTTGACTACTGAATCAGTCAGCCACCGTAACCAAACTATTGATTCGCTGCGAAAACAACTTACTGAAGCACGGGAAGACATTGATGACCTACGACGAATTGCTTTCCAAAATGACATACGTATGCGTGAGTACGAGCTACGTTTGATAGCTTTAGAAAACCCTACTCCACCACCAACTTCACAAAGTAATCCTACTAAAAAGGATACCGACGCTGATTTTACACCACCTCCAGCAAAAAGGGTGAAAGTTTACAGGGGAAATAGACCTTACTGTGCTCGATGCACTCGACATCATGACAACCCGTGTACCACACCCACCAGTCGATGCAAGTCCGACCCAAAAAGTACGAACCCTCCCAAAGCGAAACTCTGCTTCAACTGTGGGAGTGCTGGCCATCTCAAGGCCCAATGCCCACTACCATCAGGCAACAAAATTTAGGGTACGTTACCACCTGACGATTACTTGATTTCAAACACTGTAGGACCTACCCTACTACCGTAGGCTGCTAGTACGTATTGTAGCTACCTAACGAATATCAAACTACCGATTACCACTTCGAACAAATTTCGGGACGAAATTTAATTAACAAGGGGAGAATGTAACAACCCCAAATTTAGGGTAAATTTAAAATTTTCCTAATTACGTGTTTATTACGTGTATATAATATGAAATAGGATTATATACATTACTTGCTTATATATATGTATATGGATGGAATATATGTATATATATACGCGTATACGATTAGTACAAATATCGTATAAAACAACAACTGTACAAACTTGCGTACACTGATAAAACAACTATTAAATAATGTGACATTATTTAATTACTATGATTATTACTTTATATTATGATTATAATATAACGAAAACGTATGTTTTAACCAAAACGTCACCGAACTCTCCGAAAACTCGACCAACCGACTAAACAAATCAAAGTTATATTTTATAACTTAGAAACTAGTATTTTGGTAAAATACTACCATTAAATTATCGTGTAATATTTCGTATTTTAAAACGTATATTTAATCGTGCATAAAATGATTTTAACGTTTAAACGACCGGGGAAACGAACACCTCACGGAGCGCAAACGCGGGGGAACGAAAAATTGGTGAGACCACACCTTGTGGCCCCACCCAAAAACCGGCCCAAGCATGGGGACATCACCCCCCATGCTTTCTCCTTCCACACTCAAACACAACACCATACTCCATCATCTCCAACTCTCTCTCAAACTCTCTCATCTCTCTCTCTAAAATCGGCACTCTCTCTCTCTAGAAAACACACCCGAAACAAACATAAATCACAAAACGGAAAGGAGCAACGACGATCACTACGACGAGGGCTACAACTCTATCTTTTCGGTTTCTCGATTCGATCACTTTGTAAGTTTTCCGGCGACCCGAAACTTTTCCGATTACTTTTATTTTGCTAGATTAATGTTTCCCTAGCTTTATAATGTCCAAATTATACGTTAAAACTCATTTTTGGAACTCGAAAACTTAAACCGAGAACCACCACTGAAAACAGTCCACTTCCAGAATTTTTATAAAATCGTGTGTTCAAAATCAACGAAAACTTTCTAAATAAGAAATCTTCGTCTCTTCGTCGCCTACGACTTTCATGAAGGGCGTTTTGCCCAGAAATACACCCATCTCCGGCTAATACTAGAACTTTGGACTTAGTTCTGTTTGGAACCAAATCTGACCACACTTCACTTTTATTTTTGTTTAAAATAGTAAACGGACATAAGAAAATACCATAAAATGCAGAAATGAACTTTAGATATATGAGAATATGTGTGATTTTTCGTTAGGCTTGAAATGGACTACAAATGGGTTAAATCGAGGGTTGGAACCGAGCCAAGAATCTGAAACAGGAAACCACTAAACTGAGATCAGTCCACTTCTCGAATTTTTATAAAATCATACGTTTGAAACTAGCGAAAACTTCCTAAACATAAAATCTTCGTCTTTTCGTCGGCTACAACTTTCGTGAAGAAGGTTTAGCCCAGAAACGCCCTCGTTTTGCTATAAAAATCAATTTACAAACATATATATTTTGTGTCAAAACTTTGGAAAAGATTAACTAAAAACCGACACCTCGAGGACCTCTAGAACCGAAAACTCAGTTGATAAAGTGATTATTAGCCATAATATGACTTAGGTAAAAGCCTCGGGTCAAGACTCGAACGTTTGACCTCAAAACCGAGCAAACACCAAAACAGCCCCTTTGTGTCGCATCTGGACACATCTTTATGCGACACTACCATAGTGTCGCATGGTTGTGTCGTACCCGTCGCTTGACTGCGACACAGCTCTTATGTCGCACCTTGTTTCCACGACACTTCTCTTGTGTCGCATATTTTCGCTTGATTGCGACACTACGACTATGTCGTATACAGTGTCGTACCCATGTCTGCGACACAGCCCTTGTGTCGCATAAACTCCAAACCAGAACCAAGTCATACGACACTGCCCTTGTGTCGCATATTGTCTGCGACACTACCCTAGTGTCGCATTATAGTGTCGCATAATGCCCAGAACAGAAAACTAAATATTTTCTAAGTGTTGGAACCACTTTTCAATTACTAAAACGAATACGATACGACTTATACATGAAAACAATATAATTTTGAAAGTATACAACGATACCCGAATACGTACAAGACTATACTAAACTAAACGTGAGATTTCACTCACACACGCGTACGGGATTACACTTGGAAATACTTAGGAGATTACACTCCAACGAACATACACTTGTACATTACACGGGATTGCATCCGATACAACTTACAAGTTCACTCACTAGTTACGTGCTGGATTACACGTTAACTGATACGAACATACATACGAATACTTACGAGGTTTCACTCGTACCCTTGGGGTCTAAGCCCATTGGAACGTACACAAACGATACAGGTTGTAATACAAACAAACGATCATACGAGTATACTTTACAACTGTACCACTACTATGAATACATAATAATAATGGATGGAATTATTATTATACACCGATAACAAACGGACAGTACAACTTTTATACAAACTACGATTTACAAACGAGTACAAACGTACAAACAAACTAACGGACATTAACTAGTTTGGGAACAACTAGCATGGATACTTTACAAGTATTCCATTTACTTACTAAACCTTATGCGTATTAGGACGCTAAGGGTTGCTAGTTCGGGATACTACTTGCTTACTTACTGCATTGTCTGCCAGACTCAGGTGAGTCTTACAGCCCCTACTTTACTGTTTTATACTCAGGGGTGAGATGCATTACTGTTTTACATGAACACACAAAACTTACTTGCTGCCATGATTTACTTACTGTACGAGATTAACGATACGCCAATTGCATGGGTTTACGACTCATCCAATGAAATCCTCCTGAACCATAGTTGTTAGTTATGTGATAAGCGCGAGTTTTAGTATATGGATCCATATGGGACTGACAATCCTCGCCCGGGGTAGCAAGCACTACCACGAACCGTTCCTGTAGAAACGGGCGTTTCTTACTCGTTCCGTATGAATGTTTTGGATTACATTCATGAGGGGGTACCGATATTTACTGTACGTTAAGCATCAACTATGGGGGCTCATGGCGATTGTATCAAACGGTTTGCATGACTTGCGACCACCCACTTATTAAAACTTATGTGAACGATGTGCATGACTTGTGATCGTTACATACTGGCTAGCTGTGATTTACAAATACTACTTGTGTGTTCAAACTGTTTACTTACTTATAAACCTGTGAGATTCACCAACCTTTTTGGTTGACCGTTTTAGTAATGCTTCTCAGGTACACAGCATCAGTAGGGATGCCCAGCAGGATAAGCTTAATTAGCTCGAGTCGCATGCATTACAAGCTTGGAGATTTTACTACATTACTTTTGTACTAGTTGTTATGTATTAGAATCTCTAGGAAATTACTGAACTCGAGCTTGTATTTTGAAACTACTTATGTACTAATGTAATAACTTTTCGAACGTCTCATTTAGAGTCGTTCACTGTATCCTTTGTGCTTGTGATTATTGATTAGTAACACCCAAAACATCGCTTCCGCAACTGTAAAATTTGGGGGTGTTACAGATTGGTATCAGAGCCTAAGGTTATAGTGAACTAGGTTACATTTAGTGGGCCTAGACTATGACCGTTAGGCAGTATTCCTCATTAGGTATAACTGGTTCAGGAATTACAGTATACGAGTTTAATTTAACATAGCTTGATCAACTATGTACAATTAAATGAAGATGATGTGAGTTCTGAAAGGGGTTATGTTGAACCGGAATGCATTAGCTGACTCTGACCTCGAGAGAACCGGGACTTTTACTTGATTGTGCTAGACACACACTAGGCGGTTATGTGTTATATATATATATATACATAGGCCTCTTTCCCCGATACGATACTCTCTCTCGACTACTACGAAATTCACTTTCAAATTTTATCAAACAAACGACAACTCGATTCTCGTCGTTTCGTCCTTATTCGACTTTTTACGAATTCACGACTACCGGCTTACGTCCGAAGACTTCTACACCGTTATAACTGACAACCATAGTTACTTGAACGTTCTTCGATAAAAAGATCGAGACCTTGTTTCCATTTGCTATTCTTACCTAATTCGACGTTTATAACATTCTACAACGTACCCCACCGCACCGATAGACATATAATACTAAAAATCATTTTCAACTCAAGTCTCCGTCAGATTTCAAATTATACAATCGACTTTTACTATCAAAGTTTTATAACAAATGTATTTTTATCAAACATGTTATAAAATTCCTTACAAAATGTTTTATAAAATTTTCAAAATTTCGAAATTGTATAAACTTTAAACAAATTACAATCCTTGACGAAATTTCTTTGAACTTACTAAATCACCACCGTCATAATTCTTATTCAAATCCTCACATGTTCTTTATTATTGTTTCAAGGAACATGCCTCCTCGACGACAAATCATGCTTACTGAAGCCGAAGTCGCGGGCCTAATTGCCCGTAGTGTGGCTCAAGCTCTAGCTACCCGGACTTCAGCACCTGGTAGCGAAGATACCGCTAACAACGGACCCCAACCCAAAACCTGCACCTACAAGGATTTCCATAACTGCAAGCCGCTGAACTTTGCAGGAACTGAAGGAGCGATTGGTCTGATTCGTTGGACCGAGAAAATTGAATAAGTGCTCCTCATCTGCAACTGCAAGGAAGAGGATAAAGTCAAATTCGCCGCCAGCACCTTTTCTGAAATTGCCTTAACCTGGTGGAACACTTATGCTCAAACGGTGAGCATTGCCGATGCTTACAAACTACCGTGGGATGAACTGAAGAATATGTTGAGGGGCGAGTACTGCCCAAGAGATGAGCTGAAGCAACTAGAGTTAGAATTTTGGAATCACAAGATGCAGGGTGACGACATCACCGGTTACACCAACCGATTTCACCAGCTGGCACTTCTGTGCCCATCCATGGTTGATCCTGAGTACAAAAGGATCGAAAAATACGTTGATGGACTTCCCGAACGACTTCAAGATTTAGTAACTTCGTCCAAACCGGGAACCATTCAGAGCGCCATTCGTATGGCTCATGAGTTGACGGCCAATTCTGTCCGCCGTGGCTCAACTTCAACCCCATCTGCAAATAACAAACGTAAATGGGAAGTGATTCCCCACTCACCCAACCCGACTTCTGACAAAAAGCCTGCAATTGTCAACGCAAATGACTCAAAGGCTTACAAGGGGAGCAAACCTTTCTGCTCCAAATGTAGTCGTCATCATAACGGCTCTTGTCCCTGTACAAAATGCAAGAAATTCGGGCACCTGGCCCAAGATTGCCGAACCAACCCCACTGGTACTGAAGCTCCTGCACCCAAAACTTGCTATGAGTGCAATGGTACCGGGCACTTCAGGAAGGACTGCCCAAAACTGAAACTCCGAACCAACAATACAAGGAGTAGAGCTTATGTAATCAACGCTAGGGAGGATGACCCAAACCCGAGACTTTGTGATTTGCTTAACCCGGGTACGCTCATTCTTTGATTACCCGAAACCGTTTTTCTCATAAATCTCTCGCTTAATGACTTATGTATAACTGTATTTTATTCTGTGTGTTTTCTTTGATCCTAAGTACACAATAGGATTAGGAAACGACCGACTACTTAAATCCCGACAACACAATTTGCCTTACACTTTAGATACAGTAACCCAAACTCCCTTCCCAATTATCTCACACTGGTTGAGACCGGGAGCTCGTATGCTATTCGTTACTTTAAACAGATAAATTAATATAACTTCACTTACTTGAGGCAAATTCTTAAATAGAACACTTATTTCGTAGGAAATGACAACTTACTCCGTCAACAACCCTACCTTGGATGATGAACTGCTCAGTGAGGAACCAACTATGTTTCCTTACCTTCTCGAACTCGAGTGTGATACAGAACACTCCGCTGAATCAGAAATGGCACCTGCTGTTCCTGCTGCTCCAACTGCTGCAAAAGCATCAGTTGATGAGACCTTGACTACTGAATCAGTCAGCCACCGTAACCAAACTATTGATTCGCTGCGAAAACAACTTACTGAAGCACGGGAAGACATTGATGACCTACGACGAATTGCTTTCCAAAATGACATACGTATGCGTGAGTACGAGCTACGTTTGATAGCTTTAGAAAACCCTACTCCACCACCAACTTCACAAAGTAATCCTACTAAAAAGGATACCGACGCTGATTTTACACCACCTCCAGCAAAAAGGGTGAAAGTTTACAGGGGAAATAGACCTTACTGTGCTCGATGCACTCGACATCATGACAACCCGTGTACCACACCCACCAGTCGATGCAAGTCCGACCCAAAAAGTACGAACCCTCCCAAAGCGAAACTCTGCTTCAACTGTGGGAGTGCTGGCCATCTCAAGGCCCAATGCCCACTACCATCAGGCAACAAAATTTAGGGTACGTTACCACCTGACGATTACTTGATTTCAAACACTGTAGGACCTACCCTACTACCGTAGGCTGCTAGTACGTATTGTAGCTACCTAACGAATATCAAACTACCGATTACCACTTCGAACAAATTTCGGGACGAAATTTAATTAACAAGGGGAGAATGTAACAACCCCAAATTTAGGGTAAATTTAAAATTTTCCTAATTACGTGTTTATTACGTGTATATAATATGAAATAGGATTATATACATTACTTGCTTATATATATGTATATGGATGGAATATATGTATATATATACGCGTATACGATTAGTACAAATATCGTATAAAACAACAACTGTACAAACTTGCGTACACTGATAAAACAACTATTAAATAATGTGACATTATTTAATTACTATGATTATTACTTTATATTATGATTATAATATAACGAAAACGTATGTTTTAACCAAAACGTCACCGAACTCTCCGAAAACTCGACCAACCGACTAAACAAATCAAAGTTATATTTTATAACTTAGAAACTAGTATTTTGGTAAAATACTACCATTAAATTATCGTGTAATATTTCGTATTTTAAAACGTATATTTAATCGCGCATAAAATGATTTTAACGTTTAAACGACCGGGGAAACGAACACCTCACGGAGCGCAAACGCGGGGGAACGAAAAATTGGTGAGACCACACCTTGTGGCCCCACCCAAAAACCGGCCCAAGCATGGGGACATCACCCCCCATGCTTTCTCCTTCCACACTCAAACACAACACCATACTCCATCATCTCCAACTCTCTCTCAAACTCTCTCATCTCTCTCTCTAAAATCGGCACTCTCTCTCTCTAGAAAACACACCCGAAACAAACATAAATCACAAAACGGAAAGGAGCAACGACGATCACTACGACGAGGGCTACAACTCTATCTTTTCGGTTTCTCGATTCGATCACTTTGTAAGTTTTCCGGCGACCCGAAACTTTTCCGATTACTTTTATTTTGCTAGATTAATGTTTCCCTAGCTTTATAATGTCCAAATTATACGTTAAAACTCGTTTTTGGAACTCGAAAACTTGAACCGAGAACCACCACTGAAAACAGTCCACTTCCAGAATTTTTATAAAATCGTGTGTTCAAAATCAACGAAAACTTTCTAAATAAGAAATCTTCGTCTCTTCGTCGCCTACGACTTTCATGAAGGGCGTTTTGCCCAGAAATACACCCATCTCCGGCTAATACTAGAACTTTGGACTTAGTTCTGTTTGGAACCAAATCTGACCACACTTCACTTTTATTTTTGTTTAAAATAGTAAACGGACATAAGAAAATACCATAAAATGCAGAAATGAACTTTAGATATATGAGAATATGTGTGATTTTTCGTTAGGCTTGAAATGGACTACAAATGGGTTAAATCGAGGGTTGGAACCGAGCCAAGAATCTGAAACAGGAAACCACTAAACTGAGATCAGTCCACTTCTCGAATTTTTATAAAATCATACGTTTGAAACTAGCGAAAACTTCCTAAACATAAAATCTTCGTCTTTTCGTCGGCTACAACTTTCGTGAAGAAGGTTTAGCCCAGAAACGCCCTCGTTTTGCTATAAAAATCAATTTACAAACATATATATTTTGTGTCAAAACTTTGGAAAAGATTAACTAAAAACCGACACCTCGAGGACCTCTAGAACCGAAAACTCAGTTGATAAAGTGATTATTAGCCATAATATGACTTAGGTAAAAGCCTCGGGTCAAGACTCGAACGTTTGACCTCAAAACCGAGCAAACACCAAAACAGCCCCTTTGTGTCGCATCTGGACACATCTTTATGCGACACTACCATAGTGTCGCATGGTTGTGTCGTACCCGTCGCTTGACTGCGACACAGCTCTTATGTCGCACCTTGTTTCCACGACACTTCTCTTGTGTCGCATATTTTCGCTTGATTGCGACACTACGACTATGTCGTATACAGTGTCGTACCCATGTCTGCGACACAGCCCTTGTGTCGCATAAACTCCAAACCAGAACCAAGTCATACGACACTGCCCTTGTGTCGCATATTGTCTGCGACACTACCCTAGTGTCGCATTATAGTGTCGCATAATGCCCAGAACAGAAAACTAAATATTTTCTAAGTGTTGGAACCACTTTTCAATTACTAAAACGAATACGATACGACTTATACATGAAAACAATATAATTTTGAAAGTATACAACGATACCCGAATACGTACAAGACTATACTAAACTAAACGTGAGATTTCACTCACACACGCGTACGGGATTACACTTGGAAATACTTAGGAGATTACACTCCAACGAACATACACTTGTACATTACACGGGATTGCATCCGATACAACTTACAAGTTCACTCACTAGTTACGTGCTGGATTACACGTTAACTGATACGAACATACATACGAATACTTACGAGGTTTCACTCGTACCCTTGGGGTCTAAGCCCATTGGAACGTACACAAACGATACAGGTTGTAATACAAACAAACGATCATACGAGTATACTTTACAACTGTACCACTACTATGAATACATAATAATAATGGATGGAATTATTATTATACACCGATAACAAACGGACAGTACAACTTTTATACAAACTACGATTTACAAACGAGTACAAACGTACAAACAAACTAACGGACATTAACTAGTTTGGGAACAACTAGCATGGATACTTTACAAGTATTCCATTTACTTACTAAACCTTATGCGTATTAGGACGCTAAGGGTTGCTAGTTCGGGATACTACTTGCTTACTTACTGCATTGTCTGCCAGACTCAGGTGAGTCTTACAGCCCCTACTTTACTGTTTTATACTCAGGGGTGAGATGCATTACTGTTTTACATGAACACACAAAACTTACTTGCTGCCATGATTTACTTACTGTACGAGATTAACGATACGCCAATTGCATGGGTTTACGACTCATCCAATGAAATCCTCCTGAACCATAGTTGTTAGTTATGTGATAAGCGCGAGTTTTAGTATATGGATCCATATGGGACTGACAATCCTCGCCCGGGGTAGCAAGCATTACCACGAACCGTTCCTGTAGAAACGGGCGTTTCTTACTCGTTCCGTATGAATGTTTTGGATTACATTCATGAGGGGGTACCGATATTTACTGTACGTTAAGCATCAACTATGGGGGCTCATGGCGATTGTATCAAACGGTTTGCATGACTTGCGACCACCCACTTATTAAAACTTATGTGAACGATGTGCATGACTTGTGATCGTTACATACTGGCTAGCTGTGATTTACAAATACTACTTGTGTGTTCAAACTGTTTACTTACTTATAAACCTGTGAGATTCACCAACCTTTTTGGTTGACCGTTTTAGTAATGCTTCTCAGGTACACAGCATCAGTAGGGATGCCCAGCAGGATAAGCTTAATTAGCTCGAGTCGCATGCATTACAAGCTTGGAGATTTTACTACATTACTTTTGTACTAGTTGTTATGTATTAGAATCTCTAGGAAATTACTGAACTCGAGCTTGTATTTTGAAACTACTTATGTACTAATGTAATAACTTTTTGAACGTCTCATTTAGAGTCGTTCACTGTATCCTTTGTGCTTGTGATTATTGATTAGTAACACCCAAAACATCGCTTCCGCAACTGTAAAATTTGGGGGTGTTACATTATCAGTGTCAGCCTTCTTTGATGATGGTTGGTTTAGTTTGGGGTTTCCAGACCACTTTCTTTTGTTATCCCAGAGTGGTTTCCAGTGTTCTTAGCAACAGAGGCTCCTTGGCGAACCATTTGTGCCATCAAATTGTGTGCCATACGCACGGTACCATGAAATGTGGGGGAGTTGGATGAACTAACCATCCCCTGAATTTGTGGAGGAAGTCCCCAGAGGTAGCGTTCAATACGCTTGGATTCCTGATCAACCATAGATGGGCACAGGTGTGCCAACTGATTAAAGCGAGAGGTATAGACGGCGATGTCATTTCCTTGTGTAGTGAGCTGCCAGAATTCAGCCTCGAGCTGTTGAATCTCATCCCTAGGACAGTACTCTTCCTTGAGCATTTTCTTCAGCTCATCCCAAGGAGTTTGAAAAGCAGTGTCTACGCCCACAGATTGAGCATAAGTGTTCCACCATGTCAGAGCATCATCCATAAATGTGTAGGTGGAGAAATTGACTTTGCTGTCCTCAGAGCAATTACAGATGCGAAAGACTGACTCAGTCTTTTCCAGCTAGCATAATAAACCAATAGCACCTTCAGTGCCTTTGAAGTTCAGAGGCTTACAGCTAAGGAAGTCCTTGTATGTGCAAGGTTTCACCATAGGGGTATTTGTTGGTGTTTCCTCACTTTCAGATCACTGTCGTCCAGCAATTAGTGCATCAGCAACCAATTGATCAACTTCAGCTTGAGTGTACATTTGTCATCACGGCGGCATGATTCTAGAAGTTCTTTTAACAATAGGTTTCACTTGTGATTCTGAAAAATAAAAATGATGGAAGGAATACGAAATGATATATCCCTCGCGAGCACATGTCTGTATGGCGGAATGTATTGTAAGTTGTTATGCGCGTATAAATATATAAGCGGTGGTAGATGAGAATATATTCATGTTCTTTATTTGGAGTGACGTTGAAGTAGATATACTTGTCGTCTTCGGTGGTGTGAGTGTTAACGAGTGTATTATCGTGTGAGGCCTATTCATATATTTTCAATATATAATAGCCTAAAGAATAGTACGTAGGTGAGACCTATGTATGTATATACATCTATATCACACAATAGCCTAGAGTGTGTCTAGCACCAAGCAAGTATAAGTTTCTGGTTTCTCTCGTGGTCAGAGTTAACTATTGTATTCCTGTTCAACATAACCCATTTCAGATTTCACATCATCTTCATTTAATTGTACATAGTTGATTAGGCTATGTTAAATTAAATGCGTATGATGTAATCCCTGAACTAGTTATACCTAATAAGGAATATAGCCTAATGGTCATAGTCTAGGTCCACTAAATGCAACCTAGTTCACTATAACCTTAGGCTCTGATACCAATCTGTCACACCCCCAAATTCGGGTTGCGGAAGCAAATCGGGTCGGGGAGAGACTAATCAATAAACAAAGCACATAAGATATAATGAATGACTTTATTTGCGTCGTTTACAATACATTGATATTATAAAAGTTTTACACAGTTATAATAGTTTACAAAAGCTCGAGATTTAATGCAAGAGATTCTATGGCATCAATAATTTTACAAAATATAGTAATGCATGACAATCTCCTGATGTTTGCATGAGACTCGAGCTAATGGGCATCCTGAGTGAGCAGACCTACTGCTGCTGCGAACCTGAGAATACACGCTAAATGGTCAGCTAAAAGCTGGTGAGCTCACAGGTTTAATGATAAAGTATAATGTATGAACCGCAAGATTTAGGTATGATGATTTGCAATTAAGCAAATAAATAAATGATAAATGATGTATATAACTGCCATGAGCACATAGTCTGAGCTTAACTGAGGTGTCAGGATCACAATTAAGTGCCTGAGTGAGGGTGCCTCTATGCGTGTGCATAATCAACACACGTATGAACAAATGATAATGCGTCCATTTGACCAGTCAGTGCTTGCTGACCCGGACGGGGATTGTCAATCCCATATGGTACCATACACTAACATTCACGCTACAAAGTATTACCAAATTATGCTTGGAGGACTTAAATGATTAGATGATAAACTCATGCAGAATATAGCGATATTTGATACTTGTGTTCACATGTAAAACAAAACAAGCATGTATTCTCACCCCTAGAGTAAAAACAGTAAAATATGGGCTATGAGACTCACCTGAGTCTGATGAGATGCTATCAAGCACTAGTGATGGTGTACAAGGGAAATAATGTCGTTTCCAACGACTGAAACCTGCTAGGCGTCCTAAACGCACAAGGTTTTAATGATTAGATATGGAAACCTGCTGGGCGTATCAAACGCGCAAGGTTATAAATATGTAGATGTCTCAACAGACCATCTATGCTAGTCGTCCATATAACTAGTTATGTCCAAATGTTTGATTGTTGATTGTAGTTTTGAAAACATGTACGGCCCGTTGGTGACGGCTTGTAATAATAATTCCCAAGGTATTATTATTATGTTTGACTAGTTGTATACTCCTAAGGTATATGTATTTCATATACAAGTTGTATCGTATAAGATTTAGTTGTTACACGAGTCCAATAATTGGTGGTTAAGTGTTTTCATGTATTATGTGATGAGCTACACTAGTTAAGACTGCTAGTTTAAGTTGTGACACTCGTTATGACTGCTAGTTATAAGTGGCAACACTTGTTATGACTGCTAGTTATAAGTTATGGCTGCTAGTTATAAGTGGCGACACTCGTTATGACTGCTAGTTATAAGTTATGGCTGTTAGTTATAAGTGGTGACACTCGTTATTGCTGCCCTTGGTAACTCGTTATTGCTGCCCTTGTAACTCATTATTGCTGCCCTTGTAACTCGTTATTGCTGCCCTTGTAACTCGTTATTGCTGCCCTTGGAAACTCGTTATTGCTGCCTTTGTAAGTCGTTTTAACTTATCGATTTCGATCACTTTTATTCCGCAATAACTCATGAAAAAAATCACATATGTTCATCTATATCTCTAGTATCTTACATAATTTTCCCAAGAATTATAGTGTCCATTTAGTTAGCTAAATAAAAATCGAGAGGCGTCGGGTCTGAAATCCGGCCAAAACAGTGATAGTCACACAAATCAGGTTTTCTAGGAGAATTGGTGTATTTCTAAGCTTCGAGCAAAACACAAAACTTGTAGATAACGAAAATACAAAGATTTTGGCATTGGTTTCATGCATTTATCTTATGTGTACGATTTTATATGATTATTTCCGTGAGACTGATTTTCTTGGACAGAATCTGCCATTTTACATATAGGTTTCGAAAACGAGTTTTAAACTTTGATTCGGGCATTTCTAGGTTAGATGAACATACTAACATGTAAATAAACTTAATCCAAGTATTTTACAAAGGTGATGAAATCTTACAATGTCGTATGGAGAAACGAGAAAGATGGAAATGAAGCTCGCGTTCTCGTGATCGTTTTATCTTGAAGCAACCAAGTGCGATTGTGAGTTTCGAGTGGCGTTTTGTGGTGGTTTTGGGGCTGGTTTTAGAGAGGGAGAGAATAGAGATGTAGAGAGAGAGAAATGTGGGTGAGAGTGATGGATGGATGATGGTTTGCTAGTAGTCAACAAGGAAGAAACAAGATCCACATTTTGTGGATCTTGTTTGGGGCTGGTCATAACCGGTCCATGGGGCCCACACATGAGGGTGTGTGTCTCAATTTTTGGTTCCTCAAATTTGCGCTCCGTGCGGTGTTCATTTCCCCGGTCGTTTGAACGTTTATTAGTCGCGTATTGTTATATTAATACGTTTTCGTTTTTGATTTAAATCTCGATATTTTTAATGGAAGTATTTTATCAAAATACTTTGTTTCGAGTTATATAAATATAACTTGAGGTTATTTGAATTGTCGGGCGCCTCTCGCGTGTTTAATTTGTGTTGGCTACGTTTTAAATAAAACGTACATTGTTTCATATATTATTAATACATAATAATATAAGGTAAATAACTACTATTTAATTGTCAAATAGATTTATGTTATTTATTAGAAGTTGCACCAACGTCCGTATTGATAATATATCGAAATCCATCCGATAGTAAATTGCACGAATTCAATAAATCGCGTACGTGTGTGTGTGTGTGTATATATATATATATATATATATATATATATATATATATATATATATTAATACACATAATCAGCCTTAAACATAACTAATTACATGTATTGGCATAATGATTAGGAACTAATTATTATTACTAATTTGTCGGGTGTCACAATATTTGATATCCAAATACAAATTAATGGCAGATTTTTCCACTCAAAAAGTATGAAATATCAATTTAAAATTCATTTTCTCTAACTGTTATTTTTGACATTTCAAATACATATTAGGTACAAATTTGCCACTCAAAAAGTGTGAATATCAAATCTACAACTTATTTTATTTAAGGGTCATATTTTACATTCAAATACAAATTAGGGGCAAATTTGCAACTAAAAAAGTATGAAATATCAATTTGCAATTCATTTTCTCTAAGTGTCATTTTTGACATTCCAAATACAAATAAGAGGCAAATTTGCCAATCAAAAAGTATGGAATATCAATTTTGCAATTCATTTTCTCTAAGTGTTATTTTTGACATTCCAAATACAAATTAGGTGCAAATTTGCCACTCAAAAAGTGTGAATATCATATTTACAATTTATTTTCTTTAAGGGTCATATTTGATATCCAAATACAAATTAGAGGTAAATTTACCACTCAAAAAGTAGGAAATATCAATTTGAATTCATTTTTATAAGTGTTATTTATGACATTCCTAATACAAATTATGGGAAAATTAGCCACTCAATAAGTGTGAATATCATATTTACAATTTATTTTCTTTAAGTATCATATTTGATATCCAAATACAAATTAGGAGCAAATTTGCCACTCAAAAAGTAGGAAATATCAATTTGCAATTCATTTTCTCTAAGTGTTATTTATGACATTCCCAATACAAATTAGGGGAAAATTTGCCACTCAACAAGTAGGAAATATCAATTTGCAATTCATTTTCTCTAAGTGTCATTTTTGACATTCCAAATACAAATAAGGGGCAAATTAGCCACTCAAAAAGTGTGAATATCATATTTATAATTTATTTTCTTTTAGGGTCATATTTGATCTCCAAATACAAATTAGGGGCAAACTTCCCACTCAAAAAGTATGAAATATCAATTTGCAATTCATTTTCTCTAAGTGTTATTTATGACATTCCAAATACAAATTAGGGGCAAATTTGCCGCTCAAAAAGTATGAAATATCAATTTGCAATTCATTTTCTTTAAGTGTCATTTTTGACATTCCAAATACACATTAGGTGCAAATTTGCCACTCAAAAAGTGTGAATATCATATTTACAATTTATTTTCTTTAAGGGTCATATTTGATATCCAAATACAAATTAGGGGCAAATTTGTCATTCAAAAAGTTTGAAATATCAATTTGCAATTCATTTTCTCTAATTGTTATTTTTGACATTCCAAATACAAATTAGGTGCAAATTTGCCACTCAAAAAGTGTGAATATCATATTTGCAATTTATTTTCTTTAAGGGTCATATTTGAGATCAAAATATAAATTTGGGGCAAATTTGCCACCCAAAAGAAGGAAATATAAATTTGCAATTCATTTTCTATAAGTGTCATTTTTTACTTTCCAAATACAAATTAGTTGCAAATTTACCAATCAAAAAGTGTGAATATCATATTTGCAATTTATTTTATTTAAGGGTCATATCTGACATTCAAATACAAATTAGGGGCAAATTTGCCACTCAAAAAGTGTGAATATCATATTTGCGTATTAATTTCTTTAAAGGTCATATTTGAGATCTAAATACAAATTTGGGGCAAATTTGCCACTCATAAAGTATGAAATATCAATTTGCAATTCATTTTCTCTAAGTTTTATTTTTGACAATCCAAATACAAATTCGGTGCAAATTTGCCACTCAAAAAGTATGAAATATCAATTTTGCAATTCATTTTCTTTAAGTGTCATTTTTGACATTTCAAATACACATTAGGTGTAAATTTGACATTCAAAAAGTGTGAATGTCATATTTATAATTTATTTTTTTAAAGGGTCATATTTGATATCCAAATACAAATTAGGGGCAAATTTGCCACTCAAAAAGTATAAAATATCAATTTGCAATTCATTTTCTCTAAGTGTTATTTATGACATTCCAAATACAAATTAGGGGCAAATTTGTCACTCAAAAAGTATGAAATATCAATTTGCAATTCATTTTCTCTATGTTTTATTTATGATATTCCAAATACATATTAGGGGCAAATTTGCCACTCAATAAGTGTAAATAAAATATTTGCAATTTATTTTCTTTAAGTGTCATATTTTATATCCAAATACAAATTATGGGCAAATTTGCCAATCAAAAAGTATGAAATTTCAACTTGCAATTCATTTTCTCTAAGTGTTATTTTTGAAATTCCAAATACAAATTAGGGGCAAATGTACCACTCAAAAAGTATGAAATTTCAACTTGCAATTCATTTTCTTTAAGGGTGATTTTTGACATTCCAAATATAAATTAGGGGCAAATTTGCCACTCAAAAAGTATGAATTATCAATTTGCAATTCATTTTCTCTAAGTGTCATTTTTGACATTTCAAATACAAATAAGGGACAAATTTGCCACTCAAAAAGTATGAAATATCAATTTGCAATTCATTTTCTCTAAGTGTTATTTTTGATATTCAAAATATAAATTAGGGGCAAATTTGCCACTCAAAAAGTGTTAATATCATATTCACAATTTATTTTCTTTAAGGGGTCATATTTGATATTCAAATTATTGGCAAATTTGCCACTCAAAAAGTATGAAATATCAATTTGAATTCATTTTTTATAAGTGTTATTTATGACATTTCAAATACAAATTATGGGCAAATTAGCCACTCAATAAGTGTGAATATCATATCTACAATTTATTTTCTTTAAGTGTGTTATTTGATATCAAAATACAAATTAGGGGCAAATTTGCCACTCAAAAATTATGAAATATCAATTTGCAATTCATTTTCTCTAAGTGTCATTTTTGACATTTCAAATACAAATAAGGAGCAAATTTGCCACTCAAAAATTATGAAATATCAATTTTCAATTCATTTTCTCTAACTGTTATTTTTGACATTCCATATACAAATTAGGTGCAAATTGATTTTTGACATTCCATATACAATTTTCAATATAAAATCTACAATTTATTTTATTTAAAGGTCATATATGATATCCAAATACAAATTAATAGGGGTTTTCATAATTATCCGAAACCGAAAAACCGAACCGAATATTGTTGAACCGTAGCGAATTTTAGGTTAACATAACCGAATTTTTTTTATTTTTCAGTTTCGGTTAACCGAACCGGTATTTTTTCGGTTCTTCGGTTTTGGTTTTGGTTCACGATATTGTCCCAACCGGTTAACCCAAAAACCAAAAATGTTAAATTGCTATTTTAGATATGTGTTTATATATAGGATATATGATAATATTACTAAATATCTTCTAATTTAGAATGCGGTTATTATATTTATGTATTTATGTTAGTACGAATGTTCACATTTTTTTATTTTTAGTAGTTAAATATTTAGTTTCGTGAGTAACTTGGTTCGGCGTTTATACATTAATGTTTTGTACCTAATTAAAAAGCTTTGTGTTTATTATTTGAATGATCATTGTGTAGAATCTATAACAAATATTCATCAATGAGTGTGTATTTGTGTTTTGATATTTATATTTTAATTGATTGGTAAATAAAACCGGTTAATTAGGTTAACCGTATAACCGAACCGGAAAAGGCGGTTAACCGATTACTGGTTAACCGAAGTTTTCGGTTTCGGTTTAGATTCAAGAAGATGATAAACCGGGGATTCGGTTAACCGGTCTTCGGTTAACCGATCATCCGGTTAATTATCGTCACTCCTATCGGTCGGTCGGATTTGACTCCGGTCGTTATTCCAACAGCAACAGAAGCGGCGGACAGTGAGTTTTAAATTTATAAGAGCTGGGGCTCAAACTATAAGTACTACCTACCTTGGGAGCAAGCAGTAAGTATAACTCGAGGTCGTTCTTAAATCGGAGCGAATTGAAATGAAGCGATTCACCAAAGATTATGGTCGCAATTAGGATGGTGGTAGGTAGATAGATTTTGGATTGATTTGGTTTTCTAATTTATCCTAAGTGCAGTAAAATAAATGCAGGAAATAAAAGATAGGGGATTAGCAGACAGGTAGAGATGTGATTGCTGAAACTTGGATAATTAGGGTTTCGGGATGACATTCATTATAAAATTGATTGGAGATTTACCACATAAAGAGTAAACATACTTTCGGTGTATAAACTAGGACCCTACGTTCAGGTGAAACCCTAGAAACATATGTCACTGGAATCCTAGGTTATCATGATTCTGATCAGATCGGGCTGTTTTCAAACCCCCCCTGAGCCTTTGCTTAACTAAGACAAAGTCACCCTAAATTTTCTAGGGATCAGGCATAAGGCAACAGACCGCAATTGTATTTACTGACCTTTCTTAACACCTAATCGTCTATTTACTTTTATTATAGCAAATACTGATTGTATCCTGTGTATGTTAAACTATTGGTGTGATTAGGGTTTTGCATGTCTAGGTGTATGATTGACACTACCCTGTATTGTTTCTATTGAAGCACATTCTTTAACCATCGTAAATATAGACCCTCCTTTACAGTCAGGCGTTCATCCCTAGGAATAATCATGGTGTACACGGCAATTAGGCATTTCCACAGTGTTCCAAACCTTAGATGTACTAACGGTGTATTGGGCATTTAAGCATTTCCATAGTGTTCCAGATCTTAGGTGTACTAACGGTGTACAATGCAACAAGCATTTCCACAGCTTTGATTCCTAGACAACAGTTCTAGAAGGGTCACTTCTAGGTAATTCACGATGAAACAATCCATGGCATTTCCTTAGCTTCCACGTATTTGTACTTCACACGAGGTGTTTCCAACGCTATACGAAGTACCGTGCCTTTTAAAGGAAAGTTCATAGTTTCATACTGTAACTGGAGATAACTGTATATTCATAGTATTAGGGTTGATCAGATCCTATCCTAGGGCAACAGTCACGTGAAAGTCTGGAAAGGGTGATGAGAGACTAGATCTATATTTAGGATAAGCTTAACCAGATACACAGCATAACAATTTCCAATCGTATAAATGAAATATTAATTTAACATCATCCCTACTCCTAATATCTACATTTCAGCAATCACAATATTAAACTACTCTATAAACATGGCAATATGCAGAAAACAAACTGAAATAACATAAAGCACAAGCATTATAATAGTAAGTAAAGTTTAGATATCACCGGGAATACAGCAGCGTAATACTGAGGATTACAAATAGTCTGAACTTAAAAAACTCGTTACAACAAGATTACCAAGCTAAACCTTCCTCTAGACTCGAACCGTAAGCTCAACCCTAACCTTTCTCCTCTAACTCCTAAGAGTAGTGCTAGAGAGAGAAAGTTAGAGAGAGAAAGTGAAAGAAAAAGAGAGAAATGAAAGTGAGAGAAATGTGAGAATGTGTAAATGTGTTGAGGTGTGTGGAATGAGGAGGGGTGACCCTCTATTTATAGGCAAAGCTTCAAATCTTCCGTACAACTCGCGAAACAGCACGTACAAGCAAACAAAGCAGCATACGGGGGCAGGGGGGCCGTATACGGCCTTGGTAGGGCCAAATACGGTGTTAGTAGGGCCGTATACGGTTGCCAGGGCCGTATACGGTGTCCGTCTGATTTCGTTCGTTGCTTAAAACGCGCGTATCTCCTTCGTTATGCGTCCGTTTGACCTGATTCTTTCGCTTGTGTTTTCGTAATTACGTTACGCTTCTAATGATGCCAACTTCACTGAAATTGGATGTGTATAGCTTAAGCATAGCCGAAATGACTTTATAGGGTTTGATACTGCTCAGTCTTCTCCGTTCTTTATCCGATTTGCATGATTCTTGATTTTCTAGTCTCGATTTTACCTGTTTTAGCATATGATGAAGTTAGAATGTGATTTATATAAGGTAAATGAGGCCGGAGGATTTTGTGCACGTTTATTCGGCCTAATTTGCTTGTTATTTGGACGTTTTAGGTGATTTTTACAGCAACGCCTATATTTAGACCACTTTAGTGATTTTTAGTAAATAATGATCATTTTGGAATGTTTTCACTAAAGATAGTCCAAAAAGTGTGGAATATTGCCCTTAAAAACATGACTATTTGAGTCACATCAAGTTATCCCACACTTAGACGTTGCTTGTCCTCAAGCAACACTCAGTTAGAAAAACAATTATTTTTGGTTTTTAAGAGTGAATAAAAATAATTTCAAAATGATACCACTTCTAATATGACTAAGACTGTTTAAGAATAAGGGAAAGGATAAGATGATTCTTTCAGAAGCAAGAAGCAATTATCATCAAGCATACTACCAATCCTCGTGATCTTGGAGTACACATGACTAGGCGATCTCACTAAAGGTGGTCACTCAATTCACTCAAAGTGTATCGGGTTTTCTAACAATCTAGAACAAATGAAATCGCTCAAATAAGCCAGTCATGCAGCACTCATCGTCATAAGCTTGGTCGAGAATCGGATCTCCACCACTTAGGTGAGGACGGTGCTAACTATCCCAAGACATTTAACGGGTGGTAGTGTTTGGTGAGGTTTAAGGGTATGGATAGTGGTATATGTTTGGTTGCAAGGGTTTGACTTATCTTAAAACTCAAAGATAGTGAAAAACTTTATTTCAGAACGGAACGTTGGATTTTGTAGCTGCTCGTCTTCTATCGAATTTTCCTTGAGAAGGTGATACTTGAAGCACTCAGCTTTATTTGATGGAACTATTTCTTTCTCTTTTCTTTGATTTTCTACTTTTTATTTTTCTTTTCTTCTTCAGAACTTATTTGCCAGAGAACTTCTAAGGATATTTTATGTTGATTCTTTCAGAAATCCTTTTCGGAACTATGATCTTTGATCTTGAACTTCAGTTTCTTTTATCGTGCCAATTTTTCACACATTTGACTTTTTATAGTACACAGAAGAGGAAGACTTTGGAGCATAATTGAATAGGATGTTCCAAAAGATGTTTTTCACGACCTTAGAAATTCCAAGATAAGGTTTTGGGAATTTCGGGTGAGTAGGGGTTTAGTGTGGGTTTTTTTTTTTTTTTACGAAATGAAAGGTTTAGGCTCAACAGGGTTTACTAGGTGGATCATCGATACTGAAAATAAGTATCGGAAGGGTTTTGGGCTTGAAGAGATATGTAAGAATTGGGTTTAAATCCTAAGGAATGTCAAGATCATCTAATTGCACCTATACCGCGTACGGTACACACCAATGTGGTCTCGAAAAGTATGTCTGGAGCAAGTTCTAATTCAGAGATGCAAGCATCGGCACACACAAGAAATGAAAGTGAAGCATTAAGGATGAATGCTTTTAGGCTCAAGATACCTCACTACAAAATAGGGTTGTATGTGCCTAGCCATGCTCCTTTTAGATTATTGTTTCTTGCTCGAGAAATTTCTACCTTATTTTCCCTATATTCCAAAATACCTTACTCATATTTTGAGAATGATTCTTTTCGAAAGTATTTAACTCAAAAACTTAGAGTTAATTTCACAATCTAACTTATGATTTTAACTTTTTTGAAAGAATTTTTGAAAAAATTTATTTAAAAAAGTTCGTTTTTGAGAAACATTTTCTGAGTAATGCTATTTTGGACACAAAAATCGACTAAAATTATCCAAGGTATTCTATTACCTAGCTATCCCACACTTAGAGGAACATTGTCCCTAATGTTCTCTTGAGTTGAGATTTTTACCGGAGGTAAAATCCCACACTTAGAGTTTGAACATGTAAGAAAATGTTTCTTAAGTGTTAAATTTGGGTTTGAATCCCACACTTAGTGATAGGCTCAGGATAGGGTATAGATTATAGCAAGCTAATAAGACATAATATATGTGATCATGAAATGGATAGAGGGTTAAGAAACTCCCCAGATAACGTTTGAACGTTTTGAAGCCTATGAAATTTTTGCAGGAAAGAGAGAGTAGAAGCGAGCTTTCTTCTGCATTCTTCTTGAAGATCAGTAAGCTTCAATTGGGTCATCCGGTGTCATGTATCCAATGTTATCAGAAATCAACTCCAACTCTTTAAGTAGGGATTCTTATGGTGTAGAATCCCATACTTTAGGTTTTGAAGAAGCTGTAGTGATTTCAATAAGTATTTGTTGTGTGGGAAGTGATCCCACACTTAGTTCTTTGAAGTGCTTGGATACAAGGAAGTTTTTAGAAGAACGAGATCCCTCCATGAGATGTTGAATGTTCCGCAGTCTGCAAATATTGAAGGCTAGTTCGGGTTGCCTTTTGACTTCACGGATTTTCTTCTTGAAAGTGCGCCATCTCGCCTATTTTTCACGTTCATTCATCACAACATTTCTACTTATTTAACAGAAAGAAAATAAAACATAATAAGTAATAGCATAATGTAAACAATGATAGAGTGATCAACCAACTAGTGGCTGATATGGTCTAAAAGTAAGGTTCAATAGTAGCCAAACAAACACAAGATACTAATAATAATGTCTGAAACCAAAGTCAACTGATGCAAATGGGGCAGAACTATGAGGCTGGGGATCCCTGATCAGGTATGTCATCATGCTGAGTAGGGGCTGGTGCTGTGGATGGTCCTACGACTGACTGCTGGCCACTCAACACTCTTTGTCCTTCTTCAGCAGTGATAAGCTTGAGCTGAATCAAAATATCTCTGAGTGTGGCTGCCGGCAGCTTCATCGGATCTGTAATACCCCACTGTAGTAGAATGTCTGATGTGATCTTGGCATCCTCAAGTAGTTTCATATAGGCCTGACGAAGCATGGTCTCGGTGGGCACATCTGAAGAAGAGATCGGTCCAAGGTTCAGTAACATCCTGGAAGTGTCAAAAGATAGAGCATCCGTGCCCAAATAAACCGTGTCAGCACGGTAAGATCCACTGGTGACAGGCTGGGTAGGATGAGAAATCACAGGTGTAGAAATCACTGGCTGAACTATCGGTATCTCGGTCTCAACTGACTGGACCTGCTCTGGTACTGGTGTGGTCCGGATAACGGGTGATGGTGTATGGGTGGTATGTGATGGGATGGATGTATGTGGTGGAGCTATGGCTAGTGGTGGTGGACCGCATCGGTACATGTAAGGCTCAGGGTCAGGAATACCAAGTTTCCTGGAAATCAACAGCTGATGGGAACGGCTAACCTGAAGAGCATGCAAAAGATAATATTGTGTCAGCGAGGTCACTGGATCTGTGTAGTGAACAGTAGCCTGAGCTGGTGGCTCGGCTGTCTCAGCTCCTCCATGCGAGACACTAGCATGAGTAGTAGGTGCTCGGGCTCTATCAGATGGGCCATCTTCAGTATCTGCAACAGGTGAGGATCCTCTAACACGCTTCCCAGGGAGACGACATCCTGGAATGATCTGTTTGGTGTTCTTCCATAGGCACTGTCTCTGCTCATCTACCTCAACAAGATGGATCAACTTGCAGTATTCCAAGTTAAATGGCAAAGAACGAGAACAAACAGTAAACTCCTGAGTGTGGGCCTCAGTCAACAATCCCATACTATACAGCAATCTAGTGATAATCGACCCCATGAACATGTGCTTATCCAAGTCTGTCTCATCCCAAAGTCTCTCAGCGATCAAGAAAGCAACATTCAGATTCTTTCCTCCTATGATTGCTTCCATGAACTTCAACTCTTTGGCACTCACAGCTCCACCTTCCTTCTTTCCAAATATAGAACATGCTAGCAACTTGTGAAGGATGTGATGAACCGGCTTGATGAAAGTGGATGACTTAACACAGCTTCTAAAGTTTGATCCTGCTAAATCCATCCAAATATCCTTATGGTTCCTGTTTGGTAGGCTGGAGATGTCTTGAACACTGTTCCTGAACCATGCAGAGTTGACCTGAGACTCTGTATATAAACCAAGATACACTCCCAAGTCGGCAACTAAGATATGATGAATCTTTTCTTGAAACCTAAATGAAATCTTTCTTTTGTCGGATACGCTCATTTTTGGATTCAGCTGGTAAGTCATCATGAACTCTATCACTACTTCTCGGTATGCATACTCATCTATATCGAAGAGACGGAGAAGGGCATTGTTCACTTGACCATCGGTCTCATACATCAACAAACTCTTCAACTCATCCCTGATTCCTAGCTTAATCATATCTTTCCATACCACATACCGATTACTGCCTATTGGTCGCTGCAACCACTGGCGAATGAGTGACCTATTCTTTGAAGATTTGGCCAAGTAGCTGAGTGAAGGTGGGCAATTATCCATCTGTGACAAAAGACAAGAAAAGATTAAACCATAATAGTGGTATATTAATGGATATGCTAAAGTGTTTCCAGATTTTCAGAAAAAATTGGAAATGTAGGCTTTAGAAATGGGCATATCCAGAAATTTTAAAATTGCTAAACCTAACCGCAACCAATCACAAATCCAAAAACTTATATCAACTTATGTCTAACTAAGGGGAAGTGGCACAAAGCTTCAAGTTCCTAGCATAATCAAAGCAAGTCAACAAGGTACCTAACTTAATTATCCCAAGCACTAAAAACTTAAACACTACATGTTCATGGTTAATCAATCTAAATGAGCTTAATACTTTGGATAAATCCAAGGTCATATAATTACCTCAAGTAAATCAATTAACCATAAAAGGGCATATTACCAATTAAATATGCAATCCAACTTTCCGCAATTTCCAAAAGACATAAAGCTTTATTTACATGATTTCAAGCAAAGAATGGAAGTAAACTTATTTGACCAAATGGTAGTTTTTAGAAAATGGCGTTTTTGTTGGTTTCATTTCAAAGTCATACACTTTATTAATTAAAGTGATAAACTTTAAGAATGATTAAATGAACCGAAGCTTGTTTTGATAATCTTGTAAGCTTTTTAAGTTTAGAAAAGTCATAAACATGGTTTAAGTATAAAAGTTTTAAGTGAAAATGATGTTTATGATGATTTTATCAAAAATGGGCTTACTTTAATTACCAAAAACTAGATTAACCATTTTCTAATTGCAAACGATTAATCAAAGCATGTTAACCTATCATATTTAAGCATAATTCAATCAACAAAAGTCAACATAAGCAATTAATCATCCAAAAAGTCAAACTAGCCATAGTTCATCCAAAAAGTCAACACTTTAATCTCCAATCTTGCAATTAAGCCAACAAATCACTAGATTAAGTTTGTAATCATGTTAAGCATCAAGATAAGCATGAAATAACACTAAAGATTGCAACTTTTAACCATGAAATCTATGAAAATGAGTTACAATCCCTAATTTTTAAAGTTTCATGAAAATCACAAAATTAGGTCAAGAATTACCTTAAACTTGATGTAGTGATGTTGTGGATGCAAGAAAGATCATAAAATGATGAATTTTGAGCTTGGAATCATGCAAAATGGTGAAGAGATGAAGATTTGAGGATGGAGGTGGTGATGGCCGACGGTCATGGAGGGGGAAGGGGAAGAAGATGAAAACTTTTTGTGTTTTTGTCTTATGTGGTGGCTAAAAATCCCTTTTATACTGTTGGTACATCAATGTGTGTCTGTCAGTTGGTCTCAGTCTGTAATCGTGTCGGAATTGTAATTACGTATTGAATAGTTTTAGTTCTAATTTAATTACAATTTTTGTATGTCATGCGACACAAGCAATGTGTCGCAGAAGGATTCTATGCGACACAAGAATTGTGTCGCAGAAGCAATCTATGCGACACAAGGACTGTGTCGCATGAACATTCTATGCGACACAAAGCTTGTGTCGCATACAGTTTGGTCCAGACTATAAATAGAAGCTCGCCAGTTTCTGTTTGGGAAGCCTCAACACAAAACACACACATAACACCTCCAAACTCAGAGAAAAAAAATACTAGTTTGTGTTATTTTGATTATAGTGTGTTTGTCAAAGTGTATGTATTGTTACCATCTCTTTATATACAAAGTTATACACTTGTGTTTTGGTCATTGGTTGTGTTAATCTAGCATATATTTGTGTGTTTGATTTCCGCTTTGAATACGCAAGTAAAACTACTCGATTTGGTCCGTAAATGGAACCTACAATTGGTATCAGAGCCGCATACTCTTGAGTTGCGGTTTCGAGTTAGTTTGGTGCTAGATTTTGGTCCAAAAACATTATTTTCATAATTTATGTTTTTAAATGTTCTTGGTGTTCTTGATGTTCTTGGTTCAAAAAGGGTTGTTTTGATCATATCTGGTTGTTAATCTTCAAAGATTTTTGTTGTTGATTTGTTTGGTGAAAAGTTAGTAATCATTTTGCTTAAAAGTTTGAAAAACCAGTCTGATGAAGCATGGTGTAGTTGGTTTGTAATGATTTGTTTTGAAAATTTAAATTTTTTGTAGGATCAAAAACTGTCTGCACGTGCACTTTTGCGACACAAGGCTTGTGTCGTATCACTGTTCATACGACACACCAATACGACATTAACTTGTCTGCGACATATCGTGCGACATAACGTGCGACATCGTATACGACATAAGCCTACGACACAATTATTTTGACCTTGACTGGTCTGCGACACACTTTGCGACATAACATACGACATAACAGTTGTGTCGCATTTTTGTCTTCTGTCTGATTAACTTCAGCGACACAATACCTGTGTCGCATTGCTTCTCTGCGACATAACCACTGTGTCGTATTGATACTTTGCGACATAACACTGTGTCGCATAATTCCAGACTTAGACAAAAATCAGTTTGTTTGTTGTGTATTTTCTGATTTGTTTTGCAGATTTTCATCATGTCTCTTCAAAGCGTTGATGCAGTTTTACAACATAATGCTACGATTGGTAGTGCAAATAAACCTCCTTATTTTGCACCGAGTTTGCCATTTCGAGCATGGAAACAACGGTTCATATCGTTTGTTTTATTCACCGATCCTGATATGGAGTTGGCCCTTCTTGAACGATATGTTCCTCCTGTTGCCCTTGGAGAACACATGGGTGTTCCTCCACCCAAACCCATTCGCTCATACACTCCTGAAGAACGTAAAGCATGGGAAATTGAGCGGAAGACTCATTCTGCTATTACTATGTCGCTTCCAACAGACGTTTTGGATATGTTTCCACAAACTATTGCTTATGATCTTTGGACTGCAATTGAAAAGAGATTTTGTGGCAACACTGAGTACATCGAAAGCAAATTGGAATTAGTCAAAACTCAGTTTGATTATTTCTATATCCAGAAGAATGAAACTGTCAGAGACATGCTTTGCAGATTTACCCGTACAGTAAATGAACTGCAAGCTGGCGGATATAATCTCAAAAATTCTGAGATTAACAAAAAGGCTTTAGCTGCTCTGCCATCAAGTTGGGAAACACGAGTTTTGTTATTAGAAAGCGATCCAAAAACAAAGCAATTGTCTCTGGATGATCTTATTGGAAAACTTGAAGCTGGGGCATTGGATATTGAAAAGAAGGAAACAAGATCTACTGCTCGTGCATCAGAATCAAGTCATGGTGGAACAACTTTCATCTCAGCTGAGACAAATTCTCAGAGATTCTCTTCTTACAGTAATCCTACTGTAGGAACATTTTCAGCCCTACCAGCTTATAATGCTTCTTCAAGCAGTACATGTTCATCACCATCTGTTCCTACTTCAGCAACCACTGATGAACATGCAGCCATGTTTACTGCTTTCTTGTCATCATATGAAGACTTTCTTTCTAAAAGAGTCAGTACATTGGAACTGACTGATGAAGACTTCAATCAGGTTGATCCCGATGAGTTAGAAAGGATCGACATTAGATGGAATATGGCTATGCTCACTCGTAGAGCCAAAAACTATCTAAGACGAACTGGAATGAGATCTCTTGAAGATGCAGTTGACCGAACACCAACGGGATTCGATAAAAGCAAAATCAAGTGTTATAAGTGTCAGAATCTTGGACACTTTGCCCGTGAATGTGAGAAAGGACGACAACCTGCTTCGGGTTTCACTAAACCATCTGTTGTTCCAAAACAGATTGAGCATACTACTGCTAAGGCTGCATTGTTGATTGAGGATGGAGATGCTTATGATTTTTCTGCTCATGAAACTCAAGAGCAATGTTTCATGGCTATCAACAATGAGGTACCATTTGCTAAATTTACTTGTGATTCATGTATTAGTTTAACTGGTAAAGTAAATGGGCTTATGGAACATAATGACAACTTGAAGTCAGATATCTTGAATTTGATGGAAGCAAACAAAGTTTTAAAAAATAATGAGAAACACTTTGAAAGTAACATTAATCAACTTATTGAAGATAAAAAGGAGCTGAAAGCTCTAATTTTCAGTAATCAAGATGAAATTGATAGTTACTTAAAAATGATTGCTCATTTGAAAAAGGAATTGGCTGACTCTCAAGCCAAAGCTGTTGATTTGCAACGAAAACTCAAGAATATCAACACTTCAGCCTTGGTCTTTACTAATATCCTGCAGACGGGTAGAACTAGTTCTAAAGATAAGTCCGGTTATGGTTATCATAATCAACCGCCTCCGTCTTTAGATGTGAATTTGTGTAGACCGTCTAAGGATGAAATTAAAGATTTTGTGCCTACTGCTTTAGTAGATGCAAAGCCCATTGAAATATTAGTTAATGAACCTGTTGTTAAGAAAGTAGCTATGCCTGTACGTGAACCTATTAGTTTGAATCCGTTTAAGTTGCCTGAATTCTATAAAGCCAACATAGAAGTTAACCATGATAAGAAGAAACCTAAGACAATTAAGGCTGAACCTATGAAGCCTTTTGAACCTGTTAGGTTTACCCCCTCAGGAACCGTCAAGTTTACCCCCTTTGGTAGTTTTTCGCCTGCTCCCTTAAAAACTATTGAAGAAAAGGTCGAAGTTGAGGATGTTCCCTGTAAGTTTGTGCCTCAATGTGAAAAGAAAAACATTAAGCCTGAACATCACATTCTCACTACTGAATCAGATGATGAAACTTTTCCAATGAATACTAAGGTTAAGGCTGAACATAAAAGGAAAGATTTACAGAATACTAATGACAAATCAATTAAGAATTCTGTTAAACCTTCTGTTTCACATTCTGGTGCATCCACTTCAACATGCTCACATAAGTTACCTGTCTCACCTCAATCTTTAGGCAGTAACGACCGCACCTTTAGGGAAAGACGATCATGTTTCTACTGTAAGAAACAAGGTCACTTGATCAATCAATGCCCGTTGCTTTTGAGAAAGAAGTTTTCAAAAGGTGTTCCCAGAAATTCTGTTTACAAAAATTCATCTGTTAAATCTTTTTCAAAGAAGGGTTCACTCTCTCATACTTCTATCCCAAAAGTTAATGCTGCTAGGCCTAGTAAACCTCCGGTTAAACAGCCTGACAATGTTAACAAGCAACCCACTATTGTTCCTGTGAAAATTTGGAGACCAAAAGAGTCGTTAAATGACTCATCATCAAGTAATACTGCATCAGGAATTGCACCTGATTTATTGAAAAACAAAGTTTTAACTGATGTAGTTATTATTGATGAGGTCTCTGGAGTACCCAAGTCTGTAAAGGCCTGGGTCTCCATTTCTAACTAACCTTCTCTCTATGTTGTGCTGTAGCAGTCAGATCAAATACAAAGAAGTAAATGGTATGTGGATAGTGGCTGCTCACGGCACATGACTGGTGACATGTCCCTTCTGTCTGATGTGAAACCATATCGAGGAGGACATGTTGCTTTTGCGGGAGATACAGGTGGTAACATCACGGGTCAGGGTACTCTTTCTAATGGACAAGTAAGTTTTGATAAAGTGAACTATGTCGAGGAACTGCAACACAATCTGATCAGTGTTTCTCAAGTCTGCGACAAGAAGTTCACTACCGCATTTACAGATGTTGAATGTTTAATTTTGAAATCGGGATTTGTTATTCCCGAGGAATGGGTGTTACTGAGAGCACCCCGTGTACGCAACTCGTACATTTTGGATATGCAAACTGTGATTACCAAGGAGCATACTTGTTTGCTATCAAAAGCATCTTCTAAAGATTCACTGCTTTGGCACAGACGAATGGGACATATTCATTTTCGCAGAATGAATTATCTTGTTAATAATGATCTTGTGTTAGGTGTGCCTAAAAAGTCATTCGTAACAGATGATGAATGCGTTTCCTGTCTCAAAGGGAAACAACACAAGAAGTTCCATAAGTCTAAGCAGGTGAACTCTATTGAATCTCCATTGGAGTTGCTTCACATGGATCTGTTCGGTCCTGTGAATAAGAAAAGTATTGGAGGAAAATCATACTGTCTGGTTGTCACTGATGATTACTCAAGGTTTTCTTGGGTATATTTCTTGGCTGGAAAGGATGAAACCGCTGATACTTTAACTTACTTGTTCGACAGACTGGAAAATCTGTGTAATCTGAAAATCAAGAAACTGCGCAGTGATAATGGAACAGAATTCAAGAACAGAACTTTGGAAATGTATTGTCTTCGAAAGGGAATCTTTCATCAGTTTAGTGCTGCTCGTACTCCTCAGCAAAATGGAGTAGCTGAAAGAAAGAATAGGACAATCATTGAGGCAGCAAGAACCATGTTGTCTGATGCGCATCTGCCAACCACTTTTTGGGCAGAAGCTGTTAACACTGCCTGCTATGTGTTAAATAGGGTTTCGATTGTTAAAAAGCGAAAGAAAACATGTTACGAATTACTGAATAATCGCAAACCAAATTTGAAGTTTCTTGAGCCTTTCGGGTGTCCTTGCTCAATTTTAATTACTAAGGACTCGGTAGGCAAATTTGATGAAAAAGCAGTCGATGGGTTATTTTTGGGATATTCTGTGAACTCTCCAAATAAAAGAGTTTTCAACAAGTCTACTGGGAGAATAGAAGAACATTTTGAAGTAAGGTTTATGAAATATACTGATTCTCCAAAAGGCAAGGGACCTGATTCCTTGTTTGAGTATGATAAGTTGGTGGACTCTTTCAATCTTCCCAAATTTAGTGAAGAAGAACAGGTGGTGTCTCTACTTCATGGATTGGATCTTACCTCTGACGACTCAATCTCCAATTCTAGAGTAGTACCTCCTGAGAATGTTGTCAATGATGACAATCCCTCTGATGTTGATCAAGTGGCTTCTGAATCTAATCCTCAAACTGAAACCGATATTGTCACACCAATTGACAATGAGGATACTGCCACTAATAGCTCAGTTGAAATTGAAAATCCTGGAGGTGATCTGTCAAATTTGGATTCAATCATTGTGCCTGATCCGATTCCTCAGCTTAGAATTCATTCTACTCACCCCACTGAAAACATCATTGGTGATCTTCAACAAGGTGTCTTAACTAGGCATCAATCTGCTGCTAATGAAGTCCGTGAAGAATCTTCATCTGCCAATTTTGCCTGTGTTGAAGAAGAATTGGAAGAATGCTTCTTGTCTCAGCATGAGCCAAAGAAAATTGCTGAAGCTTTGAAAGATCCATACTGGGTTGAGGCTATGCAGGAAGAATTGAATCAATTCAAAAAGCTTGATGTCTGGGAGTTGGTTCCTTTACCAATGGATGTCGATCCAATTGGAACTCGCTGGGTTTATCGTGTGAAGAAAGATGACAGAGGCGTAGTTATTCGGAATATGGCTCGGCTGGTTGTTCAAGGTTTTACTCAGATTGAGGGTTTGGACTATGATGATGTGTTTGCTCCAGTTGCAAGATCGGAGTCCATTCGCATTTTTCTGGCCTATGCGACATTTAAAGGTTTTCGGGTTTATCAACTCGATGTCAAGAGCGCATTTCTGTATGGAGAGGTTTTGAAGGATGTGTATGTCTTGCAACCTCCTGGTTTTGAAGATCCAAACCATCCTGATTATGTGTGCAAGTTAGGCAAGGCATTATATGGTCTTCATCAAGCTCCAAGAGCTTGGTATGCGAGGTTGGCAAATCATCTCACGAGAAATGGCTTCTCACGAGGCCAAATTGATAGCACTCTCTTCATAAAAAGGGTTGGAAAAGATTTGTTACTTGTGCAGGTTTACGTGGACGACATCATATTTGGTTCAACAAATGATTCTTTGTGCAGAGACTTCGAGAAGATTATGAAGTCCGAGTTTGAGATGAGTGCCATGGGAGAACTTAAGTTCTTTCTAGGTGTACAGGTTGAGCAGTCTGACAAGGGTTTCTACATTCATCAGTCCAAATATGTCAATGACATGTTGACTCGGTATGAACTCCATGACTGTAAGCCATATGGTACTCCCATTGAAACTGATCACAAACTCGGACCCGCTGAACACGAAGAAGATTGCAAGGAGCGGGACTATCGTTCTATGATAGGATCATTGATGTATCTCACTGCATCCAGACCAGATATTGTGTTTGCTGTGTCTATCTGTTCAAGATATCAATCAAAGCCCAAAGTTTCTCACATGAAGGCTGTGAAGCGAATTTTTGGTTACCTCAAATATAGACCATCACTTGGTCTATGGTACTCAAATGAGAAAAATTTCGCTCTCACTGCCTATTCTGATTCTGATTATGGTGGCTGCAATTCGGATAAAAAATCAACTACAGGAGGATGCCAATACCTCGGTTCTCGACTGGTGTCTTGGCAGTGTAAGAAGCAAACCACAGTTTCCACCTCAACAGCGGAAGCTGAATACATTGCTGCTGCAAGCTGTTGTTCACAGATTTTGTGGATTCAACATCAATTGCGTGACTATGGGTTACTTCTTACTTTGACTCCTATTCATATTGATAATACTGCTGCTATATCTATTATTCGCAATCCCGTTCAACACTCTAAGACCAAGCACATAGAGATTAGGTTTCACTTCATACGAGATTGCTATGAGAAACATTTAATTGACCTCATTCACATAGATACCCTTAAGCAAAAGGCCGACTTATTCACTAAAGCTTTTTCGCGTGCTCGTTTCAACGAACTTGTGGATATGATAGGGATGATTTCCCTTGATCTCAAGAAATGATTTGTGACTTATTTTCTGTACAGTTTATTTGCTTTTCTTGTGTTAAAAAAAAAAAAAAAAAAAGGCAACCGCCACTCTTTATACTCGTTAGTATCAAGGAAATGCAATGGTTGCTACATTTTTAAAATAGACGTTGAGTTGAGTCTGTAAACAACTTGGGATATGATAGTACATCGAGTGACATGCACAAAATGGAATTTTAAGTTTTATCTTTGATGTGTCAGTAGGTTTATCTGACACACTTAAAACTGTTTTTATGAAAATTGTCTTCATCATGCGATGTACCGGTAGGCATGATACACACCTGTCTCTGGGTTATTAAGAAATCATTTAAATATGTGTCTATTATCTTGTGGTAAACTCCGTATGATGTACGACTCAATGTCTTAATTCCTTAACGTAGCTTAACATATTTCTATCTTTGGAACTTTTATCTGAAATCATTTGGGAGTTTATGCTGGTTGTTGCCTCTGTTGTACGAAAGTACAGAACTGGTAACAGTTACTATAAACTTGGGGTTAAGCAATTACAGGTCAATGCACTTGAAAAATCTTAATGATACTGAACAAGGTCGCTGTTTGGGAAACTCCAAATCCAGTTTGACTGCGATCGGTTTTGTTTAATCCTAAATCATACTAACCAAGGTCGCTGTTTGGGAAACTCCAACTTCAGTTTGACTGCGATTGGTTGTGATTATACTTGAATCACGTTAGGTTGCTTTGCTGTACTTTTGTACTGACCTGTCAACACTAGCCTGATTCTTAAAAATGATCTTTCTTTATTCTTTCTAAATATGGAAACTATGTTATTGTCTAGAGTATAGGGGTATATCAATGGTGGGTGCCACAGAGACTTATACATTCTAACAATAAAAGGTTAACTCCACAAACTCGGTTGTAACATGCTTAAGTGGATAAACAATATCGATAATCGTCTTGAAATAATTTTTATAAAACGTGTTTTAAATGTGCCACGTAAATTTAAAGTGGACAAACATACTGATAATCGAAATAACACTTTCTATTCCTAATAATTGCATGTTATTTCGGTATGATCCCTAACCAGTATCTCAACTCCGTCACCAAAACGATTTTATAAATTTCTCGCTTTTAGTTGTATTTGTTTCTTTTATTTTATGTTTATATTTAGTTTTATCTCTTTAATATTCTTTAAATTGTATCTTTTCTTTTTAATTTTTTTAGTCACAAATCATCTTCTATGCGAAAATTCTAAAATCAAAATTCGAATCGGCACAAAAATCGAATTTTTAATCTTGAAAATTTCTGATTTGTGTTCTGTGCGACACAACCACTGTGTCGTACTCCTGTTATACGACACAACATCTGTGTCGTATAAGTCAGTTTTGTTTGTGTCGTATACTATGTCGTATGCGGGTCAGGGATAACTATTCACAACATACGACATAATCATTTACGTTTTCAAATCTTTCACGACACAAACTATACGACATAAAGGCGATTTTGCGACACAAGCGTTTTTCGATCGGATTCGTGATTTCGAAGGCTTTTCTTCGCGTTTTGTTGCTCGATTCTTGTTCATCATCTGTTTGCGCATCCTTAGGTATAATTCTTTCGTGTTTTTATCGCGTATTATGTCCTGAATTCGATCGACCCGTATTACGTTTTTAGGGTTTCGGTTTTTCGTTAAATTATTTAGGGTTTAGGGGTTATTAGGGTTAGATAAATACATATTATTGATCCCCTGTTGTGTACGAACCCTAGGGTATGACTGGATTTCGAAAACCCCAAAAAGTTTCATCGATCGAATCTGGGTTGCTTTGATGTTCATCTTTGCGACATAACATACGACATAGTCGTTATGTCGCATAGATACTTGGTTTTTATGTCGTATTGATCACCGGTCCTTATGTCGTATTTTTATACGACACCAACGTTATGTCGTACCCACTTTATACGACACACCATACGACACAGCGACTATGTCGTATTCGAGATTAATTTCTCAATTATTGCTAAATGCAGGGGAAATGCTGTCCGCGTGACACGTGTCATACGACACAATGCTTGTGTCGTATTATTCTTATACGACACAGTCCTTATGTCGTATGAACCTCATGCGACACAACTGTTGTGTCGCAGAACTTTTGTAAAAATAAAACGCGAATTATTTTTTGGTACTAACGCTAACGCATTTCGAGTTTTGGCTGTATTACTGTTATTTTTGTAGAAATGGCTGAACAACCTGCTCAAGCTGCTCCAGCTGCTCCAGCACTCCCAGAGATCGACATCTCTAAATACTTCTGGGAGCCACGTCACAACATTGTGGCGTTCATGAATACAACGGTCGAGGCTTCCCGCCCGTATCGCCCAATGATCGCATTTCTTCAACGCTCGTGTATTTACAAAGCTATCACTGCAGATACTCGGATCCTGACAAATCACATTACCGAGTTTTGGGATAATGCGGTGGTAAACTATGATGAAGCTGATACTAGGATCATTTCTACTGTCCGCGGCCGCCAAGTCATCTTTTCTGAGCAGCTTATTCGAGATTTCTTCGAATTCGGTGATAATACTGACATGATCACCCAGTTTTCTTCAGCTGCTATTGCTCAGGGCATGCGAGCGATTGGTTATCAAGACATTCCAGTTGATCAGTACAAGAAAACTTATATGACAAAGGTTTGGAGGTATCTGGCTCACATCGTCATTGTGTGCTTATCCAGTCGCAAGGCAGGTCTCGAAGGGATGAAATTTGCGACTACCTCTGCTATTCTTGCCCTGATATACAACAAGCCCTTCAACTTCTCAGGCTATATCTTCAGGGGTTTTGTGAACAACGCTTTGGATAATAAAGACAAATGGGCGTTGTATCCCCGATTCACTCAGCTGTTACTCAACCATTTGCACCCGGATCTTCCAGTGATCAACTCTTTTACCTACGCGCAAACGCCTATGAATACCAGAATTTATACTGCTTGTACAAAGTTTGCGAAGTCAGGCGAAGCACCGGAACGTGAGGTTGCGTTGTTCGGTCACATTGTGGATCCTGATTATGTACCTCCTCCAGGCGAACAATTTAACGATCCACCTGCTCAGCAACCTCAAATCCCGAGGCCCCCAGTACAACAGCCTCCGGTTCAGTAGCCACCCGTTCAACAGCCTCCCGTTCAGCAGCCTCCGGTTCAACAACCTCCAGCTCAACAACCGCCAGTTCAACCTGTTGTAGCTGATCCAGAGTTGGTAGATCTTGATCTTGAGATCGATAATTATCAGCCTTCTTCTCCACTCCCTGAATCTTCTACCCGAGGAAAAAGGCCTCGAGATGTTTCTGACATTGCTGATTTGAATCCTCTGGTCAGACGTTCCCGTACTTCCACTTCCACATCTTCTGAGCCCCTAAGGACTGAAACTCCAATCACTCCTCATCCAGCTGTCATTCAGGAGCTCCTGTCAAAGATTGAAAAGATGCAACAGACTATGGAAGCTCAAGCATCAGTTTCTGAAGCTCAGGATGCTAGGATCTCTCGCTTGGAGAAAGAGAATGAAGAATTGAAGACAAAGGTTCTGCAGCTGGAAACCCAAGCTATTGATTCGGGGGAGACAGCCCAACCGGCCTTAGAATCAATCCCTAGGGTTTCCGCCGAAGGCGAAGAAAATGTAAATCCTGAAAATGTAAATGCTTCTGATATTAATGAAACAACTCTTATTCTTGAGTATATTATTGAGCAACCAGGGCAACCAAAACCGTTAGCTGTAGATTACACGTATTGTAATCTGACTTACTTTCAATCTGCGGTTGACGATGACGATCGTGCGCCTGAAGAACATTTTGACTTCAACTCAACTGATAATGACGATGATGTTGATGTTGAACGAGAAGAGCTTAATCCTGATGAAGAATATTCTGATTGTCCAGCCTATCCTCAAGAGGGTGTTGTATTATCGGATTCTTCAGACGATGAGTCAGGGCCAGCGTTCAATTACGTTCCAGGATCTTCTTCTCAACCTGGTCCTGCTCAAGAATCTTTTGCACCCTCCAGTTCTTCACAAGCACAACCAGTCCCTGTTCGAGAAATGACAAATTACAATGACATTTTCCCTCTTGATACATCTGAATGTGTATCTTTTGACAAAGAAATGCCCATCAGAGAAAGGGACAACTGGTTTCCAAAAGGTAAAAATCCAGAACCTGCTCCAGTTACATGCAAGAAATATCAGGTTGGTGGTGATTATACAGGCCTGATAAAAAGCTGGAAGGTGAGCAAAGGAAGGTTGATGATTAAAAGACTTGACGGTATCCAGTACTTTAGTCGATCACTGAGGATATTGAGTACATTGCCAAAGCATGACATCGTTCGTCTTACTCAGCTTCAGTTGATAAATCCTTACGATGATGGAGTTGCAGATGTTATTCAAAAGGTCATGCGTGAGGAAATTAAACGAAAGAAATATCATTATGTCAAACCAGTACTGGGTACAAGGTACACGTTCAAGAAGAAGCTCGATCCAAAGACCAAGCAGCCAATTGTAAAAGTTCACTATCCACCTGCTAAATGTCTGACTGAAATAGCTCTGGAAACAGTTCCATTCAATCTACTGAAACGTTTTCATTACTGGGAACTGGATGCTCACACTGGCGAAGCCGTCTTAGTTTTTGTACCAGATTCAGAGCCTCAGACAGGATCTTTGTGGGGTCTAAGAAAAGCTAACTTCCGAATATTTGACCCAATGAGCTTGATTAATCTGTCAAGAGATGACATGAAGAAGCTATTCGACAATCGGATTCGCTACAATCCAGGAAACGAGTTCAACTCTGTTTTAGCGAAACGATTTCAGAAAATTGTTGATATATGCTTCACCTACGGCATACACGCTGGTGGAAACTTTCCACCTGGATGGGTTTGAAGACTGAAGAAAATTGAAGAATTTTTCGAAGACCAAGCTGAAGACACGGGGGAGTTTGTTGGTACATCAATGTGTGTCTGTCAGTTGGTCTCAGTCTGTAATCGTGTCGGAATTGTAATTACGTATTGAATAGTTTTAGTTCTAATTTAATTACAATTTTTGTATGTCATGCGACACAAGCAATGTGTCGCAGAAGGATTCTATGCGACACAAGAATTGTGTCGCAGAAGCAATCTATGCGACACAAGGACTGTGTCGCATGAACATTCTATGCGACACAAAGCTTGTGTCGCATACAGTTTGGTCCAGACTATAAATAGAAGCTCGCCAGTTTCTGTTTGGGAAGCCTCAACACAAAACACACACATAACACCTCCAAACTCAGAGAAAAAAATACTAGTTTGTGTTATTTTGATTATAGTGTGTTTGTCAAAGTGTATGTATTGTTACCATCTCTTTATATACAAAGTTATACACTTGTGTTTTGGTCATTGGTTGTGTTAATCTAGCATATATTTGTGTGTTTGATTTCCGCTTTGAATACGCAAGTAAAACTACTCGATTTGGTCCGTAAATGGAACCTACATATACCCTTTCAAACGTACGCGATTTAAAATTCGCGAAAGATACGAAACATACAAGTAAAATTTCAAAGTTTAAATTTTTTTTAATAAAATAATTTTAAAAAGTATGTTCGTAATTTTCTGAATCTTTTCATGCAGTCTGAAATGATATTGCGAGTCGTATACGTTTTCGTATACGTTTTTATTTAAAGCAAGACAATATTTTTGTGTTCTTTAAAATTCAAGACAAATTCAAAATTAATTTTTCAAAAATTTAAAATAAACTTTTTAGAACTTTCTGAAAATGTCTGAAATTCGTTACTGTGTTGCGCGAATTTGAATTTTAAAAGAACGTTTTCTTGTGTTTTTAAATGCAAGCTTTTAAATTTAAAAATAAACTACTAATATTACTTAGTCTAAATACTTAAAGTAAAACTAAATTAACTAAAGTTTGGGTTGCCTCCCAAAAAGCGCTTGGTTAAAGTCGGTAGCTCGACTTTTGGACAAATTTATTGATTATTGCCCAAGAGCAATTGTTTAAGTGAATTTGGTGCTCTTGGTTGAGGGAAAGTGTAGCAAGGAATAAAGTCACAAGTGAGAATCTTAATGACAGAATCAACTAGGTCTGCGGGATGTAACGAGAATTGTTCGTGTTCAGTGAGAAACATACGTTCCTTTTTGCCTAAATCTAGAAGATTGTCAATAAACTTGTTAAATTCCTTTCTAACTTTCTTAGGGTTTGAAATTCCGTTTCGTGGCCCGTCATCTATGTTGTTCAAGTTATGAAGAATCATTCCTAGGGTTTGTTGAAATTCCCATTCTTCTCTTGAATCGGGATCTCCGGTGGTAGTGTGAACTGACTCCGTGATTTCTTCGATTAAAGATGTTTGTGAAACAGTGAAAGGAAATTTTGACTGGGCGAATAACAAAGTGAGAGAGACGTTAATATCCTTTCTTCCAGCAAAGAAAGCAGCTTCCATGTTATCGTCAGTGGCTCCAGGGAATATTTCTAACAACTTATTGATCATGTAAGTAGCGGGGTCAACGAAGAATGGAATTTTATCAGAAATGACGAGAGATATAGCAGGGTCTTTGCTGATCCAGAACTCAAGCTCATAGATCATAGCCGCAACATGACGATTAATTAGGGTTGGAGAAACCGGTTGATAATCGGTGCAGGCGAATAGGTCCATTAGTAGGTCTATTTCTGATTTAAGCTTTAGTTCTTGCTCTCGATAGTGTGTGAAGATACCTTCCTCCTTTTGGTTTGGAAGACGGTGAAGAATACCAACCTGTTTCTTTATCCTACGAGTGACTTCTCTTTGTTCAACTGAAAAAGGAAAGTCAGACATTTTGAGTTGTGTAGCAAATGCGCGACAAACATCCAATCTCCTATCAGGATCAAAAGAGTTACCTACGTAGCGGATATTTTCTTCAGGTTTGATTGGTAGAATCCTATCAACAACACGATAGATGGTGTACTCAGGTTCGGGTACAAGGTTCAAAAAGATAGGTGATTTTGGAGGGTATTCGTAAACTTCTTCATCCCAGGGTGGAAGACGTTCTTCAATGGGTGAAAAACGAAAGGGTTGAAGATGTTTAGAGTTACTCTCGACAAAACCAGATGAAGTAGGGAATTGAAAGAAGTTTTCTAAGGAATATGAAATCTCAGGAGCAGGTATAACCTGGTAGCTTAGAATGCTAGATGCAGAAGTTGAGATCTTCTGATAAGAATCATGGTTTCCTAAGTCAAGGTCTAAGAATTGCCCTAAAGTTCTAGATTCATCGTCTGAATTAGCGGAGATAACTTCGGAAGAGGATAAAGATGAAGAGTAGACGTCAGATTCCAACTCTTGTTCTAAGCAGGCGAAGAACTCAGTGTCATCCATGGACATCATTTCTTCGGACGTCTTGAGGGCGAGTGGAGAAATGGGGCTAGACGGAGATGAATCATAGAAAGATATTTTTGTATTTTTCATTTTTAATTAACCTAAATTAAACTATGGAAAGCAAATAACTACCAACTAAGTCTGGGAAACCTAATTGGAAAGGATCTCCTAAAAGCTAGAATATCTAAGGCGGCTTCAAATCGTAACGCTCTACGATCCCCAGCAGCGGCGCCAAAAACTTGTCGTCACTCCTATCGGTCGGTCGGATTTGACTCCGGTCGTTGTTCCAACAGCAACAGAAGCGGCGGACAGTGAGTTTTAAATTTATAAGAGCTGGGGCTTAAACTATAAGTACTACCTACCTTGGGAGCAAGCAGTAACTATAACTCGAGGTCGTTCTTAAATCGGAGCGAATTGAAATGAAGCGATTCACCAAAGATTATGGTCGCAATTAGGATGGTGGTAGGTAGATAGATTTTGGATTGATTTGGTTTTCTAATTTATCCTAAGTGCAGTAAAATAAATGCAGGAAATAAAAGAAAGGGGATGAGCAGACAGGTAGAGATGTGATTGCTGAAACTTGGATAATTAGGGTTTCGGGATGACGTTCATTATAAAATTGATTGGAGATTTACCACATAAAGAGTAAACATACTTTCGGTGTAAACACTAGGACCCTACGTTCAGGTGAAACCCTAGAAACATATGTCACTGGAATCCTAGGTTATCATGATTCTGATCAGATCGGGCTGTTTTCAAACCCCCCTGAGCCTTTGTTTAACTAAGACAAAGTCACCCTAAATTTTCTAGGGATCAGGCATAAGACAATAGACCGCAATTGTATTTACTGACCTTTCTTAACACCTAATCGTCTATTTACTTTTATTATAGCAATTACTGATTGTATCCTGTATATGTTAAACTATTGGTGTGATTAGGGTTTTGCATGTCTAGGTGTATGATTGACACTACCCTGTATTGTTTCTATTGAAATCGTAAATATAGACCCTCCTTTACAGTCAGGCGTTCATCCCTAGGAATAATCACGGTGTACTAACGGTGTACTGGGCATTTAAGCATTTCCACAGTGTTCCAGATCTTAGGTGTACTAACGGTGTACAGTGCAACAAGCATTTCCACAGCTTTGATTCCTAGACCATAGTTCTAGAAGGGTCACTTCTAGGTAATTCATGATGAAACAATCCATGGCATTTCCTTAGCTTCCACGTATTTGTACTTCACACGAGGTGTTTCCAACGCTATACGAAGTACCGTGCCTTTTAAAGGAAAGTTCATAGTTTCATACTGTAACTAGAGATAACTGTATATTCATAGTATTAGGGTTGATCAGATCCTATCCTAGGGCAACAGTCACGTGAAAGTCTGGAAAGGGTGATGAGAGACTAGATCTATATTCAGGATAAGTTTAACCAGATACACATCATAACAATTTCCAATCGTATAAATGAAATATTAATTTAACATCATCCCTACTCCTAATATCTACATTTCAGCAATCACAATATTAAACTACTCTATAAACATGGCAATATGCAGAATACAAACTGAAATAACATAAAGCACAAGCATTATAACAGTAAGTAAAGTTTAGATATCACTGGGAATACAGCAGCGTAATACTCAGGATTACAAATAGTCTGAACTTGAAAAACTCGTTACAACAAGATTACCAAGCTAAACCTTCCTCTAGACTCGAACCGTAAGCTCAACCCTAACCTTTCTCCTCTAACTCCTAAGAGTAGTGCTAGAGAGAGAAAGTTAGAGAGAGAAAGTGAAAGAAAAAGAGAGAAATGAAAGTGAGAGAAATGTGAGAATGTGTGAATGTGTTGAGGTGTGTGGAATGAGGAGGGGTGACCCTCTATTTATAGGCAAAGCTTCAAATCTTCCGTACAACTCGCGAAACAGTACGTACAAGCAAACGAAGCAGCATACGGGGGCAGGGGGTTGTATACGGCCTTGGTAGGGCCGTATACGGTGTTAGTAGGGCCGTATACGGTCTTGGTTAGGCCGTATACGGTTGCCAGGGCCGTATATGGTGTCCGTCTGATTTCGTTCGTTGCTTAAAATGCGCGTATCTCCTTCGTTATGCGTCCGTTTGACCTGATTCTTTCGCCTGTGTTTTCGTAATTCCGTTACGCTTCTAATGATGCCAACTTCACTGAAATTGGATGTGTATAGCTTAAGCATAGCCGAAATGACTTTATTGGGTCTGATACTGCTCAGTCTTCTCCGTTCTTTATCCGATTTGCATGATTCTTGATTTTCCCGTCTTGATTTTACCTGTTTTATCATATGATGAAGTTAGAATGTGATTTATATAAGGTAAATGAGGCCGGAGGATTTTGTGCACGTTTATTCGCCCTAATTTGCTTGTTATTTGGACGTTTTAGGTGATTTTTACAGCAACGCCTATATTTAGACCACTTTAGTGATTTTTAGTAAATAATGATCATTTTGGAATGTTTTCACTAAAGATAGTCCAAAAAGTGTGGAATATTGCCCTTAAAAACATGACTATTTGAGTCACATCATTAATCGTTCATGAACACCCCTACAAATTAATGGCAAATTTTTTCCACTCAAAAAGTATGAAATAACAATTTGCAATTCATTTTCTTTAAGTGTTATTTTTGACATTTCAAATACATATTAGGTGCAAATTTACCACTCAAAAAGTGTGAATATCATATTTGCAATATATTTTTATTTAAGGGACATATTTGACATTCAAATACAAATTATGGGCAAATTTGCAACTCAAAACGTATGGAATATCAATTTTGCAATTCATTTTCTCTAAGTGTTATTTTTGACATTCCAAATACAAATTAGGTGCAAATTTGTCATTCAAAAAATGTGAGTATCGTATTTACAATTTAGTTTCTTTAAGGGTCATATTTGACATCCAAATACAAATTAGGGCAAATTTGCCACTCAAAAAGTCTGAATATCATATTTGCGTATTATTTTCTTTAAGGGTCGTATTTGACATCTAAATACAAATCAGGGCAAATTTGCCACTCAAAAAATATGAAATGCCAATTTGGAATTCATTTTCTCCAAGTTTTATTTTTGACAATCTAAATACAAATTATATGCAAATTTGCCACTCAAAAAGTATGAAACATCAATTTTGCAATTCATTTTCTTTAAGTGTCATTTTTGACATTTCAAATACACATTAGGTGCAAATTTGACTCTCAAAAAGTGTAAATATCATATTTATAATTTATTTTCTTTATGGGTCATATTTGATATCCAAATACAAATTAGGGCAAATTTGTCACTCAAAAAGTATGAAATATAAATTTGCAATTCATTTTCTCTAAGTGTTATTTATGACATTCCAAATACAAATTAGGGGCAAATTTACCACTCAAAAAGTATGAAATATCAATTTGCAATTCATTTTCTCTAAGTGTTATTTTTGAAATTTCAAATACAAATTAGGTGCAAATTTTCCACACAAAAAGTGTGAATATCATATTTAAAATTTATTTTGTTTAAGGGTCATATTTGATATCCAAATACAAATTAGGAGAAAATTTGCCACTCAAAAAGTATGAAATATCAATTTAAATTCATTTTCTCTAAGTGTTATTTATGACATTCCAAATATAAATTAAGGGCAGATTTACCACTCAATTTGTGTGAATATCATATTTGCAATTTATTTTCTTTAAGTGTCATATTTAATACCCAAATACTAATTAGGGGCAAATATGCCAATCAAAAAGTATGAAATTTCAACTTGCAATTCATTATCTCTAAGTGTCATTTTTGACATTCCAAATATTGTTGGAACATAGATTGTGACAACAGATCTAGCTTGAAATAGGACTGGTGTAATTATTATTATGTTTGTATATTGGTTTAGATTTGTAAATAAATATTTGTTTTGTTAGTAATATTCGTTAAACATATTATGGTGTTAAGTTGGACGAATGTTAAATACGAAATAAATACATTATGTGCGAGTCGAGTTCTCAGGTCGCGAACTTTGCGAGCCGAGATGAGAACTGAATTCGTGGAAGTCAGTAGCGAGTCGAGCTTGGTAATGGGCTTGGGCTGCAAGGCGAGTTGGGCTGAACTCGCTGGCCCATGCGAGCCGAGTCGAGACAAAATATAAAAGTTTGTTTCAATCGTGAAAAACCTTAACATCTTTAACACTTTTAACATACTATTCTGATCTGCGATTCCAGAAAAACCAGAGAAAACATAACCTACGGCTAGACTTTGACGATTCATCGTTTAAAGTTAAGCTTTATTAAAACGCAATACGAACATATTCGTTGTTAGTAAGATAACACCGTATTGAGGGATTCCGCACCTTAATACTACAGATAACGAAGTTATCGATCCTAAAACTAGGGGACTTACATCTGGTATCAGAGCTTTCGGGCTAAATACGAGTGTGTTCATAAGTTTTAGTGATATTGCGTTTTTGATTCGGGTCGTTTTTACGTGCATACTTGCAATACTAACGATCAAAATCATTCTCTGGAAGTTTTAGGGTTAGTTTACAGTCGAAATTCTCTGTTTCGTTCGTAAAAATACCTTAAATTTTCGTTTTTCGGGTTTAACAGCCGTTTCGCGAGTCGAGATTAGGGTTCCAGCGTCGCCTGCGAACCGAGTTGAACTAGCGAGTCGAACTGAGGCTTGCGAGTCGAACCGAGATCCTTCGCGAATCGACATCACTTGCGAATCGACATCTTTTAGCAATCCGAACTGAGGCTTGCGAATCGACGAATTCTGCGAGTCGAGCTGAGATTGCGAGTTGAGCTGAGTCTTGCGAGTTGAGTTTTCTGAATTTGCTGAAACAGTTTAATTTTACATTTTTAAGATGTCTGACTTAAGTAGAATGATCGAAATGGACCACGAGGTGGGAAAGTCAAACGTTCCACCTAAGTTGTTAAGAATCGAGGATTACTACAATTGGAAGGACAGATTCGAATCTTACTGTAGATTCCATGACCTGTCTATCTGGATGTGTATCAAGAGTGGATACACCCCACCTACTCAAACTGTTCAAAATGCTACTGTAGTTATTACCTATGCGAACATGAGTGATCAAGAGAAGGAAGCTTACAGAAATGAGAATAAATCACATTCATGCATAAAGATGTGTCTTCCTAAAGAGATTGCTCATCAACTCAAGTCTTTTCATACTGCTAGAACGCTCTGGGAAGCTCTAGAGAAAAGAGGTGAGGGAAGTCCACAGGTGAGAGCTGGCAAGAGGAGTCTTCTTAAAAAGAAGTTTACTATGTTTAAAGCTTTAAAAGGAGAAGATCTTGATGCATATGTCACACGATTCTACCATCTGCTAAGTGAATTAGAATACCATGAAATTGTTGAAGAAGAAGTATCCAAAACCGACAAGTTTCTTGAGGGTTTGCCTTCTAAATGGGAAATGTATGGCGTTATGATTAAGGATAACGAAACTAGGTATTCTACTATGACCTTAGAGCAAGTCATTGACAAGCTGAAAGGTTATGATTTCTCCAAGAAGTCAAGAGATAGTGATTCTGATCAGGTTCAGAACCCTGGGTTGTATCATGGAAAGTCAAGTCTTTCGACTGCGTCATCTAGTTCGACCACTGCACTGTTAGTTGGTGATACTAATGAAAATGGAGAACTGATTTCTGAAGATCTGTGCTTTATTTCTTCCTCTGGTGATGAGACAAAGGGAAAGAATTCTGAGAAGTCACCTCAAGAGCATCAGAAGATGCCGATGAGTGTGAAATTTGCTGAACAGCAATTGTCTGTTCTTGCTTCCTTTGTGGCATCATATGAAAACTATATAGAGGGAAAGATCAATGATCCTATTCTGTTTGATGAGGATTATGAGCAGATAGATTCTGATTATCTTGAGGAATTGGAGCTTCAAGATCAACTTGCGTTGATTTCTAGAAAGGTGAAGAATTTCTTCAAGAGAACTGGTGGAAAGGTGTTGGGCAATAGATCAGGGTTTGATAAAACCAAGGTCAGATGCTTTAACTGTCAGGGTATTGGTCATTTTGCTAGAGAATGCCAAAGACCTAAAGTAGAAGCACAAGGAAAACAAGGTTCGGGAAGTACTCTTGCTTCCAAAGCCTTAGTGGTGAAGCAGTTGGATGGCTCTTATGATTGGCAAGCTCAATCTGAGGAAGCCTTGATGGCCGAGATCGAAGAAACAACTGCTGGATCAGTTTCCTACATGCCAACTGATTTGGAACAGAGAGTAGAGGTGCCTAAGTCTGAAGTGAAGGCAAGTGATGATGACGTGCTATATATGGATTCAGCTCCAGATATGAGTCCTGATGAATTAGTGGCACGTATGGCTGAATTACAAACTGACAAGAAGAAGGTATGTTTAGATATTCTTAATCTTGCTGATGTTTGTTACTTAGTTACTGATTTACAATCTCAGAATAGTGTCTTAACTGTGTCAAATAGCAATTTGTCATCACAATTAAATATGGATAAGGAATCCTATAAGGCTGTTAGATCTGAACTTGATCAAGCTATTATGGATATTCGTAGATTAAGTGATGATAAAAAGGTCTTAAAAGATAAAATTAAGTCTGATGCGTCGGTTAGAACAAAACTTAGAGATACCATAAGTGAAAAATCTGTTATCATAGATGGTCTCTATATGAATATTAAAGACTTAAATGAGACGATTGCTAGTAAGGATCAGGAAATAGTGAACCTTAACTTAAGGTTAATTGAGCAAAACCGTAAACTTGAGAACTATAGGACATCTCAAATGGATAAAATGTTAGATGCTCAACGTAGTGTAAAGGACAAGACTGGGTTAGGTTACAATGATGTATCCCCGCCTTTTAATGCCAATTACACTCCTATTCCTGAAGATTCTGAGATGACTGAAGTTAGTCCTGAGATTTCAGTAGCTGATAAACCTGAACAGTCAGAGGCACAGAAAGATGTTATTAAGAACATATCATTAGATAATAGCAAGGCTTCTCAGTTCACCAAAATACAATTTGTATCGGGTGGAGTGATTAACGATGCTAAGACTGATGATAAAGTTAATAAGGAACAGCTTAAACCTTTAGTGCCTAAGACTCCGGATGAGAAAGCAAAAGTGAGTAAATCGCGCAAGCAGATGCCATGTTTCAAGTGTCATCAAAAGGGACACGTGGCTTCGTGTTGTCCTAACAAAAAGCCTGAAACACCACATAAGCTTGTGATGGATGAAAAGACACAGACCGACTCTAGTATGACTGTAGATGGGTTAGATGCCAAACCTAAGTTAGCTAATAAACCTGTTAACATTCTTAAAAGAGATGGTAAGCATAGTGTCTCCCCACCTAAACCTAAACGGCCATATACTCAAAGTGATAATTCTGTCCATAAGTCTAGGGATGTGACACCGTCTGTAACACCTGCTAGATTAGGATAATTAATTATGCCTAATTACTTGTAACTAGTTGTAATTAGTATGTAATAGGACTAATTGCAGACTCTATTTGTATATATATATATAAGGTGAATTATATATATATGTGTGTACTTACGCGATTTGGATTAATCGTACGAATTAACCGGACGGAGTCCGACACAGTTACTTGGTCGTTGGTGACAGAAACTTACCTAAATAATGAGAACGTATTTTATTATATAAAATACACAGCGAACAAACTTTATTTATAATATCGCGACGACATTTTAAATAATTTAACGAATACGTATTAAACGCGAGTTAAGAATTTTAATACTTCGACAAATGTTTTTATAATTAATTTCAAGGTATTTCATTAAAATATTCCCGTCCCCTTTTAAAAATATAACTGCTTGATATAGCGTTTAAACGACGGAGGAAACGAACACCGCGCAGAACTCGAAACGCAGGGAACAAAATTTGGTGAAGTCCACTCGGTGGACCCCACCGATTTTCAGCCAAAAAGGGGGGAACCCCCCCTCCCCACTTTCATTTCATCATCACCATCTTATCTCTCATCTCTCTTTCTCTCCATTTTCTTTCAAAATAAACAAAACCCACCACCTCACTAAATCGCAAAATAACACCACGAAACCTCGCCGAATCATACCACTCTTTTGGAGAAAAGTGACCACGACAACACGATCTACATTCCTATCTTTTCGGATTTTCTATCCGACATTTTGTAAGTTTCCGATAAAACCCGAAACTCTCCGTTTTTGCTCATTTTTACGTTTTTATGGTTTATATATGCTTAAAATGTCCAAAAATGGGTTGGGTAAAAGATTTGGACCGAACGGAAGCTTTTCGACCGATTTTCCGGCCACCAAATTCCGATCAGACTGCTACGTCGCAGAGACGCTGGACTATCTGCGACGTAGCTCAAAACGTCGCATTTTGTGGCCAACGTCGCATTTAGCGACGTCACGGCCTACGTCGCACAGATATCCCAACGTCGCACTAGCGACGCAGCCTATTACGTCGCATTAACTTGCGGACGTCGCACATAGCGACGTAGACTTTTACGTCGCAAACCGAACCAACGTCGCATTAGCGACGTCGCCTCCTACGTCGCATTGATTTGCGAAGGTCGCATCATGCGACGTACCTCCCTATGTCGCACCCTACGTCGCATGCTACGTCGCATGCTACGTCGCACAAACCAGAACCTTGAAAAGTCAGATTTTTACTAAGTGTCGAACTTACACAACTTCAAATACTTATGTCATACGACTTAACAAACGTCATAGAACATACTTTCTATTACAATTACACTAAATTGCGTTATAAATGATAACACTTTGAATCATTATTACAAACCGTCACCAACGGGCCATATTTGTTTTCAAACTACAAACGGATTACTAAACAAACACTTGGACATAATGAGTTGTGTAAACAACTAGCCTAGATGGTCTTGCGAGACATCTACTTACTTAACTTTATATGTTTAGGCATTTGAAGGTTACGGGTTCGGAGAACCTACGGTTGATATTACTTACTCGTTTATTGATATAAACGTACTTGCAAAGACTCAGGTGAGTCTTACGGCCCCACTTTTACTGTTTTATCTTATTGGGGGAGATACATGCTACTGATTTTTCTTGAACACAAGTACTAAACTGATTTCTATACCAAACGGAATTGCATGAGTTAATTACTATTTACAGAAGTCTCTCCATCATACATCGTTAGTTATGGACTTAAGCGCGAACAGTAGTTAATGGATCCATTAGGGAAATGACCCTCCCCACCCGGGGCAGTAGCGCTGCCACGTACCGATTTACACGTATAAACGGGTGACAACTTATTCGTTACTGATGCTTGCTCACTTACGAGCATGTCACGGGAGCAAACATATTATTACGGGTTAAGCTTCGATTATGAGCCTCATGGCAACGGTATAAACTTATTTATTTACATTTGCTGGATTGCAAATACTGATTTTACATTTGCTGGATTGCAAATACTGATTTTACGATTGCTGGATTGCAATGGCTGATTTTACGCCTACGGGCACTTCTAATGAAATCTCGTGTTCAAAGCCGATATTATTTACAAACCTGTGAGATTCACCAACCTTTTTGGTTGACACTTTTTAGCATGTTTTCTCAGGTACCCGGATGGAGTAGGATTACTCCAGGATTTTAGCTAGAGTCGCATGATTTCAACACAACTGCATTAACGGAGATTCTTAGCATTATCTTTTGTAGATTACGATTATGTAATAGAATCTCCCGCTATACGCGTGGACTCTAGGGGAAACTACATTTTGTATACGAAAACACTAAGTTTTCAAACATTATATCTATGGAATGTACTAATTTACAAAACGTCTCATTTAGAGGTCGTTTGCTTTATCTTTGTGCTTTGTATATTGATTAGTAACACCCCAAACTATGCTTCCGCAAAACAGTGAATTTCGGGGGTGTTACAGATTGGTATCAGAGCCTAAGGTTATAGTGAACTAGGTTGCATTTAGTGGGCCTAGACTATGACCATTAGGCAGTATTTCCTTATTAGGCATGATTGGTTCAGGAATTACATCATACGACTTTAATTTAACATAGCCTGATCAACTATGTACAATTAAGGAAAGATGATGTGAGGTCTGAAATGGTTATGTCAAACAGGAATGCGTTAGTAGACTCTGACCACGAGAGAACCGAGACTCTTACTTGTTATGTGCTAGACATACGCTAGGCTATTATGTGATATACGAGTATATACATACATAGGCCTCACTCGCTGACTATACTACTAGGCTATTATATATAAGAATAGGCCTCGCACGTAAACACACTCGCTATAGAGATAGCCGACGTTTCTCTGGTGACACTTACGAATTTCTCTCAGCGGTTTGCACCGACCCTGACAGCCTTGATTACCGTCACACCACCTTGTGGCGCACTCTAATGATTTTATGAAAATCACATCTAACACCCGGAAGCAACGTACTTCCAAGGACTAAAATCCTCTCTCTGTCATTTCTATAGAACTCAAAGCCGCGAATTCCCAAATGGACGACTACGTGTCTGATAGTGACCAGGTCCACGAGGAACAAATCCAGTACACGTATATCGATGAGGACATCGTACCAGAAGAAGAAATCATGCTGGAGGGAAACGAAAATCAGAATTTCGGAATGACTGGCATCGACATAGAAGAATATGAGAGAGTGCGAGATCAGGCTGTGGGACTAGACGGCCGAAATTGGGCACTTAAGCGTAAGTGCATAGACTATGAACAAAGATTGAGAATCTCAAACCGATCTGTCCCTACACGAATCAAAGATAAGATCCGTTACTGGAAGAAAGTGGCCACCAACCTAACCCGTAGGACCAAAACATGGATCAAACGTTTGGGCAGGAAGTCAAAGGAGGAGACTAGGTACCGCTCCACGACTCAAAGATACAGGGACATGCTTGAGGCACGCTACCACCCACACGACCTGAACCTGGAATCGGAAGACGAATCCGAAGGCCAGGAACCCTAACTAAGATGGAACCAATTAATCTACATTAAGATTAATGTAGTTTTTGTCTGTAATCTATCTCGTAATCTAGGGACTATCTAGCACTACTCTATAAACTAGTCGGATGTAACCATTCCCGACACCTTTTGTAATATCTCTGTAAGATGTAACTTTTGAACTCACCTTATCTATCAGATATCCTTTGTTATCTCAACTCACATTAATTGTCATTTTCCATGTTGATGTTATGTATTACTGCTTTTATACATGTACATCTGTGACAATTACCAGCTCATACAAAATCTCATGTATCTTCATTTCTTTTATTGAAGAATCATGCCGCCAAAGACACGTCCGTACACCGATGCCCAGATCACCTCCCTTATAACCCAGGCTGTTACTGAAGCCTTGGCTCGGAATACTCCACCAAATTCCTCGAGAAACAGCGATGCCGCTGAAACCACTACTGCTAAACCTTGTTCTTACAAGGACTTCCAGAACTGCAAACCTCTAAACTTTGCAGGTACCGAGGGAGCTATCGGTCTAGTACGCTGGATCGAGAAAGTTGAGTCTGTATTTCTTATCTGCAACTGTGCGGAGGGAGATAAGGTTAAGTTCTCCGTTAGTACTTTTACTGACACCGCACTCACCTGGTGGAACACTTATGCCCAGACTGTGAGTGTTGCTACTGCTTACCAACTCCCGTGGGAGGAGTTGAAGAAGATGTTGAGGGGCGAGTATTGCCCCAGGGATGAATTGAAACAACTAGAAGTGGAATTTTGGAACCATAAGATGCAAGGTAATGATATCACCGGCTACACCAACCGTTTCCACCAACTGGCACTTCTGTGCCCAACCATGGTCGATCCTGAGTACAAGAGGATCGAGAAATTCGTTGATGGTCTTCCTGAGAGACTCCAAGATCTAGTAACTTCTTCCAAACCGGGTACTATTCAGAGCGCCATCCGTATGGCCCATGAACTAACGGCAAATTCTGTCCGCCGTGGTACAACTCCAACCCCATCTACAAACAACAAACGCAAGTGGGAAGGTAACCCCAACTCATCCAACCAAACCTCCAACAAAAAGCCTGAGTACATTAAGGCTTATACATCTGGAACTTCGGAAAAGAAAGGGTACAGCGGGAACAAGCCCTACTGTTCCAAATGCAGCCGCCATCATGACGGTTCTTGCCCTTGCTCCAACTGCAAACGGTTCGGGCATCTAGCCAAGGATTGTCGAACCAACATTCCCACCCCCAACACTAATGCACCAAAGGCCTGCTTTGGATGCGGAAATACAGGGCATTTCAGGAAAGATTGCCCAAAACTGAAAAACAACAACAACCCTGCTCGCGGCAGATCATTCGTTATCAAGGCTGGGGAAGCCAGACAAGACCCGAACGTCGTGACGGGTACGTTCCTTCTCAACGACCTTACTGCTTCTGTGTTATTTGATACCGGTGCCGATAGAAGCTTCATATCCGAGAAATTTAGCCCTTTACTTGATATTACTCCCACTGCCTTAGATGCTAAATACATTGTAGAATTAGCTAACGGCAAACTGATTGAGACTGATAGCATCATACACAACTGTACACTTAACCTCACGAACGAAACGTTTTCCATTGATTTAATCCTTGTCGAGATCGGCAGCTTCGATATTATTGTCGGTATGGATTGGTTATCCAAGCACCGAGCTGAAATCATCTGTCATGACAAACTCGTTCGCATACCTCTTGTCTCCGGTGGAACCTTAGTCCTACAAGGGGAGACCGGTAGACGGAATCTGAACATTGTATCCTGTCTGAAAACGAGAAAATACCTACGAAAAGGGTATCAAGCCATCCTCGCACATGTAACGGAGAAGAAGTCGGAGGAGAAGCGACTTGAGGATGTTCCGATCGTGCGGGATTTCCCGGAAGTCTTTCCTGAAGACTTGCCCGGACTTCCACCACCTAGACAAGTTGAATTCCACATCGAACTTGTGCCCGGAGCTGCACCCGTGGCACGAGCCCCTTACCGTTTAGCACCATCCGAAATGCAGGAGTTGTCTAACCAACTACAGGAACTCCTGGACAGAGGATTCATTCGACCAAGTTCCTCACCTTGGGGAGCTCCGGTCTTATTCGTGAAAAAGAAAGATGGGTCTTTCCGCATGTGTATCGACTACCGAGAGCTGAATAAGCTAACCATAAAGAATCGGTACCCACTTCCTAGAATCGATGACCTGTTTGACCAACTCCAGGGATCGAGTGTTTACTCGAAGATTGATTTACGGTCGGGTTATCATCAACTCCGAGTCCGTGACAATGATATCCCAAAGACAGCTTTCCGAACTCGTTATGGGCATTACGAATTCCAAGTGATGCCATTCGGGTTGACCAACGCACCGGCCGTATTCATGGACCTTATGAATCGGGTGTGCAAACCATATCTTGACAAATTCGTCATTGTGTTCATCGATGATATTCTGATTTACTCTCGCAACGAGCAGGAACATGCTCAACATCTGAAAACCATTCTAGGACTTCTTAAACACGAAGAGTTATATGCCAAATTCTCTAAGTGTGAGTTTTGGATTCGAACCGTTCAATTCCTCGGACACGTGATTGACAGCCAAGGAATTCATGTTGATCCCGCCAAGATTGAAGCAATCAAGGACTGGGAGTCACCGACCACTCCAACCGAAGTGAGACAATTCTTAGGTCTTGCTGGTTATTATCGCCGATTCATCGAAAACTTTTCAAGAATAGCTGTTCCCCTAACCACACTGACTCAGAAAGATAAGAAGTTCGATTGGACTGATAAGCAAGAGTCAGCTTTCCAGCTATTGAAAAACAAACTTTGCAGTGCACCAATCTTGTCCTTACCCGAAGGCACCGACGATTTCGTAGTTTACTGCGATGCCTCACACCAAGGACTTGGTTGTGTGTTGATGCAACGAGAAAAAGTCATTGCCTATGCCTCACGACAACTGAAAATCCACGAGAAAAACTATACGACCCACGACCTCGAGTTAGGTGCTGTGGTCTTCGCATTGAAAATCTGGAGACATTATCTCTACGGTACGAAAAGCACTATCTTTACCGATCACAAAAGTCTCCAACACATATTCGATCAGAAAGATCTAAACATGAGGCAACGTCGCTGGGTTGAATTACTTAGTGACTACGACTGCGAGATCAAATACCATCCGGGCAAGGCGAACGTAGTTGCCGATGCCCTAAGCCGAAAAGAACGAGTGAAACCCCTTCGAGTCCGAGCACTTTCTATGACAATTCTTAACGAGCTCCCTGCTCAAATCCTTACCGCTCAACTTGAAGCACTCAACGATGAAAACTTGAAAAATGAAGCCTTGCGAGGCTTGGATAAACAATTCGAAATCAAACCCGATGGAACTCGATACTTCTCTAACCGGGTGTGGTTACCCAAATTCGGAAACTTGCGAGATTTGGTGATGACTGAAGCTCACAAATCTCGATACTCTATACATCCTGGTTCTGACAAGATGTATCGGGACATCAAAGGGTTGTATTGGTGGCCTAACATGAAAGCTGACATTGCCTTGTACGTCAGTAAATGCCTAACCTGTTCCAAAGTCAAGGCCGAACACCAAAAACCCTCGGGGTTGCTTCAACAACCTGAAATTCCTCAATGGAAATGGGAACAGATTTCCATGGACTTCATTACCAAACTACCGAAAACTTCGAGTGGTTGCGATACCATTTGGGTGATCGTGGACCGTCTCACGAAATCTGCTCATTTTCTGGCCATCAAGGAAACCGACAAGATGGAGCGTCTGACTCGCATCTATGTCAAAGAAATCATCTCGCGACACGGTGTACCTATCTCGATCATCTCGGATAGGGACAGCCGTTTTACTTCTAACTTTTGGCAATCATTACAGAAATCTCTTGGTACTCGTCTGGATATGAGTACTGCTTATCACCCGCAAACCGATGGCCAAAGCGAGCGAACTATTCAAACACTGGAGGATATGCTACGAGCCTGCGTAGTTGACTTCGGTACTTCTTGGGAAAATCACTTACCGTTGTGCGAGTTCTCGTACAACAACAGTTATCATACCAGCATAAAGGCTGCACCCTTCGAGGCACTTTACGGACGTAAGTGCCGATCACCTGTCTGTTGGACTGAGTTAGGAGAATCCCAACTCACGGGTCCAGAAATCATTCAAGAAACTACTGAGAAAATCGTTGGTATTCAAAACCGGCTGAAAGCCGCACGTGATCGTCAGAAAAGCTATGCTGACGTGAGACGCAAACACCTTGAGTTCCAGGTAGGAGACAAGGTACTTCTCAAGGTGGCACCGTGGAAAGGTGTTATTCGATTCGGGAAACGAGGCAAACTAAATCCTAGATACATCGGACCATTCGAAATCCTTGAAAGGATTGGTCCAGTGGCCTATCGCCTGCAACTTCCTGCTGAACTTAGCAGCGTACACAACACATTCCACATTTCTAACTTGAAGAAATGTCTGTCTGACGAGACGCTAATTATACCGCTCGACGAAATTCAAATCGATGATAAACTTCATTTTGTCGAGGAACCTATGCAAATCATGGACCGTGAGGTCAAGCAATTGAAACAGAGTCGTATTCCCCTAGTAAAAGTCAGGTGGAATTCTAGGCGCGGCCCTGAGTTCACCTGGGAACGGGAAGACCAAATGCGACAGAAATACCCACATCTCTTCCCAGACAACGCACCGTCCGTGCACTCAAGCTAATTTCGGGACGAAATTTCTTTAACAAGGGGAGAATGTAACACCTGCTAGATTAGGATAATTAATTATGCCTAATTACTTGTAACTAGTTGTAATTAGTATGTAATAGGACTAATTGCAGACTCTATTTGTATATATATATATATAAGGTGAATTATATATATATGTGTGTACTTACGCGATTTGGATTAATCGTACGAATTAACCGGACGGAGTCCGACACAGTTACTTGGTCGTTGGTGACAGAAACTTACCTAAATAATGAGAACGTATTTTATTATATAAAATACACAGCGAACAAACTTTATTTATAATATCGCGACGACATTTTAAATAATTTAACGAATACGTATTAAACGCGAGTTAAGAATTTTAATACTTCGACAAATGTTTTTATAATTAATTTCAAGGTATTTCATTAAAATATTCCCGTCCCCTTTTAAAAATATAACTGCTTGATATAGCGTTAAACGACGGAGGAAACGAACACCGCGCAGAACTCGAAACGCAGGGAACAAAATTTGGTGAAGTCCACTCGGTGGACCCCACCGATTTTCAGCCAAAAAGGGGGGAACCCCCCCTCCCCACTTTCATTTCATCATCACCATCTTATCTCTCATCTCTCTTTCTCTCCATTTTCTTTCAAAATAAACAAAACCCACCACCTCACTAAATCGCAAAATAACACCACGAAACCTCGCCGAATCATACCACTCTTTTGGAGAAAAGTGACCACGACAACACGATCTACATTCCTATCTTTTCGGATTTTCTATCCGACATTTTGTAAGTTTCCGATAAAACCCGAAACTCTCCGTTTTTGCTCATTTTTACGTTTTTATGGTTTATATATGCTTAAAATGTCCAAAAATGGGTTGGGTAAAAGATTTGGACCGAACGGAAGCTTTTCGACCGATTTTCCGGCCACCAAATTCCGATCAGACTGCTACGTCGCAGAGACGCTGGACTATCTGCGACGTAGCTCAAAACGTCGCATTTTGTGGCCAACGTCGCATTTAGCGACGTCACGGCCTACGTCGCACAGATATCCCAACGTCGCACTAGCGACGCAGCCTATTACGTCGCATTAACTTGCGGACGTCGCACATAGCGACGTAGACTTTTACGTCGCAAACCGAACCAACGTCGCATTAGCGACGTCGCCTCCTACGTCGCATTGATTTGCGAAGGTCGCATCATGCGACGTACCTCCCTACGTCGCACCCTACGTCGCATGCTACGTCGCATGCTACGTCGCACAAACCAGAACCTTGAAAAGTCAGATTTTTACTAAGTGTCGAACTTACACAACTTCAAATACTTATGTCATACGACTTAACAAACGTCATAGAACATACTTTCTATTACAATTACACTAAATTGCGTTATAAATGATAACACTTTGAATCATTATTACAAACCGTCACCAACGGGCCATATTTGTTTTCAAACTACAAACGGATTACTAAACAAACACTTGGACATAATGAGTTGTGTAAACAACTAGCCTAGATGGTCTTGCGAGACATCTACTTACTTAACTTTATATGTTTAGGCATTTGAAGGTTACGGGTTCGGAGAACCTACGGTTGATATTACTTACTCGTTTATTGATATAAACGTACTTGCAAAGACTCAGGTGAGTCTTACGGCCCCACTTTTACTGTTTTATCTTATTGGGGGAGATACATGCTACTGATTTTTCTTGAACACAAGTACTAAACTGATTTCTATACCAAACGGAATTGCATGAGTTAATTACTATTTACAGAAGTCTCTCCATCATACATCGTTAGTTATGGACTTAAGCGCGAACAGTAGTTAATGGATCCATTAGGGAAATGACCCTCCCCACCCGGGGCAGTAGCGCTGCCACGTACCGATTTACACGTATAAACGGGTGACAACTTATTCGTTACTGATGCTTGCTCACTTACGAGCATGTCACGGGAGCAAACATATTATTACGGGTTAAGCTTCGATTATGAGCCTCATGGCAACGGTATAAACTTATTTATTTACATTTGCTGGATTGCAAATACTGATTTTACATTTGCTGGATTGCAAATACTGATTTTACGATTGCTGGATTGCAATGGCTGATTTTACGCCTACGGGCACTTCTAATGAAATCTCGTGTTCAAAGCCGATATTATTTACAAACCTGTGAGATTCACCAACCTTTTTGGTTGACACTTTTTAGCATGTTTTCTCAGGTACCCGGATGGAGTAGGATTACTCCAGGATTTTAGCTAGAGTCGCATGATTTCAACACAACTGCATTAACGGAGATTCTTAGCATTATCTTTTGTAGATTACGATTATGTAATAGAATCTCCCGCTATACGCGTGGACTCTAGGGGAAACTACATTTTGTATACGAAAACACTAAGTTTTCAAACATTATATCTATGGAATGTACTAATTTACAAAACGTCTCATTTAGAGGTCGTTTGCTTTATCTTTGTGCTTTGTATATTGATTAGTAACACCCCAAACTATGCTTCCGCAAAACAGTGAATTTCGGGGGTGTTACACCGTCGAGGTTTAGAACTACAAGTAGAGGCCATAGTCATTATGAGAGTGGTACTACTTCACGATCACATGAGTTTAATTATAATTATTATAATAGAGCTCATAATTATGTGCCTAAGAGGTTCTCCTCAAATTCACCTCTTAAGGCTGATCGTCCACAAACTCAAGATACTTCGAAAGTGACCAAAGCTCCTGATGGGAAGGATGGTTATTTTAAAGAGCTTAAGTTTGTTGATGATAAGGGACAAACCAAGACCGTAATGGCTTGGGTCCCTCTTGATAACTGATCGTATCTTGTGTTATGTGCAGGAGCATGCTGTGAATAAGGACAGCTGGTGGTATGTAGACAGTGGATGCTCAAGACACATGACTGGAGAAAGAAGTCTACTGAAGGACTTTAAGGAAAGTCTCAAGCAAAAAGTAAATTTTGCAGGAGATAAAGGAGGAGTAATTTCGGGAAAAGGAAAAGTTTCAAATGGAACTTTGACTCTTGAGGATGTGAACTATGTTGAAGAACTTACTCACAACCTAGTGAGTGTTTCCCAAGTCTGTGATAAAGGTCACCCAGTTTATTTTAATGAAAAGGAGGCCTTAGTCTTGAAGCCAGGTTTCACAATTCCTGATAAATGGATATTGATGAGGGCGCCAAGGAAGAAGGACATCTATGCTATCAACATGGGTGTTCCTAACTCTTCAATGGTGTCTACATGTTTATTATCCAAGGCTTCGGAAACAGACGCATTGTTATGGCATAGGAGGATGGCACATCTGAACTGGAGAAAGATGAATTATATAACCAAAAATGGTTTGGTTCTAGGTGTACCACAAAAACGTTTCGAGTCTGAGGATAAGTGTGTTCCTTGCATGAAAGGAAAGCAGCACAAGAAACCACACAGACCTAAGACTGAAAACTCTATCTCCTCGCCATTTGAATTGCTACATATGGACCTCTTCGGCCCTATAAGCAAAAGAAGTCTAGGTGGCAAATGGTATTGTTTGGTTGTCACAGATGATTATTCTAGATTTTCTTGGGTATTCTTTTTGGGATCAAAGGATGAGACTCCTGGAATTCTAATTGAGTTCTTTGATCTAGTAGAGAATGTCTATAAAAGGAGAGTTAAGCGTATTCGTAGTGACAATGGAACAGAATTTAAGAATTCAACGTTGAATATCTATTGCTTAAGCAAAGGGATATTACATCAATTCAGTGCACCTTATGAACCTCAACAGAATGGTGTTGCTGAAAGGAAAAATAGAACGTTGATTGAAGCTGCTAGAACAATGCTTGCTGATTCAAAGCTTCCGGTCATCTTTTGGGCAGAAGCAGTGAATATAGCATGTTATGTTCTTAATAGAGTTCTTACGGTTAAGAGACATAACAAGACTTGTTATGAGCTTTTGAACAATAAGAAACCTAACTTAAAAGGGTTTGAACCCTTTGGAGTTTCATGCACCATATTAAAGACTAGACATCAAGCAAAATTTGGTGAGAAGGCTGACGAAGGATTTTTCCTAGGTTATATGCCTAATTCGCCAAACAAGAGAGTCTTTAATAAAGTCACAGGACGTTTGGAGGTAGTTTATAATATTGAGGTTACGAGCTACTCACCTGATGTTCATAAGGGCTTAGATTGGCAATTTGATTATTCTGATCTTTTTGCATCATTTAAAGTTCCTATTACTGACTATGTCAGTGATTCAGAGATAGCTGAACATTTATTGTTTGAAGATGAGAATATTGGTCCCGCTTCAACATCAAGTGTTAAGCAGTCTGGAATTAAGACTAATGTTGACTCAGATAAAGCTTCCACAAGTGAGTCACAACAACCTTCAGAGGATAAGTCTCAAGAAACAGTAGATCCTGATGATCTTTCTACAAAGTTTGATGAGATACTTACTCCTTTGAAACATTTAAGAATATCTTCAGCACGTACGGAAGATGTACCTGAATTGGAAGAGATTGGTACTAATTTAGAAGATGATATACCGGTTGAACCAGTTACTACAACTAGAACGAGTAAGAATCATCCCGTTGAAAACATCATCGGTGATATTAATACTCCGGTTCAAACCAGGCATCAATCCAGAACTAGTACGTCTGAGAATTCTGAATACCAAAGCTTGTATACTGCAATGAAAGAGACAGGGATTCCTAATCAATGTCTATATTCATGCTTTATCTCACAAGTCGAGCCTAAAAATGTTCAAATGGCTTTAAAAGAAAGCTCGTGGGTAGAAGCAATGCAAGAAGAACTATCTCAGTTCTCTAAATTACAAGTATGGGAGTTGGTTGACCTACCGAAGGGAGAATATCCAATTGGTACTAGATGGGTATTTAAGTGCAAGAGAGATGATAAGGGAATCGTTACTCGCAATAAAGCTCGTTTAGTGGTTCAAGGTTTTAATCAACAAGAAGGTATTGACTACAATGAAGTGTTTGCACCAGTTGCTAGGCTAGAAGCAATTAGAGTGTTCTTAGCATTCGCATCTTATTTTGGTATAAAAGTTTATCAGTTGGATGTTAAGAGTGCCTTTTTGTATGGCAAAGTGGAAGAATTGGTGTATGTTTCACAACCGCCAGGGTTTGCTGATCCTGAGTATCCAGATAGAGTATATCGATTGAATAAGGCTCTATATGGATTACATCAAGCACCTAGGGCATGGTATGGAACACTATCAACGTATCTACTTGAGAATGGATTTACAAGAGAATCGATTGATAGTACACTGTTTGTGAAATGGAAAAAGAAAGATTTTCTTCTCGTGCAAGTTTATGTTGATGACATTATCTTTGGATCATCTGATGAAAAGATGTGTCAAGAATTTGAGAAAGTCATGAGAAAAAGGTTTGAAATGTCTGCAATGGGAGAGTTGAACTTCTTCTTAGGATTACAAGTTGATCAAAAGAAGGATGGATTCTTTATTCATCAATCTAAATATACATATGAGCTATTAGAACGCTTTAAGATGGATGAAAGTAAGGTCTACAATACTCCAATTCCAGTCAATCATGGACTAGGTCCAGATACATCAAGTGATAGCGATGTGGATCCAACTCTTTATAGAGCCATGATCGGATCACTAATGTATCTTACAGCCTCTAGGCCTGACATAATGTTTGCTGTTTGTTTATGCGCAAGATATCAGGCTAATCCGAAAGAGTCACACATGCAAGCTGTTAAACGAATCTTTCGTTACCTCAAAGGGAAACCTAAGCTGGGTCTTTGGTATCCGATTGATGGAGACTTAGATCTCGTAGCTTATACTGATTCGGATTATGGAGGATGCAATCAAAATAGGAAATCTACGACCGGAGGATGTCAATTCCTAGGAGGTAGATTAGTATCCTGGCAGTGCAAGAAGCAAACCTCGGTAGCCATTTCTACATGTGAAGCTGAGTATGTTGCAGCTGGCAGCTGTTGCTCGCAAGTACTTTGGATTCAACAGCAACTGCGGGATTACGGGTTAAATATAACCAATACTCCTATGATGATTGATAACGAATCTACTATGTCGATCACTAATAATCCGGTGAAGCACAGTAAAACTAAGCATATTGATATTCGACATCATTTTATTAGAGATTGTGCTGAGAAGAAATTGATAAAGTTAGTTAAGGTTCCATCATTGGATAACTTAGCAGACTTATACACAAAGGCGTTCGACAGAGCAAGATTTGAGACGTTGGTTCAACTAAACGGAATGAGAAATCCAGAGTGATTAGTCTTCCAAGGGTATTTTTGTAATAGTTAGTATTCATGTGTTCATTAAAAAAAAAAAAAAAAGGCGTATGGCATTCATTTGCTTGTTACCTAAGGGGAATCGCCTTCATTTAAGTTTTTATTTGCAAAAACTAAGGGAAATGATAGTACATTAGGAGAATAAGCTTCCCAATAATAAGCTTAAGTCCTAAGTATGATATGGTAGTAGGTTCAAATAAAGTTGCTTTAGAACTACAGCGGTTCTATCAGGTATGTGTTTATATTTATTTGATTATACACCTATATCCACAAGTTATAATTTGTCTATTTTTATTAAATCTTTAGATGGCTTCATCATATGATGTACTGGTAGGCAACTTATATGAAATTTTCTAAGCCTTAAGAAGTTAATTAATTACTTGTTTATTATTTTGTGTTACTATTCTATGATGTATGACGTTAAGTCTTAATTGTTGAATGATGGTATTGCCATACACTGTTATTATACATATTAATTTGAATTGACAAATAGTAGCAATATGGGTATTAACTTAATTACTGGTAACTTTGTTGTACTAAGTACAGAACTGAAACCTTTAATTAAATTAATATTCTCAAATATATTTTGAATTATGCTAGAAGGGATCTTCTGTTGTACTACGTACAGACTTAGATAACATAGCATATTCAAAGTATGTTTGATATTTGTCTAACCTTAAAAATTCAAGTGTATGTTATATGTTTCGAAAAGATACATCATTTAGTAACCGCTACCTTGAAAATTTAATGATGCAGTGTTATGTGTTTTACTTGAATTCTTCAGTATATCATATAATAGGAAGCACTTGATAATACTCATACTAACAATAAAGAGTTTGCTTAGAAAATTGAGTCTAATTTGTTTATGTGGATCATAATACCGGTAATCGTCTTGAACTATCTATAATTAAATATTCACTTTATGTGAGTAATGCATTTATTAATTATGCTATGTGGATAAAGGTACCTAAGATATAGTTTTATAAATATAAATGCATAAATGATAAATTTAGTTGTAATTTTATAGTAATTTATTTAAATTTCATGAGGTATGTATACTACCAATCTACTTAGACTTTTTAATAAATACTTAATTGCTTATTCTTTCTAATATGATCCCTAAGCAGATAAATTCTTATTCATTTTGTTTATGTACTTTGTTTTGCTCAAGTGATTAATAAAATGGTACTTGATATCAATGTTTATATAATTGTGTTTTTATCTTATTTTAGTTTATGTTTAATTTAAGTTTTTGTGTTTATTAGGTTTTACCCTTCGGAATTAAATTATACTGAATATTTTTGAGTTGAACAAACGTGACAAATACAAGTGAAAAATAATTTTATTTTAGACTTGTAAAATATCGGGTTTTCATTTATACTTAGCATTAAATTCGCGTTTTTAATTGTTTCTGCGAGTTGACATCAACTTGCGGATCCACTTGAAATCTCGCGAATCGGGTAAAGGATATAAAACGGAAGGTCAAACGAGTCAACAGATCTCCGAATTCACATTACTCGCGAATTCACTTACTCTGTGCGGATCCACTTACAGGCGAAACGAGGCGAAAAAGTTATTTTCGTTTGATTTCGATTTTACGAGTACGGGAACGAGTTTTTGAATCCGTAGATTATATTCAAGACGTCTTTGCGAACATTTTGAGGTATAAACCAACGGATTTCACCGTTTAAATTACTCGAAATCGAAGGTTTTAAAAAAACTTAGGGTTTCGGTATATAATTTGAACGATTCACGACGATTAATGGATTGTTAGAACACGAATCCTTAGGATTAATGTTAAACGAACCGTAATAGACGTGAATGTATCGTTTGATCGTGTTAAAACTAACAAAATCATCGATTTTAAGTTTAAACTTGCGACGGCTGTTCATCGAACGAGTTGAAACTTCGATTCAACTCGCAGCGAGTTGACTAGCGGATCGACCAGCGAGTTGACCTGCAGATCGACATGATTAGCGAGTCCACTTGACTGCATATCAAATCGCGAGTTGATAAGCGAAACGAGTTGAACTCGCTTCGCATAGGTGTCTTATGCGAGTCCCGAACTTAGCAAATTTTTTTTAAGAGTTAAGACTTTTTAAGTAATAACTAGTATATTTTGGATTCCTATGACAATGTATGTATATATATATATATCGAAAGTCTACCGATTCACAATGTAATCGAGTGGCGTGTCCTAATTTTATTAGCGGTATAATATATATATTGGTTTTATAAAACGTTAACGACTTGAGGATTTCTTATTAACAAGTAATTAACGGATTTTACATATTGGACTTACGACTTATTAGTTATAAGTTATATATGTGTTTAATATGTTAAGAACTAAGATGTTAGATGATCATTTTGATTCATAAACATTATAGTTTATAACTTACTAACGTGCATTAACTGTTTTTGTCATTTGTGTTTCTTATACAGATATGGCGAGACAATTCGATAAGGGTCACAATATTCTTGTGGATCTTGATCTATCAGCAAAGGGAGCTAGCAAAGTAGCTCAAGTGCTGACCTTCTTTGCACGTTCACGTATTAGATATACGCTTACAGAGTCTCCACAGATCTCTCAGACTATACTGAACGATTTTTGGACGGACATTCAGTATGATGAATCGGTTAACCCACCGGTTATTCGCGCATCGGTAAATCAACAACCGATTATTTTTGCTGCTTCTGACCTTCGTCAGATTTTACATCTGGGTACAGTAGACCAAGAAGATGGTCCTACTGAGTACTCCAGTGATTTTATCGAGGGTGCGTTAGGTCGCATGGGTTATACTGGTGAGAGAAGAGGACGTCAATTCCTCAAGGCACTTGTTATTGGGCAATGGAGATTCTTATGGCACGTTATAGTCACAGTTTTTGGACCGAAGAAGGGCGGTTTTGATGAGTTGAGCCCTGCTCTTGTATCGGCAGTACTGTCACTGGTTTACAATAAACCATACAGTTTTTGTGATTATATTTTTGGCGAGATGGTAAGACAGATATCGGGTTCTGTTAGATCTAGATTTATGATCTACCCGAGGTTCTGTATGATGATTATCCGTGCTCATCTTCCGGATATTGTTATCCCTGAGCCGCACTTACGTGTAGATACTATCGCGCTCAGAGGATACAACGCGATGTTTCAGCAGACTATTCGGCAGGAGGAATATGTCAAGCCGGAGACTCGTGATCTCTTTGGCTATATTGTTGATCCTGCTTATGTGACGCCGCCAAATCATGGGTGGTTGGATGTTGTTCCTGCTGTTGCTGCTATTGCTGATGTTTTACCAGAACCTGCAGCTGAGGAAGCTCAACCTGAAGATCCACAAGGGCTCCTTGAGGATGTTCTTATTCAGGTTGGTCAGGTTGATCAGCAAGTGAATCCAGATGTTGCTGCACAGGTTGTGCAAGAGGTTTTGGAGCAGAATGATGATGCGACAAATCCTTTGCTTCAAGACATTGAAAGTTATTTAGCACCATCTGAGGATGCTGAAGCTGAGGCTGCAAATCCCGAAGTTATATTACTTGAGGATGAGCAGATACAGCTTGATAGATCAGTTGAAGTACCGACTGAGGTATTATATCTGACTAATCTTAAATATATAGAACTTGTATGATAGAGCTTACGCTAATCATAAATGTTTAATATATTTATACTTTAGGATCTTGTTAGATCATCTAGAGGTCGTGATGGTGACACGGCTTCAGATGAAGATTCTGACAATACACCTTCTTCTCCTCCATCTGCTTCTGAAAGGAAGAGAAAAGGTAAGAGTATTTTGGAGGAAGGTACTGAGGAAGTTGAGATTCCTTTGATGAAGCGTCCGAGAACGCTTGTTATTCGAGAAGGTTAGTATTGATTATAAAAGTTAAATAATCTTAACTTATTGTTTATCAGGAGTTGAACTGAGACAGTTAATTCTGTATACAGTTGCTCAGGATACACCACAGGTAGAGATGGATGCACCGGTGGTTACTGAATCGATATCTTTACCACTTCAGGTATGAGATATAAGTTCTATAACTATGAGTGTTATGCAATTAATTAGAGTTTGAGACAGAGTAATCTGTAACAATAACTGATTTTAATTGTGTTTAACTTTACAGCATGAGGTTGCTGATCTAGTTCGTGGGGCTAATTTTCCGACGAACAAAACAGCTAGATTTGCGACAAGTTTGCTTACGCAAGCTTTGTCTCAACCTCATACACCGCTTACCAGAGACTGGCATATTGAGTCTCTTACACTGCCTGGACCAAGAACGATACCTGTTACTCCAACGACTGATGCAGAAAGGATTACATCCTTAGAGTCGAGGGTAAAGGATTTGGAGAAGGTTACTTCTCAGATTCCAGAGCTGGTGTCGAGCAATCTTCTTCTTTCACAGCAGATTCTCAAGCAGAGTCAATCGTACAATCTGTTGATGAAGACTCATGAAACTTTGCTTGCGGACTTCAATGTACAGAGACTGAAGTTATCTTCTTTGGAGAGTCTGGTCTTGAGATCACATTCAGGACAGTCTACTCAGGGGGAGATATTGGTATATCTGGAGTCTTGCAAAGAGGATGAGCTAAGGAGGAAGAGAGATTCAGACAAAGACGATGATCCCAATGCACCGAGTGGTGAGCAGACTGGTCCTTCAAAGACTGGTGACCAAGCTACTATTCAGGGGGAGTCTGATGCTGGTGCTAGTGGTTCGGGTGCTGGTACAAGTGCTGATAAGACTGCACAGGTTGATACAGAAGCTGGTAAGATAGCTTAGTATTAGCATAGTGTAGTAATTATTGGTATTAATTTGTACAGAATAATTGTAACTTAATATTTTGGTAATATATTCGGCTTGAGATTGTAATTACAAGTTAAATGTATTAGATATTATTAAGTTATTTGATTTTATATAATTATGTTAAGATAAAATAGTGATCGAAAGACTTCCGACTCATTGAGTAGTCGAGTGGCGTGTTCCGATTAATTTCGGCGGTTAAAATTTTATGATAACATATGCATTTTAGATTTGATTATGGACTTAAGACCGTAAGGTATATAAGTAATTAACAAGTTAAAAATGTATTCGTGTTAACTAGACAAATGATATATAATTTAAAGGTTAAATTGATAATGAATGAGATCAATTAACACTTGGAAATTATATAAGGTAATTAATAGTAAATTTAAATGTTTGGTGATTATTCACAATGTATTAGAATTTAAAATTAATTAATATTTGTTAAGTAGACTTAAGAAATTTTGGATTGATTCAGGGTAATCAATAAAAGATTTTATAAGTTATATGTAAATTGCGTTTATATGTTAGGTTAAAATATACAAAAGAATTAATAAAGAAATTCTTAGATTGGTTCAGGGAAATCAATGAAGAATTTGAATTATTAATATATTTGTATTTATGTTTTTCTCTTAGGATTGGAGATGCTTGATCTATCTGAATCGGAAGATGATATTTTTGATGAGATAAATGAAGACATTGATTTTGATCTTGAGGATGGAGAATTCCTACCACCTACAGATTGGACTGCTGTACCTGAGAATGTGCAAGACATGGGTGTAGATCTAGATGCAAACATTGATGAACACCATGTGAGCCCATCTAGGACAGAAGTTGTTATTGAAAATGAACAAGGTCCAACAATTGTCGATATAGATGAAGATATTGATGATTCAACCTCTGATGAAGAAGAAGAAGTTCTTGTTCAAACCAAGAATCCTGCTGTTGTACTTAGGAAACTTCCAAAGAAGAAGAAGAAGATTGGAATTTCTGAAGTTGATGTTACGAAAAAGCGTGTACCACGTAAAGGGATTATTGGTTGGTACTTTGACTCAGAACTAAAGCTTTTTGCGATCAAAAGGTTTGACGGAGTTCAATATTTTGAAAGAAAGCTTGCAGTTTTTAGTTCTCTACCACGTTATGAAATACGTGATTTGGCTAGATTAGAGATTAACAACCCAAGTTGTGATGATTATGCTGATCGTGTTGAAAGAATCATTAGACATGAGGTTGGTACGAATAAGTTTGTTCAGATTAAGCCAAGAAAGGGAAAGACTGTGAAATTACAAGAGAGAAGTCAAAGAATAGGAAGAAGAAGAAGGAAGAAAGTTTACCCAGCTGTTAGATGCATACAGCAGATTCCACTGAAGACAATGCCACAGGATATTTTGGGAAATATGAAGAGTTGGCACGTGGATTCAGGAACTGGAGAAGCTGTTATGGTTGAAGCTGATAATGAGGTTGAAGGTGGTGAAAGAGAAATCTTTAGAGTTTATGATCATCGACACCTGATGAATATGTCGAGAAAAGATCTGTTAAAGTTGAATGAGAACAGAATTTTGACGACTATTGAATGGGCTGATTTAGCAAGAGATTATCAGTTGATGGTTAAAACTTGTATCAAGATGAAGATTTACGCAGGCAGTAAGATTTACAAATGAAGACCAAAGACAAGCGTGAAGATAAAGACGCTAGAGCTATTGTCAAGGGGGAGTCTGTTGGAACATAGATTGTGACAACAGATCTAGCTTGAAATAGGACTGGTGTAATTATTATTATGTTTGTATATTGGTTTAGATTTGTAAATAAATATTTGTTTTGTTAGTAATATTCGTTAAACATATTATGGTGTTAAGTTGGACGAATGTTAAATACGAAATAAATACATTATGTGCGAGTCGAGTTCTCAGGTTCCGAACTTTGCGAGCCGAGATGAGAACTGAATTCGTGGAAGTCAGTAGCGAGTCGATCTTGGTAATGGGCTTGGGCTGCAAGGCGAGTTGGGCTGAACTCGCTGGCCCATGCGAGCCGAGTCGAGACAAAATATAAAAGGTTGTTTCAATCGTGAAAAACCTTAACATCTTTAACACTTTTAACATACTATTCTGATCTGCGATTCCAGAAAAACCAGAGAAAACATAACCTACGGCTAGACTTTGACGATTCATCGTTTAAAGTTAAGCTTTATTAAAACGCAATACGAACATATTCGTTGTTAGTAAGATAACACCGTATTGAGGGATTCCGCACCTTAATACTACAGATAACGAAGTTATCGATTCTAAAACTAGGGGACTTACAAATATAAATTAGGGCAAATTTGCCACTCAAAAAGTATGAAATATCAATTTGCAATTCATTTTCTCTAAGCGTCAATTGTGACATTTCTAATACAAATAAGGGGCAAATTTGCCATTCAAAAAGTATGAAATATCAATTTGCAATTCATTTTCTCTAAGTGTTATTTTTGACATTCAAAATACAAATTAGGTGCAAATTTGCCACTCAAAAAGTGTGAATGTCATATTTACAATTTATTTTCTTTAAGGTCATATTTGATATCCAAATACGAATTATGTGCAAATTTGCCACTCAAAAAGTATGAAATATCAATTTAAATTCATTTTTTATAAGTGTTATTTATGAAATTTCAAATACAAATTATGGGCAAATTAGCCACTCAATAAGTGTGAATATCATATTTGCAATTTATTTTCTTTAAGTGTCATATTTGATATCCAAATATAAATTAGGGGCAAATTTACTGCTCAAAAAGTATGAAATATCAATTTTCAATTCATTTTCTCTAAGTGTCATTTTTGAAATTCCAAATACAAATTTGAGGCAAATTTGCCACTCACAAAGTATGAAATATCAATTTGCAAATTCATTTTCTCTAAGTGTTATTTTTGACATTCTGAATACCAATTAGGTGCAAATTTGCCACTCAAAAAGTGTGAATATCATATCTACAATTTATTTTCTTTAAGGGTCTTATTTGATATCCAAATACAAATTAATGAAAAAAATTTCCACTCAAAAAGTATGAAATATCAATTTGCAATTCATTTTCTTTACGTGTTATTTTTGACATTTCAAATACATATCATTGCAAATTTACCAATCAAAAAGTGTGAATATCATATTTGCAATTTATTTTTATTTAAAGGTCATATTTGACATTCAAATACAAATTAGGGACCAATTTACCTCTCAAAAAGTATGAAATATCAATTTACAATTCATTTTCTCTAAGTGTCATTTTTGACATTCCAAATACAAATAAGTGGCAAATTTGCCACTCAAAAAGTATAGAATATCGATTTTGCAATTCATTTTCTCTAAGTGTTATTTTTGACATTCCAAATACAAATTTGGTGCAAATTTGTCACTCAAAAAGTGTGAATATCATATTTACAATTTATTTTCTTTAAGCATATCAGATATCCAAATAAAAATTAGGGGCAAATTTGCCACTCAAAAAGTGTGAATATTATATTTATAATTTATTTTCTTTAAGGGTCATATTTGATATCCAAATACAAATTAGGGGCAAATTTTCCATTCAAAAAGTATGAAATATCAATTTGCAATTCATTTTCTTTAAGTGTTATTTATGACATTCCAAATACAAATTAGGGGCAAATTTGTCACTCAAAAAGTATGAAATATCAATTTGCAACTCATTTTCTATTAGTGTTATTTTTTACATTCCAAATAAAAATTAGGAGCAAATTTTCCACTCAAAAAGTATGAAATATCAATTTGCTAATCATTTTCTTTAAGTGTTATTTTTGACATTCCAAATACAAATTAGGTGCAAATTTGCCATTCAAAAAGTGTGAATATCATATTTACAATTTATTTTTTTAAGGGTCATATTTGATATCCAAATACAAATTAGGGGCAAATTTGTCACTCAAAAAGTTTGAAATTTCAACTTCCAATTCATTTTCTTTAAGGGTCATATTTGATATTCCAAATATAAATTAGGGCAAATTTACCACTCAAAAAGTATCAAATTTCAACTTGCAATTCATTTTCTTTAAGGGTGATTTTTGACATTCCAAATACAAATTAGAGGCAAATTTGTGACTCAAAAAGTATGAAATATCAATTTGCAATTCATTTTTTCTAAATGTTATTTATGACATTCCAAATATAAATTAGGGGCAAATTTGCAACTCAAAAAGTATGAAATATCAATTTGTAATTCATTTTCTCTAAATGTCATTATTGACATTCCAAATACAAATAAGGGGCAAAATTGCCAATCAACAAATATGAAATATCAATTTTGCAATTCATTTTCTCTAAGTGTAGTTTTTGACATTCTAAATACAAATTAGCTGCAAATTTGCCACTCAAAATGTGTGAATATCATATTTACAATTTATTTTCTTTAAGGGTCATATTCGATTTCCAAATACAAATTAGAGGCAAATTTGCCACTCAAAAAGTATGAAATATCAATTTGAATTCATTTTTTATAAGTGTTATTTATGACATTCCAAATACAAGTTATGGGCAAATTAGCCACTCAATAAGTGTGAATATCATATTTACAATTTATTTTCTTTAAGTGTCATATTTGATATTCCAAATACAAATTAGGGGCAAATTTACCAATTAAAAAGTAGGAAATATCAATTTGCAATTCATTTTCTCTAAGTGTCATTTATGACATTCCAAATACAAATTAGGGGAAAATTTGCCACTCAAAAAGTAGGAAATATCAATTTGCAATTCATTTTCTCTAAGTGTCATTTATGACATTCCAAATACAAATTAGGGGAAAATTAGCCACTCAAAAAGTAGGAAATATCAATTTGCAATTCATTTTCTCTAAGGGTCATTTTTGACATTCCAAATACAAATTAGGGGCAAACTTGCCACTCAAAAAGTATGAAATATCACTTTGCAATTCATTTTCTATAAGTGTTATTTATGACATTTTAAATACAAATTAGGGGCAAATTTACCGCTCAAAAAGTATAAAATATCAATCTGCTATTCATTTTCTTTAAGTGTCATTTTTGACATTCCAAATATACATTAGGTGCAAATTTTCCACTCAAAAAGTGTGAATATCATATTTACAATATATTCTCTTTAAGGGTCATATTTGATATCCAAATACAAATTAGGGGCAAATTTGTCTCTCAAAATATATGAAATATAATTTGCAATTCATTTTCTCAAATTGTTATTTTTGACATTCCAAATACAAATTTGGGGTAAATTTGCCACTCAAAAAGTATGAAATATCAATTTGCAAATTCATTTTCAATAAGTTAAAAGATAGCCGATTCACTTCTAGATTCTGGAACAAATTTCAAGAAGATCTGGGTACTCGTGTTCATTTGAGTACTGCATACCATCCTCAAACAGATGGGCAAAGTGAAAGAACCATTCAAACCTTAGAAGACATGTTGAGGGCATGTGCCATTGACTTCTGTGGTAGCTGGGATACTCACTTACCTTTAGTTGAGTTTTCTTATAATAATATCTATCATGCGAGTATTGGAATGCCACCTTATCAAATGTTATATGGTAGAAAGTGTAGAACTCCAATCTGTTGGGGTGAAATTGGGCAGAGAGAACTGGGCAGTACTGACATTGTCCAGAAAACTACAGAGAAAATTGATCAAGTCAGAGAACGTTTGAAAATCGCCCAGGATCGACAAAAGTCTTATGCTGACAACCGAAGACGTCCAATTGAATTCCAAGTTGGAGATTTTGTTATGTTGAAAGTATCTCCATGGAAGGGTATCATACGATTCAGAAAATGAGGAAAGTTGAGTCCTCGATTCATTGGTCCCTTTAAAATTCTGGAAAAAGTTGGAAAGGTAGCTTATCGCCTTGAGCTGCCAAATGAACTAGCTGGAATTCATAGTACTTTTCACGTGTCCTATTTGAGGAAGTGTTTGGTTGATGAAGCCGCTTACATGCCATTGGATGAAATTGAAATTAATGATCAGTTGAATTATGTTGAACAACCAGTGATGATTCTTGATGAAAAGATAAAGAAGCTGAGAAATAAAGAGATCAAATTGTTCAAAGTTCAATGGAAACATCGCAAGGGTTCAGAATTCACATGGGAACCCGAGGAGGTGATTCTTCGTTATTATCCAGCTATACATCAGGAATGGATTGTGAGGACACAATCCTGAATAAGTGGGGGAGAGTTGTAACGCCCCAAATTCTGTAAGTTTAAAACTTTAAAATATATTATATTAACTATTTAAGTTAAAAGGACTAACTATGTAATGTATTTTATGTTCCTAGGACTTACTATTTAATGAAATTATTAGTAGAGGGACTAATTATGACAAGTACCATAAGTTGAGGGATTAAATTGAATTATGCAGTATAAAAATACTGCTTCTATATTCTTCCAGCTTATTTCAAACACTGTAAACTTTTCAATCACGTATTGAACTTTTGAGTGAGAGATTTTGAAGAAACAAAGGAGGAATTCAAGAAATTAAGGCTAGGGTTTATGAATTGAAACTTGTAATCCCTTAATCTAACTTCTCTAAGGTATTCTTAACCTTTTCTATGGATTAATTTGATGTTAGGGTTTAAGTTTGTAATCCCAAGATTATAGAAACTAATGAGTTAGTGAATTAATGATTTAAATTTATGTTTCATACACTTCTTTGAGCTAAACTATATGTTTAAATAAGGTTAATTGTAGTAAAGAACTCATAACCTTATGCTTATGAGTAATTAAAATGATTTTGATTATGTATATGATGATGGTAATTAGTAATTTATGAAAGAACAATGATTTGATGAATGATTTCATCTAAATAGCATATTGAATGATAGTCTTTGTGTAAAGGAAATTGATGATCATGTGTAAATGGGTTTTTGAAGGATAAAGTACGTATGTAAACACCAAGGAATGATATCCTTGATGTTAAATGATGAATTTGATAAGAGATGGTAATTACCCATTTATATGATCATGTGTAAAGTGTATGAAATCAATGATGAAATTATAAGTGTTAGGAAATTAACACTTATTTGATATAATTAATGAAGTTGTATGTGAAATTGATATGTGGCTATATGATTATGTGAATTAGGTGGTAAACTTGCTCAAAGTGGTGTTACAAGTGGTTATTTGTGTGGGCTATCGCGAGGTAAGTTAATGGATGATGCTATCATATTTCAAGTAATGCATATTCCATTTACTTGGAAGGACCGGTAATGGATATGGCTTTTACTTGATGAGTTGTGATTATTTACCGGGATGTAGGCCCGAAGATGTTAATTCTTGCGGGAATTAGCATATGATATTATGGATCCTTAATATACGTATGTTGTGATTTGATATTGATTATCATTGATAGCCCATTGCTAACTAAGCTATATGCTTACTCGATTATGTTTATGTGTTTTTAGGTGAGCCAAGTGGGACCCAACGAGATTCGGGCAAAAGACCCGAGGGATGCTAATGGTGGAACTTGTTGCTTTGTCGGTAACAAGTTACTTCTCTTAATCATGCTCATGATATGTTGTTATACCCCTTTTATGAAGAAAACAAGGTTTTGACACTTGGTGTTGTAAATGTAAACCTTTTGGTCAAAGTCATAGATAACATGTTGAAAGTCAACGGATAGTATAGTCAATGAGCATGTTATGCTTGTTGATAGTTTTGAATGTGTAAATCTTGAATTTAAAGAATTATGATGTAAATATTATAATTATAATAGTTTCCATGGAACAATTGAGATTTTATAGTCTTAATGAGTTTTGACAGAAACATCAGCTTAGTTTGACTTAGAATAGTCAAAGGAAAGTGAATTGGGTGTTGGAATGGTGGTTATATAGGTTAAGACCCAAACGGGTCGTTAAAGTGCCCAAATGGGTCACTAATAGGTCTAGAGGTCAAAATGAGTTGTGATTATGGTATGACGAATGTTAAAGTGACCTTAGGTTCTAAATGTAGTATTGAATGAGTGGTAAAAATGCTAGAACCTGAATGCACATGGTTTAGAACTTAGTATGTCAACGAAAACGAGTAAAAGTGGTCATTTTGGGGTCAACGGTCCAAATCATGATAAAACACGAATTTGCGAAAAGTGGAAATTGGGGAACTTTTGTATTGTCATTATACACGTGCCTGCAAATTTTCATGGTCATTGGACTTGTCATTTTCAAGATACGCACGATCGAATTTCGGAAGATGGTAAAATAGATAGCAGGCTTGATTCCTGGGGAATCCGACTCAAATTACTAACAGCATGCTTCATTCCTGGGGAATGGGAGTCATTCCTGGGGAATCTCTTATAAATTCAACATTTTCTTATTTAAATCCTTATTTGATCTAGGGAATTATACAACAAGTCTAAAATGTCATATTAAAACGTAGGACTTTACAAAATGAGTAAAAAAAAAATGTTCTAAATTTCGGGGTGTTTCAAGTTGGTATCAGAGCTTGGTTTAAGGGATTCGGGTATCCACCATTAGTGGGTACTCGATCTTAAGCCATTATTATTATTGTTGAGCATGATATTGAATTGTTATCTGTTTTGATTAATATTGTTATTTGATTTCTAAGACTTTTGACTCGAAATATCTTGTGGTAACTTTGGAAACATATAACTGGGATATGATAATTCGTGTGACTGGCCACCACAATAATTATCATATGGCAATTGTATGGAGCCAAGGAAGTTACAAGGTGTTAAGAAGATAAAGTCTTGGTAATAATTGTTAACTGCTATGTGACTAGGTGCAGTTAAATTACAAAGTAGACATTTTATTGATGAATATGTTTGTATTAAATATATTGTGTCTACTTTCAGTAATAAGATGAATGATCAAGAAGAAATAGAATTGACACTTGGGCCGCGTCCACGAGGCCAAGCCCAGAATGTAAGAACTGGAGGTGATGATGCTAGACAAAGACCTCCAGCAGACGATGCTAGGTTATCTTTAACCGCCTTAAAAACTCTAATTTCAGCTGAAGTAGCAAAGGCTCAAGAGGCGTCCCTTCCCCTCTTATTGGGCCGTATTTCTGAAACCATACGTGAGACTGTTGCTGATGAATTTCAAAGGCGAGATGATGAAAATGAAATTGATCTTGAAAGACCACCTCCTGGTGGTGAAAGAAATGAAGAAAGACCACCAACACCTGTTGTTCGCAGGGTGATTCAAAATCGTGCTGAAGATTGTAAATTCAGTTATAAAGACTTTTCTGTTTGTAACCCGCCAGATTTTCAAGGTGAGATGGATCCAATTAAATGTCAAAGGTGGTTATCTGAGGTTGAAGGGGCATTTGCCACAGCAGAAGTCCCTAACCGATTGAAAGTGAGATATGCTTCTAATCTTCTTAAATCCCGTGCTAAATTCTGGTGGGAAGTTCAATGTCGTACTTTAGGAGAGGAAGCTATTACAGTGATGACATGGGAAGAATTGAAAAAGATGTTTGTTGAAACTTATTCGCAGGATGCTGATTTAAATAGAATTCATCGTGAGTTTTTTTCTATGGAACAAACGACTGAGTCGATAAACGAGCTGGTAGGAAATTTTCCGGATCGAGCCCAATTTTGTCCAGAATACATGGCAAATCCTAAATTACTTATGGATCATTTTCATACAATCCTGAAGAAAGAAATTCGACAGTTTGTCAATCCAAAGAAATGTAGTACTTTTTTCTAAAATGGTAGACGAAGCTCGATTTCATGAGCTAGAGTTAAAGAAGGAGGAGAAAAGTTCTACAAAAAGAAAAGTTGAACCCACTTCTACTTCATCTAAGAAGTTTAGATCTGGTGGGAGTTTTAGAAAGGATGATCGAACTGAAATCCCAGAATGCAAGATATGCCATAAAAGGCATCGTGGGGAGTGTAAAGTCGGGACTCTAAATTGTTTTTCTTGTGGAAGGTCGGGACATTTTAGCAAAGATTGTCCCAATCCAATCAAAGTTTGTCATCATTGTCTGAAACCAGGACATATTCGACCTGATTGTCCTGAATTGAAATCTCAACCTACTTCTTCTGCTCCTCGCAAGAATACTGAGAGGAAGACAGTGGAACCACCGAAGCCTAGACACCGTTCCTTTCAGATTACTGCAGAAGAAGCACAATGAGCCCCCGATGTGTTAACAAGTACCTTCTTTGTAAATCTTAAACCTGAATACATACTGTTTGATTCGGGAGCCTCACGATCATTTGTGTCTGAAAAGTTTTGTCGATATTTCTCAATTCCTCTTACTGAGTTAGATGCTCCACTTGATGTGGAGGTTGCTGACGATAGAATTATTTTTGTGACCAATGTGTATAGAGGTTGTTAGTTAGTGATTAATAATGAAACCTTCATCATAAATTTAATCCCTATGCAAATGGGTGAGTTTGATGTAGTTGTGGGAATGGATTGGTTAGGCAAACATAACGCCATAATCCAATGTGAGAAAAAGATAATTCGGGTTAATTCGCCTAGTGGGGGAGTGATAGATATTTATGGGGAAAAGAGAAAACCATCACTTTCTATTTGTACTTTTGCTCGGGCCAAACGCCATTTATCACATGGGTGTCAGGCTTTCTTGGCACATGTGATTGATACTCAGAAACAAACCCCCAAACTTACAGAAATCCCTGTTGTTAATGAATTTCCCGATGTTTTTCCCGACGAGCTACCGGGCATTCCGCCTGATAGGCAAGTCGAGTTCCGAATTGATTTGGTACCTGGAGCTACTCCTATTGCCAAAACACCTTATAGACTCGCCCCCTCTGAAATGCAAGAGTTGATGAAACAATTGCAAGAATTACTTGATAAAGGTTTTATTCGTCCGAGTAGTTCACCATGGGGTGCACTGATACTATTTGTTAAAAAGAAAGATGGCACCATGAGGATGTGTATTGATTATAGAGAGTTGAACAAGGTAACCATCAAGAATAGGTATCCCTTGCCTAGGATTGATGACTTGTTTGACCAACTCCAGGGTGCTAGTTTCTTCTCGAAGATTGATTTACGTTCAGGTTATCACCAATTGAAAGTTCGAGAAGAAAATGTGTCTAAAACAGCTTTCAGGACAAGGAATGGCCATTATGAATTCGTGGTTATGCCTTTTGGTCTGACAAATGCTCCTGCCGCTTTTATGGATCTCATGAATCGAGTGTGCCGACCTATGCTCGATAAGTTTGTAATTGTATTCATAGATGATATTCTCATATATTCCAAATCTGCTGACGATCACAATGTTCATTTAAGGTAGGTATTACAAACTTTGAGAAATGAGAAACTCTATGCCAAGTTCTCCAAGTGTGAATTTTGGCTTCGTGAGGTACAATTTCTGGGTCATGTTGTTAATAACCAAGGTATTATGGTTGATCCTGCAAAGGTTGAGGCGGTGATGAAATGGGAACCTCCAACCAATGTAACAGAAGTTAGGAGTTTTCTGGGTTTAGCTGGTTGTTACCGACGGTTTATCCAGGATTTCTCCAAGATTGCTACTCCTCTTACAAAGCTTACTCGTAAAAATATTAAATATGAATGGAATGATGCAGCTGAGCAAGCTTTTCGTACTTTGAAATTTAAACTTAGTCAAGCACCGGTCCTAGTACTTCCTGATGGTACTGAGGGCATGGTAGTTTATTGTGATGCTTCACGTATTGGGTTAGGCTATGTTCTGATGCAGAGAGGTAAAGTGATTGCTTATGCTTCTCGACAGTTGAAGGAACACGAGAAAGGGTATCCAACTCATGATTTGGAACTGGCAGCGGTTGTTTTTGCTTTAAAAATCTGGAGGCATTATCTTTATGGTGTAAAGTGTACCATATACACTGATCACAAAAGCCTCAAATATTTCTTTGATCAGCATGATTTAAACATGAGACAAAGACGTTGGCTTGACTTGGTAAAAGATTATGACTGTGAAATTCTTTATCATCCAGGAAAGGCTAATGTTGTAGCTGATGCTCTCAGCCGAAAAGCTATGCATCATGCTTTGATTGTCAAATCTCTTTGTATTACTGTTATTCCTGAATTACTTGATCAAATTAAAGAAGTTCAACAAAATGCATGGCAAAAAGGTTTTTGGAGAGCCGAACGCATTAAGGGTCAAATTCCAAATATTGTTGATGATTCACGTGGGATTAAAACCCGTTATGGAAGAATCTGGATTCCGAATTCTCCGAAGTTAAAGAAATTATTACTTGATGAAGCTCATAAATCTAGATATTCCATTCATCCTGGTGCAACCAATATGTACCATGATTTGAAAGTTGATTATTGGTGGCCTGGGATGAAGCGTGAAATTGTGAAATATGTCGAACAATGTCTAACGTGTTTGCAGGTTAAAGCAGAACATCAAAAGCCGTTTGGTAAAATGCAACCGTTGAACATACCTGTTTGGAAATGGGAGCACATTACCATGGACCTTATTACTAAATTGCCCAAAACCCAACGTCATCATGACACAATTTGGGTGATTGTTGATAGGTTGACAAAAAGTGCTTTATTCTTACCGATCAAGGAAACTTATACTTCAGAGGCACTTGCTGATTTGTACGTTAAAGAAGTTATAGCACGTCATGGTATGCCTATTTCTATTGTTTCTGATCGAGATAGCCGATTCACTTCTAGATTCTGGAACAAATTTCAAGAAGATCTGGGTACTAGTGTTCATTTGAGTACTGCATACCATCCTCAAACTGATGGGCAGAGTGAAAGAACCATTCAAACCTTAGAAAACATGTTGAGGGCATGTGCCATTGACTTCTGTGGTAGCTGGGATACTCACTTACCGTTAGTTGAGTTTTCTTATAATAATATCTATCATGCGAGTATTGGAATGCCACCTTATCAAATGTTATATGGTAGAAAGTGCAGAACTCCAATCTGTTGGGGTGAAATTGGGCAGAGAGAACTGGGCAGTACTGACATTGTCCAGAAAACTACAGAGAAAATTGATCAAGTCAGAGAACGTTTGAAAATCGCCCAGGATCGACAAAAGTCTTATGCTGACAACCGAAGACGTCCAATTGAATTCCAAGTTGGAGATTTTGTTATGTTGAAAGTATCTCCATGGAAGGGTATCATACGATTCAGAAAATGAGGAAAGTTGAGTCCTCGATTCATTGGTCCCTTTAAAATTCTGGAAAAAGTTGGAAAGGTAGCTTATCGCCTTGAGCTGCCAAATGAACTAGCTGGAATTCATAGTACTTTTCACGTGTCCTATTTGAGGAAGTGTTTGGTTGATGAAGCCGCTTACATGCCATTGGATGAAATTGAAATTAATGATCAGTTGAATTATGTTGAACAACCAGTGATGATTCTTGATGAAAAGATAAAGAAGCTGAGAAATAAAGAGATCAAATTGTTCAAAGTTCAATGGAAACATCGCAAGGGTTCAGAATTCACATGGGAACCCGAGGAGGAGATTCTTCGTTATTATCCAGCTATACATCAGGAATGGATTGTGAGGACACAATCCTGAATAAGTGGGGGAGAGTTGTAACGCCCCAAATTCTGTAAGTTTAAAACTTTAAAATATATTATATTAACTATTTAAGTTAAAAGGACTAACTATGTGATGTATTTTATGTTCCTAGGACTTACTATTTAATGAAATTATTAGTAGAGGGACTAATTATGACAAGTACCATAAGTTGAGGGATTAAATTGAATTATGCAGTATAAAAATACTGCTTCTATATTCTTCTAGCTTATTTCAAACACTGTAAACTTTTCAATCACGTATTGAACTTTTGAGTGAGAGATTTTGAAGAAACAAAGGAGGAATTCAAGAAATTAAGGCTAGGGTTTATGAATTGAAACTTGTAATCCCTTAATCTAACTTCTCTAAGGTATTCTTAACCTTTTCTATGGATTAATTTGATGTTAGGGTTTAAGTTTGTAATCCCAAGATTATAGAAACTAATGAGTTAGTGAATTAATGATTTAAATTTATGTTTCATACACTTCTTTGAGCTAAACTATATGTTTAAATAAGGTTAATTGTAGTAAAGAACTCATAACCTTATGCTTATGAGTAATTAAAATGATTTTGATTATGTATATGATGATGGTAATTAGTAATTTATGAAAGAACAATGATTTGATGAATGATTTCATCTAAATAGCATATTGAATGATAGTCTTTGTGTAAAGGAAATTGATGATCATGTGTAAATGGGTTTTTGAAGGATAAAGTACGTATGTAAACACCAAGGAATGATATCCTTGATGTTAAATGATGAATTTGATAAGAGATGGTAATTACCCATTTATATGATCATGTGTAAAGTGTATGAAATCAATGATGAAATTATAAGTGTTAGGAAATTAACACTTATTTGATATAATTAATGAAGTTGTATGTGAAATTGATATGTGGCTATATGATTATGTGAATTAGGTGGTAAACTTGCTCAAAGTGGTGTTACAAGTGGTTATTTGTGTGGGCTATCGCGAGGTAAGTTAATGGATGATGCTATCATATTTCAAGTAATGCATATTCCATTTACTTGGAAGGACCGGTAATGGATATGGCTTTTACTTGATGAGTTGTGATTATTTACCGGGATGTAGGCCCGAAGATGTTAATTCTTGCGGGAATTAGCATATGATATTATGGATCCTTAATATACGTATGTTGTGATTTGATATTGATTATCATTGATAGCCCATTGCTAACTAAGCTATATGCTTACTCGATTATGTTTATGTGTTTTTAGGTGATCCAAGTGGGACCCAACGAGATTCGGGCAAAAGACCCGAGGGATGCTAATGGTGGAACTTGTTGCTTTGTCGGTAACAAGTTACTTCTCTTAATCATGCTCATGATATGTTGTTATACCCCTTTTATGAAGAACACAAGGTTTTGACACTTGGTGTTGTAAATGTAAACCTTTTGGTCAAAGTCATAGATAACATGTTGAAAGTCAACGGATAGTATAGTCAATGAGCATGTTATGCTTGTTGATAGTTTTGAATGTGTAAATCTTGAATTTAAAGAATTATGATGTAAATATTATAATTATAATAGTTTCCATGGAACAATTGAGATTTTATAGTCTTAATGAGTTTTGATAGAAACATCAGCTTAGTTTGACTTAGAATTGTTAAAGGAAAGTGAATTGGGTGTTGGAATGGTGGTTATATAGGTTAAGACCCAAACGGGTCGTTAAAGTGCCCAAATGGGTCACTAATAGGTCTAGAGGTCAAAATGAGTTGTGATTATGGTATGACGAATGTTAAAGTGACCTTAGGTTCTAAATGTAGTATTGAATGAGTGGTAAAAATGCTAGAACCTGAATGCACATGGTTTAGAACTTAGTATGTCAACGAAAACGAGTAAAAGTGGTCATTTTGGGGTCAACGGTCCAAATCATGATAAAACACGAATTTGTGAAAAGTGGAAATTGGGGAACTTTTGTATTGTCATTATACACGTGCCTGCAAATTTTCATGGTCATTGGACTTGTCATTTTCAAGATATGCACGATCGAATTTCGGAAGATGGTAAAATGGATAGCAGGCTTGATTCCCGGGGAATGAGAGTCATTCCTGGGGAATCCGATTCAAATTACTAACAGCATGCTTCATTCCTGGGAAATGGGAGTCATTCCTAGGGAATCTCTTATAAATTCAACATTTTCTTATTTAAATCCTTATTTGATCTAGGGAATGATACAACAAGTCTAAAATGTCATATTAAAACGTAGGACTTTACGAAATGAGTAAAAAAAAAATGTTCTAAATTTCGGGGTGTTTCAAAATGTGAATTTCATATTTACAATTTATTTTCTTATATTTGATATCCAAATACAAATTAGGGGCAAATTTGCCACTCAAAAAGTTTTAAATTTCAATTTGAATTCATTTTCTCTAAGTGCTATTTATGACATTCCAAATAAAAATTAGGGGTAGATTTGCCACTCAATAAGTGTGAATATCATATCTACAATTTATTTTCAACTTGCAATTCATTTTCTTTAAGGGTGATTTTAAACATTCCAAATACAAATTAGGAGTAAATTTGCCACTCAAAAAGTATGAAATATCAATTTGCAATTCATTTTCTCTAAGTGTCATTTTTGACATTTCAAATACAAATAAGGGCAAATTTGTCACTCAAAAAGTATGAAATATCAATTTGCAATTCATTTTCTATAAGTGTTATTTTTGACATTCAAAATACAAATTAGGTGCAAATTTGCCACTCAAAATATGTGAATATCATATTTACAATTTATTTTCTTTTAAAGGTCATATTTGATATCCAAATCAAAATTAGGGGAAAATTTGCCACTCAAAAAGTTTGAAATATCAATTTGAATTCATTTTTTATAAGTGTTATTTATGACATTTCAAATACAAATTATGGGCTAATTAGCCACTCAATAAGTGTGAATATCATATTTGCAATTTATTTTCTTTAAGGGTCATATTTGATATCCAAATATATATTATGGGCAAATTTGCTATCCAAAAAGTATGAAATATCAATTTGCAAATTCATTTTCTCAAAGTGTTATTTTTGACATTTTAAATACAAATTAGATGCAAATGTGCCACTCAAAAAGTGTGAATATCAAATCTACAAATTTATTTTCTTTAACGGTCATATTTGATATCCAAATACAAATTAATGGCAAATTTTTCCACTAAATAAGTATGAAATATCAATTTGCAATTCGTTTTCTTTAAGTGTTATTTATGACATTCCAATTACAAATTAAGGGCAAATTTGCAACTCAAAAAGTATGAAATATCAATTTGCAATTCATTTTCTCTAAGTGTCATTTTTGACATTCCAAATACAAATAAGAGGCAAATTTGACAATCAAAAAGTATGGAATATCAATTTTGCAATTCATTTTCTCTAAGTGTTATTTTAGACATTCCAAATACAAATTAGTTGCAAATTTGCCACTCAAAAAGTGTGAATATCATATTTGCAAATTATTTTCTTTAAGGGTCATATTTGACATCCAAATACAAATTAGGGGCACATTTACCACTCAAAAAGTGTAAATATCATATTAACAATTTATTTTCTTTAGGGTCATATTTGATATGCAAATACAAATTAGGGGCAAATTTGCCAATTAAAAAGTATGGAATATCAATTTTGCAATTCATTTTCTCTAAGTGTTATTTTTGACATTTCAAATACGTATTAGGTGCAAATTTACTACTCAAAAAGTGTGAATATCATATTTGCAATTTACTTTCTTTAAGGGTCATATTCGACATTCAAATACAAATTATGGGCAAATTTGCCACTCAAAAAATATGAAATATCAATTTGCAATTCATTTTCTCTAAGTGTCATTTTTGACATTTCAAATACAAATAAGGGGCAAATTTGCCAGTAAAAAAGTAAGATATATCAATTTTCAATTCATTTACTCTAAGTGTTATTTTTTACATTACAAATACAAATTAGGTGCAAATTTTACACTCAAAAAGTGTGAATATCATATTTACAATTTATTTTCTTTCAGGGTCATATTTGATATCCAAATACAAATTAGGGGCAAATTTGCCACTCAAAAGTATGAAATATCAATTTGAAATTCATTTTCTTTTAAGTGTTATTTTTGACATTCTGAATACAAATTAAGTGCAAATTTGCCACTCAAAAAGTGTGAATATCATATTTGCAATTTATTTTCTTTAAAGGTCTTATTTGACATCCATATACAAATTAGGGGCAATATTGTCTCTCTAAAAGTATCAAATATCAATTTGCAATTTATTTTCTCTAAATGTTATTTTTGACATTCTGAATACAAATTAAGTGCAAATTTGCCACTCAAAAAGTTTGAAATTTCAACTTGCATTTCATTTTCTTTAAGGGTCATATTTGATATTCCAAATACAAATTAGGGGCAAATTACCACTCAAAAAGTATGAAATTTCAACTTGCAATTCATTTTCTTTAAGGGTTATTTTTGACATTCCAAATTCAAATTAAGGGCAAATTTGCCACTCAAAAAGTATGAAATATCAATTTGCAATTCATTTTCTCCAAGTGTCATTTTTAACATTCCAAATACAAATAAGGGGCAAATTTGCCACTCAAAAAGTATAGAATATCGAATTTGCAATTCATTTTCTCTAAGTGTTATTTTTGACATTCCAAATACAAATTTGGTGCAAATTTGTCACTCAAAAAATGTGAATATCGTATTTACAATTTATTTTCTTTAAGGGTCATATTTGATATCCAAATAAAAATTAGGGGCAAATTTGCCACTCAAAAAGTATGAAATATCAATTTGTAATTCATTTTCTCAAAGTGTTATTTTTGACAATCAAAATACAAATTAGATGCAAATTTGCCACTCAAAAAGTGTGAATATCATATTTGTAATTTATTTTCTTTAAAAGGTCATATTTGACATCCAAATACAAATTAGGGGCAAATTTGATACTCAAAAAGTATGAAATATTAATTTGCAATTCATTTTCTCTAAGTGTCATTTTTGAAAGTCCAAATGCAAATTAGGAGCAAATTTTCCACTCAAAAAGTACGAAATATCAATTTGCAATTCATTTTCTCTAAGTGTCATTTTTGACATTCCATATACAAATTAGGAGCAAATTTGCCACTCAAAAGGTACGAAATATCAATTTTGCAATTCATTTTCATTAATTGTCATTTTTGACGATTCAAATACAAATTAGGTGCAAATTTGCCATTCAAAAGTGTAAATATCATATTTACAAATTATTTTCTTTAAAGGTCTTTTTTGACATTCCAAATACAAATAAGGGGCAAATTTGTTACTCAAAAAGTCTGAAATATCAATTTGCAATTCATTTTCTCTAAGTGTTGTTTTAGACATTCTAAATATAAATTAGGTGCAAATTTGCCACTCTAAAAGTGTGAATATCATATTTACAATTTTTTTTCATTAAGGATTATATTTGATATCCAAATACAAGTTAGGGGCACATTTTCCACTCAAAAAGTATGAAATATCAATTTGAATTCATTTTCTATAAATGTTATCTATGAAATTCCAAATACAAATTAGGGGAAAATTTGCCACTCAATAAGTGTGAATATCGTATTTGCAATTTATTTTCTTTAATTGAAATATTTGATATCCAAACACAAATTAGAGGCAAATTTGCCTCTCAAAATGTACGAAATATCAATTTGTAATTCATTTTCTCTAAGTGTCATTTTTGACATTTCAAATACAAATTAGGTGCACATTTGCCCCTCAAAAGGTGTGAATATCATATTTGCAATTTATTTTTTTTAAGGGTCATATTCGACATTCAAATACAAATTATGGGCAAATTTGCCACTCAAAAAGTATGAAATATCAATTTACAATTCAATTTCTCTAAGTGTCACTTTTGACATTCAAATAGAAATTAGGGACAAATTTACCACTCAAAAAGTATGAAATATGAATTTGCAATTCATTTTCTCTAAGTGTTATTTTTGACATTCCAAATATAAATTTGGTGCAAATTTGCAACTCAAAAAGTGTGAATATCATATTTACAATTATTTTTCTTTAAGGGTCATATTTGATATCCAAATACAAATTAAGGGCAAATTAGCCACTCAAAAAGTATGAAACATCAATTTGAATTCATTTTTTATAAGTGTTATTTATGACATTCCAAATACAAATTATGGACAAATTAGCCACTCAATAAGTGTGAATATCATATTTACAATTTATTTTCTTTAAGCGTCATATTTGATATTCAAATACAAATTAGGAACAAATTTTCCACTCAAAAAGTAGGAAATATCAATTTGCAGTTCATTTTCTTTAAGTGTCATTTTTGACAATCCAAATACAAATTAGGGAGAAATTTGCCATTCAAAAAATAGGAAATATCAATTTACAAATCATTTTCTCTGAGTGTCATTTTTGACATTCAAATACAAATTAGGGGTAAATTTGCCACTCAAAAAGTATGAAATATCAATTTGCAATTCATTTTCGTTAAGTGTTATTTTGACATTTCAAATACAAATTAGGTGCAAATTTGCAACTCATAATGTGTGAATATCATATTTACAATTTATTTTCTTTAAAGGTCATATTTGATATCAAAATACAAATTAGGGGCAAATCTATCACTCAAAAAGTATGAAATATCAATTTGAATTCATTTTCTATAAGTGTTATTTTTGACATTTCAAATACAAATTAGGGGCAAATTTGCCACTCAATAAGTGTGAATATCATATTTGCAATTTATTTTCTTTAAGTGTAATATTTGATATCCAAATACAAATTAGGGCCAAATTTGCCTCTCAAAATGTATGAAATATCAATTTGTAATTCATTTTCTCTAATTGTCATTTTTGACATTCCAAATTCAAATTAGGGGCAAATTTGCCATTCAAAAAGTAGGAAAGATTAATTTGTAATTCATTATCTCTAAGTGTCATTTTTGACATTCCATATACAAATTAGGGTAAATTTGCAATTCAAAAAGTATGAAATATCAATTTGTAATTCATTTTCTGTTGATACATGATTTTGTGTCTGTCAGTTGGTCTATCGAGTTGTAAGTGTCGTTAGTTAGTTTTAATAGAAAAATCATTTTCTGTATATGCGACACTTAAGTTTAGTATTAGGCGACACTTATCTTAGTGACGCATAGCGACACTTAGGTAAGTGACGCATGAGGGCGGCGACATGCGACAATTCCCAAGTGACGCATGTCTGCCGAATTCGTTTTAGTATTTAAACAAACCTACGGGTTTTTGGCTAGGGTTGACGAAACCCTAGCACCATTTGTCGACTAAGCATACTTGTAAACAGTTCCAATACATTCAAGAAGCTAATAAACTAGTTTTACTTTGATTGATTCATTGTTTCGGTTTAAGTTTATTACGCGTTTGTGTAATTGTTTGTTTCCGCCAATCAATTACTTTCGATCATCACTTAGATCCGACATCAGGGGCACTTTCAACTGGTATCAGAGCCTCGGAGTTGATTTGATCGAAGTGTGTACGTGTATTGGAGAGTTTTCGGTTTGATTTTGTGAAGATCGTTGATATTCTAGCAAGATTAGGATCGATTTGGTGTTATTATTGTGTTTTGAGTAAAGATTTACAGGTTTCGTACGATTGGGACTCAAGAATTTTCGTTAGGTTTACGAAAATTCGATTTTTGGGATTGTTGGGCGTTCACAGCCGTTTCTGCGTCACTCGGAGCGTCACTTCGACACTTTGTGCGGCACTTCGAGCGACACTTCTGTAAGCAGCAATTAGGGTTTTAACGTCACTTAAGGATTATACGTCACTTACCTTAGTGACGCCTACTGCTCATTCCGACACTTAATTGCGTCATTTGATACGACACTTGCGTGTCATCCGTCACTTACTGTTAGTGACGCATTACCACTCTAAGTTACTTACAGCGTCACTTACCTTAGTGAAGCCTGTTATTGCTAAGCGACACTCAAGTCCATCACTTGAGTCCGTCACTTCTTTTGTTTGTTTATCCGTCACTCGTTAGCGTCACTTATCAAGTGTCGCTACTCTTTGCGACACTAAGGAGCGTCACTTACTAAGTGACGCCTTCATCACTAATCAGCTTCCTAGTTTTTGTTTTAAGTTGATTTTACAGGTAAATTACAATGTCTGATAAGGAAGATATTAGAGGAATTAGAGAGATGCTCAGACAGAGCAATGATATTGGCTCTAGCAATAAACCTCCGTTCTTTGGACCAGATTTGGATTATGTTTACTGGAGAGATAGATATGAACAGTATATAGATTTCCACTGTCCTGAACTTTGGGGACCGTTAAAAGAACGCTATGTTGCTCCAGTGGCTGAAGGTAATTATCGTGGTGTTCCTCCAGCTAAAACATACAATGCTATGTCACCTCAAGAGAAGAAAGAGTATGAAACTGAAAGAAAGGCTCATTCTTCCATTTGTATGTGTTTGCCTAAGGAGGTTATGAGACTCTTTAAATCTCATGACACAACTTATGATTTGTGGAAGGCAATTGAAACAAGATGCGGAGGAAATGAAAAGTACAAGGAGGCCAAGCTAGAGTTAATCAAAAAGCAGTATGATCTATTTGACATGATTCCTAATGAGCTGACTTCGAGTCTATTCACCCGATACTCACATCTGGTTAGTGAGTTAAATGAAGGAGGATACAATCTCCCTGCACTTGAGGTAAACAAGAAGTTGCTGGATGTGTTGCCAAGTGCTTGGGATGTGAAGGTCCAATTTTTAAAGGAAAATCCAGAACTACAGAGGATGACTTTGGATCAATTGATAGGTATTCTACAAGCTCATGCAATGGAATTGAAGAAGAAAGAATGCAAGTCAGGTGGATCTGTACAGAATTCCACAACTGGTGGTGGTGGACTAGTCAATTCTGGCAAGAGTTATGGTGGAATGGCATTTATAACGGATACCAATTCATCTTCTGCTTCTTCTGGAGGTCAACATACAGCTTATCTTTCTGGTACATCTCAAGGAAATCAACAACAGGCTCCAGTCTCACCAGCAATACAAGAGCAAGCTGCTATTTATACAGCTTTTCTGAGCTCTTACAAAGATTTGGTTACTCAACCAAACACAACTTTGGAGCTGATCAAGGAGGATTATGCACAACTAGATGAAGATGATCTAGAACAAATGGACTTGAATTGGAACATTGCCATGATAACAAGAAGAGTTCAAAAATTCTTGCAACGGACTGGACGCAAGAGTTTGGAAGGCAATGGGAAGTCAGGATTTGGTTTTGATAAAAGCAAGGTCCGTTGTTATAACTGCCAGAATTTGGGTCATTTCGCTAGAGAATGCGAGAAACCCAAGATGCCACCGTCGGGTCTTACTAAACCTGATCCTCCAAAAGCGAAAGAAGAGGTCAAGACGTTAGCTGTGGACAATGTTTTGGTGGTTTTTGAGCCAACTACTCATGACTGGAATGCGGAGGCAGCAAAGTTTCAACAGTGTCTAATGGCTCATATTACACCTGAGGTACTAAATGAATCACCTGAACCTTTAAATTGTATCTCATGCATTAATCTAACTGAATCTCTAGAGGCTTTTCAAAAGGACAACCAAGAGTTGCGAGATAAAGTTGCAAAACTTAATGAGTCAAATAAGTTTTTGAAAGAAAATGAAAAACTCTATGAAAAACATATTGAAGCTCATAAGTTAGATACTCAAACTTATAAAGCAAAAGTTTTTAGTCAACAGGATGCAATTAAAAGTTATCTTACTGAAATTGAACTGTTAAACAAAGAGCTTTCTGACTTAAAAAGTGAGTATGGTAATTATCAAGATAAAGTTTTAGGTTCAACTTCTGCGACAATGATCTTTAATGAAATTGTTAGCAACCATAAGCAAGATAGGAAAAGTAAGGGAGGAAAAGGAATAGGTTTTGTTGAAATAGCACCTCCTACTACATATACTCCTTTACCTGTTAAGGAAGGCCTTGATGAGATTCCAGTTGATTATGCTAAATTATTGGGTATCAAGGGTAAAATGGCTAAAACTAACAAACAGGAGAAGGAGAAAACCACGAGGCCAGAGTATCCCACTCCTAAGTTTGTTAAGCCAATGAATGAATCTTCTGTTAGTGTTGAGAAGATTGTTGAGCAAAATAATGAATCTCCAGTTTGTTTTGAGGAGATCGTTGAGATTGAGGATATTACGGATCAGGAGTATCCTGAAGTTAAGAAAGTTGAAGTTAAATCTGAAAAAGCAGTTTTAAAAGTTGAATCTGAAATTAAGGTTCAACCAAATAAAGGAAAAGCCAAGGTTTTAAACTCGAAACAAAAAACTTTACAGTCACCTGTAAAGATTTTGCAACAGAAAAAGGTAAATGAAAAAGTTTCGTATGATAAACCTTCAACTTCAACCTCTCAACCAAAGCAAACATTTTCTAAGACGTGTACTCAATGTTCATGTTCTAGAAATGTTTCTCCACCTCCTGTGGTAATTCCTCAGCCTCAACCGTTAGTTGAGACTCGTTCTTGTTTCTACTGCAAGAGACAAGGACATTTGATCCGTGACTGTCCCAAGCTGTCAAATCAGCGCTATGGGAGAGAGATGCCTAGGACATCAGTTTATAGAAATTCCTTCTCAAAATCTCCACCTAGGCGTTACTCAAACTCTCCCAAGCCTGTTCTGAAGCCAAGTAATGTTGAGCAAAAACCTTTGCCAATTCAAAAGCCCAACATTACTTCTAATATCAATTCCGAACCTTCCAAAGTTTGGAAACGAAAAGAGTCTGATGTTTACTCTTCAGTCGTCAACAATAACACATCAGATAAAAATTCTAATTTGTTTAAAGATAAAATACTATCTGACGTGCTTATTGTTGATGCCATGGAAGACCTAAGTCTGTAAAGGCTTGGGTCTCCGTTTCTCACTAACCTCTTTCTTTGATTTGTTGCAGCAGTCGGAACGTGTGAAAGATAGTTTATGGTATATGGATAGTGGCTGCTCGCGACACATGACTGGCGATGTGTCTCTTCTGACGGATATTAAACCATACTCGGGAGGATACGTTGCTTTCACGGGAGATTCAGGAGGAACTATTTCGGGAAAGGGAACGCTAACAAATGGTAAAGTTAGCTTTGAGAATGTGAATTATGTGGCAGAACTGACTCACAACTTGCTGAGCGTATCACAAGTTTGTGACAAGGACTACACCACGTCCTTCACAAAAACTGAATGTGTGATATTGAAGCCGGGGTATGTCATTCCTGAGGAATGGGTATTGATGCGTGCACCTAGAAAGAATGACACCTATGTGATGAATATGAGAACTGTGGAGACTACCAGTGACTATACTTGTCTCCTTTCAAAGGCTTCTGAAAAGGAATCACTCCTTTGGCACAGACGAATGGGACATATTCATTTCCGAAAAATGAATTTTCTGATTAATAATGATTTAGTGAGGGGAGTTCCAAAACAGTCATTTGCTTTAAAAGATGACTGCATTTCTTGTCACAAAGGAAAACTCCACAAAAAGTCCCACAAGTCTAAGGTTGTGAATTCTATTTCTGCTCCGTTGGAACTACTGCATATGGATCTGTTCGGTCCAGTTTCAACAAAGAGTATTGGTGGTCGGTCTTACTGCTTGGTAGTTACTGATGACTACTCACGGTTTTCGTGGGTTTATTTCTTGACCACAAAGGGGGAGACTCCTGATATTCTGGTGTTTGTTGGATAAGTTGGCAAATCTATGCAACTTAAAGGTGAAAAGGATTCGAAGCGACAATGGAACTGAATTCAAGAACTCAACTCTCGAATTGTTTTGTGCTACAAGAGGTATTGAGCATCAATTTAGTGCTCCAAGGACTCCACAACAGAATGGAGTTGCCGAAAGAAAGAACAGGACAATCATCGAGACAGCTCGGACTATGTTAGCTGACTCTAAGTTACCAATCATCTTCTGGGCTGAGGCAGTTAATACTGCCTGTTATGTTCTCAACAGAGTGCTCACGGTGAAGAAAAAGAACAAGACGTGTTACGAACTTTTTAATAACCGTAAGCCAAACCTTCAGTTTTTAGAACCATTTGGGTGTCCATGCATGATCATGAATACAAAAGATAAGATCTCTAAGTTTGGTGATAAGGCTGTTGAAGGGATTTTTCCTGGATATTCAGTCAACTCTCCGAACAAAAGAGTCTTCAACAAATCAACGAATCAGATTGAGGAACAGTTTGAGGTGAAATGTTTAAGGTATACGGAACCTCCTCAAGGAACAGGTCCGGATTGGTTTTTCAATTATGGAAACCTCTTTAACTCTTTCAATATTCCAGATGAAGATGACACGGAAGAGTTAGTTTCCATACTTCATGGACTTGATCTGTCTCAAGTTACACCAGTTAATAAACCATCCGACCCATCTCCTAATGCAACACCCGAACCACCACCAACTAATACTACACCACTACCAACACCCACACCACCACCAACAACACCTAATCCAACATCTACTTCTCAAGTTACACCTTCGAAAGATGCTCCTTCTACCTCTAAAACAGTGTATAACTACACCAAGGACCTTCCTTATGATCCAAACATGCCATCATTAGAGGAAGGAGGAGAGGATGAGGTAGATGATGAGGGAGAAGAAGCAGACAATATGAATCATTCTCATTTATTTTCTCAAGGAGATGAAGATGATGATGCTTCTCCGAATATTTCTACAACTGAGGGAGATCTGAACAACCTGGAACAGAATCTTGTGCCAGATCAAATTCCAGTTACTCGGATACATAAGGATCACCCCATTGATAATATCATTGGTGACCCTCATGCTCCCATTCAAACAAGACATCAAGCGAAGCAGACTGATACTGAACAACTTTCGGGTTTGGTAGCTAATATTAATTCATGTTATCTTTCGCAGAATGAACCTAAGAAAGTTGAAGAGGCCTTAAAAGATCCATCCTGGATCGAGGCCATGCAAGAGGAACTACAGCAATTTGAAAAGTTGAAAGTTTGGGAAGTAGTTCCATTACCCAAGGGTGCCCACTTGACTGGCACTCGTTGGGTTTTTCGTAATAAGATGGATGATAGGGGCGTTGTAATTCGTAATAAAGCACGTCTAGTAGTTCAAGGCTTCAGCCAAATTGAGGGCTTGGACTATGATGATGTATTTGCCCCTGTTGCTCGATTGGAATCCATACGCATTTTTCTGGCATACGCATCCTTCAAGGGATTTCGCGTCAATCAACTTGATGTGAAAAGTGCGTTTCTGTATGGAAAGGTTGACAACGATGTGTATGTTAAGCAGCCTCCTGGTTTTGAAGACCCTGCGCATCCTGAATACGTCTGTAAATTGAACAAGGCGTTGTATGGTCTTCACCAAGCACCGAGACTTTGGTATGAGAGGCTAACTACACATCTGATTAAGCATGGTTTTGTGAGAGGGAACATCGATAGCACGCTATTTATTCTTCGTGAACAGTCAGAGGATAGGGAAGATATGCTACTTGTGCAGGTTTACGTGGACGATATTATCTTCGGTTCTACTAATGAGGCAATGTGCAAGAACTTTGAGAAAATCATGAAGTCTGAGTTTGAGATGAGCGCGATGGGGGAGCTTACATTCTTTTTAGGTGCACAAGTTGAGCAGCTTGCAAAAGGTATTTATATACATCAGTCAAAATATGTCAATGACATGTTGACTAGGTATGACCTGCTCACTTGTAAAACCTATGGGACTCCCATCGAGCTTAATCACAATCTTAAACTTGCTGAGGAAGATGAAGATTGCAAGGAAAGGGACTATCGTTCAATGATAGGCTCTCTTATGTATTTGACTGCCTCTAGACCGGACATTGTATTTGCCGTGTCAATTTGCTCGCGCTATCAGGATAAACCAAAGGTGTCACATATGAAGGCAGTGAAGCGAATTTTTGGTTACCTCAGAGCTCGACCTACTCTTGGTCTTTGGTATTCAAATGAGAAGATCGTACCATGGAATCGAGAGCTCCAAGTGGGCCATTTTTGGTAAGCAGAACTGGCGATGCAGGATGAACCGGAAGCCGGGTTACGGTGCCAAACTGCGCGCTAACCTAGAACCCACAAAGGGTGTTGGTCGATTAAGACAGCAGGACGGTGGTCATGGAAGTCGAAATCCGCTAAGGAGTGTGTAACAACTCACCTGCCAAATCAACTAGCCCCGAAAATGGATGGCGCTTAAGCGCGCGACCTACACCCGGCCGTCGAGGCAAGTGCCAGGCCCCGATGAGTAGGAGGGCGCGGCGGTCGCTGTAAAACCTTAGGCGTGAGCCTGGGCGGAGCGGCCGTCGGTGCGGATCTTGGTGGTAGTAGCAAATATTCAAATGAGAAGACTTTCGCTCTCACAGCCTATTCAGATTCGGATCATGGAGGTTGCAGTATTGATAAGAAGTCTACAACTGGTGGATGTCAATTTCTGGGATCGCGTTTGGTTTCGTGGCAGTGCAAAAAGCAGACTACAGTCTCTCTTTCTACAGCAGAGGCTGAGTATGTTGCTGCCGCTAGCTGTTGTGCCCAAGTTCTCTGGATTCAGCACCAATTACGTGATTACGGGTTACTTCTTACTATGACTCCTATTCACATAGATAACACTGCTGCTATATCTATCACACGCAATCCCGTACAGCACTCTAAGACAAAATATATTGAACTTAGGTTCCACTTCATAAGGGATTGCTATGAAAAACACTTGATAGACCTGGTTCACATAGACACCCTTAAACAAAATGTCGACCTATTCACCAAAGCCTTTTCACGTGCTCGATTTGATGAACTGGTCAACATGATCGGTTTAAGATTCTTTGGGTCTAAAAAGTAATGTGTGACTTGGATAGTTAACTTTATTTACTTTTATATGTGTTTAAAAAAAAAAAAAAAAAAAAAAATTGGCAACAGCTACTCTTTATACTCCTTAGTATTAAAGAAAACGCGAGGTTGCAACATTTTTAAAATAGACGTTGAGTTGTGTCTGTAAACAACTTGGGATATGATAGTACATCGGATGACATGCACAAAATGGAATTTTAAGGTTTATCTTGGATGTGTCAATAGGTTTAGCTGACACACTTAAAACAGTTTTTATCTAAATTATCTTCATCATACGATGTATTGGTAGACATGATACACACCGGTCTCTGAGAAATTAAGAAGTAATTTTAATACATGTCTATGATCCTATGGTAAACACCTTGTGATGTACGACTCTAAGTCTTAATTCCTTAGCATAGCTTGACATACTTCTATTTTTGGATTGTTTATTTGAGATCTTTTGGGGGAGTATGCTGATTGTTTCCTCTGTTGTACGTAAGTGCAGACCTGGTCTCAATTCAGCTTACTCTCAAAACTAAGCAAACGTGAGTCAATGCACTTGCAAAGTCTTAAAATTTAAGGTACTAAACAAGGTCGCCACAAATTTGGTTTGACTGCGTTTGGTTTTGCTTATACCTGAATCAAGTTATGTTGCTCTGTTGTACGCAAGTACAGACCTGTCACCGCTATCTTGATTCTTAAAATTGATTCTCTTATATTCTTTCTGAATTTGGAAACTATGTTCATGTCTAAGTTATAGGGGTATATCTATGGTGGGGACTATGGCGAAATATTCATACTAACAATAAAAGGTTAACTCACAGACACGGATGTAACATGTTTAAGTGGACAAACAATACCAATAATTGTCTTGAAATAATTTCTATAAAAGGTGTTTTACATGTGCCAAGTAAATTTAAAGTGGACAAATATACTGATGATCGAAATAACACGTACTATTCCTAATAATTGCATGTTATTCCGATCTGATCCCTAACCAGACTCAATCAACTCCGTCACCAAAAAGAATGTATTTAGTTTGGTTTTTATATTTGTCATTTTGTGAATTTTATTCTACGTCACATTTACTGTCAAATTGAGCACTACGCAAAAGATCGACAAAATTTTTAAAAATTTTTCAAAAACTGTCGATATGCGTCACTTCATAAGTGACGCTCATAGTGACGCATATAAGTGACGTTTTAAGAGTCGTTCTAAGTGACGCCGATTAGGGTTTTGGTACAAATAGTCCGTATCCGGCACTTATTTCTACCACCAACACTATTCAATACGCGTCACTTCCACTACCCTTGCGTCACTTCCCTCGTCGCTGCGTCACTTCGACTGTTCGTGATTTCCGATCGATCTGTGGCTTTTTGTGTATTTTGCGTGCAATCGGCTTCCGTCACCTTGTTCATCTCACTCATACGCTTCGTTAGGTATCATTTTTATCTATTATAATTGCGTATTAATGATTTTATCGCCGATTGAAGTTTCGGGTTTTTAGGGTTTGTGAAATCACGATGATTGGGGTTCGATTCGTTATCGTTTTGTGATAATAAACGGTGTGTTTTACTCGTTTTCACATGCCGCACCGTTTGGTTAACTCGTTTTCAAAAAAACCCAATTTTGGTTCGTCGGGATTTCTGGGTTTGCACAGTGACACGATGATCTTCATTGTTGCGTCACTTCAAGCGTCACTTCCTTAAGTGACGCTACATGGTAATTTCACAGGTTAAGCGTTACTTCCTTAAGTGACGCCATTAAACGTCACTCTGCTGAGTGACGCCTTTATGCGTCACTTCATCCCATTACTTACTAAGTGACGCCTAACACCGTCACTTTCTTAACTGACGCTATCAGTGCCGCTATTACTATCCGTCACTTCTTAAATGACGCATACCCGACACTTGTTACTGACGCTATTAATGACATGTGTTGTGGCAACGTCACTTACACCAGTGACGCATTGAATGCGTCACTTACCTCAAGTGACGCATCACTTGATTTTCTGATTTTAGTGCGACACTCTCTGAGTGTCAGCACTTCTCTATGCGTCACTCTGTAAGTGACGCTAAAATCAGAGGTTTTTAATTATTTGCGTGAGCTTATTCTGTAACGAAATTTCTGGTTATCTTTGTATTTTAGCTTACAGATGGAAGCTCTAAGAGATTATTATTATCGTCGCACCAACTCCAGGCACAACATCGTTGCATTCTTGGATTCAACGCACAAGAACTCGTTGCCTTTTCGGCCGATGATCGAGTTTCTTAGACGTTCACGGATTCATCATGCTATTACCGCTACGGTACCAGTGTATATGAATCAAATCGAGGAATTTTATGATCACGCATTTATCAGAACAGAGAATGACACTCCGAGAATTGTGTCAACTATGTTTGGACGTGAGATTCAGATTACACAGGAGTCAGTTCGCCGTGTTTTGCAGTTTCCTGATGCGAACAATATGCCGACTGCTTTTGAGACCGCATTTATCTATGGGGGTCTTCAGAGAATGGGTTATCCGGCAAATCAACTTGTGGACTTTAGGAAACAGTATCTCTGCAGGGTTTGGAGATACTTGGCTCACATTGTTATTGTCTGTTTATCTCCACGAAAAGGTGGATACGATGCTGCGAGTCATACGACTCTGTCTTTGATGCTGGCATTGGTATACAACAAACCGTACAACTTTAGCGGTTATATTTTTGGGAATATGGTAGAGAATGTTCGAGCTGGAAAGGATAAGTGGTTATTATATCCTCGTTTTGTTCAGCTTTTGTTAAACGACTTGGATTTGAGAATTGATCCGGATCTGAGGTCGTTATTGGTGCAAACACCAATGTTATTGCGAGTTTTCAGTGATTGCAAGCTTCCACCAAAGGATTCTCAGGTATTGCCTGATCGTGAGCTGTTTGGGCACGTAGTGAATGAAAACTACGTTGCGCCGCCTAGGGATGGTTATGAGGATGTTGTTGCTCCTCCGGTCAATGAAGCAGATTTCGTTGATGCTGCTGTGGCTCAAGACTTGGAGGATATTGAGCAAGTTGAAGAGGTTCCAGCTGAGGAATCTGATGGTGGTCCTACACCACCTGATTCTCCAGGTGATGTACCACCTCATGATGCATTGGATGGGATTCAGTTGGCTGATCCTAGACGCTTCAAGCGTATTTTGAGATGGATTTCTGCGGGGCGTGTTCATGTACCGCCTAATCTTGGAAAGCGACCAGCTGGGTCTTCTCCGTCTTATGCTGATCTACCATTGAGAAGACGCCAGCGAACGGGAATAAGTATTCAAGAACCGGGTCAGCAAGCTCAACAACAACCGCCGCCTGCGATGCTTCAGCAGTTACTTGATCAGATAACTCAGATGAATAAGCGTTTTGATGATCAGGCTGCCATGATTGAAGCTCAAGCTGCTCAAATTAAAGATTTGGAGATCAAGGCAGCTCATGTGCAGGAATTGCAGCTAGAATTGAAGGATGTGAAGTCTAGACTATTAGAATTGGAGTCGGTTACTATTGTTTCGGGGGAGGAAGGTCAGAGAACCTTAGAAACAAATGTAACCCCTCCCCCTGAAACCGAAAATGTAAATCCAGATTCTATTAATGAAAACATTGCTCTGGATTATTTCGTTGATGTTCCAGGACAACCGAGACCCATTTCGGTTGATTATTCGAATGTTAATCTCACATACATTCAAAGTTTGATAAATCCGGGTGGTGAAGAAGATAGATCAGTCGATCCAGATGATATAGAGATGGATGCTGAGGTTCCAGGGTCAGACGAAGAATATTTGGATAATCCTCATCAGGAACCAGCACCTAAGCGAGAATCGGAACCAGTTCAGAAACAACCGGCTCAACCATATGATTTCGATGCACCGATCATTGAGTCTGATGATTCTGATGATGACCAAGAACCTCAAACAGATATTACTCAGGAACAACCAACTGTAGAATCTGTTCCTAAACAAGCGCAACCGTCTACATCTTCAGAGCGCCCAATGTTTCGAAAGCTCAAGCCTGAATTGAAGATTTGCAAAACATATCAGGTTCGAGGTGATTTGACAGGATTGATCAGAAGTTGGAAGTTTGATGAAGTCAACTTTCTGATTCTTATTAAGCGAAGAGATGGAGTACAGTATTTCCGGCCAAGATTTAACTGTATTAGCACGTTGCCAAAGGAGGAATTAAAGCGTCTTGCTCAACTGAACATCGTTAACCACACAGATGATTTTCGTGGTAACATGTTTCAGAAGATTCTCAGAAGAGATATTTACAGCAAGAAGTATTTGTGGGTTAGACCAGAGCTGGGAGTTCGTTATTCATACAAGAAAAAGTTGGATTCAAGAACTCAGCAACCGATTGTGAAGTATCATTATCCTCCAGCTGCTAGTCAGAAAACTGTGCCATTGCAGTCTTTACCACTTGATTTTCTGAAAAGATTACGATATTGGTGGTTTGACTCCGTTACTCAAGAAGCAGTTATTGAATATCTTTCAGTTGAAGATCCAGTGATTGAGAAGGGTAATTGGAGTTTATCTGCAAAGTATGGAAGAACTCTTCGTGTTTTTGATCCGATCAGCCTTATCAATTTGACGAAGAAAGATTTGAAAGCTCTTCACAAAAGCAAGATGGAGTATCATCGTTTTGATCAAGAAGAAGCTTCAAAGTTCGAGAAGGTGGTCGAGATTTGCGTTCGAGTGGGTATTCATGCTGGTGGAGTATTTCCACCAGGTTGGGTTTAAACTGAAGATGTTTTGAAGACCAAGCTGAAGACACGGTGGAGTTTGTTGATACATGATTTTGTGTCTGTCAGTTGGTCTATCGAGTTGTAAGTGTCGTTAGTTAGTTTTAATAGAAAAATCATTTTCTGTATATGCGACACTTAAGTTTAGTATTAGGCGACACTTATCTTAGTGACGCATAGCGACACTTAGGTAAGTGACGCATGAGGGCGGCGACATGCGACACTTCCCAAGTGACGCATGTCTGCCGAATTCGTTTTAGTATTTAAACAAACCTACGGGTTTTTGGCTAGGGTTGACGAAACCCTAGCACCATTTGTCGACTAAGCATACTTGTAAACAGTTCCAATACATTCAAGAAGCTAATAAACTAGTTTTACTTTGATTGATTCATTGTTTCGGTTTAAGTTTATTACGCGTTTGTGTAATTGTTTGTTTCCGCCAATCAATTACTTTCGATCATCACTTAGATCCGACATCAGGGGCACTTTCATTTTCTCTAAGTGTTATTTTTGACATTTCAAATACATATTAGGTGCAAATTTACCATTCAAAAAGTGTGAAAATCATATTTGCAATTTATTTTTATTTAGGGTCATATTCGACATTCAAATAGAAATTAGGGGCAAATTGCCACTCAAAAAGTATGAAATATCAATTTGCAATTCATTTTCTCTAAGAGTCATTTTTGACATTCTAAATACAAATAAGGGGCAAATTTTCCACTCAAAAAGTATGAAATATCAGTTTGCAATTCATTTTCTTTAAGTGTTATTTTTGACATTCCAAATAAAAATTAGGTGCAAATTTGCCACTCAATAGTGTGTACAATTTATTTTTATTTAAGGGTCATATTTGACATCCAAAATAAAAATTATGGGAAAATTTGCCACTCAAAAAGTATGAAATATCAATTTGCAATTCGTTTTCTTTAAATGTTATTTTTGACATTTCAAATATGTATTAGGTGCAAATTTACCACTCAAAAAGTGTGAGTCAAAAGTATGAAATATCAATTTGAAAATCATTTTCTCTTAAGTGTTATTTTTCACAATCTAAATATAAATTAGGTGCAAAATTGCCACTCAAAAAGTGTGAATATCATATTTGCAATTTATTTTCTTTAAGGGTCATATTTGACATCCAAATACAAATTAGGGGCAAATTTACCACTCAAAAAGTGTAAATGTCATATTTGCAATTTATTTTCTTTAAGGGTTATATTTGACATCCAAATACAAATTAGCGGCAAATTTGCCACTCTAAAAGTATGAAATATCAATTTACAATTCATTTTCTCTAAGTGTAATTTTTGACATTCCAAATAAAAATTAGGGGCAAATTTGCCACTCAAAAAGAATGAAATATCAATTTGCAATTCATTTTCTCTAAGTGTCATTTTTGATATTTCAAATACAAATATGGGGCAAATTTGCCACTAAAAAAGTATGAAATATCAATTTTGCAATTCATTTTCTCTAAGTGTCATTTTTGACATTCCAAATACAAATTAGGTGCAAATTTGCCACTAAAAAGTATGAATATCATATATACAATTTATTTTATTTAAGGGTCATATTTGATATCCAAATACAAATTAGGGGCAAATTTGCAACTCAAAAAGTATGAAATATCAATTTTAATTCATTTTCACTAAGTGTTTTTTTGACAATCCAAATACAAATTAGATGCAAATTTGACACTCAAAAAGTGTGAATATCATATTTGTAATTTATTTTCTTTAAAGGTCATATTTGACATCCAAATACAAATTAGGGGCAAATTTGATACTCAAAAAGTATGAAATATTAATTTGCAATTCATTTTATCTAAGTGTTATTTTTGGCATTCAAAATATAAATTAGGAGCAAATTTGCCACTCAAAAAGTATGAAAAATAAATTTGCAATTCATTTTCTTTAAGTGACATTTTTGACATTCCAAATACAAATTAGGAGCAAATTTGTCACTCAAAAAGTATGAAATATCAATTTTGAAATTCATTTTTATTAATTGTCATTTTTGACATTTCAAATGAAAATTAGGTGCAAATTTACCATTCAAAAATTGTAAATATCATATTTACATATTATTTTCTTTAAGGGTCATATTTGATATCCAAATGCAAATTAGGAGCAAATTTGCTACTTAAAAAGTATGAAATATTAATATGCAATTCATTTTCTCTAAGTGTTATTTTTTAAAATCCAAATACAAATTAGGTGCAAATTTTCCACTCAAAAAGAGTGAATTTCATATTTGAAATTTATTTTCTTTAAGGCTCATATTTGACATTCCAAATATAAATTAGGAGTAAATTTGCCACTCAAAAAGTATGAAATATCAGTTTTTCAATTCGTTTTCATTAAGTGTCATTTTTAACATTCCAAATATAAATTAGATGCAAATTTGCCACTCAAAAAGTGTGAATATCATATTTACAATTTATTTTCTTTAAGGGTCACATTTGATATCCAAATACAAATTAGGGGCAAATTTGCCAATTAAAAAAATATGAAATATCAATTTGCAATTCATTTTCTCTAAGTGTTATTTTTGACATTCCAAATACAAATTAGGCGTAAAATTGCCACTCAAAAAGTATGAAATATTAATTTTCAATTCATTTTCATTAAGGTGATGTTTGTTTTTATAAAAAATCTCTTAAAAACCTCCTATCACTGACCGAATAAGTGGTTTTTCAGATTCAGATTTTTTGTTTTTTCTTTCTTGATTCAGATGTTTAAATCTGAAAAACCTCTTAACTTTTAAGTGAGAAAATCAAATCTGATTAACCTCTGAAACAAAATTCCTATTGTTGACTCACACATCTATTCTCCCTACTTGCCTCGAATCTCTCTATATCATGTTGTTATCACTTATCACTCCCTACTCCACTGTCAGTGGACCATCGCCGGCCATCAAGCAAGTCAAAATCAAATTATTCTTCAAGTAATATGATCATGGAGAAAATCTCTATCTGCGTATGTACTAATTTATTTGTGTAACTAGTAAAATCTATAGAAACTTTAACAAAAAAAATGAAAAATAAAAAATAGAACTCCGGCAAAGCAAAGTAGAGACCAGCGAGAGTTTAGAAAAAGTCAAACATATGACCTGTTATTTACTAGCCTTCTTGTTTCTTTTATTTTGCAAATGTGAAACTTCAAAAATGGTCCCCTCACTTAGTGCTAAATACATCTTTTATATAAGAAGTTCCATAATTATAATAAAGAAGTTTTTGTAAACGCAAACTAGCAAAAATACGTAAGGCAAAACTTATGATTAGTAATATTCAGACGTTTATTTGGCATAAAAAACAAATAGCTATGAATGATTCAGAATTCAGACTTCAGGTCCACCTCTTATTATTCAGACATGGTTTTCAGATTTCAGACAAAAAACTCTTAAAAAAACAAACAGCACCTAGTTGTTCCAGATAAATATTCAATATCTAACTCAAAGTTTAACATACGCTTAAACACTTCAAAACAGACCCAAAATATAAACCGAAAACTTAGATCTAACCACTTAACTTGTAATTAAATTTTGACCAACCAAAACTCAATATTTTGACACGAAACCAATTGATTCAGAAAATACACTTTATGTACTTAACTTTAGACACAAGATTCGTCCAAAACAACTACGATTTGACCAAGTTATGATCCCGCAAACACAATGATTAAATCTGTCCATAATGTACGTTTAGGTTCAACGTTTATCTTTGCATATTAACAAGTCTAATCAATTCACATGATCATCCAATCTAATCTACTATTAACTCTAACCTACAGACCCTCATATGGTCACATCAAAATCGGATATCAAAGGATCGGATCGAAAAGATTACTATAAAATGTTATAGATCGATATAACAATGGAAGATTCGAGTTTGGATGAGAATTCTATCGATTAATAAGCTTGTGAGAAAGATCCCCTCCTAAAATCTATAAACCAGATGAATATAAGTTCCTTGAATTCATTTTTGTAAAGAGATCCAAAATATATGAGAGTTAATTACCGAAAACTTACCACCGAATGCGAGAATCGAAAGCCTTAATTGTTAAAACGAGTTAGGGAATTAAACCCCTGAGTTTTATAGGTATTTGGCACGAATTTTCGACTGAGAAATAACCTAGAAACGGCCTTGGGGTTTGTAAAACGTTTAGGGTTAGATTATGTCGAGTATATATCCACAGGCCTCCAACCGGCGGTTGGAAAGGCCTGCCGGCGGTTGGGCTACCCAATCCGTGGCCCACACACTCCCAACCGGCAGTTAGGCCCCCAGCCCAGCATTCCACTTCGTTTGTTGACTTACTCGTTTACATATTGCTTTGTATCTTTTTCGTTACACATCCGATTGCGATGATTATTATTGCGTTGGATTCGATTTTTGAAAACGAAGAATTTGACGTAAAGAAATCTCTGAGAGGAGTCTTAATTATATTATACAAAAATTGAGTCTTAACGTTTAAGTTACGATCACGGTTTGGTGACGGTTGTCACACATTTTTTCTAAGTGTCATTTTGGACATTATAAATACAAATTAGGAGCAAATTTGCCACTCAAAAGTATGAATATCATATTTGCAATTCATTTTCTCTAAGGATCATATTTGACATTTCAAATACAAATTAGGAGCAAATTTGTCAATCAAAAGTATGAGTATCATGTTTAGAATATACTTTTTTTAAAGGGTCGAATTTGACATTTCAAATACAAATTAGGAGCAAATTTACCACTAAAAAGTACGATATATCAATTTGAGAAAATTTTCTCTAAGTGTCATTTTTAAGATTCCAAATACAAATTAGGAGCAAATTTGCCACTCAAAAAATTTATAATATCAATTTGCAATTCATTTTCTCTAAGTGTCATTTTTGACATTTAAAATACAATTTATGAGCAAATTTGCCATTCACAAAGTGTGCATGTCATATTTGCAATTTATTTTCTTTAAGGGTCATATTTGACAATCCAAATACAAATTATGAGCAAATTTGCCACTCAAAAAGTATGAAATATTAATTTGCAATTCTTTTTCTCTGAGTTTCATTTTTGACATTCTAACTACAAATTAGGAGCAAATTTGCCACTTATAAAGTATGAAATATCATTTTGTAATTCATTTTCTTTAAGTGTCATTTTTGACATTCTAAATTCAAATTAGGAGCAAATTTGCCACTCAAAAAATATGAAATATCAATTTGCAAATCATTTTCTCTAATTGTCATTTTCAACATTCCAAATACAAATTAGAAGCAAATTTGCCACTCAAAAAGTATGAAATATCACTTTGCAATTCCTTTACTCTCAAAGATATTACAATATCAATCTCAATATATAATAAGAAAAATTGTTTTATTTATTTTTGCATAAACCCGATTTGATAGGATATTAACTACACCTCTCTCCGTCCCAGTCAAAATATGGCTAAATTCCAAGACATAAACACATGAACCGATAAATTGCCTTTGGATATAAGTGATGATTTCTACACCACCAAAAATTAGTCATTGAAACGCCCCAATTTATTCCTTTACTTTAAAACATATTTTAATTAAATTTGGTTCTAGTCCCATTGTAATATTGAAATACTTATCATATTTTGACAACTTTAAAAGTCAACCACATATAATTTATCACAACTTACAAACTGCTTTTCTTCTAAACATTTAACTTAATAACATAAAATGGGCGACTTATACAAGTGTCATCTTTACAACAGTTTAAAAGAAAAAGAAGCTTGTCTAACCATACAGCAAGCTCCAATCCACGTTAACTCCTGACAACATGTAACGTCCCAAATTTCGAAAGTTCTAAAACTTAAAATATATTATTTTAACTGTTTAAGTTAGAAGGACTAACTGTGTAATATGTTTTGTGTCAATAGGACTTACCATTTAATGAAATTGTTTGTAACATCCTCATTACCGGCCTAGGAGAAATTTGGTAATGTATTTAATTCATTTGATTATTTAATTTAGTTTAGAAATAATTAGTATTATTTGGCTAATTGAAATAAATATGTCCAGTGGTCAAATGACTTATTGTGACACATGAATTATTACTTGTTTTAAATAAATTTAGTTGACGGTATAATAAAATATATTTTCACGCAAACGGGTTTTAGGTTCCAGACAATAGGTTTAGAACGGATATAATTTGGAACCAACTCATACCCAACTTTGGGGATGGATCGGCTCATTTTCCCCTCCCCAATTTATTATAACTTCCCAAAAATAACACACACACATACATTAAGTTTGAGAGAAATCAAAGGAGAAAACCTTGGGAAATCGATTAGAGCTTGGATTCGTGGTTAACACTTATCATCATCATCATTTACCTTGCTATTACCTCGATTGTAAGTTTGAATTACTTTGAATATATGTTTGTGAATTAGGGTTTGAAGTAATTAGGTTAAAGGTGTGATCAAGCATGGATTTGAGTTTGATGATAGTTATTTGTTGTTATAACATGTTACATGATGATCTTTGAAGTTGTTGTATGTCAATATTTGTGTATTACATCTTTTATTTGGTGAAATTAAGAATTAGGTCGAGCTAAAGTGTTCTTGAACCTGGGTTTTGTCGCTGGAAAGGTGACAAACGCGATCCAGGCATCAGGCCAGGATCGCGTTCCATAGTGTAAATTTGTCTCAGACCTGAATCCTTCTTTGAAACGCGATCCCGCCCCTTAAGTCCGGATCGCGTTAGTTAGTGTAAATCCGTGTTGAGTTGAGTTTGTTCTTTGGAACGCGATCCCGGCACATCTTCAGGATCGCGTTTGGTAGTGTAAAACGGTTACAGAATAATTTAGAACTAGGGAACGCGATCCAGCACCCTATTTCAGGATCGCGTTTGTATATTGAAAAATGACAAATTTGATAACTTGTGACTTGTGCATTCTTGTTAATTGCTTTGTATTAATAGTATAGTAGATGTTCTTAGTTGACACTATATATATGATTATATTGTAATGAACTTGAAGAAAAGACTAATTCGGGTTGGTCATATTTTCAGATAAAGCGAAGACTCAGTGAGACTAGATCTCTGAGTGGAGACGTTGTCAGTAAGGGTGAGTGGATCATTGACTTTTAGTCTGAATTAGTTGTAACAATCTGGTTACAACGGGTAAACTTGTTCTACTGTTATACATTGTATAAATTGCATATTGCCATGATGATTATGGAATGTGCTATCTTGTCAGGGGTCAATATGAAATTGGGTTTGGATACTGTTACTTTGGACGACATGATGACTTTGTACATGTGTTGTTTATTGAAATCATGTCGTATGTAGTAATGGTACTAAACTATCGGTAAGACCATTGTTTGGCCTTCAGTGGTTATAAGTGTTACTTGGGGAACCACCGCGGCATGAGGGTACCTCAAGGACCACCGATCCTCTTTGATGTATTTGTTATAATGCTTTGTGGTGATCAATTGCTATGCTAGTTTAGATTGATAGTTGTGATCTATTCACTTAGCTTCGTGCTAATCCCTCTCCTCACTTCTTGCAGATTACTTTTGATGTGGGTGGGCAAGAAGTTAGTTTGAAGAATGTTTGACTGCCTACTCTGACTATACGACATGTAGTCGTTTATAAACTTATGTTTTGGAATTTAAATAACACCTAACTTGATGTTTGTAGTTAATGGGGTTATTGTATCAACTCATCATGCATGCATAGATTGTGTTTTGGGAACTATGTTATACGCAATCTATAATGCCTGATTTGTTTTAATCGCTTCCGAAGAATATATAAAAAAAAAAAAAATTTGTATCTTCAAATATTGTGGTGTTATAAATTGGTATCAGAACTTAGGTTTGGGTGAATTGAGCATGGGTTAAGTGTTCAATCCCAAATCTATGTGTGTCAGTCAAACATTCCTATGAGTGGGATTTGGTTAGCATGTGAAGTTGGTTAGTATATAGGTACTAACAACTAACGTGTTATGAGATGTTGTTTTGGTACAGATATGGCAGAGAATGAACCTCCAGCTGACACACCCAATGATGCCCCTCGAACTAATGTATCCCCTCCTGAAACCCAAAATGTTAGCCAGGGTCAAACTGGTACTACTTTTTCTGCAGGGGATTTTGATCATGATGATTATATGATTCATCTAGAGACAGAAAATCTGAGACTTAAGGCAATAGAACAACAGTTTTTGCAACAACAACAACAAAACCGGTCTTCTCAACAAATCTTGCAATCTTTGCCACCTACTGTTAGCACTGTACCACCACTTTTGGTGACTTCGCAGATTCCAGTATCTCAGTCTTATTATCATCATCCACACTATGGTACCTATCCGATTTCGGCTTCGTTCTCTTCCGGACCTTCGGGTTATCAGACTCCGATATTTCAAGCTCAGAATCAACCTAAGCTATGCTCTTTTAAGACTTTCAAGTCTTGTGGACCATCGGATTATTCGGGTAGTACAAATCCCTCCGTTACCTTGGATTGGCTGAGGGATGTGGAAAGAAAGTTTGAAGTTTGTCGATGTGAAGAAGAAGTCAAAGTTCCTTTTGCGGTGCAACTACTTAAGGGTCCAGCAATGGTTTGGTGGGATTCCATTACATCACATTTTACCCCACAGCAGAGAGCATCGATTAGTTGGTCTGATTTCCACAATGAGGTTTGTAAGAAATATTGTTCGGGATTTGACATGACTCGGATTCGACGCGAGTTTTTGGATTTGCAATTAACGGATAAGATGACGATGGATGATCTCATTTCCCAATTCACTGACAAGTTGAGATTCGTGCAACAATGGGTACCGGAGGAACGTATGAAGATTGACCATTTTGTGGGAATGTTACCGCATACTTATCGGACGACCGTGAGATTGGCGGGTACTCTTTCCCAAGCTTTTGATCTTGCCCGTTCTGTGGATGGGGATGTTAGGGCACAGCGCTTGGAGGTTAAGGAAAAATCTCCATTTAAACCCAAAGGTGAATCTTCGGGTAGTCCTGGAAAGAAGAAATGGCAGGGATCTCATCAACCTAAGAAGTCCAGTTCGGATAGTAAATCATTGGACAGAACCAATTGGTGCCACAATTGTAAATCGCGACACACGCGTCCTTGCACTCCACAAACTGCTAGGTGTATCAAATGTGGACAACTTGGTCATGACATCAAGGATTGTGCGTTTCCTAGACATGTGTGTTGGAATTGTAAAAAGGAAGGTCATCGTTCGGGTTTGTGTCCGGAGGCTGGGAAACAAAAGATGGGTGTGGTCGGAGGGTCTTCGTCTTCTGGCCTGAAAAGAAAGAATCCACCAACGGCAACTGGTAGGGCATTCCAAATGACAGCTGATGATGCTGTCAGGACTGAAGATGTTATAACTGGTACATTCCTAATCAACTCTGTACCAGCTACTGTTCTGTTTGATTCGGGAGCCAATTGCTCATTTATATCTATGCTTTTCTGCGATAAACTGAAATTGACTCCCACTTGTATTACAAATCCTATTGAGGTTGAGATAGCAAATGGCAAGATAGTTCCAGTTACCACATCGGTGACTGGAGCTAGCATCTTGATTGAGGATCATAGTTTCCCAATTTCTTTTCTATTGATGCATATCCCCAGTTTTGATGCGGTTTTAGGCATGGATTGGTTAAGTAAGAATAAGGCAAGTATAGAGTGCCATAAGAAACTAATTAGGATTCCAATCTCTAATGAGTCATATGTTGTGGCTCGAGGGGAACGGGAAAGAGGTAGTATCCCTATGATTTCTATGATGAAAGCTAGTAAATCTCTAGCTAAGGGGTGTGTATCCTACCTGGCTTATATAGTTGATGCAAAATTAGAAAAGAAAACCGTTTCCAATGTTCGGGTGGTTTCTGATTACCCTGACGTCTTTCCTGATGAATTGCCTGGGTTGCCTCCCATTAGGGAGGTGGAATATAAAATTGACCTAATTCCGGGTTCTACTCCCGTAGCTAAGGCTCCTTATAGACTAGCTCCCTCTGAAATTCGTGAAATGATGACCCAAATCCAGGAGCTATTAGATAAGGGTTTCGTCAGGCCTAGTTCGTCTCCTTGGGGTGCACCCGTGTTGTTTGTTAAAAAGAAGGATGGCACCCTTCGGATGTGTATTGATTATAGGGAGTTGAATAAGCGAACCATAAAGAATAAGTACCCTTTGCCTCGAATAGATGAATTATTTGATCAGTTGCAAGGGTCTTCCTATTTTTCTAAGATTGACTTGAGGTCGGGTTATCATCAAGTGCGGGTGTGTGAGGAGGATATTCCTAAGACGGCTTTTCGCACTAGGTATGGTCATTATGAATTTCTTGTTATGCCTTTTGGGTTGACTAATGCTCCGACGGTCTTTATGGATTTGATGAATAGAGTTTGTCGGCCCTATCTTGATAAGTTCGTTATTGTATTTATTGATGATATATTGATTTATTCTAAGACTGAGGTTGATCATGAAGTACACTTGCGTTTAGTACTCGACACTTTGAAACAGGAGAAGTTGTATGCTAAGTTCTCCAAATGTGAGTTTTGGTTGCGTGAGGTCCAGTTTTTGGGGCATATTATTTGTGAGGATGGAGTTAAGGTTGATCCATCTAAAGTTGAGGCAGTTATGAATTGGCAAGCGCCTAAGTCTGCTTCGGAGATTAAGAGTTTTCTTGGTCTAGCGGGTTACTATCGAAAGTTCATCAAGGATTTCTCTAAGCTCGCGGGTCCTTTGACGAAATTGACTCGAAAGGATGTTAAGTTTCAGTGGAATGATCAACAAGAGTCGGCTTTCCAGACTTTGAAACAGTTATTGTGTCAGGCTCCAATTTTAGCCTTGCCTGAAGGGTCCGAGGATTTCATTGTGTATTGTGATGCTTCGCATGCGGGTTTGGGTGGTGTTTTGATGCAACGTGGTCGAGTCATTGCGTATGTTTCTCGTCAGCTTAAGCCTCATGAAAAGAATTATCCTACCCATGACTTGGAACTTGCAGCTGTAGTCTTTGCCTTGAAAATCTGGAGACACTATTTGTATGGTACTAAATGCGTTATTTGTACGGATCATAAGAGTCTTCAGTACATGTTTTCTCAGAAGGAACTGAATATGCGTCAGAGGAGATGGTTAGAGTTGATAAAAGATTATGATTGTGAAATTCGTTACCATCCGGGTAAGGCGAATGTGGTCGCCGATGCGTTGAGTAGAAAAGGGAAATTCGAGAAAGTTTGCCTTATGCGATTGGAAGTTTCCTCTGATTTGATTGAAAAATTGAGAACGGCACAAATGGAAGCATTGTTGGATCAAAATTTGAAGGCCGAGATTCTATTGAAAAGAAAAGAACTGTTATGTGACGATTCTCGTGGGTTAAAGACATTCCAATCGCGTGTTTGGGTTCCTTTGCTTGGTGGGCTTCGTGATGTAATATTGATGGAAGCTCATAAGTCCAGATTGTCGGTTCATCCCGGTAGCACTAAAATGTATAATGATTTGAAACCTTTGTATTGGTGGCCTACTTTGAAAATGGATGTTGCTCTATTTGTGGAATCGTGCCATATATGCTCTCAAGTGAAAGCTGAACATCAGAAACCGTATGGGTCGTTGAAACAACTTGAGATCCCCGAGTGGAAATGGGAAAACATTACGATGGATTTTGTAACAAAATTTCCACGAACCATTAGGGGAAACGACATGATTTGGGTGATTGTGGACCGATTGACTAAGAGTGCTCACTTTCTTGCTACTAGTGAGACGGCTTCTTTGAGTAAATTATCCCAATTGTACGTCAATGAGATCGTTTCGCGACATGGAATTCCTTTATCTATTGTGTCGGATAGAGATCCACGATTCGTGTCCGGGTTTTGGCAGGGTTTGCAGAAGGAACTGGGTACCCGAATTAATTTGAGTACGGCTTATCACCCTCAGACGGACGGTCAATCAGAGCGCACCATTCAAACTTTGGAGGACATGTTGCGTGCTTGTGTGTTGGAATATGGTGGGTCTTGGGATTCACACCTGCCATTGATTGAGTTTGCGTATAATAATTCTTATCACTCGAGTATAGGTATGCCTCCGTATGAAATGCTTTATGGGCGTCGTTGTAGAACACCCACATGTTGGTTGGAAGCGGGTGAGAAACAATTTGCGGGTCCAGATATTGTTCAGATTACTGCTGATAAGGTAGCAATTGCTCGTGAGAAGTTAAAAGCGGCACGTGATAGACAGAAACAGTATGCCGATCCGCGGCGCCGTCCGGTTTCGTTTGTGGTGGGTGAATTGGTTTACTTAAAGGTTTCCCCTTGGAAAGGTGTGATTCGGTTTGGTAAGCGTGGTAAACTTGCTCCTAGGTTTATTGGGCCATTTAGAATTCGCCAAGTAGTTAATGATCAAACGGTATCGTTAGATCTTCCTCCTGAATTAGCGGGTATTCATGACACCTTCAATGTTTGTTACTTAAGAAAATGTAAGGTGGAGGACCAATCCCAAGTCCTTCCGTTACAAGACTTACGTGTCGACTTAAGTCAGAAACTTGTAGAGGAACCCATAGAGCTTGTAGATAGAAAAGTGACTAAACTTCGAAAGAAGGAGATACCCATGGTTTTGGTTAAGTGGCGACATAGTTTGGGTGCTAATCTTACGTGGGAAACGGAGGAAAGCATGCGATTACGTTATCCTAATCTCTTTGAGAGTGGCGAGATTTCGGGGATGAAATCTTCTTAAGGAGGGAAGATTTGTAACATCCTCATTACCGGCCTAGGAGAAATTTGGTAATGTATTTAATTCATTTGATTATTTAATTTAGTTTAGAAATAATTAGTATTATTTGGCTAATTGAAATAAATATGTCCAGTGGTCAAATGACTTATTGTGACACATGAATTATTACTTGTTTTAAATAAATTTAGTTGACGGTATAATAAAATATATTTTCACGCAAACGGGTTTTAGGTTCCAGACAATAGGTTTAGAACGGATATAATTTGGAACCAACTCATACCCAACTTTGGGGATGGATCGGCTCATTTTCCCCTCCCCAATTTATTATAACTTCCCAAAAATAACACACACACATACATTAAGTTTGAGAGAAATCAAAGGAGAAAACCTTGGGAAATCGATTAGAGCTTGGATTCGTGGTTAACACTTATCATCATCATCATTTACCTTGCTATTACCTCGATTGTAAGTTTGAATTACTTTGAATATATGTTTGTGAATTAGGGTTTGAAGTAATTAGGTTAAAGGTGTGATCAAGCATGGATTTGAGTTTGATGATAGTTATTTGTTGTTATAACATGTTACATGATGATCTTTGAAGTTGTTGTATGTCAATATTTGTGTATTACATCTTTTATTTGGTGAAATTAAGAATTAGGTCGAGCTAAAGTGTTCTTGAACCTGGGTTTTGTCGCTGGAAAGGTGACAAACGCGATCCAGGCATCAGGCCAGGATCGCGTTCCATAGTGTAAATTTGTCTCAGACCTGAATCCTTCTTTGAAACGCGATCCCGCCCCTTAAGTCCGGATCGCGTTAGTTAGTGTAAATCCGTGTTGAGTTGAGTTTGTTCTTTGGAACGCGATCCCGGCACATCTTCAGGATCGCGTTTGGTAGTGTAAAACGGTTACAGAATAATTTAGAACTAGGGAACGCGATCCAGCACCCTATTTCAGGATCGCGTTTGTATATTGAAAAATGACAAATTTGATAACTTGTGACTTGTGCATTCTTGTTAATTGCTTTGTATTAATAGTATAGTAGATGTTCTTAGTTGACACTATATATATGATTATATTGTAATGAACTTGAAGAAAAGACTAATTCGGGTTGGTCATATTTTCAGATAAAGCGAAGACTCAGTGAGACTAGATCTCTGAGTGGAGACGTTGTCAGTAAGGGTGAGTGGATCATTGACTTTTAGTCTGAATTAGTTGTAACAATCTGGTTACAACGGGTAAACTTGTTCTACTGTTATACATTGTATAAATTGCATATTGCCATGATGATTATGGAATGTGCTATCTTGTCAGGGGTCAATATGAAATTGGGTTTGGATACTGTTACTTTGGACGACATGATGACTTTGTACATGTGTTGTTTATTGAAATCATGTCGTATGTAGTAATGGTACTAAACTATCGGTAAGACCATTGTTTGGCCTTCAGTGGTTATAAGTGTTACTTGGGGAACCACCGCGGCATGAGGGTACCTCAAGGACCACCGATCCTCTTTGATGTATTTGTTATAATGCTTTGTGGTGATCAATTGCTATGCTAGTTTAGATTGATAGTTGTGATCTATTCACTTAGCTTCGTGCTAATCCCTCTCCTCACTTCTTGCAGATTACTTTTGATGTGGGTGGGCAAGAAGTTAGTTTGAAGAATGTTTGACTGCCTACTCTGACTATACGACATGTAGTCGTTTATAAACTTATGTTTTGGAATTTAAATAACACATAACTTAATGTTTGTAGTTAATGGGGTTATTGTATCAACTCATCATGCATGCATAGATTGTGTTTTGGGAACTATGTTATACGCAATCTATAATGCCTGATTTGTTTTAATCGCTTCCGAAGAATATATAAAAAAAAAAAAAAATTTTGTATCTTCAAATATTGTGGTGTTATATTGTTAGTAGAGGGACTAAAAGTGACAAGTACTATAAGTTGAGGGTTTAATTGTAAAATGCAGTATAAAAACACTGCTTCTGTAATCTTCTACTGCAATTACATACACAGAAAATAAAAATACGTACAGGGCTTGTGTGAGGTAGTTTTTGAAAGAACAAGAAGAAGGAAGCTAAATTAAAGCTAGGTTTTGTTAAATTAGTGCTTGTTAGCTTGCAAATAACTTCTTTAAGGTATGATTAACCTCCCTTTTGTGTTTAATTGATGAATTTCATGAATTAGGTTAAACCCTAGTCTTGGGGTTTTGATGAATTAGTGGTCTAATGATTCAATTAAGGTTTCATACACTTAATTATATTATGTTCAATACATAAATGATATTAGTTTGGTTAAAACACCCATGATCATGTGTTTGAGAGAAATTGAATAATTATAATCATGACCATGTATATGATGATTGGTATAAATGGGTAATTGATATGTATTGTGTGTGATTATGCATCAAAGAGTGATACTTCTGATGTTGGTAAATGGAATTGATGAGAAATTATGATAAATACCCATTTATAAGCAATCACACATAAAAGTGTATGAAGCTTATAGTAAGATTATAAGTGTTATGAGATTTAACACCTTGTAGTATGATATGTGATATAATTAGAAAGTAATTGTGAAATTGATACGTGTTTATGTGATTATATGAATTAGGTGATAAACGTGTTCAAGGTGTTACAAGTAATTATTCGTGTGGGCTATCACGAGGTAAGTTAATGGATGATGTTATCTTTCTTCAAGTAATGCTTATTCCAATTACTTGGAAGGACCGGTAATGGATATGTCATTTACTTGATGAATTATAATTATATACCGGGGTGTAGGCCCGAAGATGTTAATTCTTGCGGGAATTAGCATATGATATTATGGATCCTTAATATACGTATGTTGAATTGTTAATGAATGTCAATGATAGCCCATTGCTTACTAAGCTATATGCTTACTCGATTGTGTTTATATGTTTTTAGGTGAGCCAAGTGGGACCGTAAGGGATTCGGGAAAAAGGCCCGAAGGTTGCTAGTGGTGGAGCTTGTTCGTTGTTGGTAACAAGCTATTTCCCTCAATCATGCTCTTGATATGTATATGTACACCCCCTTTTGGTTAAGAAACATGATTTTGTCATATAAGACTAGGAGTTAAAGTTTGTGTTGTAAAAGGGTCTAAGTCAAACTTACTATATTTGGGAAGTCAAAGTAGTCAATGAGTCATTGTATGGTCGTTGATATTTTTGGAGAAGCTTATGTGGAACACTTGATGTATAAACATGGTTTTATGTGAGAATAGTGTTTTATGGTTATAATACAATTATATTAGTTAAAGTGACTTGGTTTGACTTAGAAAAGTCAATGATATGTAAAATGGTCATTGGAATGGTGGTTAAATGGGTAAAGACCCAAACGGGTCATAAAAGTGCCCAAATGTGTCACTTGAAGGTTTAACGGGTAAAATGAGTTATGGTTCGATTATGACAAATGTTAAAGTGGCCTTAGGTTCTAAATGTAGTATTGAATGAGTGGTAAAAATGCTAGAACCTGAATGCATATGGTTTAGAATTTAGTATGTCAACGAAAATGAGTAAAAGTGGTCATTTTGGGGTCAACGGTCCAAATCATGGTAAAACGCGAATTTGTAAAAAGTGGAAATTAGGCAACTTTTGTATGGTCATTATACACGTGCCTGCAAATTTTCATGGTCATTGGACTTGTCGTCTTTGAGATATGCACGTTTGAAATTCGGGATTTGGTAATAAATAGTGCAAGTGTTGCACAGACAGGCCATGGGCATGTCCTAAAATCGCCATGGCCATGTCCTTGATCAGTAGCCTCGTTTTCTTTTCAGCACCACGCCATGGCCATGTCCTATGAACGCCATGGCCATGTCCTTTCAGTATGTCCAAAAATGATGTTTTAAGCTAAGTGTCAAGTTTATATGTATAAAATAAAGTTATGGGACAGTATAAAGGGGTAAATTATAAATAATAAAAAAAAAATTCGGGGTGTTTCAAGTTGGTATCAGAGCTTGGTTTAAGGGATTCGGGTATCTACCATTAGTGGGTACTTGATCTTAAGCCATTATTATTATTGTTGAGCATGATATTGAATTGTTATTTGTTTTGATTAATCTTGTTATTTGATTTCTAAGACTTTTGACTCGAAATGTCTTGTGGTAACTTTGGAAACATATAACTGGGATATGATAATTCGTGTGACTGGTCACCACAATAATTATCATATGGCAATTATATGGAGCCAAGGAAGTCACAAGGTGTTAAGAAGATAAAGTCTTGGTAATAATTGTTGACTGCTATTTGACTAGGTGCAGTTAAATTACAAAGTAGACATTTTATTGATGAATATGTTTGTATTAAATATATTGTGTCTACTTTCAGTAATAAGATGAATGATCAAGAAGAAATAGAATTGACACTTGGGCCACGTCCACGAGACCAAGCCCAGAATGTAAGAACTGGAGGTGATGATGATAGACAAAGACCTCCAGCAGATTATGCTAGGTTATCTTTGACCGACTTAAAAACTTTAATCTCAGCTGAAGTGGCAAAAGCTCAAGAGGCGTCCATTCCCCTCTTATTGGGCCGCATTTCTGAAACCATACGTGAAACTGTTGCTGATGAATTTCAAAGGCGAGATGATGAAAATGAAATTGATCTTGAAAGACCACCTCTTGGTGGTGAAAGAAATGAGGAAAGACCACCAACACCTGTTGTTCGCAGGGTGATTCAAAATCGTGATGAAGATCGTAAATTCAGTTATAAAGACTTTTCTGTTTGTAACCCGCCAGATTTTCAAGGTGAGATTGATCCAATTAAATGTCAAAGGTGGTTATCTGAAGTTGAAGGGGCATTTGCCACGGCAGAAGTCCCTAACCGATTGAAAGTGAGATATACTTCTAATCTTCTTAAATCCCGTGCTAAATTCTGGTGGGAAGTTCAATGTCGTACTTTAGGAGAGGAAGCTATTACAGTGATGACATGGGAAGATTTTAAAAAGATGTTTATTGAAACTTATTCGCAGGATGCTGATCTAAATAGAATTCGTCGTGAGTTCCTTTCTATGGAACAAACGACTGAGTCGATAAACGAGCTGGTAGGAAATTTTCTGGATCGAGCCCAATTTTGTCCAGAATACATGGAAAATCCTAAATTACTTATGGATCATTTTCATACAATCCTGAAGAAAGAAATTCGACAGTTTGTCAATCCAAAGAAATGTAGTACTTTTTCTGAAATGGTAGACGAGGCTCGATTTCAAGAGCTGGAGTTAAAGAAGGATGAGAAAAGTTCCACGAAAAGAAAAGCTGAATCCACTTCTACTCCATCCAAAAAGTTTAGATCTGGTGGAAGTTTTAAAAAGGATGATCGAACTGAAATCCCAGAATGCAAGATATGCCATAAAAGGCATCGTGGGGAGTGTAAAGCCGGGACTCTAAATTGTTTTTCTTGTGGAAGGCCGGGACATTTTAGCAAAGATTGTCCCAATCCAATCAAAGTGTGTCATCATTGTCTGAAACCAGGACATATTCGACCTGATTGTCCTGAATTGAAATCTCAACCTACTTCTTCTGCTCCTCGCAAGAATACTGAGAGGAAGACGGTGGAACCACCGAAGCCTAGACACCGTTCCTTTCAAATTACTGCAGAAGAAGCACAAAGAGCCCCCGATGTGTTAACAGGTACCTTCTTTGTAAATCTTAAACCTGCATACATACTGTTTGATTCGGGAGCCTCACGATCATTTGTGTCTGAAAAGTTTTGTCGATATTTCTCAATTCCTCTTGCTGAGTTAGATGCTCCACTTGATGTGGAGGTTGCTGACGATAGGATTATCTTTGTGACAAATGTGTATAGGGGCTGCCAGTTAGTAATTAACAATGAAACTTTTCTTATAAATTTGATTCCGATGCAAATGGGAGAATTTGATGTTGTAGTGGGTATGGATTGGCTAGGCAAACATAATGCTATAATTCAGTGTGAGAAGAAAATTATTCGTGTAAATTCGCCTAGTGGGGGAGTGATAGACATTTATGGAGAGAAAAGAAAACCATCCATTCCTATTTGTACTTATGTTCGTGCTAAACGTCATTTGTCACGTGGATGCCAAGCTTTTCTGGCAAATGTGATTGATACTCAGAAACAAACTCCCAAATTATCTGAAATCCCTGTTGTTAATGAATTCCCTGATGTATTTCCCGATGAACTACCTGGTATTCCGCCCGATAGGCAATTCGAGTTTCGAATCGACTTAATGCCAGGAGCTACTCCTATTGCCAAAACACCTTATAGACTCGCCCCCTCTGAAATGCAAGAGTTGATGAAACAATTGCAAGAATTACTTGATAAAGGTTTTATTCGTCCGAGTAGTTCGCCATGGGGTGTACCGATACTATTTGTTAAAAAGAAAGATGGCACCATGAGGATGTGTATTGATTATAGGGAGTTGAAAAAGGTAACCATCAAGAATAGGTATCCCTTGCCTAGGATTGATGACTTGTTTGACCAACTCCAGGGTGCTAGTTTCTTCTCGAAGATTGATTTACGTTCTGGTTATCACCAATTGAAAGTTCGAGAAGAAGATGTGTCTAAAACAGCTTTCAGGACAAGGTATGGCCATTATGAATTCGTGGTTATGCCTTTTGGCCTGACAAATGCTCCTGCCGCTTTTATGGATCTCATGAATCGAGTGTGCCGACCTATGCTTGATAAGTTTGTAATTGTATTCATAGATGATATTCTCGTATATTTCAAATCTGCTGACGATCACAATGTTCATTTAAGGCAGGTATTACAAACTTTGAGAAATGAGAAACTCTATGCCAAGTTCTCCAAGTGTGAATTTTGGCTTCGTGAGGTACAATTTCTGGGTCATGTTGTTAATAACCAAGGTATTATGGTTGATCCTGCAAAGGTTGAGGCGGTGATGAAATGGGAACCTCCAACCAATGCAACAGAAGTTAGAAGTTTTCTTGGTTTATCTGGCTATTACAGACGGTTTATCCAGGATTTCTCCAAGATTGCTACTCCTCTCACTAAGCTTACTCGTAAAAATATTAAATATGAATGGAATGATGCAGCTGAACAAGCTTTTCGTACTCTGAAATTTAAGCTTAGTCAAGCACCAGTCCTAGTACTCCCCGATGGACTGAGGACATGGTAGTTTATTGTGATGCTTCACGTATTGGGTTAGGCTGTGTTCTGATGCAGAGAGGTAAAGTGATTGCTTATGCTTCTCGACAGTTGAAGGAACACGAGAAAGGATATCCAACTCATGATTTGGAATTGGCGGCTGTTGTTTTTGCTTTAAAAATCTGGAGGCATTATCTTTATGGTGTGAAGTGTACCATTTACACTGATCACAAAAGCCTCAAATATTTCTTTGATCAGCGTGACCTTAACATGAGACAGCGACGTTGGCTTGACTTGGTAAAGGATTATGACTGTGAAATTCTTTATCATCCAGGAAAGGCTAACGTTGTAGCTGATGCTCTCAGCCGAAAAGCGATGCATCATGCTTTAATTGTTAAATCTCTTCGCATTACTGTCATTCCTGATTTACTTGACCAGATTAAGGAAGTCCAACAAAAGGCATGGCAAAAAGGTCTTTGGAGAGCAGAACGTATTAAAGGTCAAATTCCAAACATTGTTGATGATTCTCGTGGGATAAAAACACGTTATGGAAGAATCTGGATTCCTAATTCACCTGAGCTGAAAAAGTTGTTACTTGATGAAGCTCACAAGTCCAGATATTCCATTCATCCTGGTGCAACAAAAATGTACCATGATTTGAAAGTTGATTATTGGTGGCCTGGGATGAAGCGTGAAATTGTGAAATATGTCGAACAATGTCTAACGTGTTTGCAGGTTAAAGCAGAACATCAAAAGCCATTTGGTAAAATGCAACCGTTGGACATACCTGTTTGGAAATGGGAGCACCTTACCATGGACCTTATCACTAAATTACCCAAAACTCAATGTCATCATGACACTATTTGGGTGATTGTTGATCGCTTGACAAAAAGTGCTCTATTCTTGCCAACTAAGGAAACTTATACTTCAGAGGCACTTGCTGATTTATATGTTAAAGAAGTTGTGGCACGACATGGTATGCCTATCTCTATTGTCTCTGACTCTGATCGAAATAGTAGATTCACTTCTAGATTCTGGAACAAATTCCAAGAGGATATCGGTACTCGTATTCATTTAAGTACTGCATATCATCCCCAGACTGATGGGCAGAGTGAAAGAACCATCCAGACGCTTGAAGACATGTTGAGGGCATGTGCCATTGATTTCGGTGGTAGCTGGGATACTCACTTACCGTTGGTTGAGTTTTCTTATAATAACAGTTATCACGCGAGTATTGGCATGCCTCCTTATCAGATGTTATATGGCAGAAAATGTAGAACTCCAATATGTTGGGATGAGATTGGGCAACGAGAACTGGGCAGTACTGACATTGTCTAGAAAACTACAGAGAAAATTGATCAAGTCAGAGAACGTTTGAAAACCGCCCAGGATCGACAAAAGTCTTATGCTGACAACCGAAGACGCCCAATTGAATTCCAAGTTGGAGATTTTGTGATGTTGAAAGTATCTCCATGGAAGGGTATCATTCGGTTCAGAAAGCGGGGAAAATTGAGCCCTCGATACATTGGTCCCTTTAAAATTCTTGAAAAAGTTGGAAAGGTAGCTTATCGCCTCGAGCTGCCTAATGAACTAGCTGGAATACATTCTACTTTTCAAGTGTCCTATTTAAGGAAGTGTTTGGTTGATGAAGCGGCTTACGTGCCATTGGATGAAATTGAAATTAATGATCAGTTGAATTACGTTGAACAACCAGTGATGATTCTTGATGAAAAGATACAGAAGCTGAGGAATAAAGAAATAAAGTTATTCAAAATCCAATTGAGACATCGCAAGGGTTCAGAATTTACTTGGGAACCCGAGGAGGAGATCATCCGTTATTATCCAGCTATATATCAGGAATGGATTGTGAGGATACAATCCTGAATAAGTGGGGGAGAGTTGTAACGTCCCAAATTTTGTAAGTTCTAAAACTTAAAATATATTATTTTAACTGTTTAAGTTAGAAGGACTAACTGTGTAATATGTTTTGTGTCAATAGGACTTACCATTTAATGAAATTGTTAGTAGAGGGACTAAAAGTGACAAGTACTATAAGTTGAGGGTTTAATTGTAAAATGCAGTATAAAAACACTGCTTCTGTAATCTTCTACTGCAATTACATACACAGAAAATAAAAATACGTACAGGGCTTGTGTGAGGTAGTTTTTGAAAGAACAAAAAGAAGGAAGCTAAATTAAAGCTAGGTTTTGTTAAATTAGTGCTTGTTAGCTTGCAAATAACTTCTTTAAAGTATGATTAACCTCCCTTTTGTGTTTAATTGATGAATTTCATGAATTAGGTTAAACCCTAGTCTTAGGGTTTTGATGAATTAGTGGTCTAATGATTCAATTAAGGTTTCATACACTTAATTATATTATGTTCAATACATAAATGATATTAGTTTGGTTAAAACACCCATGATCATGTGTTTGAGAGAAATTGAATAATTATAATCATGACCATGTATATGATGATTGGTATAAATGGGTAATTGATATGTATTGTTTGTGATTATGCATCAAAGAGTGATACTTCTGATGTTGGTAAATGGAATTGATGAGAAATTATGATAAATACCCATTTATAAGCAATCACACATAAAAGTGTATGAAGCTTATAGTAAGATTATAAGTGTTATGAGATTTAACACCTTGTAGTATGATATGTGATATAATTAGAAAGTGATTGTGAAATTGATACGTGTTTATGTGATTATATGAATTAGGTGATAAACGTGTTCAAGGTGTTACAAGTAATTATTCGTGTGGGCTATCACGAGGTAAGTTAATGGATGATGCTATCTTTCTTCAAGTAATGCTTATTCCAATTACTTGGAAGGACCGGTAATGGATATGTCATTTACTTGATGAGTTAGAATTATATACCGGGGTGTAGGCCCGAAGATGTTAATTCTTGCGGGAATTAGCATATGATATTATGGATCCTTAATATACGTATGTTGAATTGTTAATGAATGTCAATGATAGCCCATTGCTTACTAAGCTATATGCTTACTCGATTATGTTTATATGTTTTTAGGTGAGCCAAGTGGGACCGTAAGGGATTCGGGAAAAAGGCCCGAAGGTTGCTAGTGGTGGAGCTTGTTCGTTGTTGGTAACAAGCTATTTCCCTCAATCACGCTCTTGATATGTATATGTACACCCCCTTTTGGTTAAGAAACATGATTTTGTCATATAAGACTAGGAGTTAAAGTTTGTGTTGTAAAAGGGTCTAAGTCAAACTTACTATATTTGGGAAGTCAAAGTAGTCAATGAGTCATTGTATGGTCGTTGATATTTTTGGAGAAGCTTATGTGGAACACTTGATGTATAAACATGGTTTTATGTGAGAATAGTGTTTTATGGTTATAATACAATTATATTAGTTAAAGTGACTTGGTTTGACTTAGAAAAGTCAATGATATGTAAAATGGTCATTGGAATGGTGGTTAAATGGGTAAAGACCCAAACGGGTCATAAAAGTGCCCAAATGGGTCACTTGAAGGTTTAACGGGTAGAATGAGTTATGGTTCGATTATGACAAATGTTAAAGTGGCCTTAGGTTCTAAATGTAGTATTGAATGAGTGGTAAAAATGCTAGAACCTGAATGCATATGGTTTAGAATTTAGTATGTCAACGAAAATGAGTAAAAGTGGTCATTTTGGGGTCAACGGTCCAAATCATGATAAAACGCGAATTTGTAAAAAGTGTAAATTAGGCAACTTTTGTATGGTCATTATACACGTGCCTGCAAATTTTCATGGTCATTGGACTTGTCGTCTTTGAGATATGCACGTTTGAAATTCGAGATTTGGTAATAAATAGTGCAAGTGTTGCACAGACAGGCCATGGGCATGTCCTAAAATCGCCATGGCCATGTTCTTGATCAGTAGCCTCGTTTTCTTTTCAGCACCACGCCATGGCCATGTCCTATGAACGCCATGGCCATGTCCTTTCAGTATGTCCAAAAATGATGTTTTAAGCTAAGTGTCAAGTTTATATGTATAAAATAAAGTTATGGGACAGTATAAAGGGGTAAATTATAAATAAATAAAAAAATTTCGGGGTGTTTCACAACACAATCCTATTTCCAAGCATATTGGTTCAACCGAACCAAACCTACAACATAAACAACTTAAAAGAATAAGCCAAAGCTTAGTGAGCATATGAGTAGTTAAATGAATAATCTATCACACAATATTATATAACAAGTATTATTTCGTAGATATATAAATAATACTATTTACATCCCATTATTATTTTCTAAGGATCCACAATCTACCATACTGATAGTATGCTACCAGCAAATACCACAAGCCAATGATCGCAACCATTGCTTGCACCAAACTATAATCATCCAGCTAATGACCGCAGCCATACCTGGACACCAATATCAAGTATTCGAATATTTCTACGCAATTCCATATCAATATGCACATAATTATTTATTTAGCAATCATAGAACTCTACATGGACTTTGCCCCTTAGTATCCCACCTCTCGGGTGATAGCATACTAAGTATTTATTTCATGCTAATTATCCACAATTAGTCTTACAGTTTGTTTCCCAATTAATGCCCGCGTATTGAATATCATTAATTGAGACTTTCCATCCACTGCGCGGAAGTGATGGAGTAACCCCTACACAAGTCCATTAGAAATTTCCACGATCAGTATTCACATAACAAGTCATTTAATCGTTACGGATCCTTAGTATTAAACCATGCTAATTATATACAATTAGCAATCAACACAGTCTATTACAAACCATATATCAACAATTTATCCACATGCCATTATCATAGCATATAATATATCGTTTCCATCTATTTATAACACATAAATAATGGAAATCATTTATATCCACACTTACCAATTACCTGTATGCCATTTAATAATAAACAATATGTATAAACATACATCCATCTATGACACAATTACACACAATAAACCATTCATCAGATTATGTAAGCCTCTTGCTCGTAAGCAATATGGATTACATAATCATTACCCATTTAACCCCCATAATACTCACCTTCGCTTTTTAGATGAATAAGCAATTAAATCACAATGTCCTTGAGTGCCACGTCTTGAATTACCTATTAGATAAACACGTAGCCATAACAATACATTTAGTAACTTATAACCATCACAATCACATAACTAGACTTCTCATGCTGTTATTGACTTTAACCTTTCGTTACCTTGCTTATCATTTTAAACATAATCATATTGATACATATCAAAAGTCTGACTATAACAAATTCAAGTGATTAAGTGTTACAAATCTTTACTAAATTCGGCTTCTAAGTTGCTATTATAACAGACTATTACTTCTGTTTGTAACACTATGCCAAAAACAGCCTTCGACTAACTAAGAAACAAAAACAGATTCTGAAGTGGACACAGTCGCGTCGCTATGCGACATAGATCGCGTCGCGACATAGATGAGATCGCGTCGCGATGGTATGCTGTTCACAGACCTGCAAATCCAGATCCTGCTACTGCTCGAAATTTCAATAATAATCAATAATCGACAGCTTCAAATTCAAGGATTCAAGTCTAATAACCTCATCTAGTATTCATCATAAGTTTACTTTCATTAATTTCCACTAACTTAACCTAATTCCTTAACCACTCAATACCCAAGTCAATTTAAAACAAGAATTGGAACTTACAATTGGAAGGAAGAGATGATAGAAGTGATGGTGATGATCAAGGAAAATAAAATCCAAGAATTGAAATCAGAGATTAGAGTTATAATTTGTTTTCTTGCTCCTAGTTTGAGTTGCAAAAACACATGGATGATTTTCATGTTTTGTTTCTAGAACAAATGAGAAGTAAAAAGGGATATATATATCTGTACACGTATACTACTTTTGTCCCCTTTTAAGCCTATTGTCTGGAACCTAAAAACCATTTATGATTTTTAATATTTTATCGTTCTTACAACCTTATTAATTTAAAACAATTATATATTTAATTGTCACAGTAATTTAGATTTTTGAGGTGTTACAGCCATATACCACTAATTATGCTTAAAGTGTTATAGTACAACCAAGTGATACATAAAAGTGGTGTATGATTAATTTTTAGTAGTGTATAAATCACCACCTGATGGATATTGGATACGCATGTGGAAAAATGTGAAATGTATATGAACCAGCAGAACCCAATGTAGGGTCAGTCCACCACGACCCAACCCAACTTTCGGCCCACCATTCTACCTTGTGACTCTTTTTTCTTACAATATACATCACGAAAAATTCAACAATATTTTCTCACCAAAAAAAATACCTAGTAATTTTTTTTTTTTTTTTTTTTTTTTTTTTCGACACTTACACGGTAGATCGGATATTCAATATTCAAACTCAAATCATAGCATCATTTAATTATTCGATCTAAAAAGATCTACTTTTTTTTTTTTTTGGGTTTTACCTATGTAGCCTTTATACGTCATATCTTTTATTTAATTTGTGACTTTTTTAACCTAACAAATAATATAAAAATATTTCCACCCAAATAAATTTAGAGTTTAAACACTCAAGAAGTATAATCAGTGACTATATAGTATGTTTGTCAGATCATAAAGTCATGTATTAAATAAATATATATGATAAAAATGAAAAAAATTAAACATGATACTTTATATTATCTTTAATTGAATTTTTTTGTCAACTTAAATTCTTTTATGACATGTAATAATATTTTCGGGTATCGACAAAAGTAATATTTTCTTTGTTGTTAAACTTTAACAATTAATTGTCTTTTCGGACAATTTGCCCAAAATAAAAAGCAACTTATTGATTCGATAGATAGAAATGTAAATATGTTGATAACAAAAATACTACCTCCGTCCCAAAATTATAATCCATCTTTCCTTTTTAGGATGTCCCAAAATAATTGTCCACTCCTCATTTCAACCAATAAGAAGAGAGTTTAGTGGGTGCAGTATCTATTTGAGTGGTTGAAAACTGTTGTGGTCCCACTTTTATTAAACTGTGTGTTTTTTGTTGGTGGACAATAATTTTGAGACGGAGGGAGTACCAAATTTCAATTACATGTAACTAGTTCGACAAAATGGTAAAATCCAATAACCAAAATCAAATTCAATCAGTACAATATGCGAATTCAATAACAAAAGCACCCTCTACAAACAACTTCTACGGTCATACGGCCACACGAACTTCATTTCAGTAATTACTCTTCATTAAAAACTCTTGAAAGAGTTTTAAACTCGATTTTTCATCGTAGGAAAACCTTCCTGAAAAACTTTCTAAAATATCTTTTGTCATCGCCTTTTGTCTGCCCATTAAATCAATCGTCTCAAAATCCGACCGTAAGAAGAACTTTTGATGATTAGGTTGATCTCTCAGTACGACCTCATGGATATCATTATCTCTTTTAAACCTTGAGAACAAAATTTTATTAAAATCCTTGATGACACTAGTGTCCGAATCATAAAAACCTTCAAGCGAGTCTTCATTAGCCTCGAAAACGTACATCTTCTCCCATGATTCATCATTCCTGCGAACCCAAATCTCCCATGAACCATTTGGTGGTTTACAAGCGAACGCTAATTTATCTTCGTACTTCACAAGTTGCCTCAACATGTAACATGGATAATCAACGTGTGCAGTGGGCAACGAAAGAGTTGTCCATGTTTCCAAATTAGCATCAACCTTAAGGACTTCATTATCCGTGATTAACATGTAGATTGAGCTCCCAACTGTTATAGGTTGTGGATTATCCAGAATTGCGCAATGTGGCAACGTTACAAGCTCTATTACTCTCCATGCCCACTTCGTTGAATCGAAGATTTCACAACGATACGTACTATATAGCTTTTCCCGCTGTAGCAAAACTCTGAAACAAGAAAAATGACATTAGTACTACATCGTATATAAGCCTTTGCTATACAAGAAATCAAGAAGTCCTTTAATTAAACTAAAAAAATTACGCTGCAAACATCAAAACATATTCTCAGTTGGTTTTTCATATTTTTAAGACTTTGTAATTCAAGAAATTAAGAGTCCTTTAAATACAACTAGAAAACTGTCGCAAACATAAATAAATCAAGTAATAATGAAAAATTAAATAAAACGTTATCATAATTTTCTCCCTTTGTAATTCAGGAAATCAAGAACCCATTCAATAAAACTAGAAAATATATATATCATATACATTAGCTTAATTTCTTAAATCAAATTATGACAAAAAGGCACGATCGAGAACTTATTAACAATATATATGAGTATTAGATCAACGACTAACTAATTCCGTCCAAATATTATGCATGCATGACAATTACGAAGAAGTACATCAATCAAATATATGTAACAATATATACTTACAATTCTTTAGGTTGGGACAATCTGATGATCTTGTAATGCATTGGATTCGAACCCACTAAAACGATAGCAACTTTCTGGGTTAAGTACCTAGTTTTTGGATTTGGTAATGCCAAAACCTGTTTAGTTGAAGGTTTACACACATGGTAACGAACATTCCTATAATTTCCAGGATCGGGACATTGGAATACAATGATTCCTTGCTCCGAAGATGCCAAGATTCGAGTTTTTTGAGGTAGAAAACTAAGATCGATAGTTTTTGAGTCACGTGATGGTGCAAACTCGTGGATTTCACGACTTCTCTTCAAGTTTTGTATGAGAAAACCCGACACTATATCGTTTCTTTGCTTGTAGAGGTCCCAAAAATAGGAGGAGTATGTTAGCGAACGAATTTCTTGGTGTGTACAACGAAGGGTGTGTAGTGTCTTCAACGATGTTCGAGAAAGAATTTCGACCTTCGTATCATTGTTAGGAAACTTGGAATCCATTATTAGGGTAATCAAAGAACGGAGGTTCGAAAGAATATTATACAGAAAAAGGGTTTTTGTTTGCACAAGTGATCGAACTACTTGAATGGATTGTAAAGTTGTAGAGTTATATATATACACATCGATTTGGAGACCTAGTTGTAGTGTGATTATAGTTCACACGATTTTATTATTAATTTTAATTTTAACATATGGAAGGTTTTTAAAATAGTTACTTGGGATGAAAGTTACCCTTTTAGATAGATTTCAAGCGTGTGAAATATTTTTGCATAATTAGATGGTGCCTGACTTGGATTCCTTATTAATATCTGTTGATTTAGATTTAAATTAGCTTTAAATTTATGAGATGAAATATTTACAAAAAAACTAATTTAATAATTCTTTTAATAGTTTCTTGATTTTATACTTGGGCTTCAAGTTACTTCTAAATTTGTTACAGGCTTCAACGTTTTGACATATGTATATTTGAATATATGTATACGAATATATGGATGGATAAGTACCGGGCTATATCAAAATTTAATCTAATTTAATTTAATTTAATTTGTCCTTATGCACGTATTTATAAAACTTTGGTTGGTGTCATCATCCAAAATTCCAAATTCATAGAACGTTAAATTTTTAATTCCTGTGCGTTTTGTTATAAGTACTTGTTAATAATACTGGACTGCTGTCTAGCTATAACTAATTTACCACGTGGTTTGTCAAATATTCTACTGGTTGAGTTTTAAATTGAGTATTTGAGTAGTTAAATAATTTACTGTTAAAATAATAATGAAATTATCATGTCACCGATTTTTTTAACACAATCTTTCAAACTTTGTGAAACGGAATGAGTACTAAATTAGCAAGTCGATTTTATTGTTGAAAGAAGATATGATATATTAGCAAGTCGAATTTTTTTTAATACATCATGCTTATAATCTATAACTACTTATTTATTGCTGAAAGAAGATATGATATATCACTTTCCAATTGATAAGAAAGATTTTTTTTTCACAAACATTTTTGTGCGTTCTTAATTACTAACTTCGTCTCATTATGAATGTCTACATTGCTATTTTAAATTGTTTCAAATAAGTGGTCACTTGCGTATTACAACTAATAAAATTAAAAGAGGGTTTAGTTAGTATATATGTTATTAAATTGTTAAATATATAATTAAAACTACGTGCATAAAGTACCGAAACGAAGACAGTATTTTTGATTTAATACATCCAAAGTCCAAACGCTCGTGAATATCATGGTGGTCAGGTGGTGTACTGGTGTAGAGTGTAGACTGTAGTACAGGTAACTTCATAAGCCCACCAACTTATTGGGCCTCTTAGTTTTCTATCTGGCCGCCAGTTATGTAGTTAAACCACTTTCATGATTAGCTACTACTCATAGGTAGGGGTGAAAAAAAAACCCCGAAACCGGAACCGAACCCGATTTAAAAATCGAAACCGGAACCGATTTGGAACCGGTTTTTGAATACCCGGTTCGGGTTTTACTAGTACCCGGCGGGTACCAAACCGGGTACGGCCCCATACGTTTCAAATCGGGTTGGACCCGGGTTGTACCCGAACCGGTTCCAAAAACCGATTTTAATACCCGGTTTGTACCCGGTTTTTACACTAGCCGTTGTATTTGAGCTCCTAGCCGTTTTATATCCGTTTTTTTTGCATTTTTTTACCATTTTGCCATCCTAAAACTAGTATAAATAGATACCTTGGGTTTGGGTTAGTTACAACACTCAAACTCACTCATTCTAGTGAAAAAACACTTAAAACGCTTACGATTTACATACGAAACTCTCAAAACATTACTCTCATCCTCTCAAAACGCTCTCATAATGGCAACTCAAAGTTCCTCAACTAACGATTTTGTTGGTTCGTCAAATGCGTCAAATGCACCAACCATTGTTCAAGTCTTTACAACAAAACGTAATCCGGAGATTTGGTGTAACTTTGACAAAGTTTTGTTGTCGGATGGTTCGACTAAAGCACATTGTAAACGATGTGGGAGTTTTTTAAAAGCCGACTCCAACTCAACGTTGAGCAAACATACTTTAAAGTATTGTAATGCAAACAAAACTAATCCGGAGGAGGGTCAAGCAACCATGTCACGGGATGGAGGTATTTTCACATACCAAGCGGATCGTTGTCGAGAAGCATTTGCCGGCTTTGTGATTCAAGAAGCTTTGCCGTTCAACCACTTCGACAACCCTCGGCTTACTAAGGTTATTCAAAATACTCTTCAACCCCGATATAATCATGTATCACGTCTTACTCTTAGACGTGATGCACTTAAATTGTGGAAAAATGCTAAAATTCAACTAATAACCGGTTTTGAAAACTTAACTACAAGTGTATCACTAACAACCGATGTTTGGTCGGCTCCTCATGGTTTGCCTGGTTCGTACCTTTGTGTTATCGCACATTGGGTTGATCCCTCAACTTGGCAAATGATGAAACGTACCATTGCTTTTGAAGACTTTGAGTATCCTCACACGGGTCAAAATTTATTTTGCATGTTACGGGATGTAATGAAAATGTTTAAATTAGAACAAAAGGTTTTTTCTATCTCGTTTGATAATGCGAGTAATAACACAAACGCCGTTCAAAAATTAATACTAAAATACAACCCACCTTTGAAAGGCATTTTCTACCATAGTAGATGTGTTGCACACATAATTAACTTGGTTGTGCAAGAAGGGTTAGTGGTTCGACAAATAAGTGAAGTAAAAGACGCGTATAAAAACATGTTGCAAGATATATTTTGTAAGGGTAAAGCTAGATACAAACTTTATATGAAATTGTGTAAGGATACGGAAAATTAATTCTGTTAAATGATATGCTTAGAATTGTAATCCATTTACATAATACTCATGATTATAATGCTCACTTGAATCACATTATGTGTTTAATTGCTTAATTCGAGTTTAGCTTGATATTAGGGCATTTGTGAAAGAGGATGAGTTTGAGCTTTGTAAATAAAATGTGGGAATAATTGTGCAATTACCTTAGGTCATGGATGAATTGGTCAAGGCAATTCTCTCATTTTAGTTGTGTTTTGCAGGGAAGAAGAAAGAAACAAAAAGGCAGCACCTCTGGTACTGCTAACGATGAAGAGGGTGACCGCCCTCAGCCGATGAGCATTGATGCTCAACTTATTCCCGAGACAATTCACCCTTGGCTTAGATTTAGTAACAGGTTAACAAAGTACAATATATACTGTCAGAAACTGAACTTATTGAGGGTGAAAGAATGTGATTTATCTCGGGTGGTCGATTGGGAACCACTAGAACAAGCAGGGGTAGCCGCCGGAATTAAGGAATTGATTAGGCAACGTTATTTCGTGGATCACATACCATTCGAATATGAAGAATGGGAAGGCATATTCAAGATTAATGAGCAGGTATACAAAGAGCTATGCGTGGAATTCCACAGCACATATGAAATGAAAGAGGATGTTGAGTCGGCGACTGATAAAAATTTCATGACTTTCCGACTGGGAGGTCAACCAAGGAAAATGAGTATGGTGGAACTTGCTGCCTGTTTGGGCATTTATTCTCGAGAGCAGCTGGATGCAACTCATTTTGAGGATTATTTGATGGCTAGTGAGATGATCGAGACGGAGTTTTTTCCCAAGGATGTGTGGCACGAATTTTCACAAATACCTTACGCTAGAGGTGGAAATTCATACAAAGATATAGAGGACATGCAGTTGCGGGTTATCCAACGATGTCTTGCGCATACCATTTCTCATAGAAGGGAGAACACAGAGAGAGTCGGTTTCGCCGACTTATGGTATATGAGGAAGTTTGTAGCGGAGGAGAATATCAATGTTCCATACGCTGTTGCCTGGTATTTACATCATAATGCTAGCGGGATTAGAGGGGCATCCCCTATCTGTGGGGGACAATTTGTGACTAGGATTGCCAAGTCCTTCAACATCAGTTTTGACAATTTAGAGCGAGTGACGACTAGGCCAAAAACAGTAGGGCTAGTTCAGTTTCAGGGGGCACAGGCTGTCTCAGTTGTCAATAACCGGTTCGTGCCCTACCAGGAACCACCACCAGAGGAGCAAGCGGCTCAACCACCGAGAAGAAGAAGAAGACAACAGCAGGTGGAACAAGAACAACATCAACAGGAAGAAGCTGCATATGAGCAGGGAGGTTTCCAGCAGCTAGGCGCAGCACTGCCATCCATGCTGGATGTTATGCATGGTATTCAGGGCCTTCAGGTTAGCCATGATAATTTTTCGCGGGAAGTCAGGTACGAGCATGGAGCACATCGTTACCACAACGCTTGGTCGGCACACAACACACAAAGACTTTCTGAAGTGGTGCCCAACTACCGACCTACAGCCTACCACTACCCACCCATGTGGGGTCAGTCTGGAGCAAGCTATCCACCACCGGTTTACGACGAGGGTGCCGCCTTGGCAGAGCTGCAGGAAGAGTATCGAAGGCAGCAGGAGAGAGAGCAAGAGGAGCGTGGATTCCCCTATGACTATTCCCCATTTTGAGTGCTTGCGTGCCTCGTATGATTCAGACACTTTTCTTAACAATTTGATTACGGTTTATTTAAGTACTTTTAATTTTATGTTTGGTTATTTTGGAATGCTTGACTGTGGATGGCCTTTGGGTACATTTTTGTAGAACGACATCCATAAACACTTTTCTATTTGAAATTAGGTGAAATTACAGCGGGAAATGGTTAGTTATGCTGGATCAAGCCTTTAGTACCCGGCCTGTACTTTTGTACCCGGCGGGTAGTGTTTGGAAAATGTGGACAGAAATGGATCAAGCCAAAGTACCCGGCGGGAACACAGTCTACCCGGCTGGAACCATATATACCCGGCGGGTACACCGTACCCGGTTTGGAACCGGGTATTAGACCCGAACCGGTTCCTACCCGGTACCAACCGGTTAGGATAGGGTTGGGTTTTCCCCCACCCAAAACCGGGTCGGTTCCGGGTCGGGTTGCCCAAAACCCGGTTTTTTGACTTTGACCAATACCCGGTTCGGGTATTCGGGTCGGGTCGGGTCCGCCCAATACCCGGTTTTGTTCACGCCTGCTCATAGGGCTCATCCAACTCTTTGTGTCTTGCACTTTTTACTCCTTAACCAAATAGTTTCACATTCCCATTTCCCACCGTTTAATGTCTCACTTTCTATCAAGGTAGTCATCTTTGTACTATAAAATTCTTTGTAAATTACTAATCATACTTTAGTTAAGAAGTTGTGGAAGTTCATAGCCCAAAAAGAATCCTTACAGATAAAGTGTCATTTTTGACATTCCAAATACAAATTAAAAGCAAATTATCCACTAAAAAGGTATGAAATATCAATTGCAATTCATTTTCTCTAAGTGTAATTTTTGAAATTCTAAATACAAATCAGGAGCAAATTTGTCACTCAAAAAATAGAAAGGTCATATTTGCAATTTATTTTCTATAAAAGTCATATTTGATAATCCAAATACAAATTAGGAGCAAATTTGCCACTCAAAAAGTATGAAATATCAATTTGCAATTCGTTTTCTTTAAGTGTTATTTTTGACATTCCAAATACAAATTGGGAGCAAATTTGCCACTCAAAAAGTATGAAATACGAATTTGCAATTCATTTTCTCTAAGTGTCATTTTTGACATTCCAAATAAAATTAGAAGCAAATTTGACACTCAAAAAGTATAAAATACCAATTTTCAATTCATTTTCTTTAAGTGTCATTTTTTGACATTCCAAATACAAATTATGAGCAAATTTGCCACTCAAAAAGTATGAATGTCATATTTGCAATTTATTTTTTTAAGGGTCATATTTGACAATCCAAATTCAAATGTGGATCCCGTGCACGATCTTTTAGATTCGAATTCAATCAATAAACCGTGCGAATCCGAGTTTATCGATTGCGTGCGTGAATAAAACGAGAACGAAAAATGCGAATGTAAATAAAAAATCCGGTCTTTTAATATTTTTACAATTCGACTGTAATTTGATTCCAATCCACTCAGAATCAGTTCTAGAACATCAAAACGGTCTATTAAACCATTTAACTTGATTGATTATCCTGAATTTCATGAAAAAGACAAATTCCGAACGTGACTTTCAAAAACCCAAACTTCAAATCAAAATTACTTCGAATTAACCTCTGATTTCACCAAATTGATTGTTCCGTAATCACCTATAACATTAAACTGATCTGTAACAATCCAATACTCGTCCAAAATCCAGTAATGAAGCTCAATTGAATCGCGTGTTTGAAACCGAAGCTAAACGAAACTAAATCACTTCAATTTGATCACTAATTCATGTCAAAACGAATCCGAATCACCTCTAAGGCTCTGATACCATTTGTGGATCCCCGTGCGTGATCTTTTAGATTCGAATTCAATCAATAAGCCGTGCAGAATCGAGTTTATCGATTGCGTACGTGAATAAAACGTAAAAGAAAAATGCGAATGTAAATAAAAGATTCGATCTTTTATTATTTTTACAATAAAGGATACACAATTAGCTTTCACTCTCTCAATTACACCACTCTCACTGATTTTTACAATTTGCACTCTTAATCACTCTTTGAACTAAAGACTCATATATATATATATATATATATATATATATATATATATATATATATATATATATATATATATCAACCGCTAGCTGAGTACTTAATAAGTACTCATGAACGGTAACTGACTACTTAAATAAGTACTCATGAACACCATTTATCAAGCTGAGATTTATACACAAGCTTTTGTCACACATTGTTGATTTTGCATCAACAAACTCCCCCTTGACAATAGCTTGTAGAAAACTTTTGATCTTTAATCTTCAGCGTGATGATTGAGAGAGTCGTCATCCAGCGTGTATCCTTTTCTTCACATAATCCGTATTAATCAACTCTCCCTTTGCTTCAACTTCACGATGTCTTCAAGAATCTGTCTATTCAAAATTCTGATCTGAATACTCCCATAAGCATAATCAGATACTCCCCCTGAATAGCGGATTTCCTCCTTTAACTCTTAAAGATTCATATACAAAGAGAAACATAATACGTAAAAATGTTGCTGGATCACCCTTTTTTTTTCTTTCTTTCTCCCCTTTCTCCCCCTATTCTATAGAGAAATATTTGAACCCGTGCTCAAAAGCTAAACTGCAACTTTTGGAACCCATTTGAGCATGGATCTAATCGTCTTGGAGAGCTTCGATAATCTCTTATAAGATGCGTCGATATAGTCTAAATAGATTAAGTTCCATCGAAAATTAAAACGCATAGTTTCATGTATAAACTCGGTACATGGAACTGTTAGTACATGTTGTACGGTTTTGTATCAGTTAACTAGGTTTTACTTTTGAAGTTATATGTTTTGGTTTGTAAAACTTGTAATCTGCTAAGTCTGTATATGCGAAAGTTGTCATAGGTGCGAAATTCCTTTGTTGATGCAAAACTTGCATATAAGTTTCGTATGCTGCGAAACTCTTGGTATCGAGTGTCACATATTATGTACAGTATATATATGTGTGTTGGTCATTTGTAGACTTAGAGGTTTTGAGCATTTTCACTTGTGAGCTCAAAATATTCTGTAACATTCAGTTATATATCAATACTATTACAGAAGTGTTATTTACTATCGTGTGTTCATATTACTTGTTCGATTCATATTTACATACAAATACACTATTTTTGCTAGTGTGTTTGATTCAATTAGCTGTAGGATTCCTGAGGACTGCGTCTACAAAGTGGTATCAGAGGAGGAACAGCTCTTTGAATAGGATTAGAACGTGAATTGATCGAAAATTGCTTGGATTTTGCTTCGGTTTGTGATTCGTGACTTTGGACGAATACATTGGATCTTAATTGAATCAAGTTTAGACTGTAATTGATTGTTTAAGTGTTTCTGATAGCTTCGGGATACTTAATTCATATATTTGGTGAATTAATTTGAAGATTTAAGCAGTATTGGTTTCGGTTATAGCTCGTGTATTCAGAAATTTGTGATTCTCTGAAATTCGTAAGTAATTCACGGTGATTTGTGGTGCTGTGTACCGGTTTAGTGTTGCTGCATTGATTTCGAGCTGATTAAAATCAAAATTCGAGTGATTGAACAAGTTTTATGTGATTTATGATTTTTGCATGCCTGCTGGTGTGCGAAAGTCGTTGATCTGCGAAACTTGTCAATAACCGTTTATTTGCGAAACTTGCTTGTGTATGCGGGAAGTTAGAAATTTGTGAAAGTTTGAAATTTGTGAGACTTTGACTGCAAAAGTTTGACTGCGAAAGTTTGACTGCGAAGGTTGACTGAGACAGTTTGACTGCGAAGGTTAACTGCGAAAGCTGACTGTGTGAGACTTTGACTTTGCGAGACTTGACTCTTGCGAAAGTGTTACTTGTGCGAAGCTTGTTGCGAATCATGACTTTGTTGACTTGTGCGAAACTCACAAGTTTCGCATAATAAGTGTTGGTGGTTATCAGATTAAGTTTGCGAGACTTCTTCTAAGTTTCTCACTACTCTTGTGCGAAACTTCTCTAAACACTTAGCATTTTTTCAAGAGATCTAAAAATGGTGTTTGCAAATTTTCAGTCCATGATGAAATACGATAGCGAGATGGGAAGAACAAATAAGCCTCCACGATTTTTGTGTCAAAATAAATATGAAGATTGAAAGTATAGATTTGAATAATTCATATCTTTGTATGATTATGAATATTGTTAGGTGAACAAATTAAGTTTACGGAGAGATTGTTAGGTTTTTGAGAATTTGTTTAAGTGTTTACTACTGTCAATACAAGTGTTAGTGCTGCTGGTTATTGATTAGTACTGCTAGTTCAAGTTAGTGCTAGAGCTTAAAGGTATTACTACTACTAGTGTTTGTTTTTACTGATAGAACAAAGATACTGCTACCAGAGTACAAGAGTTACTACTACCTAAAGATTACTACTGCCAGAGCGAATGGTTAGTGTTGTTGAAGATTAATGCTGCTCGTAATATGTAATAGTTAGTGTTGTTAAGTATGTTTACACTTTTAGTACTGTCAATGTAAATAGTTAATACTGTTAGTTCAATTATCAGTATAACTACTGTTAGTGTAATATACTAAGTCGGTTAAGGAGTTTGTATTTATATATAATGTATTTATTTTCATATATGTATGAGATTGTGTACAGGACTCTATACAATATAAATAGAGATCCTTAAAAACCTAGAATAGGTTACGAACGTAGAACAATTGTAATTAGCTTTAAGGTGAAAACCTTAATACAAGTCAAGTGTATTTGTATTATTATCAATAATAATATTGAAGTTTTTGATGATTACTTTATGTGTTTATTCATTATTATACGTTTTCTGTGATTGTAAGTTTAGTTTTATTCCTAAGTTATCAAGTGCTATTCCGCAGCTTCTTGATAATTGTTCAAAGCTATATATTGTTTTGATTAGATCAAATCGATCATGTCAGAGGAGGGTAGGGAAAGGAGAGAGGGTGTAACACCCCGTCCCCGAAGGGGCGGAACGTAACGCTGATACAAAACATATATATACCTAAAGGCAAAGGCTAATCTTCACTTGGTCTCTAATGGTCTTCAAGTCTCAAAACCTAAATATACTTCAGTTATCCTCAAGCTATACCTGGTTACTTACCGTGGAAAAAGAAACACGGCTGAGCCAAACGCCTTGTGAACGGATAAACAGATAAACAATAATCATAACAATTTATGTATATGAACGAACCGAACAAGCAACGAACCTGGTCACCAATAAACAAATCAGATTATATGGAATAAGACATATATCAAACCAAACGAATCACATTATATAATGCACAATAAATGTCAAATGAGATATCGAAATGAAATGAATATCCAAACGAATCATATCATATGGAGATACCCAGTGAGCTCAGACATAACATATCATATACAGACAAATGTACATAGGACCGGCCGATCCATGTGTACCAGAAAAATGTGTGATGGCGTGTAGGCACAACACAACCATCCACCAGAACATATCATATCATATAAGCTAGGGCCGACCCATACGCCTCCCATCAAATCATAATCAAAATTGCCAAAGTGCTATCCCCAAGCACAACAAAAGGAGACGCCGTGAACTGATTGCACCGCCACGGTGGCGCGATGCTATTGGTGCCACAATAACGCCCCTATGGTCCACTCCATAGGTAGGGAAATAGCTCGGGTATCGGAGTGAACCGAAACGTACATATCAAATAATAATCTCCAAATCAAAAGCTAATGCAATTTCGTCAATAACCAAACGTATCACATCGCAAACGAATAAGCCAAATAGATACGAACCAAAGCATATCGAAATCCTCACGTAAAGGATAGATATCGAAATGAACATATAACGAAATCAAATAAGATCTTATATAAAGGACGAGAAATCTGTACATAGCATAAAAACTAAATGAATCAAGAAGCAAACGAGCCAAGAGCTGACGAAGCAAACAGATCAACAGCAAACGAAGCAAATGAACCAAGAGGCAAACAAATCAAGAGGTAACGAATCAAAGAAGCAAAGGAGTCAAGAGGTAATGAATCAAAGAAGCAAAGGAGTCAAGAGATAACAAAGCAAACCAATCAAGCACAAATGAAGCAAATGAATCAAGAACCAAGGAATCAAAGAGCTAATGAGGCAACTTAATTAAACGAGCATATAGATTTCAAATAGCAACGTAATGTCAACTGATCCAAATTACTCAAAGTATGATGTCAAAGGTAACGAACTCGATTACATGGCAAACGAAAGGTTCGAATCAAAGCATGGGCAATTATATATAATACAAGAAGCATAGCATAAGAATCCTCAAGTAAAGGATGGATATCCGTACCTTAACGGTCTCCACATTTAAAGAAACCTCAAAGTTACTACTCCATGAAACGATCTACAATAATTAGGCGACAAATCATTAAGAATATATTACTATATAAGGTACTTACTGTTTTGTATATTAACCTTAATTGTTATTGTGAAACTCATGTGATTAAACTTGAGGTACATACTCTAGTTATTAACTTATTTATAGTGATTACATTCCAGTTACAGACAATCAAATGATTATTATACAATATAATGCCAAAGTGGGTGTCTACTAATATTGTTACCCCAGTCTACCCATTACAAGAACATAGCCATATTAATTAGTTACCATGTATCTTTACTTACAAGTTTAATCGTTATTCACAATGAATCAATTATTTGTGTCATATTAATATTAATGAATCTACCACTAATGTAGCTGAGGACAGAAATCAGAATTCAGTTATTGAGTTTCGATTTAATTTGATTGGCAATCCAGAATCTGACTATTAGATATACTACTCATAAAACGTAACAAGAGTTTACCTCAAAATCGAACTTCAGAAGTTTTGTATGAACTTGGCTTTCGACGTACTGCCTTTCTCTCCCAAACTGGGCAATATTCTGTCTTTTGCTTTTGGTTTCTAGTGTTATGGATGAGGGCATTAGTAGGCCAAAAGCCTAACAAACTGATGATTGAACCTACGCGATCACTTGGGAAAGTGTAGGGACTTTGTGTTTCTTCCTGTTAGCGTGATTTTTATCAAGTACACGAATTGTATTGTGGGGCTTATTAAAAGATTGGGCTATGAGTTAATTTTGCTAAACAAATAAAAGACTAGATAAATAATGGGTTAAATCTCTAAATTTCTTACTTTAACTCCTCGGCCCTCCAACCAGAGTAGACACCAATTTTAATACGGACTTATTGCTTGGTAATCAAATTACATCATTTTGTTTGTCATATAGCATTTTATTATTAGTATATTATTACTAGTATAAAATAATAATATTATATGATTAAAACACGACAAAAGTTATCTAAGTTTTTGGGTATTACATAGGGGATACTAAAAGAGTGTGTACTCGAGTTTATTATAGGGTGGAAAGGAAAGTAAGTGAAAATTTTGAAAATTTAAAGTGTGATCTTGAGTTTTTTTCTGGAAGAAAATAAAAATACATGAAAGAAAGAGTATGGAAACGTCAAATGCAATTTTGCTATCACACTTTCCTCTCATCTTACCTGTATACTAATTGGGTATCCCCCAATATAATGCGGAGACTTCTCA